>OX104132.1:28866769-30135443 GCA_944470555.2 Heterobilharzia americana | reverse complement strand
TGTAAATATTGTACAGTTATGGTAATTGATTTATTTAAAACATAAAAATCCTAGTTCAATGGGTCGCCTAGATATAGACTGCACAAAGTCAAATAACAGTGATGTTGAGAATTAGAAGTCGAAACAGCAAAATGATGCAATAAATGTGACAGACATAAAATATAATTTTGATAGTAAAGATTATGCTAAGGTAGGATTCATTTCTTCATATTTGACAGCTTAAGGTTGATGTTACCCTAGCTTTGCCAGACTCTCATTTTCAACTATGTCTGCTAATCTTCCAAGGCAGTGTATTGTATGGTTCCTTGCACCTCACTCAAAAAGTAGTGACGCAGTTATGTTCTAAAATTACTTGCTAGGTAGGAGACAGTGGCAGCTTGTTAGGTATTATCCACTCAAAGCCTTACTTCCCTTCAACTTTCTCATAAATAACATTCTTGAAACAATTTCTAAGTAATGCTGAGTTATATTTTGATATTGACTGGATTGGCTAAGGATGTAGACAATATCGTCTTACTGCATGAAAGCATGAGTTAAATCAGTTGTTGGTCGGTGTCTGTAACTTCAGTATCTTCGTTGAAAAGTATACATGTAAAGTACTTGGTCATGGTTAGTGGAAATTATTGCAAGCAGTTGAAAAGTTCATTTGTCAGGTTATATTTGTATAAGTTCTGTTGTTGTTTGTGACAAAATCAGTCCACATGTGTCAGAAGCTAGAGATGTGTATATCAGCCGGACACAAGTAGAACAAGGTTATGTCTACATTGCTTCGATGCGCACAAATCTGTTAGACACTTGAAATACAGATACTATGGGTTAAGAATGTTCACCTACTATGTTTCTGATCATCACTGTCTTCGTGGTAAAGGTTGTATCTATTAGTTGCATTATGCAAGTACCAGTATATTCAACCTGTCCATGTTTGGTAACACTAGGTACCACTGTTCAGTTGGCTATGTCACTCAGCGCTTACTGACTGCTTAAACTCATCCTGCTTATTTTGTTTCAGCTGGTTTCATTCAGCATTGTTTATTAACATTCGGACTAGTTGACACTGACGTTAATAAGTGAAAAACATTTGTGTCAGGTTAATAACTATTCACTCTAACCAACTCGATGGGTTAACCCTGAAAGTGTATAGGAATTGGTAGTTCCAGGTATTATTGAAGGTGAATAAAATGAAAGTCAGTGTTTATCCTTTTCCTAAATCTTCTGCATGAAAAGCCAGAACAACAACTGAAATAATAACACTCCTTGATGTTTTTTACATGATTGTTTCCTCATTTGTAATTACTACTGCTGTGTCTTAGTTCATTCTACTGGTTAGCTGGTAACTGTGTTATGCCACTTTTATTCACAAGCAATAAACAAATGACTGTTGCTTTATTCAATTCTAGCACCCTGATTAGCTTTAGATCACATTCAGATTGTATTTACAACATACAGCTGTACTGTTTCGCGATGTGTTGTATTCATTTAAGCTTTGCCTGTCAATCATAATAACTTTTTTCAGTTATGTAATACATGTTTTACGGTGGGTACATGTCTCCTTAGCCTAGGTATTCAACTCTTAAACAGCGTGTTTAGGGTTCATTCCTTCCCTCCAACTTTTATCTCAGCAACCTAGCAGTAGTATCATAGACCCCTCAGTCTAGTGCGTAAGTCTATACCAGATTGCTGAATTGTATTATACTGTGAACATTCATTTCTCAAACAAAAAGGTTCAAGGTCTACATTTCCTTCTGTACCTACTTTCAGCTTTCGTAATCACAATATATTTGCAGTGAAAATCAACATTGTATAGGTGTATCTACTGGGATGTGAGCCACACTTATTGACTGAAGATTTATTATTTTACCCAGTACGGAGGTGTGGCTCACTGATTTCGGCAGTTTACTTTCAATCAATGGGTCGGTTGTTCGAACCCTTTTCCACCTACTGAGGTGCGGGGAACCAGGTGGTATTATTGACCCTTGCACAATAGGTGTTTGGCTCATTGCCTGTTGCACAAAGGTGCACGTAGTTGTTGAATGCATCTCTATTCGATGCTAGCCTGTTCCCTTAGGCTTGAGAATTCGAGATGTGCTTGGAACCTGGAACTCATTGCTTGAAATTTCAACTCGTAAGCCAGTAAGCCATATCTACACTTGCACAACATATGTATCTCATAGTCTAATGCAAAAATCTCTTTACGAATAATTATGTCATAAAATAGCACTAATTTTCTTTCCTTTTAGAATGGGAACAGTTTCGCGAGCGTCTGTTAAACTCGAATGCTGATAATGGAAAATCATATTGTACCGAAGCAGTAACAGCCACAACCATGTCAACGACAAATACTACCAGTAAATTCACTTTTGGTGATGTCAATAATAACAACACTCATAATACTTCTTCTAGTGATATAATCCCATCAAGAACTACTATATCCAGTTCTATTTCAAGTCATGGTGTTACCACTTCAGTGGTTGAGTTCAGTGTCAATCGTAGGGCAAATGATTCAACTGTCATAGCTAATAGTGAAACCTCGTATGGAGCGGTTAACAATAATAATGGTTGTGGCGCTGGTAGCAGCAACAGTTGTAGTGGTTATCTTAGGCGTAAACAGAACAGTGGGTATGGTAATAATCAAATGGGGAAATCCATGAATTCAGGTTTGTTGGATAGTTAAAAATTTTTTTGAATGATATTATATGCTTGCTTAGATCCTGTCTTATCTAGGTAACAGGTTGCACAGCAACCAGGGTACTGATTGAGTTGGTTTCTGTTTTCCCGCACTTTACTGCTTATAGATTATCAATTCACACACTGTTTGATTCTCCAACTTTGTATATCTCAACAACATATGAAGATAATGTGTGTTGGTAAGAAAAATCGAGGAAATTATGTAACAGTAGCCATTCAGTTTAATTTATGGAGTGAGAGAAGCCAACGAAGTATTTCTTTACGGCAGATTCTACACATCCCTAAGAATTTGAAGCTGTCTGAGCACACCCCCTTTATCCACCAGTGTTTGGAATAAAATCCTACTTACCTTACTCAAATCTAGATATTATCACTTAATCCAAAGCTGTGACTCATTTCTTCAAACTCCATTATCAGTTAACGAGTCCATTGTTCAGACTCAAATATAGTTACTTCGCTGTAAACGACAGGCAGGCATCATAAGCCCTTATACATTCAATGCATCCCGCAACTCATAAATTTCATCAAATAAATCAGTTAAGTATTATTTACCCCTTGGGTTTCTAGAGGAACATACTGCCTCAGTAGCATGTCGACAATTCACTCTCTTCTCTCCAGTCTTTTCAACCTGGCTCCATGACCGCCCACAAGCTTTCATTTCTTCCTCATATGATCTCCTCCATGTCACCCTCGCCTCGGACACCCAACTCGTCGTTTCCCCTCTCAATTAAACTCGACCACTCGGCCTAGCCTGATGTCCCCAATCGGCCCTCTCAGTGTATGCTCAATCCATCTTCACTTTCTTCTGCATATTTGTTGGGCGTTGGGTTCTTGGTTGGTTCGTTGCCAGTTAGCCAGAGTTCCTTGTTGCTTACTCTTCCTGATCATCTGATCGCCATCTTCAGTATCGAGTGAGCGTAGGCGGCAGCCGTTGATGAATGTCTGTAGTTTGTTGGGAATGCTTATCGTAACGCAGCAAGTCTCTGAACCATATAGAAGCACTGACTTGATATTGATGTTGAAAATCCGGTTGTTGTTCACGCTTTATGCTGAGTGAAGTAGATCTCCACACCGGTTTCAGATCAATGAACGCCTGTCCTGCTGTCTTTCAGAACCTGGCTTCGACGTCATCTGTGCCGCCTGTAGTTGAAATGATGCTGCCTTGCCTAGGTAGGTGAAAGAGATTACTTCCTTTAGATTTCTCCCGTTGATGGTCTTTTCACTGGTCAGACAGTGTATCCCCATCTTCTCACAGCTCCTCACGGTTTTCTGTATGATCCAGTCCACCACAATCAGACAGATCGTCGGTGATAGTAGACAGCCTTGTCTTACTCCTGTCCCCTGTCTTCACTTCAAAAGCACCACTGAGCTTTCCATTGTCAATCACTCAGCATGTAGCATCATTTAGCATATAGCCGTTGAATGAGGTTGATAAAGGTTTGTGGTATTGAAACCGTAGTGTTGAAGCAGTTTCCAAATTACTTCTCGGTCGACGCTGTTGAAGGCCTTCTCAAAATCGATGAAGTTGAGGTAGAGTTAACTGTTCTGTGATGATGCGCAGCGTTGCGTTGCAATTTGATCCGCACATGATTTGTTCTTCCTGAAGCCAGCCAGCCTGTTTCGGTAGTAATTTTGAATCCAGCTCATCTTTTAGTCTCTCCAGGATGATGCAGCATAATATTTTTTTTGCTTGGGGTGGACAGCAGCGTGATTCCCCGCCAGTTCTTGCAAAGACTGAGGTCTCCCTTCTTTGGGAGTTTGACAAGGTAGCCTTTCTTCCAATCAACCAGTAGGTAACTTTCCTTCCTCCCGAACCTTCTACAATAGTGGTGTGATTGTGTCTGCTGTTGTCGCTGCGTCTGTTTTCAGTGCTTCTGGAGGAATTCCATCTGGTCCTGCTGCTTCCCGGATTTCAGCAACTTTATGGCGCTCAGGACTTCATTACTGCTTTTGTCGGACGGTTTGTGTTCGCTGATAAATCTGTGGCTGCGCTGCTGGTGGTATTTCTGGACGAGTTGCAGGTGGTTGTAGTGGTCGATTCAAGAGCTTTTTGAAGTGGTCAGTCCATCGTCTCTCCTCTTCGCCAACTAGGTTTCCTTCAATATCTTTCACCGGTTTCATCTGCGTTGATCTCTTCCCAGATAGTAACCTGGTTATTTGGTATAATGTTGTCCTACCTGCAGCCTGTTTTACTTCATTTGCCAGTGTGTCGTAGAAGTGTCTTTTGTTCTTCCGTGCACTCTTCTTCACTTCTTTTTCCAGTGTAGTGTTTTATAGGTTGTACTCAGTTCCTCTTTTCGTTGTTTGTCCCTGCACTACACTGCACTGGTTCATCTTCTGTTTCACCATCTTTCTCTCCCTCCTCTATCAGCTTCTATGTGTCTGTCGAGATCCATTCCTTATCTTCTTTCTTCTTCCTTCCTAATATCCTTATCCAGGTTTCTTTCTACATCTCTTTCAAAGAGTTCCAGTGTTCATCCACGCAGGTCTCTCAAGGGATGTTGCTCAATATCTCTCATTTTGTCTTGATGACTGACGTGAAGATGTTCTTTGTAGTTTCGTCTTTCAACTTGATTTTGAAGGTTCCTTGTACTAGATAGTCTGATGGTGTGAACCTACATCTGCTCCCCTTCTTGATCTTGTGTCCAGTAGGCTGATTGCGGCACCACTTTCTTAACATTGAGATGAAGTCGATCTGATTTTTAGTGTGTCCATCTAGTGAATGTCCTTGTGTTTGTACACACTGCCTCCAATCACCAAATCATTAAATGCTCAGAAATCTACAAACAGTTATCCATTCTCGTTACTTTCACCAAGTGCTTCTCGACCCATGATGAGTTCTCTTCCTGTATTGTCTGCTCCCACTTTGGCATTCATATCATCCCAACCATTAGAATTCTGATGTTGCCAACTGGGGTGGGGTCTTGACGATTACTGATTGCAGTTGTCTGTAGAATTCCTCCTTCTTCTCTTAATCTGCATTATTTTTAGGTGTGTAGCGTAGGATTGTATGATTGTGACTTTTCTTCCTTTTGAGTTTAATCTTGCTGTCATGATGTGACCCTGCACGAGGAGATTGATACCCACTGCATGAGAGCCTTCGATGCGGTCGGGGACATCATGATAGCCACTCCATAACTCAGTGTGCTCGTGGTTGTCGTCTGGGTGACAATATCGGAGTAGATTAGATTATTGACTCTCCAGTTGACAGTTAGGAGAGTCCACTTCCATTCCATCTGCTTTCCCTGATTCCTGGCACTTTTATGCTATACCTTCTCATCTCTTCGGCAATCTGGGCAGCCTTGCTAGGTTCAAACATTGTGCGGACATTCCATGTCCCCATTCTTACTTTCGTTTTCATCGAGAGAAGCCGACTGGTTTCCCAAAGACTTTCATCAACTGGCGTCACTTCGCCTCTTCGAATCCAGGGAGGAATAAGTTTATTTTCCTTTATATATTTTTTTTGCGCTTTGAAGTTTCTTTAGCGGTTAGATTGGTTTTATGGGGTAGGGTTGCTAGCTCTATGCCCAACCTTCCCTCTTTATCCGGTCTTGGAACGGGCTAGTTACTAGTGAACTAGTTAACCAGGTGAAGTTAAATCGGTGTCTTTAATGTCTTTAATAAGTGAGAATATAACGTGTACCTCACAAAGTTGGAAAACGTAGTGCTGTTACAATAAAGTTCAAAATCGCATTAATAGTATGTTTTATTTCATGGTATTTATGTGTAAACGATACGATACTCGGATGCAATACGTTTAAAGATAGAAAAATGACTCCTGAATGCGTTACTCATCTGACACCAGGAGAAAACAATAGGATTAAAGGTATATTTACTTCCATCGAAATAGTTCGATTATAGCTAAAAGTTCAGTCGTTTATAAACTTTTTTAAGAACCTTGACTAGGGAAAACAAAATAGCATATTCAAGGTGTTAAATGGACCAATCAGCCTTTAGTATCTAAAATCGCAGTAAAAATAAATATTATTGCATATTGCGAAGAGAGCGCGAAAATAAGGTTTAAATCTCATAATGGAAATATATACGTTAGTTTTTAGGAAACAGCCGTTACTAGCATAATGAGGGATTCGGAAATAGGGGCTTAGTCCAACATATCAAACATTTATATCTCAACCAAGTATTTTGAATATTACGACGTTCCCAGCAGCAGTTCTCTGTGCGATAGTTCAACTGCTGCTAAACTTTTAATGTGGAAGTATACTCTACCATAGTGTCCAAGTTTTACATTGTTGCATGAGTTAATTGTTTTAAGTTTAGAACTAGGATCATGCTTTCTTGTAAGCTTTCAAAGCAACCAATTAACAGTTGTTTTCGACAGGGATGCAAGACAACAAAACCAGAAGAGAAGAAGCACTCCATAACTCAGTGTGCTCGTGGTTGTCGTCTGGGTGACAATATCGGAGTAGATTAGATTATTGACTCTCCAGTTGACAGTTAGGAGAGTCCACTTCCATTCCATCTGCTTTCCCTGATTCCTGGCACTTTTATGCTATACCTTCTCATCTCTTCGGCAATCTGGGCAGCCTTGCTAGGTTCAAACATTGTGCGGACATTCCATGTCCCCATTCTTACTTTCGTTTTCATCGAGAGAAGCCGACTGGTTTCCCAAAGACTTTCATCAACTGGCGTCACTTCGCCTCTTCGAATCCAGGGAGGAATAAGTTTATTTTCCTTTATATATTTTTTTTGCGCTTTGAAGTTTCTTTAGCGGTTAGATTGGTTTTATGGGGTAGGGTTGCTAGCTCTATGCCCAACCTTCCCTCTTTATCCGGTCTTGGAACGGGCTAGTTACTAGTGAACTAGTTAACCAGGTGAAGTTAAATCGGTGTCTTTAATGTCTTTAATAAGTGAGAATATAACGTGTACCTCACAAAGTTGGAAAACGTAGTGCTGTTACAATAAAGTTCAAAATCGCATTAATAGTATGTTTTATTTCATGGTATTTATGTGTAAACGATACGATACTCGGATGCAATACGTTTAAAGATAGAAAAATGACTCCTGAATGCGTTACTCATCTGACACCAGGAG
Organism: Heterobilharzia americana; assembly: GCA_944470555.2. Taxonomy (NCBI): domain Eukaryota; kingdom Metazoa; phylum Platyhelminthes; class Trematoda; order Strigeidida; family Schistosomatidae; genus Heterobilharzia; species Heterobilharzia americana. The sequence continues at coordinate 30,127,706 of OX104132.1, read as the reverse complement.
AAAACAATAGGATTAAAGGTATATTTACTTCCATCGAAATAGTTCGATTATAGCTAAAAGTTCAGTCGTTTATAAACTTTTTTAAGAACCTTGACTAGGGAAAACAAAATAGCATATTCAAGGTGTTAAATGGACCAATCAGCCTTTAGTATCTAAAATCGCAGTAAAAATAAATATTATTGCATATTGCGAAGAGAGCGCGAAAATAAGGTTTAAATCTCATAATGGAAATATATACGTTAGTTTTTAGGAAACAGCCGTTACTAGCATAATGAGGGATTCGGAAATAGGGGCTTAGTCCAACATATCAAACATTTATATCTCAACCAAGTATTTTGAATATTACGACGTTCCCAGCAGCAGTTCTCTGTGCGATAGTTCAACTGCTGCTAAACTTTTAATGTGGAAGTATACTCTACCATAGTGTCCAAGTTTTACATTGTTGCATGAGTTAATTGTTTTAAGTTTAGAACTAGGATCATGCTTTCTTGTAAGCTTTCAAAGCAACCAATTAACAGTTGTTTTCGACAGGGATGCAAGACAACAAAACCAGAAGAGAAGAAGCACTCCATAACTCAGTGTGCTCGTGGTTGTCGTCTGGGTGACAATATCGGAGTAGATTAGATTATTGACTCTCCAGTTGACAGTTAGGAGAGTCCACTTCCATTCCATCTGCTTTCCCTGATTCCTGGCACTTTTATGCTATACCTTCTCATCTCTTCGGCAATCTGGGCAGCCTTGCTAGGTTCAAACATTGTGCGGACATTCCATGTCCCCATTCTTACTTTCGTTTTCATCGAGAGAAGCCGACTGGTTTCCCAAAGACTTTCATCAACTGGCGTCACTTCGCCTCTTCGAATCCAGGGAGGAATAAGTTTATTTTCCTTTATATATTTTTTTTGCGCTTTGAAGTTTCTTTAGCGGTTAGATTGGTTTTATGGGGTAGGGTTGCTAGCTCTATGCCCAACCTTCCCTCTTTATCCGGTCTTGGAACGGGCTAGTTACTAGTGAACTAGTTAACCAGGTGAAGTTAAATCGGTGTCTTTAATGTCTTTAATAAGTGAGAATATAACGTGTACCTCACAAAGTTGGAAAACGTAGTGCTGTTACAATAAAGTTCAAAATCGCATTAATAGTATGTTTTATTTCATGGTATTTATGTGTAAACGATACGATACTCGGATGCAATACGTTTAAAGATAGAAAAATGACTCCTGAATGCGTTACTCATCTGACACCAGGAGAAAACAATAGGATTAAAGGTATATTTACTTCCATCGAAATAGTTCGATTATAGCTAAAAGTTCAGTCGTTTATAAACTTTTTTAAGAACCTTGACTAGGGAAAACAAAATAGCATATTCAAGGTGTTAAATGGACCAATCAGCCTTTAGTATCTAAAATCGCAGTAAAAATAAATATTATTGCATATTGCGAAGAGAGCGCGAAAATAAGGTTTAAATCTCATAATGGAAATATATACGTTAGTTTTTAGGAAACAGCCGTTACTAGCATAATGAGGGATTCGGAAATAGGGGCTTAGTCCAACATATCAAACATTTATATCTCAACCAAGTATTTTGAATATTACGACGTTCCCAGCAGCAGTTCTCTGTGCGATAGTTCAACTGCTGCTAAACTTTTAATGTGGAAGTATACTCTACCATAGTGTCCAAGTTTTACATTGTTGCATGAGTTAATTGTTTTAAGTTTAGAACTAGGATCATGCTTTCTTGTAAGCTTTCAAAGCAACCAATTAACAGTTGTTTTCGACAGGGATGCAAGACAACAAAACCAGAAGAGAAGAAGCACAGGATATTTACACACTAACAGTCTTTCAGTGAGAAAACCACAGCAGCAAATATAAGCATAGATAATCTTTTAGAGATCTTCGAAAATGGGTACAATTTGAATAAGATTTTATCAAGAAATATTGAAATAAAACTTTTTATTCCATAATGAAATGTAGACTTCCAGGTTAGGAGTCGCATGACAATTGGAATCAATGGTTGGGCGAAATGGCGCAGAATCGATCTCAGTGACACAGATGCATCCGTAATCTATCTTCATACCAACTTTTGTATCACATTCTGTTCATTGCGCTGATCTCTTTCCTCTTTTTTTTAGATTCCTCCTGCTTTCGACATTATTATTATTATTACTATCCTGATCTGACTATGGACAATAAATTGTGTCCGAAATGTAATCCACTAAGTAATACATCTAATCAATGTGCAGCTATGGCCCAGTAGTTTAGAGAGATGACTACTAACCAGCGTATCATAGGTTTGAACTCCACCTCACCTACGGAGGTAGTATCATTAGCCAGCCCTCACACAATAGGTGCGGCTCATTTAATCAATCAACTTTGCTTTGTATCCTGATTTTCTGATGCAATGTATGGCAACTTATACTGTTACACAATAATTCCAGACCTCATATTGGTGTTAACTAACTGGTTTATTGCGTATCTAAACGTGTACCAGGCAGATGAGCTTCAATAATAGTATTATCGTCTAATCCTGATGTATATGTGACTTGTATTTCCGCTACCTGTCGGTTAATGTGTTTTTTTAACTTTTCGTTCATTACATCTGTAGGGTAACTTGCATTTATGAGATTCATACCATAATCAACGTGAAGCGTGTGGTGAATTTTCAGTGAGAGGGAATTTTTAGAAAAACTTAGAGCTATGATATGTGATATACACGAAGGAGAACAGAGTTTTCTGTGAATATTAAAATGTATGCATTACTTGGTGACTGTAATTCATAACCTATTAACAATTTTGATTGACTTGTGACTGAGAAATCTGCATTCTGGAAACTTGTTAAGAAATTTTTGTATTTAGTGTCTTTTTAAAATGAAGTGTGTTTACACCAGCTGCCATTCTGTACATTAATTCCTACGTGACGTAATAATACTTCCCAGCCTATAGTGGGAGATATCATGTATGTCTTCAAAAACAAGATATTCAGTGAAGTGGACTCTTTTCAACGAATTTATTCTCAAGCTGTACATTCGTATGCATTTACAAAATATTTAAAGACTGCAACGCGTGTGGAAGATTTAACTTAAATACTGAGATGCTGAAATAACAATAATGTTGCTAGTTGACGACGTAAAGTTTAAATGACAACTAAAAGAAGTTGCGTAGGATTTTCTAAGTCGTTTATAAGGTGTGTATAGACTACAAAGGAGTGACAACGTGTTAGAGTTAATAAATAATCAAAGGATTAGATAATATGAATGAGAAAAGCTAATTGGAATAAATTGGAAATGTTTTGTTTTCGGTTGCAGTTATTAAGAAGGTCAAATGAAGTAACACCGAAAACTATTAAATGTAAAAATAAAAATGATAATAACGATCGATATAAGAGTACAAAGATTAATCTGACAAAAGGCAGAGTTTAAAAAGCAAAAAGGAAAGAAACAAACCAAGGCTAAGTTAAGGTCAAAGTGGAGGCAAAGACTACATAATTCTTTTGCACACATAGGTCGGACTTCAGGTCATGGATAGTCAAGGCATCTGCTGTTTTCTATAAACAACCTTAAAATCATTGTGTTGGGTCGGTTGAGTGGTTGAAATCGATTAGATATTCAAGGAAAGAACTAATGCACATCCTTTCACCCTTATACAACTAAGAAGGAATATGTTCTCGTATACGTGTTGATAGCAGTCTCTAACTACGGCCAATGTACCTTGCTTCACAGGAGCAGGTGAACTGGTAGATACACATTATTTCAACCTCTATTTGCACTTCAATCTTCCTCACGGATTGCAGTCTTTACATACATCAAAAACAAGACATTTAGAGAAGAGGACTTTTTAACAAATTTGTTACCACGCTATATATATATATATATATATATATATATATATATATATATATATATATATATATATATACAGCGTGGTAACAAATTTGTTAAAAAGAGTCCTCTTCGCTAAATGTCTTCTTTTTGGTGTCAATGGGAATTATGAATGTTTTGCATGTTTATCATCATATAGCAACCTCGCATAGGTAACTCGTACACTAGTTACTAGCCCGTTCCAAGACCGGATAAAGAGGGAAGGTTGGGCATAGAGCTAGCAACCCTACCCCATAAAACCAATCTAACCGCTAAAGAAACTTCAAAGCGCAAAAAAAATATATAAAGGAAAATAAACTTATTCCTCCCTGGATTCGAAGAGGCGAAGTGACGCCAGTTGATGAAAGTCTTTGGGAAACCAGTCGGCTTCTCTCGATGAAAACGAAAGTAAGAATGGGGACATGGAATGTCCGCACAATGTTTGAACCTAGCAAGGCTGCCCAGATTGCCGAAGAGATGAGAAGGTATAGCATAAAAGTGCCAGGAATCAGGGAAAGCAGATGGAATGGAAGTGGACTCTCCTAACTGTCAACTGGAGAGTCAATAATCTAATCTACTCCGATATTGTCACCCAGACGACAACCACGAGCACACTGAGTTATGGAGTGCTTCTTCTCTTCTGGTTTTGTTGTCTTGCATCCCTGTCGAAAACAACTGTTAATTGGTTGCTTTGAAAGCTTACAAGAAAGCATGATCCTAGTTCTAAACTTAAAACAATTAACTCATGCAACAATGTAAAACTTGGACACTATGGTAGAGTATACTTCCACATTAAAAGTTTAGCAGCAGTTGAACTATCGCACAGAGAACTGCTGCTGGGAACGTCGTAATATTCAAAATACTTGGTTGAGATATAAATGTTTGATATGTTGGACTAAGCCCCTATTTCCGAATCCCTCATTATGCTAGTAACGGCTGTTTCCTAAAAACTAACGTATATATTTCCATTATGAGATTTAAACCTTATTTTCGCGCTCTCTTCGCAATATGCAATAATATTTATTTTTACTGCGATTTTAGATACTAAAGGCTGATTGGTCCATTTAACACCTTGAATATGCTATTTTGTTTTCCCTAGTCAAGGTTCTTAAAAAAGTTTATAAACGACTGAACTTTTAGCTATAATCGAACTATTTCGATGGAAGTAAATATACCTTTAATCCTATTGTTTTCTCCTGGTGTCAGATGAGTAACGCATTCAGGAGTCATTTTTCTATCTTTAAACGTATTGCATCCGAGTATCGTATCGTTTACACATAAATACCATGAAATAAAACATACTATTAATGCGATTTTGAACTTTATTGTAACAGCACTACGTTTTCCAACTTTGTGAGGTACACGTTATATTCTCACTTATTAAAGACATTAAAGACACCGATTTAACTTCACCTGGTTAACTAGTTCACTAGTAACTAGCCCGTTCCAAGACCGGATAAAGAGGGAAGGTTGGGCATAGAGCTAGCAACCCTACCCCATAAAACCAATCTAACCGCTAAAGAAACTTCAAAGCGCAAAAAAAATATATAAAGGAAAATAAACTTATTCCTCCCTGGATTCGAAGAGGCGAAGTGACGCCAGTTGATGAAAGTCTTTGGGAAACCAGTCGGCTTCTCTCGATGAAAACGAAAGTAAGAATGGGGACATGGAATGTCCGCACAATGTTTGAACCTAGCAAGGCTGCCCAGATTGCCGAAGAGATGAGAAGGTATAGCATAAAAGTGCCAGGAATCAGGGAAAGCAGATGGAATGGAAGTGGACTCTCCTAACTGTCAACTGGAGAGTCAATAATCTAATCTACTCCGATATTGTCACCCAGACGACAACCACGAGCACACTGAGTTATGGAGTGCTTCTTCTCTTCTGGTTTTGTTGTCTTGCATCCCTGTCGAAAACAACTGTTAATTGGTTGCTTTGAAAGCTTACAAGAAAGCATGATCCTAGTTCTAAACTTAAAACAATTAACTCATGCAACAATGTAAAACTTGGACACTATGGTAGAGTATACTTCCACATTAAAAGTTTAGCAGCAGTTGAACTATCGCACAGAGAACTGCTGCTGGGAACGTCGTAATATTCAAAATACTTGGTTGAGATATAAATGTTTGATATGTTGGACTAAGCCCCTATTTCCGAATCCCTCATTATGCTAGTAACGGCTGTTTCCTAAAAACTAACGTATATATTTCCATTATGAGATTTAAACCTTATTTTCGCGCTCTCTTCGCAATATGCAATAATATTTATTTTTACTGCGATTTTAGATACTAAAGGCTGATTGGTCCATTTAACACCTTGAATATGCTATTTTGTTTTCCCTAGTCAAGGTTCTTAAAAAAGTTTATAAACGACTGAACTTTTAGCTATAATCGAACTATTTCGATGGAAGTAAATATACCTTTAATCCTATTGTTTTCTCCTGGTGTCAGATGAGTAACGCATTCAGGAGTCATTTTTCTATCTTTAAACGTATTGCATCCGAGTATCGTATCGTTTACACATAAATACCATGAAATAAAACATACTATTAATGCGATTTTGAACTTTATTGTAACAGCACTACGTTTTCCAACTTTGTGAGGTACACGTTATATTCTCACTTATTAAAGACATTAAAGACACCGATTTAACTTCACCTGGTTAACTAGTTCACTAGTAACTAGCCCGTTCCAAGACCGGATAAAGAGGGAAGGTTGGGCATAGAGCTAGCAACCCTACCCCATAAAACCAATCTAACCGCTAAAGAAACTTCAAAGCGCAAAAAAAATATATAAAGGAAAATAAACTTATTCCTCCCTGGATTCGAAGAGGCGAAGTGACGCCAGTTGATGAAAGTCTTTGGGAAACCAGTCGGCTTCTCTCGATGAAAACGAAAGTAAGAATGGGGACATGGAATGTCCGCACAATGTTTGAACCTAGCAAGGCTGCCCAGATTGCCGAAGAGATGAGAAGGTATAGCATAAAAGTGCCAGGAATCAGGGAAAGCAGATGGAATGGAAGTGGACTCTCCTAACTGTCAACTGGAGAGTCAATAATCTAATCTACTCCGATATTGTCACCCAGACGACAACCACGAGCACACTGAGTTATGGAGTGGCTATCATGATGTCCCCGACCGCATCGAAGGCTCTCATGCAGTGGGTATCAATCTCCTCGTGCAGGGTCACATCATGACAGCAAGATTAAACTCAAAAGGAAGAAAAGTCACAATCATACAATCCTACGCTACACACCTAAAAATAATGCAGATTAAGAGAAGAAGGAGGAATTCTACAGACAACTGCAATCAGTAATCGTCAAGACCCCACCCCAGTTGGCAACATCAGAATTCTAATGGTTGGGATGATATGAATGCCAAAGTGGGAGCAGACAATACAGGAAGAGAACTCATCATGGGTCGAGAAGCACTTGGTGAAAGTAACGAGAATGGATAACTGTTTGTAGATTTCTGAGCATTTAATGATTTGGTGATTGGAGGCAGTGTGTACAAACACAAGGACATTCACTAGATGGACACACTAAAAATCAGATCGACTTCATCTCAATGTTAAGAAAGTGGTGCCGCAATCAGCCTACTGGACACAAGATCAAGAAGGGGAGCAGATGTAGGTTCACACCATCAGACTATCTAGTACAAGGAACCTTCAAAATCAAGTTGAAAGACGAAACTACAAAGAACATCTTCACGTCAGTCATCAAGACAAAATGAGAGATATTGAGCAACATCCCTTGAGAGACCTGCGTGGATGAACACTGGAACTCTTTGAAAGAGATGTAGAAAGAAACCTGGATAAGGATATTAGGAAGGAAGAAGAAAGAAGATAAGGAATGGATCTCGACAGACACATAGAAGCTGATAGAGGAGGGAGAGAAAGATGGTGAAACAGAAGATGAACCAGTGCAGTGTAGTGCAGGGACAAACAACGAAAAGAGGAACTGAGTACAACCTATAAAACACTACACTGGAAAAAGAAGTGAAGAAGAGTGCACGGAAGAACAAAAGACACTTCTACGACACACTGGCAAATGAAGTAAAACAGGCTGCAGGTAGGACAACATTATACCAAATAACCAGGTTACTATCTGGGAAGAGATCAACGCAGATGAAACCGGTGAAAGATATTGAAGGAAACCTAGTTGGCGAAGAGGAGAGACGATGGACTGACCACTTCAAAAAGCTCTTGAATCGACCACTACAACCACCTGCAACTCGTCCAGAAATACCACCAGCAGCGCAGCCACAGATTTATCAGCGAACACAAACCGTCCGACAAAAGCAGTAATGAAGTCCTGAGCGCCATAAAGTTGCTGAAATCCGGGAAGCAGCAGGACCAGATGGAATTCCTCCAGAAGCACTGAAAACAGACGCAGCGACAACAGCAGACACAATCACACCACTATTGTAGAAGGTTCGGGAGGAAGGAAAGTTACCTACTGGTTGATTGGAAGAAAGGCTACCTTGTCAAACTCCCAAAGAAGGGAGACCTCAGTCTTTGCAAGAACTGGCGGGGAATCACGCTGCTGTCCACCCCAAGCAAAAAAAATATTATGCTGCATCATCCTGGAGAGACTAAAAGATGAGCTGGATTCAAAATTACTACCGAAACAGGCTGGCTGGCTTCAGGAAGAACAAATCATGTGCGGATCAAATTGCAACGCAACGCTGCGCATCATCACAGAACAGTTAACTCTACCTCAACTTCATCGATTTTGAGAAGGCCTTCAACAGCGTCGACCGAGAAGTAATTTGGAAACTGCTTCAACACTACGGTTTCAATACCACAAACCTTTATCAACCTCATTCAACGGCTATATGCTAAATGATGCTACATGCTGAGTGATTGACAATGGAAAGCTCAGTGGTGCTTTTGAAGTGAAGACAGGGGACAGGAGTAAGACAAGGCTGTCTACTATCACCGACGATCTGTCTGATTGTGGTGGACTGGATCATACAGAAAACCGTGAGGAGCTGTGAGAAGATGGGGATACACTGTCTGACCAGTGAAAAGACCATCAACGGGAGAAATCTAAAGGAAGTAATCTCTTTCACCTACCTAGGCAAGGCAGCATCATTTCAACTACAGGCGGCACAGATGACGTCGAAGCCAGGTTCTGAAAGACAGCAGGACAGGCGTTCATTGATCTGAAACCGGTGTGGAGATCTACTTCACTCAGCATAAAGCGTGAACAACAACCGGATTTTCAACATCAATATCAAGTCAGTGCTTCTATATGGTTCAGAGACTTGCTGCGTTACGATAAGCATTCCCAACAAACTACAGACATTCATCAACGGCTGCCGCCTACGCTCACTCGATACTGAAGATGGCGATCAGATGATCAGGAAGAGTAAGCAACAAGGAACTCTGGCTAACTGGCAACGAACCAACCAAGAACCCAACGCCCAACAAATATGCAGAAGAAAGTGAAGATGGATTGAGCATACACTGAGAGGGCCGATTGGGGACATCAGGCTAGGCCGAGTGGTCGAGTTTAATCGAGAGGGGAAACGACGAGTTGGGTGTCCGAGGCGAGGGTGACATGGAGGAGATCATATGAGGAAGAAATGAAAGCTTGTGGGCGGTCATGGAGCCAGGTTGAAAAGACTGGAGAGAAGAGAGTGAATTGTCGACGTGCTACTGAGGCAGTATGTTTCTCCAGAAACCGATGGGATAGTTGATGATGCAACGTAAACACTTGTGTGCTCAGAAAGTGAATGCTGAGATTCGGCACTGCTTTTCCAGTATCAGATAATCGTTTTTTCGTCTTTGGTGCCCGGATATCGCTGTATTTCTTTTATTTCACAGTAGTGCAGAGATAAATCGGGCACCGAGACGGTGTTGTTTTAGCTGCAAGAAATTCTATGCGTGGATGTCATGTTGATACTAGTCTATGTTCTATGTTGATTTCTAATGTTTTTTTCTACTATTTTCACAACATTTAGGTTCAGTGTCTTGGAAAAGGGGTCAGATTGCGGTCAGAAAAAACTCTTCCCCAGGTAATTTCAGCAACAGAGGTCCTGGTGAGTCGAATGAGTATTTTGTGGATTTTGTCGAAACGATGTGTTTTTTTATAGCGTTAACTTTAACCTCCAACTTTAAAGTATTTACTTTCGTATAATGACAGTCCAGACACTTTTGTATCCAGCTAAAAGTTACCTTACAGTTGACATCATAAGGCTGCAGGGTAGTGAGAGTGTACCATTTTGATGGCTAACGTCTTCTAATCCTAATTCCTATAAAGAACGTTGAATCATCCTAGGTTGCTGTTCATCCGTGCCAAAACTTACTGCTGTCATATGTGGTTCAGCCAGAAGTACAACTTCGCACTTTGACCTTCATCACAGGTTCACTGTTTGCGTTGTAGTGGTAACTACCTTTTGTCTTACCACTATCCAACGTACCTTTCTGGTAATTTGGTACCTGAACAAACAAACGTCTTAACCAGCATATCTCATTGGGTCATTGCGATATGCGAGCCCGGTGCACAGTATGGAACATTTCAAAGAGCAAATTTCGTTGATATCTGTTTCTTTGGTTTGATGAAAGACCTTAATCTCAAAATGTTAAGTATTTTGTGAGCTGAAACTGTTTTGGAGCAGAGTTCTCTATTTCAAATTATTTCAGCTAAAAAATTCCTACTTCAAAGTGTAATTCGTTGTTTATTTAAACGTACACTTTGTTTGGTCTCTTATGTAGCGCCATTCTTAAGAGGGAATTAGAAAATTTCTATGAAATGATTTTGAAGAGTAGATAATGTATAAAACAGGTTGCAGTGTCACAGATACGTGCACACATCTAAATTTAAAAGGATATTTGACAACTAATATTTATTACACAAGAGATAACTATCACAGTTTCGTTGTTTTGGGCATACCTATCCGTCGTTTGAATAAACATGTAGCCAGTTATAGTTTTAGTGTTTACTTCAATACTCACTAAGATTCAACTATTCCAGTCCATGAGTATAAAGGCAGTTGACACTTCCATCGTATTTTTTTTACTCATTCACCAACAATGCAAACTATCTTGGTATTGTTAATGTTATTGCTTGTATTATCCCGTCGTTGAGTGGACCAAAGTAGCTATCATGATTCGGTGGTCTAGTGAATAACCCTCTGACGTTTGAAACGATCGGTCTCGAGTTTGAGTCCTAGTGGAAACAACATTGCTCACTGAGAGGCAAACGAGCCCGGCTGACGAATCCCAAACAGAACGAAGCACGCATCCACTGCTAGCCACTGCCTATTACTAATGTCTTAGTATTGGTATGTATGCATGTGCAACACAACGTAGTTACTCATTATAATAAAATTGTCTCTTCAAATATACAATTCAAGGAAATTATGTCAGTAACCGGAATTCTATCCCTACTGTGTTTGCATCAATCAGCCCGCCTCTTGTTACATGTATTCTATCTCCTACAACTACATTGTCCTCAGTTTCTGAGTCAATTAACACTATGGCTGGAATGAATCAAAATGACAGAAAAATTGTTAGTGCAGTAGACACAAAAATGCCGTCAGCATCTGTTCAATCCTCTCCGATAGTCGTGTCTGTTAAACCTACTACATCAGAAAGCTGTTGTTTACTCGAAAGAGATTCTCCTATTATTCGTCCTACTGTTAATTCAGTTACTTATGTCAGTGATTTCACTCCAACCGTGATTATTTCAACCAAGGCAGTGAAACTGAAAGAAAATTCAAAGACCGCAGATAGAGTATCAGGTAATTATTATCATTTTATAATTAATGTCGTCGTATCTTTTGATATTTGAAGTATACTACTATTTGTCAAACTTGTGTATTACTGTCGAAATTCGTAAGGGACGTGAGTGGCATCTCTTCTAATGAAACTTTTCAAAACTGGTTAACATTTTCAAACAAGCTGAAATCTTCAGAAATTTGGTCACTTTTAGCAGATTGAATCTTTTAAAATGTTAAACACTATTGGAAATGATCAAAAGATTAGAAGCGATCAACTAATTAACGACCAACTTCTAAATAAATAGAATCATACGGTATCGTTTCTTATGAGAAATGAAGCATTCTAACCGCTAAATTTTCACCGAAGGTAATGATTGGTATGATGTGGGAAACGTTCTTTGTCTCAACTACCTCAGTTCACAGTACATTTTGACCTAACTACCAATTTCCTGAGTTACAAGAAGCTATTTCAGAATATACGGATTATTGTTCATACAGCCCGGGTGGAGCTGTGATTCATTGGTTTAGTCACTTGACAAACGAGTCACAGGTTTGAATTCTACTCTACCTACTGAAACCTGCGCAACCTTTACTCAATAGGTGTGACTGATCGCCTGATCCCAAAATGTTCATTTGCTTTTCAAGTTGCATTTCTATTTCTTTTCACACTTATTACAGAAAGGAGCAACATTACCTGCTTGTCCAACTCTCAGTAGATGGACAGGCGTGGATTCGTGTCCATGATTCACTTGATTGAAAAAAAATCTCTTGAATCACGGAAAGGAAAACGAAAACTAGCCGTTTGCCCATTAAGTCACTGTTTTCAAGCCTCTGGGAGAAATATCATTGCTTGCTGTCAGAATACTCAATCAGAACGTCAAATCAGTGACACATTTAATTACTACAGTCATGACTGTATAATCCATCTCTGTAGCTACATGCAGTTACATCGTGCTTCTCTTATGAAATGACGCTATGCTATTGTAATATGATCTTTGATAACATCCAGTGGTTCCCTATCCCAACTACCCAAGATTGACAATTAAAAGGGTAAGAAGGAATCCCAATGAATTTATTTATTTACTGTTAACACAATCGGAAAAAAAACTTAAAATACGTGGTAAATTGGCTGGTTGTGGCTAGCAGAAGAATCCAGGACGCGCGTCTCGTCCTACTCGGGACTCGTCAGCTGGATGTACCTGCACCCCAGTGATGTTGTTCCCACTGGGACTCAAACCTCGTACCCATCGTTTCAAACACCAAGGCGTAATCCACTACGCCACGAAGGAACGATAGCCACTTCTTGTCTAACGGGTAGTAGTTATTATTATTTATTGAAATACTTGTTATTCTCCGTTGTTTTGTTGGATCGAATTGTTCGACCTCTATTGTTTACAAAAACCACTGCAATATGTATAAAATAGCCAATAAGGTGATTTAATTAGTCTGTTTATCTCACTTGTAATGAATGAAGTTAAACAAATCCATTTCTAGGTTAAAAAAAATAATCAGGTGAAATAATGCACCAATGAGAAAACACTCAACATTCAGTAAGGTTCCTGAGAATTAATTTGAAGTAGAAGTATACGTAACCTCTCTTCAGATGTTGCTTGCTACATGTATTGTTCCACATTCTAAATGTACTAAAGATATACGCTATGAAAAAACTATTGGTTACGTAACGTGGTTAACAAAATGTCATTTTCAGAACTACACAATAATCCATCCGAACAATTTGTCTGATTTAATCAATCTAATTTTAAAACAAAACAAAGGTGTTTTCCCGACATAAAATCCTTTGGAGATACCCGAGCATTCGAAATGACTAACAAACAACAATGCAGCAATGTCAAGGTTTCACTTCCTCTGCAGGAGCACAGTTATAAATACGCTTGTAACACAATGCAACTCAACCAATGCAAACAAATTTCTCCAATGAACATTGCAAAATAATCGACAGAATTTAGTTAGCACTGAAGACAAACCATATAAAATTGGCTGCTCTCTTGTAACTAATCAATATATGTAATACAGTCCTACAGGCGATCAATCGCGACTCGGATAACTCAATAGTAACGTCTATGACTACAACGCTGGGTGACGCAGGTCCGAATCTCAGATGGGACAACAGTTCCTTAGAGGTTGCAGATACGCCTTGTTGATGTGTGTCAACAAGCACAAGACCTAGATTCATGACTTCCTGCTGATTCCCTCCAACCACCTAACACTCACGACAGTGAAATATACCTATTGTGTGGTGACCAGTGTTACCACCTGACTACCTAGACTTCGGCTGGTGAAGTGGGTACTTGAATATATGTCGTACTAGTTGAAAGTCGAGTGTCTAAATCAGTGAGCCACAACTCCATCTTTACGCACATCGTCATCAGCCGAAAGTTATATACTTAATTTGTTTTAAATAAATCTACGTAAGTTCGAGTCGATGAGACGATATCAGTTCTATTAAGGTTGTAGACGAGCCTTGATGACGAGTGCCAACAAGCTAAAAATTAAATACTGATACTCTCATAGAATGATATATTCACCCAGAGAAGTAATCAGCACCAGTCCAAGTCACCGTGAATATTCCTAAAACACTATTATTCGGTCCCCCAAAATTGAAATGTCGATTTTCCTTTTTTTTCCTGCGTGATTTTCTTGCGTCCCTGGCCTAACTGACGGACAAATGGAAACAATGTTTAACTCAGTACAAAGGTATATTGTTTCAATTCACCACTCCTCACTAGTATTTCAATGTGTGGCTAAGAAAAAACTAAGAAAACAAAAATGGTTATGATTGTAATAAAGGTTTACTGAAAGTAGAGTCTTTAGTCACTGATCTTGTCTGTCTCACGGTTGTTTCCAAGCAGAAAGACTTCAGTTTCTTACACTAAGATCAAGACTGAAACTTTCTTGTTGAATACGAATACATTGGTTGGATTACAATGGGGTTCATTCCATCTTGCTGCCACATAAATTGGCACAGCAGGTTGAATGAGGTTATTGATAACAGCATCTATCACATAAATGTCAGCCCATATAAACACCGAATTTTCAGAACTTCCCGTGTGGATTTATCTAACATTTAAAGTGCTCATTCCATGTTTCGAAGATACAAGAACCATACATCGCAAGGTGTAGGTTATAAATGTTTGCAACCTTTACATTTTTTGTACCTTTTCAAAAGTCAGACTTCACCCTTCAACATAGAACGGAGCACTTTTCAGTGTTAGATAGACTCGTTCTTCAATAGGAATTCAGTTATCCCACCTGTCCCTCATAGTGTACAGAATGCCACGCCTATCTATCATTCGGAGATCATTTTTCAGCCGCTTTTGAGTTATTCTATCTTTACAAATTACTATATACCTTAGCCATTTATAAAAATCTCTCACCAACTGATGATTAGATATTTTCTTTTTCTAATAGTTGTGTTTTTATTTCCCGTATTCTTCGAGTGACGAATGTTTTCTGTTTTCATGAACTATTTTGTTACATTTAGAATTGATCTGGACAAATATTTTCCATGTTCTTCTTATAATATCTCATTAATACTTGGTTAATAGTTACTCTAATTTAAAGACTGAACCTTCTGCTTGCACCAACCAAATCCAACTATTCTTGCTAAAGAGACTGTTCTTTCTTCTCCTGTGTTTGCAGAGAGTTTTATTGGAGGGTATGAAATTAGAATCAACTAAAAGAAATTGACTCTATGACAAGTGTTTGAGAATGAAATTGTTTCAGTAATTGTACTGGTTTTGTAATTCATTGATTTGGTGACTTTTAACCGGTAGGTTGATAGATCGAATCACACTCCATTTATTGGGGCTTGAGAAGTTAACCAATCTTAATAATCCTCACATGGTGGGTATCATTCATGGTCAACTATTAAATCTTCACGTTGTTCAACGAATGACTCACAAGTTTAAGACTGTTTAATCAAATTCATGCAATCTCATTTGAAGCGAAGGCGACCACCAGCGTCTGTCAGAAATGTTCACTATGATTATTCGTAATTAACTTGGCTAATGTAGGTCCCTGTGTGTGTGTGTGTACACTGAGTTTCTCAGGCATTGCTTTTCTTCCTGGAGAACCTCTGTCAACCTTTTTGCATTCAGATAATATTGCTACTGAGCTAAGACGTTGATAAGATAAGTGGCTTACTAAGCACTGTGAACGAAAATTATGAGGCAGCTGTGCACGCGATGATCTGTATACCCTTATTTTGAGATTTGCATCAATTCTTGCGGATAGGTTGCTGACAAACTGCCGGTACTGATGTCAAGTCACTGTTTAGCTTGTTGTACAATTTTGTTTATATTATGGCAGGCAAACCCAGCTGAAGAGTCCTAAATAGGACGAAATGCGCATACTGGACTGCACTATCCATCACTATTATATTATGGTTAGTTTGCAGAAGAGCTACAGGTGAGGATGCTAGAAAGTGACATAATCGCATCAACAAGTGATCTAAACTCTATAGGAAGATAAATCCTATCTGGTTATGATTCCTTTCAATATTAGGATATGAATATGAGTTTAAGTTGATCAAAGTGATGTTCAGACATTTATTCTTTATCTTCAACAAAATTTTAAACATCTCAACGCTCTTGACACATTTATTCATTCACTCTGCATTCCTTATTGATTTTAGCGTCTTTTTGTTTCAGTTTATTCTCCTTTTCTCTATTATGTCGTAAAGTATGACGACTGTAACTAATCTATTTTTTATGCAACTGTCTGTCTATACAATCTATTCATCGTATATTGCGTCTTATTGTTGGACTTAAAATGCTTAAAATTAGTCCGAAAACTGTTTTGTCTTATTTTTATTTTCAACCTAGAAAATTGACATATATTTATTTTTGTTTCCGCTTTTTTGGTTATTGAACTGTTTACATTTCGTAACTATGAGAATCGATTAAATTTCTGGTTAAACAAATATATGTGGCTATTACAATTATTATCATTATTATTACTATAGTAAAAACTAGATATTTAACTTATTTATTGTAGATATGATAATTAATTCTGAATCTGTAGAAAAGCTTGCGGTATTAAATGTACTCTCCACTAATGATAGAATAACTGATGATCAATGTATAGCACCGTCTTTACAGATAAAAGATACTGATGTGGATTTATTAACCGATGAAAAGTTGCCCAGCTATCAAATAACAAGTGAGCGTTTACTGTCCACAGTATCATTACTAACTGAAGTAGAGAATTTGGCGAAATCGGCTAGTCAAGATGATGAAACTGGACGTTCGATTAATGGTGCGAAGGTTGAAGAAGGTAATTCACAGATTTTTTTTGTTTTTATTTGCTTAAATATATTTTTCTCGGTTGTTTTTTCGAATGTTGCATCAAACAATAGTTTGATCAAGTGTTAATATAATCCAAGTATACTAAAGTGGAGCTGTGGCCCGGTGGTTTAGAGAAGTAACTACCAACCAGTGTGCCACAGGTTCGAACCCCTCTCCACCTACCAAGATTTAGGTAACCAAGTATAGGTGTGGCTCATTGCCTACTGCCCGAATGTACACAAACTTGCTGAGCCCGTTTCGTTTATGTATACTAATTGATCTGAATCGCTTTACCTTAGTATAAGGTTCTGCTTTGCCCCGTCTGTGTTTACACTTCTCGATCATTAATGACACTCCATGATCCTCAGCGATATGTGTTATAATGAGCCAGTTAAAAAATGACTTAGGATTGAATCAAGCATATTTTGATCAACTATTGCATTTTAGGTTGGAATTCATCATGAACTTATATCAGTTGGAGGAACATCAGAAACCTGAAAGCACTAGTCAGCTGTTTCCTCCTAGTATGGGACTCCCCAGCTGTACGCACCCAGGACCTTCAGGTTCCGTGGCTGGCACGTTACCATTGAGCCACAGGATCGAAATCTAATGGTGTCCATATTTCCTACTTCTGTAAGTTCACTATATGGTGCGACCTACATCCAATGTCATCGTTGAGTAACTGTCCTCATGTTCAACTTGGTTGACTCTCACTGGTCACAAATTCTCATTAGAACCCTGAGAATCACCTCTCGAAGCCAGCCACCAATGACCGAAAGATTAATTCTATCAGGAGGTCATGGGTGCACACTGCTGAGGAGTCTCATACTAGGATGAAACAGTTATCCAGTGCTCCCAGGTTTCTAATGTTCCCCCAACCGGTGTCAGACCGTGATGAATTCCAACCTAAAATTAATTAATAAATTTCCATAAACCTCCAGAGAGAATTATTGCATTTGTTTTAAAAGATAGTTATTCTCAGTTAATAATTTTTTACACATATGTAGACAGCAGATACATTCAGCTACCTTGTGCGCATCCGTGTAGTAGACAATGAGTCACACCGATTGTGTGAGGGTTAATGATACTATCTGGCTGCCCAAACCTCGGTAGGTAGGGCGGGGCTCAGACTAGTGACGCAATAGTTGGTAGTCATCTCCCTAAACCACTGAGCCACAGCATTGCTGCAATCCACCGATTATTGTTTCATGCCTTTTCGTTGAAAAATAATAGTTAATTAACTGTAAACTATGTCTCTTATTTCCCAGCCTAAACGGTTATATTGCGTATTTAATATTCGCTGTGTGTTGTGAATATATTATTCACCTGTATAAACATTAGTTGTAAATCAAAAGAAATCCCGAATATGAGGATTACGGATAACTTTTATTATGTTCAGTTCAGTCGAAATCTCTGGAGTACAAAATCATGGGCAAATGCGAGTTGTGTGTTCAGATGGTGACTTGTTTACGAAGTCTATAGGATGTAAAATTTTTCCTCTGATCAAATATGACCCCAACCACTTTATATTCCGTTCCGATAAAATGTCATAGCTTGTCAGTTTTACGAAGGCCTTACTTTACCCTTCGGTTACGACACCCTCCTTTCTTTCGTAAATTCATCCTGCCGTTGTATCACTGCTAAATATGTCGAACTAGTAAAAGAGGAAGTAAGACCTTCACAAACCCACATCAGTTCAAGTTGTCACATCCCACAGAAACTCAGGAAAAATTGAGCAGAGAAATTACGAAATTAAAGTAGACGAAGCTTTGCCGAAGGAAAGGACAAGTGGAATGAAGTTTATAAAATATTCAAAGATAATAAAGACTGAATACATTCGTATCACGAGATCGAAAGCTTCCTACTATCGATTCCTAACAACTTTTTGACCGCAGCTATGCAACATGGTCGGCTCAGGCCGACAATTAGCAATCTCACTGTAGTTCTGCACCTTAGTTTAGACATCTTTGGTCTTCTTCCAACCTAGTCCAGCTCAGCTGACATCAGACGTTAAGGTAGGCGATAACTCAATCCTCAGAATGTGTCTAATCCACGTCAGTTGTTGCAGGTCTACAACCTCACTAACTGACTCGCCTTTCTTGTATAATATCCTGTGCTTAAACTGTACATTTCTTACATGGTGGATTCTACAATCGAAATGTACTCAGAAACCATGGGAATGTTCGTGCATTAGACAATGAACCACACCTGTTTTGTGAGGGATAGTGATGCTACTAAATTACCCTTACCTCTGTGGGTGGATTAGGGTTTGAGCATGCGATCCACTGGTAAGAAATCAACTAGCTAGACCAGTTAAGCCATAGCTCTACTTATGATGGTCTCACATGTGAGCTGAATGAAACAATTCAGTATGATCTACCGCGCGTTGAATTCTGCATATTCAGTGCGTTTCCAATTGTAAAGTACTATATCCAAGTTACTGGTTACCGCTTAGTGGTCGCTTTTCGTTACCCAGTTTTCCTAATTACCTTTTTAAATTAGGTCTATGTGGGTCCTCCATCTAAATGTATAGTTTAGCTATCAATTCTGCCTGTTAATTTCAGTCTCAACAGTTTAAAGTGACCAATATTTGTCTTCTTCCCAGTATTTCGACTTATTGTATGCGCGTTTTATGCAGTTTGGAGTTTCATAAAAACGTTGAACGTTCAATGGACGCTATATAACTGTAACACAGTTTTACAGATTTCATACTCAGTCTTTTCAGGAACTTTCTTCTGTTAAAAGTTCACAGTTTTGATTTCTAAACTTTAAAGAACTATTTACTTAACTCTAATTTGTAGTTTAGTATCCTGTTTTATTCAAGACTGTGGAGTCACTTGTGGATACTATTTAGGTTATTGTATCCTCCCTAGAAATGTAATTCTCAATGATACTTTATTTGGCATTGCATTTTATTAGTATGCTCTCAACTAGTTTTATGTTTACCAGACGTTTTTATACGTAAATAATATGCCTTTTTTAACACAAAATTTTGTACTGTTTTCTATAATTTGTTGATGTATTTTTAGAAATAAACGATTTCTTCTTTCTCTTTCCAACATACACTTCCGTATACATAGGTGAATGTTTTTGGACGCCTGATCCTCCAGCCTCTCCTGAAAATAGTACTGCTCTACAGCATGGAAATTATTCCAGTAGCTATCATTCAACCAATTTATCTACAAGTCCTCAGTTATCTGTTTCCCTGCCAAATTCAGAAGATCTCCAAACTACTGTCTATCATCCACCACTTGAAATACAATCAGAACGAACTTCATTACCTGATATTTACAGATGTAATAAGCTTACAGATTCTGTTATGATTTGTTCATCTAGTAGTAGATTAGAAAGTTTAAATGATGTTGACTAAACGTTTTCCAGGTCATCTCTTATCTTTTGAATATTTATATTGTTATCTTTCTTGCCATTACTGTTACAACGCTTACTAATCTTAGATTCATGTAACCGGTGGGTTTCGCTATGCAACCTGTCCTGGATTTCACTTTACTTTCATATTTTTCTGCCTCTTTATTCTCACCCCTATTCGATGAGCACGTGCTACTTCTAGTCTTTTCTATCTACTTATACAGAAATTTATACATATAGGCTTATAAACTATATAACATATTACCTTATTGATTGTATAGTATATATTACTAGGCATCTTTAATCGTTGCTCACGTTTTTATCCGATCGAATTATTTAACGGTCACTAATTCTACTTTTGTTTTTTAGCTACTTATATTATTTCTTAGTATAATATTCGTCTTTTGTTTCATTTTTTGATTTTTCATTATTTTTCCTAATTTTAATAAAATACCTTTTTTTGTTTGAATTAAATAAATAAATGATAATAAAAAGTTTTAGTAGTTAATAACAGTATGATTAGTACTTATTATTGTTATCTGTTTTGAATTTAGGCATTTTTGGCGCTTTCGAACCTGTCTCGCAATTTCCAGGTGATTTATTCTTCTTAATTAATTTTTTGAATGAAAAGCTGTCCCGTTGGTGTTGTTATCTTTGTCCTGCTACTACTTGTAATAGTGTTATTTCGCCTGTAATGTAGTTTTTATTTCACTGCGAAGTTTATTTATATTTATATAATATACCATTTTCATGTATATTAGCAAACACTTTTCTTAGATTTCAAGTACTCAGAGAAGTAAGGAAGTGAGTGTTGTCCACTTATTTTAGAACTAAGGACAAAGCTCCTTTTCGCTTTGTTGTGATTTACTTGGTGGTAAATCCGGGTCTAGCGTTTCATCCTATTTGGGACTCGTCAGCTGGATGTGCTTTACACCCTAGTGAGGGATGTTCTTCCCACTGAGACACGAAACTAGGAGCAATTTCTTCAAATGCTAAAGTGTTATCCACCAGATCGTTAAAGCACAAAAGCCAGATATTGTGAATTGGGTATTAGTTACTATTATCACTTATTGATACTTGTGATTTCCCGTTGTTATTCTGGGTCGAATTGAGCCACCTCTTCGAATGTGGGCTGGTATGCAGATGCCTTGATACTGCCTAGTTACTCATTATGTTGTGATTTGCTTGGTAATATCAAGGCATCCACATAGAAGCCTTTATGCCAAGAGACGTCAATCTTTTCTATCCAGAATAACGGGAAATCATAAGTATCCATAGATAATGTTTCCGTTTGTTACAGTAGTTGTTTACGCGCAAGACATACCCAGTCATCACCGTAATCGGTGACTGTAGCCATCTGTGTGATCTCAATCACAAATAGAGCATTATTCTTTTAGCAATTTAGACTAAAACCAATAAAACTTCGAATAAACCAGTGAAGAAATGATTACCGCTTTGATATTTGTTGAAAAACTTTCTCAGATTCACTACCTTTCAGAGTATTTTACACTTTGTATGTCATCAGTGATTTATGTGAGGTAGATAATTACCAAAGGTATAATAATTTCGTGACCTGTTCCTATGTGCTCACTGTCTCAGGAGAATCACCATACATGTTGGTGGAAATTAGTTCAAATTTAGCACTCTTATATCTGTGGTATCATCAAGAATTTCCATTATTCGCTACATCTAGGTTGATCAGATGTTAAATCAGGAAATTTACAATTAGAAGAAGCTCTTAACTGATGAACATTTTTGACCAAGATGAATACCAATGAAAGACTGAATATTTACTCGATTAAAAGTCTGAATCACTTTTCAAAAAAACAACAATCTGTTATATGCTTATGCTTAAAGCAAGTAAATAATTGGCTATATTTAAGTGACAATGACTGAAGAATTTACAGCTAAGCGCTACTAAACTTGAGGGTTATTGAATTCTGAAAAACTAACCTGAAGACTGCGAATGAAAATATACATTCGAAATGGTAATAATCTTTCTTTTTAATTTATTCAGTAAACAACTTTTGAATGCAAACCAATTTCTTTAGTTTGAGCGGAACATAAATGGCACAACAACAGGTTAGTAGACAGCTATTTTCAACCTACTCATCTTGGAAGTCTGCGTGAAGTTTGAGACACCAAACATTTTCCATTAGACATATTACATCAAGTTTTTCCCTTTCACAGATTGTTACAATCTTTCAAATATATCCTCTAAACATATCATGTACTATTGCACATTTAAAAAATGTGTTTAACTAGCTGTTTTGCGAGTTAATAATGAAACGAAGGGGAAGTGTCATATTTGACGTAAATGAACTTTTAAATGCACAAAAATACATCTGTTCCTCGCATACTTAGCTCGAATAGCTCATTCTTGTGCTGGTTTTCTGTTCATTCTCTATTATAGACTGGACGGTTATTCAGCTTCAGCTGCAACTTTCACATTATTGCCTTTAATATTGTTATAGCATTATCTCGTTTGGAAATATTGTTCTAGGAGTGAATTTGTTCAGTGTTACATGCTGAGAATTCCATATTGCATCACGCTATTATTATTATTAAGCAGGTATATATAAAGTTCCAATGATTATTGTTGAACGGAAAAATGAATTGAAGTTTGGAAATCCCCGTCATATATTCTCGGTAATATATTTTCTATCCGTTCATAGTAGCATACAATACACCCAACATAAAATAACCAAGAATTCTTGATACTGAAATGTACCAGCAATTTTATCTAGATCATATACCAGATGGTCATTCAAAAGTTTCATTCTATAAAACTTGTTAAGTTGAGTACACCTTGTTGCATAGTTTCATGTCATTAGACTTCATTTCTTTTACGCCTAAATACTCACGACGGTTGTCCAGACGTCAGGGGTTCACTAAGAAAAAAACCTTTTTCATGTTCTTTCTGACGAGTATCGATTAAGTTCTTACAGTTATGCCAATGAATAACTAATTGGCTAATACTTAATGTTTGTTAGCTGGAGACTACACAAATTATAAATTTTAGTAATAGTAGAACTTAGACACTACAGTGGAATATAATTCCATATTATGTACTGCTTTAAGTATTTGGGGAATAGTATTGAGTATGCCACACTAGTCTATTCTATTGATTTCAAACAGTAGTCCTGTCTGGATAGTCAGTCTCTCCAAACTTCCAACTCAACTTTCTTCATAGGCTACTGATTTTTATTCTTACGTCCTCTACTTTTTATGTACATTCTTCTTATTAACTTTTTTTCATCTAAAATTGATTTCTGTTCACGAATAGACTTCATTGAATTGTTCTTTTTGCTTATTCGTTAATCAATGTCAACATGGAAACTGACATAGCCACCTAATGGTCTAAGTCGCTCGCTACATCTCGTATCGCATTATACAAGGTGAAGTAGACAAAAAGTGGTGTGCAAAGCTTACTGAAGTACAGAAAAATAGCAGTAATTAAGTGAAATGAACAGCTAACAGTATGAGCATTGTAAACTAGCGGTATTCGTCATGTTGCTATGTAAGTTTTATTTTGCGTGACATACAGTAGTGATCATAACAGGTCGGATACAAGTAGTTGTAAAAATACTTGAATGACTGAGTAAAGAGTTTTTCGTTTCATCTTGGTTTCTTAAAATATAGTCAAACAACTGTATGCACTCAATAATATTGGTTCCGTAATGAATTTGTAGTGTAAATTCGTTTATCGCAAGTAGTTGGCGTTGAGAAAATGGGTTTTAAAATTACAATTTAGAAACTTACGTAAACACAGGATCCCATACATTTTATCTGAAAGTGTATCAGTGTTCAAGAGACAACACAAATAGTCACCATTCAAGTAATCGTCCATGTAACTTCCGAACTGCTACATAGAATATGGGAGGAAGGTTTCTTTCGAACGGACGATAGACAAGTTTTCACAGATTTGTGACGGTAGGAAGAATTCAGTTTTTTTTCAAATGTCTTATCTATGATGGTTCTTTCTTGAGTGTTCCTCACTGCTGGCGATAAGTCTTTTGTGATGAGTTAAGACTGTCTAGAACAAGGAACTCTGGGAACGAACCAACCAAGAACCTATCACGCAACAAATATGCAGGAAGAAGTGGAGATGGATTGGCCATGCACTGAGAAGGCCGACTGGGGATATCACGCGCCAGGCCCTCGAGTGGAATCCCCATGGGAAGCGACGAGTTGGACGTCCAAGGGTGACATGGAGGAGGTCGTGCGAGGAGGAAATGAGAGCTTATGGGCTGTCGTGGAACCAGGTTCAAAAGATCTCAGAGAACAGAGGTCACTGGAGGCGTGCTACTGAAGCCCTATGTTCCACTAGGAACCCAAGGGACTAATAATATATAATATAATAAGACTGTCTAGACAGACGCATAAGAGTGTACGTCTCATGGAGTTATGTCGAACGATTTTCTCATTGGTTATTATTGTGAGATAGTGAAGAATATTTGTAGCTCAGGTGGATGATCTTGGTTGCGTTGTTTTTTCTTAGCTGGGTTGTTTAGTCCTGGAGCTTTCATTGTCTTTCTAGATCACATCATTAGCCCTAACTTCGATATGAAGTGAGTTGTCAGTATCTTTCCTTCAGTGATCCAGGGGCTTGTGTTGACGAACTGCTTTGTGACTGATCGTTTCCTTTAATTGTTGTGTCGCAGATTTTTTTGTTGGTTTTTCCTGTGCTTGACTCATGATTTTTCTGATGATCATAATTTTTATTGTTTGATAGATTGGGTCTATATCTATACATCTATTGATTGCTGAATGCCAGGCTTCTAGGAATTCTTTATGTTCCCTCTGTCCAAGATTCCTGCATTGTCAAAACTGAATTCATGTCCACGTGCATTGAAATGGCCGAAGAAATTTGATGTTTAATAGCCAATTGGCATTCATATGAATGGAGGAGAACGCGACCACTGTCCAGTGTAGTGTTGATCACAATTATTTCAGTTGATTTTTTAAATGATATTTCGTTTGTCTTCTTTGTCTGTTACGTGCTTTGGTCCGTGTAATATGGTTTGGAGTGAAATTATTGGTTTATGAGCCACACCAATTCCAAGTGGTCTCAGTAACTTTGTCGTGGTCTCTGATATATTCTTTATGTGCAGTAAGATGATCCGTTTATTGATTTCTGTCAATGACTTTGTAGTTGATGATGCACGTTATAGGCACCTTCTGATAAAGCTTTGTGGGTAACCGTTATCCTTTAGAACAGGCATCAAGGAAATTTCTTCTTTTCTCCTTGAAGTTGCTGTACTGTAGTGTCCTCGCTCTTTTGAATAAAGTCTGCACTCAACTAATTTTTGCGTTGTTGCTACTGTAGTTGAGGATTTGATCAATGTACGTTGGCTTTCTGTACACTTGGATTTTCAGTTTTCTGACTTCTACTAACTAAAGCATCCAGAAATAAGAGTTCGTTGTTCGACTCCTTCTCCACTGTGAATTCAATGTCCTTGAAAACATTGTTGATCACACTCCAAGTTTTTTCTCAAAATCAATTTTTGATGATGAAAAAAGTATCGTCCACATAGCGGATTCAAATTTTCGCTTTCATCACAGGTAAAATGATGACTTCCAGTCTCTGTATCACTGCTTCTGCAACTAGTTTGTACTCTGAACTAGGAGCAAATCTTATGACGACTGAGCAAACACGCCCAAAGTTGGTTTTACGTGGGGCTGCGATACTCCAACAGTTCGTCTTTCTCTGAGCAAATGTCTATAAAAGTTCCAAAAGCTCGCAAACTAGTAGGCATGACATCATAACAGTTTTACGGTAACGAATGCAGGGCGATTCTGTAAAAAATATGTGCCAGTCACTGCCTGAACCCACCTCGGGAGCATTATAAAACAACTCTCATATTTCAAGCGGTGTTAATATTTCCATAGTATAGACTATATTGCATGATATTATTTTGCAGTCGTTGTTGTGCAAACTAGGTCCACCCATCCAGATCAACCTAGGACCAGGCATTACTGCGTAACAGTCCGAGTTGTCACACTTCATATCAGTAAATCAAGTAAAAAGGCAGTGAGTCGCAAGATGAAGATGAGAGAATGCGATCAAAAGGAATGTAAGGTACGTAAAGAGAGAAACGAAGAATGGGAAAGTGGTGAGATTCGGTATAGCGTAGTTAAGATGGGGACAATTTATGTATACATCTGCACCACTGGCATCGGTTGTGAGCCATATCACTGAGAGCCTCCAACTACCGATTCCTCTTGTCCCACGAACCCCAACCACCTAGTCTGCATCGTCCCACATGGCTCAAACCAACAGTCAGAGATTTCATACATTGGTGCCATGTTTTAGTCTAGCCACTCCGGCCTTTTTCCAGCCTGGACCTACTTCAGTCAACATTGTGTGACGAGACGCCTAGGTAACAATCGTGTTACTGTGGACGTCTACCTTAGTACATATCGCATACTTCATGTTGAACGACGGAATAAGTGGCACGTAGAGAGAAACATTAGCGCAGACGAAGTCAGCTCATGTGAAGCTTTCGGCTGTACAGGTTTCGTTTTTGTATAATGCCACCAACATAGCGTCATCAGGTCACCACTAAGGTGCATGACTTCTTAGTCCTGTGTGTTTCCTAGCCCTCCTATCTGAGTCAAAAATTTTTTCATGAACTCTGCCTCCCTGCAGCTTCGGGCCAGTGTCAGACACTTCGAACAAACATTGCCACTTGGTGAGTTGACTCGCAACTCGTAAGTGCTAGAACTCACCACATACGGGGACGTGATAATCAAAATAAACCATGAACCAGCACCGATTTAAGTACAAATTCTGCTGCCGAACAACTAGTATAACCTACACTTGTAGCTGAGAGGGAGCATGTTGTCTGTAGCCTAATTTGTGATTTTCTTAAGGCCCTGGAGAGCGAAGTACCCGTTGGCACCTGTATTCCGCTCCAGATCATCCGCACAGGATGGTTAATGACGACTAAAGATCCTGGCAGGTCATTCACAAAAGCAAGAAACGGTGCTAGACCCAGAACTGAAGCTTTGAAGCACACCACTCAGCATCGGAAACCAATCACGAAAGAGGGGAAACTCTGAGTGCAACCCAGTGTAAAAAAACTTCTAAGCCAAATTATCACCTTTTCGAGTACACATATAAGCTGAAGCTTCTTACACAGGATATGATGCTTTACCCTATCAAAGGCCTTCGAAAAGTCAAGTAAACCGAAGTGAATGGGCGTTTTTCGCTCGGCAGGGAGAGTCTAGCTTTTCAAAGCTACACGACGTTCCAAGCAAAAACCATGTTGACGGCCATTTGAAATTGGATTCTTACTCGAGGTAAGTCGTTTATTACTCTCTCCATGATCTTCGCCACTGAGGATAACAAGGAGATCAGTCTGTAGTTAGAGAGAAATGGTTTGTTTTCACCTTTATATATTGGGACGACAGTCGCTGATTTCCAATCACAAGGTAACCTACCTTCCTAAAAAGACCACCTGAAGAGGTTTACTAGTGGTGCACTCAGTGTAACGGAAAAATGATCTGAAAATCCCTCCCGATCACCCTTATTTGATTGTATTGACATTTATTTTAACATTTTTACCCTCGTTATGGATGGTGTACCTTTGACCCTCGCCGGTGTAATGTTATTTGCTTGTTTAACTGTCTTATTTGACTTTACACTCGGTATTTGCCTTTGTATGTTTGAGACTTATTATGAGTGTTTCACTTTCCTATTATGTGACGCTGGACTGTTGATAAGGTGATGTTGTTTTACTGCGCACGACATTTTGTTTTGGTTCAACTTACGGTTGTGCAGTGATTTGACTGTTTGTCTTTTGACTGTCTACTGGAAACGTTTGTTTGTTGATTTGATTCCTGTAGGCAGAGTTTTGATCCCTTTTGCCGGGAATATTCCTATTGACCGACAGGTATTTAACAGTTGTATTTTTTAACCAGTTTTTACCGTGTAGTACGTATTTGTACCCGAGAACGTTTTGGACTGTATAGTTACCCAACGGCACTGTTGAGGTATTTTTGTAATTTGACATAACTTATTGTTGCTTTGATAGTACCACAGATTTTGTTACGAATCTACTATTGAATTACTACAAACCGTGTTTTGATATTTCGATCCAACCTTTGACTGTGCGTCACTCGCGGAAGTTAGGAAGCTATACAGTAGAACGCAGGAACTAGTCAGATTCACGTCAGTTGGCACCGCCTAGCTATTTCCCGCGTTCAGGCCAAGATTATTGGATTCTGGCCGCTACAGTACTCAACAACCCGTCACTGCTGTACCTGGCAATCGCAAGGTGTTCCTTGAGTCAATTCCGGACGGGGAAGGTGACATGTCCATGGATCCGACCTCAGATACCAAGCAAGTCCCTCTTGATGTTATTTCATGCCGTGGCTCTGATAATGGTACAGTTATTGACTATAGTAAGACTAGTCCTTGTAGGACCTCTGCTCAGTTGAAGGTACGACAGTTGGATGAAAGGCAAGAGTTGGAACTTCGTGAATTCAAGGCTAAACAAAGACAGGAAAGGTTGCGTCTGCATAAAGAACTCAACTTAGATGTGAATGGGGGTTTAGGTGATACCTTTTCCTTGGATGATGATATAAAGTGTCACAAATCAGTTTGTCTTGGCATTGACCCTCATAGCAGTTCTGATCGTGAAACGACTAGCCAGGCGAGCAGCGCAGAAAACAAAGGGGTTGCCGCTACGTTGCCTTGTGTCAGTGTTGGCCATGAGTTACCGAAAGTAGAATTAAGCAGCTTTGACGGACATCCAGCCAAATATTGGAAGTTTATGAGGCAGTTTGAGCTCTACGTTGTCTCTAAGGTTGATGATGATGGACAGAGGCTGTTATACTTGTTACATTACTGTAAAGGTAAGGCCAGGGAGGCTATAGAGGAATGCATTATGTTACCACCATCTGCTGGTTATCGTAGGGCTCGGGATATACTCAACGTTTGTTTGGAAGGACCCATGAAGTCAGCCGGGCCTTACTACAGGATCTGATGGAATGCTCGAACATAGAACAAAACGATGCTGAGGCAATGTCGAGGTTAGCTATAAAAATGGAAAACTGCGCTATAGCCCTAGAGCAAATGGACTATACTGCGGACCTTAACTCCTTGAGAACTTTAGAAGGTATAGTAAAGAAATTGCCCCGTGTGTTACAGATGAAATGGGCGGAGACTGTCGAAAAGCTAACTGAAACCGAACGAGAACCTACCTTCGCAGAGTTAACGCAGTTTGTGTCAGCACGTGCGAGCATTTTGCTAAGTAGGTTTGGACAGCTGGCAACAAGCAGTCGACGACCAGATAGTAAAATAGCATGTTCCACGCAGCAGCTAGTACCCGTTGGGGGAGTCCTGAAACCTTCATGTATATTTTGTGGAGGGAACCATGTAGTCACAAAATGTACCACATTTCTGTCGTTACCGGTGGATGAGAGATGGTCGAAGGCTAAAGAAACAGGTTGTTGTTTTTCATGTCTTAAAAGGGGCCACAGGTCCGTAGAATGTAAAATTCACAGGGTGTGCAGTGTAGAAGGTTGTAAAGCATACCATCACCCTCTGTTACACAAGAAGACCCACCACGCCGTAGGCGAACAACCGGAGAAAGGTAGTTGTGGATGCACCGAGTCTCTCAGAGAAAGCGTGTGTTTGGGCCTACTCCCGGTACGTGTAAAGCACGGTAATAAAGAGGTTTACGGTTATGCTATCTTGGACAATGGCTCTGATACAACTTTGATCACGAAAATGTTTTGCAACTTCTAGGATTGTCGACTGACGGCACAAAGACTATCATCAAAACTGTTAGTGGAAGTAGATTGGCGGACTCAGTCAGCAAGCCTTTCGAAGTTTATTCACTAGACGGAAACGAATGCATACTTATAGATCGAGCAGTTGTGGCAAGAGATCTCCCAGTACGGAGACCTAAAGGGTCGATGCGAGAAAGTATTAAAAGGTGGCCGCATCTGACTGACGTACCCTGGACAGAGGTGGAAGACGGGGAGGTATTGCTGCTCATCGGTTGCGATGTACCTGAGGCTCACTGGGTTCTAGATCAGAAGTTAGGGGGCAGAAAGAGCCCATATGCTGTGAGATCATTGTTGGGCTGGGTCGTGTTCGGTCCGACAAGCTTTCGTGAGCACAGGGAGAGGGTTGTGAATTGTATGTCTCGGTCAGATCTATTAGTCGATCAATGGAAGAAAATTTACGATTATGAGTTCAGCGATTTGTACTCGGGAGATAAGTCGTTATCTGTCGATGACCTAGCCGCTGTAAACATAGTGCAGCGAGGTACTTATTGGGATAATGGACATTTCGTTGTCCCCTTGCCCTGGAAAA
The DNA here is from genome assembly GCA_944470555.2 of Heterobilharzia americana. Taxonomy (NCBI): domain Eukaryota; kingdom Metazoa; phylum Platyhelminthes; class Trematoda; order Strigeidida; family Schistosomatidae; genus Heterobilharzia; species Heterobilharzia americana. Next base: position 30,097,127 of record OX104132.1, on the reverse strand, counting down.
TGGAGTCCAAGAGAGTATACGGTGGATGCGAAGTAGCCAGGCGACGTTTGGAGAGTTTGAAACCAGACTAATATCCTCTGAAAGCCTTCGCGAAAGCTACACTAGCGCCATGGAAGAGACCATCAGAAAGGGATATGCAGCAGTAGCTCCTGAGCCCCAGCTTAATCCTAGCTACCGCCCACGATGGTATTTGCCGCATCATGCCGTATTTAACCCCAAGAAACCGGGGAAGGTAAGAGTTGTGCTGGACTGCGCTGCCAAACTGTCCGGAACTTCTTTAAATGACTTCCTGTATCAGGGACCAGACACGACAGCGAACTTGGTTGGAATATTATTGCGTTTTCGCAAAGAACCGATTGCCCTGACGTCCGATGTGGAAGAAATGTTTATGCAGGTGAAAGTCCCAGAGTTTGACCGAGGTGCCCTGCGGTTCCTATGGTGGCCTCAGGGTGATTTCTCGAAGGAACCTATTGAATATCAAATGACGTCACACCCATTCGGTGCAGTGTCCTCACCGTTTTGTGCGTATTTTGCAATGGCCAAGACTGCCGAGACGTATGCCAACGATTATGATAGCTATGTGGTGGAAGCAGTGAAGCATAACTTTTATGTTGATGATTGCCTAGTGTCCTTTGCAAGCCCAGGTGAGGCAAAAACGTTCGTAAAACAGTCCACTGAGTTGTTGTTACGTGGTGGCTTTAAATTGAAGAAGTGGGTGACTAATTCAGAGGCAGTGAGAGTAGTTCTTCCTGGTCTGAGCCACACAGAGAACTCAGTCGACTTACGTGTTAGTCAAGGCTCAATCCACAGGGCCCTAGGTTTGGAATGGGACACCATGCATGATGTTTTTAAGTTCCGATTTGAACCCGTCGAAAAACCCTTCACGAAGAGAGGACTACTATCCACCGTCTCAGCTCTTTTTGACCCACTAGGCCTCATCGCCCCAGTTTGTCTTCCGGCCAAGCAGCTATTGCAGAATCTTTGCAAATCTCATGCTGGTTGGGATACACCCCTTAGTTCCAATGACCTATCCCTATGGATGGATTGGATGAGGTTCATGAAGAATCTTGGGCAAATCTCCGTACCCAGAAGTATCAAGAAGGAGGATAAGAGTGAGATGAGTAAGATTGAGTTGCACTTATTTTGCGATGCCTCTGAATCTGGTTATGGAGAATTAATAAAGGAACTCCGAGAAAAGGGTAGTTGTGAGAATGAAGAAGGAGAATTGCAAAGGTTGTCACCTATACTTGTGGATGGATTGGTCTGCGTCGGTGGGAGGTTGAACTATTCCGACTATCCACTTACTTTTAAGCATCCGGTTATCCTCCCCAGACATCACTTCGTGACTGAGCTGATCATAAGGCATTATCATATTATAGAAGGACATACTGGTACTTCGCAAGTCCTGGCCACTCTACGAAGAAACTATTGGATAATTAAGGGGATCAGTGCGGTCAAACGGGTGATAAGAAAGTGCATAGAGTGCCGACGATTGAAAGCTGCACTGGGTCAGCAGATGATGGCCCCTTACCGGTCTGTCGCGTGCAGAAAGGATGGAAACAAGTTAATTACTTAGCTGACGTATTTTGGCGCCGATGGACGAAAGAATATCTACCATGCTTGCAAACTCGTCAGAAGTGGTTGGGAAGGAAAAGAAATTTCAAAGAGGGAGATGTGGTGATTGTGGCCTCTGAAAAAACACCACGTGGTTCCTGGCCTTTGGGAGTGATCGAAACATGCGAGAAGGACGAAGACGATTTAGTAAGAACTGTGATGGTGCGTATGAAGGAAGGTACCGTGAGAAGAGATATAAGAAAGCTTTGTCTTCTTGAGGGAGTAGAAGAAAGATAGAGTATGCAGACAGCTAGGTAGATAGAGCCACGGCTGAATACACAGAGGTGTTTTGCGTGTCTGGAGGGATTTTGGTGGCCGGTGTAACGGAAAAATGATCTGAAAATCCCTCCCGATCACTTTTATTTGATTGTATTGACATTTATTTTAACATTTTTACCCTCGTTGTGGATGGTGTACCTTTGACCCTCGCCGGTGTAATGTTATTTGCTTGTTTAACTGTCTTATTTGACTTTACACTCGGTATTTGCCTTTGTATGTTTGAGACTTATTATGAGTGTTTCACTTTCCTATTATGTGACGCTGGACTGTTGATAAGGTGATGTTGTTTTACTGCGCACGACATTTTGTTTTGGTTCAACTTACGGTTGTGCAGTGATTTGACTGTTTGTCTTTTGACTGTCTACTGGAAACGTTTGTTTGTTGATTTGATTCCTGTAGACAGAGTTTTGATCCCTTTTGCCGGGAATATTCCTATTGACCGACAGGTATTTAACAGTTGTATTTTTTAACCAGTTTTTACCGTGTAGTACGTATTTGTACCCGAGAACGTTTTGGACTGTATAGTTACCCAACGGCACTGTTGAGGTATTTTTGTAATTTGACATAACTTATTGTTGCTTTGATAGTACCACAGATTTTGTTACGAATCTACTATTGAATTACTACAAACCGTGTTTTGATATTTCGATCCAACCTTTGACTGTGCGTCACTCGCGGAAGTTAGGAAGCTATACAGTAGAACGCAGGAACTAGTCAGATTCACGTCAGTTGGCACCGCCTAGCTATTTCCCGCGTTCAGGCCAAGATTATTGGATTCTGGCCGCTACACTCAGAACATCCCTACACTCTAGTGTGAATCCCACCACTTCCTGGAGACTTATTCGGGTTCAAGTCCCCTAAGATTCCTTTCATAATAGAAAATTCGCTATTCATTACAACACAACAGAAGAAACTAATAACCTTGTGTATATAATTAGCGTGAGCTCAGAAATGCAGTTGCTGCATTACTTCCTTCTGAACGGAGTTTCCGAAGCAGAAGTTCATTGACTTGTAGTGCACCTTCCTGACACCAAAATATAACTAGGGCTAAAATAAATAGTTTAAATTAAATTAACTAAATAAATCTCTAGCTTGCCTCCGGATGCTTAGGGTGTTTTAAGTTTTGTTTTAACGAGCATGCATCCGAGCAGTCTTGGACGCCATTTTTGCGCTTCATTGTGCTGATTACCACGCACGTACTCTGAGTCCCTAGTTCAGCCTTATAAGCCAGATAAGTTGATTAAACTTTTCCCTCATTCATTATTATTACATTACCTTAAATACATAGCTCCTTTAAATACATTGCGTATCAGTTCTTTTGATTTGTGTTTTGTTACCAGTGCTTACACGTTAGGCAAAGTACTGGTTAAGCAGGTACTAGAGCACATCAAATTAAGTAGGGTTGATCAAACGTTACGGAATTGTAACACGCATCCCTACAACTTCATCCACCTACCTCCATTTCAGCAGGCGTTCATCAGCAATGCACCATCTCCTAGCAAGTATAACCTCATGAATTGGTCTGAAGAAGGATGAAAGGAAGAATATTCAAATTCACTTTCCAATACCTAACCTTTTTTTCCAGCTTGTCAGAACCAACTGATTCTTTTGTGCCCGCCTTTGCCTCTTGTAAGACACTTCCAGGTCTTCGATGCAGCACGTCTCCCTACTCACCTGCTAAAGCAGTTTTCGCCTGTTTCGCACTCACCTAAAGACCGAAAACGGGAAAATGAATCGACAAAAGAGGGAAAAAGTAGAAAACGGGGGGGGGAGAAGCTCAGTGGTAAAATGAAGCGACACGCGTGAGGAAATACAACCGATTCCCCCTCGTTAAGCTTTCTCCACTTTTTAGTTGACTTTTCCCACCTTAAGTAGCCTTTCTCAGTCAACCAACATAGACTGAAAGGGTGAAAAGCAGACAAGTAAACATATATATGCCCACTTTTCTGATTTTATCCCTGATATCCGCTTCAGTTCTCTTTAATTGCCGACTTTTGTCCCTCATTGTCGCCCGAAAATCTACTTTTACCCTTTGACCCCTCTTAAAGCCTTTCGTAAACAGCATCCCCAACGACGTAGAATTTTCCTCTTTGTTTCCCAAATTTTTCCCATTCATTCACTTTTTTGCCAAAGGAATAGATGTTCTTTGATTTTTTCCCGACTTCATTTACTATGATTGACGGATTGATCTGGGGTCAGAATTGCAATCATAATTCCTCTTTATAATGATTTAAAGGCCCGATTACCCAGCTCTTATTTGGAACCGTCTTTCTTGACAAATAAGCTCACATGTGAGTTGTAATTTCTCCACTTCAAAATTCGTGTTGTAGAATTAGTGAACTGCGGTCCCTAGGGGTTCTATGTCTGTCTTATTGGAATACGTTCTGGGTTTAACGATTACAATTATCTTCCCGGTTCCAAAAAATTTGAAAGGATAGAGATGGATGATTATTAGTTAATCTATCTCAAGGCAGTATTACTGCGCCAGACCTCCAAATGACGGAAGGCTTCTCGATTACAGCCCATAGGTGCTGTGGGACTCAAGGTGTGCGTTTAACCTTTTAAAAGTATCAGGGATGGGTCTGTAACATCTGCTGAAAGAAGGGAGTTCCACAGTTTACAGACTCTAATCGCGAACAAGTTGGCACGGATCTTTGTCCGTGCTCTATTCTTAACGCATGACCCCTCAGGTCACATTTTCAAGTAAAGCCTAGAAGAGATCTGTTGGGTTGGAGAGGATTATGGGCGATTTGGTATATCATGATCATTTAGGATTTGTCCTGGTGCGAACTTGACAGACGCAAAGACCAATCACTAATTACTCGAACTTGTTATATACCCACGAATACGAGACCAAGGAAGAACACGATAGCGTAGTCGGATGGAATAGTATATTTGGATGGTTATGCCAAAATAGGGATGCGTTCCAACTAACTGGCTAGAGAGTCGAATACGAGCAGTGCAACGTAACACGACAGCGTGCCAAATGGCGAGGATGCTTGACCGGGTGCCTTCAGCTTAGCCAGTCCAGTTAAACTATCAAGGTCAGCATCGATGTCGAAAGTCGTCAAACCCTAGGCTATTGATTTTGGGAAGTGTGTGACGCTACAATCATATCTCCTCTGTTCGCCCGGTATTGCACAGGATGCAGCTTAAGAGCAACTAAGCGGTCTGGGTACGGTTTGTGCCGGAACCCAATAACTTTCTTTGTGGCTCTTCTTTGTGACCGTTCTGGGATGGTCATGTCCTTCTTCAAGTGCAGGGACATCACAAGCGAATTTTCTCTAGATGAGGGCGAATATACAGAGCATACACTAGTGAAAAGTGCAGTTAAACCCCCAAAAGTTCGCGAGAGGAACCCGAAGACTCCATAGGCTTTGTCGGCTGTAAGGCGGCAGTGGACTGAGGCCCCTAGTGTGTCGCTTAGCGTAACTCCCAGATCTTGTTCCATGTTACTGTGATAGATATTTACTTCACATAGGGAGTAAGGACTGGGACTGCGCTTACGTTTGTCAACTATCATTACCCGACACTTCTTCAAGTTGAGAGGAAGCATGTTTTCTGCAGTTCAGTTGAGGATTTTCGTAAGGTCATCCTGGAAGACCGAAATATCCGTTGGCTCCTGCGTTGCCCACCAAATCTTCAAATCATCGGCATATAATGGTGAATGTGAGTTGAAGACTTCTGGCAGGTCACTGATAAAAGCAAGAGACAGTAGGGGGCCCATATTAGAACCCTGAGGCACGCCAATCAGGGAGAAAGGAGCCAAATGTGACTCCAACCTGGTGTAAAGGTAATCTCTAAGCCAAATTATTAATTTTTCGTGTTCATCCATGAGCTGAAGTTTCTTACAAAAAATATCATGATTTACCCTGTCAAAGGCCTTAGAAAAGTAAAGCAAACCAATGTGAACATGCTTTCCGTGCTTCCGCGACTGTCAGTTAGGAAACAACAATAAAATTCTCCTTAAGCAGTAGTGATACCTACCTGAGTTATCCGTAATCACATTGTGAATCAATTATATCTATTGCTGTTGCTCATTATTAAATCAATATTTTATTCCTAAATTAAGAGTTTCACATGACAGAAGCCAGTTTACAGGCATCATCAAATAGATAATGGCGACGAAATCCCCAGTAGATGAGCGGTCCTAAATGAAAAAGAAGACATAGAATCAGGAGTATCACCATATCCAAAAGGATTGCAGGTCCAAAACCAACAGAAAACTATTAATAAACAAAACATACAGAACCCTTATGCATTTCGTCCCTCTCGAGCAAAACATCTGGCGACATTCCGGCATCTTGAAGAGGGTAAACACACGATCAATGTGTCCAAGACCTGGACGAAACCCCGCCCGCTTCTCGTGTGTTTTGGGAAGTCTGAGAAGTATGATAGCAGTCGATAATTTCGACGCGACTGGTAACAGACTGATACCTCGATGATTGCCACATACATTACGTAGACGTTTTCTAAAGATGGGCACAACAATGACTTCATTCCAGAGTGATGGAACATTCTCAATCTGCCATACCTTCTCAAAAGATTTAGCTAGTTACCTGACAAGAGTCGTCCCTCTATCCTTAGAAAGAGCTAGGAGTAAGTTGTCTGGGAGGGGGAACCTGTGGCCTTTCAGAACTTGGAGTTCCCTATGGACCTCCGCTTGGATGCTGGGGTCAGCGTTGACTGATCATGAAGCGCGAAACACTAAAGCTGACAATGCTGAAGCCATGGAACAGCTGAACTACTTTTTGAAGTGCTCCGTCCAGCCTTCCAGGCATCTCTAAAGATTGTTTATTGGCGTACCACTTACCTCATAGACTGCCTTACTGATAACAAGCTTCTTGCTGCCTGTGGCTCGGATGAGCCAGGCCAGCTTCCGACTTTAGCTAGGTGTAGCTGCTGCTCTCATCTCACTCGCGCGTTCTGACCACCAAACCTCACGGTTCTTGCGTAAGCGTTGTGCAATCTTTTGCGCAAGGGACCTACGCAAGTCACTGCACTCGCTATCCGCCGGAACGGTTCGACAGGCGTCAAGAAGTTGCAAGGAGCTCGCAGAAACCCGGTGTTTATTAACGGGACATTCTTGAAAGCTGAAAACGGCTTTACTCGCCGTTTTCATGGCGTAGCGCAAGCGCAGTCAACGCTTGTCTACACTTTCTGGAGGATCAGTAGCTGGACTTGAATCTAGCTTGGATTGGTATTTAGCCACAATGTTAGATACAACTGATTCGCTTGTGTTGACCTGTTTATGACGACCATTTTGGTGACCACCAAAACACAAGAAAAGCTTAGCACACACTAAATCATGATCAGATTCCAGACAAGTAATCCATATGGAGCGGCAGTTCAGTATGCACCCATCCCATAGGTAGCTGACTGCAATATGAATTATTTGAGTTTAGGCTTCAGTGGCAGGGAGAGGAGGCCAAGTAGCACAATGGCGATGACTGTGCCAGAAGTTGGTGCTGGATAGAAATAGGTTGTGATCCGCGCAAAGCTGCAGAACATGATCCCCATCATCTGACCTGCAGCCAACTATTCCCCGTTAGCCACTAAAACGACTCTCCTCTGTGTCTAGACGCCCGACCTGTGCATTCAAGTCGCCAGCTAGCACAACGACACCTACTGAGTACATTTAGCTGATAAAGTCATTCAGTTACCGGTAAATTTCATCTTTGACTGCATCCGCGATGCATTCCGTCAGAGCATAGGCAAAGATGACAAAGATGCCGATTACTTATTACTCCAGATGAACCTTCTAGCTTAAACAGCGCAAACGCGGCTACTGATGGGGATACAGTCGAGTAGTACAGCTTCGGCTAGAGCCCTTATTGCGACACCGACAACAGCGATAACAGTAGCCGATGCCACGAGGTTCCCGGGTAAGCTCGCGTGAAACATATTTTTTGAACTGACAGATGGAGAACTAATTCAAAGCACTTCACCAAGTTTAAACACCATTCGTTCCATCTGGAACCTGGAGTTTATGAGCGACAATGGTCTGGATTCAGGCTTTTCCAACTCTATAGCTGGACCCTCATTATTCACCTGTTCATTGATATGCGCCAGAAGATCGCTTGTGCTCTACCACAATTGTGAGTCCTTGCCTTCTCCGTGAAGTCCCCAGCTGGCACTACGACATCTATTGAGCACATTCGGCCGGGAAATTCACTCTTTTGATGACAGCGTTCATCTTTGTTTGCATCCGGTCTGCAGCAGTCAGTTTGTTATGTGCACTTTTTATCAAAACTCTTGTGGTACTAAGTTATTGAAATCCCCCTATTTATCGATATTAAATAAGGCTGTTTACTATTCAAGTATCTCAGGTTATTCATTCATACGATGGGGATTTTTTCGAAAAACATGCCGTTCAGAAGTAATGGAACTAAGTGAGGTGACATTAGTGGCGTTCGGTAGACTGCCACGTTCCTCGCATCCAACGACCATAACCTCACCCAGACCAATGGCCGTCAACTTCGAACCCCCATAATTACTGACCGCAGTGCTAGAGACTTGGTAAAAGGTCAAGAGCCCCATAAGCGGGAAGGTTCACCGATAAGAAAGCAACCCGAGAACATTGCTACAATAGCGAACGGTGGGTACTTGCCGTGCTCAGGCTGCCATCACCCTACACTGACACATTGAGAGTCAGATGGGCAACCTCCACTCGGCACCAACTGCACCATGCGCCTGGGAAAAAACTTTACTGGGCCGGTTCCATTAAACGTGAGCAGTCAGTAAGATCGCTCACCGCCATCTTGTGCCACTGGCTGGCCCAGGTACACCTTACGTAACCGGGAGCTCTTCCAAATGCCCTCACAGTAACGTGAGATGGCTCCGAAGTAGAGCGTCGAAGCTGCAGCCCCTCTGTTCGGACATTGTTCTGAAAATTATAATCCTGACGGGAGCAAAGTTATCGACACCGAAGTTAAAACAGATGACATGTCTTTGTTAATGAGTGGCGGGGTACGCAAGAGTAGAGTAGGGGTTGCAACTTACGGGAACAGTCGGTTAAAAGGTGGACAAACTGCTGACACTCTAGTGACAGGGCTTTCAAACTCAGTCTGGTGCAACTCAAACACACTAAGTACCTGGCTGGAGGAGTCTATAGGCCCCCTTATGTCGACGTGTGGCACAATCAAAAATTACGCCAAGTAATATTCACAGTATCGACTGTGCGGTATGACCAGGTCTTAATAGCTGGCGGCTTCAGCGCCCAACTCTTGGCCTGGAGCAAGGAAGCACGACTCTGAGCCAGAAGTCCTATTGTAACCTGCTAAATGCCATCCAAATGGATGGACTGCAGGAAAAATTAGAGACAACAGCCGCTGGCGGTCAGATGGTAAACCATTTAAACTGGATTACCTACGGATTAGTGATCATCTAGTTGAAAAAGTCGAAGTCCAAACTCCTGTTGGGAGCAGAGAGCTTGCTGCGGTGGTGCTCGACTCGGTAGTTAGTGAGCGGTTATCGTGGGGGGGACCTCACCCTTTCCTCCGTTACAGCAGACAAACTATTAGGGAATTAACCAAAACTATCGACGATTCCATGGCTAATGGAGTGGCGCCCCTTATAGGTTGACTAACACTGGGAACTAGTAAGGGATATCGTTAGGGCGGCGATTTCGAACAATGCTCCCTCAGTGGTAATGAAACTCAGCAAGCGGACCTCGTAGCTAAAAAAAGGCACACAGCACCTCCAAAATATCAAGAGAAAGGCATGTCATAGACACAGACTACCCAGAGAAGAGGACGATCACGACGCGTATAAATCCTACGAAAGTAATACAGCATCAGGGTGCTGGGAGACAGGAGTTCGTTCCAGTCCAACCTCGTCAAGGAGCTCGAGGTAAACCCCAAAAACCCATATTGATTCATGGCAAAGTGGAAATCTATAGGCGAAACAGCACGCCTCACAATGGGTCCAAACGGAGAAAACCTGTCTGGATAGGAGATCGTCGAAATATTAGGCACCACCTGTGGCACACAGCTCAACACTCCATCAGGAAGGCATGCATACCTACTGCCCGAACAGTCCCTACCGTTATCTGACGCAACGGAGTTACACGAAGTACAGGTAACCCGTGCTGTTGTTCCCGATAGGCTATCAAAGCTCGGTGGGGAAACCCCCCATGGTGCCATAAAATCAGCCCGTGTTGAAATAGTGTACGAGCACCCTAAGTGACCCACTCTGAAGTTCCTTCCAACACTCCTTAGACGAACAAAACTCCTACAACAGCAGGGATTGCCATCCTCTCCCCTATCTTCAAAGGAGGAGACAGGCAGAATCCAAACTGTTTTTAGACAGATAGCACTCCTCCCAATGATATCAAAAATTATCGGAAGCATCATAGAAGACCGGATCGGGGAATATCTGGACGCACAACAAGCACTCAGTGGTGCTCAGAATGGCTCCCTGCGTCTCAAACCTGCTGACGCCCATGATCACTGGACAGCATGCTGGGACCTCAAGGCCTACTCAACTTGGAGAATATCGTCTGGTGTCTCACAAGGAGCAATCCTAGGTCCGTTGTTGCTCCTACTGTTTGTGAATGACCTCTCGCTGCATATCAACCCTTTGATTCTCCTCTACGCTGATGACCTCAAGTTATCGAGGACAGTAACTCACGAAGCGGGATCGAGTCCATCGCAGATCGACCTCAAAACACTGAAGGGATGGGTAACAAATAACGAATTCGTATATAACCCTGATAATTATCGGTCCACGTTTTTCAGCACTCTTGATCCACAGAAAGTATCCTACTCTTTTTGTGGTTCTCACATATCTCGTATCGCAGCGGACAAATGTTTTGGTTTAGTGGCAACGGAGAAACTGGACACCAGTTCTAACTACCAAAGTGATGCCTCAGAAGCATACGGTGTGCTTCGCTTTGCGTACGGACAACAGGTGTCCTCATCCCAGAGCTCTTGTGGGACTCTCCAAGACCTGCATGTGTCCCCACTTGGAGGTTCATAACGTCTTTGCTCCCCCACACTGGAAAGAGGCACGAACCTATTGGAGGAGGCCCAAAAGTGAGCCACAAACGTAAGGGGGGTGGGACGTCACAAAAACCACATGGGGATACAATGAAAAACCTGGGCCCATACTCTCTTAGTTACTGAAGGTTGCGAGGTAACTGGATAACGGCTTGCGAAGTAATGAATGACCCAAGTCACTCAAACAGAGGAATCCTACCGAGTGGTCACTATGGTGATCGTCGTGGAAACCCTAAGAGAATTACTCACCGAAGTTAAAAAACCTCGTGTGCATTCAAACCTCTTCTTCCTTTCAGTCTGCGGGCACTGGAATGCATATGAACTTTAGGCCAGTTTTCCTTTTAATGTAGTCATTTAAGCCATTTTCATCCTTTTCACCCGCCATAAGTTAGCCTCACCCACCTAAGCTCTTCATATATTTGCGCTCCCCACCTTACTTGGGTGTAAGTTGGTTGCCCTATTACTTCAGTTTTCTTTGCCTTTTGCCCGTGTAGAAATGTCTTTCTAAGTTTCCTCTTCGCTGTCCCTAACTCTTTGATGACCAGTCTGAACAACTGTCTGGCAACTGGACATGTGAAGAACCCAACTGCAACACAGTCCCAGGCAAATTAACTAACACTAGACCTCCTGCTCCGTATACCAGAGCTATAGCAGATAAGTGGCTGGACCTACTGCAGTAGAATCCACCAAAGATCTGGAACTGTTCCGTTAGACAGGGAAGTGAGAAAGAAGAAATCAGCTGTCTACACAAGCTCGTTAAGCAGATATTGGACATTGGGTATCAGAACTCATCTGAGGATTACAAAGCTGACTAGATATTTGCTTGTGGTTCAGATTACAACTCTGCCAGGGTTCTTATACTGTCGAAAAGCGCGAGGATTTATTTCTTTCCGCGTACTATTATCGTTATTTCTGGAAACCAGCACACGAAAATACACACATATTTTCTTAGGCGCTAGATTTATTTATTGCGCTGCGCAGATTCTGGCTGTATCTCATATTAAGGCTATGCTTTATTCGTTCTTACTTTCCGTTAATATATGGACTTACCTCTTCATTTATACATTAATATCTGTGCCGAATTGCTCTTTTAAGTAAAAAGTAAGTCATTGGTATGAGTTTGTTGATTTGTTTAGCGGCACTGCAGCAGCAGATTAAAAATAGCTTCCAATGTTCTCATCCAGTTTTTGGAACTGGAATTTAATGTGTCATCACCATTACATGAATATAAAGTAGGTGTAGACTGCATGGGGAGGAGGTCGAAAGATTTGATACGGGGACACTGGCTTGAGTGATCACTTACTATATTTTGGGTCGACCCAAAACTGCTGTATTTTGCCCGACAAAAATGTTGACTGAAGAAGTTTCCTGAGGTCACACAGAAACAATACCTCATAGGGTACTTAAAGGCTGATACCAGTAAAAGTTGGCACACTCAACTGGATTCGCTGACACGATTCATATCAAACTATGTATGTTCCGTCAGTTACCGCACTGTGTTCATAATCGGTTTGAATTATAGAAATGCTGATGTTTGCTTAAAATTTTTCCGAAGCCTGTTCTCATAATGTGCAAGAACTAGGGTCACAGTACTGTCAAAGGTCCAAACCAACGCTGTCCGACTGCTTGCTTTCAATATACTGGCTCTCGGAGATGTGCATCTTGCCACTGGCTGATTCCTCGATATCCACTGCAACCTGCTAAAAGCGCATCAAAGGAAGAACAATGCATGTGTTGGTCGTCATGCTTACTTTCCCCATGATTTCAGTCTCAAGGGTGTCATGTTGGCGTTTGCATATACTGATCACTACTTCTCAGGTGTGAAGTTCAATTCCTCATTTCCATGCCCGTGAACGTTTTCAATTTGGGCGCTGTGGTGGCATACAGTTCCATTTTAGTCTTTCCACTGTGCCTATCATAGTGAAACAAAACGATTTACTGGTCACATTTCATTCAGAATTTATCGCTTATACTCGTAATTATACCTTGATATGATTGTATGAATAAGTTCTTTAAACGTAATCAGTAAATAATACTGTTTCGCTTCACTATATACATAATAAGTAATCTGTTAAAGAGTACGAGAACCAGTATCCTTTGACAATAATACAACTGTATGAGTGAAGGCGTTCAACACCACTCAGTGCATCAGGGGCCCGTTCGATGGCATCGGAAGATAATTCTTTTAAATTCAAGGCTTCTTTGATTGGGTTGCTGTGCATTTGCTAGTTGCGAGGGTGTATGGCTGACTAGTTTACACACTTTACTTTTGTGTCATGGGTCGTGTTGTAAACCTTCCTTTTATCCTTCGGTTGGGCAACCAGGCAGCATCATTAGGTATCATAGGATAAGTGTAGTTCTAAGCCTAGCACATTACTTGCATATTCAATGCACTCCATTGAGAGCAATTCAAACGCATCCACAAATGACTTCAATACTTGGAAATCCCTACCTTAGCAGACGGAAAAGTGCATGGGAAGTAACCTCTGGCATCATTATACGACCGGAATGATAACCGTTTGTTGTCATCTAGATGTATAGTGAATTTCCGTTCGCTTCGTAACAACTTCTATTGATTCGCCTGGGACAATGCGGTTTCCAGGTAACTGAAGTTATCAATACGCCTAACTACATTTCTCCTTTTGTCATATGAATTACTATATTGAAGAAATCCTGAATTAATTATTTGCATTCAGATTCTGGCAGAATAGGAAACTTACCAAGCGCAGATGTTTACTGATCGTTTTCATACAACTCTGCATTTTGTAGGTGTCTTAATCCTAATTACGCTTGTTATTATTCCGGATTTCTGGAATATCAAATCCCTGCCTAACTTTGATCAATGCATTTTTTTGGTTATATTTAATTTCAACGTAGTTGTAGTTCTCTGTAGCTTGTTTGCCTCCTTGTTCATCGTTATACACTATATGCCCAATCTTCAATATATAAAGCAAATAAAAACGCTAAGAAGCTTTTCGAATTAACATGGGGAATATCGTCGTTTGCTATGTGATTGAACAAATGTACATTGTCGGTAGGGTGCCCTCGAAAATGTGTTTTCGATTCACTTCTAACAGCGGGTTGTTCACACAGCTTTCGATTTTACAGCAAACTTGTATTTAACGCTGAGCAGGTCAAATAAAGATAAAGAGTAAGTGGAGGGAATCGCTCAAACAAAACTGAATACAAGTGGATCATATATCGTTCAAAATAAAGACTGGTAGCAGCCGAGCTGTAGTTTCCTTCTGGTATGAAAATAAGTAAGATAAACCAAAAAATGAACATAAACTTCTTCCATGTCTGTCCATATCCTCCCAGTATTTTATCATTTCCTGTATATGTAACTTCATAATTTTATCGCGTTATGTGCAACGCATAAGTTGTACAGATGTACCTTTCTTCTTAATATTAATGATGTTGTCAGTTGGTGATGTTTTTGTGGGTTCTTGAAACCTAAGTCTGAATATTTTTAACTTATCGGCTTCGTGTCTTACATGCATGTATGTTTTGAGCTTGGTTCGTTACATATAATCAACCTAGTTCAATGATGCCCAAGGATCTCCCGACGCTTTAATAATTCGTGTTTCAGGCATACCAAGGGGTTTCGGTCCAAATGAATATTCCCCACTGAATTACTTGGTATATGTTCACAGGCTCTACCTTCAAGTGAAGTTGTTTCTACAAGTGTGAAAGAGCGCAAGCGATTTTCTGGATACTGAGGGTCCAGCTATAGAGTTGGAAAAGCCTCAATCCAGACCATTGTCGCTCATAAACTCCAGGTTCCAGATGGAACGAATGGTGTTTAAACTTGGTGAAGTGCTTTGAATTAGTTCTCCATCTGTCAGTTCAAAAAATATGTTTCACGCGAGCTTACCCGGGAACCTCGTGGCATCGGCTACTGTTATCGCTGTTGTCGGTGTCGCAATAAGGGCTCTAGCCGAAGCTGTACTACTCGACTGTATCCCCATCAGTAGCCGCGTTTGCGCTGTTAGGCTAGAAGGTTCATCTGGAGTAATAAGTAATCGGCATCTTTGTCATCTTTGCCTATGCTCTGACGGAATGCATCGCGGATGCAGTCAAAGATGAAATTTACCGGTAACTGAATGACTTTATCAGCTAAATGTACTCAGTAGGTGTCGTTGTGCTAGCTGGCGACTTGAATGCACAGGTCGGGCGTCTAGACACAGAGGAGAGTCGTTTTAGTGGCTAACGGGGAATAGTTGGCTGCAGGTCAGATGATGGGGATCATGTTCTGCAGCTTTGCGCGGATCACAACCTATTTCTATCCAGCACCAACTTCCGGCACAGTCATCGCCATTGTGCTACTTGGCCTCCTCTCCCTGCCACTGAAGCCTAAACTCAAATAATTCATATTGCAGTCAGCTACCTATGGGATGGGTGCATACTGAACTGCCGCTCCATATGGATTACTTGTCTGGAATCTGATCATGATTTAGTGTGTGCTAAGCTTTTCTTGTGTTTTGGTGGTCACCAAAATGGTCGTCATAAACAGGTCAACACAAGCGAATCAGTTGTATCTAACATTGTGGCTAAATACCAATCCAAGCTAGATTCAAGTCCAGCTACTGATCCTCCAGAAAGTGTAGACAAGCGTTGACTGCGCTTGCGCTACGCCATGAAAACGGCGAGTAAAGCCGTTTTCAGCTTTCAAGAATGTCCCGTTAATAAACACCGGGTTTCTGCGAGCTCCTTGCAACTTCTTGACGCCTGTCGAACCGTTCCGGCGGATAGCGAGTGCAGTGACTTGCGTAGGTCCCTTGCGCAAAAGATTACACAACGCTTACGCAAGAACCGTGAGGTTTGGTGGTCAGAACGCGCGAGTGAGATGAGAGCAGCAGCTACACCTAGCTAAAGTCGGAAGCTGGCCTGGCTCATCCGAGCCACAGGCAGCAAGAAGCTTGTTATCAGTAAGGCAGTCTATGAGGTAAGTGGTACGCCAATAAACAATCTTTAGAGATGCCTGGAAGGCTGGACGGAGCACTTCAAAAAGTAGTTCAGCTGTTCCATGGCTTCAGCATTGTCAGCTTTAGTGTTTCGCGCTTCATGATCAGTCAACGCTGACCCCAGCATCCAAGCGGAGGTCCATAGGGAACTCCAAGTTCTGAAAGGCCACAGGTTCCCCCTCCCAGACAACTTACTCCTAGCTCTTTCTAAGGATAGAGGGACGACTCTTGTCAGGTAACTAGCTAAATCTTTTGAGAAGGTATGGCAGATTGAGAATGTTCCATCACTCTGGAATGAAGTCATTGTTGTGCCCATCTTTAGAAAACGTCTACGTAATGTATGTGGCAATCATCGAGGTATCAGTCTGTTACCAGTCGCGTCGAAATTATCGACTGCTATCATACTTCTCAGACTTCCCAAAACACACGAGAAGCGGGCGGGGTTTCGTCCAGGTCTTGGACACATTGATCGTGTGTTTACCCTCTTCAAGATGCTTGAATGTCTCCGGATGCATTGCTGGCCGACGATCGTTGTGCTTCGTGACACTAGGGCCGCCTTTAATTTGTTGGACAGAGCTGTACTTTGGACTGTCTGTTTGAGAGAGGTGTGCCTGAGAAATTTAAAACTTCTGGAAACCGTGTATAATGATACGTCGGATAGAATAAAGGCACATAACCACCTGTCTCCATTGTTCCAAACCAGCAGTGGGGTTAGATAAGGTTTCCCGATATTTCCATTCCTCTTTGACTGTACCATGAATGACATTCTTGAGGTAGTCCTGAAGGAGGAGGTGCGTAATGGTGTTGTAGATCTACGCCCCGTGCAACAGTTATTCGACCCTAAGTATGCCGACGATATCGTCTTACTGTTCGATAACACAGACTATTCAAATCGCGCTTAATCAGTTGGCGATTCCTGTCCGTAATAATAGTATGTGCTTTGCACCATCGAAATGCGGAGTACTTTCGTAAGGTTGGCTTGACCATATTTCTGTTCTCACCCTTGGTGATGAGCAGTTGGAAGTAGTCGAAAAGTGTGTGCATCTGGGTAGTTGTGTGTGCTGATGGAGGTGTCAGTGATGAAATATACAACCGCATATCGAAAACCATAGTGGCATACGTCAATCTGGACCACCTTCAGCGCTGTTGTGACGTTCTTCTGACCGTAAAAGATCGGGTTCACAACGCTTCGTTGTTAGCAGTTTTACTGTACACTTGTGAAACGTGGCCTCTCCGAGCTGAGGATTTATGATGACCCTGTGTGTTCGAGCATCGTTGTCTCCGTAGAATTGTTTGTATGCAGTGGCAACATCATTTAAGTAGTTCTGAGGTACGACACCGTGTGGTTGGGCATGATGGAGATCGTGATTCAATGAATGAAGTCAACTGGAAACAGTGAGTTCCATAGCTTGCACATGTGTTACGCATGTCGTCCCAACGGCTTACATAGCTTTCGTTGTTTGCTTACTCTGGGACTGAATAGAAGAAGCGGAGGGGTGGTTAGCGTATGACGCGGCGCCGTGGAGTGAGGCGTAGTTGTGTCGCGTCATCATCTGTTAGTGCATCATGATTCCCTGTATGGTGTCCGAGAGATCACCTGTCTCAGTGGCTTGAGACGTTATCAGATGCGGTTGAGGATCGAAACCAGCGGTGGTCATCCTGCTGCTTCCTTTTTCCTTCTGCTGCTGAAAATTGATGGACATTTTGTTTTGAATGTATTTTAATAGACTGCATTTCTAATCATGCTATTCTTTTTGTTTTCCTTTCTTGCTTACTCACTTCCCATCTTTCATATGTAACTCATTTGGTGCCTTTGCTGTAATATGTCTACGTTCTAATAATAACATTCATGTCTAGGACTTCGTATTATTATCCCCATTATTATCTTCATTATCTCCAACCATTTGGGACTTGACTAATTTGTTAAACACTTCCTAATGATTGGCATATATACATGTTCCATTCCATTATCGTGAACTTATTTTCTTTAGGATGCTGATAAATCATGTATATTCTTTTTTGTACTGTTGAGTTTCACAGTGTTACAGGTCAAATAATGGTTAGACTGGTGCATTAACCATTTATTCTAATAATTTGATAGACATTCATGTGGTAAATTCTAAAAAAAGTATTTCAATTTCAGCCATAAAGGCCATTGAATATGGATACATCGATGGAAGATTTGTTTTCAGATTTCGATAAGTCTACTGTTTTGGTCGACCCTGGTGAGTAAACTACTTAGGATTCAAATTTTTTCTGTGAGTTTTGTTCAACCTTTGATACATTCAGCCTATAACCCGAACTCAGCATTACATATTCTACTCTTAAAAATGTTGAGAAAACTATTAAATACATAAAATGCATTGGAGCAACAAGACTAAATAGTCTGCTTTCAAAATCCAATACAGAAAGCTGATAAGATTAACTAGTTAGACGTTCAACGAGAACTAGGAAACATCAGTTCACCATAATTTAATGTAGAAGCTGTACCAACGCATGAACCAATTTTCATAGAATACGAAATAAATAAAAGGTTAATGCACTTAGGAAAAAAGGAAAATCAATATTATTGAGTTCGAGACAAGCTAACTGACGGACAAAATCAACGTATAACCTCGCACACAAGTGCATCGGCGCAAGTTGCCACACTTCACAGTAGTATACAGAGAACAGGTGGGTAGAAAAAAGTGGTATCAAAGTAGACAAAGTTGTGTGAGACAATAAACAATTTGAAAGTGAAGGTTAGTGTGAATATTCAAGCTTTAGAAGATGTTAAGGTGTGTGTCGAAAGTAGTGTAATTACATTGATATGATTATGAACAATAATATGTGCTCGAAACGTCATCAAGTAAATAATACTGTATCACTGTGTGTTGTAAATCAAATAAACAAATCTAATGTGGAATTAAATCCTACCAGTGCCCAAGTTTTACACTTATGTTAGTTTTAATGGTCATGTCTCACAGCCGTATAGGAGGACAGAGTGAACTGTAGAGCAGTATACTCGTCCTTTGATAGATAGTCGGATATCTAGCCGGTGCCACCGGTAACGCGGTTTGGCAAATCCTAAACGGGGCTCCTATATCGTCAGCAACCGGCCTGTTCGGGCTAATGCAACTCCCCAGGTAAGTGAAGTGGTCGACACATTCTATCATTTCACTCCCTATCATTAATCTGGGAGTACTTGCAGACCAGTCCTGGAGCATTTGAAACTCATGCCAAACATACGCAGATTTCTGCTCAACGCGTTCACAAGACCCTTTATTTTGTCAGCGTCTTCACCAAGCAACACAATATAGCCTGCATACTCGAAGTCAACCAAATGACATCCAGGGAGTAGGTTAATCCTGTGGTCAGACATACTTAAGGTTATGTCCATTAGTACGTCTATAACGAAATTAAATAGGAACGGTAACAGTGGGCATCCCTGGCGGACACCACTAGTTGTCGTCAGTGCTGAAGACAACTCTCCATAAGCCCCGACACCGCTGCGTGAGCTCGAGAATAGAGCTTTGATTAGCGTTATATGTTTGCTCGGTGTTCCTTTCACAGTCACACTACCACGACACCTCACGGTCGACAGAATCAAATGGCACCTTCAGGTCGAGAAACATAACAAATGTCGGCTACTGGCCGGTAGGTATGCCTATGTTTCAGAACCTGTATTAGGGTAAATATATGGCTACACCCTACTCCAGACCGGAAACCTGCCTGATTCTCTCGAGTTTGCTGTTCTCAAACTCGTTAGGCGTCAAACAACTATGAAGTCTAGGATCTTGGACACAATATTATTCAAACTAATTCCCCTATGGTCGTCACAAGAAGATTCCTCCCGCTTCTTGTTGACTGGGATGATCAGAGAAGTAGACCAGTCCGACGGTACTACTTCTGATTCGCATACACTAAATAGTACCTCCGTCACTTTAATCAGCTATTTCCTACCTCCGTCTTTGAAAACTAAGGGTAGCAAACTCTATCGTTTCAGGTTCAATGCATCTTTCTCAACTTCAATGGGAGTTGAAGGACCAACATCTTGACCTCTCATTCAGGTTCAAACTGAATGTTGGGTAACTGAAGCGGTGCTGAGCCAGTTGAACTGTGCTTCAGAGTGTTCTGCCCAACGTTCTATTCGCCTGTTCTGAGAGGTTATCAGTGTCGCATCCTTTTCGGTAATGGTTCCACTCAACATCGACTTCTTCTTGCCGGTATCCTTAATGGGCCTGAACAGTTGCCGAGTGTTACCTAACGCTGATGCCTTCTCTATCTCTCCCACTTTCGTCACCTATCACTGCTCGTGGTCATTGCGAAAACTCTCGGTTAACTTACGTTTAGGTTACTTTTTATCTTCGTCATGGTCAGAGGCAGTTGGAACCAGTCTTCTCGCATCAATCAGTTTGGATAACATTCACTAAGCTTCATGTCCAGGTTACCAACTGTCCCTATCACTGTTTCTCCAGCAGACTGAATATCAATCCAGATTTCTTCAGATTGAGCATTGTTGTCGTGTTCAGATAAATGCTTAGCTATCTCCTTTCTCAGAACGTATTTGGCGTCCTCTTCTTCCAATGAAGCATTGACAGGCTTTACCATCGTCTGTATCCTGCGACCAGTAAGGCGCAGATATACACGTGTACATACAAACGGGTGGTCGGAGTCCAAACTGACACTCTAGAAAGAGGGGCAATCCTCCACCGATCCTCTCGAACGATGGCTTGTAGCAATGTGATCTATCTGTCTCCATCGTTGGTTTGAAGTTGACGGACGCCATGTGAGACAGCGTCTCTCTTTATGCCCAAAGTTAGTGCTGTCCAGAAACGAGTGACTGTTGGAACAAAATTGCAACAGACGATCACCGTTGTCGGTTCGTTGTCATGGAATTCTGTAAATATCCCCTAAATGCCTGCCTTTCCGACTGGCTCAGCTTCCCCACTTGAGCGTTCAAAGTTACTTGCCATCATGACTACACCTGAACGTTCCGCTTTCTGAAGCATAATTGACAGCTTTTCATAGAATTCATTCTTTGAATAATCCGAACTCTAGTAGGTAAGTGCGTAGACGGAGATTACATATAGGCATCTGTTGGTCTCACGATCCTTCCTAGTCCTTACAGATCCATCCAGTCCAATATCACATAGATGGCTGTTGACTGGTATCTAGTCGAGAAGCGCACTCTCTGCTCTGCAACTCAATGCTATGCCTACACCAGCGAGTCCATGAGAGCTAACCACTGAATCTCCAAACACCCTTAAGGTGAATTTCGAAGATTCTCTACCATGACCAGATGAGGTAAATATAATGACCACACTCAGGTCAGAGGCACAGTATACATCCTTGGCTAGAGATTCCAGAGTTTTGACGAACGATGCTTGCTGTTTGATTTGGCATGAAGTCCGGAATTTGAAAGCGCGTGCATGAAATCGATAGTGGGTTTTTAGGCGACTAGGAATGAAGTTCCAATGGCTTTTGGGATTGGCAATGGTTGGGAAGTGAGAGTTCATGTAAGGTGCAGCAGGCTTAGTATTAGTATCAGGAGGTAAAGTCAAAGGAGACAGAATTGAGTAAAATAAGTTATGTTTGATTGAATCTTATGTACTTCTGAAATTGTGCAGGTGGTTGACACTTCCCGGTTGACCACACTGTGCAAAGCTATTTCTCCTTCTAAAAGAGAAAAAGGTTTGTGTAACACCGGGGCCCATGAGACATGTACACCACTTTGGTACCGTGGAAACTTACTCTTAAGTCTGTAATCAATCCTATGCTTTTTTCTGAAATTAGCTAACTGCTGTCACCTCTACTGTGCTATTAAGCATTTCTAATTGTATAAGCTGACTGTGTTGTATTAGGTTTCGGAGCATTTTTTTTCCAGGTTCACTGCTGCCACTGAAGTTGCTTGTTCAACTTTGAAAATAAAGTTAGTAACCTATATAATTTCATGCTTTCTACTGATTACCTTCGAACCAACTGAAATCTATCAGAGTGCACCATGCGGGCGAGCCTCCTAGTTTAGTGGTCAGATTGCAAGATGGTCGATTGAATTCAGTTAACTCTCAGGACTAGACAACATGAAATTGGTTGCTTTGCAGTGACTAATCAATGTAGAAACTTACCGTCCACAAATAAGCCACTCAATGGTAACCAACCTAATCGTTAATTCCTTGGTGCTAATCGAAATCCTTCGATATACTGTCCCTATCTTGTATTTATAACATCAGTAATGTATGTACTCTGCATATTACTTGTTCAAGTGATTTATAGATGACCCATTTATTTTAAGATAGTTTCATACCATAACTAATGAATGTCTACTGTGATAACTACAACCTTTTTATTGTTTTTATGTCACTTTTCTATCATTCTGATCGAATTATGGGAATTTTCTTGTTTATAATTTGTTGAACAGATCTTAAAAAAGATGATACAGATAAGCGAGGATTAACTGTATTAACTACTGAGACTTTGGGTAGTGAAACTATAAAAATTGAAGGTCTTTATCAGCCTGCTACACAAAGTTTCGATTTAACTATTGAATTGTATCGGAATTCTTTGTAAGTTGGTCAGATTTTTTTTACATTCTTGATATTGTTGTGCTACTATATTAATGATTAACCTCGTCTAGGTAACCAGTTCATTAGTTACTAGCCGGTCCTAAGCCTGGATAAAGACGGAAGGTTGGGCATAGGGCTAGCAACCCTACCCTACCAATCTAACCTCTAGAGAAACTTCGAAGCACAAAAAATATAAATAAAAATAAACTTATTCCTCCCTGGATTCGGTGAGGCGAAATGATGCCAGTTGGTGAAAGTCTTTGGGAAGCCAGACAGCTTCTCTCGATGAAAGTGAAAGTAAGAATGGGGACATGGAATGTCCGCACAATGTTTGAACCTAGCAAGGCTGCCCAGATTGCCGAAGAGATGAGAAGGTATAGCATAAAAGTGCCAGGAATCAGGGAAAGCAGATGGAATGGAAGTGGAATCTTCAAATTGTCAACTAGAGAGTCAGTAATCTATCATGATGTCCGCAGGGGCATCGAAGGCTCTCATGCAGAGGGTATCAATCTCCTCCTGCAGGGTCACATCATGACAGCAAGATTCAACTCAAAAGGTAGGAAAGTCACAGTCATTCAATGCTACGTGCTAATAATAATGCAGATTAAGAGAAGAAGGAGGAATTCTACAGACAACTGCAATCAGTAATCGACAAGACCCCATCCGAGTTGGCAACATCAAAATTCTAATGGTTGGGGTGACATGAATGCCAAAGTGGGAGCAGACAATACAGGAAGAGAACTCATCATGGGTCGAGAAGCACTCGGTGAAAGTAACGAGAATGGATAACTGTTTGTAGATTTCTGCGCATTCAACGATTTGGTGATTGGAGGCAGTGTGTACAAACACATGGATATCCACAAAGTGACATGGATTTGATTTCACCAGATGGACACACTACACTAAAATTCAGATCGACTTCATTTCAATGTGAAGAAGGTGGAGACGCAGTCAGCCTACTGGACACAAGACCAGATGAAAAAGAGGAGCAGATGCAGGTTCACACCATCAGACTATCTAGTGCAAGGAACCCAACTTCAAAATCAAATTGGAAGCCTTAAATGAAGCTGGTGGTAGATCACAGTTCAAGTTCAACACCCAGCCAGAACAAATTGAAAGATGAAACTGCAAAGAACATCTTCACGTCAGTCAGATATCAGGACGAATGGGAGATATTGAGCAGAATCCCCGAGGAAACCTGCATGGAAGAGCACTAGAACTCTTTGAAAGCTATATGGAAGTAAACCTGCATTACCGTATTAAGAAGGAAGAAGCGGCAAGACAAGGAGTAGATCTCGACGGACACATGGAAGCTGACAGAGAAGGGAGAGAAAGATGGTGAAGCAGTAAATAAACCAGTGCAAGGATGCACAACGAAAGGAGTAACTTAACACAACCTATAAAACACCACACTGGACAAAGAAGTACAGAGGAGTGTGCGCAAAGACAAAAGACACTTCTATGACACACTGGCAAGTGAAGCAGAACAGGCTGCAGGTAGGAGAGACTTGATAACATTATATCAAATGACCAAAATACTATCTGGGAAGAGATCAATGCAGATCAAACCAATAAAAGATAGTGAAGGACATTTAGTTACCAAAGAGGAGAAACAAAGGAAACGATGGGTTAATCACTTCGAGAAATTCTTGTATCGACCACCACCACCACCACCACCACCTGCAACTCGTCCAGAAATACCACCAGCAGCCCAACCACAGAACTGCCAGCGAACACAGGCCCTCCGACAAAAGCCGAAGTCCTGAATGCCATAAAGGTGCTGAAATCTGGGAAAGCAGCAGGACCAGATGGAATTCCAATAGGAGCATTGAAAACACGCAGAGACAACAGCGGACACACTCACACCATTATTGCAGAAGGTCTGGAAAGAAAGAAGGAAAGGTACCTGCTCATTGATTGGAAGAAAGGCTACCTTGCCAAACTTCCGAAGAATGGAGACCTAAGTCTTTGCAGGAACTGACGCGGAATCATGCTCCTTTCCGCCCACCCCAAGCAAAATATTAAACTGCATTATCCTGGAGAGACTAAAAGATGAGCTGGATTCAAAATTACTACCGGAACAGGCTGGCTGGCCTCAGAAAGAATAAATCATGTGCGGACCAAATTGCAACGCTACGCTGCGCATCATCATAGAGCAGAGCGTAGAATGGCAGTCAACTCTCTACCTCAACTTCATCGATTTTGAGAAGGCCTTCGACAGCATCAACCGAGGAGTGATTTGGAAACTGCCTCAACACTACAGTTTCAGGTCCACAAACCTTTATCAACCTCATTCAACAACTATATAAAGACGCCATATGCCGAGTGGTTCACAATGGAAAGCTCAGTGATACCGTTGAAGTGAAGACAGGAGTAAGACAAGGCTGCTTACTGTCACCGATGATCTTCCTGAATGTGGTGGACTGGATCATGCAGCAAACCCTGAGGAGCTGTGAGAATATGGGCACAGACTGGCTGCACCGATGAAAGTACCCCAGAAGAAGATTTGGATTTCACCAGTGATGATTTATGTCTAATGTCGCACAAACTGGTAGATCTACTGGCAAAAACCGACGAGTTGACAAAAGAGGCAGCGAAGACGGGATTTCAAGTTAACGTAGAGAAGACAGAGGTAGAGGTGATGAAGATACTCAACCAACAATAACAACAACAAGCACCAGTCACCATCAACGAAAGAAATCTAAAGCAACTTGTCTCTTTCACCTACCACCTAGGCAAGGCAGCATCGTCTCTACTACAGGCGGCGGCATAGATGAGGACGTCAAAGCCAGGATCGGAAAAACAGCAAGACAGGCCTTCGTTAATCTGAAGTCAGTGTGGAGATCTACTGCACTCAGCATAAAGAACAAGACCCAGATCTTCAACACTAATGTCAAGTCAGTTCTTCTATATGGTTCAGAGACTTAGCGCTTTACAAAAAGCTTTTCCAACAAACTACAGACATTCATCAACAGCTGCCTACGCTTGATACTGAAAATCAGATCAGACGGTAAGAAATAATAAGCAACAAGGGACTCTGGCTAACTGGCAACGAACCAACCAAGAACCCATCGCCTAACGAATATGCAGAAGAAAGTGGAGATGAATTGGGCATACACTGAGAAGACCGATTGAGGGCATCACGCCCTAGGCCGTCGAGTGGGAATCCAAATGGGAAAGGACGAGTTGGGTGTCCGAGGCGAGGGTGACATGGAGGAGATCATGTGAGGAATAAATGAAAGCTTGTGGGCAGTCATGAAGCCAGGTTGAAAATACTAGAGAGAATAAAGTGAATTGTCAACCTGCTACTGAGGCCCTATGTTGCACTAGGAACCCAAGGGACAAATAATAATAATGATACTATATTAATGATTGATAAGTACTTTAATGTAGTAGTTCGCTTAACAGTGAGTTTAAGCTTGTTCTGTCTTCTTTCAGGTAACCGACTATTATTACTGGCTCTCATACCCAATAAGTGCTTGTCCCCTTCAGAGTACATGAAACTTTAACTGGTTAATAGCTGTTAAACGTTATGTTTTACCTTGACTTAATTTTGTCAACTAAGGTAAACAACTGAGCTGTTGAAACAAAAATACACTTCACTTCGTGTCATGCATTTAGTGAATAATTCGTGTGCATTATTTAAGCTCACGGGATGTTGAAACTTGAACTGGTTACTTTTTGTGCGAGATTCTGTTTTGTACATATCTTTTTATTGATGAATCATTACCCCAACACGGGATTACATAAGGTTGGTTGATGTTACCAAACGCTAAATGCAACTTGGAAACACTATCTGGAACACCTCCTTAAAGAGTGCAATCAACCGAATGCAGACAAAAGCTTCGTTGGTTAGTGTTGGTTCTGTTTTCTTCCAGTTTTACTTCTCAGTAGTATTGTGTGTGATGGTTGCTAGTTCCAAATTGGTATTTCTCCCCTGATCGCTCTGACAATGTCTGCAAGGAAGACAGAATTTCAGGTCAATATTTATTTTTAGCTTACTTTCTAAATTCTGAC
This sequence comes from Heterobilharzia americana, assembly GCA_944470555.2. Lineage (NCBI taxonomy): Eukaryota > Metazoa > Platyhelminthes > Trematoda > Strigeidida > Schistosomatidae > Heterobilharzia > Heterobilharzia americana. The sequence continues at coordinate 30,070,709 of OX104132.1, read as the reverse complement.
TGTTTTCTTATCGTTATATTACCTACTACTGGTGTATGTGCTTTGTTAGTGACATTGATTGTGTTATGTAAGTATTCTAAAGACGACTATTAGTAGGATAATTTGTATGCTATTCTCGTTGTACATGAATCGTGGTTAAAAGAATATCTTGACCCAGTATTACGTCCTGATGGTTCTTGCTGAAAATCGAAAACTAGTATCTACTGCGTGGAGTTGTGACTCACCGGTCCAGACCGTTGACTTTCAACCAATGGTTCACGAGTCTAAACACCGCTTCACCCACCAAGGTTTGGGTAGCCTGGTAGTACCATTAGCCCTAACACAATATGTGTGGCTCGTCGCTTATTCCACAAATATGCACGTCGTTACTGAGAGCATCCTGACTCGAGTATCTACTGCTTCAAACATTTTGGCTTATTTTTCACTTGTCATGTAAAGCGTGCTAGTTGGTTAGATGGATGCAGTTGGTAGGATGCCCTGGACCTAGGTTTCATGTTTTTTGGCACTCATCAGCAAAGCGTATCTGCAACCTTGACGAAACTGATGCCCAGCCTGAGATTCGAACCCAAGCCACCCAGCGCTGCAGTCAGAGACGTTACCACCTGGCTATAAAAATCAATTCTCTTACATCTCTTACACCTAGTGGTGTAATTTAGTAGTTTATTGTTAATTCATTGAACTGTGTGATATCTGTTTTAGTATTCTCTTACGGATCCTTTATTTCATAACATTTCATTTCAGATCTGCTGGCTGTGTAAATTTGGAAATACCATATCATCATCATCATCTGACATCGAATACCGGTGGATCAGACTTGAAAATTTCATCGATTCATATATGTGTTCTGTGTGATAAGAGCTGTTACATGAATATGCTTAGCTATTTACAGCAGCATACTTCTTCAGTATTTGCCGATTTCTCCTCTCTGTCGATATCATCATCAATATTCGCTTGTTCAAGACGTTTTTTGAATATTCTTTGTGATATTACTGAAGAAGATTCAGAGCTTAGTCCTGATTTAATACGATTGTGTAGTCTTCCAAATGGAATGGTTTATGCTATTTGGTATTCACCTGTAACAAAGCAGGTCCACTGTTCAGTCGCATTTCTCTTCTCTTGTTTTAAGTTAATTGTAACTTGGGCTTTCATCCGTAATCCTGCAATCACTACAATGTCACATACATCCACTAATAGTTTTGTGAATATACCTTCATTACAGACTGAAAGTAATACTGTGAATGATCTACTCGTTGGTTTATCTGAAGATGGTGAAGGTGTAGGTGTCTGGTTTGATTCATCTCAAAGTGGTTGTGAGAAAAAGTGAGTTTTTTACTTTCTACTCAGTTGCTCATATTTACACTTTTGCTCACTAAAAGTTGTGGCACATATGTGAAACGAAGCACTTTTACCGATTATGAGATTTGTGACTTATTTTGTTTCATTTCATGAATAGTGTCTTTGCTCATATTCCCTCCTCTGTAGACTCCTTTTATAGGTCTGACGAACTCTATTCTGAACTAATTAATTTGTTAATGAAAGCTAAGTTGTTAGCATTTCCTTTTGACTTCCAAATCCAAAATCTGAATTGGTAATATGGTAAATAACTTATTTCATCTGACGGGGATACTCTGAAGGAAGTGAAAAAAGCCTTGATTAATGTGTACTTGATGTATCCCGACATACACCCGCTTAATGTATCTCTGACTCTAAAATTGGTTTCGAAACTTAAAAACCATGAGAATAAAAATGGAGCTGGAATATCTTCAACGCCACTAGTACACTTTTATGTTAAGTTTCAGTATGTATGTTTCGTCTGCGTTTCATATCTGTGAATATTAAGATGATGCTTCGGGACCCATTGCCAACGACTCCCAGTGATATGGTCCAATATGCTGACCCACCTCACTTACTTGAGGAGTTCCTTCAGCCCAATGAACGGGCTGGTTGTTGATGAAATCTCACCTCGGGTCCGAAAGGCCTATCTGGTATTTGCCAGCCTATATCATCTGTGGAACAGACTGGCCAGATATCCGACTACCTATCACAGTACGAGAATACTGCTCTGCAGTCAGTCCTGTCCTGTTGTACTGCCGATAGACATGGCTGTTAACAGTAGAAGACATGAAGTCTTTACAGATTTTTTACCACAGATGTCTCCGTAGCATTGCTACCGTGTGAGCAATGTTCACGTCAGGCGAAGGGTACTAGGCAAGACAGGACAGTCGATTGATGAGGTTGTGAACCAGGCCTGTCTATCGTCTGGCTTAAACCTTTATCATATGGAGTTTTGTGTCGATTTTCATCTAGTTTCTAGTACTAAATATTGTCTACCGTATTCTGATGGCACACATTGGTGTAGTTCAATCATTATCGTCGGCCAAAGCATGACTGTGGTTACTGTTTAGCACTTTTGTTATAGTCAATGCCATCCATATCTGGCTCTCAGAGGGCGAACACCTGAAATGAAAATGCGTTTCTACGTTTGAATTGGCATATATTGGGTACGTTTAAACGATCACTCCGAGATTATTAAAACTGATGACCGGGTATCATGGTCATTTCTGTTCTGATTTGTTTCTAAGATTTTATTCATCGCAGACCTGTTATTATAAAGAGAATTATTAAAAACGATGTAGCACTGGTGATCTGCTCTATTTTTCTTTAAGACGCTTTACAGTTTTCACCCAAACTCATGCCGGACTAAATGCCAGCCCCTGTAGATATTACGGGAACAACCTGTAGAGTCAAGCTGTCTAGAACTTGGAAAGAATGTCTAGTTAGAGATCAGTTAATGGTCATGTCATATTGAAAAAAGAAACGGAATCATTGAATTCTGACTCAGCAGTTGGTTGGTAACGCTATCGCTACATGACTTAAAGATTCTTCGCTTGAGCATTTATAGGTCTTAAGGTGCATACTACTAAATAGTCCCAAAACAAGATAAAATAGTTATGCAGTGTCATTTTATTTTCAATGTTTATCTAGCTGATGTCATTCCGTAGTAAAAATAGTTTTCACAGTGACTGATTCCCTCAAACCACCTAATTCAACATTCTGATTTAGCCTCGTGTCATATCCATTTAGCTTCCTTGACGTAATTGATGCACAGAAGATCAATTCAGCTAGCTCTGAGCACGAAAATGGCTACATAATTATTAGCAGAGAACCTTTTGAATGACTGAGAGCAATCGTGAGAATGAATGAAGAAGCGATTATGTATAACAGTCATTTAATACTAATGCAAGAAAAGTAGTGGTTATTATGAATACCATTGCAACAAGCAGGTTGGTGATAACCTAGAAGAGTAGGCAAAATACTTTATGAAATAACCCGTTGAACTTTTTATGATATTTTAGTTACTCCTAACTCAGCTACAGCTTATTCAATGAATATTTGGTCATCTTAAGGCACGCAGAGGATAGCAATTACCGAATACATTATGATAACTGTACTAAACTCGTGACTGGTACGATCTCGAATCGATTCGAAATGCACTCAGAAGCCTTGTACACTTTGGTGCAGTAGGCAATGAGCCACACCTATTGTGTGAGGGCTAATGATACTACCTCGCTGTCCAAACCTCAGTAGGCGGAGCAGCGCTCGGCTGGCAAGATGTAGTCAGTAATGCATTAGATTTGAATGGTACTCACTTGTTTATGTCGCTATTTGAATCACTGAACTATTGGAGTACTAATTAACGAAGAGGTATATACCGCTTCAGTGCACTTATATCTACGCAGCCGTGGAAATATCTTTTCGGAAAACAAACAATCTAAATAATATTTCAGCTGAGTTGTAGTTATGCTTACCAAAATATGTTGACGGGTAGTTAGCTGTGGGCACTAAACAGCTGTTTTGTCCCAGTCTGAAACAACTCAGCAGTTCGTACCCACAACCTCGTATGACATCAAGCCCGTGACCGTCAGCTTTCATAGTAAGCTTGTTACAATTCAGCCACTGAGTTGTGATCCAGTAGTCTACATTTTCCTACTCCTGTCAACTGGCGATACAGAAGGACAATCATCTAATGCCATCGATGAGTTTCTGCTCTCACACCTAACTTAGTTGACCCCACTGGTTACGGCTTCTCATCAAAGCTTCTGGAAGTCCATTTTGGAGCTAGTGATTGATAAACATTGAATTTAGAGGTGAATTTTTAAGTTGGTTGGTATGAGAGTAGAATTCGAGCACTATGGTTAAAGCGTAATTGTTGTTTTGTTCTTTTAAATGTTACAGTGAAACATTATCCAGTAAATAATGCCACTTCACTCTTCAACAAAAAAAAAATACGATAGGATCTTTAATTTGACTGGAATTTCGTTTAGAAAAAAGACCGATTGAGCGAAGAAATATATTCCTTCTCAATTAGGTCTTCGTCTTCGGCTCTACACCAATATATAGTTTTACAATTTAATCAAATTACCAATCACGTGGTGATGTTTCGGAAATAATGTAAATAATCAATAGAGTAATTAAGATTGAATATATGGAGCAAGTTATTCTCAGGTAAATGGAGTGACTTTGATGAGTGTTCAGTCACAAACAATAGATTATTACGTAATAATCAGAAAACAAATGAATATTGATAGAAACAAGAAGAGGAACAGGTGCTGGAAAAAGTTACAGAGACTTCATGCTGTAAAAGAGCTTCCGGAAAATTTAAAGCAGAAATTTTTGAGTTATGTGGCGAATGTGGTCAATGCATGGAAAGAAAAGAAGCGCATTAAGTTGAGCAAAACTCTTGAAAACCGTACACCAGAGATGAGATTCCCGACTAATCCGAGAAAGTTAGTGCATAATTCTTCTAGTATCGATCTTGATGCTATACAATTAGAAGTTTTGTCACTTGGACCAAACTTTTGTGATAGTCGTAATACGATTAGTAAGATGGGAAGGGAAATACAGTTTGAGAACATGTGTACACAGACGGAAGGTTTGGTACCATCATCTCGTGAAGACGTTGATAGACTTAAGATTACACTCGTTGGCTCCTGCCTAAAGTGCACAAGTAGTATGAACGGTATAAAGAGTATTTTAACGAAAAAACAGAGAAGCTTAAAACTAATGCAAATATCGCGAGTGCCAAGCCAGATAAAGGATCAGGAATGGTTTTAATGGATAAAAAAGAGTACATAGACAAAATGAATTCTTTACTTAGTGATCAAAAGTAAATTTCAGAAATTAGTCCCTTATGGTGATACAACAGAGAAGGCCGAGAAATATCTAACATCAAGTTGATACTAGAAAAGCTTTCGAAATCATCCATCAAATTCCAATTAACTTACCACATGGATAACGCACTCGCTTACTCCACATAGCAGAGGCGATTGCAATCCACCCTTACAAACCTAGCCTTTATATCCAAAAGAAGTTTTTTCGACCACTTTCATCACCGTGGTCGTCAACATGATGTAACTTCGAGTATTACTTTGTACTTCTCTTCTTGTTTCTACTAATGTTCATGTGTTTTCTGAGTATTACGTAATAATCTATTGTTTGTGACTGAACACTCATCAAAGTCACTCCATTTACCTGAGAATAACTTGCTCCATATATTCAATCTTAATTACTCTATTGATTATTTACATTATTTCCGAAACATCACCACGTGATTGGTAATTTGATTAAATTGTAAAACTATATATTGGTGTAGAGCCGAAGACGAAGACCTAATTGAGAAGGAATATATTTCTTTGCTCAATCAATTTTTTTTCTAAATATCTAAGCGGGAATATTCAATGTATTGGAATTTCGTTGCTGGGAAAGAATAGTGCTACTTCTTATAGGTGCTCTTGTTATGGATTCTAATGCCCCCTAAACTTTGGTTGTTCTTACTACATTGCTTATATTGACACACATTCGATGGCGAATTTATGTCGTAAACTTGAAAGATAATTTTCAGCAGATCCTGTAATCATTCCGTTATTGATCTGTTACCTTTGGTGTGTTTGATTGTTACTGGTGCTGGTGTAAATACTGACTCATGAAGTTGAAGTAACTGCACACTAAACTAGGCAACTGAACTAGATGCCTATCTCACGACTTTATATGATTTGTTTTATTATTGAATTTTTGCTATTCTAAAGCATGACTAAATAAATGTATAACAAAAATCAAACTGCTTGCCGACCAACTGTGTATATCTTTTTTAAAATAGTCTCTTACATACAAGATGGAACAGTCATGATTTATGAGATAGAAAATAGCTACTGAAGAGTAATCCTAAGTTTAATGGGGAGTCAAAAATTCATACCTACAGGTGTAAGGCTATCTTTTTACCGACTCCAACATCTCCCTACAAAATAATGTTGGATCACCACCTGACAGCTACAAGACACTTGTAATACTCCAATACTTTCTTACTTTCATGATATGGGGGCTATGCTAATAAGGCAACAGTATTCGAACACGTGATGCCTTTTAATGACCACATTTCACAGTCTTGCAGTAGAACAAAGTAAATTGCAGTGCAAAACACTCGACTATTATTAAGCAATCGGTTATCACACCGGCATCACAAATGCTATCAGTTAGCGAAACCCAAGCGATTGTTTCGTATCCGTGCAGAGATTTCATCAGTTAGTGACTCATTAGGGTGGGTTTGACTTCATAGGTAGGTAAATGAAGTTGTCAGTGTACTCAATCACTTCGTTTCCTGTTGTTAGACAGGGCACCAATGCAGAACAGTCCTGGAGCAACAGTTTGCATTTGGTTGATAAGAAATTTATATATGCTACCTGGTAAACTTTAACGTAAGTACAGAATACGGGCACTGGTAGGATGTAATTCTATATTAGTTTGTGCTTTTCGGCATAACACACGTGATACAGTACTAATACTGTTGTAAAGTGTGATTGCTGGTTGTTCTTGTTAATTGATCAGCTTGTGGAGCTGTTGTGGCTCGTTGGTTTAGGCACCTGATTTCCAACCAATGGGTCACAGTTTTGAATCCACCTACTGAGGTTTGGGGAGCCCTCACATAATAGATTCGATTTCGAGTTGATCAGCTGTGGAATTACTGAAATGTAAAACACGCGTCCTATATTATACTGCTAGCCACCACTAAGCAAACAATTTAAAACAATTTATTATAGTGTTTTAAAATACCTGCTGTTATATATATAGGTTCACATATGCATTTTGCTTGTTAGATCAGTTCTTTATCTATGTTTTTTTAGTGTTTTTTTTCATAATCTTTCTTTGTACATATCAACAATTTAATGGGAAGACAGAATCTTAAACACCGTTGAGTTCAACTTACCCAAGCCACCTGATCGAATTGTTAAATGTCGTGCACAAGGATCATGGTTACATGTCACCACACAAAGTGGACATTTAATGTCTATACATTTCAGTCTACAATTACGAACATCTGAAGATTTCGATAGTGTGTTATTAACAAAATGGAATTTAGTTTGTCAACCAGCTAATTTCCCTCGATTACCTGTTCATTTAGCTCCTATCGATAGTGTGGAACAATGGATAAAATCATGTCCAAAATGGCGTAATCTTAAGGTTTATGACTTCACTCGTCTAGCTGGTTAGTTCAGATTCCGTTTTTGTTTTTACTCACATAAATATTTTCATCATTACTTTGTTGTTATTATTTCCTTAGCACTAATTCAATTGTTGGTCGATTTCAACTTTTAATAGGGCATATCTCTACCAAAGCTTCAGACAGATGTTGTTAGTGATTGTCAGCCAACGCAAAATCCAAGCTTGATGAACGTAGCAAACGTCTACCTACAGTTTAAACAGTAAACGTTACTTACATTACATACCACTGTCTCCATTATTCCTAGTTCTAAACATCGCTATCTTTTATAATAAGTACTACAGAAATATATTTATAAGAATAGCGTAAATGTGTGATAGACTGACGTAAATTACATTCCGTGGATATATTGCGTAACTAATGTTGTTGTTTGTATTATCCCGCCGTCGAGTGGGACGAATCGATCAATCTCTGTTGACATATGAGCTCCTGTGCGGATGCCATATAGGACGAAACACGCGTCCCGGATTTCACTGTTAGCCGCTATCTATCATTAATGCATTTCGCAACTGTCTGAAGTAAAGTAGACAATGGGTTTTGAACTTGTGATTATGTAGTTAACAGTCGATTCTATGAACTGAAACAAAACAACTTTGTTAAAGCGCAAAAGAAGCCAAATGAAGACATAAGGTGGTAAAGAGTATGGATTTATCTCTTATTCACAGCAATATATAAATTCGTGAATCTGTACTATCACTGTTGATTTTCGCTCGTCATGTAAACTCTTCAGAGATTATTTTCTGTTGTCTTATGGGTCCTAACAAGTAAATTTACAATTCACAAGACAGTTTAGACAGGTTGTTAAAAGTTTCTTAGATTGATTCCTGTTCTTTGTTTGAACATTACCACTACACTTCTACTGTGAATACAAAGTACTTTGAGGTAGGCAGTGTCGAGTCCTCTATTACATCAGTCAATGCATTTATGAATTTGCATCGACTGGTTTGAGTCTCATACGGTGTCTTTATAGATAAACTCAGCATTGTTCACTACTTGTTTCTGCCATACAAAAGTAGCAGTATCACTGATTATTTACGTATGATCTTTGCAGTTCTCCTAGCCTCAATGCATAAGTTTCACAACCATGAAATACAACAAAGCATACCATCGCACTGTTAACACTCCTGCATGAACGTGAAGATGGCATAAGTAAGAGGAAATGAAACCAGCTTTTTGTCTTGGTATTGAGATCTCATTGGTCAACTGATGCATCTTCCTAGAACAGTTAAGGAATCAACAAGTTCAACCACTTTACCTCTTTCTAATAAGCTAAGCTTAGTGTAGACGGATTGTTTTACAAAATTTTACACTTAGTGAGTAATAATTATTCACATTTTCGTTTAAATTATTCAGACTACATTTTGTCAGTCTTTACCCAATAGCATTCTGTAGTGTAAATGTCATATATCATTTAGAAGATCCTCGGGTATGAAACCAATCTTCGAGATGTAAAACGTGGGAATTGCTTTATGCAAATCATTTACATAATTAACAGAAGTAAAAGGGAAGGATTGACATCTTCAACAAACAGCACTCCTACAATTGATTCTCTTCAAAATGTTAACTAAAGCTAGAACAGCAGGTTTAGCAGAATATGATAAATTCATTTTATTTCGTCGCCTTCTCTTCGATTGCATACAGGCTATAAATTCATAAGATACATAAAGAGAGAAATAAATCCATATAATTCATTAACCAAGAAGATGAAAGTCCATTGATGACATAATAAATCAATTAATACAGATTAAGGAAGTTTAACTGAAATAAATTGGGATTACTAAAACTGAATTTATCCTATGTTTATATCGTCAGAATGTCATCCTGCTACACATGACTCGTCAAAAAATGGAATAGAGAGTATGATGTGTGTGTGAGGAGTAAACATAGGGTCAATATTGTTTCGTATGGGTCAAGTCAGTTATAGGCAAGCGGTAAACTGGTGGAGATGCAATAGAAATTATGTATTTTGTTATAAAAGGCGATAAAAATGCGGAATTTTGGAAGGCGTTATACTAAATGACAAAACAAATCAATAGCTACCATGGAGATTGGAGACACCTAACCACTGCTTCTTTTTGGATCCATAAGTTCGGTTTACTCCTGGTGGAAATTGCTTCTACAAATCATAACAGCTTAGCATTGTTTTGTTTGTTAATTTTTTTTATGTGCTTTTGAGGTCCGGACATCATATCCTATGTCCATCAGATGTTTAGTAATGGAACTTTTAAGACACTTTAGCTCCTTTAAGCTTAACTTCTTCAGAATGTGTTAACGAAATCTAGTCCCACCCCTTCTCTCTGTCCTTTTATTATTCGTATTCTGATGTGTACATGGGAATTGGAAGATACAATTTGAGGTAACTTGAGACGGAAACCTGTCGATTGTTGTAACGGACACATATATAATTTAGCTGATGGGGAAGTGATTTCTAGTGCATTTCTCCCTTGAAAGTTAGATGGAGGAACACAGGCTTCTTTTCGAGATTATCAAGTATATTTGTTTCTGCTGTTTCCATTTTGACTTTATCCATAAATCTCTTAGGGTAACCATTTTCTTTCAGATATCTCTCGATGAACTGAATTTCATCAGTCAGTTTGTCTGATGAACAAAGTTTCTTAGCTCTTTGAAATAACGTTTTAACTAGTCCTGGCTTATAACTTATAGGACGGAAACTGTTGAAATGAAGATACTGTCCGCCCCATATTTCTTTCTTGTAGACAGATCTCTGACACGACCCATCTATTCTTCTTCGAAGTCCCTAGTCTAAAAAATGAAATTCATTATTTATCTCGTGTTCCATGGTTAACTTAATATTCACATGTGCTTAATTGAATCTTTTTAGCAGTGCTATCGCATAATTCATGTCGTTAGCATACCTTTTTATACATCGTAGTTCGACTGATAACTGTAGCTAACATAGTTCTTCCCATAAATATATATCCGCAAGGATAGATTCTTAAGGACTTTCCATTACCATTCTGTGTTTGGCAGTATGATTTATTGTTGAATTGAAATTGTACATTTTATTGCAAAAGAACAGAAACTTTTTAAATCCCGTTTTGGGTATGCATATTTCTTCTGAGTATTGACAGACAATATCCACTGTTTCTTTCAGCAGTCTTTTGGTAAACAATTCTGATATGTAATAGGATACCATCAATTTAACTTTGATACTGGTTTCGTCTGTTTTTTTGCACAAATTCAAATGTATCTCTCAGGCTAGCTTCTTTCGAATTGGATCTAATCGATTTGCCAACCATCGAGCTAGTTTGTGGCAGGGGGAATTGATCATAGATAGGATGGGTCTGAATGGCATATTTGGTTTATGTAGCTTCGTTTGTCCATACACAAATGGTAAACGTGATCCTCCAGGTTTCAGTTTTTCATGTCTCTGACGATCTTCATAAGTGAATTATGTGGGTTTTATATCTCTCCCTATATTATTATTATTAGTCCCTTGGGTTCCTAGTGGAACATAGGGCTTCAGTAGCACGCCTCCAGTGACCTCTGTTCTCTGAGATCTTTTGAACCTGGTCCCACGACAGCCCAGAAGCTCTCATTTCCTCCTCGCACGACCTCCTCCATGTCACCCTCGGACGTCCAACTCGTCGCTTCCCATGGGGATTCCACTCGAGGGCCTGACGCGTGATGTCCTCAGTCGGCCTTCTCAGTGCATGGCCAATCCATCTCCACTTCTTCCTGCATATTTGTTGCGTGATAGGTTCTTGGTTGGTTCGTTCCCAGAGTTCCTTGTTGCTTATTTTTTCTGGCCATCTGATCTTCAGCAGCGAGCGTAAGCAGTTGTTGATGAATGTCTGTAGTTTATTGGAAATACCTTTCGTGACGCGCCAAGTCTCTGAGCCATACAAGAGCACTGACTTGACGTTGGTGTTGAAAATCCGTATCTTGTTCCGCATGCTGAGTGCAGAAGATCTCCACACTGGTTTCAGGCTAATGAACGCCTGTCTTGCTTTTCCGATTCTGACTTTGACGTCCTCGTCCGTCCCGCCTGTAGTTGAAACAGTGCTTCCTAGATAAGTGAAGGAGGTTACTTCCTTTAAGTTTCTCCCGTTGACGGTGATTGGAGTTTGTTGTTGTTGTTGATGGTGGTGGTGCGGTATCTTCATCACTTCTGTCTTCTCTATATTCACCTGAAGTCCCGTCTTAGCTGCCTCTTCTATCAACTTGTTAGTTTTTGCCTGCAGATCTTCAAGTTTATGTGACATTAGGCATAAGTCATCGGCGAAATCCAAGTCTTCTAGGTTCTTTTCCGTCGTCCAGTGTATCCCCCTCTTCTCGCTGCCTACTGTTTGCTGCATGATCCAGTCCACCACAATAAGGAATATCATGGGGGATAGTAGGCAACCTTGTTTCACTCCTGTCTTCACTTCAAAGGCATCACTGAGCTTCCCATTGTGGATTACTTGGCATGTGGCATCTTCATATAGTTGTTGAATGAGGCGGATAAAGGTTTGCGGTACTCCGTAGTATTGAAGCAGTTTCCAAATTACTTCTCGGTCGACGCTGTCAAAGGCCTTCTCAAAGTCGATGAAGTTGAGGTATAGAGCTGATTGCCATTCTACGCTCTGTTCTATGATGATACGAAGCGTTGCAATTTGGTCAGCACATGATTTGTACTTCCTGAAGCCTGCCTGTTCCGGTCGTAGTTTTGAATCCAGTGCATCTTAGCCTCTCCAGGATGATGCGGCTTAATATTTTACTTGGGGTGGACAGGAGAGTGATTCCGCGCCAGTTCTTGCAAGCACTGAGGTCTCCCTTCTTCGGCAGTTTGACAAGGTAACCCTTCTTCCAATCGTCAGGTACCTTCTCTTCCTTCCACACCTTCTGCAATAGTGGTGTGAGCATGTCCGCTGTTGTCTCTGCATCTGTTTTCAGTGCTTCTGGCGGTATTCCATCTGGTCCTGCTGCTTTCCCGCATTTCAGTAGCTTTATGGCGTTCAGGACTTCCATTTTCGTTGGGGGATTAATGTTCACTTGTAGTTCAGCGGCTGCAGGTGGTATTTCTGGACGAAGTGCAGGTGGTGGTCGATTCAAGAGCTTCTTGAAGTGGTCGGCCCATCGTTTCCTCTGTTTCTCTTCTTTTGTAATTAAATTTCCTTCTTCATCTTTTATTGGTTTCATCTGTGTTGGTCTCTTCCCTGATAGCAACCTGGTTATTTGATACAATGTCGTCAGGTCTCTCTTACCTGCAGCCTGTTCTGCTTCACTTGCCAGTGTTCGTAGAAGTGTCTTTTGTCTTTGCGTGCACTCTTCTTCACTTCTTTGTCCAGTGTTTTATACATTGTGCTCAGTTCCTCTTGTCGTTGAGCATCCTTGCACTGGTTTATCTTCTGCTTCACCATCCTCCTCTCCTCTATCAGCTTCCAGGTATCCGTCGAGATCCATTCCTTGTCTTCTTTCTTCTTCCTTCCTAATACTGTTGTGCAGGTTTCTTTCCACATAGCTTTCAAAGACTTCCAGTGTTCTTCCACACAGGTTTCTTCAGGGATGTCCCTCGACGTCTCCCATTTTGTCTTGATGGCTGCCTTGAAGATCTCCTTTGTAGTTTCATCCTTCAGTTTCCGAGTGTTGTACTTGAATTGAGGTCTATCACCAGCTTCCTTGAAGGCTTTTAACTTGATTTGGAAGGTTCCTTGCACTAGAGTGAGTGGTCTGAACCTACATCTGCTCCTCTTCTTGACCTTGTGTTAAGTAGACTGCGTCTCCATTTTCTTGAGATTGAGATAAAGTCGATTTGATTTTTAGTGTGTCCATCTGGTGAAATCCATGTCGCTTTGTGGATATCCTTGTGCCTGAACACACTGCCTCCAATCACCAAATCGTTGAATGCACAGAATTCTGCAAACAATTCTCCATTCTCATTCATTTCACCTAGCGCCTCTCGACCCATGGTTAGTTCTCTTCCCGTGTTGTCCCCTCCCAGTTTGGCATTCATGTCGCCCATTAGAATTTTGATATCGCCAACTGACGTCTTGTCCAGTGTTGATTGAAGTTGTCTGTAGAAATCCTCCTTTTTCTCTTGCTCTGCATTATTTGTAGGTGCATAACATTGTATGATTGTGACCTTTCTTCCTTTTGAGTTGAATCTTGCTGTCATGATCCTGGAGGAGATTGGTTCCCACTGCATGAGAGCCTTCGATGCTCTTGAGGACATCATGATAGCCACTCCCTCAGTGTGCTCGTGGTTGGCGTCTGGGTGACCGGAGTAGATTATTGATTCTCCAGTTGACAGTTTGGAGAGTCCACTCCCATTCCATCTGCTTTCGCAAATCCCAAGCACTTCGATGTTATACCTTCTCATCTCCCTTGCAATCTGGGCTGCCTTACTGGGTTCAAACATCGTGCGGACATTCCATGTCCCCACGTTTACTTTCGCTTTCATCGAGAGAAGACACATCGGCCAATTGGCTTCCCGAAGGCTTTCACCAACTGGCGTCATTTCGCCTCTCCGATTCCAGCGGGGAATAAGTTTGTTTTCATTTTTTATATTTTGTTTGTGCTTTGAAGTTTCTTTAGCGGTTAGATTTGTTTTACGGGGTAGGGTTGCTAGCCCTATGCCCAACCTTCCCTCTTTACCCGGGCTTAGGACCGGCTAGTAACTAGTAAACTAGTTAACCAGGCGAGGTTTCTCTCCCTATTTATATCTTATGAATTTATAGCCTGTATGCAATTGAAGAGAAGGCGACGAAACACAATGAATTCACCGTATTCTGCCAAACTTATTGTTGTAGCTTTGTTAAAATAGCACTCAACCTAGCCACCTTATGTGACGAGTCACCATAAACAGTCATGCAAGTGATTCGGTTAAGAGCGTGGTAGTGTAAATTCTTTCACAAAACCTGTAGATTTATAGAGTCGAATTCCTGTGAATCAAGAGCTCCGTTTAGCGCTAGACGTCAGCAAACGAAGCAATGTCCCAGGTTATGGTCAAAACAACAGTGACTATATTTGAAACGTATTGCATTCTCTGTCTGTGACGTGCGGTCAGATATCAAATAATAGTGGATTCTAGAGTTCTAAAAGTTGAGTTACTTTATCCATCTCATTTGTGTTTACCATATCATGATTTGATTGCCTCAAAAATAGTTATAACCCTTTTGGTCTGTTCATTGTAAATGTCACACAATGGAACAGTATCATTTACCAGATGACGTTTCGGACACAATTTATTGTCCACATTTTTATCAGGTAACTCGACAACTTTGGGACAGTCTATATAGTCATAATTTTCTCTCCTTCTTTGTGGTAACAAGAGTAGTAGAATTTTCCATATATTTGGGACAGGTGCGGAATCATTTCTATTGTGTGGATTTGTGTTGATTCGATAAACAAGGATTCAGTTATCAATCTCTCCCTACACACAAATAAGTTAGATTTTAATACTGTCACTCTATCCCACTCTATTGTGTGGTTGTGTGAGGTTGCGTGCAGAGCTATAACCGAGCTTTTCTCTAGATTCTCTATCTTATTAAGGTCTGCTAATCTCGATTCAGTTACGTTTTTGTGCTCTGTTTGTAGGCTAAAAAGACCTTATGAGTTGAATTCAACAAAATAATTTGCTTTACCAAATCCCGTGCAATGATTACAAGATTAAATACATAGGTCAAAGTAGTCGAAACTAGGGTCAGTTAGAATAATAGAGTACAAAAATCTAACTAAATCAGGATTAGTAAAGCCTAATAAGATAAGAACTTTAGAGAGAAGCTCGGTTATAGCTCTGCACGCAACCTCACACAACCACACAATAGAGTGGGATAGAGTGACAGTATTAAAATCTAACTTATTTGTGTGTAGGGAGAGATTGATAACTGAATCCTTGTTTATCGAATCAACACAAATCCACACAATAGAAATGATTCCGCACCTGTCCCAAATATATGGAAAATTCTACTACTCTTGTTACCACAAAGAAGGAGAGAAAATTATGACTATATAGACTGTCCCAAAGTTGTCGAGTTACCTGATAAAAATGTGGACAATAAATTGTGTCCGAAACGTCATCTGGTAAATGATACTGTTCCATTGTGTGACATTTACAATGAATAGACTAAAATGGAATTACAGTCTACCAAAGTGCCCAAGTTGTACTCGTATTTTAATAGTCATAGTCCTTCAAAATGATTTGGATCTGAACCCTAAATCCCAAACAGTACTCTCGTCAATCTTACCAATAATTTCCATCCCTCACCTTCAATGATCTCTGGACATGATTGGTCAGAACAAACTATCCATCCTTGTTCCAAGTTTTTTATCGACCGCTAAACCGCAATCATAATTGAAAGGCTACTGTCTATATCTCAGTACTCTTGTGGTAGGCACTTAAAACATAGAGAAAGATCAGTCAAACCACAAAATAAAATGTTACTTCCAATGCTTCAACCTTTTGTATCGACAGTCTACTCCTGAATCCTTTCTCTCAGGGATGAGGTTCGCCCAAATCATTGGTTATCATGTGTCAATTTCCTTGATATTAGCTATGCCTCATTGGTTTAGGGAGATGACTTTCAACCAATGAGTCACGTGTTCGAACACCGCTCCACCTACTGAGGTGTGGGTAGCCAGGTAGTATCATCAGCCCTCACACAATAGGTATGGCTCATTGTCTACTGCATGAATGTGCACAAGGTCACTGAGCGCATTTTGACGTTATCTGATGACTTATATTTCATCACCACCTTCATTTCTCCCTTTCACTTCCGAATACTCCTCATAGTTGTTGTAGAAACTTTAAGTCAATCCTACTTCCTCTTTTTATAACTCTTCAGGGATTGATTATTCTTGAAAAGTCTTCCGATAATTATTGGTTTTAATAACCTTTGGTTACAATATCCCGAGTGCGTCTAATAATGTTTGCAATGTAGACTATACATCAAGCCAAACTAGGTAGGTATCACTATCGAGAGTTTTTAATTTTCCAGCTTCTTATTTTCTCACTCAGCCTTTGAATCTTTCTTGTTTGTGATGAGCCTGGGAAAAAATTTCATTTTTATATTCTTTATAGCTTATTCAGATGTAGGACACACATGAGCAAGTTTGGAATCTTTTGGTCAATTCATTCTCTACAGTCTTCATTTCGTTGGATTTATACATGTGAAAAATAATACATTAACGCATCATAGTTCTTTTGAAGCCCTCAATGGAACTTTACAGTTAAACAGAGCATTGATGGTTATTGATTAGTGAGCAGAAAAGCAGTACACCCTCTGTGTATCAACATAATGCCATCGCTATACTTGAGGTCCTATAACTGCCATCCGTAGCATACCGAACTACCTCAAATATCAGTACAGAGTTGCCGCAGAAGTGAAATATTCCTTCATGTGTTGAGGGGCCAGGGTTTTGACCGATGAGGCCTGTCAATCCAATTGGTACTGTGAATATAGACAGCTTTAAATCGACTGATCTTAGGAGACCATTAGCAGCAGGTTTGGAAATGGGAGTTGTACGCTGATTGATGTAGACTATAGGTGTTCAACCACCTCAGTAGAATCTATTCATGGTTGGATATCCGTCTAATATTATCATAATTTTGAATTCATCTGTAGACAGTGTCTTATTCTCATCATTTCGGTGCTCTTGAAATTTACTGATAGATGGCCATTTGGGTGGTATCGATTCACTGGGATGTAAAACGCGCTTAATAGATCTACTAACTAAAGCGGAAAATCTTCCTGAAGTTGGCAATGTAGACAGTGCTGAAACAAAAGAACAGGAATTAAATCAAACGTTTATCAATTTAGTGAAGACTGAACATCAGTTGAAGATATATTTAGCATGTTTGTATCTAATGCATCATTTGACTAGTGGAGATCCAGAAACGTGCAAAGCTTCTCGTTCTCTCTTAAACTGCAATGTCTATTTGATACGTTCTACAGAATTTCAGTCTCAAAACTTATCACCTTTGGAACTAGTTGTCGACATTTCAGCCCAGGTATGTTTTTTGCTTTTTCTCTGCATTTTTCAGTGGGCATGTACCAGGTCTTGTATTATCGACCTATGTTTGTTGAATGAATTCAAAAACCTTACATTTTGACTAGTCCTTTTGCAATGCAATTTTCTGTGTACTAACTTCCGGTAATAGTCTGCATTGGTTAAGCACTTTTGACTTTCTTGGGCTAATAGCAGTATACATGTATAACCTCCGTACAAATTGAAGTATTATCTTCCAGGTTCACTGCAGGGTACATTAACCGCTTAACAGTCGGATTCAATTTTCGTAGGTGTCATTTGCAACAATACTCCTTAATTTTTTATGATTATTCGTCTGAGATCAGTATTTGATGAAAATCACTTCCTATTTCAGTAAAAGTCTTCAATCTGTTTACTAGTAGTTAATTTCTACTTCTTATTAGTAACTGGTTTGACAGTAACTACCTGCGAGTTTCACTATGAATAAAAATCTAATAATACCAACCGAGTACTTTTCTATGGCGGTTATTTGCATAACCTGATGATGTAAGATGTACAGTGCTATGATATGCTCAAAGTAGAAGGCTGATATGCAGACATTAGAAGAATAGGACCTTGCATAACTACATATCAGTTCAATAGAGGGTTGAAATGGTTGGTTGCGTTTAACGCTTTACTTGGGAAATTGGATCATCCCGGATGAATCAGTGACCAAAGGAGTCTCTGCATAGATACAAAAGGCTCGATTTGCCTTCACTTACCTGCACCATTTATGATGCCGCCGTAATATCCGATTGTCTATTCAGGGTCGAGTGTACTACATAGCCTTTCGCTCTGCTGTACTATATGGTTCTGAAACACAAGGTAGTACCAACCGACAAAAAGCTTTGTACATCTGGCAAACTTTCCAATTATGATTTTAGTACTCTATATTGCAACATACATAACTGTCATACATTTAGTTCCCCCGACAAGTTGACCAGTGTAAGAACAAATACAATCGCAGAATAAAATGAGCTCATTTTATATCACGGCCTTTCATCAGTTACAAACAGCCTACAGTTGAAATGAAGTATTAGTAGTAAGAATGACACAAAAGACTTAAAATATCCAGAAATAAATGAAGATTTGAAATCCAGGATTAACAATAAGGTAGTAAGTCAAGGAAACACAGGATTAACACTAACAAGTCTTAGTCAAAATCGATGGATATTTGTATCTGGTGAGATAGAAAATTCTGGAGATGTGGAAAAGGGTTGACAAATAACGGACGGAAGTGTAAAAGAAGTTGTTAAAGAATCAATGTATTATGCAATTACATGAAAAACTGTTAGGTTGAGTGATTAACAGTCAGTAAGTAATTAATGAAGAGATGATACAATCAAAAAAAGAAAACTTTGTTCATACGTATACAAAAAATCATATACAGTTACCAGGATAAAGCAAAGTTAATTACAGTCTCTTTCTGAGTTACATTGGTCAGATTGAAAATGTTTGATGGTGAAAGCTTCCACAAACCGTAATGAACATGGTGTTCTTTGTTTGTTGATTATCCTGAAGGAGTGAGAAACACCTATTTGATGTTCTGTTTCCATCAGGGGCCTAGCGATTGCTCTGGTAAAGACCTTACTACCTTTCAAACATGGATTTCTCGGAGTATGCTCATAAGGATATGTAATTAATCCTATGTTTCCTTGGATTTCTGGATTTCAAATCTTCATTTGTCTCTACATATTTAAAGTATGTTGTGCCATTATTACTACTAATACCTTATTTCAACTGTAGGCTGTTTGTAGGTGATGAAAGGCCGTGAAATAAGATGAGCTCATTTTATTCTACAAATGTCTTTGTCCTCATATTGTTCACACATAACTGTATTCACCAATCTGTATTCTGAGATGCGTAGATATTGCTCATTATGGACCACAATATTTTGTGTTCGAAGCTATTGGTGAAACATGCCAACATGAATGCTGTATAGAGTACTCCTTGTGGTATTTTTCAGATCTCCGGAAGATACCGGTTAGTCAGAAGCAACATAAGACTGACAATACTGCGTAATCACTAGTGCGTTAGCTATCGCAACAACAAGGTGGACTAAAAGGAAAACCACCTACCTAATTAGTTCAAAAAGTGAAAAGTAGGGGTAAATGAGTTCGTATCCCCTTATAATTATGTACTTCGTATATGAGGTTATCAAGTGGGGAGTAACCGCTAACATAAAGCAAGTTGTAAAATGAAACTGATTTCGAAGAAAATGTCACCTCAATAAGTGATAAATATTTGCATTTAACTTGAAAATTGCGAAAGTTTTATCACTTGCAACATAATATGCTCGTTCAGAAACTGAAGTAAGAATTCTGCTGTATAAGGAAGACGGACGATAACAATAAGTAACCTGACTGTACTGTGTAATGACTCAAGATGCCACACCTCATATCAGCACATTGATATAGTAGAAGGTACCGAGGTGACAGACCGAGATCAGAAAGGAATTAATCAAAAGTAGTAGGAAGTTATGAAAAGAGACCAAGAAGGAATGAAATAATATTGAATTGTGATGTGCAGATTAAGATGGAGATAATATGTGGATATGCCTGTGGAAATGAGATCAATTCTGAGCCATGTAACTTGGCCGTTGAATGTGAAGGACATTGCTCACATTTGGTAGAATCACCGTGTTGCGAATGTTGAGGTCAGCTGAGGGGTACTAGGCAAGATAGGCAAGTCAGTGTATTGATGAGGTTATGAACCTTCATCGGCTGATGTGGCTCGGACTTGTGTTGTATATGCCGAGTCAACGCCTACTTGCCATGTCGCAGGAATTTGGATTAGTTCAGAAGAGGGTTCAAGGTGACCAGACCAAGACCTAGCGGCAGTCGATGAAGTCTCTCTGTTGTTCTGAGTCGCGTGGGGTGATATATACTACCTGGTGAGGATCCTTAAGACGAAACGAATCAGTGATTGGGGAGTCTCGGTGACATGGCTGTTCTTTGTGATATCACTGTGAAGTGTTGCAACTTGATCAGATGCACTTATGTGCGAGGTTCTGCGATGATTCTGTCTATCTATATGGCGTTTCGAGCTCTTAATCATAACAAGGTAATTCTACAATTTTCTTATCTAATTTTTATATTTCTAGGGTTTTTCTTTCCTATTGTTTGATTTAATTGGTAGCAGAATTTTTCGCACATCCGGCATTGATGTTGCGTCATTTCAATTACGTGTGTTAAGCGTCGCTCATCAATCCAACACTATGAAGTTGCATACTGGTGCTACGGTTTTCCTACTAACTATTCAACGGATTAGTATCATATTATTATCTCTTCATTACCAGCTATTTACTAGCCCAGTACTTCATTTAAGACAGAATAGAAGTGGTAGATTGCCTGATGCCTTTTATGCCCATATCAGTCACCACAGTTGATGCAGTGGCATAACTCAGTCGATTCACTTTCATTCGCTAGAAATTCCATAGCAAATTCAGCACACTAGTAGTTCAATCGTGAGTAAGTAACACTGCCAAGATAATGGCGGTCTCACAGTTGTAAATGTAGTATATTTCAGCTTTCACTTGTTTTTTTAAATTTGTCTATACCTACCTCTAAAGGATAAAACAACTGATAACAATGTTGGAGATGTCGATAACTTATTTAATGCTGATTGGAATAAATGTAATCGAGAAAATTTAGCACGGATTATATTATTTGAATCATCCGACGGCAACCAGAACCGTTTTATTTCAGAAAGTCTCCAACGTTATCTGTATGCAGTTGTTACTGTTGAAATCGTTAAGCGTGACTGCGAATTATCGGCCTCAACATCTTCATCATCAAATGTGCTAGAATCAACCATGGGAGTTGATGATGATACATTTAACCATTCCCTTATATACACCCATAAAGAACCATGGTTTTCGGGGTCATCAAATGTAGACAGTTCCAAGTAAGTTATTTTGTCTATATACTACTTGTCCCTTACTTATCTGTTTATATTTGTCAAGTTAATTCGCGAAGTTAGAAGTGGTCCGAAGATGATGTCTATTGGCAACTGTAATTCGTTTCAGAAATAATGGAGTCAAAGGAAATCGGTACAGTTATTGTATGTTTGAAAGGAACTCCTTATCCTGGTTATGTTGTGTTCCCTTAGGTGGTTGGTTTAATCATGAAGCTTTTATTGTCTTTCTAGACAACGTCAGCACTAACCTCAGTATGAAGTGAGCTGTCAGTAATCTCTCCTCAAAGGATTTAGTAGCTTGCCCTGGCGAACTGCTTTGTAATTGGTTGTTTCCGTTGATTCTCGTGTCATTGACTGAACACCAATTGGCCATTAAACGCCATAACATTTCATCGCTCATTTCAATGCACGGGAATAACTATCGACACGAATTCAATTTTGAAAATGTAGAAGTCTTAGGCAAAGGAAACGCGAAGAATATCAGAGTAATTCTAGAAGCGTTACATTCAGATCAGTCAGCAATCAATAGGTGTATAGATATGGACCAATAAGAAAAATAATAAACAACAAAAAGGTCAGAAGTCGAGTAGAGAAACAGCCAACAAGAAAATCTATACAGTCAATGACACAACAATCAAAGGAAATAATTAGTCACAAAGCAGTTCGTCAGCAGAAGCCACTGAATCACTCAAGGATATATATTGACAGCTCACTTTATATTGAAGTTAGGGCTGATGGTGTCGTCTAGAAAAGTAATGAAAGCTCCACGATTATTTCCCACCCTTTCGAACTACGTATCCATCTAAATAATTATCGATGGTAGAATAATCTATAAAATGTGTATGCTTTAGTGTCTGTATTACCTAAAATAACTGTCGGATATTTACTCAACTATCAAACAGCTTGGTAAGACGCATGTCGTAGTGGGTTGATGATCCAGTCATTGATCTTTATCATCTGTCCCCATGAGTTCTGACTGTCAAGTCATCTTAAATTGATGGAGAAAACTTAAAGCTCTTGAAGATGTAGGTGTTTTTTTACTTTGAGTACGCATACATGTGGGTTACTGTTGAAATCAATAAAAATGAAGAAAGTACAAACCTCGGACCACGGGAAATTAAAATGTCAGCAAGTTTCTAGAGACCTTACACTCGATTCAATCAGGGCTTACCAGATATGTCAATATCCATTCGGCTTATCAGCCAACGATGTAACCACACACTACTAGATAGATCAAATGTCAAGCTAAGAGAGCAGTCTCTGCGATTGCGTATTCACCGAAAACAATAGAAGCATCGTGGCATGAGAAGGATTCCAAAAGTTAGTTGTGTTTTTTTTAGTTTGGCACTAATAATCTCTCAAATGACCCTGACAGTTCATGATTCGACTATTCGACCTAAAAACCAGAAGAAAGTTAGGATTATTGCCCTCATTATTGCAGATACGATTCACAAAACACTAAAGCATATTATTGAAACTGTTTTATTTAAACTAACATCATTTCTATGTTTCTCTTTGAATAGAATACGACGTTTTAACCTACCTTCCGACTGGCTGCAAATATTTTGCACATTTACATCAAGTAGTTCCATAGCAAAATCATTCTTTGCTGGTGACTATAGTAGTGTTATTCAAGTGAATATTCAGCTGGAATTCCAACCACCCATGTTACCGTATATCTGTTTCGAACAATTTAATCAGAAAATATTTCATAGTCGTGAACAGTTTGACAGTTCACCAATTCTAGTTACTATCGGCTGTCGTTTATTTGATTGGATACACATTCTTTGTGAAATGAAGACTAGTAGTATGCTTGAAAGTTCCATGGAACCGATGAAGACATATCCTGTTATGCATTTTAATACTAATGATTCAGTTTTGAAGTCAATTCTGTCAGGTAAGGGGAGACATTTGAAATAGTTTTCAGTGAAAAATCTTATCGATTGTGGTGGATGTTGAACAGTTTATCTTATGCTGATTCGAGACTACATATTTGTGTTTACCGCTGACACTTTCTGTTAACTAGTTTCTAAGTCTTTTGAAGTGTATGTTATGTTGGTACTAATGGATTACAACTCAGTGGTTGTTGTTTTTCAAATACTCAATAATAATGTTTAATGTGAATTGAGTATTAAAACTTTGGTATACTTTGACTTTTACCTGTGAACTTTGAATCAACAGAAACACAGTTGCTGCATGACTTAAATTTCACACATTTGATTTATAAATGAGTTGGAAATGTACACTTTTGGTGAGTCCTATAATACCACAAGATAAATAAGTGCTTCCAGTGGCCTAGTGGATAACGTTTTGGTGTTTGGAGCGATGGGTACTGAATTCGAGTCTCATCCTGAATTCCACTGCTAGCCATCAAGTAGACCACAATATAATGAATATCCGGATGGTATCAAGGGATCTGCTTAGGAGCCTATCTGCTAACAGAGGTCGAGTAATTCGACCCAGTTTACCAACGGGAGATTACAAGTATCAGTAGGTATCTAGAACTGCAGTTTCTTATGATTTCATAACATGGGCGTCAGTTTTTGATAATAACCGTCGCCAGACAGCATAGTGACCCGTTTATTTGATTTTTTGTTCCGAAAGACTATAGACTATTTTTTTACTGTTAGCAAACTAATGTGAAGGCTGTTTTTGGTCTAGCTTGATATTGATAAGCTATGCATTGTTTGTGCGAAAATTCCTTTGTCGATAAGTAGATCGGAATTTATTGTACATGGGTTTGGTAGGTAGAAAGTAGACAATCATCTACAAATTGCACGGTCCACGCTGACATTTCTCACGGTTGAGTAGTTTTCTAACTCCCATCTCAACTGTGGTGTCAATAAGGTTTCCGCTGAAAACCACCCATCCAATTCGACTCTGTGAGCCGGACTTGTCCGGATACATTGCTCATAAGCTCGACCCCAAACGAGCGAAACGACCGTCCGGTGTTTGGATCACTTTGATCTGGTTGGTGAAATCTACAGATGACCATGAGTGGTTTCCAACTTTTGGAGTTGTTCAGTAGTAGTATCTTTTGATTTTTTGAAAAATTTCCCCGCATTTGACTTTTCACACTCTTTTGTAAATAATATTCTGAATGCATAAATGATACTAATGTGTTAGTAGACGTTAGTTATCATTTTTCCTTGGATGAAATTAATTATTCAGTCTATCTTGAGTGGATTTCCCGATAATGTTGTCGTTCTCACTAGGAATAACTAACAGGAAATATTGGTTACATAAATGTTTTTTGTTGTTGAATTCAACCTCCTAGTGGGTGACACTACGACCGTTGAGTCGATCACCGCTGATATCAACCTCATCAGAGTCACCAACATCATAAGCACATCCTGAGTTCTACGACTAGAGACACCGAATAAATACGCTCATCGATAACTATAACTTTGAGCTTATTATCAACAAGGACAGCATACTTTACTCAAGCCTAAATGCTTTATGAAATGCAGTCACATAACCGATGATGTGCAAAATAGATAAATTCAAAATCACCACCACAGTCCTATTATTCGTCGTGTTCCATATGTTTTCCTTTTATTAGACCCACCAACCCTAACCCCCTTACATCACAATTGAAATCGTATATGCGTAGCATATGAATAGTACTATACGTTTGCACCCGTTATTAAGGCTGCTAGGCACATAAATTTTAGCAGTCCTATCACAAGACGAAGATGATCTGTAACGCGATTTATGAGTGCTATATATTTCAAACACATGAACTTGAACTATTCATACGAAAATCTATGCAAACTTCACTTAACTCAGTAAGAAACATAACAGTAGGAAGGGTAGAACCAAAACAAAATCTAAGTCACATCATTCTTGACATGAAAATTAAAATCGATACTGACAAGGTAATTTGTATATATACAGATGGCCAGAACTTTAATAAATGTAAGCCCTCGACCCTGACCACTTTTATGTAATACTTTAAAAACTATTTTCTTGTCTACCATATGACTAGTTTCTGGTATATGTTTTGATTAAAAATGTTTAGATGAAGATAGACTTTTTTCACTTGCACTTATCAAATTTGTTTTTCAAACCACTTAGGTACATGGTCAACCATCCTTAACTCCACATCACGATTACTCCTCCCTACAAATTTAACTGACATTGATTGGTTAGGTTATCTTTCTCTCTCATAAAGTTGTCGATTGTGATGGGAAAACAACATTTATTATTATTATTATTATTATTATTATTATTATTATTATTATTATTATTATTATTATCAGTAGTAGTAGTAGTAGTATGGACTGTTGTGCGGTTAATCAGTGGAAATATGATTTTACAGCTTCTGACAGTGGTCTCTTTGAGGGAAAAACTGATTTATTGAGTTGTTCTGTATAACTTAACGGTATCTTTGAGCGTCTTTGACATTGTTGTTAGACCTAATTTGTAATGTTCATTTACTGTTTCTGTTTTTCTCTGTCGTAAGTATATATATATATATATATATATCCTGGAAATTGTATTGATAGCATTTTACTTTGGTTATGCTGCTTTTCGTAATAATAATCTTTGTAGGTCAATAATGATTCCTGAAATCTATGTGTTGTCGTCTGTTGGGATGATGTCAGTATCATCACAGTTCTCTACTTTTCTTTGTAAATCAAGTCCTGCTTCCTTATGAGTGAACAGTATGAGTCTGATTATACGTCTTTACACCTTCTTTGGTGGATTTATGACTCATTAGTTTAAAAGGCTAACTTTTAACCATTGGGTCATGGGTTTGAACGCCTTTTCACCTGCCTAGGTTTGGGGAGCTGGTTAGTAGTATTAGCCCCCACACAATAGGTGTGGCTCATTACCAACTGCACGAATGTGCACACAGGTGCTAAGCGGATTTCATTTATTCATGTCTCCTTTGCCAAAGTTCACGTATTTTCGCTGTCCACTTGATACTACACATTTAATCACCGATGTCCTTATGGATGCATGAAATTTAAGTTGATTAAATTCTTACTGTAAACCAGTCGTAAGACTGCGTTCTACAAATCACTGAAACAGTTTCTTATCATTATTATTCCCCGTTCAAGAATTGTTTGTTGTATGATTGTGAGGACTGTTTTGTTCTTTGCTATTTATCTGTTTATCTTTCAAGAAATTCAATGTTCCCATTATGATAATCGGTACACTATGATGCACTTTGCTTAGTGCTAGGTTTCGCAAGGCCATGGATAGAACTCATATTAAAAACACTTTAAAGCTATATAGGTTAGATATATCTGCATCCCAGAAAGGATTCAAACCCTTTAAAGTTTAAAATGTTACGCTTGAGCTATTTTAAAAACAGGCGCTTATCAATATCCACAATACTAGTTACCATCTAACTACCAATTCATGAATACAAATCAGTTTCTTCCTGAACATTTCAACTGCATCTATAACCAATGATGGTTTTATTTGACATTGCAGATCCTACTCAACGCAGTACGGGGATTTATAAGCTAAGGGATGAGCAGCAGCATTTATTATGTAAGGGCTGATTGTAGTACCTGGTTAGCTTGATTAAAGTAGTTAATGCTCAGTTTGAAATTGAGAATCCATTTCTCGAAATTCAGATACTTTAGCCAGTGATCAGATTTATTTTTCAAAATACTGAAGTTATCTACGGTGTCACAACATCTAACCTTATTATTTCACTTTTCAGTACATTGAATGTTCCCATTTAGACATTTAGAAAAAAGATTGATTGAGCAAAGAAATATATTCCTTTTCAATTAGATCTTCGTCTTCGGCTCTACACTAGTATATAGGTTTTACTATTCAGTGAAAATACCAATCAAGTGGTGGTGGATTGGTGAACGATAATTACAGATTTTAATTAAGTCATGAAGGTGGTGATTTAAAAATAAAGATGTAAATAATCAATATAGTAATTACGATTGAATTATATGGAGCAAGTTATTCTCAGGTAAATGGAGTGACTTTTGATGAGTGTTCAGTCACAAACAATAGATTATTACGTAATACTCAGAAAACACATGAACATTAGTAGAAACAAGAAGAGAAGTACAAAGTAATACTCGAAGTTACATCATGTTGACGACCACGGTGATGAAAGTGGTCGAAAAACTTCTTTGGATATAAAGGCTAGGTTTGTAAGGGTGGATTGCAATCGCCTCTGCTATGTGAAGTAAGCGAGTGCGTTATCCATGTGGTAAGTTAATTGGAGTTTGATGGATGATTTCGAAAGCTTTTCTAGTATCAACTTGATGTCTCGAGTCCACTAGGTGTGCAGGTATGGAGTTGTTTTTTGTTCTAATTTGTCTCTTGCTCAACCGTGATGGGGTTGTGCTCAGAAGTTCGACGATGGAACTGCCTCATTGTACGCCCAAGGTAACTAGCTCCAGAGGAGCAGTTGGATTGATAAATGCACATTGAAGTGTCAGAACCAGGCAGTCTGTCTTTATTTCTTTCACCTAGAATCGCACGGTTGTAGAAGATGGGACATAATTTAGCGGGTGGGAGTGGTTTTCGCAAGGCTTTTGTTATGCGTTGTGTGATGATCTCACTGTGAATGTCACTCTTAAATTCCAGCTTCACGAATATTTGCTTCTTAGGAACTGTTGGCGTTCTTGTCTTAAGCGTGGTAATATTCATATGCTTAGTTACAAACTTGTCTGAATAACCATTCCTACCAAGCAGATCACGGATAGCGGCGCACTCTTCCTTTATAGCATCATTTGAGCAAATAGCTGTGGCTCGTTATGCTAGGATTTCACTAGGTTCCTTTTGTATTGGAGGGGTACGGCACTGAAGTGTGTATTGGCTTGTCGATGTTGGCTTTCTATATACTCTTCGTTTCAGGGTTCCTTCTAACCTTCCCACCAGCAGAACATCAACAAACGGGATACTGTCATTTTTCTCTTCTTCCATTGTGAAGTTGATTGCGGGATGAACACTATTGAACTTATTCAGAACAGGATTCTTATCAATCTCACTTTTGAGAACTATAAAGGTATCGTCCATATAACTGCAGTATTATTCCAACCGGCTAGTCGTTTCGTTCAGCTTCATATTTCTAATCTTAATTACTCTATTGATTATTTGCAATTTTATTTCTAAAACATCATCTTCATGACTTAATTAAAGTTTGTAATTATTGTTCACCAGTCCACCACCACTTGGTTGGTAATTTGATTAAATTGTAAAACTATATATTAGTGTAGAGCCGAAGAGGAAGATCTAATTGAAAAGGAATATATTTCTTCTCCCAGTCAGCCTTTTCCTAAATATTTCACTTTTTTCATGCAAACTATTCGCATAATATTTCTTTAATCAGAGGTAGGCAAGAAATATTTTACTCATCGGTATGCATCGAAGTTAAATAACTTATTCAGAATTTCCTTTGTGTGTACATTTCTCCTAGATGCTTTGAAAATTCCATCATCGCAGAATAATCAAGAAGACTGTTTGGAATCAATCATCAAAAGTCGATACTGTCTATTTTATAACTGTTTAACAAAGCAGTCTATTCGACTTCAATGGTCTCCTTATCTAGATATAAACAATTTGGGCAATGATGTAGAAAAAATAAGTAGCTGCCATGGGAATAGTACCACGTGGTGTTGTACTATATCTTCTAATTGCTCAATAACCTTATGGTCCACCTTTAAAGCTATCGAGCTACGTCAGCAAATAGCACAAAAGGTATGTATACTAGCATTATTATTTGTTGTTGATCCAACTTTTTTGTGTACTTATACAAGAAAGGTGTTCTGGCTAACTGTTAAACGCGAATCCGTAGTGTATATACTACTGAAATTACCCTATAATTGAGTCATTCAAGTAGCACTATGGGAGAATAAATTATTACTATTATTGTCATCATCATCAATATTCGCGATAAAATGCAAGGAATAAATTCAGTCGCTATAGTAAAATAACCAAGTTCTTGTGCTTCCAACTACTATTGTTTACTGTCACACCATCCATCGCTCAAACCAGCAGTCAAAAATATTCATGCAGTGGTTGTCTTTCTTGATCTGGTAACCTTAAGCTTTCTTCCTAATACAATACAATACATGCCCAAGCCACTTCAGTCACCGAAGGTACACAACCTCATCCACTAACGTACCTTCCTTTATTTTATACTCTACACCTAACGTTGACTGCTCACATAGCGATTCTACTGCATACGAGAAATGCCACGAAAAAACTGATGGTCAATGAGTATGGAAACTGATGCACGCTACACTCTCTTTGGCACTTACTAAAAATGTGGTAATGACACAACAACTTATCTTTCTTACATTAATAACCACAGTTATCAAGTCAGAATGTTGTCAGTTGCATAAAATATAATGATGGTATTCGCTGAGAACTCTTTAAACTGTATAAAAATTCATCAACTGTATAGCTTGTAGTATCTCTATGCACTAAATAAATCATCTCACTCTGCATATAGAATACTCCATTGATACCTACCATCTGTAGACTTGATACCATAAGTATCTTACTCGTAAGTCGTTAACTGTTTATTTATCGAGTTTCGTGGAATCTTCTTTCCTGTGTGCCTCCATCACTTAGGTAAATCCTCAAGTATACGTGTAGATAAGCAGCTCTCGGTACAACTTATGTACTTGTTTTAGCTGCTAGTTTTCACCACTAGAAGAATCCAATCGGTAAAAGTGATACTCTAAAGGTTTCTCATTGTAGTTCCATCTTTTGATGAAATAACTGTTCAACAAACCGAAATTGTGTTTTCTTAGTATATACAAGTAAAAGCTTCCTTAAATTATTCCCTGAGATAGGAATATCATTAAATTTTATGCGTGCAAAATCTCTGATCCCGTTAAATGAAACAAGATGCTCACCAGTAATGTTGAAATGAGCTACACTTTAGTGCAACTGAAAGGTGTTTGAAGCATTTTTCCCCCGGTGTTCGCTTAAAAGCCATATCATGAATGATATTTTTATTGTTTATGGAAGCGAATTAGAGGCACAAATGCTACTGAAGAGCTTCGCCTCATGTGATCCAAACCTCACTTTCACAATAGATCATGAAAACATGTTTGTCCACAGAAAACTATGGGTTTACCGTTCGGCAGTGTAAAGCAGTTCATTTCAAATTATCAAGATCAGTACTCACTACTGGAATTAGATTTTACTTATTTCGTCAAGTGAAAAGAAATCCTCGAAGCCAGTGTATCAGAAGACCAAATTGAACAAAAAGGAAAGCAGCTCTCCAAATTACTAGTGAAAATGAAAGTTGATCCAGTCGTTACCAGTAGTCTCTACGAAAAACTTCTCCCGTCTGTCGATCCACGTTTGTATGGTTTGCCAAAAGTTCAGACAGATGGCGTCTCTCTCCGTCTAACACTGGGTGTGATAAACTCTCCAGACCACACAATTGCAAAATAACAGGTGGAAATTCTCGGGCGTGCTAAAAAACAGCTATTAAAAGACTGTTCGGAAGAAGGATGGTTTCATTGGACGTCGTGTCAGTGTCCACAAGCGTACCATTTACAAAAGTAATCTGTTTCTTCTGCAACTTCATTCAATCCAAAAATCTAAATGTTGAGCTACCAAGTCACGTACCTGAAAGAACTCCTAAGACGTACGTTAAAGTTCACTTCAAATTTAATGATGGGACTTACAAACGATTGACGGTGTGGAAATAAGATTACCTCATTTATCCTTGTCTATTACTTCGTAGTTAGCCGTGAGAATAGCTCCCAACATTCAGTCAGCTTCATATATATAATGGATGCATAGACGACGCCTTCATTGTTTGCAATGATAACCTGGACCGGGAACACCTTCAAAATTTCAATGACAGTCTCTCTAAGGCTATTTCACACTGAAGCTGAATGGAGCTTGATGCTTCATTCTCTCGCTGTTAAACGTCAAGGAAAACCTGACAATTCCACTTAAAGATCTATCTACAAGAAGTTCGATTGGAGCAGGAAGTGATCAACTTTGAGTCTGAATGTCTTTAAGTTAAAAGAGGAATCATGTGCGACCAATCTCATCAAGAATAAGAAAGAAATGCACTGATGATACACTTATTCAAGAACTAGAAACTCCCTGAAAAATACTGTTGGAGAAGAATAGGAAAGAAAATAAGATTGTGGAACAGATTCAGTTTGTCCTGAAAAAAATACGCCCAGTGAACCTTAGATTCAAAGGTGTTATTGCCGCAGACATTCTCCGCCAATGTTTTTCAAAGTCCCTTAGGACATTTTATGCTGCAAATCTCCGTATTGTCTTCTCAAGGCAACAGTTGGTTCATCAGCCCGTGAATGACGAGCTTATGCATTAGGTCTCATGAATGTGTACATACAAGTTCGTTTACTTCTATGGAGCTGCGTACATCATCATCCAGATTAACATAGGACTATGCACTACTGCGTGATGGTCCAAGTTTCACATCAAGTAACAAGGCAATGAAATGGAAGGGGAAGAAGGAATGAAGAAATGAGATTAAGTATAGCAGTTAACATGAGGATAATGTATGAATACATCTGGACCGCTGACATCGGTTCTGAGTCATATCACCCAGAGTTTCCAACCTCTGGTTTGTCTTGTCCCGTGGACCCCCAACTGACTAGTCTGCCAAGTAACTGAGTACGTCGGGCGCACTATGCGTTGGCTAGTCAAATGCAATCACAACCATTATCCAGCTTGGCTGCTAAAACGTGAGCACAAAACCTTCTCCACCTCCATTGTTAAACACCTCATATACGCTAGACATTTGACTCCTCTGGAAACCCTGTTCAAAGTTCTTTTAAGGTTCGACCAAACCATTCAAAAGAGGTAAGAACTAGACACAGTGCAGCCAAAACTTTGGCAATTCATAGCTTCAAACCTCAATTGTGTATTCAGAAAAGACATGTACAAATGTTGTCTTTATCGTGACCTTAAACAGATACTTTGTACCAATTTTCATGTTTTATTTCTGTATTTCACTTATTTGTTGGATATCAAATCTTACCGTTCAATGAGTTTTCCTTCAACTTTATTAAACTTCTTGTGTTACTTATTATAATTTCATTCCTTCTCTAAATCTATCGCTTAACTCTAACCTGAAAGTTATCTGAAACACTTTATCATTTTCCTGATATATTTTCTAATGCACAGCTATGAAAATGATTCATCAGAAAGTTAGTTATCTTCGCTGTAACCTACTTTTTCTTTTCTATAACTTCATGGGAATCCTTGGATGTGACTGTATTTACAACATATTTTAACCACATCTGTCCTTGCCAACCCACATCTTTCGATTGTCACTTTAATATCACGATATTTGTTCCTCATTTCAAAATTCTATTGTATTGTAAATTAACGGAAAGAGTATTTTCGGGAACCGTAGAAGTTAAATGACTACCTAGGGTTTCAGTTTCATAGGTTTTAATATGAAACGCTTAGTAGACTGGTTACTGATCAAAACATTTTTAAATAAATTTAGGTCATCTTCCGTGGGGCCGTAGCTTATTCGTTTAGGGAGATATCTTTCAACCATTGGGTCACGAGTCCGAGCCCCGCTGCACCCACTGAGGTTTTGGCAGTCACAGTATCATTATAGGTGTGGCTGATTGCCTACCGCACAAATGTGCCCAAGGCTGTGGATTGCACTCCATTCATTTATTCACTTTAGTTCATCTTCCAAAGTGTTATGACCGGAAATACTGCGGGTTCTATAACAGAAAGTACGAATCAGATTTCTTCTCGTGTTTCGGTAAAAACATTTTGACCAAACAGTAGTGTTCTGAAAGTTCCACTGTAAAAACTATGACACTGAAACCATCTTACTTCACGGTTTCTAAATAAACTTTTTCATAAATTTACGGTTCAGTGCAAACTCGTTAATATCTATGTTAAGAAGTAGTTTGACATGCTTGTTGAGTGAGGCCTCCTATACTACCAAAATCAGACTACCCCCTTTTCTATTTATCTAATGCTTTGAAAGAGATGGTAGCTCACTTGACCACATTGATATGTTTATCAATTCATCTATTGCTGTTTAATAAGGTATGTTCCCCGTACACACCGTTCAATATCTAAACATATCTTCGAGCATATATACAAAGAAGAACATTTTATTTATTTTGACTACCCAGTGAATACAGAAAACAATTTCAGTGTCATTTATGGATTTCGTGGAAACCTTGTGAAAGTTGTTTGAATGAAATTGCAAAAGCCATGACAATTAATATTTTAAAGGCTAGACTGTGTATTCAGAAAACGTTTGTCCAATCACTTGATTTCAAAATGCATATGACTTGTAAGAAAACTTTATTCCCAAAATCTTTTTTTTTCACTCCGTTTCTAACATATCACGTTCTCCCATCCTTAAAATTCTGATTTCTCATTACATTCATCAGTCCGTTTAACCATATTGCGTCATTCAACTTGGTAACTTGATACACAACTGATGTCAGTCCATGATGAATACTACTTCTAAAATAAAAGATCCCCATTCATCTCAAAGATGCATTGCTATATAGTGCTGATTAGTCACTTGCTTTCAGATGGATACCAGGAAGCTCTAATGAGAAGCTGTGACTTGTGGGGTCAACCAGTCGGAAGTGAGGTGGATGCTAACTGAAGACGTTGGGTGATAGTCGCGCTATGTCGTGAATTGACCGAAGTTAGAAATTGTGAACCACTGGAAACCGACCCAGTGGCTGAATGGTTAACGCGTCCTCCATGGAACCTGAAGGTCCTGAGTTCGATCCCTAGCTAGATCATGGGTACGTGCTGCTGAGGAGTCCCATACTAGGACGAAACAGTTGTCCAGTGCTCCCAGATTTTAGATGGTTCTCCAACTGATGTCAGTCCATGATGAAAACTACTTCTAAAATAAAAAATCCCCATTCATCTCAAAAATACGTTTCTACTCTGTATTGTTTTACACATTATGCAATACTTTTTCCCATCTATGATTTAATCTGGATCTTCGTTAAAAATATTTTATGAAGTATTCCTTTTCTTCTTCTAAGCTCTTGTTATCTGTGTCTTCATTTAGTCTTATACGATATCATGGTGTGTATTTATTTACAAGAATGTTGAGAATTCACTCGACGAGTACTCCTGGAGCTCATGGATTTATTCAGTCTTAATTTTTTTCTCTGTTATTCGTTTAAATTTCTTATCTGTAAATTATCCGTTAATTGTTCAATATTCATACCCTTTTTTATATTCTATTTTCTATTTAGAATAACTTGACAGAAACTGTAAAACCTAGTGTTGAGCAACTCAGATTGGAGTGCTGTGTTCTTAAGGTAGGTGAAAAATTGTTGTTGTTGCGACAAGTATCATTTACCCCCTTTATGATTATCTTTCTGAGACATACATCCTGTATTTGCTGCGCTATTTGAAATACGAGAAATGATAAGCAAGATCCACTATTTTTTGAATTCACATTGGAGATTTTGGTCTATAATGACTATTGTGTTGTTCTCGTTGTAGTTGTATACTGAAATTCGATTGCTTTGATAACTGTTTTCATCTTACCGATGAAAAGATTTATCCGATTGGATGGTCACTTATAAGTAATCTATGAACTGAAAGGAAAATATGCACCTATCTCTAAGTCTCCGTCATCTCATATCATGTCTTGATATATGTGATCTTATTTCATGATAGATATTAAGGTTTAAAGTGGTTGAGGTAAAGAAACTAAATTCCTGATGACCATCCCAGTTGTAATAGATTACCTTATGTTGATCACTCAACCGTGTACCATACCTTGGATCAAAACTGTATGCGTTATATGAAGACAGATGAGATGAAGATTCGAAATACGTCCTTTACTACATTTACAGCCAGAAATTATTCTCATATTAAGCACTAATGTAACTTTTGCTTAGATCAGTGAAAATCCCCCTTCGTTTAATCTGGTTTCATTTGTGCACACCAACTTTTGTCGTATCATTGATGCTACAAGAAAAATTGTTAAGTTACCACTATTTTTAAGCAAAGAGACGAGTCGTAAATAAGTTCAATCAAGTAAGTTGTTGAGATGACCAATAACATACCTAAATACTGTTTGAAGTATAACAAGACTGTAAGAAATTCATTTTTCTTATCTGAACGTTTAGTAAACTAGTGTTGCGTGACTGTAAAGTGTATGGAAAACAACTTGACTTCCGTCTTTCAGGAGTGACAAAGAATGCATTGTTGCATCTGTTCTGTGGAAATTCTTATTGTTCTCAACAGGTCATTCGACAACGTACAGCACACCGTACCTAGTGTTCATCACTGAAATTCCTCCTACTGAGAGTAGTAAAACACTATAGTCGGAAATGATAGTCTAGTCAACTAAAGAAGATCCCCTAAGTCTAAACTTATCATGTTCTAACTCAAATTATTTCGTATTTTCACCACTAATCAGTTGATTTTTCTTATTGTGATAGGAATTTGACTTCGTTGTCTCCACCGTTGTCTAGTCACCACACTGAGATGGCAGTTGAGTCGGAACTTATTCTAGTCGCTGACACATCTGAACACAAAATATCTAAGTAGACGATGTTGGTTAGCGAATAGCTAAGGTTTAGGAAGAAAAATGAACTTTGTCTGCATATTCCCATTTTCCGAAACCTATTGAAAAAGGATAGACGAAAATTTTTAACCGCATTACTACTACGCTATCCAAACGAGTCTCTCTTCAAGAATTTTTACTTTACTAGCCGTGATACTGTGGTTTTTCATCCTAGCAGAATTACTTATGTTTTATGACATCACATGAAAAAAAACCTCAGTTAAACCACCCCACCTCCACAACTGATGCTCCTGTCGCCACTCCATAAGTATGTTTTATAAACATAACGTTTTCAGCGTAACTGAAACGAGTTCCAAGCATTTAACCAGCGCTGTTGCCAACACTCAGCTATTAACATTAGCAACGCCGAATTCGGATGTAACATAAAAAAGGCTGATAAACTGTCCCTTTTTCTTTAATCTCTACTGACTTAGTAAAGGTCTTCCTTTTACTCTGGCTGTTTTTTTTACTACGAGATTTGATGCTGTTTCGGTTGTGATTGAAACAAAGAGTAATTGGAGGAGGTTACACCGTGATCTGGAAGCAAGTCATAAATTGCGTGAAAAGTTGTTGGCGTTGAGTAGGGGATTGTTAGGTACATGAATGGAATATCAAGACATTGTCTTTTACTGTATCCGCTTAAATATGTAAGTGAGAACTATTTTCTAATCCCTGACCAACATGTGAAATGAACTTATTTACCTTGCGTATGTCATCGACTTTATGGATACTGTGAAATTCTCCCAGAAAGCCGCACACATATACTGCGCATGCTGAACCACCGCCTACCTCGACGTACCGTGCTAGGAGAAATTGAGTAAGGTTGGAAGACGGTTCAGGTTGGCCAAAAAAAAGACATGACACCGGTCGATGAAGTCTGTGACCGTTGGTCTCAGCCATGTGGGGTGATTTAGACTGTCAGGTTAGGGACCCCGAGAGGAAAAGAATCAGTGGTTGAAAACTCTTGATGATATATTTGGAAATCGGTCACAATGGCACAGATGCATTCACTTCTTGACGTCGTCCAAAGCTTGGATATTCACAATAACCGTTATCTTCAAATTGTTTTTTCTTTTACACAACTTTGTCTACTTTGATATCACTCTTCTTCTACCCATTTTTTGTGTGCACTACTGTGAAGTGTGTCAACTTGAGCGAATACATTTGTGTGCGAGATTCTACGTTGATTTTGTCTGCCTGTTTCTACCATATGACTTTACATCTTTTCCTTAAAAACTGTGTAACCATGATGCCTAACAGTAGATGACAAAGAATACCAGAACTGATTCGTTTTTTTGACTATTCAACAGATATCTACTTATCGAAAGGATGACTTGCTCCTCTCAAACCTGAGTAGTTCAGTTCATCTAGTTGTCATTTTTATTTTCAGAAATTACTAACCTCATTACACAATTTACGGTTGGATACAAACAACAACAATGTACAATTGGATTTATCTTCGGAGCCTAATTCTGTGGTCAATTTCCTTCTTGATTCCTTTTGTATCATTCGAAAGACAGCATCATCATGTTTACTGAACAATAATAAAGTGTTTTCGTGATAATGCTTTAATTTTTTTCTTCCAATAAGCATAATTCGTCAATAGAAATGAAAATTTATTGCTTATTTGAAAAAAAATTATTGGCTGTTTCTAATATTTTCATTATTTGGCACTGGACATTTCACCTAGTTGAATAGTTGTATCATTTCTGATACGTTACCTGTCAACTGGATCTCAGTCGCCACTTGTCAGATTATACAACTTATGACGCCCATAAAATGTCACCCTACATGAAATCACCTATCATTCTTTCACAAAAGGGTGAGGGAAAATACACTGAATCAGAAAATATTGCAAAGATAGATGGATACCATCGGTATTTTGTGGGAATCGATCAGTTTCAAAGTACCTTTTATTATGGATGTACGTCAGCTGGAGTATCATTGAACAGTTGCTTCATCCTAGTTTAGTACTCATTGATACTGTGAACTCCAGGCCCTGCAAGAGATCGATCCCAGTGATCGAGTGGAAAAGGTTCTGGGTACAAAACCTAACGATCGTACTTCCATTTTCTGAAGTCGTTAGTCAGCAAATAGCTTCCAACTACTTTCTATGTTCATATCATGTGTTATTTCTCACCTTCCTCTTTAATTTTCTACAAATTTTGTTTCTAGCGAGATGTAAATACGCAGTTTTTCACCCTTATTTGTAATGAAAACATCATTGTGAATCGTATCTGTTATCAAGCTCCGATCCAGTTTCTCTTGTTATATAATAACCAAACCTTTTGTAAATTGTAGACTATGACGAGAAATCTAGAGATAGAAATGGTTTATTTTTCGCATATGTTGCCCTTCTTGATATGATAAAGTATGTTAAATATTAGGAGTCAGTTGACAGTAAGCTCTCGCACTTGTTGTCACAGCTAACAGTAAACCACAGTCCACTGCATAGTTGCACTATTTAGCTTAGTGGCAATATTATAAACTTTATGAATTTCGGTCAGTGCTAAGCACTAAATACTTGACAGCTGCACCGATTAACTATTCACTGACGACGAATTCATACGAACAAAAAATGTTTCTGTATATGGGATCGTAGTTACAGCAATGTACTCTGATTTATAGAAAGATAGTGAGTACAAATAAGATTTTAAGGGACAAATCTTATTGTGGAAAGCTATCTTTTGTATATCTGTCCTACAAATCATCGTTATAAACACCTGTTATATTTCTGTGTTGCACTTTGGAAATAAAAGGTTTAATCAGAAACAGTTGTTAATTATGCATCTATTTAATAAAACTAGTTACTCTATAACCATTTTCAATTCATATAATCTAGTTACGTATAAATCGTTTTTTTATCGTTCTGATTTAATTCAAAGTAAGTTGTGAGTGTCTGAATAGACAGCTACTGTACCGAAATAAAAGCAGGTGATAGCAAGGTCAAGTTGTCCTATGTGTAAGAGAAGGTTCTCAATCCTAGCTGATGTTTCTTTTAATTTAGGTTATGGAACAACAGGTCAGTTACCTGTAGACTTGGTGTGAATGCATCTTCCTTCCCCATCGTCATTCCGATGTTTTTAATCGATGGAAAAGAATTTCTCTATATTGTTTCGTCTACTACTAAGTAGTATGTAGGTGATCATATTAAGTTGTTTGCCATAACCATGTTGGTAAACACATGATGTGCAGATAGGCTACTCTTTATGGATAGGTATCGCTCTAATCATATTCTGACATGTGAATTGAAATATTGAATTGATGTTGAGTTGAATACTGAATCCAGAACGTCGATACTATTGTTGCACTGTAATTTAGCGATTACTGAACCAATGCCGAAGGACTGAAATGATGACCCATATCAGAAAATTATTGAAATAAAACAGTCATTTATACACAAAGATGTGGCTAAGATATAAGTCGAATAGCCTACAATCAATCAAGTAAGGCAGGTGATGAATTCCTAACGATGAGTTCTTATTCGAACGGTTCTACTTTCTGGTCAATATATGAAATTCCTACTTTTCTTCACTCATGAATAAGTCATTACCAGTGCCACTAGAAACCTCATTCATTTTCAGTCTTTGACCCTGTAACGAAATAAATGATTTGAAAATCCCTTCTGAGCACTCTACTTGGCAGTATTGATATTTATTTGGATTATTTCATTCTCTATATGGACATTATCCTTCACCCCCTGATCTGCGTAATATCATTTTATCACTTGTCCGTCTTCTTTGACCTAACACTTACTATTTGTCTTTGTTTTGACTTAGATTTATCCTTAGTGCTCCACTTCTTTATTGTGTGATGGTGGATTGTTGATAATGTGGTGTTGTTTTACTGTTGCTGACATTTTGTTTTCGCTCCACTCAAGGTTGCGCTGTGAAGTGACTGCTTATCCTTTGACTGTCTACTTGAAACGTTTGTTGCTTGATTTGATTCTTGTAGACAGAATTGTGATCCCATTCTGTTGAAAATATTATCAGTATTTGTGAGTATCTGATCTTCATCACTTACTGATCCCTTTTTATCACGTAGGTCGATATTTTGAATCAAAGGATTTATTATTGACTGTATGGTAGCAAGGTGGCATTGTTGAGGCACCCTTTTGTTTTATATTGTATAATGATAAAATAGTACCGTAGATTTCATGTGGATATGACATAGATATAACTATATCATTTGTGTTCTGTTATCGTTCGGATATATTTCGGCTATGCGTAACTCATGGAAGCTAAGTGCACTATACAGAAAGGATGCAGTCGTATACTTTTGGTCGATCGAAACCTATTCTGAACTGCACACTGCTTTCTGACTGGAATAATTTTATTTTGGTCGTAACACACCCGTGTCACCTAGAAGTATTTTACTATGTTATTTAACCGATTTTAACTTTCTATTTTTCTGGATTATGTTGAGATTCATTACTGATCGATTTCAAAATACTTTCAGTTCGTAATATCGCTTGACTCTCATTCATTGTTCTGGGCGAGTATTTATCTTTTAGTGATCAGTCTTATATTGAGTAAATTCCCTAGATTACATATTTATTTCATCATCTTTCTCCCTGTGATTTCTCTGGTGGTCAACTTCTGAAAGTAGTTTTCAAGTGTAAAACATAACGTGTCAAAATAACTATGTAAAATTACCGATAGGTAACAGCTTTATATCATTTATTGAGGCAGATTTCGAAGTAAGTTGTCGAGTTTCAACTCAGTGCTTCAAATAAACGTTCTTGGCAGTAGGATGATGCAGATCATCAATACCTTGAAGTTTTCATCAGTTTTCCCACTGGTATTGTATAGGCTAAATGGTTGTTTTTTTAACTGAACTTCTAAATATTGCTCATTAACAGGTTTATACCGATTCCATTGGAAACTTCTTTTCTCCACTTTGACAACTTTATATAAAATATATCCTCTCAGTTTATGGTTAGTATTTCGATAATCTAAATCTAACTTTTTAAAGACAAAAGTATTCCAGTGTTGAAACGCTCATAAAAGTTTTTCTAAATGTTATCTTACGCAATTTCATACTTCCTTGTTTACTTAATCCCCCCCCCCGCTACCATAGCAAAATATCAAAGAAACATGAAGGCTAAAAAACACTGTTTGTCCATATGTCCTACTAACCTTAACAATGTTGTCAATCCTGACAACCCATTTTGCAGCTCAGATCATTTACTAGGTTTAAACTAGTTAATCGTTACAGCGTGAACACTGTCACTAAATACACAACAATATGGTATGTATTTCGATCTGAATATTTTTATCGATTTATTAGTCTAGACTTTCTACGTACGTGTCTCAACATGTAGTGTGTCTAGAAATTTATGCCTAGAATATGCATACTGGGCAAACAGTTGCGATGGAGTACAGACATTTATAAGTAGTGTATCAACCTAGATTTTTAATTTTAGTTAATTTAAAAGACCTGAATTTCATGTCTTACACAAACTTAGACAAAGATATTCAAAGGTAGAATAGTCATTATAAACAATGAGTATTTGTATGTGAAATAAATCATTTGTAGCTTTGTTTACATTCCCTTTTCCCACATTTTAATTTTTCTTAGAGTTAAACAATGAGATATGTATTCATTTGTTTATTTAT
The DNA here is from genome assembly GCA_944470555.2 of Heterobilharzia americana. NCBI lineage: Eukaryota > Metazoa > Platyhelminthes > Trematoda > Strigeidida > Schistosomatidae > Heterobilharzia > Heterobilharzia americana. The sequence continues at coordinate 30,029,131 of OX104132.1, read as the reverse complement.
CGATGTATCTTGAAATAAATTAGGTGATGAATATTTATTTCTTACTTGCTGGTCAAGTATGCATACTTTGAAATTGTTGTTTCATTAAAAGTATAATAGTGAAACCAAGTGAAAACTAAATCTGTCCCCTTTCATTGGAAACTTGTCGCTCAGATGTACAAACATCATTAGAAATTAAACAAGCAAACTGATTTTCTACTGGATTGTTTTACTCTACCCTACCTACTACAGCAAAATACTCAACATTTCAAGGTTCGGATACTGTCTTGTGGTGAGGCTGTTACTCATTCTTTTTGCTCTTGTATTTCATTATTTTGCAAGAAAGCTCTTGTATCGTGAAGATTACAACATATTGTTCTCACTGTATGGTTTCTAATGAAAACTTGATGCATGGATAAATCCCATATTCAGTTTGAGAACTATGGGAATTTTAGAATTTTCAAGGTAGCACTCATGAACTGACACCTTCATTGAAAATATATGAGTACTGTACAGCTGTTTCTTCCTAGTGTGGGACTCCTCAGGAATGTACACTTGCAACCCCGCCCGCCAGCGATCGAATTTAGGAACCTCGAGTCTCGTGCTAAGAGCCAGTGTATCAGAGTCCGATGATCCACAGTTTCCTACTTCTGTCAATTCGCTACATAGCGTGACTATCACTCAAGGTCTTCAGTTGGATGTGTACTACTGAAGTGTCCCATGTTAGGATAAAACAACTGTCTAATGCTTCCAGGTTTTCCAATTGATGTCAGTCTGTGGTGAATAATGCCTTGAAATAAACCTCGCTTGAGAAAAAGGTGTACAACTTCCCATACTCCTAGCTATGTGAATGAGGAAACGGTAGTAATATGATCAAACTTTTTTTTTTTCCCGACCGATAGCTGCTACCTTGACGTGGTGGTCGGGCTTGCATATCACAATGACCCAACGAGCTATGCTGGTGGAACGCTTGTTCCCTCGAGGTCCTACCATACCAGAAAGGTCTGTTGGGTAGTGGTTAGACGAAAAGCAGTTACCGTCATAGTGTAAATTGCTATACTATGATGGGGGTCTGAGGGCGAAGTCGTACTGCTGCTAGCTGGATGGGGTGTGACAGCAGTAAGGTGTTTCCCTTGGATGACCAGCAGTGCCAAGCTGATGCTGCCTTCTCAGTGGAAGGGGGGTTAGAAAAGGTCGGCCCCAAAAATAACACACTCCACCACGCCCCACGGTCTGCCGGGCCGGCGGTGTTGGTTCACTTGTCGTTTCCTTTCGCTCATCCGGCCCCAAAAATACAAAAATTCAAAATAATCATACTCAAAAGGCTGGGTGTGACAGGCCTCAAGCAGATGTCCGATGGGCTCTGCGGTCACACAAATCTCTTTCAGGTACCTTAAGAAGAAATAGCCTTCCACGGTGTGGGCAGCCGGGAAGTGTCAACCGCCCTCACAACTCTGTCAGCACCCAAGTTTCTTCTGACTGCTATCCTCCTCCATCATTACCTTCTAATCTTCCTTCACGTCTCTTAATTAATGATGCTGCATCATCTTCAATTTCTCCTACCTCTGCAGCCTTCGACAACGATCTGAGTCCACAGAACAGTGTCCCTGGTCTCCTTAAACCACGCTCCAAATTACATATTGGAGCCTTCAATGTCCGCACCCTCCGTCAAATTGGCCAACAGGCTTCGTTGGCAAAGACTCTAGCAACTCGAGGCATGGATGTGTGCTGTGTTTGTGAGACACGCATACAGGACCCAAGTGTGGTTATTCACCTGACCTCTCCTGACCAATCTGGTGAATCTGCAAATTCACCCTTCGAGTTTCTGGAGATTCGATAGCTAGCTCTCGTGGTCTTGCAGGTGTAGGTATAGCATTAAGCACCAGGGCAGAAAACTCACTACTAGACTGGATCCCAGTTGATAGTCGCCTCTGCGCTATGAGGCTGAACGGCACAGTGAGAACTAAAAGGAATAGTGAGACTCGCCGTTGTCTCTTTGTAATCTCTGCTTACGCACCCACTGACTGTAGTTCGGATGAAGTGAAGGACGAGTTCTACCATAAACTGTCTAACCTCCTCTCGAAAGCCAAACGTTCGGACGTAGTGGTTGTTGCAGGTGACCTCAACGCACAGGTGGGTAGACTGAGTGAGGCAGAAAGGCACTTAGGTGGCACTTTCGGAATCCCAGCTGAACGTACAGATAACGGTGATCGCCTATTACAACTATGCTCAGATAACCGCCTATTTTAGCCAGCACAAATTTCAGGCTTTAGACCTGGCCGTGGATGTATCGACCAAATATTCACACTGCGCCAGGTCCTGGAACATAGGCATGCTTACAGACGCCCGACAATAGCTGTATTTCTCGACCTGAAGGCGGCATTTGACTCCGTTGATCGGAAGTCTTATGGCAGTGTCTGTCACTGAAAGGCGTGCCTAGTAAGTACATCACCTTATTGAAAGCTCTCTACTCGAACACTTGTGGCATGTTAGAGCCTATGGTGAGTTGTCCAGGGAGCTATACTCATCAAGTGGTGTCCGTCAAGGATGCCCACTATCCCCATTCTTATTTAATTTTATCATAGATATTCTTATGGAGGTTTCCTCTCGTCCTAATTACAAAGACGTTGACCGGACACAGGTGAATTTTCCTTAGATCTAGAATATGCGATGACATAGTCCTGTGGTGAAGACGCTGACAAGATGCAGAGTCTTCTGAACACTTTGAGTGGGAATTTGAGAATGTTTGGGATGCGATTTTCACCACCCAATGCAAATTTTTGCTCCAGGACTGGTCTTCAGCGGTACCGCGGTTAACAATAGAGAGTGAAGTGGTTGAGTGTGTTGACCACTTCACTTACCTGGAAGTAGGATCAACCCGGTGGGTTAGTTGCCGATGAGATTTCTGCACGGATACAAAGGCTCGATTGGCTTTTGCCAATTTGCGCCACCTATGGCGCCGCCGTGATATTCGTTTGTCTATTAAGGGTCGCGTGTACTGCACAGCAGTCCGCTCTGTCTACTGTATGGCTGTGAAACATGGCCATTGAAAGTGGAAGCATGAGAAGGTTACAGGTATTTGACCACCGTTGCCTTCGTAGTATAGGACTATTCCGTGTGTCACCATGTGAGTAATGCAGAAGTTAGGTGTAGAGTTTTAGGAGAAGAGGTAAGTCAGTCGACGAGGTTGTGAACCTTCATCGACTGAGATGGTTGGGACACGTACTACGTATGCCTAGTCACCGATTGCCTCGTCACACAATGTTGGCTGAGGTGGGTTCAGGCTGGAAAAAGGCCCGAGGTGGCCAGACTAAAACATGGCACCAATGTATGAGTCTCTGACTGTTGGTTTAAGCCATGTAGGACGATGCAGACTAGGTGGTTGGGGTCCACGGGACAAGAGGAACCAGTGGTTGAGACCCGGTGATATGGCTCAGAACCGAAGTCAGTGGCGCAGATGTATACACACATTATCCTCATCTACAACGCTATACCGAATCTCACTATTTTGTCACTCCTCTTTCCTTTCTTCTCATACTTTATTTCTTTTGACTGCTTCACTTATCTTCATCCTTCACCTCACTACCTTTTTCTTGATGTGCTGATATGAGTGTGGCAACTCGGACCGTTACGCAGTAATGCCTGGTCCTATGTTGATAATGATGATGAGAATGATGATCAAACTTTGCGTAACAATTCACAATACCAATGCACTGTGTCTATTTGTAGGGGATCTTGAGCTTTTAGAGTTTCCTAGAGAAACTTTTATACCGATTTTTTGGCATTGTATAATCACGTATTCATATAAAGTCATTTCAACCGTTGGAGGATGCTGACTGCCCGAGAATCTCTTCCATAGTGTTTTCCTGATATGCCAGTCTTTGACTTTTCTAAGCTTTAGACACTTCTAACAAGTCCCCTGAAACACGTGTTTCATGTCAATGTTTTTAAGATTAGTTACCCGTTATTCTTCTCAGCTCACAACTCATGTATGTAAGGAATCCACTAAACTGTCATTATCATTTGATAGGTTTCAATTATCCGTTTATGTGTGGATGAACTTTTAAAAGTTGCTTATGACAAATAGGTAGATAAAGAGATTAAAAGTAGCTTGATTATAACAAAAATTTTACCACGTTCAAGTTGATAGTATGGCACCCTTAATGTTTAGCTGAATAGGTATCTGTTTTAAATCGATGCAGTCCTGTAGTCACTTTAAGGAATAAAGTAGCACACTAGAATAATTATTTGAGCAGTGATGGTAAGTAATCACTCATCAATTAACGTGCATACGTGTTCTACTCTTGTCCACTGAACTGTTGAATGGTAAACAGGAAAACTTGCGATAACCTATAATTTTCACTAGTGACATGCTCCAAGATGGATCTGTGGGGTTAACCAGTCGAAAGTGAAGTGGATGCCAACTGAAGACCTTAGTAGATAGTCGAGAATTCACAGAAGTAGGAAACTGTGAGTTACTGAATTCCTACCCAGTAGCTGAACGATTGACGTGTTCTCTGCAAGACCTTAAGATCCTGAGTTCGACCCATGGTTGGGGTCGTAGATACATACGGCGAAGGAGTCATATACTAGAACGAAACAGCTGTCCAGTATTTCCAGGTTTTCAATGTTTCTCCAACTGATGTCAGTCTGTGATGAATACTACCTCAGAGATAATAACCATGTTTTGGGCTACTGGCAGTTAACTGGGTTCGGGTTTAAGATAAGCTGTGGATATACATATAAAAGACAGAAAACATACACTGATATCCACTGCTAGCCGTCATTAAATAATATCAAAGTTTCCGACAGAAACCGATTAACTAACAACAGCTGATTGATATGTCGAGAAAACTTTCTCACTTGATCTATGAACAAATTGATACATTTGTGCTCATAATTTGTTCAGTGCATAGTAGATATCTTTGACAAAATAATAGTAGAATATCGTAAAAATTGTTATAATTCCAAGCACATAATTAAGATGCACAAAAACCAGTATGAATGTTAAATAACTGCACACAAAATAGAACACTGGATAGTGAGTTTTTCATCATCATAATGAAATGACAGAAATTCCATAAATGGTAGCAGTTGAAGGAAATGTCATAAAAACGAAAGAATAGTTACATTCCCTGGCTGTCGAGATAATCTCTTATTTCAATTAACAACTTCTTTGATTCATTTATTCGGTGACCCACTTCGTAGATGGCGATCAGCAAAGAATTCTTCGTCAACAATCCAGCCAATTCATATTTTCCAACATTGCATGTTACAGAATCTGGTAATGTGTAATACTGGATAATATCAGCTATAAGCACTCCAGTATCGTCCTCTATGTCTTTATACACACAAGTATCCATGCCTACTTGGAAGTGCTTGTCCAGTATTACACGATCTGCTCGTTCAGCCTGTATCAATATTTCGTGATGTTGATTTTTTTCCAGATGAAAATGAAAGAGGAATGAAAAAAAGACAGTTACATAGTATAGCTTCAAAAAGATTAATTAAATTTTATTGAATCACTACTCTAAGGGACCACAGTAAAACACATTCAAAGACGGATTCTAGCATGAACTTTCAATGGGAGGATAACCACTGAGAACTTGAAAAAAATGGAAAGCTATTTCCCTTCTCTATGCTGAACTTCACATGAACATCGACAGAATCATGTCCTGTGACAAGCACATAAATGACTTGAAACCCGATGGATTCAATTTTCAAAATTCACTAATTCATAGGGAAGTGCTGTTCTAAACATCTGAAGGTTTTGAATTCAATTCTACTTTCCATGATCCAGAATGTGTAACCTTGAAAAGATTAAGCAAACATTCAATTGTCTGTGGTTATTCAGCCAGTACTGCTTTGTTATTATCAAAAAAATTTACTTTCCTGATGTCTTTACAGCATTTAGTCAACATAAATAAATGGAGATAAGATTGCAAGAGACGTCCGTATATTATTAGCAGGTCGATTCCCGTGTCTGCCAAGCCTCACACACCTTAAACATTTCCATCAGCAGCCGATCAGTTGCTTTCTGTATCTAAGTTCATTTGTTTTGTTTGCATTGTGAAAAAACGATTTGGTTTGGCAGTTGGTATGTGTTGACGATCAATGAACAGTAACGTACGACTAATTCGACTGACAGCTGAGCAGAACCTTCGTTGGTTAATGAAAAATTGATCAGCTTCTTGGTCTTGTAATTCATTTGTTGCAGCGCTGAACTAGTAACCAGGAGGTTGATGTTTCGAATGTTGTCGTCATTCAGACTTTCATCACATACATACATGAAATATATTCAGTTATCAGATTCTATATATTTACATAAACTCATCTCCAAATCATTTTTACTGTTTACAAGTTCATTAAATCTGCTCACTTATACATGTTATCGATCATACTAAAAGGATAAGAATGATTAAATTTGATCGAAAACCTAAGTTGCAACTCAGTTTAAGCCGATCACCTTTCGGTTACCGACTGGTAACTTTACTAGACACACTGTCACCTGATCGTTAAACAGATTCCAGCTACTCTTCAGTCATTTTATTAGTCTTCTTTTTACACTTTATATCGAAGAGAATAATAATGTTCAGTGGAATGTGATATAATAATATTTACGTCTTCCAACTGCATATCAATTTGTAACAGTAGTTGGTAATTGGCAAAGAAGTATTCTTCATTGACTTTCAAAATTTCAATGGTAGAACTCATAATCTGAAGGTGTTTCTGTTTAAGTTAGTTTGCAACCTAAAACCTGTCTATTCAAACTAATAACCATATTCTTACTCAGCATTTTTAAGATGGATCCCATGGGTCGAAATCCTTCGAAACTGATGAGTAATGTACGGGTGTTTTGTCTTACTCAGCTCCCCCTCAACAGAATTCCTTGCTTATGATCGCAAGTAGGGTCAAGCTCAGAATGTTAACATTTATGTTAGGACAACTAATGGATGAAATCTTGGCTATCTTGTGATAATTAGAGTAAAATAAACCCATTTAGATTATTTGCTTTTCTTTATAATTTCTCCTACCTGCTTAAACAGTACGTCAGTTAGTTGGTGGCGATTTGCAGAAAGTCATGAGATGGGATTTCTTGTTAATTGGCACTCACTAGTAAGGATTGTCTCAAACCTTGAGTGGAACATTATATCATCTCAGATATCTGAACTCACACCAATGTCTGCTGCAATCACAGGCTTTACCACTGGGCTATTCAGCTCTTGAAATGCTCCAGTCCAGCAAGAGGCCAATCAATGTGAACTACGATTATCAGTTTTTTCAGCTTGTTAATTACCGTGTGCAAATGTAGTTTATCCATGTTAATTAATTCACAGAATAACCAATGAAAGAAATATCAGTCATTGTTATTGACGTATTTGATTTCCTGTTTCCTTAATAAGAAATATACTTTCATACGTTTATCATTTACACGTGCATTCTCATTAATGTTCTCTTTTTTCTAACTCCTCTTTTACTCATATTAATGAAAAATGTTTGTCGGTAAGCGGTAAAAAAGCAATAATGTTTTGATGATTTCTGTATCCCACTATTAACATTTCAGTACAAACTATTTAGCCTATTTATTGAATTTATCTATCTAATGGAAGTATTTCTACTTATTAGTTTTCATTGTTTAGTGAAAACCCAATGTTTACTGGACAGTCATTCTACACTAATATAGTCTTCTGTTATACTATGCACTTCCAGTTCATCTTGTTGTTCATTCGGAGCGATTTCTGATTTCGTTATAACTTTCACTTTCAGAATTCACTCCACTATCCCCTCGATTTCTAGGGAAGAAGTAAAGTTAAAAGACAAGCAAAGGTATATTGTAGGGTTACTAACGTACAAAAGTAGGATATTTACGTATATACAGATTTCCTTGATACTTAAGAGCAGTTGTGGAAGGTTTTTGTAGCTGACTTCTGCTAAATCTGCCCAATAAGATAATTATAAGCATATTCATTTTTCTTGTTGGTTCTAGACATTTTATTGGATTTTAGCTTCTTGAAGGATCTACAGAGTAAATATTATACATTCTGACACCTCCCATCTAAAAATTAAACTACTCATATAAAGGAGTTTTCGTATTTATTTGTAGCTCTTGAATGGGAAGGTGAGAAAGACTTAGGTTGTCTGAAACTAGTGAAATTTGATGAAGTTATTGAGACTTCTCAAAGGGTTCACTATTTATACAGTGATAAAATGAAAATTTTAGAGATGGCAAGTAATGAGAAAAGGTTGTGCAAAATGTTATTCTAGAACTGGTACAAATGACATCATGCTTAAGTAAGCATACTAAACGGCTAACAGATTTTCATTATATTGAGTGGGTAACAGGATGAATACAACTCAGCAAGTGAGAGTGGGTTTTGCGATAAATCGAAAGATAAGATGAAAGTCAACAAACGGAGGGTCATGAGGTGATGAAATTTTGTAGTTACAGATTTAGGAGAATACACTTAACAAGGTACAGCAAGGTTGTCAACAGTATTTTCCTGATTACGTAAATAAGGTCGAGTAATTCAATTGTAACTCCCTCAGCAAAACAACAATGGTTGTGTTCCAGTTGTTTATTGATCACTTTCAACGATTTTAATACCTCAAAAATATTTTCACCACCGAGTAATTGATGAGCCATTGGGTTACTCATAACCTGTAGACCGTTAAAACTCAAATCCTTCGAGATATGTTCAGAAATGTGAACAAGATACCAGCTCTCTGTTCTTCCAGTGAATTCATTTCGACACGTAGATGTGGATTAGTAGACACGGTTTGAGGTAACAAGAGTTTGGAAGTTGCCCACTTTAAAGTAACTCAATTAGCAGTTGGTCTGATACTCAGACTATCTTAGGGATTGGATAGGTTTTTTCAGTGTAGTACTCAGTTCATGACTGACCTATGCAGCAACTTAATCCCCCCTTGGAAAATGGGTTTCTTCTCAACTGTACTACGCTTATTTCTTCTCATCCCTGTCCCATTGTGCTTATCAACGAACTTTTTGCGGACAACCATATTCACACAGGTAGTGTTTTACAATGACCGCTTCCTCCTCAATTTCCTCTTCAGAGCACAGTCTACGCGTACAGTTAAAAGGTTGTCCTACTAGACATTTTCTGCAACTAACTAGGCAGAAGCTGGTGAAGTTTATATCAAGCCCACTTCATGTGTCTTTCCAGTGAATGTATCTATGATTCCTTCCAGCTGTATAATGTTGTATGCCAAGATCTAAGAGGGGTGACTTAATGTAAGTTCTGTAGTGTGGCGTGCTTCAATAAAAAAACTAGTTAATGAGAGGAATATTCAGCTTGATTACAGAGAACAAATGTATTGTCAGCGTATCTTGCATAGAATGAAATCTGTTCCACTGTATATTTCAGTTTTGTTTTTTCTAAGCTCCTCATAAATATTTCATTAATGGCAACTCCATCAGTTTGATGGAACAAGTGGTTACTTAATTGAATCATATATTTTGAAAGTAAAAATAGCTCTGGATGCTGAAATACTATGTGTAATGTTGTTTTCAATAGCATCTTTGTAAATAAGGATGATACACCAAAAGAAATCATGAACTTTTGATAAACAGCAAGTTCCTTCAACACTTCTCTGAATTGGAGAGTATCTTTTAGACTATGAACAGACATTCTTGCACGAATGATTTCTAAATGTATTCATTACCAATCAGCTGGCAGGCTTGTGGATTGGTTAGTTGATCACTGATAATAGTATTGGTCCCAACTGAACGTTAGGTTTATCCACTTTCAGCACACCATGCAAATTAAGTAACTACCATCTACGAGATTTCAGCTAATTGTAGATAACATCATCCACTAACTTCCTCTTCAGAAATTCTTAGGAACTTTCTTTTAGCCCATCTTTCTGTTTATTCAGTCATATCCTTCCTCGCTCATATCAGTGAGAGAGAATTTAAGCCAACTTTATTTTTCTTCATCTACAAGTTTTAACTCAGATAACTAGCAGTATAGTTTCTGGAACCAAGTCTTTGTAGCGATTCCGCTGTTCCACTTCTTAGATACATTAAATTTGATTTGAAGTGTCAATGCCTTAAGTGATGTCACCCTAATCTATGTAGCAGCACATTGACTGCAGTTTACCTTATGAACACCGTTCTGTTGCTACATATGAGAATTTGGGTCGTTTAAAGTGAGCAGATATGAGCTCAGAAAATCTGCCAGTCTTAAGAATACCCTGATGTTGAAACTATTTAAGATACTTATTATTTCTTATGAAGTGCATGTGCGATACGGAAGTACTACAGTATTTATCCGATCCCTGTGATTTGTTTTTTTAGTATTCTCATTTTTAAAATCTTTCTGTTTCTTTTTATGATTTCTCCGGATAACTCTCTATTGATACTTACAGTTTCTGGTTGCTATACAAGGTCGAATTGTTTGACCTCTGTTGGCAGATGGGCTCCTATAGAGGTGCCTGGATATTGCCGGATATTCATGATGTTATAATCTAGGACGTGAATTTCCTCCCATTCGAAGCGAAGGGTACTTGGGTTCGAAACCTAATGGTAAAAACACCATTCACTAGGGTGCAGGTACATCCAACTACCGAGTCCCAAAAAGGACGAAAAACACGTCCTGGATTCCACTGATGGTCACCAAGACGAATGCATCTCTGTTTGTTTTGTTTTAGGACTTCCTGAAGAAGTTGACTATCTGTTTTAGAGTATCTTTTGAGATCTCATCACTAGGAGTTCTGCTACACTTGATTTTTAGCCGATAGGTCATAGTATTTTCATAAATATTTCTTATTTTCAATTGAAATCTATATCAGGGGAACGGTTACTGTTTCGTATGATTCCGTAGTATAAGTATTAGAAGTATTTTTATTCTACTTCTAGTTCATCAGCAAATTTATGAAGTTGAAACGGCGGTTAACACATACATTTAATTTAGAATCGTACCTACACCTTTCTCTTAACCTCCGATAAATCAAAAACATCAATCTGTCTATCCAACACTAGGTATAATCAGCTGAAATAGCTGACTATCTAGGTCACTAACTACACTACCTAACTTTATCATTCAACTTTTACTGACAGTGAATTCTACGCAGTAAGAGACTCACTGCCGTCAAGGCAACTGATATGTGGAAAAACGGCATTGATCAACCAACTAATTTATTACGATTATTGCACTGGTGTTTGCATAATGTAATGCTACTTCATAGTATTACAACAGGTAAAGTGGGGCTAAATAAGTTTTATATGAAGTGTAGTGCTAATTAGTTGCACACGTCATTTGTTTTAATTCTATAAAGTTTTTAAAGAAATAGTTTACTTTAAGACAATTATATATATATATATATATATATATATATATATATATATATATATATATATATATATATATATAAAACAGGCATGTAAGAGTCAGTGGTGCATTTAGATACGTCTGGTGTTCCATGAACTTCTTCCAACGGATTCTATCCAAGGTAGATAAGTTATCCGTACTTTACCATACAATCTGGTGACCAATCTCTATGCATAATCCAGTTGTATAACGAGTCATTAGAGGCCCAAATGGACTTATAGTACAGTCTCTGACTTCTACAGTGAATGACACAGGCTAAAATCATGGACTGGTCATCACGTTCGCCATACTTATAGATAAGTCTTACTGATAACTGCTATTAAGGATAAAATTGAAGTTGGCAGAGAATCCTGTCACACTTAGCACTCAGATGAATAGACTGAGGGATTTACTAGGATTAGGTAAAATATAATGAATGGTTGGAGAAAATCACACTAAAGTGCATTTCATCACTTAGATGTCGTATGCATTTTACGCTCATTACCAGAAAATATCTGAGACATACAGAATACTTCTCAATCACCTATAAGGTTGGATCTCACCTACTCCAGAAATGAAATGAGGAGTGTTCATAACTGTTCACTTTAGAAACCCTTTACAGCTTAAGTGAACAGAAGGAAACGGATATATCTGAGGCGTATAATCCTGTGTGTACATTCCATTCTTTGAACTGGTAGTTTCATCATGAAGTTTTCATTCTCTTTCTAGACATCTTTAACAATGATTTCATTTTGAAGAGACCTATCAGGATTTCTCTATTATCGATTTGGGAGCCTTTCTTGTCGAAGTCGCAAGTGATTGGCTGTTGTGTCACTAATTACACATATTTTCCTATTGGTTGTTTCTCTGCCTATTGTTCAATAGATTTCGTCTACATCTGTATTCTTTGTGTTTCTTCTGACCAAGATCTCCACATTGTTAAAAACGAATTCACGTCCATAGTTGATCATGTGTTTTGACTGATATAACTGGCAAAGGTGGCATGACGTTTAATTGTCAACTGATGTTCGTGTACACAAAGGCGAATAGGGCGATAAATTTATCCCACGTACTGTTTGTCGAAGTTGCTGCAGATGATTTTTCAAATGATGTTTGGTTTGTTTTCTTTGAGTATTGCATCCTTTGCAGAGATATATCCTGGAGAGAATTTTCTTGTTTGTCAGCTACGTCGATTCCAAACGGGTTCATTAGTCAAGTCGTGATTTCTAATAGGTTCTTTATGTATACCAGAATGATCCGTTTGCTGATTACCGTTGGTGAAAGACTTCTACTAAAGTTACATGGACATCTTTTCATTAGGACAGTGATCAAGCAGTTTTCTTCATTTTGTCGTTCAAAGTTTTATCATCACCAGCTTAGGACTCCTCTGTTATTCTATTCCAGATAACCATTACTGTTTTCAACAATATAGTGTAAAAACAGGTAGTAAGTGCAGGGCTTACCCCAGTGGCGTTTCCGTTAATATAAAATTTCCCAAAAGTTTCAGCCGGTATAAAGTCAGCATTCTCCACAAATATGTTTTCAGGTTTCCTTGTGATTAGTCTATATTGCATCAGGAAATTAAAGTGCTTAGTTTACGCCTTGTACATTTCAATGAGCTAGTCATTGCCATTTATCCAAATTACCATGGAAATTTGAACAAGAAAAAAGATCACACCCAAGAAGTCAACATAAACAGTATATCAAAGCACATTTAATCATCTTCACTATTCTATGTTAGGGTGATACGTATAAACAAGAATTCCACACCTAAGTATACTGGCTGATTAACAGTAGTCTATTTTTAGGCAGAAATATGAATCATTATTTATCTAACAAGAAAGTTTGAAATCAGGATATGCAAAGGAAATACTTTACTATCTTCCTTTTTTAGGCAGGACTAGTGATCATTTCAAATTTCAGTAGGAATGTTAACAGCCATTAGGGATAATGAGTTCTGAGGAGGAAAAATACCAACCATTAAAATTTATTTTTGGTGATTGTTCGGTGGTGTCTGAAGTTTAACGTTTGCTCTTAGATGTTTGGTCATCAGGCTATGTGACTTCATCAGGACTTACTTCCTAAACAAGTGAATAATTTTTAAGCTGTATGCATGTTTATGAAAGATATTTGTCGACCTTGGGTGTTATTGGCTTGTAAAGGTTGACCCGCATAACTGTTGTTATCATTTGACTTATGCTGTTGTCCTAATGCCTGGCTGCAGATTAGCTTGATTGGTTTCCAGTTGGCTGTCCCCTTCCTAGTAGTCCATGCCTGCTGGTTACCATTTGACTGGAGTATCACACTTTCAGGAATTCTCTTGAGCTTGCTTGGTACAGTACCTCCACACTGTCAGCTACATTCATTGATGTCAGTGATGTTATATTATATTATGTGAGTGCAATTCGATGCCCAGAAATCCTTCGGGTTATTTGATGGTTGGGCTGGCTAATATAGTGATGTCGACAGTCTTTGCAAAAAATTTTGTAGATTCTGTCGTTCTTTTCTTTGTTGGGTAACGGATCATTTAGCTGGTACACGATATTCTAGAGGGAACTGGTTTGGTTTGTGTGCCATTCTGGTATTGAGTGAATGAAATAATCGGTTTGGAAGTTTCTTAGACGTCCTGGAATACAGCAAAGTGGTTCATTTTGTGGGTTCAGGTAACTGTCATGATCTGTGTTGGGTTGACGGGCATTTCTTGATGAAGTTGGCTGCATAGTCGCTGACACAGCAGTTTGTAAAGGTGGTTTTCTTCTGACTTCTGTAGCTGTTGAGTAGTACAATGAATCTTGCCACGTGAGAATAGTGCATGTGCGCAACCCTAATTACTAGGCACTGGAGTTGTTACTATAATGTATCAAAATTAGATCTACATCTATTACCGTCCTGCACACTGCAATGTGTGGTGTCCCATCATATGTTTTATTGATAAAAACTTTAAGAATGCTATTTTGCTATCTTCCTCTTTTTCTTTTGCTTAATGACCACCTTCGAGGATTTTTTTGATGGGGCTGAACGTTTTCCAAATCAACTGTTATGAGTGCTGCAGTAAATCATAAATATAATGACTAAAAATTTCGTGTTTAGTTATCGGAATAACAATGGAATCTAATTTCTGCGTCACTGAATCAGTGATCAGTTCAGATATTGATGAATTCAAGGAGATCCCTTTGGTTAGTTTCTGGATCTTCCCGTTGAAGTGAATGTACGTCATGAAAAATGAGTGGATTAGTTCTACTAAGTTTACAGTAGTAATTCTCGTAAACCATTTGCAATGATTATAAGGACAAGCAATTTATATGAATGGGAATATCCGAATTCGGTACCGGAAATCAAGAAACTGAACAAAATAGAGTTCAATAAATTAATTAGATTGGTTATCCAACGTCATAAGTCTAGCGAATAAAGCTGTACGACCACAGTTTATCCCTTTCATCAATGATGTAACTGTTACTCACTTACTGGGTTCATACTGATCTTGTTTACCAACCTGACTGTAGGTTATAGTTTCTGCATCTGAAATCAGCTAGGGCTACCACGCATAACCCGTTAATTTCAAAATACTAGTGATTACAACATTGAAGATTATGACATCGTTTGAAATCAAAACAAGCTCAAGGATTTTAATCGTGTGACAATTATGAAGATTAATCACATTTTAAAAGTAAAATTATTGCTCACTTGTGATAACATTAACACCTTATTGATTTGTTCTACCGATGGTGTAAAATCCTCTGGTCCATAGGCATTGATAGCACCAGTATTACGACTGCATATTACAGCCTTCTTAGCTAATTTAGTACCCAGTATACTGTTCTTTAAAATTCGATCATAAACATCTGGACATGATGTTTGATCAAACTAAAATTTGAATCCAAAGAAAAAAGAAGACTGATATAGCTAACTATTCACATTATTAGTAATCAAGAAAATAATTTATCATCAATTAGTTCCCATAGATAAATAACTTCGTTCAGACAAGTGTTGATAATTACGGAACTACTAAACAGATTTTCTGAATTGTTCAGGTATTTACACTCTCAGTCTATCCGAAGATATAATTTTAGTATTTTCAGGTCTCGTGATTAGCGCACCATGCCTAGCTGATCCTTTGAGCAAGAATCTGATTTCTTCACATTCATTGCGTAATATAATCATTCTCCACGAATGATTGCAAAATTCCCAATTTACATTGACCAATAGGTCAGAGATTCAGATCAAGCATTCAAAAACCATGTTTTCAAGTGAACTGATAATGTTGACGACCGAATTCTAGGCATATTTTTAGCTTTTTGGAAACCGATTAATGTTTATCTCATTTGGAGAACATCAGCGATGAATGTACACCAGTTAGTTTTGTTACTACTTTGAACGTAATGAAATGCAGCTGAATTCCATTTCTGACAATGATGTCCTAATGTCTTTGGTTGTCTAACTGGAAAATCTGGCTGTTTAACACTAGATATGTAGATCTTCGATTCAAACCATAACCTTAGAATAACATTAGGCATTTAGGAATTGAGCAGATTTTTCACAGTTTTCATTGATTACTTGTAATACCTTTTATCTTCCCGGTAGCCAGGATAGAATATTTGGATAAAAACTCACTAGTTCACTGGCTAATTGAATCTTTGACCGCACAAAGGTTCACAGTATTTTCTCGCACCAGTAAACCTACTGTTGAACCGTACATGCTCCATGGATAGATTATAAGCGTAAAGTGGTTGACTAACAGAAACGATGGTTAGGTTGTAAACTTGCTTCTCTTTTCATGCAATACCTTATGATGTTTTTATGAAGTGCGATTAAACTTTAGGACGCATCAATGCGTAAAGTTGTGACAATATAAATTTACACGGTATTTAGTAGTTTATAGTAAGCCAGAGCGACTCTTTTGGGATAGGCTAGTGCCTTACTTTTATCATGCCATCTCCTGTGATGACATGACGTAAAAGAACAGAAGTGTAGGCTTTCTTAAAAAGGTAGCTGGATTCCAACAATGGAAACCTATCAGAATTAATCTTCAGAATCTTGGTAACCTTGTTGTGTCGTATCCTTCATTCCCCTTCTTGAATTTTTTCTCTGTTTCGTCACGTGACATCATTTCTTCAGTTTTTAACATATATATTTGGCTATTTAATTATTTTCCATTTGTTGGCAATCAGGGCGAAACACGTTTGTGCTTTTTCCTGCATTATATTATACACAACATAAAAGAATCTGAAAGTATTTAACACTCAAGTTTTGTAACCCGATGCAATTACGATTAGTTCGACTGTTATATTATGAAATTTGTTTACCAACTAATCACAATTCACGTACTTCTACGAAGAATAATAATCAGCTGGTAATTTTGAATATCCAGTATTAGCGATTATTAGTAATATGCTGAACGCAAAATCGTACGTGCTCTATTGAACCTGATATTTGAAGTCCTCCCTTAAATTTTGACATCATATTAGGCTACAATTTGATATTCATTACAAGATGACGTTGGTTGGAGAACCATTGAAAGGCTGGGAGAACCAGACAGCTGTTTCATGCTAACATGGGACTCCTTGAGAGTGCACACCAGTGACCCCACCAGGAACTAAACTCAGGGCCTTTCAGTTCTGGGTTCAGCAAGTCATCATCCAGTCACTGGGTCAAGTTCTGGTGATCCATACTTTCCAACTGCCAGTTCGCAACATTGCACGACCTGCATCCAATGTCGTAGTTGAGTACCTGATGTCAGTCCATGATGAATGCCAACTTGAAATCAATGAATCTCCGCAACCCTCCAAACGCAATTTAGGTTGGTTAAGGCGGTGACTAGATATCATCTATTTACTTAAGTTAACTAATTGAAAGAAATTCTTGGCTAGTTTATGACTGTGAAGTTACATATAACCTCAAACGTAAATGCTCTGTAACTCAGTCATCTGGTAAACAGAACTAACTATTCGAAATAAGATTACAGATGTCCTGACCATGATTGTTAGCAATATTCTGCAAGAATCTAAGCACCGAGTTCGATTTTATCATTAAAAAAATGTATCCCAATATAAATAAGATAGAATTACATAGAAATAGTTTAATTACTTATTAGCTAGTGATTTCAGTAATTCTGTTTCACTGTAAGAAATACGCAAAAAATTTAACGTGGAAGTAGAATATTCAAGCAAACACTGACATGGACCTTTGTTCTCGATATTGTTTGGGTTATCCTTGAAATATATGGGTTCACTTAGCGAAAATATCCATCTCGAATAAACTTTGTGCAGTGCAGGTGTAGAAACTACCTGCAAGGTATGTTGATGATGACTGAAAAAAGATACTACTACTGAACAACCTGAGCAGTCAGAAACTAATCAGGCTGATCTGAAGTATTTCACCAGCCAGATCAGAGTGATCTAAACACCAGACGACTATTCGTCTTGTTCGGGACGGAGCTCATCAGTGGTGTACCCGGACAAATATAGTTCGCAGAGCCAAATTAGTTCAGATCAACTGAATCTGGCCAGCTAACTTTTATGGACCGGTATCTGGCTGGCTAAATACTCAAGATCAGCCTCAGTGATTTCTAACTACTCAGGTTGTTCAGTGGTGGTACCTTTCGTCAATACATGGCACTGTTGTGTCAGAGAACACACCTTATGATCTCAGCTAAGTGGTTTCCACCGGAAACCCTGGTGACACCACAGTTGGGTAGTTGAAAAGCCACCCAGCTGTGAGGACTGTCAACGTGGGTAGTATAGTTGGTAAATAAATTGAAAATTGTCTAAGAAAAGGCTTCACAGAACAAGGTGAAGCCAGAATTTTCAGGTTCTCACATTCCGAGGGCTAGCAGATTTAGTCCAAAAACTACTGGCGATAAGACCAGGTTAGATTTTGGTAAAAGAAACGAAGTGAAGCATTGTCAGGTACCAAATAATAAAGGACAGGAGCTGCAGGTTCCACACAGTCCCGTAACTAAATGAATGATAACCTGTACACGAAAGCAGATGAAATTTTATTCTTATGCCATCAAGGTTATTGAAATAGACACTGATCAGTCTTCCACATCCAACAACTCTGAGAAATAACAAGTGATTAAACTAAACAGCACACTAAGAATTCAGTCATAGTCGTAGAACCAATTGTCACTACTTAACAGAGCATGGAAGGAGTATAACCTTGTGTAAATCGGGGTCTTCCACAGAATTAAGGAAAGTAGAGACCCAAGACTGTGTCATAACTTTGAACATAACCTCAGTGAGATTCAAAGTTTATCAGACAAGCGATTAACAGAAAACATCAAGGTTCACTCTACTCAAGGTATATCCAACAAGTAAAGCAAAGGAAGTCTCCGCCAAAAACAAATTTCAACCACTTAAAGTCATGTTAACGTCAACAGACAATGGAGATCTTACTCTGAAGAAATCCCATGAAGTTCAAAGAACTAGAGTGTTTTTACGTAAAGATTCGTTTCTTACTGATCGAATCGACAGATGAGAAGCAGAGAAACGAGTGAAATTTTGATTAGCAGCAGGCGAAAAATATATTGAAGTGATGGGTTTTGGTGTAGTGAAGCTTGATGAAAAAAAGATGTTAGTGCCTCTATGAACAGGTTGAAAACTCACACATTCTGCACACAAGCGCTCGCAGTCTCCTAATTAAATGGACCGAGTTAAGTGACATAATAAGCTCTTTTCTGAGTTCAGTGACGGTGAAGCACATTTATAAGAATTCATTCTTTTTCGAAGTGATAGGTGGTAGCGTCATCCTTTGATGAACACCTTAACTGTAAGATTCAAACAAACAGTTCCATACGAAAGTGGGACATATGAAGTGGTGCGCTGCCGACTAAAATTCAAGGGACAGGATGTCAACCTAGCCGTAGTACATCGCAGCCCTGATTTTGAGGCTGAAAATTTGCTCATGGATAAGCTGGACAGATAAACGCTGATGCTCAGTTGTAGGAGAGTCTAACAGACTATCAGTTTATTGGGCCAAACTAACAACAGAGGCATCACGTAATTCATCTGATTAATGAGAACATCAATTTCTTTGGCTCTAATACAATACATTAGGGCAGCAATCCTATAGGATTATTAGCATATTCAATCAGTGCTACACTCAGTATTCTTCAACACAGATAGTGTAAGATTCACCCGATACCTTGTACCCCTTGGTAAAAGTTATCACACTGTGATTATCTTTAAATTCTCAGCAGCTGTATTATGCCAAGTCAACGCTCCACTTCGACCTAATGTTTGGAAGTTGAATATAACAGCTGTTAACTTGACAGCCTCTTTGAAGGACTGGACAGTCAATTAGAAGGCCAAGTTGAAGTTGCGTCGTGTTCCTTCAGATGGCTGTACACACGAGTGACTCAACCGTTCATTTATGGACTGCCCCGAAGGAACAAAAATACCGTCAACCGGGAATCAATCGCGAGATCCAGAGTATGCTATGATGAAAGGAAAAGTGTTAGGTCAGGTATTAAAACGTAGTCTGGAATAAATATGCTGCCGCTATTTCCTTATTCTGAATGTTCTTCGAAATCTCTTCCCACCGACGTTGCAGTAGAATGCCTGGATAGACTCTTCTATTAGATGACTTGTAGAAGTAAACCATGTTGTGTTATCCCTATCTTAACTAAAGAAACAGAAACTACCTTGTAAACTGAAGATCATTAGCATATGAGCCGTTCTTTCTCGAATCTTTATGCAGGACTGTTCTACGAACAAAACCTCAACTAAAGAAGCCTTGAGGCCCAGAAAAATGAATTCTCTGAATATTGACTACAATGAAATTTTTAGAACGGTAAGTACTCTGGGTATGGGAAGATAACCGAAATGGGATGAGCTGCTCAGCGCTTGAAGAATACATAGCTGGTCCAGTAACTACTCTATTTAGGCTATCACCTGGTTAATCCATACTCCCTGAGGAATGGAAGGGTGTAGTAGTTATACCTATTCACTAGGTAGATCATAAGGCAGCAGAGATTCACTTACAGATCGATAAGTTTGACTGGTACTGTAGCGGAAATCCTGTAAACAATGACGAAAAGAGCCACCACAGTGCACCTAGAAAGAAACACACTACTGTCAAGTTCACAGAATGACTTTCGGAGGAGTTTCCCAAGCTTCGCAAACCTACCCACAGTCAAAAAAACTTTGGATTAAGTTAAAGGTTGATAAAAAGACCGTTGATAGAATTTTCATAGACTTCAGTTAAACACTCGACTAGGTTTCTCATTTCAGATCGCTTGTGAAACTGGAAAGCTCCGAAATCACTGACAGTCTACAAGCATGGACCCCAGGGTTCCTTGTTGGAAGGCGATAAAGAGTAAGGATCAATTCCCAACTCCTCTCTTGGAAGCCAGTATAGAGTGGAGTACCGCAAGGAGCAGTTCTTGATGCTCTTTTATTTCTGCTTTACATAAAAGAACTGCTGAATATTATGGTTATCTACGCTGATGATGTAAAAGCCTGGAGAGAAGTTACAGATGACGAGAATGTATATACACTCCAGAAAGAACTAAACCGTTTGTTAACCTGGTCTGGGAAATGGCTCATGTCTATCAGCGCAAGTGTGTGAGCATGTACATGGAGTATATACATAGGTATAAACCTAGGATATTGGTCGAACTTCTATGCCCACAGTATTGGTCCTCAGTAACCTAAGAATCACAACAAATCACAATTTGAAGACGAAAGTGCATGGTCGATTGGCTGCAGGTAGAAGTATTAGGACACTTTGGGCATTATATCGAACTTTCACCAAAAGTCGTCCCCACTAAGAACTGGTTTTCCCGTCAAGTTATCAACTATTGAAACCGACTACCGAAAGAAGTGGTGTCAACTTAATCCGTTAACTCCATCAAAACATGACTAGGAAAAAATTAATATTGGCTCATAGCCTTCTCATACTCGAACTATAAATCTGAATCTTAATTAATCCTGAAGCAGCGATGCGCATTAAGCGAATATTAGAATTGAAAAACAAAAGTTTAAAATCAGGAAAAGCTTTAGGTTCATGGAACAAAGCATTGATTTTATCACCAGTAATATGGGGTTATTTATGGCCATTAAAATTGGCCATAAGTAAGTTTCTCAGCTGTACTTTATCTCAACAGTGCGTTTAGGTCATGTGCATATTTTTCATGATGACTCACTGCAAAAAGTTATTGCTTTATCAGTCAAACGCGTATCTTTAAAATTGATTCCATACAATTTAACTAAGGCCAATCAAAATTCAAGGTTATCCATAAATTGGAGAAATTGTAATTGGTGTTTTTAAATCATTTCTTATATATTTGATTGGTTAATTTAATACAGGTAAAACGACTGTTCATATAAAACCAGTCACTCATCTTAGCACTTCAAGTGAAACTATTTGTTTGGTCATAGTTTAAGTTACGTTTACACAATGGGTGCAATACTATCAAGATTTACTTCACGTAAAGATGAAACAAATGCCACAACTGATTCGCGTCCAACTGGAATACGTAAACGTTTTAGCTGGAGAACTAGTAAAAAACCAGGTGATGTCTCTAATACTACAGTAAACAGATCGAGCACTCTACCTGCAAGGACTAGGCTACAGACAACTGAAGAGGTCCCTGAAAATCGAAGGCACGGTGACATCTTTGATGAAGAAAAGACTGAATCAAACAGTGTTGCCACTAAACCGCTACAAACTGATAATCATTCACACCAACCTACTGAGCAATGTGATCATCTTGAAGCAGTACGGTCCAATGAATCTGCAATGCATGAAATGCCAGAAACAAAGGATCAGAAACAAGTAAGTGGAAATTTACCCAAGGACAGTGAACTGAAAAATAAAGATAGTGGGAAATGTCCAGTCTTAGCAGACGAAGCTGAAATCTTGATAGCCCATGTTTTACCAAAACAGGAGAATAGTGATAAAATTGAAAATATTATGGAAACAGAAATAAAGAATGCATCAACTCATGTTGATACAGATATCAAGTTGACCACTACTTTGGAACGTGATGAGCAAAATAAGGCCACAGACCACGCTACTTTTGATGCAGCTATAAAGCAGCAACAAGAATTACTTAAGAATAACAATGAACTCGGTGATTCTGCTGGGAATCATTTTGAAGATAAAACACATTCCTTACAACATGAACACTCTCGTTTAGAAGCAGCTGAAATGATTCATGAAGATACGAAAGTAGACGTAAAAATAGCAGAACAATGCCTGACAGAAGTCTCTCGTTCAAAAGAAAATGTCGAATTCGTAGATCAAACAACTGAGAAATATGAAAATATTGAGGAGTTGGAACTAAGCACCGATGCAATTGACCGAGAAATCGAATCTGCTATGGACGCTGCAATTTCTGAAAGTATTCAGCATGAGGAAGTGGTGAAAAGTGCAATAGTGGAATGTTTTGCTGAACCAAGCATTGCCTACAATCCATCCTCAAATGAAAGAGTTATCATTTCTGCACCTGATAACTTAAATGAAAATGTAAGTGTCACAGAAGCCGAGAATGAGTTGATTGATGAATCTTCTGAAACTGTTGAATGTAAAAATAACATACCTTATATGATGGTGCAAAATGTTTTATCAGAACCCTTAAGTGACATGGGAGCACATCAAAATCTACCCCATGATGAATCACTTCCTAGATCAGAACATATTGAAAGGCATGCGGATAATAGCGTTTTAGATGCTGGAGATAACTCAGATGCCGTATTACTAAAACATGCTGGGGAAAACGTACCTCAAGAAGTGACGCAAAATCAGTTTTTGGAATGTGTAACTGATCCTGGTGTAACGTGTGATCCACTCCATAGTGAGTCTCCTATTATATCCCAGTCTACAGAAACGATTAGAGAACATCATACCACAGAAGCCATACTTCCAGAAAATGATGAACTGATGGATGCTATACACGAGGAAATAATGCAAAACCAGTTGGTGGAATGTGTAGCTGATCCTAGTGTAACGTGTGATCCACTCCATAGTGAGTCTCCTATTATATCCCAGTCTACAGAAACGATTAGAGAACATCATACCACAGAAGCCATACTTCCAGAAAATGATGAACTGATGGATGCTATACACGAGGAAATAATGCAAAACCAGTTGGTAGAATGTGTAGCTGATCCTAGTGTAACGTGTGATCCACTCCATAGTGAGTCTCCTATTATATCCCAGTCTACAGAAACGATTAGAGAACATCATACCACAGAAGCCATACTTCCAGAAAATGATGAACTGATGGATGCTATACACGAGGAAATAATGCAAAACCAGTTGGTGGAATGTGTAGCTGATCCTGGTGTAACATGTGATCCCATTATATCCAAAGCTACAGGAAAGATTGGAGGAGTTTACATTGAACAAACTGAGAGTACTGTACCTGACACACATCCAGGAAATACTCCTCAACAAGATATGATGCCTGAAGAGTTGGTTCAGACTGAAGTTTTAACTGAACAAACTGTAGAATACACTCTACCCGAAAACGAACAACATAGTGGAGCAAGTGAAGGTAAAAAGGATGGAATTGATATGAAACTTAATAATGACGATTCTATCACAGAGAAAATTCATAATGACGAAGGCCTTAACACCGAAATGACTGAAAATCTGCTTCAGTCAAGCATTACTTACGGCGAGTCAACTGAATATTTGAAGAGTGATATAAACTCAGTTCATACTGGTAATGCAAATCATGAAATTATCGAAAATGCCGAAGTAAACAACGAGAGTCATGCCAATCTTCTACACAATTTAGAGTCCGAAGAATTACTTCCCTCAGGCAATCACCTAGTAACCTCAGAATCGATTTTATTCAACCATGATCAAACTATCTGTAGTAATTTGGAAAATACTGAAACAGTTGAAGATCATGAGGTTGAGAAAGAAGCCAACTCTTTCGTTCAGTCTATTTTAAAGAATGCTCAAGAACACATACTCAACGAGAATCATTTCGATAATCAGCTGCAGTCTAATAGTTTAGTCGACGAGAATCATATCTCAATCAATAATACTTTTCATAGTGACGATGTTCATGAAGATACTATTGATGTAAAGAAAGCGGACTTCATACAAACTGAAATTCCAATGGAACATGATCAAACCAACCTATCTGAAATGGATTCTCACCTTTCGAACAATTCAGATGATGTCCATGTTTCGTAAATAAGACAGTACTTTCTTCATGATGAATACTTTTTGTATACAGACAAGCAGAACAAGCATGTGCATTCACTAATTGAAAATAGAACCCAGTGGATAATTAAGTCCCCCCCCCAACCAACCAATTAAAATCATGTAAGTTCAGTGGTTAACTTGTCATTATCATTACTACCACTACTACTATTCATAGAACATTGATTATAAGCCAGTCGTTAACAGTCTTACTGCCTTTGTGTAAAAAAAGGAAACATTCAACTGACCACCGGTCATTATCACCCACCATATTTTTATCACTTTCAATTTGTCTGCCTACTATTATACTGTGCTTTTTCGATGCATCTTTTTGTTGTCTTTGAATTTTCATGATTTTTTTGTGTACCTTGCCAATAGAATAACAAACTGTCTGAGTTTTATAGGAAGAACTGTTGCTCTCTTTTTTAAGCTTAACTATTACGAATAAAATGATTAATCATTGACTTCGAACCATATTTCTCCTTAATTTTGGTTGACTTTGTCCCCTCATCTTTCACCCTTAAAATAAGAATATTTGTAAAACAATATGAGTATATCTCTTCGTTTTAGTTAGCCCATCTTTTTTGTTGTTACCGTTCAATGAATCGTGTTTTCAAAAAAAAAAACTGTCAGCTTTGTTGTGGTATAACACTTTGTTCTATTTTTTTAATCAATACAAACGCCGTTGTTTAGTTACTACTTCTAATGAATGATTATTAATGCCTATTATAACAATTGCAGTGATTATAACGATGCCTAATGTCTAATTGTGTACATATTATTGAAAATGTCGTTGGCGGCACTTGTGTGTTATGCGTATGCACTAAACTTGATGAATATATCGAAGTTAGTACACTTCTGATGCGTATTCAACCGACGGATTGTGGCTCAACACGAGGATAATAATTATGTTGTTTAATGTGGTCATCATAGTGAAGATTATATCGTACGACTCCTATTTTCGCTTAGAACAGCCGACTTGTCAAGTTGTAGGCAGATACATTCTGCAGTACATAAATGACGCTTGTTTATTTTAGTAATTTTGAAGTGAATTGCTTTTTCGGAATAATCAGTTATCTGCAATACCACCTGCATGTGTGTGTGTTTGTGTGCATCAATTTTAATTTGCGAATGAGATAAATATAAATTTATGAGTGACTTTTATTCATAAGTTTTCTATCAATCATGATAAGAGGGAATTGTTGTCGTCATTACTCTGTATAAGTCTTTTAATTCTTCTAACTAAAGTTCACTGCAATGGTGAACCTGCCAGCTGGATGGTCACATAGCAAAATCCTCGATAGAATTCGGTTAGCACTCAGGACTAGACAATATGAGATTGGTTGCTCTTCAGTGACCAGTCAATGTATCTAGTCCAGTCCTACAGTAGGTCAATTGCAGCCCAAACAGCTTAGTGGTAATGTTGCTGACTCGAGTTCAAATTTCAGAGGGGACATGAGTTCCTTCGAGGTCACAGACAAACTTTGATAACAAGCTCCAACAAGTATGGGATCTAGGTCGAGCAGGGCTTCCTGTCGATTACCTCCAACCAACTAACAAGCCATTCAATTCTATGAATAAAAAGACCAAGTTTTGTCACAAAATTCTCCATCTGATTAGAGTAACATCTAATCATTAAGTTGTTTCAAGTAAAAAAATATTCGAAGAACTGCAATCTTTGTTGGGAGTTTTCAGTTTTGATACCCTATGGGAAGATTTCGTTTCTGTCAGTACTGATCACCATAGTGTGTGCTTCCGGGAATTTCAAATTCATCGTATTAAGTGTTGAGGTTCATTATACTCCCATTAGGTAAGTCCAAACATTATATATGAATAACAGTGTCAGGATCCTAGATTACTTGACTTTTCTCAATAGAAAGGCCTGATTAGCAAAGTTATAATTCATTAGACTGAGCAATCAATTTTGAACAACGGGGTCGAAGTCCACTTTGTTCATCAAATTTAATGTAGTCAGGTGGTGATAACGTTGTGGAGCTGTGACTCATTGGTCTGGGCACTTAATCGCTAACCTATCTATCGAACCCAGTCCCATCTACTGAAGTCTGGACATCCAGGTGGTATTTTTAGCCTTCACAAAACAGGTGTGGTTCAATATCTGCTACATGAATATGTATAAGGTTACTGAGTCTGTTTCGATTCAATTCAAGTGATATCATCAGCCACTCTACATAGGGTGTGACTTAGAATCTACTTGTGGATACTGAGTTTCGCACCTATGGCATATACTGAAATGATGAACACCAAGTTGTTGATTAAGAAAGTTGAAAACATCTGTTTCCCGATACAAATTTAAAACAAGCAACAAGTGTGAAAAAAGCTGGATTAAGATAGTGACTGATCTTATACAAAAGAAAACAGATAAAAATCATTAACTCATTGTCAACCATATTTACCAAACTTATTGATTACAAAAATGGATATTTGTTTTAAGGTGAATAAACTGTGACTTAACAGAAATCAGAGTAACGATACAGGCTTGTCTGTAAACTGTTTAATCAGTTTGTGTTATCACAACACGACAAATTAATTCAGGAATATATAGTCTGAAGATGATGAGTTTTGTCTTTCCTTTGGCTAACACTATTCACCACTATTCCAACTGAAACTCTATACACATCTACCTCATCCTTTTCAATTTGTACTTATAAAATTACCGAATAACTATGTCACCAGTGACCTTTGTATCTGATATTTACAATTGGAGTATTGGAGTATACATACACATGTAACATACATACACCATACTAGGACGAAACAGCTATCCAGTGCTCCCAGATTTTCAATGGTTCCATAACTGATGTCAGTCCATGATGAATACTACGTCTAAAAGACACAGTTTCACACTGAATGATTAGTTATCATAATTTAGAAAGACAACGACTATACGAAGAAGGTTGGACAAGGAGATTAAATACAGGTTTTTTGAATTCATTTATATATATCCTTGATATTTTCATTTCGATTATTTCCCTGAAGAAGCTCGGACCAGACTTCTGTGCGAAACGTTGGAATTATTTAATTCCAAACCCACTGTGACTTACACAAATGCAATCTATATCTAATGTCAAAGTATAACAGCTTAAGATCATATTAGATTAAGATCGATTCAATGCATCAGCATATTACTTGTGGCATATGCCGTTAAAAAGTGTCTGTCTGTTGGAGATTTTCAGGCATTTTATGTTTCTTCTGTTAAACTATGCAGATCTTGTACGACTCGTAAAGCAATTAGGACATATAACCCAGGCCATTATTATTCGATATTCATAAATTACTTATGAT
The DNA here is from genome assembly GCA_944470555.2 of Heterobilharzia americana. NCBI lineage: Eukaryota > Metazoa > Platyhelminthes > Trematoda > Strigeidida > Schistosomatidae > Heterobilharzia > Heterobilharzia americana. The sequence goes on along the minus strand of OX104132.1, from coordinate 30,001,361 downwards.
ACATTCTTAAGGTAGTATTCACCACGGGCTGATATCAGCTGGAGAACCGTTGAAAATCTGGAAGCACTAGATACCTGTTTCGTCCTAGTACGGGACTCCTCAGCAGTACGCACTCACGACCCTACGAGGGACTAAACTGGTGACCTTGTAATTAGTTGAATATATTTTACGAAAGTGATAAACGAATATTAAATCCTGGTTAAAATTCGGTCGGATAATTTCACAAATGTTGGACACTGAATGTGTTTGGAAAACACTGAGATTTGTATAAACATAACTTGTGGTGGTAAATATACATCAATACAGGTATGTGAAAGGGAATCTTCAGAAAATATATTAGTCGTATTATTGTTGACATCAAAATTCAGCGAAATCGGTAGCAGCGGTGTTTCTCATTGATTATTAAGGTAAATGATTAAGTATCTAATGCCGTACATGCTAACCGGCAAGTCTTCATTGTATTGATGTGGATCGTCAATCTAAACACATGACACTCAGGTGATGGGTTAGTGGCTTCAATCTTCCTCCACCTACCTCGGTTACGGTAGTAGGGTAATATCATGAACCTTCTTAAAGTGTGCGGTATATCGCTTACGGGTATTGGTATCGGTGTCTAGCTCAGAGAACCCGACACCATCGATACTGTGTTATTGTTATGATGCGGAGTTCCGAGAACAAACAAGAATACTTAACGAATGATAACTGAGGGTTGAGACGATTCAACCTGAGTGATTCGCAAAGAGAAATTAAAAAACTGAAAATCAGGTTAGTTTATAGTAAATGGGACTGAAAACGTTTGTGAATGAAAAGGAACCTTAAAAGACGAGGAATAACTAATGCATTTAAAGAGACAGGACCCAATCAGAGAACTGGCGAGTCATACGAAATATGACCTATGGGCAGGAAAAAGAGCGCGAAGTAAGACGGTTTAAATATACCCAAACTGTAAGTATGGAATATGAGGAATATAGGCATCTTAAACAGTTATTCAGATCAAACGTTCTGCTGTTAGATTGTGCATGCTGTTGTACCTGACTAGATTTGGCCCAATTCCAACCACTAGCCAACATATCAAGCTGGTAGTAAAATTTGATATTACATGCTCAAATTACCAAACAGTATTGCCTTACTTGATGATTGTTGGTTCTAGAACGAATTTTAAGTTTACATTGGCTAGTCAGTGCAGAGCAATCTACCTCCTTTTGCCTAGTCCTGAGTGACTACCAAATTCTATCCATCATTTTGCGATTTGATCTCCAAGCTGCCAGGTTCAACATCACAGTGCACTTTGATCGATGTTAGTTGGTTGAAGGTAATCAGCAGAAAACTCAGGACCGAAGTTTTGCCCTTGTTAGCACTCGTCACATTTGAAACTGATCGAGAAAATTCGGTCAACTCTCAGGACTAGAAAAAGCGAAGTTGTTTACCCCCTAGTGAACTAACATTGTATTAGATCCAGTCCTACAGGAGATCAGTCACGAACCGAATATCTCAGTGGTAACATCTCTGACAAGCCCTGGGTGACGCAGGTGGAATCTTAGATGGGACATGGGTCCTCTCGAAGTTGTGGATACGCCTTGCTGACGAGTGTTAAAAGGTAAGAAACGTAGGTCGAATAGGACTTCCTGCCGATTGCCCCCAAGTAACTAACATTCAAACTTTAAGTTTGTTTAACGTTAAATACTTCTAAATGTGATTTCATGTAATCTAAAAGAATGTCATTGTCGTCAGGTGATCAGTGCTTCGAGTCTTATCCATCATTTTATCTACTGACTTAAGTTGTTCTTCTTTTCTCCTAACTATTTCACTTCTTCTTCTTCAAACAAAAATGATAAATCTCACCAGTTGTATAAATTTAACTTGAACTGATAAATTTGTTCAAGTGTCATTAAGTTGTACTTTTATTGTAAAATTTATAAATATGTCACTTCTACGGAAGGAATATCACATGTTAACAAAACCAATTACTTGAAATTCAAGTAGGACCGCTCTTGAATGTATGTTTTGTTCTGTGAACAGTTTTGTTATTGTAACATTCAAGACAACTTATGAATGTAGGTAGCTTTTGATTATATAAGATTGAACTTAAGGCTACACACACAACTTACTGGGAATGAGCAAAAGATGGGCATAGTGAAGAGAATAAAGAAGAATTTTCTTTTCAACGAATTCAGTCTCTGAAATATACTTTTGTGAACATATAGTGGAGAGCGAAGAATATTCCAGAATGGTCTCGAACCATGGGTCCAAAATATACTTAGTGATAAGGAGGAATTTTCATTACATAGAAAGAGATTTAGAACAGGATTATCACTGCATGATGTTGAGCATTAGGGTAAAAAAGGAGGTCACATGTATTCAGTTTGAAAGTCCAGTAACGGTTTGAACTTTTGAATTGAAAATGCTTCAACAAAAAAGGCTATCAAGATCTACAAGCAGAACCTTTATGCTGGTCATCTTGAAATCATATTTTGCTTTACTAGGAATACACTCCTCAACATGTGAAAGATGGTCTCAAGCATTGGATTACATCAGTATTAGTATACCAGTTCAATAACTACTTCTGTCGAAATAAATTCATTGGTCGTACCAACTTTCGAAATGCGTTTGTGAGAACTGTGCAGCGTAACTGGAGAAGAAAGAATGAAAATGCATCTTCGACTCTTTAAGAGAATAGCCAGTAAACTCAAAACGCTTAAATTGTGATTAAACCATCTAACAGGATTAAAACTGGAATATTCAAGTATCATTGGAGAATTTATAATTCGGAAGTTCAAACCGTTACTATGCTTTCAAATGAAGTACGTGTAACCTCATTTATCACAGGCATCACCATAGAATAACAATGCAGATAATTTCTTTATATATCATTCGATTTTAAAATAATCTTTTTATTTTGCTGTTCTTAATCCCATTCCACGTAATGTAACTTTCTGCTTATAATAAAGTGTATTTTGGACCCGTGACTGGAAGTTATTATGAAATGTTCTTCTCTCTCCCCTATATGTTTACAAATGTACATTTCAGAGACTGAAACTGTCGAAAAAACTGTTCCTCTTCTTTTCGACTGTGATGGTCTTCCCTCTTTTTCGGATGATGAAGTGGACTAGCTTTGATTTTCTGAAGAAAATGATTGTTGTTGTCAACAGTGCCAGATCCAATTTCAGCAAATGTTTTTTGTAAAGAGATATCTAACGCCACAATACATTCCTACTCGTCTCTAAGGAAGTGGAGTCACTGGAGTAATTAGTTAACTACAACCAGTGATGAAATGATTTCATAATTTTGTCGACCAAACTGTCTACTTCACTTGTGGAGCTGTACTTCATTGGTTCGGTTAACTCTCAACCAAAGGGTTGCACTTTTAAACACCTCTCCACCTTCCGAAGTTAGGGCAGCTAGGTAGTATTACTAGCCTTACACAATAAGTGTAACTCACTGCCTGCTGCACGAATGTGCTCAAGGTTCCTGAGCACATTTCATTTTTTTTGTTTCACATAATCGGGCTTATTCACGCTTTCAAAAGTCAAGGTGAAAATAACGATTTATGCTAACGATCTTGAGTTTTGTTTCACAACCAAATGAGCAGGAGAAATGAGTATTATCTGAATACATAAGTTTTTGATTATGATTTTCTAAAGATGATTATTTTTATTAGATTTTTCAGTGTTATGGGCGTTATTTCAGACAGAAGAAAGAAAGATGTGAAATCCTACAGTTACATTTTACACCTATCCGTATCAACCAAGTGAAAAAATGTATACCATTTTATTTTCCACTATTAGCATAAAAGTGACGGGGATTTTATCGTGTACAGAGGGTTTCACCTTAAAGAACTGTCTCAGCCCTTCTAGTAAATTAAAATACCTTAATTCCAGTTGAAGATATGAAATCGACTCTTCTAGCAAGATGAGAATAATCTGTTTACTCCCATTTATACCTTTTTAGCAGTATTCAAGTAAATTGTTACACCAATGCAACCCCCGACTGTCACGAACAGATTATTGGGCCACTCACAAGGGTAATTCATAAGTCGAAAGCTAAATCTCTTCAAGATAGTATGAATGATCGTCTTACTGATCAAGTAGCCGCTGAAAATCCTATATGTACCTATGATTTAATTGCATATGAGCAACCAGTGACTAGTAGTTTGGAGATCGATTTGAATTCCAGCTCTAATTCTGTAAATACATTTCTTATGCCTTCAGTTCATGAGACTTTAGCTCCTGTGCGAGATTTAAAAGTCAGTTGCAATAGTACACCATCCAAATTTTTATTTACAGCTAAGCAGTTGCAAGTTACTTCTCCTAATTCTCATCATGCTTTACGGTGGAGGTAATAGGTATAATTGCTAGTGTCTGTTCTTTTAGAAACATTGAAAGAGAGAAACACGGGTACAATTTTCATTTTATTACCTAGACTTTAGTCTGTAGGTCGATGAAGTGATTGAGTGGATAATAATAAATACCCAAACTATAATAACGCGATGAGATACTTGGAATGGATACGAATACCAATTGTTCTCCCTCAGAGCTTATACTTCACTGTGCCGCGAAAACCAGAAGTCATATACTGGTCTGTGACTTCAAAGAAGACACTCCATTCGACGAAAACACATCATTTATATACAGCTTTCATCAGCATATGAAGCCAATAGGTCAGAGGTTGGACACAATCGTTCAATAAGTTTTTCCCTTCCCACACAGTAGCATGAAACAAGGTTGCAGTCCAAAACTTTTACCTCAGTGGCTGATAACCTAGAATGTTGAATTCGATTTAGGCCGCTTCCCATCAGCCGAGAAAAAAAAGATGATTCCGAAAGGGAAAGTGCAACCTCTGGAAATTCGAAGAAATCCCATTAGGATCCTACCTCATTTCTCATGAACACTGGTGAGTACATATAGTTTGGCTAATTGTTATATTTATTTTTAAAGAAAAGTCACTTTATAGCAACATAACTACTTTTTCAAGCTTTCTAAAAATTTCGTGATTATCTTTAAGTGACTTTAAAGGCTACCCTAGCAACTTCTGAAATGACCAATCAGGCTTCAGTATTTAGCCTGGGAAAGTACTTTCCAATAAGGTAAAGGAATGTAATTGGCTGTCTTATCAGTTGCAAGAGTGTCCTTTAAAGTCGCCCTTATTGTTTCATCCCGTTGGTTTGAAGTTATAATTGGTTACCTTAAACAATGCGCATCATTTTACGGCCTAAAAAAATGGTTGTGTTGCATTTTTATACTGTCTCATGCTGTGGATATACTACTGATCGGTATAAACGAAACCGAAGGGAAGACTGCTAGTTTAAGGAGGTGTCCTTAAAGTCAACCTCATCAACCTATAGGATAATCAGATAGGTTTACTTTTGCTGAACAGTACTTTTTTTCTCATAAAATATAAAAGCCTGATTGGTTATCCCAGTCATTGCTAGAGTGGACTTTAAACCACTCGTGTGTCACTTGTTAAATGTAATTTGGGGGTTTGTGAGGATTTAGTGATTTCAAGTTGGTATTTATCATGGACTGACATCAGTTGGAGGAACATTAAAAACCCGGGAGCACTAGACAGGTGTTTCGTAGTATTATGGGACTACTCAGCAGTGCGCACCCATAACCCCATCCAGCCAGTGATCGAACCCAGGACCTTCAGGTTCCGTGGTCAGGAGGCTACCACTGAGCCTTTGAGTCGGAATCCAAACATATCCTGAAGGTCCTGGGTTCACTCACTGGCTGGATGGGGCCATGGGTGTGCACTGCTGAGGAGTCCGACACCAGGACGAAACAGCTGTTTAGTGCTCCTAGGTTTCTAATGTTCCTCCAACTGATGTCAGTTCACGATGAATACCGAATTGAAAGAATTCGTTAAATGATCCAAGCATCTCATTGTTTGCTGATCAATATTAGTTGATGACTCGTTAGTGTGAAAAAGCGTAGGCAAGCCTGGCGGGATTCAGATACCGTGGTCTGTATGCTCACACTCACGTGACAATGTCAGATTTATATTTTGCAGCTATGAATGAACCACGTGAAGTAAGCATATCAGTTCGCCTGCCATAATAACAAACGACATGAACATACTAATAATTTCAGTCAAAGCAAATGGGAACATAACTGGTTTTCAAACAAATTTAAAGTATGACCCCGTGAAACAGAAAATACCAGAGCTGAACGACAACCAACGGTATCATCACCTGAGGAATAAAGACGTTTACTTGATAAAATCCACAAAGTTTTATTTTCACGGCTTCGTATCAGCTGTTGATGGACTAAAATAAAAAAAGTTACTAAAACCAACAAAGAAAATGCTTGTTGATATGATGACGATGATGAAAGGTGAAATGAAAACGCGGCCCAAGCCAGGATTCGAACCATTGCCTTCCAGATAACTGACCAGGCACCCGACCAGAAAGGCTACGAGACCTAGTTGCTGACCTTATCCTAAATTCATTTCAGTGACCAAAGCTTATGTTCAGCTGTCAGATAGTCTCAGCAACAATGAATAAGATGCTTTCTTTCTGTAATTCAGCTCAGTTTGAATTTTAATGAGAAGTTCTAGCTGGGCAAATATTATGATTGCAATTGACGGACGATTAGGCATCACACAATCACATGACATCAGGGCAAAGTTTTCGGTGGCTGAAGTGAAGATAAGAGCTGGTCAGGAGTTGGGTCTTGTAGCTGAGCTGGTAGATTGCCGAAGTGGTAATCCATAAGTCGCTGGTTGCCATCATGTCACGACCCAGGTGTTCATTTGATCTTCGACCATCACTCCGTATCATCAATATCAGTTTGTTAAACCATGGATGTCTCAAAGAGTCCCGATAATGAAAATTTACATTTAACCTATATTTGATCTATTAGTTGGATGGAGGCAGTCGGCAGCAAGCCTTTCCAAACCTAGGTTTCATGCTTGTTGGTACTCGTCCGCAAGGTGTTCCTATAATCTTAACGAAAGTGGTGTCACGTCTGAAACTCAAACCCATATCAGTCGGTGCTGCAGTCAGAGAAGTTGCCTATAAGCAATATTGACCGCTAGTGTCTTTCTGTAGGACTACGTTGGATTCAGCGATTAGTTACCAGATTGTAAGCAACTTCATGTTGTTTAGCCTACAGTGCTGATTGAATTTCAATGTGACCATCAAGATAGGAGACTTTTCATTGTGACGCAATTTGATGGACTTCCAGCCGACCATCTCCAACCAACTAATGTCCATCATAATGTACTGTGATGACGTGTCTTCTAGCCTGATGACCATATTTCAAAATGATCAAAGGAATTCGGGCAGCACTCAGTGGCCAATCAAGGTGTTTTCAAATATAAATAAACTGACACATACCGAGGTTACTGAATTTTGTTAATTGATATTTCAGGTCATAACAATTACTTTTTACATGTTTTATATAATTTTAACTGGTTTATTTAACCTGATTTGACTTTTACCATAATACGCTTTAATGATGCATTTAAAAAATGTAGTGTGCAACCTGTAGTGCATACTATGAAGTAGTATCAAGGTGAAACAAAATACCTGACCAGTTCACGAATTAAAACGTTATCTTCAGAATACATTTGTATGACGAGATACTTCTTATCATCCATCTTTATAAACTCAAGAACCAATTAAAAATTAGTCAATACTGGACATTTGTTCCGTCTCAGTTTCAATAATGCCTATTGACGATCTCATATGGGAGTGAAACTTCATTAGCAGTTTATTCTCGTAGCTCATTTGCAGTGACCCATTAGTGTATATTATCCAGTCCAACGAAAGATCACTCGTAGCCAGAATAGCTCAATAGTAACGTCTGTGGCTACAGCACTGTTGACTTGAGACTAGATTTCTTCAGTAATATCATCTCTTTCTAGGTTGCAGGCACGTGTCTCTGGTGACTGCCTACAAGCAAGAAACCTAGTTCATGACTTCTGACTGACTGCGTCTAACCACCTAAAATCGATTGAAGTACACAAAGACGGTAAATCTAGCTCGATAACCACATTGCAAAATGATTGATAGAGTTCGATCAGATCAGTATAAATGGTTGCTAACTATTCAGTTTGCTCAGTGGTATCTTTCGCTAGTACATGAAAATTTTGTGTCAGACACACACCTTGTGATCCCGGGTAAGTGGTTTCTATAGGAAACCTTGTTGATACCACAGTTGGGAAGCTGAAAAACTACTATGCAATATTTAACTCATTTGCAAACTGGTCATCCTATTTTAGATATTCCATGCAAGTCAGCTAGCCATGTTCAGGTAATCTGAACTAACTTGACTTTACTAGCTTAATTTGTTCTGGTTCACCACTTATGAGCTTGGCTCTGAATGAGCAAAGTGGCCGTCTGATATTTAGATTACTCTGAATTGGCTGCAGAAATCTATACGCCACTCTAAGTGGTTTCTGATTACTCAAATTCTTCAGTAATATATTTAGCTCTTAGGTCTGGAAAAGATAAAAGTGACTACTCTCTAGTTGCCAACTGACGTGCGACTATACATCTAACAAACTCATCGTCAACTGAAGACATGATCTGACTCACAATCTATAATTGTTTAGTAACTAAATACTGGATATATTTATGACGACTGACACCTATGTATAATGTTCACGGTATATAGAAAATCGATTATAGTTGAGAAAAATGGACCATTCTATTGTAATCTATTGGGTTAGTGGTAACATATTCTGCTAGGAATCGTAAAACTCGCCTACTCAGTTGTCTGTGGTACATAAAGTATACTGTACTGAAGAGCTCTAGTGTAGGATGAAATAGCTTCTAAGTAAATCCTACCTGCAAATATTTTTGTAGGTGGTTTGTGACAAGACAGTAAATGAAAAATTAATCCATTTCTCATAAATTATTTCTATTGAGTAATGCACAAAAAAAGTGTTTTTTGTTACACAACACTCACTATGCCACCAGTGCCAAAAAGTCTGATAATGTTTGTTTTGCCATATTGTATTTATAATTAACAACAGACACGACCACAATGTTATCACAGACTGTAGAATTCAAATTGTGATTGTTTTCGTCATTAGTGGTAAAGTGAATACATTTTTTCGTGACGAGTAAGGTCATCCGTCTCCAGTGGTAACATGAAGAGTGATACGAAATTAAGTTTCTGGAATTAGTCAGGAATTTTGTTCTAATCTTGGTCTTAATGATGATAATAGCGAATTAAGCATCTTCAACTGTCAGTGGAACCATCTGAAATAGTCTTATCTGGTGGACTGATTTCTATTTTACATTCAGACGTACTGTATCCGTAGTCAGAATGAATGAGAGCCACAACCAATCGGTTTCGGTTGACTGTCTTCGTTCTCATTCTTTTACATTTTGATTAAGCCACCTACGCTTTAAGGTCTTGTGCATTTTTCACTTAAAATAGTGAAGGTTATTTGTAGCTCATATTGTGTTCTCTGAGCTCGGTTGTTTAACCGTAAAGCTTTCATCGTCTTCCTAGAAGACATCATCAGCACGTTTTCAATAACATCAAATTCACAATGAAGAAAGTCAAACAACCAACTACCATTCCTGGATGTTTTAGTCACTAGGACAAATGCTGGAAAGCTGGAAACCCAAGTGTACAGGAAGCCAACACACACTGACCAAATCTTCAACTACAGTAGCAACAACTCATAAGATCAGTTGCGTGCAGACTTTGTTCAAAAGAGCGAGAATACACTGCAGTACAACAACCCCACAGAGAAACGAAGAAAGTTACTTGATGTCCATCCTAAAGAAGAATGGCTATCCACGAAACTTTATCACAAGATATCTATCCCGTGCATCACCAACTACAAAGTCATCGACAGAAACCAACAAACGAATCATCCTACCGTTCTCAAAGAATATATCAGAAATCATGACAAGATTACTGAAACCACTTGGAAGTGGTGTGGCTCATGAACCAACAAATTCCTTCCAAACACTATTATGCAGACCAAAGGCTGCAACAACCAAAGAAGACGAATCGAACATTATTTACAAAATCAGTTGCGATAACTGTAGTCAATACTACATTGGACAAAGTGGTGGCCCTCTTCGCCTTCATCCACAAGAGCATCAATTGGCTATTAAACGTTACGACATTTTATCACTCATTTCAATGCATGTGGATAATTATGGACATGAATTCAATTTCGACAATGTAGAAATCTTCGATGGAGAGAGGAAACATAAAGGATATTAGAGAATTCCTAGAAGCTTGGCATCCAGGTCAGTCAGTAATCAATAGATGTATAGACATAGACCCAATTTATCAACCAATGAGAAAAATGGTAAGCGACAGAAAGGTCAGAGGTCAAGCAGAGGAACAGCCAACAGGAAAGTCTACACAATCAATGACACAACAATCGAAGGAAACAACCAATCACAGACCACATCGTCACAGCAAGCCACTAAATCACTCACGGGGAGATACTGACAGCTAAGTTCATACTGAAGTTAGTGCTGATGATGTCGTCTAGCAAGACGATGAAAGCTTCACTATTAAACAACCCAGCTCAGAGAACACAATACGACCAAGACTTTTCACTTATTTTGCTAAAAACAAATGGACAGTACATTTTGTGGACTGGTCAACTAAATTCGGCTTCTCTCGGAATCAGGTCTTCTGGTGAGACGTTAGTGGCTGTAGGATCAATTCTAACAAAGCAACTTGGGGGGGGGGGGTAATAGTTAGGACCGACTTTTAAACATTTCCCCCAACCCATTAATCATAGGATCTTATAGTAAACCGAAATGGTGGTTATGATCAGAATATAGGTTGGTGATGATATTGATCAAAGTTTTAAAGCATCCGGCTAGCTACAGGATTGGTACAAATAACCTAACGACCACTAACATTTAGTTCCATCAACTGAAGTATGACGCACATTTGTTTACCACGTCTTAGTTCCATTCAAACCATTTAGTGTTTTGCCTATCTCCCATTAGAACTAGATAAATACAGCTATCCATTCTTCGTCACTACCACGTTTTCTTTTCACGGCTTCAATCAATCTCAGTAAATATGTTTGTCACAACATTGCGTTCACACTGACTTTATGATAGTAGGCTTAAGAGAATACGACAGTGCAATCCGCAGGCAGAAGACATAGCCGGTTTCGTCAATGCAAACTGATATCTCTGTAATCCCTAGACTTTGTTTACAGGTCATTTTCCACTACAAAACCACTGGATTCTGAATAGCTGTTTCGTCCTAGCTCAATACCTTTTAGCAGTATGCCCTCAAAACTTCATTTAGGGTCGAATTTAGTGCCTACCCGTGAGTCCATAACAAGCCAGCTAGTGGTATGGAATAGAATGGTCTACGTTTTTAAATTTCTGCCAAGTTATGACGTAACGTTACTATCATTCATGACTAGTTGACATTTAACTCTTACTCAACTGATAGTTGACAGTTTAAATCCCTAGGTTCTTACTGGTCTGAGTACCAATCGTGGTTACAGATATCGGCACTAACTGGAGAAATGACATTTAAATGATGCGGTGTTTTAGGTTCAAAAGGGATCAGTGAGGAAATGCTTACCGGATTACGATACTTCTAATACTCATCCATCGTTATGAATCAATAGGCATTATTTCCCACTATCTTAGTGAAGATTAATTATGCACAGTATTTATATAGAACAATGACAGACTTAAATAGTAAGCATATTATTGTAGCCTCTATGGTTAACTCAACAACAGCCAAAAGAAACAAATACAGTGTAGGTATTAAATGATGGATAATGACCAGCAGTCTAATCCAGGACGCGCGTTTCATCCTATTTGGGGCTCACCAGCTGGATGTACCTGCCTCTCAGAACAGTATGAAGTCGTATTCATATGAGCTAGCAAAATGCTATCTGTCACAATCATATGACAAATATAAGAGTAGAGCATGGGCATTGTGATAAGGTGTAATTTCATGTTAGTTTGCTTTAATTAGTACCAATTAGTATGATTCCAGAGCCAATTAGGAATGAGCTCTGTTCGACACAAGAACTCACACTCAAAACCAAATTATAGATGAAAGAAGTCATAACTAGAGTATAATTATGTCCGATTTCTACATTTTTCAAGTTTCAAGGAAAAATAAACAAAAAACAGAACTAGTTGTCACAACAGATATGCATTCATAAATGGTTGGGAATAAAAAGCTCTTCGGACATTTATCCCTACTCCTAAAACAGAGTGAAGTTATGTAGGTGATACATTTGAGGTGTTGAAGTCAGAGAAGGGTGATAAGCTTTCGACAAATAAATTCAGTTATAGATGCAATCCAGTTTACTTATGAATTAGAGTGATGAAGAAAAACTAACTATACTGGACTGTAGAATAAAAAGGAGACACGATGGGGACTTAAACACCAGTGTTAACAGAAAATCTACTCATTCTAGATGGTATTTAGACTTCAGGTCATCTTACCCTGTTTCAGTTCAAATAGTTTTAGTTGAATGTGTAAATCATAGAACAAAATGTCTAATCGGTGAAAAAGAAAATCCACGACAGGAAATAAAACCAAAAAAACTTGGTGCTCAATATTCATTCTCAAAATGATACAGAAAAACCTATGAAATTTTACGGAAAAGGTGAGGAACACAAACACATAATATGGATACTAATAATGGCAATACCAATAAACGAGAACTCAAAACCTCCACGGTACTACCATATAAGAAAGGTACCTCAGAGAGTTTACGCACAGGATTCTTAACAAAGCTAGAATCATGGTAGCATTTATACCTACAAACTCACTGAGAAATAAGCTTGGCGGGCTAAAATCCCTATAGAGCCCATCAAAGAAAATAACTTAGTTTATCGAATTCCATGTAATGTTTGCGAGGTCAGTCAGATGTATGAAAGTAGGTAAATGTGGTCAATTAGAATAACACAGTAGAAAAGCTTAACCCAACCCAGAATTTGTAGAATTTATGGAATCTGACGAAAAACTCAGCTACTGGGAGTAGCATATTATTATGATAGAATATTAAGTGTGCCATTTGTGAGTGTGAAACTCTTCATTAAGTAGAAAATTTTTGACTATATGGGACAAATTCATTAGTTTGAAGATTATCTCAACAACATAATAAAATCATTTGTTGTAGTAAAGCGAAAAAAAAAATTTTAAACTATTTGTCTCTTTGTATGTTGATATCCTCACCCCCATCCAAGATCCAATCCATAATATTTTTGCAAAATTAGCAAAATTCCAGTTAATAGCAATCTTATTCATATTTCTATTTTAGAGTTAATGTCAACATCACTAGGTTGACAAGTTTATCATGTTTCCGGAAAAGCCTTCTAGAAATCATGGCAACAGATTTTGTTAAAACGTTCCTTACTATGATGTGACAGCTGTTCAGTAATTTGTTTTCGTTCTCACTTCTATTTCAAGTAACATCTGACCAGTGAAATAAGCTTTTGAAGATCTTAACTAATCACCTTTAGGATAGCAAATGAATATTAAGCTTGATTAATTGATAACTGCGACCGAAGAGCGAAAATGAAACGTAAAATAAGGTACTTATATAAGTTACTGAATAAACAATAACCAGTATCATGATATAGAAAGAGGTCCCGACTAAAGTCGATCGATACAGTTACGCGTATGTATTAGTGAACAAATCCCCTCCTGAGAATTCTTAATCCGATGCCTACTTACAACTTAATCCCAAAAGCCATCATTTAGAAGTTAATAGACTGAAAGACAGCTAACCAAGCAATCCAAATAAAATTTGGGTGAGGGGGTTAAAGTTAAATATAAGTACAGATATTTCGGTACTTTTGCACAGTGTAATTCCACATGAGATGAGTCTATTTGATATTACACACAACGATATATCACTATCTTTTCAATAAATAAATCTGTATTACTGTGTTCTATATCAAATAGGCCAATTCAGTATGATTTAAAGTCCCATTTCAACATAAATACTTGCTTGATAAACCAATACCGAATGATTTTAAAGCCACTCTAACAAACACTGAAGCAACCAATCACGTTCCTTTATTCTGCAGCAAACTGTCTTCTCAGCCAAACTATCCCAACCTGATTGGTTATTTTGGCAGTTGCTAAAGTGACCTTTCAAGTCACTTGCAATATTTTTACATGAAAGTTGAAATCCACGCCAGCTACCATCTGGTGATCGATTCATGTACACACTCTTGCCCTGCAGGGGATCACTTGTTAATTTGCTGTCTTATTGGTAAGGTTTTTTGACTTCAGAAGTGAATGAAAACAAGTTTCTTCAAGATGATAAATTCGCCTTGGTGATCAGTGCCAACTAGAATGAAACTCAGATCAAGCAAGAATTCAAACTAATCAGCTGCAAAATATCTAACATATTTATTCTAAAAGAACACTGATATAATGGCTACTCTCAGTTTATATATATACATATATATATATATATATATATATATATATATATATATATACCCAGGCAAAAAGGGAATCGTTGCTTTATAACGAAGAAGTGTAAAGCATAAATTAAAACTTGTTTCATGATAACAGTTTAGTGTCATATGGAAACAAAAACAAAGAGAGAAGAAGAGAAGGGAAAGAAAGTACTAGTCTTAAAACCATGTAAAAGATACAAAGATTTATCTGGCACCCAAATTACTTGTCACTAGGTAATGCAGTGAAGTAAGTAGTATTTTACAAGCAAGGGGTATTTCGACCAAAATTTCTCTCTTAAGGCAAACTTGTCTTAAGTGAGCCTATTTTTATAAACTTCTGTTCACTGACATGCAAGTAATGCATCCAAGATATAAACGAATAATACTATTGAATTTGTTGATGAAGTAAGTATAAATACTAGTCTGCCAAATCACGGCTATCTCAGATAATCAAAATGATAATCAATATGATGCTCCCCCTCTCAATCTAATTCAGTGAGATTAGGATTGGAATGAGAAGTCTTCACTGGACAGCCAGTGTGAGTACGATCAAGCGGTAGTAACGCGTTCACATGATAGTCGGCAAAACCCTTAGCGATTGAAATTAAGTAAAAATCTGGCCAGTAGTCGGACCTCGTAGCTCAAATGGTAGAGCTCCAGGCCAGAAACCCAGTGGTCACTGGTTCGAATCCGGTCACGGTCCAAAATTTCATCTCACCTTGAATCATCACCAGTCTCCCAAACCATGGCTATCTCAGATTGTCAAAACGAAGTAAGTTACATCAGAATTTTCAGCACGTATAAGTTACTATAATTGCATAAGTTGTGGAAGTTATCCCACGCTATTAGCCAAACTAGAATTAGGTTATATGAAAGCTACAGGTGGCTATAGTAAGATTCAGTACCAATCGATAAAGTTACTTGCAGCTGATCTACACTACGTTTCTCTAGGTAGATGCAAGTGTTCACAAAATAATCGCTAAGTACAAGTTTATGCCATCTAGAAAAGTATGAACGACTACAGAATGACATCCACAGAATCCGACTACATCAGCATATCCAAAATATTTTTCTCCCCACCATAGTAGTAGTAGTCAAAAATTTTTCTCTTACTTGAATCCTTAATATCAGCAAAACATTTGAAGCAATGAGTGCTGGTTTCGAGTCCTAGCAGAAACACCATAACTTACCGGATGCAGCAAAACCCAGTTAATGAGTCCCAAATAGGACAAAACTCGCTTCGATGATTCCATTGCTAGCCACTTTCCATCATGAAGCAACTAACACAAAATAAAGAAACACTGAGCATCAAAGAGAAGTTGGTAGCCATGTTATCCTATTTTGAAAATCCCAGACAGTGCACACACACACACACACAAACGACTGCATACAGGATCTACGCAAGTTATCGAAGTGACATTGCAGTCACAGGGTCGAGATTCTGTGATTCTCACTAATCAACTGTAGCTTGTTCGTGATGAGGTCAAACCATCACTGGTTCTCTTCCTTATGTTAGTGAAACCATAAACTAAGATGAAATAGTCGCCCAGTCTCCTCAATTCTGTATAGTTCTATGGATATACATGCGTGTTGTCAATCCCCATATGCCGAACTATATTTCTATACTGGTCACCTTCCCATAAAGTACTTCACTGATCATCTACGGGGTAACCATGCCAGAAGTAAGAACGCACCCCCATCGATGAGACTAGATCGCGATTTCATTGAAGTAGGAAAGTATGAATTACTCTATCCTAACCAAGTAAGTGAAGAATAGTATATTAGCTGCAAGATCGTCAAGTTACAGGCTAGTTACTGAGATGTGTTATTACTGAATGTTTATTTAGAAGTTTGCAGTCAAAAACCAGTTCAACCTATGTTCCCCTTGAGATATCACTTTTTTATAAAAATTCTGATACCAATTCTCCGGATTGTGCTCCTATACATGACTTACTTTCAATCAAAAATCTTCAAAATCAATAGTAATCTGAATAAAACTCATCTGATTGCTCTCAGTTTGAACTAGAGAAAGCTTGTAAATATGCAAAATTTCAGACCAAACCTAGACGTCATCAATTATTAAGGATGTAGCTATATTTAGACAACAGAGACAATTAGATATTAGCGTTTCCTTTATCGCTATTGATCCATATATTTTCAGTCAAGGTCGTTCAGTCTATATCCCTTTTAAGAATAATAAAATTGATTCTACTTTCTTGTAGGCTTACCTTATCGTATACTACCAGCGATGGTTTGCACAAGTAAAGGGTGTTTCACATATCAAAACATATTTGATGTCAAAGTATTTATTTCTGGGGTGACTCGAATTTCGAAACTTGAATAGCTCAAAAACAAGTACGAGCAGTTTGGAAGACTCCTTTGAGTAATAAAAATGGGCCCATATTATTCTGCTACACTTGTTTAGAGCTTTATTAAGAGTTATCATAGATAGTCTAGTCGCCATCTTTTCATCTGGTTTCCCTGCTTCATTTATATCAGATTAAGATACTAGTATTGTCCTACATGAATGGTTGTTCATCTTTCCTTTACATTCCTGGAGTGAATATATTTGTCTATGACTTCAGCTGGTGATCTCCATAGTGGAGCCATAAATCTGGAAACCATCATGGATTATTCCAGGATCTCAATTACCTTTCGTTTATTGGTGCTTGTAATTTGCCGCTGCTACAACATGATGAATGTTGAGGCAGCATCAAGGCATCCACATAGTAGCCAATCTGTCAACAGATATTAAGCAATCCGACCCAGTATAACAACTAATAAGCGCCGCACAAGTGGTGACACTCATGCCCCAATGGCCTAGTGGGTAACGCTCTGGCGTTTGAAGCGGTGGATACTTGGATCGAGTCTCAGTGGGAACAGCATCGCTCACTGGGGTACATGTACATCCAGCCGACGAGTCCCAAGTGGGACGAAACGCAAGTCGTAGATTCCACTGCTTCCAATCAATTAGACTGATATGGGGAGAAGTGACTAGTCTGGAGACGGACCAATCACACTGTAGTTTATGTGATCATGTCTATAGTTAGACAGACAGACGGTGGATCAGCCAATAAATAGGATCATTTTGACAGCGAACTGTCTATATATGAGCTGTACTTTCCTCTTTTAGTCTTCAGTCTTTTCGACCCCAAAACACTTTATTACATGTCAATCGTGTCTTCTCCATTAATTAGTTGGGTCGGGAATCAACTAGGAATTTAGTGAACGTTGGTGGCTGACATTCGATATCCATGCATCGTTATCAACCGTAGGGTATACAGCTTTCGAATCATAACATAGATTACCTAGTATAATTATTCATTCTGTGTCGTTTAATTCTGCTGAATTTGTCATGATGAACGTGTCATCACACAAAAGCCCAAATAAACTGTAAACTACAAAATTCACATAAACTCAAAACAATCATCATTGACAATACAATCACCATACAAACGTATACGTTATTCAATTTCAATAGTATATCAATTCCATTTATTTGACAATCAAAAATATTCTCATTGTTTAATTGTATTAACATACATGAATTTTCAATATTTGAACAGTCAGAGTGGTAAACTTTAGAGAATGACAACATTTTAAAGTTGACAGTTAACAATTTTATTGGTGAACATATATGTGACAACAGTCTCTATCCAAGTCGTTAATCGCGTATTTCAGGGTGTAATGAAGTCTAAGAAAAGGGTAAACTCACAAGAAGTGATTAAAATAGAAATTAATATTTTAGTTCATGGAAAGCTTGAGGAGACGGATTGGTGGTTAGTGTTAAAATCCCTGTATCTTGTAATTTTTCATTTATGCCAGCGTGTTGTTGAAACAAACTTCTTCAATGGGTCAGTTTTTCATTGAATTACAATGGGATCAAAAGTTCAAACTACTCGAAAGCAGTTCAATGCTAAAGAACTCTAAAAATACCACTCAACAGTCCTGTTCTTTAAAAACCTAAAATTGTAACTAAATCCACCTCGAATATGCGGATACACGCAGAGTGATGAACATTGATCAAAAACTGCACCCAAGTGTATGTAAACACTAAATAAAATATCATCTGGAGGTTTGTAGTGACTTATTAGTTGATTTTAGGTTGGAATTCATCATGAACTGACATCAGTTGGAGGAGCATTGGTAAGTTGGGAACACTGGACGATTATTTCGTCCTAGTATAGGACTCTTCAACAGTGCGAACCCACAATCCCTCCAGGGATCGAACCCAGGACTTACAGATTCCGTGGCTAGCACGTCACCATTGAGCCAAAGGGTTGGGATCCAATGGTCCATACTTCCCAAACAAAATGGATAAAATAATCTAGCAAACATTTATTTCAACTATCATGAAATTAATTCATGTTCAAAGTATGGTGTATCTATTTTAAGAACATAATCAATAAACTCAGTAGAACACTAGTGGTCACTTCTAAAAGTGCATGACGTCAAACTATCTTCAATGTTTCAAAGAAAATTTTGCTAACAATGAAAGCAACTTTAAAAGAAAAGAAAACCTGTGACATTAGTATTGTTTCTTGTACTATATATACCGAAATAAAAACAAGCAATAACAAGTAATCAGAAAAATTCAAACCCCTTTTCCTCACCAATTATATCATTTAATTGCTTTTTTAAACTATGCTGTAAGGCAAGCGGCGTGAGGATTTATTCCGCATTACAATATACATATCCTTGAGCAATAAAATAATAAATCAATTTATTCAGTAGAAGTTAAAATAAGTAATTATCTTGTAGGCTGAACAGCATACTTTAGCAAATACATTAAAGGTTTATCGTGGCTTTTAAAATAGCTCTGTGATCAGATATACATACACATACCATTAGTTTACTAAAAATATTTAGAATCAAGCAAACCATAGTGTTAATATAAAGTCCATCCAACCATGTTGTTATTTGCTTAGTCGTTGACAGTAAACGGAATTCATGACGCAAGTTTATTCCCATTCGCTACTTGCCAATAGGACCTACCTGCACCCCAGTAAGTGGTGGTGTTCCCTCCGAGACTGAAACCGAGGACCAATCGCTCAAAATGCCAGAGTTTCATCCAATAGGCTATTGAAATCTGCCACTTCTGGGGTGCAGGAACATCCAGCTGACGAGTCCTAAATAGGACGGGACGCGTGTTTTGATTCCATTGCTAGCCATCACCAAGCAAATCATAACATAATGAATCTGCATGCAACGATGGATTGCCTAATATTTTTCCCAATGAGATCAATTTAAAACTAACGAGCTCAAAATCTTCACGTATCAATTTTAAATTGCAAGAGAATACCAGCCGAAAAGAAGAAATCCTTCACAATATTCTTAAGTCAAAAGATAACTGCAAAACGAATCAGTAGCATGCCTTGGTCTAACCATCCTGACTCATAATTACAACTGGCACTGGATATTCAGGTGGCTAGTGGACAGGCACAAACAATCTATATCCATACCACTTACGATGATCATGCCTTCACAAACCAATCAGCTGATTCATCCAACCAAGTTAAAGATCAAACTCTCATATTTATGTTAATTATCCCCTGCTTAGGTAAGCGGTGG
This sequence comes from Heterobilharzia americana, assembly GCA_944470555.2. NCBI lineage: Eukaryota > Metazoa > Platyhelminthes > Trematoda > Strigeidida > Schistosomatidae > Heterobilharzia > Heterobilharzia americana. Next base: position 29,981,404 of record OX104132.1, on the reverse strand, counting down.
TCAGTGCTTCAAAGTAACCACATCTATAACTTCGTTATTTAACGTAAAAATTAGGACGTTAGTTCGTCTTATAGTATCCCCTATCGGAAATCTGTTTGTGATTATCCCGGTATCGTGATAAACCCCAGGTTGATACGTTTAACAGAATGATCTTAGAACCATTGAAAATGTTATGTAACATATTTACAATCGTCCTGGTATGGGACTCCCAACAGTACGCACCCATGACCTCACACAACATCAATCAAACCTAGGACCTTCAGATCAGTTGTTGTACCATTCAGCTAACGGGTCGGAGTTCAATGGTACACATTTTCCTACTTCTGTCGATTCGCAAAAATGGGCGACTATCCACAAACGTCAACAGTTGGCATCCATATACTGCCCATTAGCGGTATGTTTCCAAATGGATATCATGAAATTCTATTAAGAAGCCATAACCTGTAGGGTCAGCCAGTCGGAAGTGAAGGGAATGGTGAATAATTGTGCTATATTGCAAAACTGACAAAAATAGGACTAGTGAACTCCAACTTAATAGCCGGATGGAGGAAACGAGACTAGAGGTGCTTAGTTCGATCCTTGGGCGGCGGAGGTGGGGTCGTGGATAAGTAGTGCTGAGGAGCCCTGTCCTAGAACTAAGCAACTGTCTAGTGCTCTAAGATTTTCAATGGTCGGTTTGTGATCAATACTACCTTGAAGTAAATAAAATCCTCAAAACCCTCAGACTAAATTACGTTTAAAATCCGTAAAGTTCTGAGAAATAGGAACTCATAACCGCACAGAATGTATTATTTATTGCGGCATATTCGTTCAGAAGAGGTGATTTGTTTCTTTAAGAATATTGAAAATGTGTATCCAAGTAAACGCAACCATCTTTATCTTGCTTCACAACTATTTATCACTGAATTGTTGTTGTTGTTTATCAAACATCTTTAGTTGAAAGCATAAATGAGAATGTTGATAATCACGGGTGAAACTTCACTTTTCATTTATTGATTTCACATAGATAAAGAATAGCTGATAGATCATACATTTTTCTTAAAAAGAAAACAGTATCTGCGATGACTGTCTCACTGCTGTTGTCTGAACCACGCGATTTATAGGCTTCACTCCTAACGGTGTCTTGCATGCGAGTAGCCTCGCAAATGCTTGCCGCATGTCGTATGCCAACTCATTCACATGATGAGTCATACAATCCGGCCTTCATAAAGGGTGACTTTAAAGGCCACCCTAACAACTGTTTGGTAGACCAATCAGGCTTCAGTATTTTGCCTGGGCAATTATTTTTCCGCAAAACAGAGGGTTGTAATTTGGTTGGTCTTATCAGTTGCTACGATGGCCTTTAAAGTCAGTCTCGTAAACGCTTAACCATATGTATCAGGTAACTGAATCATCTGTAATACATACAACTAAATTACATGATCACAATGCACCATAATTTATAAAAATTAAACAACCGATGTCCTACACTGAAAATGAGGTAATACACAGTAATTCATGTCACTGCACATACAGTTATTTCCGAACTAAAAGTCATATAGAAATCGATGAAAGTTCAGTGAAAAGCTCCTGAGCCGAACTATATAATAGTGCCATAAAGTTATGAGTGAAACACCTTTAGAAATAAATAAAGTATCGCAGCCGACAATACCTATGATAGATACACATTTTCCACTTTTTCAGCCAATATAACAGTTTTTAAAAATGATGTGACTGTAGAGGCCATCGAAGAGACAAACTTAACCTCTAGTTAGGTGTTTTTTGACATCTTCAGAGGTCATAATTTGACTGGAAATCCAGTTTTTGTCTAAATGAGTTTTTACTTGTGTTTTCGCAAATACAGGCTTAATGTGTTGTCCACCTACGGAATACTTATACTCCTATGAGATTTAGATCTCTCTCATCAAATACCATCGCCATCAATGTCAGGTCTTAGTTGATCAAACTAACTGATTAGTATTTGGAAGTCATAGCTCTGTTTCTCTTGATTTGTTTATATATGTATGTGGCAGTCACTAATCTTATATATTCCACCAGATACTTTGGTCAGATTAAACACCAGTGAATGGTGCTTCAGTTTAAATGAAACTGGTTTAACAATTAGACTTGAATCAATGGCTTAGTGGATAAAGTTCTGATGTTTGTAGCGCCTGCTCCTGGGTTCTAGTCTTAGTGAGAGCAATAGCATTCACTGGAAGGCAGGTACATCCACCTGACGAGTACCAAATAGGACCATACACGTGTCGCAGATCCTACTGCTACCCATTATCCATCAGTAATGCCAAAGTGAAAGCTTCTCTCATGTGTTCACATAGTATCATGCAATTATAAGTCAGGATAAATAGGAAGGGAGAGACAGAATCTCTTTCAGTGACCTTTTTATGTGTTTTTCAATCACGTTCCCCATGGTAGAATATTTTTCTTCATTACGGTTGTTCATGAACGGTGAACTGATGCTGTCACCTTGTGCAGCTGCACTGGAGATGTTGACTAGTCTAGATCTTTATACTGGGTCCAGTAGGCAGTTTTTCAGGCGATAAGGTCTTTTAACATTAGGTTTACACAGTATACTTTCTGAAACATGCAACAACTTAAACGTTTACAGGGTGGTTAGTGGTGGAATCTAGGACAAGTGTTTCGTCCTACTTGGAACTCGTCCGCTAGATATAGCTGCACCTAAGAGGGTGATGTGGTCCCCACTGAGACTCGAAGCCAGTAACCATCGCTTCAAATGCCAAGGCGTTATCCACCAGGCAACTGAGGCACGATAGCTACCTCTAGTGCAACGGATATCAGTCGTTGTTTTGATACTTGTCATTTCCTGTTACCATGCAAAGCCGAACTGCTCAACCTCTATTAACAGATGAGCCGCTATGCGAATGCCTTGATACTGCATAGTATTCATGATGTTATATCCATCTTGGTGACTAGCAGTGGAACTAGCTAGATACGCTTTTAGTTTCATTTGGAACTCATCAGTTGGATGTACCTGCACTTCCTGAGTAATGGTGTTTCCCCTGAAACTCGAATCCAGTACCCATGGATTCAAACGCCAGAGCGTTATCCACTAGGCCACTGAGACAAGAGACTCAATCTTTTACAACAGGTATCAGCTGGTATTTTGTTACATGTAATCTCCCGTTGGTACACTGGATCTAACCACCCGACCTCCTTAGGCAGATAGGCTCCTATGAGGATGTGTCCAAACTGCTTGAATATTCCTTATGAGATAGAGCACTTTGATCCAGTATAATAACAGATTACAAAAATGTGACAGTTTTGCTTATCCTGCGTGAGAATATGGACTCAAGGACTAATTGTCTTTCATTTATATATCTTCATCACATCGTTCTAGAAGTCATAAGTTATGACTGTATTTATGTCTGTTATAGACAGGAATGCTAGTGGCAACTCCGCTACTCTTTTTATTTGTCGATATGTTTTGATTTGATATTTTCGAAGAATGTGAATTTTAAACACAAATGAATCTTGGAGTATTCAGCGTAATCTTGTTAGTGATAACAGAATCTCTGTTCTTAGCCCTTCCTGGATGTATCCTGAATAATACTGACTGGTATGTTAATTCGCAGACCTTTTAGTTCCAAAATTATCCAGCGTCGCTGATTTTCTAACCAAACATACTATCAATGTTAAATACGTCGGAAGTTTGCATGTTGAGGAGATTTCTATGGCTGATTGTCAGTTTCTATGCGATAACCTGGTTTACAGAAGTTAACGGTACCAGATATTTTATTTAGAACTTATTGTAAAGCATTATCATGTAGCTTATCTTAAAAGCTGCGTATCGACACCTTATTGATTTTTGTACAATCCGTAGGCCCAAAATAAGTAACTGTTAGAGATTAACAATTGTAGCACGTACGTCCGCTTTCTTATTGATGCAATCAGTTATTTCATTTTTGTGAAATATTATACAGTGTGAAGGTGTATTACGTATACGACACAGACCGCGGATAATGGAAAAAGACTACTGAACATCAATTTTTATCCTCAGTTGTAAGGAGGGAGGGCGGGAGGAGAGAAAGAAACCGTGTGACTAGTCTGGGAAAGAATTATGTTTAGGTGACTTTGCGATTGTATGCATTAACATTCACGTACTCAGCGTCATAGATGAACTGGAAAGCAGCATGTTCAGAACATAGGGTACTTCTCGTTTACTAAACATGCCAACAAACAAAAGCGTCTTGACCTTTTAGGTCAACCAGTTGGAAGTGAAGCGGATACCATGTGAAAACCTACATAGTTAGTCGAGCTTCATAGCGAATTGATAGAAGTAGGAAGTTGTGGACCACTGAACTCTTACCCTTTGGTTGGATGGTTGACGCGTGCAACACGAAACCTGGGGCCCTGGTGGTTGGGGTCATGAGTGAGCACTGCTGAGGAGTCCCATAATAGGACGAAGCAGCTATCCAGTGCTCCTAGATTTTAAGTGGTTCTCTAACTAATGTCAGTCCATGATGAATACTACCTGGGACTTAATAGAATCCATACAAACCAGAAATCAAGTCACACATTCTCACAAAAGTTGTATTTAGCTGTGAGTGTACAGCTCAGTGCATGAAATCACCAAAAGAGTCTCTACGTTAAATCACAGCTTTTCATTTTCCCATATAACTTTATGAAGATTTTCTCAAACTTTTAATAATTGTATTACAGTCTTCAGAAAGTTGTTCCTCACCTGCATTGTAAGTTCATTTCAGTGAAATGGAACAAACGAAATGTACGTTAAAATGTATTGGAAATATTGTACTTGTGGATATCGGTAAGTGAAAAACACCCGCCTTCCTTACAGCCTATGAATTAACAACTACCAACTATCTAAACACAAAAACTTATCATTATTTTGATTATGTAGCTTGTCAGGCTCTGGTATTTTAAGCGATTTGTCCTGGGAACAGGGAGGTACATCCAGCTAATGAGTCCAAAATAGGGGGAAACACACCTCTCTTCATCACTAATTATCTTTATTTTCATGCTGGGTGATGACTGATGGCGAGACGAAAATTTGGACCGCAACCAGATTCAGACCAGTGACCACCGGGTTTACGACCCGATGCTCTACCAACTGAGCTACGAGTTGGTAGAGCATCGGGCAGGAGACACGGTGGTCACTTGTTTGAATCTGGCCGCGGTTCAAATTTTCATTTCACCTTCAATCACCACCCAGTATAAATACTAGTCTGCCAAACTACGGCTATCTTAAGTAGTCAAATGATTATCTTTATTTTGTTTCCGAACTGTTGGTAGATGACTATAGAATCACACAAAGTAGCAAGAGTGTGTTATCTAAGTGTTGCAGATCTGTATAAACCAAGTATGTATCATTATTTGGCACACTTTAGAAGCTAAATTCCACACTATTAATGTTCGTTAATGATGACTGTTACTCAGTATTTAGCTGAACACCTAAAATACCATTTATAAACATGTCTTTTGTGATCAAAGAAATGTATTAGTCCATTTTACTTCCACACACGCAAATGAACATACGGTCTTCTGATTTGTGCAATTTATAGTCACTATGTTTAAGTGTTTGTGTGTGTTTGTGCGATTTGGTAATGAACTAAAGATGCCTACAAATATATTCATTCAGTATGCTTGATTTCAATTCGGAACACTCAGCTTCCCCAGCAGTTTTACCTAACTTGATAATAATTTACAGTTGCCAGCCACCTGTTTAGGCATAGGTGGAAACCAGTTCTAAACAGCCTTGACGTACCTATTAGGAATGGGGCTCAAAACCAACCATGATGATACTTTAGTCTGATGCAACTATCTGTCTATAAGAAAGACTACACTTTGGTGACTGATTAACACTGAGGTGGCAAAATTGATACTTTGTCCTTATGCCAACTGCGGTAAATGCCTTCCTCAAACATGTTGAGAGGTGATTTCTGAGGATATCACCTGAAATGTCAGGGTCAGATTACGGGTTGTAATACACACTTTTCTTTCAGATGGTCAATAGCTCTTGTATTTTTAGTTTCTCTTTCATATTTGAGTCAGTTAATCCAGGTGGATACTGGTTTCCCAGTAGAATGTCAAGTAGGAATCTCAACTCACTGTCTTGTGTGTCTTCCGGACAACTCTTCCTAATCCTTAAGGATAACGAATGTAAAGGGTTCTGTTCGCAAAAGAGAGTAGCATAGCTTTGGAAGCTGATAAATGACCCAATCCATGTTCGTTTTCTGTATATTGGTATCTTGTTAGAATGACTCGATTTTCTTGTCAGTAACACACACAGGAATGGGAACACAGCGTTTGTTCCAGTTTCTGCAATGAGTTCCATACATTATTAGGCAGCATCGAAAGTCTTGAGGAGGTTGTTTAAACCAATTACTTCATCACCTAAGGTAAAATATCATTAACGTACTTTTGGTAAAAGTATATTTGTGCGAATAACGGATTAAGGACACAATTTTCTAGAGAGGCAATGAAACAATAATATCGAAGCAGGAACTGGTTGCCACTACATTCTTCTGTACATGAAATTCCTCTGTGAACTTGAAATGGAAGCTAAAGATGCATCTGAGAAGGAGTTTTTCTAATTAGTTGACACATATGACAAGTCACATATGAGGCAGATAGGCTAGACTAACAGGGTGTTTACAAAGAAAGAAGTAACGTCCATGAAAAGTAATTCTTTCTTGAACACATTGATACAATTCACCGATTTATTTAAGTTAGAAATATCCTTGAAACCATATTTTGTAATATACTTTTACCTGTTTGAGGATATTTATTCGGTGATAAAAGTTAATAGTTGATCAACAAGAAGACCAGAACTTAGTTTTCGTCTATTCAGCACTTGCTGTCAATATAAACATATATCTCACACCTTAAAAGACCCATCTCCCCCAGCGGATTTGAACTCAAGTCGTCTAGTGCTAAAGTCATAGACAGTTAGCGGTGAGCAAAATACACTTTAAATCTAGGTGTGCATATGAGTGTATACGTAGGATTTGTTTTCAGTAAATAATATGATGTAGGCATATTTGGTTGGTGATGCTTACCACTGGTATCCAGACTGTGTATTGCTTCTTACCTGGAACTAATCACCTAAATATACTTATATCAAAGTCTAATGATCTCATTGAGACTCATCCAAGCCTAATACCCATCATCTCAAACATCTGACTTATATCCACTAGGGTATTTTACATCACTTGCTGAGATGGTGTATTCATCTGATGACTTCCAAATAAAGTAAAACTCATCCAAAAATCCACTACTAGGCATTACTAACCAAATACCAACAGAATGAAATAGCACAATCTGAAAATATTTGTACACTAAGCCATATATCAAGAGATGCGCAGCTTATACTTTTAGCTGAGAATGCTAGAGAGCTTGTTACATGATAGCGGTTTTCATGAAAAGTTCTTAAGAATTGATACAATGAAAAGAGCCAGCGAAAGGACCTTCAGATAACACAAAGTAAGTGATTCTACCTGACTTAATTTTTCAAAGGGGATGCGACTTCAAAAATATGCTAAAACTCAGAAAACTGGCAGAAGAAAATCTGCCTTGCTGGAACAGGATGTAATCAATTTACTACCCACTGTATGTTACCAGTGCAGTTATAAGACAGGCTATAAAGTCGGGTCATGTCGATACGTACCTATGGATTCAGCTACTTCTGTAGAAACGGTTGTATAAGTAGGATGATCTAGCAAAGTCACCATCGCCTCTTTGAACACTGTCCAGCCCTGTTTGAAAAAAGAACCAGCAAAAGCTGTCCAAAGCTCAATTCTCATCCATTTAATGGATACTGAGTAGAAAACCGATGAAATTTAAGATTCTACCAATCTATACAAAGTGCCATCACAATATTTTAAGGTTGTAACCCTCCGATTTCTGTGCTTGGAAGAGTCTATAGGGAATAAAGTTTTCTTACCTAATTTTTGCCTACAGAAGATGTTTGTTCAGTCCATTTGGCTCTCTTAATCTTCACCTTCAAACTAGATACAATTAAGATAATTTCCTTCCTGGTCAAACCGCATAAATGCAAATATTTTTCTATACTCTTCTCACTATCATCATCATACTCTTAGTATTATTGCAATTTAATATATCCCCATTATTTTCATAGCTTATTAGGAATCTAAGTATTTTCACAGTTCACTTCGTGGTGGCTAGCAGTAGAATTTAGGATGCACGTTTCGTCCAATACGGAACTCGTCAGCTGGACGTACCTGCAACCTGTGAGTAGTGGTGTTCCCATTGAGGCTCGAATCCCGTTATCGTCGCTTTAAATGCCGAGACGTTACATGTTGAGTGAAATCAATCAATCATTGTACGTTATCTCACTTTTCACGCTTGAAGTTGGTTGGTTGTTTCATCCTTTTGAATTATGGTGCGCTGTGGTCAGGTAATCTGGTTGTACATCCGGATGAGTCACATCTCCGGATGTATACAGAAAATAATCAAGAGACGCTGTGTTCTGTCGTAAACGTTTGGAGGGGGGGTTGGACTACGTGACTCATAGTGTGGTAGAGTAAGTATGTGGGACTGAGCAAGTAGACTTGACAACAATCACTTTCAAGGTCAGCGTTTAGATTGAACCAACAGAGTCACATGAATTAGATAATCACAACCCACCAAAGGTTGTAGCTTGTAGAACGTTAGAGAAATCCAGCTTAATTTTGATAGATAAAGTCTGAAGTCAAATAATTTTTAAGGATCTGTTTGGGTGACAGCCTACCTGTTGAATGCCTCTTCCACAGAAATTGAATGCACCAACTAGACAGTGATGAATAATTAGTTGTGACAATGTTCACCATGAGATGTATACATGAATTACATTTAACTGCAATTGCACAGTTTACGCCAATGATATCACCAAAAACCAAATTTTTCCCTGAAATCTTTCTGTTATAATTTGAATTTTGATATAATAGAGATTTTCGGCTCAAGATTACGATGATAATTGTTTAGCGTTCTCCTAGCTTTGAAGTTTATTCCTGGAGGTTTCATCACGAGCCTAGGCAACTTCACTAGCACTTCCTCTTGAAGTTAGTACAAATGATGTTGTCTAGAATGACAATGAAAGCTTCACAATTAAACCATCGAACTCAGAGAAAAAAACATAAACAAGACCATCCATTTGAACTACAAATATTCTGCACCATTTCAAGAATGGCACTGAATTGCATCTGAAGTTTGCATTCGGTATATTGGTTGACTAAAAATTCTATATTAGTACCCTACCTTCTTTAATGAGTCACAAAAGAGGATAGAACTGATAAGCGGCCAGAATACTGGTGTTTTCGCTAGGTTTATTCACTAGTTACCAGGACAACATCAAAACACGGCGATAGAATGTACTAGAAGTTAGAATAATTAATAATAAGGCTCAAGACAAGATGATTGCAGTTTCCTACATTTCAAGCATACTGCTTATGACCCATTAAGGTCACTCACTGTTCCATACTCTAGGTCGATTAGAATTTAAGTCGCTCACCAGTCCAATAATGATTTACAAATGATTCAGTAATTCAGTAGTATCTTGATTATTTAAGTTTCAGTGTTATTTTAAAATCTGAATTTGCTGTGTTTACTCCGTACCACATGTATTTATCAGTTTGCATGTGATAGAAAAATAAAAACGAAGAGATGCGTCATTGTTGTATTCACACGATGCAAATGATATCGATTACTATAAGCAATCAGTATTTGGTAGAAATCAAAAAAAATAATTAAATATAACTGTTGCCATTTAAGTATTTGATAATGAGGATTGTATATAGCTATTGAAGTACACCGATTGGTCGCCGGATGGTACTTTATGCATATTTGTTGATTTTGAAGTGTTTAGGACTGATCGAAGGATGCCGAACAAGTCCGCTATGTGGTTATTTAGCTGAGTGGTAAAGCACTAAGATGCTTAGTAATTTGATGTTAACTCTTAAGAGTAGAAGATTAACACACCTAGGATCTAGGTTTTATACTCATTGACACTCATCAGTAGAATGATGCTGATTCTTATCTCGAAGGTATCATTTTCTTCGAGGTTGGATGAATGCCTTGTAGGGCAATGCTGAAACAAACGAAATGCAAACCAGTGACTGCTTCCTGTTGATTGTCACGAATGATCAAATTTCAAAATAGTCCGCCAAGGTTAAAGATGGATAGTGGCTAGTAGTGGAATTCAGATCTCATACCCTCTACTGAAGTTAGTGTTGTACTTTAATTTTATGCGGTGAAACAGTAAATTTATGCAAATAAATTTATATTTTCGCCTATCATAGTAAACATAAGTGTGTGATTATACAATCTGCTGAAACAGAAGGACTAGTTAATGCCTGGAGTATTACTGTTAAGACATATCAAGTTAGTGTTATCTACTTTGTCCACATCCTTTCAAATATCATACCAAAGTGTTACTAGAACAACTAGTTTTCAAAAACATACTTATCTATTCATTCACATCAGCTAGTTGGTCTTGCTTCACAAAAGAATGTTGACTGTACCACAAACATTTCTAACATATATTGAAATGTTATTCATTCCAGGGTTTTATTCTACTTATTGGACATTTCTGATCACAGTTATTGACAGGCATTTTTTTAAAAATATGCCTTATTGTTGAAACTGTAAGTTTTAAGGTGTATTTCTCTCACCCCCCCTCTCTCTCTCTCTGCCTCTCGCTAGATAATGTGTATAGATAAGTATATGTAGTCTGAGGTCTATCGAGGCATTTTGTCTCGAAGGTAGTAGTCATCACAGACTCATATCAGTTGGAGAGTCATTGAAAAACTGGGACCACTGGACAGCTGTTTCTTCCTGGCATGGGACTCTTCAGGGGAACGTATCCATGATCCAAAACACCAGGAAAGGAGCTCAGAGCATTCAAGTCTCACTGTGAACGATTTAACCATTCAGCCATAGACAACAAACTTCATTGATGCATAGTATTCTTTAGTGACACCCTTCCAGGTGGATACACCGAAAATCAAATCAGAAGTCGTGACCTGAAGGATCGACCAGTTGGAAGTGAAGCAGATGTCAACTGAAGATCTTGCTTGATAGTCACGCCATATCAGAAACTGACAGAAGTGGGAAACTGTGAACAACTTAAATCTGACCCAGTGGCTCTCACAACGAGATTCGAAGGTTCTGAGTTCTTTCCATGTTCGGCAGGCTTCTTATTATTATTTTCCATTGGGTTTCTAGTGGAGCATAGGGCTTCAGTAGCACGTCTCCATTCCACTCTGTTCTCTGCAACTTTTTGACCCTGGCTCCACGACAGCCCAGAAGCTCTCATTTCTTCATCACATGATCTCCTTCATGTCACCCTCGCCTCGGCCGCCTAACTCGTCGTTTCCCCCTTGGATTCCACTTGAGGGCCTGGCCTGACGCGTGATGTCCCCAACCGGTCTTCTCAGTGTATGCCCAATACATCTCCACTTTCTTCCTCTGCATATTTATTGGGTGATACGTTCTTGGTTGGTTCGTTGCCAGGGTCAGTTCCTTGTTGCTTATTCTTTCTGGCCATCTGATCTGATCTTCAGTATCGAGTAAGGGTAGGCGGCAGCTGTTGATGAATGTTTGTAGTTTGTTGGAAATCCCTTTGGTAACACACCAAGTTTCTGAACCATATAGCAGCACTGACTTGACATTAGTGTTGAAAATCCGGATGTTGTTCACGCTTTATGCTGAGTGCAGAAGATCTCCAAACTGGTTTCAGGTTAATGAACGCCTGTCTTGCTTTTCCGATCCTAGCTGGCTTTGACGTCCACATCTGTGCCGCCTGTAGTTGAGACGATGCTGTCTGGCCAGGTAGGTGAAAGAGACAACTTGCTTTAAGTTTCTCCTGTTCATGGTGGTTGGAGCTTGTTGTTGTTGTTGTTGTTGTTTGGGTATCATCATCACCTATGCCTTCTCTACGTTCACTTGAAGTCCTGTCTTCGCTGCCCTGCCTCTTCTGTCAACTTGTAAGATTTTGCCTGTAGATCTTCGAGTTTGTGCGACAAGACATTAAAGATAAATCATCGGCGAGATTCAAATCTTCTAAGATCTTTTCCCCGTTCCAGCGTATCCCCCTCTTCTCGCTCCTCACAGTCTGTTGCATGATCCAGTCCACCACAATTAGGAATATCATCGGTGATATTTGACAGTTATACGAAGTTTCCTATAGTCAATATAAATTACTAAGTGACTTCTATGTGTGCCTCTATGTGTATATGTATGTGAAGTCATACTAGTTTTCCGTAAAGTATCATGTTCACTTAGGAAAGAACCCTGCACACCAGTTATGCCTATAACAACATATTGTTATGGTTTCAGTCTACACTACTCAGTTTTCTCTTTTTTTTTATGTTTTGGTTTGTCTGTACGACATGCACATTAAGTAAGATTTTAGCCTGTCTTTCCTGCATAACATGTGCTGCTTTTTTGCGTTGCTACAATCGATGAATTTAACATGAGTGTAGAGATTGATTTGCAATCTCTAACTACCTAAGATGGAAGAGTTCTAGTGTATAGATCCAGTTGACAAGCTCTTTCCTAGCAAAACTTACTTACGGCTTTGACTTAAGATGTGGTCCACATCACTGGTTTAAAAGAGTTATATGTGTGTGCATGAATTGATAACCAGGGGATATACGATACAGTTGTTTGGTCCAGAGTATTCGCCACTGACTAGACAGCTACATCGGTAATTTATTGGTGACCACTTTTTGCAAATAGGCGAGTACTAAAAGAGTTCATTCGCGGTCTAACTAACTCGTTGATAAGGTCTCTAACTTCAATGCTGAATGGAGCAGGCTTGGACCAAGGATGGGGTACAATTTTCCTCATGTTTGTATGTATGGCTTGCTGATGAGTGGCAGTAACTATGACACTAAGATGAAATAAGGCTTTCAGCGCATCAATTCCCGACATTCAAAACTGAAATCACGTACGACAAGCAAGTTTACCTTCTCTCCACTTACAAAGGTTAAACATAAAACAGGACGGTGCATTACAGTGCATCTCCACTTGATTTAGTTCATTATCTGTTTACTTATGTCTAGTTAAGCAGTCTCGGACATAAATTTCGTTGAATTTGTGACCCATCAAATGGAAATGACTATATATCACTTCGCTGATTACCTTAACGGAAGATGGGCTCCATCGTCTTGTCTGCAAAATTCATAGGGTTCTCCACTAAGATACCAATGGATAACCATTGCCTCTTCTTTAATTGGTATTAGTTGCGTTTCAGACTTTATTGATTTCCATGTCATTCACATTGTTCATTCTGTTAGATTTACTTCCCAAGACATAAATCTATCAGGAATGAAGTTAATAGCAGTGACTAGGCAATTTTAAAATGATGTTCATATGCTAAAAGAGGTCTATTGATTCCGTTAATAAATAACTAGTTCAAACCGGTTTTCAGAGGCTTCAGAGCTCATTAGTAAATTGCTTCAAGATAACACTCCGGAGTTCCGACGGGATTCATACTGGGTGGTGATTGAAGGTAAAGTGAAAATTTGAACCGCGACCGGATTCTAACCAGCAACCTCAGGGTTTCCCGCTCGGTGCTGTATCAGCTGAGCTATGAGGCCTGACTGCAGGCCAAATTTTTATTTCACTTCAATCACCATGAGTTTTACTCGACTGCCATGTGAGTGCGTGATGCGTTGCGATTGCCTGATCGTATTCACACTAGCTGCCTAGTCAGGAGGATTCATCAAAGTTGGGGGAAAATAAGTTGGACCTAAGAACAGATTCTCGACGATGGTTTTGGATGAAGCTTTCGCTAAGTCATAAGCTGAGAGAAGTAGGAAAACACTGACCGTTGGATTCCGACCCAGTGACTCAAAGGTAACATACTGGCTGCGAAACCTGTATTTCTTGGTTTCTATCCCTAGCGGGTGGAGTCATGGGTGCGCACTGCTGAGGAATGGCATACTAGAAGGAAACCGTTCTCAACTGATGTTAGTCCATGATGAAATCAATCAGCGAATTCCCATAAACCTGAAAACTGAGTTTAAGGAATAATAAGTTCATTTTGATGGGGCTACACTGAGACTTCTTCTGTCCTACTCCTGCACCATTTATAGTTAAAAATGAATTGGATTCATTCATGTCTATTTATGCGCAGCGGTTACTGCAGTGACCACATTCAGTGAAAACTAACAGCCTTACCAATGACTTTGCTTTGCAACTAATCCTTTATGTCTAACCTCAAAGGTGTTACACCAGAAATTGCTCCAACCACAAGCGATCAAACTACAGTTTCTCCGTCATGTTTTATTACTTTAACAGACACGTTTTACTGCCACTTCCTCACTGTTAAGCAGAATTCTGTGAAGAAGTGTTGTTCCTTAATTATTATGACTGTTTTTCTCCCTCACCAAAGGGAAAATAAGCTAGTAATAGCCAAATGACTTGCATTTGTATCCACACTAGAAATAGCATGAACCCACTGGGGCTGATTTAATGTCACAGACTACTGAAGTGGTCAGCAAATTCATCAGCAATATATATAACGTAGTAGTCATCATGGACTGACATCAGTTGATGAATCATTGAAAATATGAGAGCACTGGACAGCTGTTTCCTCCTAGTATGGGACTTTTCAGCATTATACACCCATGAGCCTGCCCACCAACCTCGCCTGGTTAACTAGTTCACTAGTTACTAGCCGGTCCTAAGCCCGGTTAAACAGGGAAGGTTGAACATAGGGCTAGCAAACGTACCCCGGAAAACTAATCCAATCGCCAAAGAAACTTCAAAGCAGAAAGAAAATGTAAAAAATAAAAACAAAACTAATCTTAGCTAGAATCGGGGAGACGAAATGACGTCGGTTGGTGAAAGCCTTCGTGAAGCCAGTCAGCCGATGTGTCTTCTCTCGATGATAGCGAAAGTAAGGATGGAGACATGGAATATCCACACTATGTATCAACCTAGCTGGCAAGGCTGCCCACATTGCAAAACAGATGAGGAGGTATAGCATGGAAGTGCTTGGAATCTGCGAAAGCAGATGGAATGGAAGTGGACTCTACCAACAGTCAACTGGAGAGGAGTCAGTAATCTACTCCGATATTGTCACCCAGACGACAACCACGAGCACAGCACACTGAGATTTCGAGTGGCTATCATGGTGTCCCCAGCCGCAATAAAGGCTCTCATGCAGTAGGAACCAGTCTCCTCCTCCAGATTCAGGATCATGACAGCAAGATTCAACTCAAAAGGAAAGAAAGTCATAATCATTCAGTGGTACGCTACGCACCTACAAATAATGCAGATCAAGAGAAGAAGAAGGAATTCTACAGACAACTGCAATCAGCACTGGACAAGACCCCCAACACCCCAGTTGGCAACATCAAAATTCTAATAAGTGGGCTGACATGAGTGCCAAACTGAGAGCAGATAACCCAGGAAGAGAACTCGTCATGGGTCGCGAAGCACTCGGTGAAATGAATGAGAACGGAAAACTGTTTGCAGACTTCTGCGCATTCAACGATTTGGTGATTGGAGGCGAGGTAGTGTGTACAAACACAAGGATATCGACAAAGCGATATGAGTTTGATTTCACCAGATGGACATACTGCACTAAAATTCAGATCGACTTCATCTGAATGTGAAGAAAGTGGAGATGCAGTCAGCCTACTGAACACAAGATTAGATCACGAAGAAGGGGAGCAAATGTAGGTTCACACCACTCACTATCTAGTGCAAGGAACCTACCAGATCAGGTTGAAAGTCTTCAAAGAAGCTGGTGATGATAGACCACAGTTCAAGTTCACTACCCAGAACAGAAACTGAATTGAAAGACGAAACTACAAAGGAAATCTTCACATCAATCAGCCATCAGACGTTGAGCAGCATCCCTGAAGGATCGGGCGTGGAAGAACCATGAAACTCTTTGAAAGAGATGTGTACCAAACTTGGATAACCGTACTAGGTAGGAAAAGGAAACAAGACAAGGAATGGATCTCGACAGACACATAGAAGCTGATAGAGGAGAGGAGGATGGTGAAGCAGAAGATGAACCAGTGCAGAACAGGGATGAACAACGAAAAGAGGAACTGAACACAATCTATAAAACACTACACTGGGCAAAGAAGTGCAAAAGAATGCAGGGAAAGACAAAGGACACTTCTACAACACATTGGCAAGTGAATCAGAAGAGGCTGCTGGTAGAAGATATAGAAACCTGACAACATTATATCAAATAACCAGGTCACTATCTGGGAACAGATAAAGGCAGATGAAACAAATGAAAGATAGTGAAGGAAACTCAGTTATAACCGAAGAGGAGGAACAAACAAAACAAAACGATAGGCTGACCTCTTCAAAAACCTCTTGAATCAACCAACACCCACAACTCGTCCGGAAATACCACCAGCAACGGCAGAACTACCAATGAACACAGGCCCTCCGACAAAAGTAGAAGTCCTGAACGCCAAGCCATAAGGCTGCTGAAATTTGGGAAAGCAGCAGGACTAGATGGAATTCCCGCAGAAGCACTGAAAACAGACGCAGAGACAACAGTGGATATGTTGACACCACTACTGCAAGAGGTTTAGGAGGAAGAAAGGTAGGAAAAGTACCTGCCGATTGATTGGAAGAACGGCTACCTTGCCAAACTTCCAAAAAACAGCGACCTAAGCCTTTGCAAGAACTGGCGAGGAGTCATGCTCCACCCCTGTCCACCCCGAGCGAAATATTATGCCGCATCATACTAGAAAAACTAAAGGATGCTCTGGATTCAAAATTACGACCGGAGCAGGTTGGCTGGCTTCAGGAAGTACAAATCATGTGCAGATCAAATTGCAACGCTAAACATCATCATACAACAGAGCGTAGAGTAGCAGTTAACTCTCCACCGCAACTTCATCGACTTTGAAAAGACCTTCAACAGCGTCGACCTACAAGTAATTTGGCAGGCAGCTGGTTCAAAATCACGGAATACCATATACCTTTATCAACCTCATTCAACATCTACATGAAGATGCCACATGCCAGGTGATCCACAATGCAAATCTCATTTATGCCTTTGTAGTGAAGACAGGAGTAAGACAAAGCTACCACCTACTATCACCGATGATATTCCTAATTGTGGTGGACTGGATCATGCAACAGACTGTGAGGAGCGAGAAGAGGGGGATACGCTGGAACGGGGAAAAGATCTTAGAAGATTTGAATCTCGCCGATGATTTATCTTTAATGTCTTGTCGCACAAACTCGAAGATCTACAGGCAAAATCTTACAAGTTGACAGAAGAGGCAGGGCAGCGAAGACAGGACTTCAAGTGAACGTAGAGAAGGCATAGGTGATGATGATACCCAAACAACAACAACAAGCTCCAACCACCATGAACAGGAGAAACTTAAAGCAAGTTGTCTCTTTCACCTACCTGGCCAGACAGCATCGTCTCAACTACAGGCGGCACAGATGTGGACGTCAAAGCCAGCTAGGATCGGAAAAGCAAGACAGGCGTTCATTAACCTGAAACCAGTTTGGAGATCTTCTGCACTCAGCATAAAGCGTGAACAACATCCGGATTTTCAACACTAATGTCAAGTCAGTGCTGCTATATGGTTCAGAAACTTGGTGTGTTACCAAAGGGATTTCCAACAAACTACAAACATTCATCAACAGCTGCCGCCTACCCTTACTCGATACTGAAGATCAGATCAGATGGCCAGAAAGAATAAGCAACAAGGAACTGACCCTGGCAACGAACCAACCAAGAACGTATCACCCAATAAATATGCAGAGGAAGAAAGTGGAGATGTATTGGGCATACACTGAGAAGACCGGTTGGGGACATCACGCGTCAGGCCAGGCCCTCAAGTGGAATCCAAGGGGGAAACGACGAGTTAGGCGGCCGAGGCGAGGGTGACATGAAGGAGATCATGTGATGAAGAAATGAGAGCTTCTGGGCTGTCGTGGAGCCAGGGTCAAAAAGTTGCAGAGAACAGAGTGGAATGGAGACGTGCTACTGAAGCCCTATGCTCCACTAGAAACCCAAGGGAAAATAATAATAGTAATATTAGGAATCTTCAGTGCATTTTCCGTCCTAGTCACAAAAGATATCACTAAATTATTCACAATGGAATTCATTTTTCGCATTTTTGTTATTGAAACAGTTGCTTGTTCAAATTACTGTTTAAAAATTCCTTTTCTATCAATCGATATAGGCATGGTAAAAAGGGTGTTATCATAAAAGTGGTCAGTGAATGGAAAGCTTAACTGGTCAGAAAAGAGAGTTTGTAGGTACTGGTCAACTAAATGTTTAGTTCGATTCTAGAAAAACACATATATATAATCTCAAGATTGTATTCATGACTGACCGATATAATTCGGAGAACCAATTTCCCTTTGCGGAGTTGTGAGTGCACACTTCTATAGAGTTGCATACCAGCACTAAAACGATGTCTAGTATGCCCAGGTGTGATGGCTCACCAAGTAATGTCACTTCCTGATAAATGCTACCCTGAAATTTATCAGTCCAGACAAACCTCCAACACAAATGTGTGCATAATCTGCAATGATTAGCAATTTCTACTCCATGAATTACATTTTGACTGTAAAATTCTGCAAACGTATACTAGAAAATGTATCAGATGTACAAAAAAGCATATGGCACTTTACTTGTAATATAATCCTGCATTCAGCAGATATTGTATCGTCACCGAGATTAATCAAGAATGAGTTTGAAATTTGTTACAAATATTATTGGAAAAGAATTCAAATAGTGTTGATTTGTTACATTATCTCTTTGAATTAGCATTGTTTTCATTCTTTTAGTTGGAGAAACTGATTCATAATAAGAATAAACGGTGTGAAAAGCTTATTACTGATTTGCATTTTTCATCACTTTCAAAAATCCTTTAGCTCATCGATCAGTCAAGAGAAAGAGGAAGAGGGACAGAGAATCTGGAAATTATGCTCCCTCAGGTATTTAGAGTCATACTGTTCGTCTCAGTTTGCTTAGTTTAGTTTAGATCAGTTATGGTACTGACTGACACCATTTCGAATCCATAAGACAGTGATCTTAATTTGGTCAAAGAGACCGTTGAACAGGCTCGAAATCATTAGCATTTAAAATGAACACTATCAACTGTGAATTTAAACTCATTGTGAATGAAAGTCACCGGTTTGAGCTTCGTGGTACTCATACCAAGCACTATGAACTATTTAAAAAGGAGAACAAGCAACTGTAAAACCATTTCTACTTCTTTTTTATTCTTCTTCAACTTCGTTTCATTATTGAATTAAGATAATACATGATGTCCTTTGAAAAGGCATCCAAATTTGCTATTCACCAATGTCTAACAGTAACGGGTAGTGCTTTCAGTGTTCCAAACTAACAGCTGTGATCTGTGAGACATTAAGATAGTAGGAGAGATCAAATAACCATTAGGCCAAATTACAAATTGACTTAGACAAAACAATAAGAAGATTTAAAATGTCTGAACTGTGCGATGTATTTGTGTTACACTTTACGAAGAATCTGATCACACATGCTCTTGTCATAGGTATTTATAAGAAAATTTATAAAGAGAAAGGGGTGAGAATCTGAAGAGAAGTCAAGTAGGCAGGCTGGATTAAAGGTCAAATAACACTGAAAGTCAGCAGAACGAAAATAATCGTACACTAAACTTGGTTTCAGAGTTGTACTCACCAAAGGAGATTCAATGTGATAACAAGTTGTTTTTGAACACATAAAGGTGGTTCACACTTCCTAACACGTTTTGTTAATAGGTCTAAAAGAAGTAGCAATGTTAATCTCGTGATCTGACTCAACGATATGTTTCGCGATCGAAGAATGTCTACTAACAACGCTTATGGATTCAGGTGATTAAATTTGGTTTTGAAGCCATTTTGGAACATAATCCGAGGCCGTTACTTGCACGGATCCATGAGTCTTACCTATGTATATGTCATCTCATGTACACTTGAATTGCTAGACACACTGGGATGTGACATTATTGTTCAGATGCTGTAAGGGTTTGGGAGAGTATACAGGTTTGATGGTTCCTATGATTCGAACCCTAGCTGCATAGTAAGTCCTTCTAATAGAGCTATGTTAAGTTTTTGGTCAAAGATTCCGCTATGAGGATCACCTCTGTTGTCACATTAAATCTCTCTTGCTGAACTCAACTCTGAAACCAAGTTAGTGAACTGTGATTTTCGTTCTACTGATTTCCTACTTGACCTCTCTTCAGATTCTCACTCCTTGTCTCTATAAATTTTCATATAAATACATACGACAAGTACGTGTATGATTAGATTGTTCGAAATGTGCTGTGTGAATACATTACATGGTTCAAACAACTTACATCTTTCCATATTAGATTTGTTTATTTGATGTGTTTAATACACAGTGATACAGAATTATTTACTTGATGATGTTTCAAATCTTTGTTCATCGAATCAACATCCAACACATGTAATAGGAATGACGCATCACCAATGCCAGAGATAATGAAAATTTTACTACACATAAAAACAAAAAATATGAAGTGACAGGACTGTAAAAATTAGATGTCGAAAGTAGCGTGATCACTTTGATATAATTATGAGCCATAATTTATGCTGGAAACGCCGTCAAGTAAATAATACTGTATCGCTGTGTTATTAATCAAATTAACAAACCTAATATGGAATTACATTCTACCAGACTGCCCTAGTTATACACTTATCTAAACTTATCTCTTTTCACCTTTTTTTCGAAGTTTATAAAAGGAACCGATTGTTTTGAAATTGACACTTAAAGTGTTATTCTTAGAAAGTTGGAGTGTTAGTTCGACCCCAACAACTAGCCAAAATAGGTACATCCCTCCAGAAGCCTTCTGAATTTTCTAAGTTTTACAATTGATTTCATTTTCATAGATACTTTTCATCATGAAACGTACTGAGTAGAATTTGCATTCTGTTTATGAATAGCAATAGTGTTTAACGTAGTCTACTAGCGGTACCATTTAAAATGAAACTTATTCAAACAGAGATATTTGCGAGCTTCTTCCTCACAATGACGAAGATGCCTAACTTGACATGAAAAGGATTACTTACTGAGAATTTAGATACGACGGCTATTCGTTTGTGTCGGCACCATATATTACAGACAACCAACAAATTTAAACCTTTGTACAGGTAAGCAGTGAAAATTTGCACAGTAATTACTATAAGCGTAAGTACACATGATGTAAATCATAAACTACAAAGTTGACATCGAAGTGTAAACAGCCATTATCTGTACATAAATGCTCCTGGTGATGTTCACTTAATTCAGCCCACTTCAGAATGGTGGTTTTGGTTAGTGGTAAGTTATATCCGACAATAGTTACACTTGATATTAATTCTTGATTATTCCAGAAAACGAAATTTTCCAATCAAAAGGACGATTGATCTACATATATGAAAGAGAAGACCTTTTGTGATATTTCAAGAAAGCTGATAAAATACATTTTGATTGTGCGATAACTTTTGGAGTTATATTTGAGCAAGCTCAGTCTACCTTTACTTAACGGTAATGTAGATAGAAATAGCTGTGTGAGATTCAAATTGAGCCCTGAAGCTTCACAGGCAACTGAATATGTTGAAATGGTTATAATGCACATTATATTGGGGAATGTTGTCAAAGATATCAAGAAATAAAAAGCTTAGCCGCCTAAATAGAGTCCATAAGTGTGAGCAATAAGCAAAAACTTCCGAAGAATATAAGCTCTTATCCAATTTCTGGTTATGATGGATACCTACTCTAAACTTCTAAAATCAGAATAAATCAAAGTGAACGCTACATTTCATCAAAATCAGATTGATAAGTTCCCATGAGCACATAGATATTATTCTGTGCAACTGCTAAGTTTCTTTGCTATTGTATCATGATTGTTATTCCCTTTATTTTTTTAGCTTTTTTTCGAACTGACGATTCATTCTACTCAAGAATATTCATGAGAACAATATTTCAATTTTATTGACACTTGTGATCTCCCGTTGTTATACTAGATCCAATTCCTCGACCTCTGTTGGTATACGGGCTCCTATACGGATGCCTCGATAATTCCTGAATATTCACTATGTTGTAGTTTACTGGGTGACTAGCGATGGAGTCCACAATGCATTTTTCTTCTAACTTGAGACTCTTCAACTGGATGTATCTGCACCCCAGTAGGTGGTGTTGTTCCCACTGGGACTCAAACTAAAAATCCAACACTTCAGAAGCTAAAGCGTTATTCACTAGGCCAGTGAAGCACGAGAGCTCCGTCTTGTACAACATAGGTTAAGAAATTCGTTGAAGTATAACAATGGGTGAGTGCAAGTATGGGTAAAATAATAACTGATACCTTTTGCACACGAGGTAATTACCGTGATCCAGTGGCCTAGTGGACATTACTTCAGTGTTTGAAGTGATGGACTCTGGACTAGAGTCTCACCATCACTCACGCACTGAGGTACATGAAAATCCAGTTGACAAATCCATAATGTAACAAAGGGTGAATCTTTAATTCCACTGTTAGTCACCAAATAAACTATACTATTTTGATGTTTACCTTTCCAGCAAAACTACTGCAAATATTAGGTATGCTACCTTGAAGAACAGCATGAAACGGTACTATCAACTTGAAAAGAAGTAATTGAAATCTCTTTAAGTGCCACTTCAGTAAATACTTGTTCAGTCGCAGAATCATCCATTATTGTACAAGTTTTACTCTGCTGATTAGAGGAATAAAGATAAAAATGAACATTTTAGTTTACAGATAGGCCATCATTTTGTCGGCTTGAAAATCTTCATGTTAAATACCCCATGTTGCTCCGTCTTTGTTAACCTACAGTCATGAATTTCACTAGCATTGAGGCAAACTGTATGCAGACTAGTCGCTAAATATTTTATCAAGGTAGGAGAAATACAACAATCATTTAGGTAGCCTGAGTAGACAATAAGTTTGTACTGAACGGTTGATTGGACATCATGCACCCATACTGTGTGGTTATAAGAATCAAATTAGAAGTCTTTATCTCAATGGCTATGAGGAAGCGGAGAGAGTAGTTGTTCGACACTTGTAGCTTTCCGTTGATATATAGGATCGAATTGTTTGACCTCTGTTGGCAGATGGGCTCCCATGCAGGTGCTCCGATGCTGCTGGGTATTCATAATGTTGCGTTCATCTTGGTGACTCTTAGTGGAATCCAGAACTCACGTTTCTCCCGATTTGGGACTCTTCAGCTGGATGTACTTACACCTCGGCGAGTCAAGTTTTTCCCACCGAGGCTCAAACCCAGTACCTATCACTTCAAACGCCAAAGCCAGAGAGAAGTGTCTTGAAAGAAGGAGAATGCACTACCTTTCGTCTTCATGATATGCTGAAAACTGAGGTAATATACTTGGATGTGGGTCTTAATGATAGCTGTTTCGAATGAATTAATTTTGCCACAGAAACTGTTCTGCGTACAAACCACTTGAGTAAATGATAGATCGCTGTTCATCATTTATTCACCTCAGAATATGTTTCTCACTGTATTAGTGCGAAGTCGTAACTGTGCAGTTAGATAACCGATAAAACAGGAGAACAATGACACTGATTCATGAAGTGAATAAGACTGAATTCAAACTAACTGGTGCTACAGTGTCATGCTACCCACACCACTTGAAATCTACTGCACAACTCGGCAAAAGTTTGGAATCAGAGTGGAAAGATACTTAATGATTTGTGGTTTTCAGTATTTCTCGAGGTGGTATCAAACAGTCTGCAATGGAAGCCATCTTCAGGGGTGTTACAATCCTTCTCTAATTTACACATGTGTATAGCATCATTAGAGATCTCATGAATTATCAAGCATTCTATAAAATTATTCCCCAAAGGTGTATTTAAATGATTTTTTGAACACCTTTAACTTCATAATGTTGATGAATAGTGACTAACAGTGGAACCCACGACACGCAACTCGTCCTATTTGGGACTCGTAAGATTCCCGCACCTGCATCCTAGTGGGAATCCAGCCTCACTGATCTAACGGATAACGCTCTGGCTCTTGAAGCGATAACTCCTGAGTCCGAATCCTAGTGGGGACGATATCACTCACTAGGAGACAGGTATATCCGGCTGACGAATCCCAAACAGGAAGAAACCCGCGTCATGGATTCTGTTGCTAGTCACTATCCATCATTTCTATCAAACTTAGAGTAAGGGTAATATCGAAACATCCTCGTAGCAGGCCATATGCCAACAGAGGCCGATCATTTCAGTCCAATCAACAGCAGAAAATTGCAAGTAATAACACCTAATTTCTTTCACTTCCAAAACTGATTACAAGAAATAGTATGTAAAACCATTTCCTTTTTAAGAACATGGGGAAACTATTTCATGAAAATTAGGGATGACTCCACAAGGACATTTAAATGATCCATGGAGTCATTGACTGTTGATATTAATCCTTCGGAGAACAGACATTTGATTTAGTCCAGGTTACTTCATGCACCCGAATTCTCTTATACCATGACATCCATTATCTGGCAAATTTCACCCTGAACACCTCCTTTGATTTCCTATCAGTACATGAAATAGGCACGTTGTATTTTTGGAGAGATGCAAGTTTAAGGGAATAAGAATTTTCATCAGAATCTGCTTATCGATTTAAAGTCTGTTTGAGTCGTCTTGTAATTAGTTATCTCAGTGGTAAGAACACCCTAGTGTTGCTCTTCCGACGTCACATTGCCAGTAAAGATTAGAAGATAATCTGTCTCCGAAAGTACAGGTCTTTTTCAGACTCAACATTTCTCTGCATATCTTAACAGTTTCTTTTGGTCAGATGCAATATTTGTATCCAAGTGACTGAAATTTCTGGAAGTGCATCGAATATCAGAACGTCCCAATCTGTTTTACCAACTTGCTTTTGGTAAGCGAAGACTTCTTAATCCTGATGAGGAAATGCCACCCTTACAAGTGAGTTGGTGTATTGAACGAATCGATTTTTTGCAGGAATTTGTTGGTATGAAAGTAGCTTTCACCACGAATTGATTAGGGGTTAGAGAACTAATGACACAATAGAAGCACTGGATAGCTATTTTGTTCCAGGTTAGGACTCCTAACCATTGCGTACGCAAGACACTGGGAGGAATCGAACCCAGGACCATGAGTTTTCACGGCGACCACGTTACTATTTAGTCACTGAGTTGGAATTCAGTGACTTACTATTTCCCAATTCAGTCGATTCGTGAT
Source organism: Heterobilharzia americana (assembly GCA_944470555.2). Taxonomy (NCBI): domain Eukaryota; kingdom Metazoa; phylum Platyhelminthes; class Trematoda; order Strigeidida; family Schistosomatidae; genus Heterobilharzia; species Heterobilharzia americana. The sequence continues at coordinate 29,956,217 of OX104132.1, read as the reverse complement.
CTGTGTCATGAAGTCACAAGTTCTCATACGTGTTAATCTGCAGGATGAAAATCTAATTTTCTATAACATAGGATCTAGAAATTCTCAGACTGACATCCGTTGGTGTAGAAGATGCCTACGGATAACATTCTGCAAATTGATGCGAACAACTATCGATTACTCGTTAATTATAAACTATTATTCAGTGAGTGCTGATCCTGTAAGGAAAGCGTCGTCAGGTGATTGGAAAAACATGTGAATTATAACTGAAATAGAGGAAAAGTAACAGTCCTTATCATATGAGTGATTTCCTAGCCATTAGTTACCTACACCATAAGTTAGGCTGTCCGAATTAACTGTTAATTGATATCCCTCTTGACTCCAGCTACTGTTAACCAGTAGCAGCTCAGGTTGATTGATTTCCTCTAAACAGTAAACTCTTGTAACTAAAATGTTGATTTTTCATGAGTTATGAGGTCAACTTGAAAATAAACTGAGTGATTTCATTTAAAATTGGATGAGTGAAGATTCGATAAAACAAAAAATGTGAATATCAGTCAGACAAATTGTAATATGATAAGGATCAAGAGACGCGATATTTTTATGAGGAAATAAAATGGACTGAAATAGAATAACATAAAATAAGGAAGAGCTACTTGTAAGAGTCATGTATTCAGAACGGCAAGCTAGATCCAAAGTAGTGAAAGGGATCGTACAAACTGTTTCTGCAAACGTAGTTCTGGTTTAAGATTATTTATCACCAAGGCATCTGCGATGCCTATCTCGACAAGTTTGATTTGACCTTGTAAATAAAGTTAAATGATGGATTCGGAAGCTGTATGGTTATAGTCAGCTACATGTTGGAGGCTTGGTGAATTTATACCTCTAAGTTCTTTTTTGCTCAGCCATACTGAGAGGTGCCCACAAACGTGACGCGAGATGTTTCTCCATGAATATCCTATATACCTAGTTCCACAAGAGCAGGTGGACATGTAGATGTTCATCGAATAGAACAGTTGAGATAACATTTACTTATCTTTTAAATGAACCAAAGACTTGTGGTTTCAACTCATCTATACTATTCATTAATAATCTTTTTTTTTTGGCATTCACAGTTATTTATTTACTGAAATCTATTCTGAATAGTCTAATCACAGTAATTGTCATTATGTTATTTCTATTTTATTTCATCACAGTGAGAAAAAGCTAATTAATCACACGAAAAACAAATGAAGATTTTAAATGACCTCCTTTCTAATCTAATGTCATTCATCAAACACATAAACGTTAGAAAAGCTAATAAGCTGATAACAGTGTGTAACCAACGATACATATATCGATTTTTCGTTTTGACACTTTCAGATTATCGGTTAAACTATCTGAGATAGACGTTGTCTTTATGATATTGTTAGCCATTATAGGTAAAGATTACAGCAGACATGATTCATTTTTAAGTATTCGATCCTTGTATTAGTCATCACATAATGTAAGACGTTGGAATCATATCTTGTCATGTGTCATTATTACTGATGTTCTTAATTTTATTATTCAAATGAACCGATCGATAAATATAAAAAAATATGCACATACTGGCTTTGGTATATTAATGGAGAAAGGTATTTTGAAAAGCATTCCATGTAGCAAAGATGGTGTAAGTAATTGTAGTTAGTGAATAACCCCTTCTGATAACATAATAAAGCATTTGACCCACGTTTCATAAGAACGAAAGTGATATAACCTGATAAAGTATGCATATACAAAGGTTGATAATGTGTCTACTTATATATTGACAGACTATGAGTTCATTTGATGAAAAATCTTTTGTAAAACTGCTCAATAATAATTCTTTATTCATGTATCCTATTCCTCTCATATAGTGCCTCAGTAAACAAAATTTGCGAAATTCGACTAAAAATAGTGGAATTACAATCTCTATGATAAGTGAATATACAGTCCTGAGGAGTACTAGACCATGATGGCTGTCCTGGATATGTAGATTTCAAATCAAAATCTAGTATGATAAATAATACATTCACCCGAACAATGTATACTAATGATTGATGAGAGTATTTAGAAACCGTTATGAATAATCAAAAGTATTTACTAGGCAGATAGAGGGAATTCAAATGCTAGATATCCGTTTCTCTTGTTCAAGATGCAGTTCATCAACGGACTACATACACGATACACACTAATATTATGTTTACTGTGTATTGAATTATCACCCATTGTACTTGTAACCGTAAGGCAGCATGTTTAAATGGAGGCCTGCAGTCATAGTCTAACGATAGCTAGTGGCGTTAATCTTAAGGTCAAATGATTTGACTTAATAAGCGCAAAGCTTTTAGTAACAAAAATAAGTCAGATAAATCTCTTGTCTCTTCGGTAAATCGGTCTCAGATTCTGAAGTGGTGAAATCAGAGACATAATCATTACATCACACACATTTTGATTCATATGCTTGGTCAATGAATGCCAACACTCAATTAGCTTGGTTTAATTAGGGTCCCGCACCTACCAAGTCTACTAGTTTGGAAATTATACTTATGTTAGTTGGATGGAAACCATCGGCAGAGAGTCCTGATTAATCCAGGTTTTGTGCTTGTTTGTACCCGTCATTAAGACATATTTATAACATTGACAGAAGTGATGTTCCGCTTCAGACTCGGATCCGCGTCACCAAGGGCTGCAGTCAGAGACATTACCAATGGGCTAGTTGGGTCACGAAAGACCTCCTGTAGGAATATATCAGGTACACTGACTGGTCACTCAAGGGTAACCAACTTCATGTTGTCGATCAGAACTAGACAACATGAAGTTGCTTACCCTTCAATAACCAATCAACAGAAGTATTCAAGTTTCCACCTGTTAAACTCAGTGGCTATTCTTTGAGGTTATCTGTGGTAACCTTAGTTTGGCAGACTGGATATTTTGTGATGGAATGATAAGTGGGTCTGGAAACACCTCAGTCTTGACAGCAATCAAATCAAGGACATCTTGCTTATTAACATGATGTCCTACAGTCACCGGTTACCAGTCGTAGGACAGGTCTGTCAAGCAACAGCAATCGCAGACAGTCTCAATAACAAGGAATTATTCACTATCCCTTTCTATTTTAGCTCAATTTACATTAGGATAAAAAGACCCACCATCATGGACAGTGTAATGATAAATAGAGAGTAGTATGTCACTCATATAACAGCCAGGTAGAATTCTCGATGATCCAAGTGAGATCCAATCATCAGCTGAGTGTTATAATCTAGTCACCGGAGTCACAGGCTAGCGATCGAAATGGTGTTGTAAACAACAAATGACACTAAGCACATAACGATTTGTGGGTCAACTAGAGGTTTTCTGGAGAGTGACTGTTTTGGAAGCAGTTGTCACCACTGGCATATGTCAACTGGAAAGCCATTGAAAACCGGGGATTATTGGATGGCTATTTCGTTCTAGGTTAGGACTAGTCAACAGTTTGCAAATATGACCCCCAGTAGGGTCGAGCTCATGATTATCAGCTCTAAAAATCAATTGATCCCCTAGGAACATAAAAATGAATTAAAGCCCGTTGCCCGTTCGTAAACCGTTTTCGCATGAATTCCTCAGAATTTGAACGAGAAGCTGTGATCTATGTACAGTAATCCTGTTGATAGTGAGGGCAGCTACCCACCAATGATATTACAGGATAGTCGTACTGTATCGCTCATCGACAAAAGTTAGAAAAGTGGAACATTGAACCCCACTCCTGTGGTTGAGTGGTAACGAGCTTGTCAGAAGCGGGAAAATGTAGATGACTGGGTTACGACCAAGTGGCTCAATGATAATGCGCAGGCTTCGACACTCGAAGGGTTCAAACCCTCTCTGGGTCATAAATGAGCATTGCTGAAGAGCCATATTCTAGAACAAAACAGCTGTCTAGTGCTCCCAGGTTTTCAATGGTTCCCCAACCCTGACCTTAACCGTAATGAATTCTGACTGCAACTAAAATTAGTTATAGAATTACTAGGGATCAAATGTGACTAGACATGTAGAAATCAGAAAAACTGCATAGTCTCTTTTATGTTTTACAGTGATGAATGAATCGATTTGTTAATACTTTTCAATGTAATCACAGGGTGACTGGTATCAAGTACCATAGTCAAATATCTCTTATCGACTTCTTAACTCATTCACATACAAACACACAAATGATGGCTTCTCTGTGAAACAAGTTTCCTTAAACTTTTTCAAGGATGAGTGACACCCATACAGTAGCGTGTATTCATTTTATGAACTCTGAGGACTGGTGAACAGAACTCAATTCAAATTGAACAAAGTATAGAGCTTGGCAATTTGACATCTCCGTAACGGTGAAAAGATTTGAGTGGATTGATATTTTCAGAAGTTAGCTAATTCAAGATTAGATGTTTATCATTGGAAAACGTCTTTAAAGTAGACGTTTCTAAACAGAAATAAAAAGAAGGTTTAGTTGACGGAATTACTTCAGTTACAAGTGGAAAAAAATGCATGCTCAAAATGTGAGACAACCAGGCAGCCGTGTTTTTATATGTGAACTTGCGACACCACTTAGCCACCTAGATATTCGTGGGTGTTGAGAAGTTGGAGCCCATTTCATGGTGAATTTTTAATGTCGAGTAACTAGGTTTACGCCAGAAACAATGTTCATTAGTTGGAAGGATGGAATTGAATAGAACAAGATACTCTGGAATTTTTCACCTGGTTTTCAGAGACTGCTACTACTCATGACATTCCACAGTTCTTAGTAAATCCATTAACACACTAACCCACTTCCTTAATTTACCAAGTTGAAAACATGCTAAAATTGTGTGTATGAGAAAACTGAAGTTGTTTCCAACAGGATCATATGATGAAATGAAGAACTGAACATAATGTATAGGAATTACAACAGCAAAGATAGAGGGGGGGGGGAGGACAGTAAAGATTGTGTTCATTTGTGCAAGTGAAGTGAGCTAAACATGTTTAATATATAAATAAAAATTAAAAAAGGAAACGAAAGTTATGCTGATCATAAAATTGTAATGATGGACAGTGATGATAAAACATTCAGAGAAATGAAAAACATGTTTTTCTCAGATTGCATTACAGTATGAAATGATTACTTTCACTCATCATGTGTGCATTTACATTAATTTGACATAAATAATAGAAAAAACCAACAAATGGTTCATCAATCTTCCTGTTGCTGCTAACAGAAATGTGATGACAGAGACAGATACCAGAAACTTGTGCTTCATTAAGCTACCGTACTTACAGACACCCATCAATAGTAAGTAGTCACCAACATGAAGGTAATCATGTTATTCAATACTTTTAAGGTTACACTGTTTAGCGTCTTAATCAGATATACTAGTAAATTGAGAAATAAGATGATGAAATCAGTGTATAGTAGTTGTTGTCGATGTATACCATGGTCTTCATTGACGATTTCCTTATCAACTGTCGGTTGTTGGAAAAGTTTACCACCCATTTGACTACCTAGGACATTTCCTCTTTCTCCCTCTCTATCTCAAGTTTTACTGTAGGAAGAATACTTATGAAACCTTTCTCTTACAACCAGTTTCTTTTTTCATGTCATTAGCGACAAAGTCTCATTGAGTGAATCCTACCTATTTTATTCATATCATACCGTGACATAAAGAGTAAATGTGAGTCAAGGGTTGATTTTTATCAGTGATCAGTGCGCTACGATCCATAATACGCTAATTGATGAGAAAGTCGGTAAGTGTATATTTCATGTCTATCATTAAACATGGGACTCAGTTATTGATTGTCATATTCCTATTTCGCTGGTCTAAAAAGATCAATTAGCAATACCTTCCCGGTATTCTGCTGACACCTACTCTCCCCGTTTTCCTTTTAACGAAATTCTGAATAGCATAATCTGTAGGTATATATCTCTAAGATAACAGCATTTTACTAAACTTTTCTGTCAACCTTTTTTTACACTTTACAATTGTGTGTGTGGGCAGATGTGCGTCATATGTGATTGTTTGGCCCTCCTATCCTGTTCCCTTCATAGAAAGATCAATTTCCAGGACCAGTAAACACTTATAACCGGATAGTTAGATTCATATAACGTTTTTCAAATTTCAAAATCTTTCATTTTTTTAACAGATGTGATTTTCACTGGTCACCTTAAATTAACAAAATTCAGATTTTATGTCACTGCTTGTACTTTTTGCTTGATAGTAATGGTTGATGATGGCTAGCATTGGGAGCCAGGGTTGGCGTTTCTTTCTATTTGGAACTCATCAACTGGATATACTTACCTCCTAGTGAGTGATGCTGTCTCCATCGGGACTCGAATCTAGGACCGATCTCTTCAAACGCCAGAGCATCATTCGACAGACCACTTAGTCACGATAGCCACTGGGAGGCATGTACATACTAAGATGCATATCACAATTACTCCCCTCTGATGCATGTGAAAACTTACATTATTGCTACAGATGATTGCGTTTTCGAATAATTTAGCAATATACGGTTGTTTAAACCATTTTTCTTTTTCTATATCAGTTCAGCTAAATTTTCTGAAAAAAGTTTAATAATTTCCTAAGATAACCAACTGATATGTGGATAGGTTTCCTTGACATAAACCGGTATTTTTTATAATAATAACAATTGCTTTATTCCAAACAATTTGTGTGATGCAGTACGGAATTCTCAGCATGCAGTATTTTAACACATTCGCTACCTGTACAATATTTTTAAACGAAACAATTAGTAACAATTAATAAAAGCACTAACATGAAACTGGCAAGTGGTAGTAAACAGGTATCTGGTCTGGATTCGTGAATAAATACGTAATCGATGTTGGATGTTGAATGTTGGAGTGCAGTTTTAGTGATGGTAGTTCAATCACACAGTACAAAAACCTCCAATTCGATAGATATATCCTAGGCGTAGTAAGGTACTGTGTTTTTGAGCATTTATAAGTCCATTTCTATCCGGCGCAAAGTTTTTTGTTTGTTTCGTTTTTAGTTTGAGAAACGACAGTTCGAAAACACTTAAAATATGCGAGAGTGCATGACACATTTAGAAGACATATTTTATAGAATAAAACAAACTGAAAGGGAAAAATCTGATGAAATATATTCGATGGAAAATGTTTGATAGCCTAAGGTTTAGGCAGGCCGAATTGAATGATATCCACCTTATGCAGTGATTTCTGGTAATAAATAAATAATAATAGTGATATAGTTTGAAGTTTATGGGAATTTCATTTATTTCAGAGTAGTTTTCATTACAAATTGGAGTCACTTTGACTGAAAACCTGGGAGAACTGGATAGCTGCTTCGTCCTAGTATGAGATTCCTCATCGGTACTCACCCTTTAATTCTACCCTATCAAGGACAGAACTCTAGACATTCAGTTCGTATTCACCATTCAGCCACTGGATCGAAGTTCAATGATCCACACATTCTGACTTCTGTTAATAATAATGATGACAACTTTCAATGTAGAACAGAAAAAATGAACAATATTAAGTATCTTCACTTTGCAGTTGAATGAAATTGCAGTCAATTAGCAGGAATAATGTTTTCACATTGAATGACAGAAGAAGGTTGTGTAAGTGTTTGTGCAAATTTTAAAACCGACACCATACTAGGAAAGGAGCTGAATAGAAGCTATTAAAAGTTCAAACGACTAAATATCTTTTTCTTTCTGCAATGAAACTTTTCAGTGTTCCACAACAGTATTCCAATAAACAAAATAATCTTTTTTAAGACAACTGCTTAATTTTGAACTGAAAACAAAATAGTTGTGAGAATAACCACTATGGGACTTCATAACTATAATACTAACAGGAATAACGTATGAAAATAATCTGGGTTACTCAAGTGACTTTAAAGGCCACTCTAGCAATGACTAAAGTAACCAATTAAGTTTCTTCACTTCAAATGGAAATGTGGTTTTTTTTACTAAATACAAAACCCTGATTGGTTACTCTATTAGTTGATAGGGTGGCATTTAAAGTCCCTCTAAAATTACAACTGAAACTTTCTTTGAAGAGAGATCTCTTTTAGGAACCATTGGTCAGTTGTTTTGTCCGACTTTAGGAGGTTAAACAGTTAAACACTCATTTCCTTTTGGTAAAAAAATCACCTAAGAACTTTAGACGCGCTGGAAACTAGGGTAACATTTGTCTGGTCAGATTTGGTTTCAACAGGAAGGTGTAATAACTAAAGTGGCTTTAACTGTCACTCTAACCGCCAGTGAAGTAACCAATCAGAGTTATTTTGTGCAAAAATCACCTTTCCAGTTGAAGTGATGACACCTGGTTGGTTATCTCAGTCGTTGCTACGGTGACCATTAGAGTTACTTGTGCTTTTACAGTCACCTTAAGTAATAATGATACACTCAGATTTATTGAAAAAAAATGTGTGAAAATGAGCACTTAATCATCATTATTAGATGGTGTTCTCAACTTGCTAATACACTTCAGGGTCAAATGACCTCAGCTATCAGTCAAATTTTTTTCGGAAAAGAAATAATTTGTTATTTACAACTGAACTATAAGTTTGACAGCTTTAGTTATGTTTATGTGATATGTGCTTACAGTGGAACAATGAAGTCATACAATCTACAGGAAAGCTAATAAAATGTACCTGAAAAATACCGCATGATGAAACGATAAAAAGAAGAAAGAATCTCATCGACTAGACATCATATACTTTGTACTTTCCAGCAAACAGGTGAAAGTGTGGCGGGTGTGTGAACTGAGGGCTGTACATACATCTACACCACGTCACATGAAAATTAATCAATTATTTCCTTCATTTTTGACTTTCGAAACAAAAGTGAGTAACCTAATACACTACTTCAAGTTGATTAGTGGTTTCTAGCTGATTAGATTAGAACTACTGTGACTGCGATAAAACCTGAAACTGAACATGAGGTGAGTCAGTTATGTTCAGTTGTCAAAATGACATGAGCGTTAAACACATGCTCGATTCAACCTAATTATCCGCAGTGTTTACAGTTTAAAGTTGGTCGTATTGTCTGGAATTCAAACTGGCATTTCGTCTACATAGAAGAAAGCAACTCAGAAGTTTAACTAACTCGATTCAGATCAGAGACTATCTATCTGAAGATCACTGTTTATTAGAAAAAATAGATTTTAATTACTCATGTCGTCCAGTAGTTCACGTCGTATAACATTCATGCACGAACTCTTCAGTTAGATCACATTTTGTGATCTGAAACCCTCCGTTCCAAGAGATCCCTGTAATTTGCAATTTTCTTTTATCAAACTTGCCAACACTCTGAGGTGTGGTTCACATCAATCAACATAGGAAATCATCGATAAAAAGGGACAGAGATATTATTCAGAACTCCTTAAGGTCAACTGGTTTTAACTAGAGAAAGATGGGGACTCATTGTTCATTAGATCACTTCTGATCTAGATTTGTTATATTATTGTATGGAACCTGAAAGAAACTCATGCTGCCAGAATTATTCGGAGCCACTGTCACGCAGTACATATTGCCTACATTATAATCCATCTCAACAATAACTAATTAAAACACGGAATCAATATTCAGTCCTTGATTTTAACCTTTAAGAAAATGGGTCTTAGCTTTTGAACATCTTTCTAGACCTTAGGTTAAACAGCTTCCCAGTGCCCCATAGTTTTCAGTGGTACTCTTACTGATGTAGATTTGTGATGAATAATGGCTGCAGTCTTATTTTATCTGAATGATTTCGACACCTGGTAGAAAGATAGTTTTCTATGTTTGCTTTATTAAAGGTGAGTGTTCTTGTTAGACTGAAGTTTACGAAAGGGTAATGATATGTATATGTGCAACAGCGAAACTAATGCACATTGTGTCATTTTACTCAAAGATAAGGCTTAGAATTTCGAGTAGCAACAGATTACAATTTCCCTACTGGTGTGTAGCAGGAAAATCCAATATGTGTGTTGTGTCCCATTTGGAACTCGTCAGCTGGATGTACCTGTCCACCTGTGAGTGATGTTGTTCCCACTGGGGTTCAAACCCCATACCCACCGCTTCAGGCGCCAGAGCGTTATCCACTAGGCCACTGAGGCACAATAGTAAAAAAGGGATGCAGGTCCCTAGAACAGACGAGTCTCAAACATGACGAAACACATGTCATGAAATCAACTTATAGCTACCTACAAGGAAATCATAACAATGAATATTCAGGATTATGTATAGGCATCAGCACAGGAGCCCATATGCCAACAGAGTGCGATCAATTCGATCCAGTTTAATAACGGGGCGTTACAAATATCAACAAATGATAATATAGATTAGGTTGAAGAAGTTCTTTCCAGGCTTCTTTTTCGTCAAGAAAATGCGTTCAGGGATAAGCAGTGAGTTGTTTTTTCTCTTGATTGTCAAAAAACATTATTCTCTCAGCTAGTAAGTGACGGGTGAAGCAATCAATAGTGGTATCTGTGTTCTTCTTCTACACTGATTGTAATCACTTCAGATATTGAAATTGATAACTGCTAAACATGTTGAACATTCAGATGACCTTAGCATGATTGTGTCAATCATTATTTTTACTAGTAGTTAAGAATTGATGGATGGAATTATTTGATTTGTATCAAGTAAATATGAGTCCCACATTATTCAAACCAACCTATTTTCGCTACTTTCATAAAACTGGATAAATGATTAGCAAAGTACAATGCAGCATTTCAAATCGTGCTGTCACCATCGTTTAGTTTTCAATCCTAATTTTTTTAGTCTGCATAACGCCAACGGCGATTAAACCATACTGGTTTGTGTGTTGTCCTTGAAATTGCATTTCAGTGACCTTGAGCTTGCTTAAATAGTTTTCAGATAATAATGTAGGTCATCATTTCTAAGAATATATTCAATAAAAATGAGTGAATATGTAAACTATTATGTTAGCGGTGTTCTGAATGTGTAGATCGTTTACGTAGTTCGAAGATACGGAATTTTTTACAAATATTTCACTAACTGTTGACTGGAGCTTTAAATATCAACTCTGACTTTATTCAGTGATCACTATCTTTCATTCCGGAGTGATTTAAAAGAAACCTCAGTGGAAAATAAACTTTTTAGCCGTCTCAGTATTTAAGGACTATTGATCAGAATATCGTCGTTCCTAATCGTAAATCTGACTGGTAAATGCAAACTTCGGAATAGTGTCTTAAAACTGTAGCCTTCATTGGTTACCATAAACTGTAATTTATACCTCCAAACTATAAACTGACCAGCCTAGTCCGTAACTATGCTCTAGACTCTAGAACTCTAGTCCTGAGCACTGTTTTCTGCTTTACACTGCATTTCATAAAGTGAATTCTTAATAAATTTGACTCGTTTTGAGAAAACTTAAGTTATCAGTTTGACTATCTGAAATAGCTGTAGTTTAGTGAACATTTGTTATTGATATTGCATGATGATTGAAGGTGCCATAAAAACCTTGGCCGCAACAGGATTCAAACCTTCGGGTTACCGGCCTGAAACTCTGCCTACTGAGTTGCAAGACTTGGCTACAGAACAGATTTTACTTCAGTTCAATTACCAGGCATCTCGCTCGACTGCCCGGTGTATTCGTTATGCCTTACCATTCTTTAATCACACTGAAACTGGCTGTCTAGTCAGTACTTCTCATCCCCATTCAAATCAGCCTGAATTAGAGAGGGGGAGCATCATATTGATTAAGAGTTTGCCTGTCTGAGATATCAGCGGTTCGGCAGACTTGTATTATTGAAATGAAAATCCGATCAGCAGCCGGGTCATGTAGATCAGTTGGTAGAGCACGTAGCTGATAACTCTGAAGTGTATGGTCCGAATCCTGCAGTGAACAAGAATTCCATTTCACCTTCATTGATCACCCGGTGTGAAAACTATAATTTACAAGTTATTTTTCCATTAAAAATCAACAGGCCAATATTTTGTCAAGTTTCAAGTCACAGTCAAACAACTTTCTTTATTCCGAATTGCTTTAGCATGCATTATAATGAATATGTTTGATTGATACATATTATAAGCTAAAATCGTGTAAGGTCAAACTAGTATGCAATCCAACTGAAAAGAATCACATCATCTGACGTATGCAGGTTCCCAGAAGTCAAAGATAAAGTCCATCATGCCACCTACATAGTTAGATGAATCAAAGTTACAAAATTTCATTTTATTCCCCTCCTCTTTTGAGACTCAAGAGACGCCTCATTGATGAATACCAATGCTAGGTCAAGCACGGCTTCCCACCAATTACCTCTAACCAACTAACATACCTCAAAGCGCACTATGATGGTGAGTTTCCTTACTTCATGGCCACATCGTCAAGTGGTCGATAGAATTCTGCCAGCACTCAGGACTAGGCAACATGAAGTTAGTTGCTCTCAAATGATAAATCAGTGCATCTAATCTAGTCATACAGGTGATCAGTCGCGGCCCCAACAGTTCAGTAATAATGTCTTTAGCTGCAGCAGTGGGTGATGTGGGTATGAATTTCAGATGAGACACCGGTTCTTCCAAGGTTACATATACGCTTTGTTGACTGGTGCAAAAAAGCCTGAAACCTAGATGAAGGAGGGCTAGTTTCCTTACGATTACCTCCAACCAACTAACACCTGGCAAAGTGTACCATTATGGTTAGCTTTCTCTAGGTTCTCCGTGACCACATTACAAAATGACCGATAGAATTCGGTCAGTACTTCCAACTGAATCCGTTTTGCAATATCACGTTTGATACATCCCTCAAAATAGATGAACACACCTTCAGTCTGCATCACTTCGATTTGTACATACAGTATGATCTGCCTTCAGTTTATCAAGTTTACTGATAGTATGTTTTCAACTAATATTATCTACACCCAAAATTAGGGATAATGGTTACTTCTCAGGGGAACAATCAACAGATCCTATCCAGCTTTGCCAAAGATCAACTACAGTTTAAATTTATGTGACGGAGAAAGTGTGTAATGTAGGCTGGAGTCTTTTTAGAAGACTTCATGTCCTTCAGATTTGATGGCTCAATGCGCTGATGAACTCAAAGAAACATGGAATCTAGTTTGAATACAGCTGTCTGTCGATTGCTCCCAGATACTTAAACCTTTTCCAGAATCACACCAAATTAATCCTTTTTAATATCGCTAATAGATAATTTCATCCAAAAAGAAGTGAATATGTTCAATTTTCAATGTGCTTTCGCTTCGACAAACAAAATAGTCATAGATAATGCCTTTCATTATATGCTGACTAGACTTTCAGACATTTTGAACACCTTCATTCCTCTGATATGTTCAATGATTCACTGATAATCTAAACAATAACCAGTATAAACACATCTTGATTGATACTTTTTGTTAGTGTTTCTCATCAAAAGATATACAGTTATGATAATAATACCCAGCACCATTAAACGACAGCGACTGCCTATGTTTACTAGACAGAACAAATTTTATTTTATTTATTAGGTAAATGTAGCAAGAATTTGGAGTTAGTCAACCAAAAAACCAATGAACCAATTTTTTGTTGCTACCCGTTAGTAATCATCAGTGAAGTGTATCTACAGATATCAAAGATACATATGTCTCGTAGGTAGTGGCACTAAAAGTTTCGCCGATGGAGTTCGGTTACTGACTGGAAAAAGAAGACGTGACACCATTCACCATCCATTGGATGATGCACATGTAATCTAACCAGTCAAATATCTATCGGTATTTTCTCTAAACAACCTGGTGTTTGTAGAAAGAAGAAGGGAACTTGTGTGAATATTATGTTTAAAAGTCTAATACTGTAAATTTATGCTCGGTATGGTCGGGCATCCAAGAATGACTATGATCATTCCCTTCAAGAGAACTTTTTCTTTCGGAACAAAGATTCACCGTTATCAAAATACAAACTGAGCATAAACTAGCATGCAGTAGGCTGTTATACGCGCTCTCAGGCATTGTACTAGAGTATAATTCCTCTAGTATTAGATCGCTCATTTCTTACAACACAAAGGGATAGTGTAATACGCTATTACAATCCACTTTTATGGATGAAATCATGCAGAGATCAAGTCCCCCAGTTGTTTCGTTCACCGGTCGTCTTGTTTTAAGCATACTAGCAAGTATTAAGCATTATATTTGGCAGAAGAAGGTAATGTCATACAGTGATAGACGTTATGAAGCGAATATCAGTAAAAGGTAGTTAGTTATACAGGCAAATGTGTAAAGTAATGTAATCAGGTAGCTTAAAAATGCAACTGGTATATTTACATTTGTCAAGAAGCTAGTTTCATAAAAGAGGTTTTTAGTATGAATTAAACTAACAGTGAGCCTCCATCACTTATAGATATCTTCCAATACAGTTATGTGGTAGGTCACACTGTCTGTGAAGGCAAGCAGCAATTCTATATAACAGCAGACTCGTCGACGCACATACCTATCTAAACTAAAATTCTGTTTTCAACCTCGACATATACATATGTGATTACTTTGATATGCTAATGAGCAATAAATTGTGCTCGAAATGTCATCCAGTACAAAACACTTGTTGGAGCCTTTTATCGTTAAGCTTTGGAACCCAAAGATAGCAGACATTTGTATCAAGTAACAGACAAATGCCAACAGCTCATTCTCGCTGAGAACATTCCAGTTGTGCTAAATGTCAATTAACAGTCAAACTCACTATCTATCACTTCAAACACCAGAACGCTATCCACTGGACAACTGAGGCACAAGAACCTCCTCGTGTGCAACTGGCATTAGTTGATATTTATTGATACGGTACAGAAGGAGGAATCACGCATATCAGTCCATTACTGCTTATCCTCATTGGGAATTGACAGATATCTTTTTTGACAAGAAGAACAGTTGCGAATATCTGCGAATTACTGAGAAAAGTGTTACATTACTATCTGGCTGCACAAGGGTTCGAAAACAAATTTTCAACTGTAATGAACAAAGTGTTACTCTCAAGTCAATCAAGTATCTCACTGTTGTTCATTGTTTTGTTTAGCGAAAAAGCCTATTCTTTACCTAGAACCAGTAATTAACGTTTCATAGGATCAACATGATTGACTTAATAACATTCACTGAAAGTTGAAAGTTCCTTTCTCCTCTATAACTGGCGTTTGTTCACTCGTCAATCAGATGTTTTGACCCATGATGATGATAAAACTTTACCGGTCATTAAGTTGAAATTAGGCATGTACTGTATTTGTTTATTTGTTTCTTTTCCAAAAACTGAATACTTGAACACACAAAATGGATGATGGTAACCATCGATACCTATGTATTCCTCTAATCACTTCAACGATTTTGTGCCATCGAAAAGGTGAGAAAGTTAATTATTCAGTGAAAAATTCATTCAAAATTGTATGTATCATAGTGATAATTAATAGATGAAGAAATAATGAATTATTAAGTTTTATTCAGGATGAGTTTTAGTGAATTTTGACAACCTGAAAAAGCTGAAATTTTACCAATTTTAGCTGAATCAGTGAGCTGCAAGGTTTTCAAATAAAAAACGTTTTCTGAATGGGTCCACGAATTTAGTATCATCTTTGCCATGATTTATATGTTTACATATGCGTATCTGTAGCTGAGCCATTTTTGTCACTGTTATTCAGCACTGTGCATGAATCTCTCCTGAAATATCCTGTCTGCTGCTGTGTATTGAAAAGCTGACTCTAAAATGGCCACTAGGGACTTTTCAATCTTTACTTTTGTGACCAAACTGCTTCGAGATGAGATTTCCTCAGGTTCTAATGAGAAGTCATAATCCGTGGAGAAAACCAAAGATGGCGGCAGATAAAAGTCATTTCATATCTCTAGCTGACAGAAGTAGTCAAATGTGGGCCGTTAGATTCCAACCCATTAGCTAAAAAATAATATGTTGGTAGCCAGACCTGATGATCCTCAGTTCGATCGCTGGAAGGATCATGGGTGTACATTGTTGAGGATTCCCATACAAGAAGGAAACATTTACCCAGTGCTCGCAGGTTGTCAGGGGTTCCACAACTGATGTCACTTAGTGAGGAGCATCAACTTTGGATCAATAAATCCCCTCAAAAACCTCCAAATCGAGTTCTGTTATTAATTGTTAATTGAGAAATTGAAAGTTCTTAACCAACAAACAATTTGTGTTTCAATTGTGATCAGTAAGTTTGCATACTTTTGAACATAGGTTTAGGTACACCAGGAGAAGTTACCGTAACCAACATAACTTGGCACTAACCAAAAGCTGTAGAAAAAGTCTGCAATTTGGGAACTATGCTAAGTGACGCGAGGCTGAGATGCACTGTTATATGATGTAAGATATTGAGAGTCAGGCGTCAGGATGTTCTGCACCTAGATTTCACACTTCTTCGTACTCATCAGCAAGGTGTAGCTACAACTGTAGGAAAACTGGTGTTTCCTCAATAATTCTGATCCGCATCGCTTAGTGCTGAGGTCAGACGCATCTCTGTTAAGGTTTTCAGGTCACGACAAACCTTATGCATAACAGAAGTATGTATACGGAAAGTGCACCAAAGGGTGACCGATGTCTCGGCCAAGCCCACACCAATGCACTAACTGACGTAAGTCACGATCGTTGGGAAAATACTAGTTTCCTCATAGTTGCAGGTATACCCGGTTTGTGACCACCAACAAGCAAGAAACCCAGGTGTAACACTTCTTAAAGTTTGATCCCTAACATCAAATACTAAACGACAATCCCTTCGATGTAGGAACTCACGGAAGTTGAACAAGTTATTGTTTGTAATGAAGACCACTCAAGTGCCGAAGTATGACAATTAATGTCCGAGAATACGAACAACTTGCTAATCCGTTCGAGCAACTTTACTACTGGTAGTGATAGTAAGTAGTTTAGAAAGGTGAACAACTTTGCAGCAACTGAAAAGATTTATCAACGCTCATCGAAACAGAGCAGTGGATTAGTGCACTTCAAAATGAAATGGGATCAAAAAGTAGTTTCATCTGGACAGTGTTCACATCTGTCTTGCTTCTTAACATCCAACACTGGTTACAATATAATCGAAGATAGCTAAACAATTTCCAGCTCGTCGCATGACTTCAAACAACGGCTAAGGCCTCTATTTACTAATATATGATTTAATCTCTTCATCTAACTTTAGAAAGGTTTGTGTTTTGAAATACATACCTATCTTGATAGTTGATCTAAGTTACGCTTATCTCATCTGGATGACTGAAGCACTAGGTGACACGAGTCTGAATCTCAGGTTAGACATAAGTTCCATCGAGGTTGCAGTCAAATCTTTCTGACGAGTGATAGAAAGCTCGAACTCAGGTCTAAGACTTCCTGCAGATTACTTTCATCCAATTAAGAGATATTCAAGTGCATTATAATGGAGATTTTCCTGGCTTAGTGACTAAAGTGATCGATAGAATTCGGTTAATACTCAGGGATAGACAACATGAAATTGGTTGCCGTTCAGTGACCGGTCATCATTTTTATTTTCCATTCTTCAGTGAGTTGTAACACATTTTACGTTACACTATGCTCAATTTCGTCAATTTACTTTCACTGAACAAATTAACTGTGATTTCAGTTTGAACAACAAGCTATGTACTTGACTCGAAAAATTTGTCAATTTTAACATAACAGGATAGAAATATAGACAACTTTAAAGATCACCCCAGCAACTGATATAATAGCCAATCAGGTTTCAGTATCCCGACTGGTAAGGTAGTTTTGCCTAAAATATAGATGCCTAATTGGTTATACCAACAGTTGCTGGGGTGGCCTTTAAAGTCACTCCAAATATGTATCATTCAGTTTTCTTCCCCCTAAAATCAGTCTGACATATTTTATCATTGCAGTTGCCATGGCAATTGAATTACCAACTAACAAAACAAAGTACTGGAATGCCTAAAGTTGTGTTCAATAAGTTACATTTTATCGATCTAGGAAAGTTTTAAATATTTGAAGTAGATGTTTCATTTGGCTTATTGTTGTAATATTTTTTATTCATGTTCGTAAATTTATTTACCAAAGAATACGATTTACACTCAATATGTAACGTGTTGATGATAGTGACGTATTCATACCTCGATGGAAAGAACAGTTGTAACCATGATATACTGAATAAAAACGATGACACACATGAAGTAGACGACACGTTTACTCGGATTTCGTGTATGTTTACACTTGCCAGTAAGAGAATTTGTAGCCTTGGTAACTGTGATGGTTACATGGGTGACTTTAAGACACCCTAGCAACAACTGAAGTAGCCAATCCAAC
This sequence comes from Heterobilharzia americana, assembly GCA_944470555.2. Lineage (NCBI taxonomy): Eukaryota > Metazoa > Platyhelminthes > Trematoda > Strigeidida > Schistosomatidae > Heterobilharzia > Heterobilharzia americana. The sequence goes on along the minus strand of OX104132.1, from coordinate 29,938,017 downwards.
TTTTCTATTTTGCAAAAATCTGAATTTCCAGCCGAAATGCAGAAACCCAACTGGTTATTTCGATCGTTGCTAGGGTGGCCATTAAAACCTCCTGTTATATTAGGGTAATGTAAAGGCCACACTAGCAACTATTGAGATAGCCAATTACAATTCTGTATTATCTGAGATACTACCCTCCCAGCCGAAATATAGAAACCCTATTGGTTGTTTTGTCAGTTGTTAGGGTGTCCTCAAAGCCAATCTTATATTGAGCGAATCTTATTTACACCGCTGATTACTTAAGTCAAACATGGTAAGTTACTTTATGAGTGACTTTAAAGGCCACCCAGCAACTGCTGAAATGACCAATCAGACTTCGTTATTTCCCCTGGGAAAGTACTTTTCCACGAAATAAAGGGAAGTAATTGGCTATCTCAGAGTTGCTAGGATGGCCTTTATTCACTCCTCTAAAGTCTCCCTACTTTATGAACCACCCTAGCAACTGCTGAAGTAACCAGTCCGGTTTTGGTATTTCGTCTGGGATGATGGCTTTTCATAAAATAGTGAGAACCAATTGGTCACCATAGCAGCTGTTAAGTTGGCATTTAAATTCAATCAACTGGTCACCTTTGAAATAAGCCCGGAGATGCAGGTCCCCTTTAGTACTGACCTAACCTGATCAATAGTCAATAACTAGATCGAGAAAATCTCAAACAGCTTGTATAAATCAGACACATACTTCACGATGGTTGTTCGAAATCTTTAGCCTTACAAACGAGTTCCATCAATCTTGAAATGTAGCTGAAGTCAGTGGGGACTCAGCATTGATTACTAGATGACATTCCACATAAAATGTAATACGCCGATGCGTAAAGCCACTAAGCTTATAAGAAGATATCACTTTTTATTAAGGGAATTCATTTAATATGAAAAATCAATTTGACTATCTGAGAAGCAGTGATTTGGCAGACTTGTATCACAAATACCAGAGACCTCTGTAACTCAGTTGGAAGGTGTTGGCTTGGAAACCCAGAAGTCGGATCCTGCTGCCAACTATACTTTCCTTTCATCTTCAAATCATCACCCAGTATTATAAATAACTCCAAAAAATTTTTTGGGAGCCCAATTCATTCGAAATTTCAAACCATTTCACACTTTATCATTAATATAATAATCTTACTTAACTTGTACAGTTTAATAAAATGTAAGTTATATTCAGCTTATTTAAACAATGGTAGTATTAGTAGCCAGTTTGATTTTTTATTTAGAATTAATCGATTTAATTACTGAAACCAACCTAAGCACCGATCAATTAAAAATGTTACCATAGTCTCGACTATGCATGGACAATATATAGAAGCTACTAAATATGTTAAAATATGCATAGATTGATAAGAAATTTTGTCAGGGTATGTGGGAGGGAGGTTGGTGATCAAATTAAGTTGATTTATCTTTATCATTGTACAAATATTCTAAATTAAACTGCAACAGTTTCGATGTTGATATAATCAAAAACTGAACACACAATGCATTGACATAGACTGGTAATTTTTCGACAGATATCTGAAGTTTACTTTCATTTCAAGGTAATATTGATCGATACAAACAATAAAAATACCTGTTTTATCCCATTTCAGGACTCTTGAATATTATCGAGTTATCAATCAAATGGCTTTACTGTAGATAAATCCTCTAAGGAGCCTGACCTTTTTAAGCAACTAACACATATAGACTATGATGTGACCAGCTGTACATCATTTTAGGCGTGTAATAGATGCTACTAGAAACTGACATAAGTAGTTTGCAAAGTGTTTAACGATGAACTACACAGTTGTGTACAGGCTTGCAAACTTGCTTTTCTTAGAAATTCAGTGCACTTATCTTCGTGTTTTGAAGAAATTAAGATTTTGACTGTATATGAAATCATCATATCAGGAAAACGTTTTTGAAACGCTCTAAAACGGCGTTGACTACATGATCAATATTGTCATGCAGAAAGACAAACCAGTCAGAAACAATAAGAAAGTGAAGCTGATTGGATAATATATATAGTAAAATTTAGGCAATTAAGCCTCACGTATTAAAACAAGAGGGGTTTTTTGAATTGTTGAGGTAGGTATACAACAAAGGAAAATATAAAAAGAATATAAAAGCTAAACTTGGAGTTTGGATAAGATTGAATTACAGTATTTTAAAGGTGACATTTAAAAATAAACTATATAAGCATCCTAGTCACTAAAAATTAAGACATACTAGTCAAATACTTCTCTTCCAGTGATCGAAAAATAGGTGTAACATTTCGCTCGCCATGATTATGCTAGACAATTAGTGAAATACATTATACCATGGTGTGTGATGCATGTGACTAAAAGTATCAGTTATTTGAAACCTGATTACACTTTAAAGGGCTCATTGTCGAGACTTTTTGAAGGTAAACTGTTAAGAAAAGAAAAGTAGTTCGAATATCACAAATGAAAACCATTTCTCATTTTCACAAAAGCAGCTTTCAACAAGTTCAGTTTCGATTCATCGCTAAAAATTCCCACGTAAATGAAATAGATTGTATTGCAAGTACTAAAAGATGATGTGTAATAAGCCACTATTGCTTCAGTCTTAAATATTTTACCCGATGCACTCATATTTAACAATCAAAGAAATGAAATCATAGAGTAAAAAGAAGTGCTTATTACACTACTACTACTACTCACACTACTACTACCACACTACTACTACTACTAAATGTGGAAATTTTTTCGGTTTATCTATTTGAGAACTTGTCATTTGAGAATGGTTCGGCTGTTATCGATGGATTAGCAGCATTTGACGAATGGCACATTTCCACCTTGGAATGTATAACTGACAGCTGATTTTAGGCTTGTCAGTATATCGTACCTAACAGATTCAATTTCTTATCAACTTCATACGTTTTCGCTGCCTCTCTTCTTTTTTCCTCCAGCTTATTGTTTAGTTTTCGAAAATTTAGATACGTTTATTATGTTTGGGTGATGGTCAGATGTGAAATGAATATGTGAGCCGCAGCAGGATTAGAACCGGAGATCTTCAGGTTACCTACTGAGTCATGAGACTTTACTGCCAGACAGATTTTAATTTCATATCGATCATCAAACATCTTACCCGACTGCCGAGTGAATTCGTGATGCGTTATTATCTTTTGGTTGCATTCACACTGGCTGCTGAGTTGGAACTTCTCATCCGAATCCAAATACATTAGAATTAGAGAGGAGAAGCATCATATTGATTATCGTTTTACCTACCTGAGATATGTGTAGTTTTGCAGATTTGTATTATTGATACTGGGTGATGAGTGAAGGTAAAATTAAAATTTGGGCCAGGAAAGGTCTGAAACCTGCGACCTACGGGTAATCGGCTCGTCTTTCTACTAACTGGTCTACGACTATTATTATTATTATTATTATTATTATTATTATTATTATTATTATCATTATTATTACTGAAGTCTTCTAATTGAAATTGATACACGGGATCTTTATGATGATTGTACTGTAAGTCTGTTGGTGGGTATCATTTTCCAGACTGCCTTTAAAGTTATGTAGCCAATTTAGTCGGCTGAAGCAGCAAATGCTGGGTCTTTTCAAAATGATGAATCGTATAACGTATATGCAACGTTCAGCTGCTGATGCTTTCGACTGCGTCAGCCGTGTCTGACTTTATGCATTTTCTTGTACCTGTGGCTGTCAGTAGAGTCACTAAATGTTGTCAAAGCATCTTGTCTTTTAGTAGTTATTGAGTTAATTGACTAGGAAGGTTCATACTGGGTCGTCATACTTACTTATTTAGTGATGCACCAGGTGTTTGATTCGTTATTTTCATAGTGAAGTCATCTGAGTAGGAATACCCCAATAAGATTGTGTCTCACCGTGACTAGTTCTGCCAGTCAGCATCTAAGGTGGTGATACAGTTTGCCTCTTAATTAATATGCTGACTTTGTATGGACAGAAAAATAAATATTTGGACACTTGTAGGTTTTTCTTTCTAGTTTAGTTGATGGTTATTCACAAGAAAGTGTCCTCCGAAATGATGTTGCTGTCAGTAACCCTTCTTGTAGGATACTAATCATCATGTGCAGTGCAACATTGGAAAAAATAAATTGCATCTTGATCGAATAAATTTATAGTGAACCGAATGACAGCTTATCACTTATAGGTAAGAATTCACCAGCTAACAGTCTAATAATCATCACATCAGTGAATGTGACATTGGGTGACGCTAGTTCGAAACTCAAGTGGGAAACCACTTCCGTCGAGGTTAAAGATGCAACTTGCTGACGAGTGCCAACAAGCAAGAAACCTTAGTTAAACAGGGTTTTCTACCGCCTATCTCCAACAAACTAAAAATAATCACTTTCTAGACTAGATTAACCATTTGTTATCAGACAGAATATCTAATGATAGGATTTCAAATTCCTATCTACTACTATACATTTATTCAGAATACATAATCATCCCTTTTATGCCTTGGAGACAGTTTTAAATGCCCTAAAATCGCTCAACAACTGCACTTTCACTAACACTTATCAACAGGTCTTGTGAAATTACTTTAGTTAGTCAAACCAGTGGCATGAACAACTAGTTTACTGTTACAGTGAAAAAATCTACAGATAATCATCCACATGAACAAGTGAAAAATTCCTGATATTCCCCATTTTTATGAAGAAGATTTTGCAACAGTTTCAGGCGTCACAGATGTATTTCACAATTGATGCTTTTTTCAGTCAACTACAGTACTGTTTCATCGCCTGGAGAGTAAGTTATAGATGGATTATTTATCTTGTTGAAATGAAAAGTAGACACTTTGCTGGGTGTAATCACTCCTGACTTTTGCCAAACGTCCGTGATTGGTTCGGGAAATGGCCTATTTGTTGTAGAATTCATCATGCACGTTTCTTCTTTTTTGGGACTCATCAGCTCCCCGTACCTGCTCCACAGAGAGTGATGGGGTTCTCAGTTAGACTGGGACCCAGTATCCATCACCTCAAACACCATAGCGTGATCCACCACGTCACTGAGGTACGAGAGACATCTCTTGGGAAACAGGTGTCAGCTTTTGTTTACTGAGACTTGTAGTTTTCCGTGTCTCTTCTGAGTCGAAATGGTCGACCTCTGCTAGGCTTCTGTGGGGATGCTTCAGTACTTCTCCAAGTAAACTAGAACCTACTGAATGTTCCGGCAGTATTGGGGAGTATTCAGGTATCCGCATAGGAGCCCATTTGTCAACAGGCGTTGGGGCGCATAATACTCTTTGGTCAACGTTATTATCACAATGTGCCTTAGCTGAACAATAGATACCTTATATAAGAAATCGATAAATTCAGTTTGAATAGGACCAATGTGCAGTGTACCTGGTTTTCATATGAAAAAAAGGCTATGCAACTGTTTAGGTCTCATCACACTGTTATCTCATCAAAGGTTAACTATGTCAGTTAAAAATTAATTGCTTTGAATAATTGAAACTGTTGAGTGGTGAATAATCAGACGTTCTGAGATAGTCAACCGCCTGTTGGCAAACTAACTAATGTTCATGAAGATGGTGAATAAGGTTGGAAGAAAATCTGAGTTATGAAATAACTGGAAATTAACGTCCTACAGGTTGCAGAGGCAACATTCTACCTAATCACCTGCATGAAATAAATGAAACCCCGACCTTAGTTCACTGTGGTCATTCAGTCGAATATTATACTGTTCGCTACATAACCGAATCTGTATACTGATCACATACTCTGAGAGAGTTTAACCCTAATTTTTTGCTCAGCCACAAATCCCAGGCCAGACTTCATATTTCTGGACGTCGTTATCTAAGAACCTGAGGGATCGGTCCCTTCACTGGGCAGGAAACATCATAGGAACGCATCTACTTGCAAACGAATACTCCTGCCAAAGCACTTTGTAATGCTCCCTCAAAACTGATCAATGTAATCCCATACCCTCCCAACTATAGTGCTTCAACGCATCCACTTTCTTTGAGTAATCGGGTTGTTTGACCATACTAATCTCCCCATGGGAAGCATCCCAGTAAGTCTATACAACCTTGGACAAAATAAATAGCTCACCTTCCGGGAAAAGTGTCCCCTTCTTACCGAAATTGCACAAACAGAGGTTGTTCCCAGGCTGTCCTTAAGGGCCAAGCGTAAAACGAACGAAACCCAGCAATCCGGCCTGAATACTTCCTACCTTCGCAAGGCTAACCACACCACATCTCTTGGGGCTGTTTCAACAACAGTGACTACCTGAATTATCAGGCTAGATTACCTTACCTTTCGGCTGCACTGCTGCCAGCATACTGGGGGATCTTGACGGTTAGCTAGACCATCCATGCCTTGGAGACCCACGTCAGTGATATGTGCATATGGATCTCTTCGATCACTTTTAAAGCTAAGTCAACTTTGACTGCGAATTAGTTGATATACAACAGGGCCACGTGGAAGCTTGCCTAACTAGGCTTTGTCAGGAGTAACCGGTGCACATACATCTTCGGTTTCCCTGAATAGCAGCGCAAACACCCACACCACTTAATTCCATCATGTAGAGCTTTTTCATGTTGACGCCCTGGTATGTAACTATGGTGGGCATTTAGCCACAATTTAGAGTCGTAGTTACTTATATATGCACATCAAATACACTGATTTTAAGTGAATAAGATCAACCTAAGTTTTTTAACGTCAGAAATTTGAGTTGTTGGTGCTGATAAGTCCTTCGAAACAGTAAAATAAACGTGCCAATACATTTGATATTAATGATGCATAATGGCTAGCAGTGGAATCCAGGATGCGTGTTTCGTCCCATTTGTGACTCATCATCTGGATATACCTACCTCCCAGTGAGTGATTTTATTCCCGCTAGGACTTGAACCCTAGACCCATAATAAGCTTTGAAATCCATACTACGCCAGCGTTTTTGTTTTTGTTAGTCCTAATGTATTTGAATAGAAGGCATATCGAAAAGCAGACTGATTTCTCGATTCTTAATGATTATGGATTTTTGAGTTGAAGTGATCGATTTGACTCTGCGACAGTCAGGAACTAGATTAAAGCCCTTGCTTTTATGCATTTGGAATAAAGATACTTCTAAAACATCAAGTAAATTCGCAGCTTCCATGGAAAATGGAAGGCACATTCTTTCATACCACAGTAACATGTATAGCCTGTTAACTATTTAAGTTCCAGTCTGTTTATCAACTGTCTTCAAACTCTTACCCAGAGTATTCGCTGAATTCCTATTGATTGCTGTACAAGACCACTACCAATCAAATTAGATTATAATAAATCTTCAGGCAGTATTGGAAGAATCTTAAAGGAGCCCAAATTGTCCGGTATAAGAACCAACGAAAAATTACAAAAATTAATAAATAACTACTGATACCTGTTGCAAAACAGGTAGTTTTCGTTACTCTGTAGCCCAGTGGTTAGTGCTAAGGTGTTTGAAGTGATGTGTGGTAGGTATAACTCCCGATCAAAACGTCACCACTCACTGGTTAGCAGTTACATCCAGTTGACGAGTCCTTATAAGGGGTGAACGTGCGTACTGGACCGTCACCATTAAGTACATTCATATCTATTGGTTTGTATAATTTATGTGTTCAAAAACTCTGGCTCGATGTTTAGTAGACGGTTCGACCCAGGGGTTATTGCCAGCCTATGATCGACAGCATACCCCGTAACTTATATCAGTAAATTTGAATGAATAGGTGCAAGTCATTTAGTGCAGAAAAAATTTAGCACCCTGGGAAGAATTTGTTTTTACGAGCAGGTATAGTGTATACAAGTTCCTTCTAAAGTATTCGCTCAGTTCCTAACCAGACAGGAAAACTCTAAGTTGAAAGGAAGCCTGAAAATTTAAACAACCTAGGTTTTCATATCAAATGCAGTCACCACCTATCACATATGGACCCCTCTAACATAATAACAACATGTCAGATATCCAAGTAGCGTCCATTAGGGACTGATACCAGCTGGAGAGCCCTTGAAAACTTAGCCGCAATGGACAGCTGTCACATCCTAGTATAGGATTACTGAGCAATGCACACTCATGACATCTCGAAGCGTCACCCAGAAGAACATCATGTCCTACGTCAAGTGCATTTTCATTCAGCACCTTATTTGAAATCCAGTGGTCCGCATCGTACTACTTCTATCAGTTCGTGACACAGCGTGACTATCATCGGATGTCACTGGAGAGTATTTATTTATGCACCCGACTTGTTTCACCCCACTGGTCACGCCTTCCTCTTGGAACTTCGGGAAATTCAAGTCGAAGTATGTCACTTATCAACACTTAACAGACTGAAACCAGCTGAGTGTTTCATTTATAATCAATCAGTCGCTCATCCTGTCTAGCGCAGCTCCAAATGGATTAGGATGAGACTACCTGGTTTGACAACTTATGTAGAATAATAATGAATGGAAAGGTTACTGGGGTGATTTCAAAACCTGCTCAACAGATGGGTCTCGTGTCATAATGAGTAGAGAAGTAGAACGGTTTTCTTACAGCCAATGAATCGAATCCTGCTGTGAGTTAGGTTCTGTCTTCACATTTCATTCATCATTGAACTAGTGTTACTTGAAACTATCCGTACGGACTAAGAAGGATTTTTCATCTCATAAGTGAGATCACTTAACAAACCATGGAAAAGTGTCTCAACAAATCTTACTTAATCATGACTGACCTCAATCCCGTATACAAGCAAATCCGGCACCACCAGACCTCATTATAATCCCCAGTGTGTGAATTTGTTCTCTTGGTACGAATCAGGATGGATATACGTCATTGATGTTGAATGACAATAATACATGTAACGTATTCGGGTTTTCCTTTAACAGTGGAAAACCTATGAAATTCGTCAATCTCTGTCTCTAATCCTATAAGGGTGGGGTTGGGAAGTACTGAAGAGCTCCAAATTAGGATGAAACAACTATCTAGTTTTCTCTGGTTTTCCGTGATCCTTCACATGACTTTAGCTGACGACAAAAATCATCTTCAGATTAATCAATTATTTTGACGAATTATATGTAATGTATTCTGTCTCGTTTTGCAACAACTGACTGATAGGAAAAAGTCGATAACTTCAGATTATAATCATATCTGTAATTCGGATCGATATACTAATCGATGTCAATCTACTGGTGTTTGTATGGTTAGAAGCAACAATTTGATTAGCATAATTTTAATCCATCATATTTTAACGTTAATCAACATGTGTTTGAAGGTACTTTTTTTCTTCGCTTGTAAATTATTCATTGCAAAGAAAAAATTGAAACAATCTTAGATAGGAAAAATGGAAAATACGTCTGTAATAGGCAATTAGGTTTCTTTTCTTATTTTAGAAAGGGAGACCTATATAAAACAGTGAAGTCTAACTGGTTATTTCGCGTGAATTTGAAGGTCACCTCAGTAACTAGAATGGTCGGTGACTAGTATAGTCGTCAATGTGGTCTGTTTATTTCGGCTGGGAAAGTAGACTTTCATAAATAAACAAATCTGACTGATTATTTCAGTTGCTGCTACGGTGGCCGTCAAAGTAACTTACAACAAGGAGCGGGTTTAAGGCCACCTTAGTAACTGCTGTGATAATTACTTAGTTTCACCGAATTATATTGAACTTAGGTACAGTGGTACAGTTGTGCGTGTCAATGCATGAATTACAATAGCCGAGTGTTTTTCCAGATTATTGATCTTTTTGAGGTCTGTCATTCTGTATTTAGCTAAGTCCTTATGTCCTGCTAAACAAACTAACCCCGACCGGCTATTTTGACCTATGTGCTTGACCTCACAGTTATTGCGTGGGATTTGGTAGATCCAATCCATCAGTAAGAAAAGCGGAACAAAGGAATTTAGCTAAGTGTAGAATGACAGACCCCAATAAGATCAATAATCTAGAAAAACACTCGGCTATTCCAATGTATGCATTAACACACAACTACACAATAGGGTGGGATGAAACCACTGTACTAAGGTAGTGATTGAAAGAGATTGATTACTGAATCCTAGTTCATCAAATCTGCACCTAACACATGTAAAAAAAACTAAAGCAACGCCTATACCAGAGGTAACGAGAATTTTACTACCAATAGAAACAAAGAATATGAGATAACAGGACTATAAAAAAAGACATCGAAAGTAGTGTGATTACATTGATATGAATATGAGTAATAAATTATCCCCGAAATATCAAGTAAATAATAATGTATCAGTGTGTGTTATAAGTCAAATAAATAAATCAAACACGGAACTAAGTGGTTATCTCAGCAGTTGCTACTACGCTCTTGAACTGTCTAAAGATGACTCTTCATCATATACGATGAGTAAAACCACATTGGAACAAACAACTGTACTACTAAAAATATGACCGATTGTCCACGTGAAATTGAATAATACCGTCTCAACAAAAGCAAGTTATTAGCTAAAAAGTCACGAGATATATAAATAAAAAGCAGACGAAGTATTTCCGAGATTTTTGTAGCCATATTCACAGATGAGACCGAAAATGAATTTATCCAGGTTTGTTTACATATAACATACATTAAGTCAAAAGGTTTATGCATTCATATTGATCTCATATGCTAAATTCAAATATAAGCATTGGTTACCACTAAACATACGTCAAGTATATTGTATTGTCACTGTAAACCAGAATTCTGTAACATTATTACTGCAATTCATAATTCTGATATCCATATAGGAAAAAAATGAATCACAGTTGTAGTTCACTCATCCACATCATTCAGCAATTCCAAGGAGTCACAAAACACTTCTCACACAGTTCAGTCAACCACAATCACGAGTGACTTCAAAGGCAATCCTAACAACCACTAAAATAATCAGTTAATTTCATTCAGAGTAGTCTGATGCATAACGCTCTGGTGTCTCAAGTCATGGTATGGGGTACCAGCCTCACAGGAGTGCAGTTATGTCTGCTGATGAGCCCCAAATTGGAGGAATGCACGTGCTTGATTCCACTGCTAGCCACCACCAAACAAACTACAATCTGAAGAGTATTCAAGATCGAGACAGCCGCAAAGGAAACCATCTGCAAGCCTACGTCGAGAAATTCGACACAGCGTAACAATGGACAGTTATACGCATCAACAAACAAAACTAAATAGTTTATTTCATCAGTTGCTGAGGTGAACTTTAAAGTCACTCTCAGTCATACAATGATTAATACCTATATTTGTGACGAGTGAATTTAAGGTTGGTTCATCCCAGCAACTTCAGCTATACACAACTAAACTTCTTCATTTCTTCTAGAGAACTAATCTTTTCATAAACAACTAGTGACACTCAAGGTCACTCCAACGCATTTCAAACCATCTAAGCACGAACTTCCTTGTCTTGGATATCTATATGAGGGGAAACAAAGTTTTTAAGAAGTAACAGAATGAAAGTAGGTCAAGTGAGAAGGCTAGACTGAAGGCCAGGATGAAACAGAAAGTCGGAAAGACAAAAGTTTAGTTATAGTGACGTTGGTTTCAGGCACCGAATTTACCAAGCAAAGTGTAATGTGATGAAAAGCTACTCGTCAACACAAAAGCGTGCCATTAACTTTCAAATCATCAAAGTCACGACACTTTTGAGGATACGCAGCAGCCTGTCAACCGGTTTGAAAGATGAGTAAATAAATTCTAGAGGCCACCCTACCAACGACTAAAATAACCAATTCAGTTTCTCTGTTTCAGTTGAAAATCAGATTTTCATAAAACCAAGAAGTCTAATTGGTTATTTCAGTTACTATTAGGGTAGCCTTTAGACTAGACTATCTCTTGAAAGTTGTTCAAACATTCACCTCATGGCTCATGTCAATGATCTGTTTAAGAGTTGAACAGCACGGACTTTCGTCACTATCAGTAATGCAGTCAGTTGATTCAATTCGAGATTTTTTCCACCACTCGGGAATATGTTGCCATACCTTTCACTTGTAAAGATCGCTGAGTCTTTGCTTATCTGCAATGTGTTTCTTCTTAACGGTAGCACTCAGTCCCTATCTAAGCACCAATCACTCACACAGAGGTGCGTATCATGACTCATTTGATCGTTGGTTATCATAGTTACTAGTAATGAGAACGTATCAGTTGAATGAAGCAAACAGACTTTCCATTGAAGAGTAAAAAACACCAACACAGCATCAGAAATAATTGATTAATAATCTTGCTTAATTTTGCTTATCGTTTCTTATCTGTCGACTGATTCATATGTCACGTAGCATTCAGTCGTGAAGTTTATCATACAGATATGTGATTGGAAATTCTACTTCACAGTTATTTGCACTGCATCAAAACCTCTGCTGGTTTATCTGCAGGTGTCGATGGCAAGATGATATGATGGGAAGGGGTAGGGATTATTCAGCTTCCTAGTTACTTCCTAGTTTGTCTCAGTTCGACTGAATCGATAGTCAAGAAAGAAGAGTAGCAAAAAAGGAATCGATGAATATGTTGTATACGAAAGTCTAAAACGCTATCACTCAACATGATAGTAATTTCCAGAGTAAACAAACTACACTACTATGGAAAATAGGTTACCTTTTAGATGATGTTTTCCAATCAAACATCAATTGTTATTGGTGAGAATAACAGTGATAAGGTTAAGTCTCGAATAAGCCAAGAAAACATGCAACTTTTATATGAGATTTAGATAGATCAACCAACTAACCGGCTGACTGGACTATAGTATGAGCGAGAGTAACATTGTGCAACGGTTCGATATGATGCTCTTTCAAACGTAGCAAAGAAAGAAAATCAACAAGCTTACGAACCTAGTGACTCAAAACATCAAAAGACAGAATGAAAAAGCATAGTTTTCCAATAGCAACACCTTTACAAAGAGTGACTGTAATACTTTCACTGTGGTAGACCATTTAGCGTATCTGGTCGTCTGGTCGTCTACTTCGTTTAGCCATAAAGTGGATTACGGAAGTTAACTTCGGTCTATATTCCACCTCACTCAGTTCACTGTTTGTGGTAAAATGTGCACAGTCACTCACTCACTCACTCACTCACTCACTCAATCAATCAATCAATCAATCATCAATCAATCAATCAGTGAATCAATCAATCAGTCAATCGGTCTCCACTGGCGTGGCAGCTAAGTCCAGGGTTTATTTCTAACACTTTATTAACTAAATTTTTCCTACATTTTAAAAATTTTTTAAAGGTTTAATCGCGTACATTTTGACTCTGTGAGTATGCGGAGACGAAACGCCTGCTTTAAATATGTATTTTAGCGTCGAACTTGACCACCATAGGAGAGGTGAGTTGAAAATGAATCAGTTTCATGGTTTGTAGGGGTTTATTTAATTCAGGTTGATGCTGATTATGGGTTGACGTCAGTCAGATAATAACTGAAAACCTGGGAGCACTAGACAGTTGTTTTGTCCTAGAATGGGAAGTCTCAGCAGTGTGGATCAATGACCCTAGCCGCCTGGGATCGAACTCAGGACCTGGTTTTTCTGCACGCACCTTAACATTTAGTCACTGAATCAAGAAATAGTTAACTTAATCCAGGGTGCAACTTAAGTTGCATATGATTTTCAGTCATCACTCTCACACAATCCCTAATTTGAATTAAAGAAGAATGAATGTATGTGAGTACACTATTCCTCATAGTCAAATTGCTGAAGTTTCTAAAATTATCTCTGACTCTAATGTGATGGTAGTTTCCAATTGGTAGACTTACTTATGTTGTGAGTCATGGCACGTACAATAGTAAAAAGAATAGCATCACAATTTCGTCTGGAAATAGCTTTTAAAATTTAGGTTGAAATGAAATTAATCAGAACTAGACCAGAATCAAGTCTTCGGATAAACCAACGGAAGAATATAAGATGATACGAATACTTTCCTTCAAGTTGTAGGAAAATGATATGGTGATATGTTGTGGATTAAAGCATCACAGCATTTGGGGATAGAAAATATAATATTAACATGATATGGTAAGTAAAGACCCATGAGAAAACTTAGACTTTTCAATTAAGGCATCGATATATCAATAACACGTTAGGCATATTTGCTGTTTGCCCTAATGATTGAGTTGTTGGGCGTGAATGTTACATGATGAGTCATGTTTTAGTTACCGTGTTCTTATTGGCTGCCTTTTATGTTTTTGCATTTATCCGGTCGCCATGTTTTTAACGACCATAATAAATGTGCTTGTTTAAAAAAACAACTACAGAAATATTCTTCACTGTATTTCCGTTATGCACATCACTTCTAGGGTGGAAGGAAATTAGCCAATCAAGTATGAGATACATAAGCTGTCTCACTGTTTTGTCTCCTATTTGCGGGTGGCTAATATCTTTCCTCCTTTTTTCATTTGACTTCGTTGGGATAAAATGTAGTTCTGGTTATCTTTATTCGATTGAGTTTAAACGGAATATACAGGATCTAGGTTAAACAAATATTCACAGCTGACAGTGGAATATATTCACGTTTGTGTTGTTTATCAACGTTACAAACAAACTAGTGAAGATGGATGTTTCTAGCTAGCGTATACATAATACTTGGGAATTGCAATAGTTAGACAGATATTATCGATACGATCGGTCAGCAATCGGTCTTTCGTGTAGTAATTTAAGGACTCAACGATTATTTTTCTTGTCCGCAGTAGAGATCAACGAAAATGTACCAGGACAAATAAAATTTAAAAAGCTTAATCATTCAAAGTACAGGTTACTGTGCTCTGATAGTTTGTGAATCACACTTATACGTAGTTAATTGGTTGAGAGTGATAGAACGGAAGACTAGGTTTCCTGCTTCTTGCTACACGCATCCGGTTTCACCTTCATTGTTACGGAAAAAAACAAGGCAATAATAGAGGAAGAAGAAGACCACAGAAAGTGGAATTATGTTAAAAGTATATATAGTTAAAACAATGGTATAATAATACCATATGGTATCACTTTCCTTTCTTTTTTCAATGGATACAGTAAATTCCACTTGTATCACTTCTTTTGTTTAAAGAGGACAGACAAACTATTCATTACAGTGCTTTAAATGACTCCATAGCAACGTGTATGTAATCTGGTTTTTTCAAATATAATAACTGAAGTTTAAAGAAATTAAAATCTTATCAAGTTTTTTACACTAGTTTTATGCAGTTGCCTTCCTGTGTGTGTGGGTGTGCTTACGATTTTCTTTCAGATGGCGTATTGCTTAAACAAAAATCACTTTTGTTAATATGAGTTTGTGCGCGTACTCACTCCTGTCAGTGAATTCGTTTATCATACATACAATGAAAATCAACTTTTAGAAAATATCTTCCTTTGACTAGTAAACTAAAGTCATTTGAAATAGCATCGGGTATCGCGGATCAACAATCAACTGCGTCATTCCAGTGAAAAACTAATGAGGGTGCTGTTTTCAACTTCTAGCTACTTTTGAAACTCATCTGTAGGTTTCATGCAAATTACGTGTTGCCATTAGGACATACAGAATCAGAATCTTAAAATCAGTGACCGATGAATTATTATTACTGTACATTTAGAGTGATTACACGACACTAGGCGCAAAAGATCATGACTAATGTTCGCAGTTGCTGTTGACATCAATCTGTAAATATTACGCACAGATTTGTCTGGATTTTATACAACATAACGGACCAAAGGCCTCATGAATATTTATTGTACACATACCGAGGTATTAATAGATTGTAGGATGATTTATTCTGGTGCGTATCACTTGATGGATTCGCACCTGTGGAGGCATACGTAAACTCCAACCTCTAGGCTAAAAATTGGTCTTCATGATTAAGTGGGTGAATGAATGAATGAATAGGAAAGTGATTGATTGAACGATTGATTCACTGACTGATTGACTGATTGATTGATTGAGTGACTGTGCACATTTTACCACAAACAGTGAACTGAGTGAGGTGGAATATAGACCGAAGTTAACTTCCGTAATCCACTTTATGGCTAAACGAAGTAGACGACCAGACGACTAGATACGCTAAATGGTCTACCACAGTGAAAGTATTACAGTCACTCTTTGTAAAGGTGTTGCTATTGGAAAACTATGCCTTTTCATTCTGTCTTTTGATGTTTTGAGTCACTAGGTTCGTAAGCTTGTTGATTTTCTTTCTTTGCTACGTTTGAAAGAGCATCATATCGAACCGTTGCACAATGTTACTCTCGCTCATACTATAATCCAGTCAGCCGGTTAGTTGGTTGATCTATCTAAATCTCATATAAAAGTTGCATGTTTTCTTGGCTTATTCGAGACTTAACCTTATCACTGTTATTCTCACCAATAACAATTGATGTTTGATTGGAAAACATCATCTAAAAGGTAACCTATTTTCCATAGTAGTGTAGTTTGTTTACGCTGGAAGTTACTGTCATGTTGAGTGATAGCGTTTTAGACTTTCGTATACAACATATTCATCGATTCCTTTTTTGCTACTCTTCTTTCTTGACTATCGATTCAGTCGAACTGAGACAAACTAGGAAGTAACTAGGAAGCTGAATAATCCCTACCCCTTCCCATCATATCATCTTGCCATCGACACCTGCAGATAAACCAGCAGAGGTTTTGATGCAGTGCAAATAACTGTGAAGTAGAATTTCCAATCACATATCTGTATGATAAACTTCATGACTGAATGCTACGTGACACATGAATCAGTCGACAGATAAGAAACGATAAGCAAAATTAAGCAAGATTATTAATCAATTATTTCTGATGCTGTGTTGGTGTTTTTTACTCTTCAATGGAAAGTCTGTTTGCTTCATTCAACTGATATGTTCTCATTACTAGTAACTATGATAACCAACGATCAAATGAGTCATGATACGCACCTCTGTGTGAGTGATTGGTGCTTAGATAGGGACTGAGTGCTACCGTTAAGAAGAAACACATTGCAGATAAGCAAAGACTCAGCGATCTTTACAAGTGAAAGGTATGGCAACATATTCCCGAGTGGTGGAAAAAATCTCGAATTGAATCAACTGACTGCATTACTGATAGTGACGAAAGTCCGTGCTGTTCAACTCTTAAACAGATCATTGACATGAGCCATGAGTGAATGTTTGAACAACTTTCAAGAGATAGTCTAGTCTAAAGGCTACCCTAATAGTAACTGAAATAACCAATTAGACTTCTTGGTTTTATGAAAATCTGATTTTCAACTGAAACAGAGAAACTGAATTGGTTATTTTAGTCGTTGGTAGGGTGGCCTCTAGAATTTATTTACTCATCTTTCAAACCGGTTGACAGGCTGCTGCGTATCCTCAAAAGTGTCGTGACTTTGATGATTTGAAAGTTAATGGCACGCTTTTGTGTTGACGAGTAGCTTTTCATCACATTACACTTTGCTTGGTAAATTCGGTGCCTGAAACCAACGTCACTATAACTAAACTTTTGTCTTTCCGACTTTCTGTTTCATCCTGGCCTTCAGTCTAGCCTTCTCACTTGACCTACTTTCATTCTGTTACTTCTTAAAAACTTTGTTTCCCCTCATATAGATATCCAAGACAAGGAAGTTCGTGCTTAGATGGTTTGAAATGCGTTGGAGTGACCTTGAGTGTCACTAGTTGTTTATGAAAAGATTAGTTCTCTAGAAGAAATGAAGAAGTTTAGTTGTGTATAGCTGAAGTTGCTGGGATGAACCAACCTTAGAATCACTCGTCACAAATATAGGTATTAATCATTGTATGACTGAGAGTGACTTTAAAGTTCACCTCAGCAACTGATGAAATAAACTATTTAGTTTTGTTTGTTGATACGTATAGCTGTCCATTGCTACGCTGTGTCGAATTTCTCGACGTAGGCTTGCAGATGGTTTCCTTTGCGGCTGTCTCGATCTTGAATACTCTTCAGATTGTAGTTTGTTTGGTGGTGGCTAGCAGTGGAATCAAGCACGTGCATTTCCTCCAATTTGGGGCTCATCAGCTGGACATAACTGCACTCCTGTGAGGCTGGTACCCCCATACGCATGACTTGAGACACCAGAGCGTTATGCATCAGACTACTCTGAATGAAATTAACTGATTATTTTAGTGGTTGTTAGGATTACCTTTGAAGTCACTCGTGATTGTGGTTGACTGAACTGTGTGAGAAGTGTTTTGTGACTCCTTGGAATTGCTGAATGATGTGGATGAGTGAACTACAACTGTGATTCATTTTTTTCCTATATGGATATCAGAATTATGAATTGCAGTAATAATGTTACAGAATTCTGGTTTACAGTGACAATACAATATACTTGACGTATGTTTAGTGGTAACCAATGCTTATATTTGAATTCAGCATTTGTTATGAGTTTAGGTCGAGGTACTGGTGATTGTCTTGATTAGATTTTTTTAATATTGTTTTGTACGTTTTCTGAGGCTTTGCTGTACGGAATCATATTTACTACGTAGTTGCTGGACTAAGAAAAATTTGCCTAATATATATTCATGTGAAACTGTGGTGTTGATTTGCACTGTGCATTTGTGAATTTCTGCGGGTCACTTGTTTTTAGGATTTGATGATTGTATTATATGAATGAGGAGAATATTTTTATCCCCAACCTTGTTTTGATTTTATGTGATTAGTAGAGAAAGATTGTTTCATGCTCTGAAACCTCTGAATGAATGAAGTCTAATGAAAATCACCATTTTTGAATTTTTGTAAATAATGGAAGATTAAGGAATTGCTAATGGTTAATGATTTAAACAAAATTATGCAGAGAAAAAATTAAATATGGTAAATATTTTTTATACGGAACAAAATATCTTCTTTGTTGTTGGGAGATGAAAAAGTATTATTATTTTTTTTCATCGTAATTAGCTTTTGTTTTGAATAAGAGAAAATACATTAATTATATACTTCGCATATTTACCTTTGTTATTTCTCATCTCAACACTGTTTTCGCCTAAATCTTTCTTGAATGTCATCTTAATTACAGTTCGTGTGAAGTTTGAATTTTGCTGTTTACAGAAATAAATAAACAGTGTGCTTTTTTAAAAAGCTTATTTAACTCTACATAAGGATGGTTAATTTGAATTGTTAGTTTAAACAGAATCTAAAATATCTAAATAACTTTGCCACTAAAACACTTAGAATGGTGTGTATTCAAGGTACATTTTTAAGTTGATGAACAGAAAAATTATGCAACACTCGTTTTAGACTTTTCGTCTACATACTCCTTCACAATGATTGACCAATAAATCGAAGAAATTACGAAACAGATCGTGTGTTCCTCAAGTACATATATACTGGTTCCTATTCACTAGCTTAGGAAACATAAAATGACATTTCAGAATGTTATTAAAGCTTATTAAAACTATAATTCTTTTCTAATAAATTAGTATGCATTCTTATTAATTTTTACCCACATAAAATTGTACACCGAAAATATATGTATAAATGTGTACATATTTGGGCATTGTCTGTTAATTATCTCACTCACTATAAAAATTGTATCGAATGCAACTAACCTGAAATCACCTACTTGTGATAGTTGTATAATATAGACAAAGAATTCATATCGAATCGATAAGAGCAGTGCTGTAGACCAATCAAATCAGACACAATTATAAATTACTTGGCATAGGAACAAAATGATTATTGTTCCTAATATACAAATAATAAATGAAATGTGTAGGCAGTTAAAAACTCTACAAAGTAAACAAACTGGCTGATATGATGTAATTGCATAAAAAAAATACGTTGTCTAAAGATTTGGTCGTTGAACAGCTGTTGAAACGTTATCGACCTCGGTCGAAGATATCGTAGAAAACCTGGTGACGACTTTCTCTTTTTGGAGTAGAATAAACCGTAGTGAATAAACTGTAATATTTGTTCCTATATTGTTTATATTTTTGGGATAGTATTTATCACGAAGCTACACGAGTCGGATAGCCATTGGAAACCTGGGAGTATCAGACAGCTGATTCGTCCAAGTATGTTGCTCCTCAGCAGTACGTGGCCACGATCCCACCCACCAGGGATTGAACTCAAAGCCTTCAGGTTTCATGGCGAATAAGTTAACCATTCAGCCACTGAGCCAAAATTCAGTGGTTCACAGTTTCCCAATTCTTTTACTCTTGATATAACCCGACTATAAATCAAAGTCTTCAACTGACATATGCTTCACTTCTGACTAGTTTTTATTTACACTTCATATCTGTGGTATTTGAAGGATCTACAGGTCATTCATATAAGTTTTAAGATTGACACCGAAAGATAGGATTCCTAACTAGCAACTCTGCCAGTATATGACTATTGGTCGCGGATATCAAGGTGATGGGTTTGTGTACTGCCTACCTATTCATTCACATTAGTAGTCTGCCAGAAAATACAAACCTAATTTATACAGAATACTTGTAGCTTAGGTCGATACTTTTGGTATTTTTATGTGACTGATGTGTATACTACATGATGAGTAGATCTAATATTTGTCATACTGAACAGCTTCATGAAGAAATGAAATTTTAAATATTGGGCAGAAATTTTGAATTTATATATTCCGATGACCTTGGTGGTGATTGGTCATCCTAAAATAATGTCTAGAGTGCTTATCATAGCTTTCCAATTAAAGCATAGAGCTCAGTGAACACAAAAGCATTGGAAACAGTCTTAAGTCGAAATTTTATTAGTGGCGTAAATATCCTCATTTTATTAGGGAAACTCATCACAAATTAAAGCTTCGTGGGAAATTAAAAAAAAAGTGAATTGTATACATAATAAGTTGGTCTGTTTGTTAGTTCTCAATAATAACATTCTTTGATATGAAAGATCCCGAACTTCCTTTCATTAATGCTGTGTCTGAGAAAAGCCGTTTAACTGTATCTGCCTGTATACTTCATCCGAAATCACAAGAATGTAAAACAGCTCTGATTAATGGGCTTTCTTGCATGAACAGAAATGGAATCAAGCATATTAGTTTAAGCAAACAGCTGAAAATGTATACTACTGAAGAATTTGAGTAGTTAGAAGGCACCAGGCCGATGTATAGATTTTGCCGGGCATCCACATTAAAGTGAATTAGACACTAGATGGCTGGTTTACTCGTCTGAGACCGAGTTTATCAGCGGTGTACTCGGATAAAGTTAGATAACAGAGCCGAATTGTTCAGATCACCTGAATCTGGTTTGCTGACTTACACGGACTGGGATACCTAGATTAGGATGATCAGTTGGCAAATTGCATTATCCAGGTTGACATTTCTCATAGCTGAATAGTTTTTCAACTGTCTAGATGGGATGTCAACAAGCTTTCCATTGGAAACCACTCAGCCAAGTTCACAATGTGTGATCTCTGACATAAAAGTGTTATGAACTAACGAGATATGCTGCTAAACCATTGCTAAATTTATCATCCTATTTCAGCTACCAGTTTATAATGGGAAATCCATAGGGCCTCAAGAATAAAATACTGTCATCAGAATAAAAAAGCTGGTTGTTCTTAAGTCATCAGTGTGTAAAACTTCAGATGAAATAACCTAATCTAGAACTGTCATTATCGTCTGAATTTGTAAGAGGATTATAACAATGCCATATTTTATTGTATTCCTAGTGTCCTTAACCAATTTAAACGATATAACTCCTAGTTTTTTTCTGACTACATTTTGCAAGGAGTAGGGGTTATTTAAACTATTGTATGAGTATGCACGTGATAACCAATTCAAATCAGTCTCATGGAATTCAACCAAAGTTTGTACCATTATTAATATTTTCCATTGTGCGAGCAAGACTCATTTTATAATTTCCTGAGTTGTGCTGGGTACTGTATATATTGCTGGTGCAGCGGAACCATTGAATCAATGAGCCATATATGAGAAATGAAATTCTCTAAACAGAATTGATGTACAAAATCAGCTAGATTCAAAAATCATTGTAGCATCGAAGTGCAAGAGGTGTGGACATAAGTGTTTATTTTATTAAAGCTAAGTGCTTACTTGTACATTTTCAGTAGTATACTTACAATCACAAAATTTGACCCGGATTGCCTCAGAAAAAATATTTGTCTGTGTTACATCATAGATTCACGTTCCTCATTTTATCAAAACCTGAATGATTATGTGTATTTCGAAGCATAAACTCCTAATGCAGATATCTTACACTACTTTAAGGTTCTCTGTGATGCTTTTCCTTGGTCTTGACTGGTTTTTAAATGCAGAATGTTTCATCATTTCGGGGATATACTTACAAACCAGTATGCCGATGTATCTACTGAAACCAAAGCTAAGCATCAAATGTTCTGAGATTCTTAGCTTTACCCACTGGATCAATCGTCTGGATGCTTTTACATAGCCATAGTTCCGGTTCAACATGTGAACAACAAGAGTTTACAAAGTCTAAGTAACAACAAGTCCCCATTAGGCAAATAGAATAAATGGCATTTATTATAATCTCTGTTCCCATTAATCTACACATAAATCGTTCCAGACATATCGTACAGTTTGAGAGCTTGTTGAGAATTATTCTAAAGATTTCAAGACGACAGGAAGCAAAGGAGAAACGTTTGTGGACTAAGAAATGGATAAATGCTGCGAAAGGAGGATCTCCAGACTTTCAATCAGAATAACGTATGGATGCGTCCACTCTCTTACAAGCTGTTTCAGCCTTGATTTAGCCATTATCGATGCGATGTGTAAAAGGTCCAGAGATATGGGGATGGTTGTGAGAAGACAGTGTAATAAGATATATCCGATTTCCTCGTGTTACTACATGTGAAATAAACTGGAAATTGTTCGCTAAACTTTTCCATTACTTGACCAGTTTTCCAGAAGGTAAATCTGTAAGTTTAAAGTCTAAGAACCATTTAAAGTCACGTCAAACCACATCTCGAAGCACACAGCTGTTATACTTAATTTCATCAGGATAAATAAACTGATGAACAGACACTTACATAACACCTTTTTGAATAATCAACAAATTGGATAATAGTAGATGAATACTATTCCAGTGGATTAAAAAACTGTACTTGGAGATCTGATCATTTGAGTAACAACACTGTATCCAATTAATCCAAAATATCTTCTTTGAAGCTAGAAAAATATTTTTTTATGCAGTTCTTTGCCTCCAAACTGTGATTCTCAGAAATTGACAGGTAACAATTTTTCAACAAAAATCCTCATAAATTCTTATCACTTTTTCCTTTTTTGTCGTATTTCTGAGCATGGCGGAAGTAACTGGACTTTCCTTCTTACAGCAGTTTGAGTCATTTAGGAAACACCTACTTTCATTTAGAAAATATTTGTTTAATAGTTATAATCATAATCAAGCGGCAGTAACGCGTCACGAATTAATATGGTAGTCGAGAAAAACCCTTGGCGATTGAAGTGAAATAAAAATATGGTCAGCAGTTGGACCTCGAGCTCGGTTAGTAGGGGATCGGGCAGAAAAACGCGTTGGTCGCTGGTTCGAATCCGGTGGTGGTTCAAAGTTTCATTTCACCTTCAGTCACCACCCAGTAATAATAATAATTTTATTTATTGATTTAATTACTTGTTGTAGTGAACCAAAAGGGATGCATATCTTGCCCAAGTATATTTTAGCCAATTTTTTCATTGATTTTAGATATTTTCCTCACCAATTGTATTTAGTGTAACCATTTTACAGATTTCGTTGTGATTGACTAATTATCTTTTTTATGCTTCATCGTTGAAAACTAAATCATTAGTCAACTGTAAACTATTTCTTTCATCATTTAACCTAATTGGCTTTGTTTTATGCTTGTAATTTCTTTTGTGGTTTTGGACATGCTATTCAGCTGTATAGGCGCACTAGCTGTATATCTTAATGAATGGCTTGTAAAAAGGCTGTAAGATCCTAGTGTGAGTAGTAGTAGTGGTACTTTACTTTTACTATCACAACTCGGAGGCCAGTGGTTGGAATTATGCTGCGTCCAAAATGTTATTTCCCCTTGAGTTATCATTCAGTATTTTAATACTATCACGAAAATGTAATTCCTTTGACACCCAGTTAATTTGCAGGCCAAAATGATACTAAAAATTTTCTAATGTTATTATATAATATGACTTGTTCTTTGAGTATTGTATCACTCACTAAACAGATATATTCTATGCTCTAAAAGATGCAAGGATAAACATTGGGCAAAATAATATAGATCCATTATATTATTTCCTTGGTTCTCGTCAGCCGCTTTCAGCTTAGGATATTTACAATAAAAAACTACAATAAAATATTGACACACATTAGTTCACTGAAATCAGCCAAAACAGGACAACGACATAGAAGAGTAAAAAAACGGTTCGAAATGAAATGAAGTCAAATTACTGATGTCGTAAATGTATAGGTATTTTGAAGTTATTGAGGATTTCTACTTTTAAGGTAGTCTTCATCACAGACTGACGTAATTTGAAAAACCACTGAAAACCTGGGAGCACTGGACAGCTGTTTGATCCTAGTATAGGACTCCTCAGGAGTAAGCTGCCGCATCCTCACCAAGGAGAGTCACGCTATGCTGCGAACGGGCAGAGGTAGGAAACTGTGGACAAGTGAACTCCTACCTAGTGGTTGAGTGGTTAACGTGCTCATTGTGAAGCCTGGAGGTCCTGAGTTTTATCCTTGAGGGGAAATGGGCTCATGGGCGCGTCATGCTGAGGAGTCTCGTAATAGAACAAAAAACAGCTGTCCACTGCTTCTGTTTTCGAAATGGTTCTTCAACTGATGTCAATCCGTGATGAATGTCATCTTATTGGAACGATAATTCTCGTAAGAATTAGATGGGGGCAGAAAAAAAAACAGATATTGTGTAACTTGGAACACAAAATTAGGTAAGTCGGTCAGTAGACAAGTTCATAGTAATCAGATAACAAAATGTCACAGAACATGAGTAGAACTCAGTCGATCAAGATTGGAGTTTAGAGTTAACTGAAAACCTGACGATAGGATAATGATGTCAACAAATAAGTGGGATTCAACATGGACCGACATCAATCGGATGAACATTAGAAACCTGAGAGCACTGGACAGTTGTTTCGTCTTAGCATAGGACTTCTCAGCAGCGAGCGCCTATCATCTCGCCCCATCGGGGATCGAACCCAAGACCTCAAGTTCCGTGGCCGGCACTTTACCACTGAGCCTCTGGATGGGGTTGCAGTTGTCCATATTTCCAACTTTTATCGGTTCACGACAAAACACGACCATCAGCCAATGTCATCTTTGGGTATTTGTCTTCATGGCCACCAGGTTTGTCCCACCGGTCACGACCTCTCATTGGAACTTCAGGAATCATCTCTCGAAGCTAGTTACCAGTGAGCACTGGATAAATTTAATTTGGGGGTTTGTGAGGATTTATTGATTTTTCAAGGTGGTATTCATCAAGGACTGACATCAACTGGAGGAACATTGGACTCTGGACATTGAAAAGCTGGACAGGTTTCCAATATTCCTCCAATTGTGTCCTTGATGAATACCAACTTGGAAAGTCACTAAATCCCCACTAACCCTCAAGTTAAATAAGTGGAAGGTTAAGAAATTAGCTTACATGGGTGGTTTAAGACTGAGAAAAAATTCCCAATCATCGATTTTATAGATATTTACGATCGAGTTGAAATAAACCGAGTAACCTTGTGTCCATTCATGCAGTAGACAATGAGCCACACCTGTTGTGTCAGCGCTAATGATAAGCCACGGTAGGTGGGGCGGTGTTCGAACCCATGACGCAATAGTTGAAAGTAACCACCCTCAACTAATGGGCCACAGCTCCAGAGATAGAAACTTTATAGTGGGCATCAAGCCAACATTTGTACGTCAAAGGAACTGGAAACTTTAAATTAGTGAACCGGAACCACTTATTGAGATGAAAACACCAAATAAAAATCAGTCTCAAAGACACTGGGACATTTTAGACTGTCCATATACCGTACATTAAAGATGCAAAGACCTTGTTGTGTGAAATTTACTAATGAACCTATTACTGGATATGCAGTGTCACACAATTCTAAAGCTAGTCAGTATGCAGTCAAGTATGACCATGAGTTACCTGTATCCGTGGACATTTGGCCTAATTCACTCTATAGATCTAAAGTGACGACCACTACATTATAAAATTTAACTCAAAGATACTGCAATTTTTCATATGTAGTTGTAATAATCGATAATCCATCTTGTCTGTCGCTCATATGCATAGTGAAATGGTATAAAATACTTCTACTACTTCCTACATCTCGACTCCGTAAACGAAGATTTCAGCGGTATTACTTAACGATTGTACGGCAAATGTTCGGTAGACAAATGACTTAAGAATAAACTAGCAACAAGAAAAATATTATTTATAAGTAGATACGTTTATTATCGAAAGCGAAATATATTCAATAAGTCATAAAGTTTCGCTTCATGGTTAAAAAACTTAAAGCTTTTCAGTACTTTAGAGGTATTTTTTAACCAGGATTTCACTCCAGTGGAGAAATTGTTTTATGTAAGGATGTACTAGAGAGTTGTTCCATCCTATCCAGCTACTTTACATAGTCAGTGCTCATCATTTCTACCTCGTTGCCATATGCTAGCAAGCTCTTGCTCAGGTTTCTTATTTCTGCACACTAACGCACAAATCACATTCGCAGTACTGAAGACACTCATACTCCCTAAAGGATTTACATTGCAGATATTCACTTGTGAAAGCAGAGATTTTATCACTAAGTTAAATGGTGAGTTAACAGTTTTTTGGGTGAAAAGAGGCAGTGAGAAGAAGAAACACTAAGTCGTATCTGAAAGAAAAGGATAAACTGTATCCACTACAGAACCTAACTGATTCAACATTCAGTTCATAACTAACACTCCTAGACAGGCAAGTTTATCATGACAGAGATTATTGACAAGATACAAACTCAAGCAAATCTTGTGATCTGAATTTACGGTATCAATTTTTTGAGTGACTTCAGAAAACTAATAAATAAGCAACTGATTCAAATCAGTTTCGTACTATTACATAATACAAAAGTTCGTGACGAGACATACTTCGTGGAAAACCACTGAAAAAAGGCATGAAACTGTTTCAGTTAACAGAAAAAAATAACAATTTTTCAAAGCAAAGTCTAAAATGTTTTTAATCCATAACCATATAGAAAGGGTTTAGCGAGAAGGATTTGAGAAATTTCATATTGAGTCATAAAGGAGTGAATTCTTTATTTAAGGATAAATAACTTTTAAAAAGAAATTGAATGGGGACAGTTTTTTACTCACTTTATCCAAAGACTTCAGAGTTATACATCCAAGAATATGTTATTCGACAGCTAGTTGGGAAAACGTCTGTTTAAGTAGACCAAAGGATTGATCTTATCTCATCTAACTAGGAAGTGCATATAAAATTAGGCTAAGTCAATCAACCCCTTCCAGCTATATGGGGGTTCTAGATGATTTACTAAGAGGTTCATTATTAGGTGATCTATATATGCTAAGAGCTGTGGGAATTACCATGAGTAAACGGGGTTCATGCATTCAAAATAAACAAATACGACTACTTTGTTTGCCCGTGACAGAGTCATCGGAATCTTTTTGAACAGTGAGAACTTGGACCATATTTTGACTCTCTCATCTTCACCTTTCTCTGCCTTCTTTTTTGTATCCATGACACATTTATCTCATATATAGCATCAATTTAACCACCACTGTGAATAATAATTTTACGGTTATTCACGTCGTAGCTGAA
Organism: Heterobilharzia americana; assembly: GCA_944470555.2. Classification (NCBI taxonomy): domain Eukaryota; kingdom Metazoa; phylum Platyhelminthes; class Trematoda; order Strigeidida; family Schistosomatidae; genus Heterobilharzia; species Heterobilharzia americana. The sequence continues at coordinate 29,910,413 of OX104132.1, read as the reverse complement.
GATGACCAGTGTGATATTTTTTTATTGCTGTCACATAATTTTCACGTCATCAACTATTAGTCTTCATTTCAAAAAGGCAATTTCTTGTAAATTAAAAACACATGCATTCTTCGTCTTAGCGCCGGACTCCACAACAGTGTACACTCATGATGTTTCCAGGGGTCGAACTCGAGACCTTTAGGACTGAGGAGAACATGTTATCACACAGTTTTACATGCACAAACCTGAAATCATATGTCTTTATGTCTGTCCTTCATTTTATCTGTTCATACTGTTACATTTAAAGTATGACTGACACCAAACTCATTATTTCCGCATTTAACCTGAATTTGCATCTAGCTGATTTGTTTTTACTTAAAGGAGTTTCAGTAGAACAGTATGGATTCATTTTATTTTGAGGTTTATTATCGGCTGCTTTCAACTTAAAACATTTTAAACATCAATTTGTATAAAGTGTTTGCATAACTGAACCAGTTTGGTAGAAAATTATCGGCTTGAAGTGAAGATAGCACTGACATGACGTAATAGAAGACACGCGAGTTGCGCAGGGACTTTAAAGACTACCCTACCAACTGCTATAATGACCAATCGTGTTCCCATATCCCGCCTGGAAAAGTACTTCTCCATAAAATGCAGGAATATGGTTGGCTGTCTCATCAGTTGGTATGGTGGCCTTTAAAGTCACCCCAAATTGAGTGAATAAATATACAATAAATAATAATGGTAAATTTGTCAGTATATACAAGCATTAGATGAATATTCTGGAACGGAAATTGGACAAAACGGGAGTAGACAAATGTACTCTACATATAGAGAAAGGTTAAATACCATATATATAGAAAGGTCAGATGATTGACGCCAGCTAGGAAGGTAAGGTGAGTACAGCTTAGACAATAGAGAAAAAGGAATGAAATGGAATAACAATAAAGATGTGAGAATCGATAATAATTCGTAAAAAGTAATGACTATCAACAACACCAAAGTTTGAACATGATGGACAGAAACTTAACTGTTTCTTTTCTTAATGCATATGTTCAGTTTCAATTCTTTAATGTCTACCCTTCAGTAAGGTGCAACAAATTTGAATTCATGTTACTAATTATTATTATGAACGATTTCTGGATACCAACTTCATATCCCCCATGAATAATGTGAGGAACATTAGTACTGTGGAAGACTTTTACACCTCTCATTCGGAAACCCATAAAATATTTTCATACATGTGGTTGCAGGCTTCTTTTTTCAGTTCTTTCAGTGTATTTGCTTTAACATGTACCTATGAATTAGTTTTATATACCTGTAATGTCGATCGTTTTAGCATAAAAATATTTTTTCATACTCTACACTGAATAAGTGAACAGCCTGAGGACGAAGTATTTAAAACAGTTATTTGCTCCAATATTTTTTGCTCATATATTAATGAGGGACTATTGGAAGTGAAACTGCGTGCATTAGAAATAAGTTTCATACATGATACTACTTCAAAACGTAGTAAATACTGTCAATGTATTTTTGTGGCTTAGTTACGAAACTACTCATGAGTAGCATGAGAGAAATGCGAAAATATCTCCAGTTGTTTCTTACAAATTTAAGCTTGCGAATAATCAGTACCATTTAATTCATAAATTAATTGGTTTTCTATCAATTAAAATTATTTTTAAACATGCTTATTAGAATAAATTCTAAAACACAGCTTTTGAATCCAGTATTGCCACTCATGTAAACTATACGGTTCATAGAAAAATATTAGAGGGACAAATAAACTATTTGTAGCCATTAGTAAAACTGGAAAATATGATTGATATTGGAAATAATAACGATGCTCCGACTGCAAGTGCTCAAATGATGGGGAGATTTTTCTCATAAAAAGAGTCTCCCTGGTAAAGTGACAAATACTAACTACGATGAACAAATATTATGAGACATTTATTTATGTCTTAAAAGTGTAATGAGAATCTCACAAGTACTGGGACTAGTCAACCGCTTCTTTCATAAAGCAGAGATAGTATACCTTTGGTGAACACAATTCAATAAACAGACATTGGTGACCACTTCAGTTACCTTTGGGTTGTTTTATTTTTGCTATTAGTGGACCCAATATACACATACGTTGACACTGGGTGATTACTGAAGGTGAAATGGGAATCTGGGTAACAGCAGGACTGGAGCCAAAGATCCCTGGGTTATCATATCTATGATTCACTAACTGAGCTACGAGACCCAGATACTAATCGGATCTCAATTTCACTTTGATCGCTAATTGAGTATAAATGTACTGGATCATGTAAAACCTTTGAAGAATGAAGTTTGCTGACGTCAGTATTCTTTTAAGATACTAATCCACAGTCTGTAAAGGTATATAACATTAAAAATTTCCAGTGAATCTAAGAATGATTAACAACTCAAGTTGACGCAAATCATTCTAAAAACATTCCTGTCAAGCTCAGTTCGAAACGAATAAACCAGCTATTGGGATTCAGGTTTCTGAGGGAAAGTTGTAGATGTGTGTCAGCAAGCATGAAACCTAGGTTGAGTATTGTGTCAATTTTCTTAAGCCAGTTAACAATCGTCAGGTATTTAGATCGATTTATCCAATGAGCACCATCATTCTGTGTAGTTGAATTTCAAATGATTGGGCTCCACAGCAGTATACGGTGTTCACCTTACATACCTCTGATCATAAGATAACTATCGGTGTCAAACAGTTCAGATGTTATTATTTTGTTCTTCTTTTTTAGTCGCCAGTGGAAAATTTAGTACAATTCTGCAATCTCATTCTCACCTTGCACTAGGAATCTCTTAAATACTAGTAATCCATATTGTTCATTCGTGAATATTCAGAACAAAACCTTTTGCTGCTTTCATTAAATCTGATAAGTTTAGGTTCGACTTTAGAAAAATGTATTTGTGGATGAAAATTCGATTAGCTTTAAATGTAGACTTAATATCTTTTCGATTCCTCAACCATTTGCACTTACATCCGAATGATACTGAACTACTGAATAAAAAGGGAAGTTTTTCAAATTAATCCATGTGCAAGTTTGTTTTCCCTAATTTTATAGATAGGATGCTTTTATATGAATAATATAACAGGGAATTGAAAAGAAACATATCTTTATTGACAGTCAGTTAGTAGTTTGTGAGCTTTTATTGATTTTGAGTAGATTTCTCATTGTAGACAGCTGTTTTATCTTACTTATCACTTTATGACAGTGTGCAGCCGTGACCTCATGACGGATGGAATCTATGACCACCGGGTTCCGGGATAAACACGTTATCCGTCAACCATTCATTGAATTACTACCGATTGTTTATCCATTAGTTGCTTCGAATGAACTCCAATGAGATCGAATAAGAAGTCACCACGTGTGGGGTCAACCAGATTAAGTATGGGAATGAAGACTCGCTGATTATACTGGGTGTGTTCGCCGTATTTTGCAGATTGATAAGAGGCATTAGGACTGCGACTAAACAAGTGGATGGTAATGTACTTACCAATTAATCTGATGGTCTACAGCTTCATCCTTCACATGGTTACGAGGGTGCACTGCAGAGGAGTCCCAAAACAGGACAATAAAGCTGTTCAACAGTCCCAGGTATTGTAAATTACATTATTAGAAATGAAATTTTTATCAGATTAAAAATGTACATATCACCAGGGTACATTTTTCAAATCAAATGCGACTAAGATCATTTTGCAATTATTTTTAAAAATATTGAAATGAATGATGGTTGTATTTCATCGTGAACTGAGAAAAAAGTGGAAAATATAGACCAACAGATTTCAAAATAGTGGCTAAGCTTTAAGATACTTACTGCTGGACCCCATGCCACGCCTTAAGAACTACAAAACAGGAAGAAGTGGCTATCCAGCTTCTTGAATTTGCACTAATCCTCTAGTTGGTGTGAATTTACAATGAAAACTGCTTTAGTATTGGAATTTAAGTGTGAAGGAGCTACTTATGACCGATAATTCTAAACCGTAGTGCCTAACTGATATAATTAAACCACATTCTATGAACTGATCGGAAAATTCTATTGGATTCATTGTATATTTTTCTTAAATGTGTAAGCATGAGGAAACAAGTCCTCAGTGTGCTGTAAAATTGTAAGCTTTCCTTACAAGAATTTGCTTTGCAATGAAAAGTGTGTAGAAGAATGTATACCCCAGAAACAATATTTTGATGTCATTATGAAGCGGACTGGAAATGATATGTCTAGACAAATAAGGAAAACTCAGTCCTAGAAAATGGAGACTTCAGAGAGCCACAAAAATAACAGAACAATCAAAATTTGTGTTGCAAATATTTACCATTATATTTCATTGCTATGCTTGGACAAAAAACACTAGTAACAATGATATTTTACATGGCTTGAACCTTGAACAAGTGAAATTGCGGGACTACAAATGAAAGCATTATTTGAATTAAGATTGATAACTACAATCCTAGATCTATTTCTATGGTTACTGGCGACTTTGACATTCTTAAATGTTCTGTAATATTTCCCAGCAATCAGGAAAGGAATTTATGGTTGTCCAGTTGGGTCAGAAAGATCATAAACACCTTGAACTAAGTAAACTCTCCAGGGTGCATTACGACTGTTAAGCAATGTTCCGAATTTCGTTAATCTGCATGTAGAAAACTTTTATAAAAGAACAATTTATTTATCATTATTATTTCTAGCCCTGTGAACATCTTGAACAGTGTTCTGTGAAGAAAAAAGCCTGACACAGGATGAGGTTTTTTGATCGTTACGATATTTAACCCAAGTTTGATTTTGATCATAAACCATTTTGTTAGATTTGTCACAACATTCACTGGGTATATAAACACCCGAATACAAATAATGTTTTGAATTAAACTGTTTAGTAAGATTAAGATGAGAAGAGATGCGAGGTGCAGACTTCACTGCAACTGCATCTAGTAAGCTACATATGCCTTCATTTCAATATAAAGTCGTTTATTTATACAAAGAAAATGTGGAACTAAACTTTAGTGGCGGGATACCTTTAGGAAGACGAATCAGGTTGCAGATGATACACATTAAGGTCATTTCCTTGCATCCGTTTACCCGGTTGTTGGTGATACATAACTGTTTATTAATTAAAAGGAAGATTACGTTGTCAGTTATTTGCAGAAAGTTAAATCGCTTGAGAGAAGTCTTAGTTGTGAATGTGGTAATGCAATGAACTGTGTACCTAGCGTAACAAACATAAATATAACTGAGTAAGACAACTTAAACAAGACTGGGTAAGTTACATACATATGTCTTCATAAATTATGAATTCTTGGTAAATACGACTGAAATGCAAGGAATGGACATTTTTAGTAGATAAAGGGGAGATCAGAAGAATCTATCCTACTAGCTATCGAAAAATGGGTAGAATTGGACACTACACTATCATAGGTGCTTGAAAGTCATACATGTCGTTATCTGAAATAGGTTAACCCATCAAGTTATTGTTCACGAGGCCTTGTGATCCCCTAGGTGTATGGACGAGTAGCAATACACACAGTGGCATGATTTCAAAGATGATAAACCTGTTGGAAACTTAGATATAGTTATTTTTCATGTAAAACAGACTTATGAATTGTAAAAAGGCACCATTTTCCCTAATAATATTCATGTCCTTCTTATACTGGATTCTGATTGAACTTGACTAGCTGTCACTAAAATTTGTTTCCACAGAAGAAAATTGCTGAAAGTAGTCATTGATTGTCGTTAAATAAGAGTAAAATTGCTGGTTATTTGATGAAAGTTGCGTGAAACTGCACTTACCAAAAGTTATTTTGATTGAATGATAAGTTTAAATCAACGCTAACGAAGGTTAACAAGCAGCCAATAATATTCAGTCTTCAAGTATTTGAGCTCAAACTTAACTCACTAACTTACTCTGAGAGATAAACAATAAAGCAATTATTCAGTGTAATAAGTTATTTGACTAAAGGTTACATTAAGAGTGTCAACATTTTTTTCAGTTCATGTACAAAAATGTTGATGAATTTCACTAAGAAACTGAATGGAGTTTCAGAGTCGCCATGACTAAATATATCATTTTGAGATAAGCTGGGAAAAACCTTAGTGATGATAAGACAGGAACTATAAATCTCCAAATTATCAACTGGTTTGTGAAACTCACTTGTTAATAAAGTTTAAGTTTCACTTTAATAGTCGATCATTTTGACTAATTGTCATTTTAATCCTAATGCAACAATTAAAGGGTTCTCCGCATTTTAACTCTCCAATCAAGTCTCTGCATCTTAACTAAAAAATCACTAATTCAGAAACAGTAAGTGACCACTTGCTTATTAGTTAGGCTATCTGATATAACCTTATTGGATAGAATGTGTATCCATTAACATAGGTCTTGAAGGTGTGGTACAGAAGATTCTTAAAGTAATAATACTCCAGTATTCTCCGAGTTATGATGTTTGGCTGATAAAAAATGACTTATATTTCGCAAACACAATAGACATCCATAATATGTCTAAACCATTTTCTTTCTAGGTCAGTATGCGGTTACAACTACTTCACAGTGGAACGTTGATTAGTATTTTATATGGAGTCATGTGCAAAATATCTAACCTATATTTTAAAAGGATTGTGTTATTTTTTATGGTTGACTGTTCACTGGTAAACATGGTCACACGTATATTCGTTGATTAAAATAACACAGAAGTTCATGCCTTACTGATATTGAAAAATGTTTGATAAATCAATATGAGATGATTGATTCCTATGGTCTTTTAAAACGGTGTCCATTCTGTGACGCTTAAAAACACCTTTTAAGTCATTTCAGTAGATCATATGTAGTGGGTTTTTCAACTCATGGCCTCAGTGACTGATTATCATGTCTTGAAACGAGGGTGAAATTATCAATGAAAGAGTTTATCATACAAATTTCCTACATTACCCTAGTCATAAATGTAAACTTGGTCTTCAGTGTATCTGCAAGCCAAAGTATCCTAAACATGAACAGTAGTGAGACGCTTCAATCAATATAATAGCGGGGTGTTAGCCGAACAAGAGGTGTTATGAATAACGGATTAACTTTGTTGTGACGACTTCATTTGAAGGTTGCATTTTCTGCATTAGAGGAACATTACGTTTTTTCCTTTCCAAGCCAACAACTTGATATTAATCATATAAGTTTTAGTATAACCTCAGGGTGTTTGGAAAATCAAAACAAGGTTTTTCCGAACGTTTCGTTATGCATACCACAGCTTCTTCAGCAGAATATTAGGTTAATGCAGAGTCTCGATTCTTTCTCTGATTGCATACAACTGTGTCATATATTTTCCTTTCAACTGTCTAACCGAAAAACATTGAGAGGAATGAAAACCTTTAACTGAGATAAACCTATAGACACAAATGAGAACCATCCTGCAACGATTATTATTGACTGAATTCCATTTTATTACACTTATCAGACTTGACATACAGTAAAACGTCGTCATTTGTACCCATGAGGTACAAAAGTAATATAATCAGGTGCCTGGATTATAGAGTAGGATCGATTTGTCTCAAGAACTGTATGGAAAAAGAACTACTGTGTATCAGTGATATACTAAGTGAAAACGGATATCTGGATAAGTTCATCAAAACTAATATCAACTACATTGGTGCTAAACGAGAAGTGATGACAGTGGAGAATAAGCCATTGTTTCTGCGCTTACAGTTCAAGGGAGATGTGGCAGGTGATATTCTGTCACAACGCCTAGCTAAAGCAGTCAACAGGACGTTTATAAAGGTCGGCTATGTGTGTCGTTCAGTAGTCGGCCAGTGCTCAGTCTGAGACCTAATCTTAGCTCTTCATCTTGCATGTATCAATTTAACTGTTCCTGTGGAACTAGTTACATAGAACGTAAAATTAGGCAGATGGGTCTCCAGATACGAGAGCTTTTACCGATTTGGTTCAAAAACAGCGAAGTAAAAGTGGTGAAAAATTTATTCTCAACGCACCTAGTAGACACAAGGCACTACACACATGTTAATAAAAGTTCAATTTTATTCATTGTATTCCAAAAAAGATACCACATATAGCTCGCCAACGCCTGCTCAGCATAGAGGAGGCTGTCGCCATAAGAATGATCAGACCTGAACTCCGCATTCAAGAAGAACATATCCAAGCGCTACTTTCCCGTTGGCCTTCAGTAAACTAAAGGCCACTCCTGCCAATTTATTCGTTATCGTTTTGTTCACTATCATATCACTGACCTCTATGTGTATCATCTCAATATTGAAAAATTGAAAAAAATTGACTTCCTTACAGTCATTAAATCTCACTCCATTTTGTAAGGGGATCTGCACCTAACATGGTTTGATCTCATGCTGTACAAATGCATTTTATAATTGTAGAACCTGAAGAGAATTTATTCAAAGAATATTCTTCTTTCACATTGTTGAACCATTAGTTTTACAGATGTTAGATGTCAGTTAGATAAACAAAGATTGACGTTTCAATCCCTATCCATCTATTCTACTGAAGGTATTTTTAAAGACTTTCACTCTATTCTATTCTATGTCGGGATTGCATGTGAAAGTATGTTTAACTGTGACTGGTGTCTTTTCCAGACTCCTCAATTTGCTAAAGTCCAATAATTCATATTTGATTAGGTGTTCGTATCCTGTTAATCTTATGACCTTGTTTGGCTCCTTTGATCTTTGATCTATTCAAGACAAAGTATAGACTTTTGTCTACTTTGATGTCACTCATTTAGTCTATTTGCCTCGATTTCATCGGTAGTAATGTACTTGATTCTTGTCTAAAATTAGAAAACTGGAAACGGAAGTACTATGAACACCTAGTCAAAGAGCACATCACAGAATTAATAGAGCTGATGGCAACAAAGAGTTAGTCATTGCATGTTCACATGAGGACAGTAGGATTGTCTTATTTAAAGGATCATACTATATAGAAAGAATCATTTTATTACTCTTACTACATGTCGATTCAATACATTACTGTCCAAAAAAAAGTTTCCTGATTAGTTGGATAGAATTATTAGCACAGATGGTGCTTGTAATGTCACTCAGTAAACCGTACCGTTTCACGCTGTGATTCGTCTAATGAGCTAACAAAATAGAACCATGCAGTCCCACGATGTCTAGCCTCACTCTTACACTAATAACTGACTGAAGTTATTGTAAGTAGTGATGGATTCACCATCCTAACTGGTTGACTCAATAGTGAAGATGCTGTGGGTTAATGAAGTGTTTCATAGTAAAAATTCGAACACCTGTCCTTTGTGTCACCAAAAACTTTAATGATATTTTAACATTCGTAGAAATGATTCAGTCATGAGTTATAGTGTTGGCAATTACGTTTATAATAAGAAGAGTATTCAGGTCAGACAGACAGAGCTTGTACAGGAATGTATATCACTTTCAACTCTCGGTATCAAATGTTGGGAGTGAGTGGGTGAAAGGGCCTTGATCTGGGTTTTTTGTTTGCTGGCAATCATCAGTCAGGCATATGTGCAAGCATGGAGAAACTAGTGTCCTTCCGTTGATTTCAACCTACCTCACTCAATAATAAGGTCAATCACTAAGCATTTCAAGCCGCGAACGATCTTCAATAGGATTGGATTATGTACGCGAAATGGCCATCAATACGTAGCCCATACAGCTGTTTGGTACTCTGGGGCCTTCTCTGTTATTAAGAGTGTATGGCCTCAGTTGTATACCGTTTTCATGTACGTGAGCCTAATTAGAAGCGTCTGATCCAGTTGGAAAATTCGAGAAGACCTAAGAAACCAAAATTAACACTCATGACCGTCAAAAAGTACAAAGCCTAGGTTCACAGCTTCGTGCACAGTGGCCTCCGAAAACTAATATTAAAACACAGTGCTCTGGAGTCTCATGTCACTTGAATTGGCGGCCATTCTGCGAAATTTGATCGATAGACTTCGGTCGGTGCTGAGTACTCAAGATTAGACAGTTACATTGGCTTCTCACTTGTGACTGATTGGTGTACTCTCAACTCTCCCAAGAGAAAATAACAAGTCTTAATTTTAGTTATAGGTGTGCTATATAATAGAGAACACGAGAACATTGACTGTTGAACAAACCTGTGAGGTTTAGTTGAGTGAATAGAATAGCAGATGGGATATAAAAATAAGTTCTCAGTATAGACCTGCAAGTCTAAAGAACTAGAGACCATCGAAGACTTCACACTCCCCTTTTTAGGAGTCTTTAACTGTACTGAAGACTAACTTCAGAACCTTTAGAACTCCTGGTGAATATTTAAGCATCCAGACACTAAGTTGGAATAGAGCTGTCCACGCATTTTATTACGTCAGTTACCAAGAAACACGTTCATTACTCAGAGTGGTTTACGCTGGTTTCTGTGGGTGATGTAACTCCATAGTAAACCGTGACTTGAAGTCGATTAGTCTCCTACAAGCCACTCAACTGGATGCCGTGAATTTATTAGATCTAACAGTATGCATGATCCAACCGGAGTCAGGGAGCACAAACCACCAAATGTGTGACAATATGACTAAATAGTGGAACAACCATTACTTGATATAGAGTTGCTAGACTTCATCGGAATTCCTGTTGATAATGTACACCGAACTAGGAAATGACAGCTGTCAAGTATCCTTTATTGGTTATGTACCTAATGTCAGTTGTTAACGAAATCTTGAAAGGCCTTTTTTAATTTCGAATAATCACCGTTAGCAGACAAAGATTTCGAGTTGTTGTTCTGGATCGAATTGATCTACCTCTGTTGGTATATGGACTGCTATGTACAGGCCTCATTACTGCCTAATTATTGTAATTTACTTGATGGTGGTTGGCAATGAGAACAACATCACTAACTGGGAAGGAGGTATATCCAAGTGATGAGTGCCAAACAGAACGAAAAGCGCGTCCTAGATCCCACTACTAACCACCATCAAGAAAAGTACGACATGATTAGTAATCATGAGATGGAGAATCGTTTTCATGCCAGTTACAAGCATACACATATTTCTTCCTGTGTATGTTTATATCTCATACATAAATACCTGTCTGAGTGTGAAAGTCAGTTATGTTCTGCACAGACATTGATGGAAAACACAATACATGTTTTAGGTTGCAACATGCTAATGACCTTAATTATAAAAACAATCAATAGTTCACTGCGTACATGCAATACATTGATCAGTGTTTGAGATGACTTTGACTAGTTAAGGCAATAGGCATGAGTCAGCCACCAGATAATGAGTGAAATGATGATAACCACCGAGGCAGAATTTAGCGACTAATTTAAAAATTGTTTTGTGTTTCGATTAGGTGTATTTAGTGTGTTATATGAATGTTAACGCTATCAAGAAAACATTTTTTCAAACTTTCCACTAAGTCCTTTCAAGTGTTCAATAAAAAAAATACTTTTATGTATTTTCAACATAAATTTGGGAGTTGGAATGATCCAACTGATAAAATACCAACGTCGTACTATTAAACAGAGCTGAATAACTTCATCAATCCTCCACACATCCACAAATATACTGAAGAGTCGAGCATGTAAGGAAATTAATAGCTTACATGAATAAAATACTAAGGTAAATTTAGACACCTGCAGGAATATCGAGAAATAAAAGTAGTGCGATACTCGGAGTTTAATCATAACTGCAAGTGTTCAGTGATTAAAGGTTTCTAAAAATTATTTTGCAGCAAAATATTGGAGCCATTTGTAGTGTTTATAACACATTTAACTACCTAGTTGATAGCCAGGTATTTGATAAAACTTTGATAAAACATCACCGCTAAGGAAAAAGATGCTAGAACTTATTAAGTATTCAAAAGTAACCAATTCCTAATTACTGACAGTCCGTTATGACAGTGTTTTTTTATTATCGAGTGTCCAGTGAAACACAAAATAGCAGGAAAAAGAGATAGACTGTCATGCACTATTGTTTAACTTGAATATTCCACTGGGTTAAACTTTATGCAGTGACAGCCTCGAATGCACTCACTATGAAAGACAACGAAACAATAGCTGGTCTTGTGGTCTGTAACTTGATGACATTTACAACCGGATAACTTAGGTTGTTGTGAACCAGATCTACCAATCGACAGTATTGGTGAGTATATTCGAAAAGGTGTAAGCAACTGAGGATGAACCCCATCAGTTAAGTATGTTCATGTGGGTTTGAATCTCAATAGGAACAACACCACTCACTGAGGTGCAGGTACATTCAGCTGATGAGTCCAAAATAGGGTGAAATGCGTATACTGGATTCCACTGCTAACCACCAGACAAACTACAAAATAAATGTGTTGAAGGATAAGGATTTTGGTCATCGTAATAAAACATTGTTTAATCGGTCACTTTTAAGACAAAAAACATTTTTCCCATGAAGTGATAATTTACTGAACTGATATCACCTCAGTTTGCTCATCTAGAGATTTCACTTATTCTTTTACTTTCTTCTTACTTATGTGCTTTCGATGTTTCTGCTTCACTGACATGATTCTCTAAAATGAATCCTAGTATCTAAGATGAAAGTCAACAGCCTTGATAAATCACCAAAAATATTTCATAGTTTTAATAATAGTTTTTATCACAAGAAAATCAGAGAGCGTGTTACACAACCACTTTTTCTCCAGTAGATGACATATTAACAGAGTGAGCCTTCGACCACATACAGGGGCTAACCCAGGTTTTTGAGATCGTAGGCGACTATCCTACTAACAGGATGGAATATACTAGTTCCTATTTACTGACTTCAGTGTATTTGTAATGCAGTGTAATCAATATTCAGTGTCATCGATGCAAACCTGTTCTCATTCTTAGATAACTTGGCTACACGAGTCACAATTTTCCAGCTTTTATGGGTGATAAAACGTATCTTCAAATCAACCAACTTTCAACATATTACTTTCATGAAAGATTTTCGATGAATTGAGATTTTATCTGAAATTTATTGTACATCATTAAGGCAATAAATTTCATGAATTAATGGTTATTACTGTTTCACATTATTATTTTTATCATAAGTTAACATTGGACATTGAAAAACATATGACTTACAATCACAGTTCCTGGGACTTCTTTATACTTCTTTTGTTTAACAGTTGGCCGTTTATCATGAACATTGTCTCTACCCCTAGTAAACCAGTTGGAAAATGTTGAACAACCTCGCACATGAGTACTTGCTGTAGATATGGTTTCTGTAGATGGTTGTGTCGATGCCATCGATGTTTTCGACTTTGAATCTGTTGTATGATGTGATTTACGTTTGAAATGTGAGAGAAAACGTCCAAATTTCCCAGTTTTCTTTCGTTTGATTACTGTTGCATCATTGGTTCTCATTATTTCAGAATTATCCATTTTAGCAAGTTTGGTGGTAATCCAAGCAGAAAATATACTTTATATCAAGAATAAGTTGGGTATATATGTATCCAGAAAGAGCTTGGAAATAACTAATTTTTCAGTTTATCTAAATCTTCTCTCATATATATGTTGTAACGCGTTACCACTATATGTAAAACGAAACAAGAATGCGTCGAGTTATACTCAAACGAAGTACTGATTAAAACGTACCTCAAACAGCCATACGTAGACAGAAGAGAGGACAGCACATGCTTATTAGCTAGCACACATACACACACGTCAATACAACCTACTCTTCTTTTTTCTTATTCACACCCCATGACAAACGAACACACAAACACACAATACATACAATACAATTAGAATTATCCTACATACGCCCTATAATCAATTACTTTTAGGCTGAACAACAATTAAAGTATTGCTCCTTTATTCCGCTTTGTAAACTTCACATGTATGACACCTAACTGATCATATTATTTAGCAGCATGTATTTGACCACTACAGTGTTGTATGAGCCAATGAGTGACTTCTAAAAACTGAATTTCAGTTGGTTCGTTTGAAATATCACATGACAATGCAGTGTACTGTAATATACTTAATGATTTTTTATCTTACAATCTTTTGAACCTGATTTTAAGGTTACAAGGTCAGACTGCTTATTAGTGTTTACGGTGAATTGTTATTAACTGCTTCATTTGGACTTAACGCTACTGTCGGTGCGAAGGAAATAATGGGTTATTTGGAATACATATGATGGACTCTGGTAGAAATAAATTTCAAACAGATTGAGTAAAGGCAAGTAATAGTAATGCTGGCTACTAGACTTTGTTTAGGGTACTGATATAAGTATTATGTATGCCAAGTTGTTATTCATCGAAGACTGACATCAGTTGGAGGAACAAAGGAAACCTGGCAGCACTGGACAGCTGTTTCGTCCTAGTATGGGACTCCTCAGCAGTGCGCACCCACGACCCCACCAGCAGGGATCGAACCCGCGACCTTCAGGTTCCGCGACCAGCGCGTTACCATTGAGCCACTGGGTTAGAATCCAACGCTCCATATTTCCAACTTCTGTTAGCTCACGATATAGCGCAAACCGCCACCCAATGTCATCGTTGAGTATTTGTCCTCATGGCCATCAGGCATGACTCCACCGGTCACGACTTGTCATTGGAACTTCGGGAATACTTCTCGAAGCTAGTCACCAACGAGCACTAGTTCAATTAAATTTTGAGGGGGTTGTGGAGATTTGGAAATATTTCAAGTTGTTATTCATCGAAGACTGACAGATACATACAACACGTTATCGAAGTGAGTTTATTGTAACTGGAAATCACTTCTTAGAACTAATTATCTAAGTCTACGCCAACAAAGCTGGATCTTCATGAGATGTAGTAAACAATTTTTAAGGTGTATAATCAATCTCAAGGGGTGAATGTCTTAGTCTTATGTGCATAAGTGGTAGTAGCCCGTATAATTTAACTGTAAAAATAGTTCATCGTAAAAGTGTAAATATTGTGTTATCGTTGAAAATGCTCTGTAAAATTTAACAAATGCATTTATACTTCCTTACTGTAACTATAAATATGGATGTACAGCTTCCGAAAATCTGTCGAAAAAAATATATTCATTGAATTGTCTTCTGCTAAGTTCTCATGACATTGTTGAACTTTTTCGATGGTATTCATTTCCCCCTTTACAAATACAGCACAGAGGTAATACTACGTGACATATAAGGATGTAAGGTAATAAATACATTTCTAGTGTGTTAGTTGTTTGGAGGTAATCACCTGGAAACTCTGGAATTAAGTTTCATATCTGTTGGTACTCGTCACCAAGGCTTATCTACACCATCGAGAGAAGTGATGTCTGCTGTGAGATTAAATCTCATGTCAGTGCTGCATCCATGACTCCTACTAGGGCTCGAACTCGGGACCTTCAGGTTCCATGGTTATGAATCTAGTGACCCACTGTCAAGGAGTCCCATGTTAAGACGAAACGACTGCAAAGATTCCGTCTTAGTCTATTGAATAGTTATATCCTAGTGTTTACTGAATAATATTCGCGACAGTCATACCAAAAACGATGCATTCTAGTTCAGTTGCCAATGTCTTTCCAACTTTCTAAGCCTCATAATATGAGGGTCCCTCTTCCCACCTATTTCATAATTTACTTAACTTTGAAGTATAAATGGATCCTCCAGTACAAGAACATACTTATTCAACTGGGTATACAGAGTTCAGTAAAATATGTTGGTTAATTGACGAACAATGAAAAAATGTTTAATTACGTTCCGTTTTTGGAACACAGTTATGAGTTGAATTATCTACCCTTAGGATTCACTAGAACTAGTACCTCAGAATGATTTACGAAGAACAAGGGTTATTTATTATTCCAAAAAGTAAATTTCACACAATCCCAATAACAATCCCACCAACCAGCTGCCATAGGCCGAGTATTTACAGTAGCTCAAATCCAGTAACATAGACTCAGTCGTATTTAAATGACAGTCTATAGGGTTGTAGAATTAACCAAAGTTGTATAGAACAGCAATAGTCAATGTGGATATCGACAGACATGCAAGCCCCATTCAGAACGCCGTCAGAAATAAACCAATGTATCTGTCATATATCTGTCTGAACAGTTACAACCCATCACACACTACTTTATCGTGATATTTCTGATCACTGCACTCACTGACTGATATGTCAACGACGACCGAAGTTGAAGAAACACTAGGAGCAACTAGTTCGATATTCTAGCGACCAAACTTCAAAATTTGCTAACCAACATGCCTGTCTTCCACCAAAATATACCCTTGAGTGATGTATGCAAGAGAAATACAACTGTTCACATTTCATCACACTGTTTTTCCAGACAGGTGTTATTGGTCCAATCGGAATTGTACCTCACTAGATGGGGGGGGGATAAGTAACTGACTACTAGCTGAGACAAAATGAGATAGTTGTGATTTGAAGACTTGGAAGTCTAAATAACACCGTCAACAATATCATATGACACAGTTTTGTTCAGTGGATGGCTCATACAAACCATAACAAGGTTTGATACTCGGAGAAAAACTAGGTTACAGTCGGTTTCAAACAAGCACCCTCAAAGTTATCTGCTTGGACTTCCTTAATACTTATCGAAGAAGAAGAAAGTAGAAACAGAACGGATAGTCCTGAATGAATTACTGTCTAGTGATCATCAGTGACTTGCTTCGAGAAGAGATTCCCGAAATTACAATGGGAAGTTGTGACCGCTGGGGTAAACGAAGTTGGCTGCGGAACCTGGAGGTCCTGGGTTCGATCCCGTGTGTGGTAGTGGGAGCGTACTGCCCGGGGAGTCCCATACTGGACGGAAACAACTATCCACTCCTCCCAGGTTTTCAATGGTTCCCCACCTGATATCAATCCATGATGAGTACTAAACTGAAATCAACACATAAATTCCTACAAGCCTTCACTGGAACTATTTAATGACTGAATATTACAGTTAACTTAAGAGATACAACAGATAGAGTGTAATCCAAACACTACTTGTTCAGTGTAAGATGTAATACAGAATTTTATCAGCTGTGTTAGTTATCATGATAATGTAAATGGAATGCACTTACAACTCCGTTACAAGGGTATTGTTGGAATCACTTCACTTTTCATAAATAACCACATCAAAGCTGTTGTTTCATTATTATAATCATTATTATTATTTGTGAAGAAAACGTCTACGCTTTAAAATGACTTATTTCATCTTAGTGATGAGCGTAGTTTCAGCACGGTTGATATTATATGTGACTGATAATAACTGATGCGAAACAGATATGACTTAACTTGGCGGTATTTCAATTCAGCTTTAAAGATATCTTGAAATGATAGCGGTTGTTTAATCATAAGTCAAAATATGGAATTAAAAGCATCAGTCATTTTATTTAGATCACCCACTGATAGATAAAGTTTCCCCAAGTTTTATTATACATTCCTACTTGACTAAAGCAGAAGACAGTAGGATGCTTCAGTTCATTTTATATGACAACAGTCCATTTGGGGGCAAGATTAATTCCTCTTTCAGTCACGAAGTCAAGATATTTCTGATGTGTTTATGTCGTTTAAGTACGTTAAGAAATATCTACTTGATGAATTTCAAAAAAGTTGCAAAAGTAGACTACATTTACAAGAAAGTTGGATGAAAACAGAAGAAGACAGTAACCAACCCAGCCAAACACTACTATAAAGAATAGTTCAGCATTGACTAAGATGGGGGTAATGTGTATTCAGAAAGTCAACCTTCGAAAGAGTGACATATTTGTAAGGTGCCTGACCAGACATTACAGTAGAATATAGAAAGACAATCAAATTCCGCTTTAATATCAGGCAATGCGGCTAGAAGTAAGTACCAGTTAATATACCTGGGATTCATGATTTGACAGAAAGTTAAGAGATGGCCGATAACTGAGGACTAAGTTTCGAATAAACCCGGCGTTTTGTGCAACTTAATTCCCCAAATTTCTGATTAGGGATTAAATGTCTATGCTTCATGAATCTTTTAAACACTGATTATTGAACTGATTTTCGTGTCAACACGATAGGGACATTTTCTGTCCTTTAATACGAACTGAAACAATGAACACTGGAAGATTGTATGTTACCTTTGTGAATGGCGGAATACTTTATTCATTCTTAGGAGCCTTATCAGGCAGCCATCGTTTTGGTCCACTAAACCGCCCAAAAAGTATTAAAACAGTCAGTTACAAGCATACAAATGGCAAAAGTATGACAGCTATACGCTCAGAAACTGTATTTGTATTTAGTGGGTAACAGTGTGCATCTCTACTACACCCACCTCTTTTTAAGTAAGCCTTCTACCACACATACTGACCACTATGTCAAAAAAGGGGTCATTTTTATTCGGATAAAAATGGCAGTGCTCTTTGGCTGGTCACTGCAGAGTAACAAATTTCCTGTTATATAATTTAATGGACTGAGTGAATTCGACTGAGTACTTTGCAAGCTAGGAGAATCACCATCGTAGTATACTCTGGTTGATGTTGGGTGGTTAAAGGTAATCGGTAGGAAGGTCCGCTCGACCTCACAGGTTTATTGTCACTCATCATCAAGGCGTATTTGCAACTGCGAAATGACTAATGTCCCATCAGAGATTCAAACCCATGTCACTCAGTGCTACATCCAAGGAAGCTACCAATAATCTCTTTCCATAAAAAGTCAATCGCTGCCCCAGTAGCTCGGCGGTGAGGTCTCTATCTGAAACTCTCGGTGAGGCAGGTTTGGATATTCCATAGGTATCAGTTCCTTTGAGATTGCAGATAAGCTTTGCTAACTACTACCAACAACCATAAGAGCTACGTCAAGTAGGGCTTCCTACTGATTACCTCTCACCACAGAACACTAATCAGAGTTTATTCCTTTACAAAAATATCGAATGCTCAACTGTCTTTGCTAGTCAGTCAGGTGACCATTTTTATTCTGCCATTCTACTTGAATCAGGTTATCGTTATTTTTAATGGAATATTTTACAACTCACAAATTAACGTAAGTATCAAATAAGTTCTCTATATTTGCCAATATACCTTCATATTCTTCTGTTATAGATGACTGTTTTCCAAATTGAAAATAGGTTAGTAAAACTAATATTCATATGTTTGTGCTACTAATCACATCTACTTGTAAGCCCTTTTATGTTCCTATTCTTTAGATTACACACTTTTAATTTCTTTATAAAAATATTGACTAGAAAGAAATCAACAATAGTTAAATGGATTAAAAGTGGAACAATTTTAAGTCATTTGTTTGCTAACCTAACGTTTCATTCACAAGGTGAAAGGAATCAAATCACTAAACTAATATATATATATATATATATATATATATATATATATATATATATATATATATATATATATATATATATATATAAACTGGGGTAGAATGCTTAACTCAGAAATCTGATCAAATCAACATTAGATTGGAGTGGCAAAACTGATTTCTCTCAAAACACTGAACTTTTTAAATGACTACCCTAAAGTAGCAACTATTCTGAAAACGTAATTTAACACATATGAGAATGCAAAACGATTACCTAACTAGTTGAACTACTCATAAACAAACAAACAGACAAATAAATGAGTATCTGATCAATTCTAGTTGGTTGGAGGGAATCAGCAAGAAGCCATTGACCTAAGTTACAGGTTTGTCGGTAGTAGAGTGTATCTGCAAGCTCAACACAACTAATATTCACCCTGTGGTTCTAAGTGGCGTAGCCAGAGAAGTTACCACTGGGATATTCTGACCGTGGTTGACCTTCTGTAGGACTGGATTAGATACATTGATTGGTCACTAGACAGCAACCAATTTCATGTTGTCTCCTCCTTATGATTCAAGAATAAAATGAAGTTTGTTAGTGACTTAATAAACTAGTGATAATGAAACCAAGGCTGACTTTCTGTCGGTATTAGTAAGAAAGTGTGTTATGGTTATTATAAAAATTAATCAAGATGGCAATCAAAGTCATGTTGCGTTCTCTGACGTGAATGGTTTAGTCGATAAGTTTTCATTATCTTTCTAGACATCATCAACACTAATTTCTGTATGAAGTGATCGATCAGGATTGCTCAGTAAGTAATGCAAATACATTGTCCTATCAAAATGTCATGTGATTGGTAGATTCAATTGACTGCCCTAGCGTTCATTGTACGCATTTTCCTATTGATAGTTTTATCTGTATGATCGTTGAACTTATTTGTAGATAAAGTGGGTTTGTTGACAGCTCAGATAACTGACCTGAATGCCAAGCTTTTAAGAATTCTGTTTCTTTTGCTCAAAACTTCTATATTTTCAAATTCGAATTTACGTTCATGGTTGCCATCATACATTTATATAACGGATGATAATTGTTAACGCTTAATTGCCTGATGACACTTTACAAACGCATTTGTTCCGTAACTAACTATATTTATTGAAATTTTTATTTTATCCGGGTTTGAATTGTGTTTTTGCGCCCAATACTCGACTATGGTTGGTATAGATTTTCGGTGCGACTCTATAGGTCATCCTAGCAATGACTAAGATAATCAGTTCGAGTTTTCTTTACTTGGCTTACAGTGGTAGTTTTTTATAAAATGAAGAAACTTGATTGGCTAGCTCAGTGGTTTCTTGAGTGGTCTCAAGAACCATTCGAGTTTTGACACTGTTATGTGTTTTTTCCTTCTGTTAGCTGGTTTCTGCTTAAATACGTTACTTATTAATTCAGTTCCTATGCTGTATGGAAAAAGAGGCCCAATGCACTTTTGAGTCACTGCAAATTAGTAAAAAACTACTTCCTTCAGTGAAGATTCTCTTCACTAGTTATAGCTGGGAAAAGCTGGTTAAAAAATGCCGTATTGTTTGATAGTCAGTGTTCTGCATTGCCAAGCGAATAATATTATGTTAGTCCCAACAGAGAACGAGGAGGTGACGACTTCACCCAATATAGCGTTCATCGCTGTCGATATTGTAAATGATATTCCGTTTTTCTCCTAAGCTTTTGGATTCTTTGGTGTGCATCATCCCTGAAGTATTCTAAACATGAAACAGAACGGCCCATTTGTTGACTTTCATGGATGACTACAAAATTGGTAGTGAGTTGGATAGACATCTTCCGTCGAGATTACCTGCGTGTTCATTCTTCTTCAAAAATAATATCAAGTAATTTTCTTGGTTTCTCTGTGAAGTTTACTGTAATGCGTGTTTACTCTTGTGAATTAAGTCTGTACAAAAATAATTTTATCCATTGTTGGTTTATAGTGAACTTAGATAAGGATATGATCTGTGTTTCAGCTTCCCATAAACTTGAGTCCCCAATGTTTCTGTGGTGGGTCAACAGAAGAAATAAAATGGGATTCTGCTGTTCGATTTCTCCTCGATCGTGAATATAACGTCATCAAATAAAGTTGCTGACCACTTTGTGAGTGCTATCTAACTCATATTTTTTAATGCTAACACAAGTATGGTCCACATTTCAGATCCAAATTTCCGTTTTAACCACTGATAAATAAACATAGCTTAAAGCTTTTGCACTATAGCTTCTGAAATTAGTTCAGATGTTAGTGATCCCGCTGAAGTTGTTTCCACCTGCTTTTATACCACATCAATGAGTTGGAAGCAAATAGTCAGAAAAAAAAATGAAATCAAATGGAACTGAAATCCTTAGACCACTTGGAAAAAGGAACAACGCAAGATCCTCTACCATTTTTGTTTCGTTTAAAGTATGGGATACTTTGAAGATAAGAGACATCGATCCATCATTGTTTTAGTGAACACTACATTTTTTTCAGTTATCCCATCAGAGATTCGATAGCGTTCACATGACTCTATGAGGTATTTCAGCTTCTTCGAAGGTATTTTGAGTATTTCATAGGCTGAGGTCCTGAGAAATAAAACTAGTGGTAGAAGAGGAATGCTTATTTGGCACGGTCTTGACCTAATGTAAAACCGAAGGAGAACAGGTTCATCTAACTTCACCCACTATTATGTTTCCTTTGTTATTTGTCTTGTTTTCATTGGTTTAATTGATGTTTTAGTGAGTTAGTTGTCAAAATTAGAATAGGGTTAATCTTATCTGGTTGATATACGTCATCATTTTTCAGCAAATTCTCATTCATGCCTACTGTGGTGTCTATAGTCTTCCTGGACTATAGAAATTATCTTTTTATTTCTGAGTCTTCATAAAACTTTCTGTTTCTGAGTAGTCTAATGAGTGTAATCACTTTCTTTTGGCCAATTAGAGATATAAATATTTGCTATCCTTGATTGAGGTTCATCACTGATTCCAGATGTGTTAAGCGATATCTGAAATGCAATAAAGAAGTCTTGTTTTGAGGTTTTCCTCGCGCTGTAATTCAATCTCTTCGGAAGAAATTTGGTTAACAAAGCTATCTGTCTCCTCGGCTGCAGATGTCCTCCGATTTTTAGTTGAAGTATTGGCATTAAATGCTTTCTGTAAAAAGGAATAATCAATCAAGATGTACAGTTGAAAGTCAATTGTGAATCTGTTGCGAAAATAGTTACGTCAGAAGACTGAATATCCAGCTACTGTCTGCTGTATTCACCGTAGACTATATCAGATAAATGTTATTTGTATTATCCCGTCGTTGGTTGGACCGAACTTCATCGGTCTCTATTGAGATATTGCCTTTTTCAAGGATACCTCAACATTTCCGTGTTTCACTCATGTATTATTGGTGGATAGTGGTTAGCAGCGGAGTCCAGAACGAGCATTCCGTCTTATTTGGGACCCGTCAACTGATAAGTGCCAGATAGGAAGAAAGGCGCGTCATGGATTCCGCTGCTAGCCACTGTTCATCATTAACATATCAGATAAAATTTAGTCTATATTCCATAATGCCAGTATTGCGGAATCATGGTTCGACTAACGTAAATATGTTCATACTGTGTTGTGCATTGATGCTGATAGGGAAATACTCTCTGTTTAATTCTAACCCTGCGTTTGAGTGGCGAATCAATCAACATGGTATCTGACGGTTCTGTGCTTGACGCCTTATGGGCTCGTGATGCAAAGTGATGAGCCGAAATCAGAATCCACTCAGCAACTTTGTGCCCATTCGTTCAGTAGGTAGTGAGCCACACCTAATGTGTGAGGGATAGCTTGTGATACTAGCTGGTTGCCTAAACCTCAGTAAGTGGAGTATTGTTTGAATTCATGACCCGTTGGTGGAAAGTTATCTCCCTAAGCCAACGAACCACAGCTGAAGAGTCTTAGGGACTGATGAAACAGCTATTTCGTGCTCTCACGTTTTTCACGAAGCTCAATTTGACTTTGATACTCGGTGAAAATCCCATTACAATCTATAAACTGCTTGCCAATTGATCTTTTATTACAGGAACGGCCCGTGAAACAACCTGAAAGGTTTTTCAACTACACCATCAAATAAGAGGAATCATTTCATTTTGCAATTTGATAGGTTTTATTTTCTGTGCACAGAAAATGAGGAGAAAAATAGTCAGTTATCGCTAGTTCTTATTTATCTAGTTTACAAGGAAGATTTCTTCCAAGAACTAGTAAACAAAAATGTGAATATATTGTATTTTACTGATGAGATTTTACTATTTTTCTTTAGTGATGTTACCTAAGTTGTACTGTTACATTAAATGCAAACAACTCCATAGCTTTTCACTACTTGCTAATGTGCATTATTCAAGAAAACTGAACTTCCACAGGAAAACGAGTCAGAAATATTGAACGACTGTTCGAGTGTATTCTATGTAAAAATTTGTCATACCAGTATAACAGAAGTAGTTCGTACCAGTGACACATGACATATATCGACTTTCATTCATCCATCCATCCAGATCAACCTAAGACCAGGCATTACTGCGTAAGAGTCCGAGTTGCCACACTTCATGTCAGTACATCAAGTAAAAGGCGGTGAGGAGCAAGATGAAGATAAGAAAATCCAGTCAAAAGAAATATAAAGTACGAAAAGAGAGAAACGAAGAATGGGAAAGTGGTGAGATTTGGTATAGCGTCGTTAAGATGAGGATAATGTGTGTATACGTCTGCACCACTGGCATCGGTTCTCAGCAATGATGCATCACCTGGAGTCTCCAACCACTGGTTTCTCTTGTCCCGCGGACCCCAACCACCTGGCCTCCATTGCCCCATATGGCTCAAACCAACAGTCAGAGACTTCATACATTGGTGACATGTTTTAGTCTGGCCACCTTGGGCCTTTTTTCAGCCTGAACCTACTTCAGCCAACATTGTGTGACGAGGCGATGGGCAACTAGGCATACGTAACACGTGTCCCAGCCATCTCAGTCGATGAACGTTCACAACCTCGTCAACCGACTTACCTTTTCTCCCTGAAGCTCTACTCCTGACTTCTGTGTTACTCATGTGGTGACACCACGGAACCTGGAGGCCTATACTACGAAGGCAACGGTGATCAAACACCTGAAGCCTCCTCATGTCTTCTACCGCTTTGCAGCAAACAACTGGGCTGTGTGAGTTTCTTAGTCTAAAATGAATCAGATATGAATCAATGTAAATACCTCAAAGGATATATGTAGAATCTGGTACGAAAGTATGTTAACTTCAGCAACTATATTTCAAAATTTTAGTGGTTTTACAAGCCTTCCTTGTTTACAGATCAGATAAGAGTCATCGACCAATGAGCTGGCTTTCAATTAAGTGCATAAGCATAAAAACGATATGCGCAACAGGCTATGTACTTCTTCTAACGGTGAAGGTCCTAAAGTCCCAGGTAGTCGACCCGTACTTCCTTAGTAAAGACGGTTGAGAGTGGCCGGCCATGCTTTATACTCATCACTCAGCTGGTGCCACCTCGTCTCTCGCTACGGTTAAAATGTGTGACCCAGTCATTTCAGAGCATACTTCCTGCGTAGTCCTACAGAGGGTCAATTGGTACCCCAATTACTCAGTGACAGTCACTGACAACAAAACTGGATGGTGCGAGTTTGAATCTCTCGAAGTTGCAGATACGCCTTGCTAACGAGTGCCAACAAGCTGGAAACCTAGGTTCATGGCTTCTTGCCGATTGCTTCCAACCAACTAGCACACTACTGTTACCAAATGTTACGAGTACATGGCTACTGAAATAAGTTATCAGTAGGCATAAGTCATCACGCAAAAATAAGAGTGTGAGAACTTCTAATTCATGTTTCACAAAAAAAAGTTTTAAAAATGGGCTACCGATTCTTCGGATTGTGATTAATTTTTTAGCCAGGAATAAAGAGACAGGAAGACATGATACCGCTAAACCAACGAAATATTTTATTGCTTGCGGTCAGCGTAACAACTGTTTCTTACCTCACTAGCTTACAAAGAGTATATTTTCAACTTAGTTGAGTTTTAAATGCAAGGAATCAAATCCAACTTCTTAACCAAAATTAGTTGGATTTTGTCTTCAAATGGTATTATTCATTATCTGGAAATTGTGTGGCACATATCCTACTGATTTTCATCCCATCATGGTATGAATAGAAAAGAAGAAAACTCAGAATCTATATCTATCAGATAACAGCTATGGATGGTTCATTTGTTGGCTAAGTAAAACTTCTATCTTACTCTTGGAACTGTTATCTACCAAATGGATATCTATGATAGCGAATACGATAATAATCCACTCCATGATCAGCAGTCTAATTGGTCGGGCAAATCTGAATAGTCTGGTGGTGGTAATACTTGGTAGCAGCAGGCAGCAGAATCCAGGAGGCATATTTCATGTCATTATAGTCTGTGAAATCCAACTAATTGAAGTGATCATTGAGGATGAATACAGGATTACAAGTTATGATAACAACAAATAGCTACAGTTAAAAAGAGGTTATCATTGCACTTCTATATACTAGTGGATAATAGATAGAAAGGGTCCAAGCGTCAGTTAAGAAAATAACCTACTAGATTTCAAATGAATCAAGTCAGCGTCAAGTAAGTTAATAAGGGTTCGATGAATTCTAAAGCTAAGTAAGAAATCCTACTTATATCCATGAAAAACTATGCATTTTGGAGGTAATCAATCTATTATTATTCACGCATAATGATGTTTTTTTAATTTTGGTAATATTTAGAGCAAATAATTCCAATGATTGGTGTGATCACAGAGTAGTCATTTTTGCTCGAAATATTGCCAAAATTAAAGAACACCATTAGGCGTAAATATTCATTGCGAATATATTTCAAGTTGGTATCCATCAGGAACTGATATCAGTTGGAGAGCCAATGGAAACTTGACGGCGCTAGACAGGTGTTTCACCCTAGTATGAGACTCCCCAGCAGTGCGCACCCACGACCACCCTCCCAGGGATCGAGCCCAGGACCTTCAGGTTCTACAGCCAACGCATTACCACTGAGCCAGTGAATCGGAATCGAACAGTTCATATCTTTCTACTTCTGTCATTTCGCTACACAGCGCGACTTCCATCCATAGCTGTCGTTGAGCGTTTGTCCTCATATCCCACTTGGTCTACCCCACTAGTCACTTCTCATTAGAACTTCGGGAGATTCCATCTCGAAGCAAGTCCCTATCGCTCCCAAGTTTCCAATGGTTCTTCAACTGATGTCAGTCCATGAAGAATACCAACTGAAAATCAATAAAGTCCCCAAAAACTTCTGAATTTTCTTACTATCCAGTGCTCATTAGAATACTCTTTTCGATAACTTTTCCTTCAGGTCCTACAGTTATTTGTCCATATTGTGTAATTTTGTTTCAACAATACTGGGATTTCGTTTAAAAGTTCGCTAATTGTATTGCGTAGCTGAAGGATTTTCTTCAAAAAAGTCTTATGTCGATTATAAGGTCTAATAAAACAATAGGTGAACGTCTTTGAAAATAGGACGCGATAAACATATAGCTGATAATTTGGTAAAATGTTAATCATGTTAGGGAACAAAATAAGTTAAGAGAATGTGATAAAATTATCTCACATTGTAGGGACAAGGGAATGACTGCATAAGCAAGATGAATAAAATACTGACAGAAGATAAAATCTCAGAAATTAAATATTTAAAGAGGTAAAATAGAAAGGAATTGGACTAAATCTGAGAAAATGGAAGAGCACCATATAATCTCATCAAGCATGTATGGTGTGCCAAAACTCATGGGGTATCAAAAGTTTGTGGCCTGTCCGAGATATATAAACCAGGAGTACTGTTAAGATCAATTATTGACATCCAAAATTCCCCTTATCATGCCCTAGCCGAATGGCTAGTCACTGTTCTGCAACGTTTACAAAAACAGCTAGTAAAACGTAGTGTGAAAGACGAAATTGAATTCACTGTTGCTCTTGCAGAGGTAGCCAACCGTACATGTGAATAGTTGAAAGAAAACTGTTCAGATGTTAGAATTTATATTAGCGGGTCTTTTCCTATCGACACTAGAGAAAGGTCTACTTGAGCGATCCATCACAGAATTTTACTGTCGATGTACTGATGATACATTCATCCTGTGCGAAACCAATGCGGATAGGTTAGAGTTACTCAGCAGATTCAATGCAGTATATCCGGCGATAAAGTTCACGTGTAAGGAAGAGTCATAAGGCAAGATAGCTTTTCTCAATCTTCTTCTCTCAAGACGAACGAATGGGTCGATAAAGGGAAAGTTTTCTCGGAAAAGTACGCGGAAGGAATATCACATACATTTTCTTAACTGCATCGCTCTTCAGTACAAGCGAAATTTGATGAAAACTATAGGTTACAGAATAAAAGCTGTGTTTGGAAGATACAATTGAGGAGGAATTAACAACTTTACACAACAGACTAATCGAAAATGGCTAACCGGATAAATTCATAAACATATTACTGCACAAAAAGCTAAACAAGACTTTCCAACGGCTCGCAAAAAACCTCTATACATTCGGGTACAATTCAGGGGTGACTTGTCTAGAGAGATACTGATTCATAAACAATACATTAATTTAAAGAAGTATAAATGCTGGCAAACAACAAACTATCCTCAATGCTGACACTGAGATAGAAAGATGGTTTGTTTGTTTGGTCACTTGTTGTTTCTCAGTTCGACTGCTTCTGTGAAGCAAGTTAGTCGGCCGCTGAACTAGGAATCTAATTTTATGTGCTCATGAACACCTGTCAGTTTGGTTAAGCAAAGGTGTGATAAAGACTATGACCAGTTCCATATAAGTGCGCTTAGTTCAGACGAACCATACAGATGTGAATTATTTGGTTGGTTCTCATCAACATGGTAAAGAGAAACCGTCTCTGAATCCTCCAAACTGCAGAAGCAGTGTCAATCAGGATTAAACAACCTGAGTTATGTGTTCAGAAAAAGCGGGTACTGCCACTACGACTACTTCGCTCCCATCTGGGATTGACAAATTCCTACATGTGACCCAATTTTCAACTTCCACGTTGGAAATATTCCCCCAACCCTGTAATATGAGATAATTTTATCACATCCTCTAAACCTATTTTATTCCCAAACATGAGTAACATTTTATCAGACTAGTTTCGGTCTTTGTTTGCTGCATCCTTCTTTAATGCGCACCCTCCGATCGTCTTATTAGGCTATCCCTTTATAGCATTACATACGCAGTATAATCGCTTACATAGCCAATTATTCTGAATTTGCTTATAAATCATGAAGCCGTAACAAAGTAACAACGAATTCAATGAAACATTTGATGACAGTGATGCGGAAAACTGACGTGTAGACTCTCTTAGCGGAATAAAACTATTCCCGTTACTTGTGTGTGATGCAGTTTATAAATGTGAATCTTTTGTACAGACTAACAGGGGAACCCAAGACGCGCGTTTCGGTCTGTCCAGTACCCGTCAGCTGGGTGTACCCGGACCTTAGTGAGTGCTGTTGTTCCTAATGGGGCTAGAACCCAGAACTCTCCGCTTCAAACGCCAGAGCGTTATCCACTAAGCCACTAGTGCACGATATCCGCTTCTTGTGTGATGATATTTATAATTCCCCTCCCCTGACTATGAACGTGAATCCATGACTCGATTGCCTAACAAAATAATTCATGTACATGTGCTCAAAAATAAGAGTCACCTGTGATGTACCGAAGACAACACTATGATTCACAAAAATTTATCTAAAAATGTGTAGGAAGCTAGACTTGAAGGTTAATTATAAATTTAAGTCTGGGCGATGATTGAAGGTGAAGTGAAAGCCCGGGTCATCGCAGGATTAGAACCAGCCACCTGTGGGTTAAAGTTTCGGTGTTCTGCAAACAAAGCTATGAGACCCAACTGCAGAACCGATCTTAATTTCAGTTCAGTTGCCAAGGGTTTTTTCCCGACTGCTATGTGAACTGATGACGTGTGACTGTCCGTTCACTGTGTTCACGCTGGCTGCTCAGCCAAAACTTCTCACCTCAGTCCAAATCGAGCTGAATTAAAAAGGGACAGTAGTGCATCACGAGTTCACATGGCGACCAGGCAAAACCCATGGCGATTAAATTGAAATTTCATCAGCAGTTGGGTTTAGTAGCTTAGTTGGTAGAGCACCAGGCCAATAGCATGGAAGCCGGTGGTTCGTGACCCAGATTTTCATTCCACCTTCAATCATCAATCAGTATCAATAACGCAAGTCTGCCAAACCATGGCTATTTCAGATAGTTAAACTGATAATTATAATTTCGAAGAATCTAGTAACAAACAAATGCTAGCGGAGTGTGAATTTTTGTCGTAAATGATGTTTTGCAAGCTCAGACTGCTAAATAAGATGTAAACTGACTAAATTATAAATGTCGAAAGAAACTTGTTAGCAATGGTAACCATGAAATAAGTACTGCTTATTCGCTTGACCGAATGGTTCTCACGGTTCAGAG
The DNA here is from genome assembly GCA_944470555.2 of Heterobilharzia americana. Lineage (NCBI taxonomy): Eukaryota > Metazoa > Platyhelminthes > Trematoda > Strigeidida > Schistosomatidae > Heterobilharzia > Heterobilharzia americana. The sequence goes on along the minus strand of OX104132.1, from coordinate 29,880,752 downwards.
CATACCTCGATAACTCAGTGAAGCTATGGTTCACTGACTTAGGTGGACGACTTCCAGCCAATGGGTCATGAGTCTGAACTCCATCCCACTTACCAAGGTTTGGGTAACCAGCCACACAATATATATATATATATATATATATATATATATATATATATATATAATATTCGAGTTTAGCGTATCGAATCGTATCTCCCTCTTGAATCTGAATGATTTCAAAGTGGCATCAAGAGATTATCCTCCCATATGATCCACCAACAGACATCTACCCTCAAAACCATTAGCAATTCACAGAATTCATCTAAAAGGCAGTAGGTTGTTTTTCAATTAACGATAATATATAACATAGGTAAACAAATTGAAAATGTTTATCCTTCGAGAATATTTTTCTAATAGTAATAATGTCAGATAAAAGATGTATGACATGCCAACTCCTTCGCCCTCCGAAAAAACGAATAAAATATATATCATCAGCCATTGAATATATTAGATATGATTGTGACAAATTATCTTCTTTAGTTAAAAAAAATCATGCCTACCACAGATGAACTGGTTATAATGATAATCATAATATTGATAGTAATGATATTATGAGTACTTCACAGCCATATAAATTTTTGTCACTTATTGTTCATAGAGTAAACACATGTATAATACAGCAGAAAAGAGGTGGATAAACACACAAGGAAATGTCAACAAGAACCCATTCAAGAATAATTTTGTTTGATGAACTTTAAATCGGTAGAATTACACAAGAAGCGAATACACCTTTCATAAATATGCAAATAGTAGGTAAACAATACACCCGTCGACAGCCCTAGCGTATTTTTCATACACAACAACTAACAGTTAAGAAATAAAAACATAATTGCAGGTAGAAACACAAAGAGCAATATTATTGTCTTTCAGCTTTTCACAAAGTACGTAGTTGATAATCACCATTCTGTGTGATATAACGAACCCATGGAAGCGCATGATAACCAGATTTCTCAATAATTTTTAAATGATGCACCTGAATAGTTAATATATGGTGTGAAAAACGAAGATGAGAGAAATTTCAATTTTTAACAGATATTTTTAAAAAAAAGTAGATGGAATGTTATGAAAATTAGATTTCTTGTTGACATAATTTTCAAATCAGATATTTTTTTGATGAGTGATATTTCACTAACGTTTAATTCACCATTTACGTTATTAATCTACCGGAAGTGAAGACGGTGAATCTATCTCATGGGTGTATATATAATATTAAGTTCTTTGGTGTACTTATAGGCTTTTAATCTGTCAGGTTGATCATTCCAAGTTGCTACATTTCGATCGGTTAACACAAAAAAGAACGCACATATTTGCTACGATGTCTAATGTTACATACCCTATTCCAAAATCTCGACTAATAACCCCCTTTGAATCAAGGCCAATGAAGTACCATATATTCTTGAGTTAATAATTACTACCACTCAGTTTTAACTTCGTATCCATTGTTTGATTCTGTGTGATATTGACTGTGCAACTGCATAGATTATCCTAAAAATTGGACTACACATGGCGCTATCACTGTGTGATCAGCTGATGTAAGTAGTGTATAAAATTGCTAGAGTATTTTACTCCACTAGACTGCAATACCAACATCGAGGGCCTAACTAACTTGTTAATAGTTCATCTCGAAAAAAAGGTTAAAGTGACGGGAATTCAACGCAGAATACTTATCCTATCCATGTGTCAAATTTCTTGCGTATATTCGCCACAGAAACACAAACTGATATACTTGTTTTGTAACCAATAACCAAAAAGAAAAAACAGAATGATACTACAGGAAACCGAACCAAGTTTCACATAGAATCGCAGAAACTAAGCAACAGCTGGTGGCAGTGAAAAACGATTACATACAGTAAATTGAAAAATGATTTAAATTTTACCGAATGAGCGCCATTTTCGACATCAACTTGGAGGAGCGAGAAGATGGGCATACAGTGTTTGAGCGATTAAAAGAGCCTAGAAGATTTGGATTTCGGCGGTGATTTATCTCTAGTGTCTTGTCGCACAAACTCGAAGATCTACAGGGGAAAACTAACAAGTTGACAGAAGAGGCAGCGAAGACGGGACTTCAAGTGAATGTGGAAAAGACGGAGGTGATGAACATACCCTACCAACAACAGCATCAACAACAAGCACCAATCACCATCAACGGGAGAAATGTAAAGGAAGTAGTGTCTTTCACCTATCTAGGCAGCATCGTTTCAACTACAGGCGGCACAGGCACAGATGAGGATGTTCAAAGCCAGGATCGGAAGAGCAAGACGAGCGTTCATTAACCTGAAACCAGTGTGGAGATCAACTGCACTCAGCATAAAGCGTGAACAACATCCAGATTTTCAACACCAATGTCAGTCAAGTCAGTGCTTCTATATGGTTAATAAACCTAGCGTATCACGAAAAACATTTCCAACAAACTACAGACATATATCAACAACTGCATCCTACCCTTACTCGATACTGAAGATCAAATCAGATGGCCAGAAAGAATAAACAACAAGGAACTCTGGCTGGCTGGCGACGAACCAACCGAGAACCTATTACCCAACAAATATGCAGAAGAAGAAAGTGGAGATGGATTGGGCATACACTGAGAAGGCCGAGTAAGGACATCACGCGCCAGGCCAGGCCGTCGAGTGGAATCCAAAGGGGAAACAACGAGTTGGGCGTCCCAGCTGAGGGTGATATGGAGGAGACCATGTGAGGAAGAAATGAAAGCTTGTGGGCAGTCGTGGCGACAGGTTGAAAAGACTGCAGAGAAGAGAGTGCAGTGGAGGCGTGCTACTGAAGCCTTATGTTCCCCTAGGAACCCAAAAGAAAAATAATAACATGATAAATAACTTGGAGTGTAAAAACGAAAATCATATTTTGCTAGTAAAGGGAGCAAAGAATACCGGTAAACCGTCTGAAACCTCATGAAATAATGTTTCAGTCACTTTTCAGCAACGTTGTGAACTGAATCTTGAGTAGTTGAAGAGAATCTGTGAAACCTAGGCTTCATAGTTGTTAACGTTATCCAGAGTAGAGTATGTGCAATCTCAAAGAAGCATACACATACACTGCAGAAGCTACTGCATAGTTAGTCATAGTAGTCAAACTCTGGTACTCTTCAGGATTGGGTTTTGAATACATATCCATGTTTAATTTCTCAAAGTTGAGTGAAGTCTAAAAGCAACATTCGATATGCACTAATCAACAAAATGAAGAGATCTACATCGGTCAGTTCATATCAGTATGGGATAGTGAGGTGAACACTACTATAACATACTCAAACCAGCTTATCAATATAAAAGGCAGAAAGAATGAAGATAAAAAATTACGAGGGCACGATCGAAAGTAGTGAAAAGCTATAAGAGAAAGCGGAATAAAACAAAACGGTTAGAATGAAGATAAGTAGGCAGAGAATCTGTGCCACTGCGATTGGTTCTGAGCCATATCATCTGAAGTCTCCAATCATCGACTTCGGTTGTCATGCTGACTTCTATCAGAAAACCTAAACCCTTCCTACACGGTTCATACCAACAGTTAGAAACTTAATGAACCGATCCCATACTTTAGTTTAGCCACCCGCGACGTTATTCCAGCCTAATCCGACTTGAAGTAACAGCGTGTTATGGTAGATGGTGACTAGGCAGACGTCCCAACCACCACAGTCGGTGGCCTAAAACCGTATTAACTGACTTATCTCTCTTCTACCTAAAACTCCACATCTAACATTTAGATTACCAAAGTAATGGTTTCGAGGCGTGCAAATAACAATGGCAGTTGGAAACCTGGGACCATCTCATATCCTTTATGTATACGTGGTTCTGTTGTGAGGTGTGGTTCAGAGAACTAAACGATCATTCTGACCAAGGTAGTAAGAAAAACAAAATTAGCCCTTGAAGATGTGGCCAACAGCATATAAACGGTTACTGAATTCATAAGCATAATGATAATTCTGTTTTAAACAAAAACCACGAACCTGTAAACCTGAAACAGTAAAATATGGTATTTCGAATTTTACAGTTATTGGTGGTCTAGACTCCACATCTTGACTACTTTCTATCGAAGGTAACCCGAAGCTAGCTCTAAGGATGTATTCTTTACCACCGGGAAAACTACGTATTGTCCATACAACAACGTTTGTCTCTGGAACATATTTTGCACTTCCCATAGTTGTCTTGAATCTTGGTGAATCGACATCTGATGGAACTGGAATGTGGATTTCAACTTGATTTGCTGTACTTCGTCGTTTGAATTGTGCTTTAGCCTTTTCAAGAGATGAGTGGAGTGAAGAATCGGGAAATAAAAATGAGATACGTGAGAATGTTTGTATCTACATGCCTAGAATTTTTCTTGGAAAAAATCAAACGACGAAATGCTGTGTAATCTACTCCCTCAATATGAAATAAAATCAGGACATTATGTAGGACAAAAACTGAATCGAAAGGAAAATGCACATAAGCAGTAACCAATATACGAAAAAACCTTAGCGTTTGAATTGATCTGTGAAATATTTTTATAATATAAAAGTTAACTAAAATACCCAAATGTTTTACCTAAGATGAATGGTATCAGTTTACATCTATGAACTCAGTGACTGGTAACAGAATGACAACATATTACTAATCCACAGCTTTACGTGTGTAACGAATACTTCTGGGAGTGTTATTTTTGAGATAATGAAGATTTATAGCTCAGGGATTAGAATGATAGTTGTTTAGTGTTCTCCTATTAATTGTCCCACTGGATAGAAGATCACTTGAACAAAATGGAACAGAAATGGTGTTCTTCATGCTTTGAGATTTGTTGCTGGACATTTCGTCACCAGGTTAGGCGACTTTATCAGTATTTACTTCATAAAGAAGTTATTTTCATGATGAAATGAACAGATATAAATTGAAAATTACATTCACGCCAAAGAACACCACCAGAAAGTAGAAAAACTGTTAGCTATCAAAATTGGTACTGAAAACACATCAGGAATGTGTGATTCTTTTTGTACTGTGGTCATTTATTTTGGTAAAAATTTCATCTATTGGCACGATCGTGTAGAATTGGATACACAAATTTACTGTTTTGTCCGCATTTTCATTAAGCAATTGGTTGACAAATGTGTGCAACCTATAGTCGAAAACAATCGATTCACTGTGTTGGAAGATATTGCTTCTCTGTGAAGATGCTATGGGATGCTATGAGATATATAAATAACTACAACTAATCAAGTGGTTTCATCATAAGTGGTTATGCTTTCTATTATAACCAGTCATTTTTCAAAGACATAAAGCAATTCAATGGTTTTGTTACAATCAAAATCTCAGTATGTTAATACTTTGTACACATATGCAGTTAAAGTTGTAAAATAGTACTTTTTTATCTGAGCTAATTTTGTCGGTGATAAGGTCGTTAAATATAAAAAATAACTATATTACCTTAGAGTTAATTAACAGATTTAACTACTATATGAGATAAATTGCAGCTATAGTAAACTCTAACCAGTTCTACAGCATCTTATTGCACTCAGATAAACTGTAGATGGAAAATATAGTTATATTCAACTTATAAAACTCCATATTAACAACATCTTAGGTTAAAAGACTAACTTAGTGACGTTGGAAAAAAAAACCAAAATGCACTCAGGAATTAAATGCACATTCATGCATGCTTTAGGCAATGAGTCACACCCAGTGTGTGAGGGTTGATGATACTACCTGGCTGCCCCCATTTCGGTAGACGGAACAGGGTTCCATGATTACCTGGTTGGAAGTTGAGTGTATCGACCAGTGCATCACAGATTCATCGACAACTTTATCGACGTAATTTCAGATACATAATAACTGTCTACTAGCTGCGAGCTCTTAGCTAGTTATCAGATGTCGATACTGGTACTGACAAACTTAAGACGGTTACATGTATTTAGTTTGTCGCTTGTGGATGAAGTCAATGTTGCCAAAAAGATGAGAGGAAGTAACCAAAGTCGTACTACTTTAATGTGAAACTACTACCAGCGGCAGTAATGCTTGGGAAATGGTTTTCGGTGACCACAGCAAGGTAACGAGTTATGAAGTTTTGAATCTTAGTTCTTGAAAAACAGTAAGCAATGCTGACTGCACCAAGTCAGGCATAAATCTAAGGTGGAATTTATGGCCCATTGTTGAGCATTCAGTTTTGGTCACACATTTGAAGTCCAGTGGCTATGATAATGATTCTTATTCTCACAACAACACACTGAATCTGTTGCTACATTATCTCATGGATGCTTAAAAGTGATATTCTTTCCATTAAAAGTGCCTCTCGCACCATTATTGCTTAGCAAACACAAATAGAGAAGAATAGGATGAGTGTATGATAAATTTAAATAATGTATATCAGTCCATAATGAACACCATACATTGTTTATGAATTGAATCCAGTATTCACAGCTTAAACTAATTGAGAGAATTTTTTTCCTAAAAACTAGTTTCTAATCACGTTTCTTTAGTGTCAAATGTAAGAATATGGTCTATTTCATTGGAAGTCATTTTTAAATCACTGGTCACCTGTTTTGTTTCTGGGTTTCCGTTCAGTTTATAGGAATTACCAGTAGAAGAAACCTATAGCTTAGTCAGTAACTACCTCTTCTTTGTCCCATCATTTTACGATGTTATCAACCAATTGTCACTAACTTTAGTAGTCATTTTCTACATTAAAACAAAACCTTGGAGGATGATTAAAATTATCGATGATAACCAAACTCCTTTAGTAGGATAATTGAGGGATATAATAAGTGAACTGCTATGCCCAGCTGTTTGAAACAGACAACTATAAACATACAACTACAAGTACTGGGTAGTTTTACTAAAGAGCTGAATCGTTATTTAGACAACAAACGTTTGGAAAATTTATTTAGAAAACTTCGTATTTGTATGTGAATACCGATTGTCAACAGTTAAAGATATTGTTGTTCACCACTTTTTAAAGGTCTGGTAGCTTATTCGTCTTTATCCAACTAGGAGAGCAGTTGGTTGGTGTATATTCAAGTCCTGCTCCACTTACTGGGATTTGGGCAGCCAGGTATTATCATTTGCCCTCACACACAAGGTGCGGCCCATTGCCTACCGCACGAATATGTACAACGTTGCTGAGTGTATTTCGTTTATTCATTCAACTACTTGGTGTACGACAAGTGATGAGCAGTGTCCTGATCTTTCTGGGCCAGGACAGAGTCGTGTAACATCAGGAGAAATTTTTTACTGAAACAGCTGAGAAAATTCATGGACTCAACGACAACCCCAATATTGATTCTATTGACTATGATACAGTCCAACCTATTCTCCAAAGACACTGAACTTGCTATATTTATTGGGTGCTCCATCAATCATAAATAGTAACCTTATTAATAGCTACCCTCTAAAATAATCATTAGTGATGACCAGAAGATCTGTTTCAGAAGAAATTTAGGATTGTAAGTAAAAAATGAAAACGGTAATAATATGAACTTACTTTCACCATGTACTCCATGCGACTATGAGCATGTTTTTCGATAATTGCCTCCACCCATATTAGAGGTTTAACCTAGGTTTTAAGGGGGAATTAAAGACGGACAAGTATAAGTAAAGTGAGACCCCCATAGTAGTGAGTATCCATCCAGCTTTCTGGATTCAAAACCAACGAAGCGATGTAATAAACGTGCGAAGAGAAAGTAACAAAAGTGGTATTGATAAGGAACAAAAAGTACGTAGACGAAATAAAAGTCAATCAGCCCCACACCGATTCATTAATGATAGAGGTTGCTTGGAGTAGAGCTATAAATTGTTCAAGCCTTGATAAACGACACATGACAGTCTTAAAACCTTCAGGGTGGTGAACACTTGCGACGCCTATGAATTATCTAGCTGATATCTAAGATAATGCAAAAGACCTTACTCGAACTAAAAAATATACGACTTAAATATGCATCACCTCCACCTATTGAGGTTTGGGGAACCTGATAGTATTGCTAGCCCTGAAACAAAAGGTGTGGCTCATTGCCTAGTGCAAAAATGTGAACAAAATGGTTGAGTGCACTTAGTTCAGTTTCGTCGTTCGCGCATCAGTTAAGAATGACCTGGTTAGTAGATCAGAACCTCGGTAGAAATATTTCTGTACAAAGTGTACCACTAAGGGGATATGTTGCTGAATAGGTGATTACAAATTAAATACAGTTGGTAATTTCAACCACTACACTTTTGTTTGACCAAATTAATAACCATGAAGAAGAGTGTCTGTAACTGGAAAAATATTCAGATTGATTGCAACAATAAATTTGATTACTGAACGAGGCGTAGCCATTGAATAGATATTTTAGGTACTAGCAGTATTTGGAAAAGTCAGTAGCATACTTGGTGTTAGAATACTGCACATAATGGAATGTGACTAGGACCAGTAGACTACTTACGAAATACAACAACAATGATATTTATTTTGCGGGTGGACTAAAAGTAACCATTGTTTCAAATGAAATTACAGAGAAAAAATGATAAAAATACCGCTAGACTATCGCAAGACTACATAGTCATACTGTTTCCTGCATAAATAACTGTCACGGTAAGTGAATAACTAACAAGAGTTGGCGCTCATTGGTATTATCAGTGGACTTACAACCAATGGATTACGAGTTCAAACCCAACTCCGTCTACTGATGTTTGAATGGCCTTCATAATGTAAATACGACTCATTGTCCAGTGTGCAGACCTGCACACGGTTGTTGAGTTACACTTGTTATAATAACCAGTGGAAACTGTACATAACTGGAAGTCGGATATTATTTCTGATAATTCGCTGAGATCACGCCAATCTATCCAACTGTGGTTGCTTCTGTAGGAGGTATATTCAGTGTTGCTTGCTCGCACACACATATGTGCCGCTTTGAGCCCCAAAAAATTGCTAAAGGAACTAGACATAGGACTCCTTACAACAGTAGTTGCACAACAGGTTCTCGGAAGACTAATAATTTAAAACATTAGAAACCGAGAAATAACGACTTATTTACATGAAATTGTTGGAGAATTCAGCCTTATTTTTCCTGGTCAGAAGTGCTAGGTAATTATTGTATGCTGCTTTCTGTTAGATATATTACTTTACGTTAAACTAATAGACTAGGTGTGAAATAGCGAGTAAACACTACGGTTCCGGAGGCTTGATTGAAGATGAAGTCTTCGAAACACCGTCAGTGGCGACTCAGGAATTCTCGCGATGTTTCTCATCACCCAAATGCCAACTGTTGCTTCAGTACTGGTCTGTGTTGGCACTCTATCTAGAAATAGAAAGTGAAGTTGTTCAGCGCGTTGACCAAACTACTCACTTTATAATTCAGACAAGCTCTGGTGCGTCAGTGACTAACGAAACCTTTGTAGGGATACGATACGCTTATTTGGCCTCTGCCAAATTACACTATTTATGACCCTTTCTCTCATAATGCTCGACTGCCTATTAAGGGTCGAGTGTACTGCACTGTTCTATTCTACTATTTGGCTTTGAAACTTGGTCATTAAAGGTAGAGGACATGAGAAGGCCATAGGTGTTCGGTCACTGTTGCCTTTGTAGCATAGATCGTGTGTCGTGGTGCCATCACGTCAGTAATGCATAAGTTAGGCGTAGTTTTAGAAAAATAAGTCAGTTGAGGTCGTGAACTTTCATCAGCTCAGGTGGCTGGGGCATGTGTTATGCATGCCTAGTTACCACTTGCCCAGTAGTACAACGTTGACTGAAGTAGATTTAAACCAGAAAAAGGTAACAGGTTGGACTTAAACGCTGCGTCAACCACTAAAGTCAAGTGGTTGATAATCTGACACGCGTAGGGAAGTGCATACCGAAATTGGTGATTGGAGCCTATATGATATGATTAAGAGTCGATCTCAATGGTACAGATGGGTCCACACATTATCATCATCTGAATAGTTATAGTGAATGTCATTATTGTTTCAGTCCTTCTTGTTTTTGCTTAACGGCCTTCCACCACTTCTGACTAATTTCTTCCATATTTCTCTCATTTTGGTGCAACTTACCTTAGTGTGGTGATAAGGTGTGGGAACTTGGACTTTTACGCAGTAATGCCAAGTCCCATTTCGAACTTGACTACATTTCAGGATGAATTACTTTTAATATTATTTATTCTGAAATCCCTAAAAATCCAGACCTGCTTGAAGTAGCTCAGCTATAGTAGGGAACTAACTGCTGCTGTAGGAGTAATTATTTATCAATTTAATTATGAATAGATAAATTTCAGTACGAAGATGTGGAAACTTTAAACAAGCCCAAGCAAATACGCCATAGAATCTACTACAATTCGTCCTCAATTTCTAACATGGGAATAGAAAAAAGAATAAACAGAATTAAAAGTAAACGAAACATAACATGAACGGGACCAAATACTCCACTTAGTAACATTGGAGAACATTAATTGTACGTCCAAAATTACTTTCGAGCCACTAGTAATCACGTTTAGAAAGCACAAACTGTTTTTCGGTATCTATTACTAGTTTACACTGATTGCCACTTGAGTTAGAGATATAAAATGATGAGATCGTTTAAGAAAGCTGACCTCACGAGGTTGTACAAACGTCAGAGAACCATCTGACCGTCTGCTGGGAAATACGATTTTATCAGTATATCTGCAGAGTCCAATTACTTAGGATTGGTATGATTCGAACTGCATATGTAGTATAACAAGTCGATCCACTAAAATTCAGATGACTTTCAGTCACCTTAATTGACTAACTCAGTTGATGCCATGAGGAATGCTTTAAAGTACCTTGTACATGTAGTCTATCATTATTATTCACCTCAGTAGTCAGTAAGTTCACTGGTTTCAACTTTTCCTCATTTTGGGTAGCTAGAACACGGAAACAAGTTGGCGCACTCTGCGACCCGAACACTTCAGTATAATTTCACGTCGGCATACTCTACGAGATATCGAAGTCGAAAAGCACTGTTACCATATGCACTTCTGTGCAGTAGCTAATGAGCTACACCTATTATGTGAAGAATAGTGATACTAACTGCCTGCTCAAACTTCGGTAGACGGAAATGGGTTCAAGCCCGTGACCCACCGGTTGGAAGTCGATATGATGAGAAGCAAGCTACTAGTATGATTAAAAACATTTACCTGGACTTTCCAATAAACATCTTGAAAATATTCACGAAGCAGCAGTTAAACTCGTTAGCCTAACAGTTTGGCGCTAAATGTCTGCATTTATATAATGTAAGTTCATGCGTTTTCCCACGATCTTAAAAAAAAGTAAAACGCAGATGTTAAGCCGACTTTCTTGGTGTGAAACATAAATATGAACGCAGGTCACATTTTTTCCGGAGAATACAAATACCTAAAAACATGTTTCGACATGCACCGTCAAAAGACATGAACTTCGTAACAGTTGAATAGATAAGTTAACGCTTTGCATCCAATAGAAAATGAACATGAACACACTAATGAACAAAAACGATTTACTTACATGCGTATTAAGTCTATAGGACATAAGTTCAAACTCGCCATCAGGGGGAATAAATGAGATTGTTCTATCATTTTCAAATCTTGACAACCTAACACACTGGTGAAACTTCACATCTTCTAGTTCCACAGCTTTTCCTTTATCACCTATACATAGTAGAAAAACTTAGGACAAACTGGACTACTTACGCCCAATATTTTCGAATCTGACTTTGTCGTTAACTCCCAAACGGAGTTCGGGCATTCCAGAGAGATAAACACGAAGTTTTATGCTCCCAACAATCTCACTACGTAAGACATTACCAGTGGAGCTCACCTAACGTCTCAAAAAGTAATTTACACTCACCAGCAGGTTTACTGACTCAACAACATCTAGGAATACTTCATTTTTTCGATATTTCACGTTTTCCGAACGCCATGAAACGGCATTCGTTACAGCAATTGGTGGACGCGGCGCCACTTCCAGTTTGTGGCTTTCTTGAGTGATGTATTCCTGAAGTATCTTTGTGTCAGTTGTCTGTGGATATCCAAAATCCATAATTTCATCTAGCAGCTCATACGTAATAACGAAGTTATCGCGAATACTTTCTTCTTCAAACTCTCCGAAATATTCAAGGAATATCTGTGGTGGAGTTAGGAGAGATTAAGACTTACGTTGACAAGTTTATATAAAAATGCCAGAACCATTGCAATATTGGCATTTTTACGGGTTAAGCATACCAAATACAGGTAGTTGTACTTGACGTATGTGAAGGTTATTTCACCTATTTGCAAAACTGGGATAAGGCTACCTTCCTCTTCTCTTTCCATCGCGACAGGCATGAATTTTTCTATGGCGCTTGTCTCAATATCACCACGATAATTTCTATGAATGAGGACTTTCCCTTTGTTGTCTAGAATATATAATGCTGACACAACCATTTCGTAGCGCCCACTCCAAACAGCGCGCCTGAATAATACAACAGTATGCAGCATCAACATCTATAGTGAGATTAGAGGAAACTTGTTGCTTCGAAGGTCTGATTTCAAAATCCTGGAATCTGATTGTTTTTCCTCCATTGTGATCCCCTGGTCGTCGCAGAAGCCTACACAGTTTACCTTAAAAAGTAGTGTTTGTATATTTGAATTTCATTTGAGAATTGTAGGTTTGTTTGCTTAGAGGAACAATGGAGCTGCTGATAAGATCAATGAACTTCTTGCTATTCCTGCTTTTTTAAGCATCTTCAAGCAAGTACTAGGAGCTATTTAAAAAGTAGTGCTGGAAATAGGGGAATGGGGAGTGGGAAAAAGGGAAGTGAAAAGCACTTACGGAGAAATAAGTGCTACTTGTGTAATATAAAGAAAGAATGGGTCTTAATAAAGGTGTTGGAGTCGGAAAACTAGGGCTGATGGGCATATCTTCAGCTTTTTTCCGAATGTCCGTAGTAGTTCCTTTGTGCCCACGAACTTTTCGAGCAGTCGTCTGAAGTGGTCAGCCGATGTAACCATGGCTACTTTCTTCTGCAGCGCGTTGAAAACGATATGCAACGTATATGAGAAGTTACATCCAACTCTTGTTTTTTCCTCGTAATGGGGTGCGCGAGTGGGGTTGCTGTGAGAGTGCAGGTTTTGGACTGGTAAATTTGACCTGTTGGGGTGGTCCACCTGATGGATGGTCTTGTAGGCGGCTACTAGGTGACCTCTTTTCTTTCGATGGCTCACTGCCAACAAGTTGAGTTATCTCAGGTGTTGCATACTTTTTTCCTGTTAGTTCAACAAATGATCTTGGAGCTACTCTCCGCACCTTCTTTAGTCTACCCATGTCTGTCCTAGGTGGAGGGGAAAGGTATCGTGTTTAACACCTTCATGCTTGGTCTAATATAGGTTTCGAATAACATGAGGGACAACTGCTTCGTCAGAAAGTGCCTGATAGCTTTTTTCTTGCCCATCACCCCCTTAAAGTTTGTACTGGCATCCGGTGCATCAGGAAAGCTTTGAATTTCGTCCACATTCCGTAGAAGGATATTAGGCCGCTAGGCTGTGTCAACCCTTGAGGCAGTTATCTCCACGAAGGCCTTGTTCATCCTTGAATGCAAGTTGACCACCCTACAGAAAAACAGTAACCGTTCTCGGATATGATTTGACTACGGTCCCTGGACCCTTTAAATATGCTTTTAGGGGACCCGTCCTCAGTGGACTAAAGAAATCCGGTGAACCAACAAGTAGATCGTTATCCAGAGGGCAGAAGGCCGAAACTGAACGACCTCTTTTCTCATGATAAGATGAAGGAAAAAGATTTGACCTTACCAACCGCTATTCATTAAGAAGATAAGCAAGACCTGTCACTGGTGTGGCGGAATCGCTTTAGGCCCGTTCTTCTGCATCAGGTTCCTTTTAAAAGTATGGACTATTCGCCTGGACTGACTCCCTAAATAAGGCTCTGCACAAGTGGGATGTAAGATGTTTAACATCCCTTCCCCAAGGAATTTGAATGCTGTGTAAAGCAGCGAAAGTACAGACAGCTTCATCTGCAGAAGCATTGGAACAAGCAATTGTCCTTAGCTCCTGGTTTATGATTACCCGTGAGTCTTTTTGTGCCAAAAACCGTCATGAATGATCCTCCACATCTTGATGCAACCAGAAAATGGCAATGATGATGACTCGACGTAATGAATGACTATTTAAATTACTTCACTTTACGGGTGCTCATTTGCGTTTGTTCCCATTTACTGCGTTTACAGTGAACATAGGGCTCCACTGTTTAAGAATTCCCGGTTTCGGTCTGTTTCTTTGAATGGCTCAAGTTCTAATATTGCGATTGTAAATAACTCCGATAAAATCTTTGATTTTCCGTTGACGTGGTGAGGGAAGAGTATTGGTCAAAAGAAGTGTCCCATGGAACATTACTGGTGAAGGCATATGACAGAATTTCATTCACTCTTATTCTTTGGCTTCCAGACATGCACTATATTTTTTCGATAAAGCTATTAGAAGACAAAGATTATCTGAAAAACGTGTTGTATTTGCGCAACACATTCCGAACAACCTGATCACACATCTACTTGCCAGATCAATTCATGTATGAAAATGAAGGGAAAGAGAAGGGCCAGACATAATGAATATGAAAAGGTTGTGACACTTGTCTTGGTAATATAAGCAGATGACGATTACCGAGGTAAGTTAAGCGAAACAACAAATTGTTTTTGTATGCGCAGTGGGGGCTTGGGTTTACGAATGGCTAACGCTTCGGCAAACGTCAGTACGCGCCCCCTGGTTATTCCTGTATAATATCTTGAAGGCTGCTTTCAAATTAACTCCGAGATTCATTTCAATGATATGCCTTGCTATAGATAAAGAGGGATGTCTGTCACCTACACTTATCAAAGTTTGGTCATTAAACTGTTTTTCAAGCCATCTGGTACGTGTTCAACCACCCTACTCTGCACTGAACGATTATTCCTCCCCGCGCATGTGTCCACACATACATGCAAATTGGCAAACACAGTGGGATGTGACGTGATCAATTATGCGGGGCTTAGGTACGTGGAGAAGCGGGTGTTTTATCGTCTCGACAATAACAAGCTGAGCTGCATAGTATGTTTTACAGGAAACAGGTTTTAATATCTCCTTCAACATCATACTGCTCGTTTCGCCTCTTTATGGTACTCTAAGAAATGCGTTCTTTCTTAGGGACCGATGAAACTGTGGGATTCTGGTTTAGCTGCTTTTTTACAATGGTTGACAAACTGTAATGGATAACCGTTTACCGATAGAGTGTCTGTCAGAAATTTATTCAGACCATCCATCTTATCGGATGTACAAATGCGTTGGATTCTATCGAATTTGCATCTTACTAAGCCTCTCTTATACTTCATCGGGCAAAAACTGTAGAAATTCCAATACTGTCCTGCCATCTGGATCCTACGACGAAGGCATAAAGCCCAAGGTCACAGCTGTACTACACGCCCTACTCTCAAGAATATTGGAAGATTCAAGCAATAGCCGAATGTTTCCTACTTTCGAACTGAGCTTGCCTCAGTATGATGGACAATTATACTGGTGCTTATCTGTTTCATTCTTTGCTGTCTGCAAAGCATTAACGTTCTTACTCTGGACGCGTCCTTTATGTACCAGAAAGAACGGTGTCCATTGTACAGCTTCATATTGTACATAACAGTTAGTTCACATCACCAAAATGACCAGACCTGTAAACCGGTTTGTTTTCATATAGCTTATGTTTTGTGGAATATGTTATGATTATAAGTAGGCTTCCTATGCATTGATCACCTGATAGATCCATCTTTCCTCCGGCAAAAAAGTACATCAAGAAATGCAAGCTAATGGTTTTCTCTTCCTCATATGTCCGACTGATATGATGTTGTGCGGTATTAGGCCTTTTTATAAACTCCTGGCATCCTCATCTGTGTCACATGTTACAAAGATATCATCCGCGTACCTTCTACAGAATGTGACTTTGGTGATTAAATCTTGGGCCATTAGTTCAGTACGTGACGTGAATACATCGGCTAATAACTGTGGTAATGGACTCTCGATGGCCACACCATCAGTTTGCCGAAAGTGATCACCTTCGAACGTGAAATGAACCCCATCAGTACATAATAAAAGAAGCTCTTTCAATGGCAGCGAAAATCTGTACAAGCAACTGAGTCTAAGAAGTAAACTCACCTATCGACTAAAAGTGAGACATGCTCACAAACAAACTTCTCCAGTACTTCAACTCATTTGACTCGGTTTCATAGAAGACAGTTAACAGTTAACAAAGCTCTTTGATAATGCTATATGCTTCAATGTGAATTCTAGCTGCGAAACTCTATCACTATTGGGTAATAGTCCTTCAAATGCCTGTTTCTTCGTACAGCAACAAATTCTGATGGATTACGTCTGTATTGCTCAGTAAGGTCACACTACAAGTGGGAAATGCGAGGACACATACTCACGTGGATTATATGGTTATGTTAACACTTATTGTCACCTGAGATTAATGAAGTGAGTTTTCGTTGGCCAACGATACTATAAACATGTGGAATGATTTTAAAATAGACGTTTACCTGACAAAACACGGAAGCATACCGAAAGGTTAACCACCGCAAACGCCGGACATTGTACAATTTCAGTATCACTTTATTGTGAAAAAAGAATGGTAAGTGGAGACAACCAAAACTCATAAACGATCTTTATGTACTTTGAAGTGACATTTTCCCGTTCTTTCTACTGCCTGCAGCCACTTTTGATATCATGATAAACCCTGATGCGATAGCTTCTATATCATTCAGGAGAGCTCAACCACTGGAGATCTTTTTACCATTATCCATTTGATGATGCCTGTAAAGTGGCTTCTCTCATGTCAAACGTTAATTTGAAAATAAAATATTTATTTATTTATTAAATGAATTGGAGGAACAGAGAATGGAGGATAATTAGAAGATATGTAGCCGCAATGAATATTAATTGTCTCCGTTAGAGGCACACTGGTAGACAAAGAGTTGACATAAAAAGAATACATTTTCTTATTTCCGATATTCAAACCAGAAAGACACTCGCTAAATTCAAAGGTATCTTTCGGTGAATACTTACATAAAGCATTATGGATCGGGCCAAGTAATTCGGTTGGCCATCTAGCTAATTTGTGTGTGGGAGACTGATGCATTGATAATATTGGTCATAGTGGATTATTAATTTTGTGAATTTTTGGAAGTCCGTACAGGTTTGAAGAATTAGATGCCGTGGGTTTCAGGGAATTGAACTCTGCTTTAACAATAACATCCAAGTTAGGGAGTTGGTGGCGTCACACACTTCTCCAACACTTTGGTCTGTACCCACAGAAAAACAGAGGTAGGGCAGAACACCGAACTTCTAAAGAAGCGGACAACTTATGTTTCTAGAACCCCAGTCGCCATCAAACAGGTGACACAGAGTAGCGCTAACCCGACGCAAACTAGTCCTACCTCGGGCAAGGATCACACCATGCCTGAAAAGAGGAGACGGCGTAAAAGGCTTAGGAATAAGGCGGCTACAAGCAGTTCACCACAATCCGTAGCACTTTCTTCATGGAAAGAAGGCTGCACTACGACACCCCGATGGCTGCAGTGTTTGCACAAAAACTGTTTCGGTAGTTGATGAGGCATTTGCATGCAGTCTATGTCGCTAATGGGCGCATTGCAGCTGCAGCACCAAAGTACCCCGACGATTCCATAATCTGATGAAGAGATGACCATGCGAATGGTTCCTGTACGTTTGATCAGGGTGCAGGAATCTGCCCACCCTCCTCACAGAAAGCCTGAGTAGGATGCTCTCCGCCATGCGAAGGCTACCAATATCCTTGATAAAGTAGGGTTAACATTAAAAAATGACACATAGGGACCTGGAAACAGAACTAGATCTCCAGCTGCGCGCAGGCCATCACGCGTGGAGACGACATTAGGTCGAGTTTCCGTACCTCCTCAGAGAACGTCAAGAGCATGGCTAGGGACAGACCCCTAGACTCTCTGTGAAATCCACCCCGGACATCCCACACACCGTGATTGAGAAACAACCAGTAGAAGCACACCACAAACCCATTGGGAAGTCGGGCGTGCCACCCACAACGAACCCAAGTCACAGGAGGGTTAGCTCGATCATCTTGTTCAATGTCAATGTATCGAAGGACTCACTGTTGATCGAAAGAGAACGGTTTGGCAGCCGAATGTGGACCGACTACTGTCAGATGCTGGAAGGGGGGCACATGAGATCCCTCAATCAGGGGCTGAAGAATGCAGCTAAAACTGCCGGCCCCTCAGAGAAAGTGGGTGGTACCACACGCTGGGGACCTGACTGAAACGCATCGCGCCTTGACTACGTTCTGACGAACGATAAACTTCTCATTAAAGGTGAATGCATCCAACCTCCACTTGGCCTCGGTGACCACGCAGTAATCACCTTCTCCGTGACTACAAGGGAGGCCGTGCAACTGGAGATGCCCGGCGCCTTCCCTTGCTACAGCAAAGCCAGCTGCGTGACCACGAGGGATTGTCTCATCAATGCATCATGGCCGGTAGACTGGGCTCATCTCACAACAGACGAACATTGGTTGGAGGTCAAGAAAATAATCACTGGGGCCGTCAGTCATAGCGTACTAGAGGTAACACAGACTGTCAGTGAGGACCTCATGGCTGAAGCGTGGGACGGAGAGGCCAATTAGGGGCAAAAAGCAGGCTTGTTTCAAGCGGCCTTCATCACGCAGAGTCTGACTTTTCGAACTGCAAAAGGATTCGCAACCGCTGTAACGTGAGAGCGCCTAGCTACAGATTCTCCTTTCAAACAAACCTGGCGGAGAGGTTACAAGGCAATCCCAGAAACCTGTACCGCTTCATTTCGGGAAGGAAGTCTGTAGCGGCCAGAATCCAATAATTTGGCCTGAACGCGGGAAACAACTAGGCGGTGCCAACTGACGTGAATCTGACTAGTTCCTGCGTTCTACTGTATAGCTTCCTAACCTCCGTGAGTGACGCACAGTCAAAGGTTGGATCAAAATATCAAAACACGGTTTGTAGTAATTCAATAGTAGATTCGTAACAAAATCTGTGGTACTATCAAGGCAACAATAAGTTATGTCAAATTACAAAAATACCTCAACAGTGTCGTTGGGTAACTATACAGTCCAAAACGATCTCGGGTACAAACACGTACTACACGGTAAAAACTGGTTAAAAAATACAACTGTTAAATACCTGTCGGTCAATAGGAATATTCCCGACAAAAGGTATCAAAACTCTGCCTACAGGAATCAGATCAACAAACAAGGGCTCCCAGTAGACAGTCAAAAGACAAACAGTCAAATCACTCCGCAACCGTAAGTTGAAACAAAATAACATGTCGGGCGCAGTAAAACATCACTTTGTCAACGGTCCAGCGTCACATAATAAGAGAGTGAAACATTCATAATAAGTCTCAAACATACAAAGGCAAATATCGAGTGTAAAGTCAAATAAGACAGTTAAACAAGCAAATAACATAACACCGGTTGGGTCAAAGGTACACCATCCATAACGAGGGTAAAAATGTCAAAATAAGTGTCAATACAATCAAATAAGGGTGATCGGGAGGGATTTTCAGATCAGTTTTCCGTTACAAAGTCGGCTAGCAAGGGGGTGAATCTTATCGCTCTTGTCTTATCCAGCGTTAGCAATTACAGACCGATTAGCATAACCCCGGCCGTCTCAAGGATTATGGAAAGGGTGGTTAGAAGTCAAATGTCTGATTACCTGCTGGAATCTAACCACATCAACTCGTCGCAATATGGTTTTCCGAAAAGAAGATCTTGCACTACAAACCTGTCTGACTTTTTTAACGGGGTCATCAGCAAAAGGGGTCAGAAAATGATAGTGATAATACTTTACTTCGACATCACTAAAGCCTTCGACGGAGTCCCACACAACCTGCTTATCAACAGGCTAAGATCCTTTGGGATCTGTAACCCACCTTTGAACTGGTTAAGACCCTTTCTGCATAACCGTTACCAAATAACAAAAGTTGGCTCAACTATCTCAAAGCCAGAACCAATAACCAGTGGGGTTGTCCAGGGCAGCGTCTTTGGTCTACTTCTCTTCATGACATACATCAATAACACATGTGAGTGCTTCAAGGTAGGCAAGCCATTCTTATATGCGGATGACCTGAAGGTAGCATACACATGCCTTAGCATTGATTTAACCCCGACCGTTAGCACTATGCAAGAGGAATTAATATATGTTAGCAAATGGTGCAACACCTAGTGACTAGAATTCAACACAGGAAAAAGTGGCTGGATATGCATAGGTGACCATGGACTCGAACTAAACTCAATGATAGCCGGGCATTGACTTCCAAAACTGAAGTCTATACAAGACTTGGGGCTCCGATATTCACACAGCCTAACCTTCTCTGGGCACGTATCCACACAAGTGTCGAAATCACGCAAACTGGTAGGTTTTTCATTACGGAACCTCTACAGTACTGAATCTAGAGTTGTCCTGTATAAAACATGTGGCCCACCACTGCTTGACTTTTGTTCATTTATACATAGCAGTATACGGATTAAGGATGGACTGAAAGTCAAAGGAGTGCAGAGATACTTTACTATGAAAATGCTAAACACGGGTGAGGACGTAAAATATGCCACCAGGCGCAACATCCTAGGACTTGAACCACCATGGAAACGAAGGCTCAGACTGAACCTGATACTGTTTTATAAGCTCCTTAACAGATTAACTTATAGCGCACTCACAGACATGTGGTTCATAAACAAAACTGCATGTGCTTTAAGAAGTGTAACTGCAACAGTAGCAATTGAGCACTTCAGGACAGTCACTACGGAGAACTTCTTTGTGATCAAATATACTCAGATGTGGAACAGCTTATCTAGGGAAGCACGAGAATCAAACACTTTGACTAGGTATATAAGACGGCTCAACTCTACACTACAGGACAGCACCATGAGGAGCACCACTAATACTGTCACTAGGAGTACAAACATATCAGGAACCCTCAATATATAAACAATTTCCAACCTCAAAGGTGCAGAGGCTACACCTGCTTTTGTTGTTTTTCTACCAAAGTTTCAGGTGGTCGCAGCATGATGATATCAGTGGACCATGAAGAAGCTAGACTATGGTGAAAACTTACCGAATAATCTGGAAATCTGGACGCCAAACTATCGGAGGGTTTAACTCGGGTCCTCGAATACCCACATCATCAAGATGACCTTCAATGATGACAACAGGACACAAATGAGGAATATGCGTCACCACTTCTAAACATTCCACCTCTTTTCGAGGCAATGAAACTATGCTCCCGAGAAAATTACTGCCCAGTAAGCAAGAATTACTAATCCCATTCACTCATTTGACCCTCTCACCATATGAACATATATCAATCCCCGAATTACTCAGATTTCTGGACGGTCACAAAGGCATCGAAAATCTCTACAGACAGTAAAACTCAGGAGATCAACTCACCTATTAACTTTGAAGTGAACACATTCACAATAATGGTATGCAACAGACTTGTCTAGTATTTCATTTAACGGTGAATATACGTCCTTGACAATGCTGCATACCTTAAAGTGAACAGCATGGAAAACTCAGTGCCATTGGTCCGCAGATTTTTCAAATGTTTATTCCTTTGCACCACAATGTCTAATTCTAATGGCGTAAATCTACATTGCTGTGAGTGATAACACTTGAATAGATATTCGCTTGGATTACGTGGAAACTTACAGGTTCTCGACATCGTCAGTGCTGGTTCTTCTGTTACCCGAAGTTATAAGCAAAAGAACTTATGGTAAAATGGACGTTTATATAGCGTAACGGGGCATCGCGAAGACGAACCAAACAGGTCGACTGCTTGTAACGGAAACTTAGAATTTCGCGCTACTTTGGTGCCACCAATAGTGAAAAAAGAAAGTATGACTGAAAACGATGCAAACTTTAACACTCTGTGTACGCTGAAAAGTTGTATTTTCTTGTTCATTTCATGACTTGTATGATCTTCTGATGTTTTTAATCTAATTTAATGACCTCAATTTGGTACCATTTAGATCCTGTAAAATCTTGTAAATTTCCCAACACATCAACGTGATGATGCCTGTAAACTAGCTCCTCTCATGGTAAATTACTGATATGGGAATAAAATATTTATTATTATTATTATGATGTGAGTGTACTAAGCAGTCTAGAAATTGCCAAGCTTTTGAACCCACGCTTGCAGGTCCAACTCAGTACCGAGACTAAATCCACGCCAACTGGTTACGACACCGACCAGGTCATAAATAACGAATACGTCATCCACATTTCAATCACAGAAAAGTGTCCGAGAAACTGTCTAGGCTGCGTCCGGGCAACTTCCCTGGCTGCGATAGCCTAAAACCGGTGATCCAAAAAAATTACTCCGAGGTGCCCGCAAAACCAACCTGCAACCTTTTCGGGCACTCATTAGAGTCATGCAAACTCCCTAAAGATTGGAAGGGCGCCATCTTATCATCCATCTTCAAAGAAAGAGACAGAAAAAGCCGCGGAAGCTGCTGGCCAATTGCTCTGCTCCCTACTGTGTCAAAAGTGTTGGAAAGCCTGGTAGCTGACACTACTTGGGAATTCCTGAAATAGGAAATCACTGTGCATACTGCTCAGCATGCTTTTCGGGTCGGTTGCTCATGTGCCGCCAACTTACTCACAGCCTGGGACTGCTGGAGACTAAGCTAGGATGACGGAGATCCGGTGCACATTGTTTTTCTCTACCTAGGCAAAGCATTTGACGGCGTCCCACCCACGGTCCTGTTGCACAGTATCAAGTCAGCTGGTATAAGTGAACCCCTCGGTTGAAGAAGTACCTGGAAGGGAGGCAGTTCTGCACCAGAGTAAACAAAACAAGGTCGGTGTGCAGACCGTCGACGTCAGGAGTATACCAAAGAGCAATCATAGGACCACCTCTGTTCCTCCTGTTTGTCGACGATCTGCCGGACAAAGTGTCCTCGCCCATCCTCCCCTTCACTGACGACATTGAAATTTGAAGGTTGGTAAAGGAAAAGGCTGACTGTACAGTACTACAAAAGGAATTGCGGCGATTCGAACTGTGGCCGTTGGACAATGGCCTGAGCTAAGACCTAGAGCAGTGCAAAGTAACGGACATCAGTAAATATGAAGCAGGTGCAACCGGCTTCCAGTACATGTTGAGCAACCGCGCTATCACCAGTGTCCATGGGGAAAGATTTGGGGCTCAACTTCTCCGAACACCTAGCACACCAGCTCCAACTATAAAGGTATGGCAACCGCAGCGAACGCCATTCTGCACTTTTTGCGCAGAAAGCTTGGCACCCTCACCCCCGAAATCTCCCTCTCCGTTTTCAAGCCCTACGTGCGGCCGCATCCAGAGGTCTTCAATGCAGTTGCTTCCCCAACACTTAAGAGAGGCTCTAATCTCCTTGAGATAAATACAAGGAACTGCAACAAATTCAGTTGTGGGGCTAAGGGGGAAGACGTATCCCAAAAGACGTAAACACCTAAACCTATTCACCTTGGGTTACCGTAGGAAGAGGGGTGACCTTATCATGACGCACAAGATCGCCCATCAGGCAGACCGCGCCAACAAATCAGTTCTGCCTGCAACTCAGAGGTCTTCACGAGGAAACCACATTAAGGTAGCACATTGGATAGCCAACACCATACTCAGATCTAATTTTTTCTCCTCGAGAGTATGTGCTTGTAGCGTTACACACCTCCCCGAAATCAACAGTCCATGGTTTGACGAGATCAACGGTGATGCTTACCTCCATAGTCTAACTGGACTCGCCAAGCTGAAGGCACCCAGTCAAGCACCCTCACCATCTGGCACGCCGTAGTGTTACGTTGCGCTGCTCGTAATCGACCGCTTAGCCAGCTAGCTAGAACGCATCAGTATCTCTGCCCGACCCCGCAAAATTTACTATTCCATCTGACTACGCTACTGAGTTCTTTCTTGGTATCGTATTCGTGGGTACATGACAAGTTCGAATAATTAGTGACCAGCCTCTGCGTCTGTCAAGTTCGCACCGGGACAATTCATAAAAGTTCATCTAGACTAGTTGTTGCCTTTCCTCCTAATTGTCTTATATCCTCTGATGGAGCATCTTCCGAGAATTTGCTTTGTAATCTACTTCGTCCACCAACACAATACCTGATCCTTTACCAGGCTCCAGACTTACCACATCAGGATTCTTCTGTAAATTTTCCAGGGACTTGGAGTGCTGGGTATTTAAAACGCATCTCTGTTTCGAACCTGGATGATGGAATTGATGGGCGGATATCGACTAGTTTCGCCTTCAGCAAACTCTGGTTATCAGAAGAGGTAAGGATTTGCGCAGTCAACTGATCATATAAATTTTCGAAGTGGCCAGCAATGGCTAAATCATTGTTATGATGGCATGGGACGGAGAAGTTGAATCCAGAGGAAAAAGATTCTCTCTTACATGCCGAAAGTTCAACTGAAAACAAGTTTGTCACCTATTTGACTGGATTTACTGGAAATGACTATGTGTGGGGGTCACTGATGCATGTTAGAATGTCAGACGGTTAGTTTGACAGCAGCCTTCAGGATATTATACAGGAATAACCAGGGGGCGCGTACTGACGTTTGCCGAAGCGTTAGCCATTCGTAAACCCAAGCCCCCACTGCGCATACAAAAACAATTTGTTGTTTCGCTTAACTTACCTCGGTAATCGTCATCTGCTTATATTACCAAGACAAGTGTCACAACCTTTTCATATTCATTATGTCTGGCCCTTCTCTTTCCCTTCATTTTCATACATGAATTGATCTGGCAAGTAGATGTGTGATCAGGTTGTTCGGAATGTGTTGCGCAAATACAACACGTTTTTCAGATAATCTTTGTCTTCTAATAGCCTCTTCAAAATTTGTTAGAGAAACTAATTGTTTCAAATGCGCCATGTTGTCAACGCCGAATTCGCTGAGTTTCTTCGGCTACTTTGTGTGTAACACCTAGTCTAGAGCCCTTCTAATGCGAGTAAACACCACATCCAGAAGAAGATTATTGTCTCTAATTCTAAGCCACTCCTCCCTCGCCAGATGTGGACTCGCTAATCAAGAGCGACCAACCTGGAATTCATGATTCACGTGATTCAGTATGTTCCATGTTTCCAAATGCTTTGGTGTCATCTTCTCTATTATCTTAGCTAAGATATTTGTAAGGCTAATTTGCTAGTAAGTGGCGACCAGTTATCTACAGGCTCGCTTAAACAAGGGACTTATTAAGGCAGACTTTCAATCTTTAGGAATCTGTGCTCGAACCAAAGACATGTTGACCGGTACGTCAAATGACGACAAAATTCCAGGACCCAATTCGTTCCACCCCGGTGACTCCCAGTTTTACGTTCACGATCTATCAGAGGACTGAATGCTTTGTGATTTCAGTAGGCTCCAACAAACAAAGTAACGCCATCAATAGCAAGAATCACGCCAGAATTGTCAGCAGAAAGCACTAGGCCGAAACAGCCGGATATGGTATATACTTAAGCCAGGTCAAGTCCCTCTACATTTTTCACTTGACCACATGGTATAAAGGGAGCGCCCTTTCACCGATTCCACTTGTTCCTTAAATATAAGCGAACAGAAACCCAGAGTGTTTCGAGCAGTCATCTAGTTACCACTTTTCGAATGCTATTTGACTTATATTGGTGAAATAATTTCCAATATAGGAGTAGCCCAGCCTGACTGTTTATCCATCTGTTGCGGCGAATAAATCTCACCAGTATTTATTCATCTTCATAGACTTTGATTTTGCCTATCAATCCGAGGTGATCCACGAGAAGGTCATGGTGCACCCTATCAACACCAAAATTCAACAAAGATCAAAATAACTTGATTAAAGTTAATTATCTAAATATTAACTGCACAAACTTCTAGCTTGCCTCCGGATGCCTAAGGTGTTTTGAGTTTTGTTATAACGAGTACGCGTACGGGTGGGGTTCGAAGCCGTTTTGTACTTTCTTTACGCCAGTCAACACGCGCATTCTTAGGGTATCTATCCCAGACATAATAGCCAGATAAGTTGAAGAGACGTTTTCCCTGAAAATCTCCTCCATCTCCATTCCGTTTAAATGTATCGCTCTTCAAGGTATATTTCCAAATAACTCAGTCTTCCTGATTTGTGTTTCGTTATCAGCGCCTGCATGCTAGGTAGAGTACCAATCAATCAGGCGGTAGCAGAGATAGAGTTTCGGAAGTCTGTTTAAGCGTTATGTAATAACAGCACGTCAACTTACTGAGTGTCCGGGCTTTTCATAGATATACATGTACTCCTACACTTTAAGGGCAGCTTCCGGTGGGGCATTTATTCGTTTCGTTTCTTGTTTCTTATGCCCATACTTTTATACTTTTCCCATGTTCTCCAACCATATCGCCTGGTTTTCTGTCTGATATTTTTGTACATGGCTGAATCTCAAAACTCTTCAGGGAAAATGCCAGTACTCTACCCATCTCCCTACCCTCTGGGAACACAGACGTTCAGCGTGGCTCACCGTGAGGAAGCCTGATTTACCCTTGGTCCAACTACTTCATGAGATACTAGGGGAAAATTGGCAACTGTCAGCTTTTCCGACAGTGATATGGAGGAGATTTCAGATGTGATAAAAGACGCTGCACCGAACCTTTGACCGTCTTAAGCATGCCCTCGTCTGAAGGGTAACTCTGACCGACGAGTAGAAGGCAGAAGAATTTTTTCGCAGTGTTCAGTCAGGCGATAGTAAGCCTATGCAAATGCTGCGCTGGATTCGACGGCTTGTCGACAATTTCAGGGTGGACGATGTTTTTCTTAGACAGTTATGTCGTCACCGCCTCCCGCAGTCGGCTCAGGGGATCCCTGAACATTTCCGTCCTTAGAATTGGCGGAGGCTGTGGACGGAGCGGTAGAAGTAACGCGACCGCAACCTGCACTAGGAGCAGCTCTGCTTATGACTATTGGTTCCCACCTAATAGCGGATGGATGCCTGTCAGGTAGCTCTTCAAAGTTCAAGCCTTTTTGCTCATATTAATAAATTATATGAAAAGCTGTGCAGGATCCCCAAGGAGATGAAGGGATACAAACCGTCATATTTCTCGCTCAGTTTCCCGATCTGCCACGAGACACTTTTGCACTAGATCGCAAATGGGGACCTCTTAAGCTGTAATTTGATGGTGTGATTGACATCATGGTGCTAACGCTGAAAAGGGAACTGGATTGTGTACCTTTGACTCCAGCAGCTGGGGAACGTGCAAGCCAGCACGCGGCGGCGACCAGTGTTGCTGATGAACCCTAACTTGTTGCCTCTCCCAGGTAAGTTACTCAACCTCAACCTTGGATTGCGCCGTTCGTTTTGGTGATCTTTCATCATCATTACTGAGGCAGTCAATGGTATAATCACTACGGATCTATCAAAACACTATCAATTGCTGGTAGATACATGTAAGCACAAGTTGATCGGTTCTACCACAACATCCCCTGTTTCCGATGGAATACTGTTCCGACAATCACTTCTTCAAGCTTCAAGCATAAAGCGAGATACTGTCTCACATGACGTCTGCTGATACCAAACCAAAAATGGGTGCAAATAAGTCATACTGCTGTCAGCCGTCAGTGAAGGATTTCGGCTCTTTCTGGAGTGCCGATTTTGAATGTGGTCACATGCCAGTACGAGCTTGTGAATAAATAAATAAATGTTTTATTCTCGCGTTAAAAAGATTTTAACATGAGGGGATGTAGTTTACAAGCTTCATCACTTTGATACATCTCAAAATATCTACAAGACTTGAGCCCTGAGTGGTACTGACGGAATGTCATTAAACTCAATTGAAAACTGCCTAAGGTCCTGAATGTCTGCACCTTACTGGTTGTAGAAAACAGCCAATAGTAAAGCCCGTTTGTGGTTGATCGGAAAACGAGAACATCAAATAAACATTTGAGAAAAAGACAGGCATTTATCTGGACGTGATAGAAATACTAATCTTGTGGAAACCTGGCGAGATATTAAGTCTGCTGTAGAAGCAGCAACAAGGAAAGTTATTAACTTGCACTCAAAGGTTTGCAAACCTCAGTGATTCCCGCGACATCATCGGAACGGATTCGTGTGGGAAGTCATTTCGGCTGGCTTTGACCATGATGAAGGACGAAAGCAACTTAAATGTAGGGTGACCAAGTGTCTTCACACCAACTGCGAGCAGTAGTGGATGACAAAAGAAAGAGGGATGGAGAAGGCATCGGCGTTCGTTAATGCTCGGGAACTATTTAGGTTTATTAAGGACACTGGTAAGAAGAGGTCGATGGTAAGTGAAGCCATCATCGAAAGGAATGCGATGCTGAGAGCCTCTTGAGAAAAGGTGGCTCAAACGTTCGGGACAACAGTCTGAAGCACGGTTCAACCGGACCCTAGCAAAGCTTACGTTGCCTAATACTCAGCCTGGACCTTAGTGGGAATAAATGTTGGTCACCCAACTCCCCTTGAAGTTGATAAGGCTGTGTCCTACCTGAGACAATGGAAGGCAGCGGTACCTAACAGTTTGTCACCTGAAGTTTTCAAGGGTGGAGGTAGAGGGTTCCTGGCTAAGGTGACGGAGACACTAGGTGGTGCAAGGAACTCAGAGGCACTGTCGTTAGAAAAGTCTCCTCGGATCACCCCAGTCCATAAAAAGGAGGAGGAATCTTCTTGTAACAGCAATAGTGGAGTTAGTTTGAATACAGTCGTGTACAAAATTCTAGGCTCCATAGTTGTTCGACTTTTCGAGAGCGGTAAACGTGAAGAACCCAGGCAGGTTTCAGGCCCGGAAGAGGGTTCAGTGATCATATTTGTACGGTTCGAGTGTGCTTGGAACATCGGAGAACATACCGGTGGCCAACACAGCATGTTTGTAGACCTTAAGACAGGATTTGACCGAACAAGTATATAATACTTATCAAAGATCCCTTCTAAAACTCACGCAATCATGTTTGATTCTTATGACTTCACAGGGACTGACTATCTCTGTAGAGGTTATCTAGTTGACAAGGAGTATGCAGACGATATTGCCCAACCAGGTGAGAAGTATATTTGGTAAGCATCTCACGCCTGTCAAATGTAAAGTGACAGTTTGAGACTGGTCTGCACCGGCTTCCAGTTTATTGATAGAGAGTGGAGTGGTGGAATGTGCCGACCATTTCGCTTACTTCGAGAGTTGCTGCAGCCCAAACCGTCTGGTTGCTGACTAAATATCAGGCCCTTTTGGGATTTGCCAACTTACGTCATCTGCGGCGCTGATGAGATATCTGACTATGTATTAAACGACGAGTATACTGCGCCGCAGTCAGTCCTGTCCTGATATAGGTCTGTGGGAAATGGCTATTGAAAGAAGAAGACAAAAAATGAATCCTCGATTTTGATCACAGATATCTTCGTACTATTGCTCGTGTTTTATGGAATCACCGTGTGAGCAGTGATGAGGTCAGGTGAAGAGTACTAGGCGAGACAGGCAAGTTGATTGATGAGGTTGTGAACCTTAGTCAAATGAGATGCCTTAGACATTCTCTGCACATGGTGAACCACCGTCTACCTTGAAGTGCCATATAAAAGGAAGTTGGGTTTGGTTATATGAGGGTTTAGGTTGGCCAGACCAATACTTGATACTAGTCGATGAAGTCCCTGACTGTTGGTCCGAGTCTTGCAGGTAGATGCAAAGTGCCTGGTTGGGGTTTGCGAGACGAAAAGAATTAACGGTTGAGGACTCATGGTAACATGGCTTAAAATCGGTCACAATGCCACAGATGTATTCACTTCTTGACATCTAAAACTTGAAGACTGGCACCAACCTTCATTTTCAGATTGTTTATTCTTTCACACAACTTCATCTACTTTGATATCACTCCTTTTCTATCCATCTGTAGAGCAGTGAAGTGTGGCAACTTAAGCTGATGCACTAATGTACAAGGTTCTGTTGTTTTCGATAACTTCTTTTTTTCAGGTCCTGCAGTTACATGTCCACATTACGTAATTTTGCGTCAGTGATGCTGAGATTCCACTTAATAGCTTATTTTTATAATATTATGCAGTTGAGGAAATCACTTCAGAAAAGTCTTGTGAAATTTAATTTCGGAATCAATTATTACTAGAATTCAACTGAAAATAACCGATATTATACATGATTATACGGCTTGTGTAATACTGTAAGGTGATAGTCTACTAAAATAACGCGGTGCGCATACGACAAACAAAGATAAATGGTTTGAGGAATGATAGCTTATTAAAATGCTACTCATGTTAGGGAACATAATGGATTAAGATAATATGATAAAGTTACATAAGATCATACAGATGACAGGATATCCATAGTATGGCGTTTGAAAATTAGGTTAAATGCGGTAGGTAGGAATTTGTGGATCCCTTATGGGGCTTAGGTGGTTGTAGAGGTAACACCAACTTTTCCTGAACACATACCACCTCGAGTTGTTTAGTCCTGATTATTACCTTTTCTGCAGTTTGAAGGATTCGGAGTTGATGCGAATCCGGTATATAATGGAAAGTGACTTATTCATATTCGCCGTTCGTTTGAACTGAGTCTGCTAATAATAGTCTCTATCACGAAAAATTAAATTCCTAGATCAGTGGCTGACGAGAAATTACACAATATGCACATATAATTGTCGCAGCCGAAAAGGTTATTAGCATAGCTTTTGAATTGTAATGGGAGTTTTTAGTTTTATTGTATCTGCGCACGGTTGGATAATGCATAGATATTTCTCAAGTTATTAGTTCCACTTAGAGAACGAAAATTGCTCTGTGGTGGAGAACAAAACACAGATGTTAGAAATCAACATCTGAGGATCAAGAATATTAAATTTGATAGGTATTAGTATAATGTGTCAACACTAACTGATAATCAATGTGACTATCTGATATAGCTACGGTTTGGCAGACTGATACGTGTTGATGATCGATGGTGAAGTTATAACCTGAATTACAGCAGAATTCATCATCAACAACAGATAAGATTCAGTATCATTGAGTATCTTGAAAGTTCATTGACCAAGCAAAAACACTTGAGACAGCCAATGAAATTCCTCTATTTCAGGAGGAAAGGTAGTTCTTTCCATAAAAGAAAGTAGTCCGATTAGCCATTTCGGTAACTGTACTCGTATCACCAGCAAATTCCTTAATTTTCATTCCACCGGTTAATAATTTAACAAATAGTTTTTTCGTTCCCGTTTTTTATTACATGAAAGCTTTTTAAACGATTCGTTTGTTGTTACTATTATTATCATCGATATTGCCACCTTCTTTTTTTCACTTAGCAGTTGGAAGTTGTTAGCATCTCAATAATCACGTTTGGTCTTTTCTCTTTAGCATTGTGATACTCAGTTCACAATACTTAGAAGAATCATCCAATTTTGAAGTTTGTGAGGATTTATTGATTTCAGGTTGGAATTCATCATAGACTGATATCAGTTGGAGAAATATTGGAAACCTTGAAGCCCCAGATGGCTGTTTCGTCATAGTATGGGACTTCTCAGCAATGCGCAACCACCATCCCACTCCATCAGGGATCGGACCCAGGACCTTTAGGTTCCGTGCCCAGCACATTACCCTTCGGCCACTGGGTCGGAACCTAATGTTCCATATTTCCAACTTCTTTGACTTTACGATATAGAGCGACCTCGATCCAATGCCGTCGTTGTCTAACTGTCCTCATGTTCCAACACTAAGTATACTCAGTGTTCAGTTTACATGGATGAGGTTGTATGCAATAATAATATTGATATATATTTTGTAAGAAGTTCACCTACGATGACTTGGTTCGCAGTGAATGTCAGCTATCAAAGAAACGAAGCATTTACTCATTATTAAACATTTCAAATGATTATCTGAGTATAGAAAAGAATTCCGGACATAATTAAGCTGCTGAAAGCCTGGCTTCAAGAGCTTTCCTTTAGTATGATGCATGCATTACATAAGGTTGAAGGAAATCTTTTTTCAGGGATCTACTCATTCAGCTTGTTAATGGAACATTTTTGAGCAAAATATTATTTCCACTCAAGAGTGTATGTCAAACAGATGTGCCTTTTTAGTTTAAATTAGACAGATGATGTCCCATTTTGGACTTCTAGTGAGTGATTTTGTCTCAACAAGGACTCGAACTTACGACAGACCACTTCAAACGCTATTAAAAGCAGTCATATCAAGTGATTAGATAGTTTACTGCACGGTAAAACTTACCTAATATACTCAAGAAAAGGATGTTCTTATTAGGATCGTTAACTATGTGGAATAAAGTGAATTAGCCAACCCAGTTAACCGACTGAATATTATAAAAAGCAACAATCTGGACGAAAAATATTCTTTTCAATAATTTCTCTGCAGGTTCTACAATTGTAAAACACATTTGTACAGTGTAAAAACAGGCCATGTTATGGGCAGGTACATATTCAAAGTCAAGTGAGATTTATTGATTTTAAGGAAATCGATTTATCTTTTTTAAATTAGTCAATATTGGGATGATACATATACCGAAGAAAGATATGATGGTGAACAAAAAGACAACGAAAAAGACGGCAGGAGTGGTGTTTATTTCACTGGAGGCCAAGGGAGAAGTAACGTTTTTTTTTCCGAATGCAGAGTTCAGGTTTGATCAATCTTATAGCAACAGCCACTGCTATACTGAGAGGGCACTGACGAGCCATATATGGTATCTCTTTTGGAACACGATGAATGACGTTGACAGCTTTATTAGCATGTGTGTGATGTCCTGTGTCTACTAAGTGTACTGGGACTGAACTTTTCACCACTTTCACTTCACCGTTTCCGAACAAATCTGGTAAATGCTCTCATGTCAGGAGACTCATCTGCTTAATCACACGCCCTGTGTTACTAGTTCCACAGGAAAAATTAAATTGATATAAGCAAGATGAAGAGCTTAGATTAGGTAGGCTATCCTTTAGTCTCAGACTGAGCATTGACCGACTACTGAATGATATCCAAAGCCGACCTGTATAAAATGTCCTTTTGACTGCTCTAGCTAGGGATTGTGACAGAAAGGATGGTTAGTGGCTGGCAGTGGAATCCAGGATACGCATCTTGTGACAGAATGTTACTTGCAAGATCTCCCTTTTGAACTGTAAGCGCAGAAAAGACTTCTTCCCTACTGTCATCACTTCTCGTTTAGGACCAATATAGTTGGTGTTAGTTTTGATGAACTTATCCGAATAGCGGTTTTCAATTAGAATATCATAAATACACAGTAGTTCTTTTTCCACATACTCTTTGGAACAAATCGATCTTACTCTATAAGCCAGGCACCTGAATGTATTACGTTCATACTTCAGCGGTACGAAGCTGAGAAAGTGCATGAATTGTCTGAGACATTAGTCTCCTAAATATGCTTCTCAGTATAGAGCCATCTTTATTTCTTGTCATTAGCACATCGAGAAAATGTATTGAATCATTGATTTCATTTTTGTATGTAAAATGAATTCATGGATGAGCGCTGTTGAAATGGTTCAGAATAGGACTGTTTCATGGGCACCTATTAAAGACTAAATATTACACAGAACCGTCGACGTTTTGATGTTACCCTTTTTTTGAAACATGAATCCTCATGACTGATGACCAACTAATAAGCTCCTGAAAACCACAGCGAAATCAGTTAGTGTTTTGTACTGCTTTATGATTCCTTGGGACTGTGCACCATCATGCTTTGTTGAGCTGATGAAATTCAGTTCTCATAGAATGAATCAACTCAAAAAATGAATCTTTAACTTGCAGCGTGTATTGGTTGGTAGCTGGAGAGTAAAGAAACATCATGGTGCCTGGTCCTAAGCGTTGATTATTCAACGTAGGAGATTTTCAGACACCACAACAAATAACTCTCGCTTCATGTAGCATTCAATACTGTTGAACTGAGTTACAAAAACTATCTAGACAGTTTTCTCAAAATATTTGTGGTCCAGCTGTTTAGACCACAGATAACAGCTGAAAATCGATCACAGTGAGGTAGCTAGCTTTATAATTTTTCAGTTTGGAAAACTCTATTACACGTCACTTACTTTCATGGTTGAAGTTCCATTTTTTTGCACTGTTAAGAATTGTGTCAACTTAATCTGAAGAAATTTTGATAGAGTGATACTATGCATCTTTAGGAATACCCTACCCCCTCCCTTCACCAGAAAAGATACTGAGCGGACCCAGTTATCTAATACGCGAATACGTTGTACTAAGCCAATAAAGTATAAAAATGGAGTTGGATGGATTTATACGTTAATTTGATGATGCTAAGACAACGTTAACGATTTAGTCAAAACCCAGTTACCAATGTATCTAACACTCTTTACACAGTATGTGACTATTTTATATGACTGGGATCTGAAATGTAATGCTGTTCGAGTATCTTCTAAAGACAAGAACAGGCGCATTCACTAGAAAATCGCATACGCGATGATTTAAATCTGTTGTATGAGGGTTAGTGATACTATCTAGCTGCCCAAACCTCGATAGGTGGTGTTCGAACCCGCGACCAACTGGTTGAAAGCCAGCTCCCTAAATCTGTGAGCCACAACTCTTATTCGCTGATTATCGATAAAAAATGGCTTAGGTATTTCTTAAGACTGTGACTCTAGTGATCCGTGAAACACGACATCTTAGCAAACAAATGTCAAGCTTCATCCTAGGTTAACTGTGGTGATGGTTCGCATTCTAGGTATTATTATAACTTGCATATTATCTATTTTTCTCTGTAAAAAAATAAAGAAAATCAAACAACACAATAGGCTATCAACAAGCTGAAATTTGAGAATTATTGTGCTTTACGTCTGTCTCCTAATCCAAATTCTTGTCGTATGTGACCACGTTGTGAACGACTTATTTTTCTGTGAGAGGCTCTAATTACTTCAATATATTTGGAACGAAAATGTCAATCGTAAGCCTGTTACACAACGATATCATAAGAATTTACAGATATCCAAAGCTAGTTAGGACTAAATCGTTCAGTTGTATTTAGTCATAGTTGTTTAACTAGTGGAAAAACATTTCAAAGCTAGTAGTTAACAGTAGGGACGTTTCATAGTCTTCAAAACACATAAATGAATACTAGACATCTAAACACGTGAATAGGAAAAAGTGTAGGAAGTTTTCTAGATTAAAATTGACTTGTACAGTAGTATATACACAGATCACTCAGCCAATCATATAAACAAGATAACAGAGTCAACCAATCACAATATTTCCACTGGCTAACTAGACTAGTGAATTCGTCAGTTTCGGGAATCGGGAAGTACAAACATAGGCATCTTATTAAAACGTTTTCTGCCAACTATTCATACATTTCTTTTACATCCTGATGAGTCATTTCAATTTTGCTGTCTACACCAGGCAAGTAGTACTACAACTAACATTGAACAACTTCTAATTATCAATAACTATATACTCGTAATTCATTTCACACCATTCATGGAATAAGGAAAAAATGTGGGATGAAGTGAAGTCATTTCATGTCAAATGTTTATTGTTCTTGCTTCGTTATTAATTAACTGGTTTTTCATTCGAGAATACTGATGTAAAGCATTTGAAACTACACCAGAATTCCTGCTTTCTGAGTCATTAGTCTACGATTTTCTTTTCAGAATCCGCATGTTGATTATTAGGTGGGCTACCAGTTCCAACTTGTGTATATTCTTCCTTGCTCACTAATTACAACCAACAAGCTGGATGCAAACCCACAAAAACACTTGAACGTTACACAGTAATTCACCAACGATGTCCTACCTTAATCAGTCAAAATGCAACTGAAGCAACGGTAAATTACAAGTATCCACAAACAACAACTGATGCCCGTTGCATAAGAGATGGCTCTCATGCCCCAGTATATAAAGCTCTGGCATTTGAAACAGTGAATACTGGGTTCGAGTCTCAATGGGGAAAACACCGCTTTCTGAGAGGCAGGTACATCTAGCAGACGAGTCCCAAATAGGACGAAACGTGCATCTTAGATTCCGCTGCTAGCCACCAAACAGACTACAAGTAGAAAATGTCTAGATAATGGTAAAAACAATTTGAGCCGTAAATAACTAGCATAAACAATTCCAGGATAAAAATATCACCTCAAAGAGACTAAACAAATAGGTACCGAATGGAGTATATATATATATATATATATATATATATATATATATATATATATATTGCACTAGGTGATGACTCAAGGTAGGATGAAAATCTGGACCGCGGCCGGATTCGAACCATCGACCACCAGCTTTCCTACCGGATGCCTTAGGAGGTCCGACTGCTAACCAGTTCCTACTTCAGTCGCCGTGGGTTTTGCCCAACCGTCAAGCGAATCTGTGACGCATTACTTCCGCTTGATCGTATTCCCACTGACTGCCTAGTAAGGACTTGTCATCCCAATCCAAATCTAACTGAATTAAAGAGGAGGAGCAATATATTCATTATCAATCTAAGATAGCTGTGGTTTGCGAGACTAGTATTTATACCGAGCGATGATTGAAATGAAAACTGGTCAGCAGTCGGATCTCGTAGCTCAGTTAGTAGAGCATCGGGTAAGAAACCCAGTGTCCGCTGGTTCAGTAGCCATCTACTAAAAATACTAGTCTGCCAAAGCACGGCTATCTCAGATAGTCAAAATGATACATATATATATATACGGACTTCACTAGATGGACACACTAAAAATCATTTCGACCTCCTGTCAATATGAAGAAAGTGGAGACGCAGCCTACCGGACACAAGATCAGACCAAGAAAGGGAGCAGATGTAGGTTCACAATACTCACTATCTAGTGCATGGAAGCTACCTTCAAAATCAAGTTGAAAGCCTTCAAGGAAGTTGCTGACGATAGACCACAGTTCAAGTTCAACACCCACAACAGAAACGGAAGGACAAAACTACAAAAGGTATGTTTACGTCATGTATCAGGAAGAAAGGGGAGACATTGAGCAACATCCCTGAAGGAATCTGCGTGGAAGAACACTGGAAGTCTTTGAAAGAGATGTGGAAAGAAACCTGCATAACTGTATTAGGAGGGAAGAAGAAAGAAGACAAAGAATAGATCTCGACGGACACATGGAAGCTGATAGAGCAGGGAGAGGAAGATGGTGAAGCAGAAGATAAACCAGTGCAAGGATGAACAACGAAAAGAGGAACTGAACACAACCTATAAAACACTGGACAAAGGAGTGAAGAAGAGTGCATGGGAGGACAAAAAGCACTTCTACGACACATTGGCAAGTGAAGCAGAACAGGCTACAGGTAGGAGAGACAGAGACCTGACAACACTATATCAAATAACCAGGCTATTATCTGGGAGGGAAGAGATCAACTCAGACGAAACCAATGGAAGATAGTGAAGGAAACCTAGTTAACACCAAAGAGGAGAAACAGAGGAAACGAAACGATGGGCTGACAACAAAAAAACTCTTGAATCGACCACCACCTGCAACTCGTCCGAAAATACCACCAGCAACGGCAGAACTACAAGTGAACACAGGCCCTACGACAAAATCAGAAGTCCTGAATGCCATGAAGTTGCTGGAATACGGGAGAGCAGCAGGAACAGATGGAATTCCTCCAGAAGCACTGAAAACAGACGCAGAGACAACAGCAGACATGCTCACACCACTACTGCAGAAGGTTCGGAAGGAAGGAAAGGTACCTGTTGGTTGATTGGAAGAAGAGCTACCTTGTCAAACTCCCAAAGAAGGGAGACCTCAGTCTTTGCAAGAGCTGGCGCGGAATCACGCTTCTGTCCACCCACCCCAGGCAAAATATTATACTGCATCATCCTGGAGAGACCAAAGGATGCAAGGATTCAAAATTACTAGCGGAACAGGCTGGCTGGCTTCGGGAAGAATAAATCATGCGCGGATCAAATTGCAATGCAACACTACGCATCGTCATACAACAGAGTATATAATGGCAGTCAACTCAACGACTTTGAAAAGGCCTTTGACAGCGTCGACCGACAAGTAATTTGACAGGCAGCTGCCTCAACACTACGGATTTAGTGCCACAAATCCTTATCAACCTCATTCAAAACTATATGAAGACGCAGCATGTCGAGTGATTCGCAATGGAAAGCTCAGTGACGCATTTCAAGTGAAGACAGGAGTAAGACAAGGCTGCCTACTATTACCTATGATCTTCCTGATTGTGGTGGACTGGGTCATGCAGCAAACAGTGGGGAGCGAGAAGGTGGGAATACGCTGTTTGATCAGTTAAAAGAGCCTAGAAGATTTGGATTTTGCCAATGATGATGATCTATGTCTAACGTCGCACAAACTCGAAGATCAACAAGCAAAAACCAACAAGTTGATAGAAGAGACAGGGCAGTGAAAACGGGACTTCAAGTGAACGTAGAGAAGGCGGAGGTGATGAAGATACACAACCAACAATAGCAACAAGGACCAATCACCATCAACGGGAGAAATCGAAGGGAAGTAGTGTCTTTCACCTACCTAGGCAGCGTCATTTCAACTGCAGGCGGCGGTATAGACGAGGATGTTGAAAGCCAGGATCGGAAAAGCAAGACAGGCTTTCATGAATTCGAAATCACTGTGGAGATCTACTGTACTCACAAAGGGTGAAGAAGATTCGGATTTTCAACACCAATTCAGTCAAGTCAGTGCTGCTATGTGATAGTTCAGAAACTTGGCGTGTCACGAAAAGCATTTCCAACAAACTGCACACATTCATAAACAGCTGCCGCTTACACTCGCTCCATACTGAAGATCAGATGGCCAGAAAGAATAAGCAACAACGAACTCTGGGAACGAACCAACCAAGAACCTATCACCCAACAAATATGTAGAAGAAAGTGGAGATGGATTGAGCATACACTGAGAAGACCGATTGGGAACATTACGCGCTAGGCCCTCGAGTGGAATACAATACAAAGGGGAAACGACGAGTTGGGCGTCCGAGCTGAGGGTGACATGGAGGAGATTATGTGAAGAAGAAGTGAAAGCTTGTGGGCAGTCGTGGCGATAGGTTGAAAAGACTGCAGAGAAGAGAGTGCAATGGAGACGTGCTACTGAAGCCGTATGTTCCACTAGAAACCTAAGAGAATTATATATATATATATATATATATACTTGGAGTTGAAAGCAAGCAATAGGCTGACTGAAGTCAGGGGCTAATTATAAATAGGGGATATGACAACACTTGCTTCACTTATCACTTTCGTCATATATATACACACCAGTGATCTTTAGCTGAATGCAACCCCCGGTGGCGAAACTCCTCTGGTTCTTATCTTACATATGAATTTTTCTAAAAAGATTGATGAAGAGTTCAATACACCCTGAATTTTTGTCAAACATTGATTTACGACAAACACTATATTGAGAAACTACACAAAAGGCTTCAAGTGAGAAAAAAATAATGTTTTTTTCGAAAAACAACAACGAAACAATGCCAAAAGAGTAAAATCTAATATTGTATTCATTCACATCATGATCACATATACACATAAAATAAGGAATAATATTAATTAAGGACAAAAATTATACAGTTATTGATAAGAAATGAGTGAATAGAGTACTTCATAATATACAAGTATGTGGAAAAAAGCATAATAATAACGATGAGACAGAAAAGCACATAAAAGAAAAAAAATAAACTTGATATTTATTTTAAATCAAGAGCTTGAGAACATCTACGCAATTGTAAGCAAATTTTGGCTACTTTTCATAAGTGACTTAGGTTGGGGAGGGGGAGGGGAACAACTATGAACACCTCTTTATATGTATGTATGGATACTCGAACGCTTACTCATAGGGGAAGAAGAAGAAGAGGCATTTTCAGCGCTGATGAAGACGTTTTATATTCACCTATATGCATAATGTTTGCAACATACTCTTAAACTCTAACAGGGCGTAGGTGAGGGTGGGGTGAGTGGGGGCGGAGGAATCAAGAAACTGTACAATCATTATCTTTCAAAGTAATGGAAAGGATTTAACAAAATCTGTCTGCGTGTTTGTTTTTCTATGATAAGTACTGATTTAAAAGAAGAGAGAAAAATAATGGTACATTCATAGTATATCTTTACAAGGGGAAAAGGTAGTGAAGACTATTATTTTGCATAAGTATAGGGGACATAAACCAAAGTTGAAAATAACTAAGAAATACATCACTTTTTTTGTTTATGAATAGATGTGGTGCTTTTTACACAAGAGGATATACTGATCCCGATCCAAATGACATTCTGAAAAAGTAGAAAAACACACATGCACTAGTTTAGCACGAAAATTAGACACAACAAAGTCTGATGTTGTTACCCGATAACACTGACGCTTAAAGCCATTTGGTATTCAAATTGAACGTGAGGTTTTAATCAAAATTTTATAGTACCCCTTAAACTAAAGCTTTATTGGTTAGGCGAAACAATTCGATTGTGGTTATAGAATTATGCACCTGAAAAGCGAACTTTAGTGTTAACTGAAATCTGTTAGACAATCAATTTGACATAGACATCAAGTAGCAATGTTGAATGATGTACATTTAAAACGACGTAAGGAGGATAGGAATTACTTCAAGTATGTATGTACCCACCATGTTGAAGTGAGAACGTCAATGAAATTTAAGTCAAAAGGGAGTCTTCTTTTCAAAAGTTTGAAACAATCAGCTTCCTGCCGATTGCCTCCAACCAACTAAGATTTTAATCTGTTTTAATGCCATACTACTCGTTTCGCCTCTGTACGGTTACTTTAAGAAACAATATACTTCTTCAGGACGGAGGAAACTATAGGCTTAGGCGTCAGCCGTTTCTAGAACGGTTCGGAAACTGTAAAGGATATCCATTTTTCATGAGTGTCTGTCAGACATTCCCTCTCATCATCCATTGTATTAGATGTACAAATATACGTTGGATCCTATTAAATAAGCATCTTACTGAGCCTCTCTTATATTTCATTGGACAAAAGCTGTAGAAACTGAAGTACTGTCCTGACCAAGTAGGCCTTTCTATAAATTGATCGTCTGTGACCAAACTGTTCAAAATGTAGTACGCAAAAAACATTACATTTTTCATATAGTCTTCGTCTTCTAATAACCTTATCAAAAGGGAGTGTTTATTATCTGTTTTATCAATGGATTTGAGAAAATGATGTTAATTACCTAATTAGCAGGATAATATTTGTGAACTGATTAAAAAAAGATCATCTCACAGAAGCAAAAACTGCTATCTGGTACCTGCATACACTACAAAGAGAGAACAGTTCTCTCAGGCTAGACGATTGATATCAAGAAATTATGGTGCATTTTGCGTAATGTAAGTCTAACCAGTAAGGAATGTACAAAATTCGTGTTTAATTCAATGTTTTAAGGATTCATCCAGCTAATAAATATGTGCAAATTACAAATCACAAAATGTAGAAGTCAAGCGATCCGACCCTGTATAGCAACAGGAAATTACAGATATCAATAAACAACATCTGATACCCGTTCCACAAAAGGTGGCTCTCTTGTCCTAGAGGATAACGTTCTGGCGTTTGAAGTGATGGGTACTGAGTTCGAGTCTCAGTGGGAACAACATCACTCACTAGGCTGAAAGGTACATCTGGTTGATGAGTATCAAACAGGAGGGAGTGTGCGCCTTGAATTTTACTGCTAGTCAGCAAGATAAATACGTGCGGAAAATAACTTCATCTCGCTGCAACTTTTCTATTTTACTATACACCAGCTAGGAAACCATCACCATCTTCGTAAAAATGTTGACATCAAAAGGTACAGTATTATTGTTTGGTGTATACTTTCATACAACAAACCGTATGGGTGCTAAACTATGAGCTACCTGGCCATGTCCCAGTAGGTGATGTTGGTTGAACACTTTACCCACTAGAAAAGAATGGTTTACACTCATAAAGATTATATGCATAAAAGTCATGAGAATCTAATGAAATATAAGTTTCATTCAGTTTCCAAATCGCAAACGGTAAATTTTACAAACTGTCGGAAGCTTTTTCAATGCTGATAATACTGTTTGTCTACAAAATATGTTAGTGTGACAAAATTAGACGTATTTTTATTCTTTCACCGACTGCACGTAATTCCACTGTAGAATCACTAACCTATGACTCATATAAAGCTAGTCTCACTCAAAGATACGATGGTTTGCTAAGTTTCTCAAGACACTAAAATAACTGCTTCCAATAAATAGGTATGCAATTCATTTGAACATAAAATCTGTTATTGTGTTAAGTGACCGAACTAATCGGACTGGTAATCTGCACTGAGGATTATGTTGCGATAGAGTATTAGACATGGCTAGCAGTGGAATCCTGGAGGTTCCTTCCGAATCAAGGCTGATTAAATGCATTCAGGAGACTGTTGATATTCTCATGTGGGGCTATGGTTCATTTATCTATACAATCGACTTCCTAACTTGAAACCAGCGGGTTACAGATTCGAAGCCTGCCCTACTAACCCAGGTTTCACAGACAGGTAGCATTATTAGCTCTTATAGAACAGGCATGGTTCATCACCTACTGGGCTATCATGGGTTCATTTCAACTTTTTCGCGATTGATATCCTCATATGAACAGATCATTGCCTAAAATAACCAAGTGGATCCAGTAAATGCACAGAGTTGATGTGGCAATCTTAAGTGGTATTGAACATCTGTCAGTTCACGATATACCGGCAGAGGTAGGAAATATGGACCCTTGGATTCTGACCCAATGGCTTAAAGGGTACGTGCTGCTCGAGGAACGTAAAGGTCCTAAGGTCGACCTCTAGCGGGGTCACGGTTGCATACTGCTGAAGAGTCTCATTCTAGGACGAAACAGTTGTCTATTACTCCCACTTTTCTAATATGTTTCCGATTGATGAAAGTTCATGATGGATACGAACCTAAAACCAACAAATAAATCCCTACAAACCTCCTAATTGAATACGAAAATGATCTGAAACACGTGGAGTTTTAAAGATCGACATTTTGCACAATCTGACCAATCATGAACTTATCGAAATATTTATACGAAAATCTAAAAAAGGGTCGATTGTATCAATAGGAAGAAAGGGCAAAACAAAGAAAGTGAATCGTATCACATGTTCTCAAACCACTTTCGTCTACCGTAATATGACTTCTTCTATTCACTTTTTGCATGACGCTGAGAAGCATGGCGATTTGAACTCAAGCACTTTAGTGTCATGTTCCACGCTGATCTATCTACTATAAAAATTAAAAATAATAATACAAAGGTCGGTTCGAAGTGGGTAAAAATTGCCTCTTTGACTGTACAAAGTGGGAGGGGGATTAAATTTACAGATGGTTAGAGCATAGACAGACTTAACAACCTGTTGCTATGTGAGAATAAAATTGATTACATAATGGTACAATACTACTAACTCATCAGATCATGTTTTTGAAGCCTTTTAGTTAGATGTTCAATTGTCCTCAGTGGGACATCACGATTACTACTCCCTATATATGCTTGTCTTCACATACATATAACCTGACAAATACAATGGGATGCGGTGCAGTTGATTATGTTGCAACATGAACTTTGCTTTCTCTACAATGATGACTTTGGCAGCGTAGAAAGTTGGAAAAATGGCTGACCCAGGTATTTTTTCACAATAAGGCTGCGAATCATTTTTAAATGGCGATAAGATATCGACATTTCTCACAAGGCCCGAACACTGAATATATCTGAATACCATACAACTTCTAAATCCGTCGATAAATTTAATCGGGTCAGTGTTGCCGTCAACAGCTTGGTTTTATCTTCCTTTATCATCGGTGCAAATGCTATTCATTATGAAAAATAAATATTTAGTTTAAACCATTTCAATATTGGAGTGAACTGGAACTATAGTAACTAAGATATTCCTCTGCTTGTGTCCGCTGTCTATAGATCGATCTTCTGATCCAGTCATCCACTAGTCGACTAAGAGATATATAACCGAAAACAATTTGAACCTACCTTGGTAGTACTGATTTTATTTTCATATCAAGGGCAGCGTGATTTGTTGTTTGTTTTGCCTTTCTTATTTTTATTTTCCCTATTGATTTAAATGACTCTCTTTGGATTTTCCTATAAATAATTCGACAATTTCATGATTTATCAGGTTATCCGAAATGTAAAGCGCTAATACATCACGTGTTTCAGATAATTTTCTTATTTATTATAATTACGCTGTCAAAATGAACAAAGTCTCGGCA
Organism: Heterobilharzia americana; assembly: GCA_944470555.2. Classification (NCBI taxonomy): domain Eukaryota; kingdom Metazoa; phylum Platyhelminthes; class Trematoda; order Strigeidida; family Schistosomatidae; genus Heterobilharzia; species Heterobilharzia americana. Next base: position 29,836,597 of record OX104132.1, on the reverse strand, counting down.
AAGATACTAATAATGTTATCAATGTTCTATGATTGTCTACAGTTAGGTCAACTTACCAGCTTTATGTGCACATTGATAATGATAACTTAGATTACATCCTCGATTACAACAACTCAAAATCGCGCCAGGTTTGTGACAATATGAACAATTCTAAAACACCGAAGGGAAAAGATGAAGTCAGTAAAACAAAAAAGTTCATCACCTAAGACAACAATAACAACAAAAAACAGAAATTTATGTGAATTACGATGAAGACCTGATCTAACAGTATTATAAATATTGGATGTTGAGTGAAAAGTTAACATTAAGTACGTGTATGAATTTCAAAACGTTTAAAATGACTTCAAGATTTTGAACGAAAGTCTGGGCTGAGCTTCTTTGCGGATATAATCGGAATTAAAATATCATATATATATATATATATATATATATATATATATATATATATGAGGTTGTTTTCATAATGGAATGACATCAGTTGGGAGACCACTGGACAGCTGTTTCGTCCTGGTATGGGACTCCTCAGGAGTATACACCGACCACCCTGCCGGACATCAGACTCAGAACCTTCATGTCTCACGTCGAATGCGTCAATCATTCTTAGCCACTGGGTTGGAGTTCAATGGTCCAGCTTCCTACTTCGGTCAATCCACGAGTTGTATATATATAAAGGCATATCGAATCTCCTTGTCCAATCCTATCTAAACAACCATTGTTTTTAAACTATGATTACTAGTTATGCATGGGTTGTTATTCAAGTCTTTTTCCCTTGAAATACAGCAAGAAGGTCACAGATAACATCGCAGTCACTAAGTAACTGTATTTACACGCACAAAAGAACATAAGTGCATAAAGATGAGTTAAATTTCTACTGTATTACCAGAACCGAGTAGAGATGAATAGTAATAATAATAATAATAATAATAATAATAATAATAATAATAATAATAATAATAATAATATTGATAATAATGATAATAATAATATACCAAATCAATTCAGGTTAAGCTGTTGTTGATGTAAGGGTGGTGAAAGTAAATGAAAAAAAGCTACTCTTGCTACTTATTAACTAATATACAATGAGGTTTATGGGGATTTTATTTCCAAGGTAGTATCCACCCCAAAATGGCATCAGTTGGAGAACTATTGAAAACCCAAGAGCCTTAAGCAGCTGTTTTTTCTTAGTATAAGACTCTTCAGGAGTACGCATTCACAACAACACCTGTAGGGATCGAACTCGAGACCCTCAGGTCTAGTGGAGAAAGTATCAACTTAAAGTGATGCAAAGTAACGGCTTTCCATAAGTAATTTTCAAAGGGAGAAGGAGAAATTACTGAGTGCATGAAGGGAGGTACTAGGTAGTGTTAAGGAACCGGAAGTAGTCCCGTAAGACTGGTCTAGATCGCTAAACGTACCAGTTTATAAGAAAGAAGTTTTCTTGTGACAAACATAAGGTGATTAGTTTAACTAACACTGTATCTAAATCTTACTATTCATAGTTATCTGACGACTAACTGGAACTTGAGAACAGCAATACCTGAATAAGGTGGACTAGACATGCTTTGCGCACACCAGGCCATCACCTCTCTTGACGTCCAGTGTTAGTTGAAGTAGAATTAAGTTGGAAAAAGGCTAAGAGTGGTCAGACAAAAAAGTGGCACCAGTTCATAAAGTCTCTCACTGTTGGTTTGGGTCGTGTAGGGAGGTGTTGATTGCTTAACTAGGTTTCTCGAGTAACTAGAAGTGAATGGTTGGAGACTTCTAGTAACATAGCTGAAAATCGCTCCCAATGGCACAGATGTACTCACTCGTTAACATCTCATAAAGCTTGAACATTTCCACCAACCTTGATTTGCAAAGTCTCCCTACCCTCTTACACCTTTATCTCTTTTGGTATCACTCTTTCTCTACCCACTTATTCTTTACCTGCTACTGTGAATTATGGTAGCATGAATCAATGTTATATGTTGATTTTGTTTGTCTATCTGCCTATATAAGCAGGGTAAAATCTGGGAAAACGACACATTGTTACAAGTCGATTCTTTATAGTATACCCTTTAGCACATCGAATCCAAATGACGACAAAATCCTGTTAGTTATAGATAACTCATGCCAATAGACTTGTTATAAGTATTAAACGATTACACAAAGGTGTTATATTAGGGTGATTGCGCTGATTTTCCCTAGAATTTTAGTGAAAATGTGACCTCGTTAACACTCAACAGATTGCTACACATGTGATATCATAGGTGAATCCAGTTGTTGATCACAATCAACGTACATAGGAGTTAGATTTCATCAACTTTACAACTATAAAATATAGTTCTTGATAGATGGCAATAATAGACTGCGTTTCTACCATATCTCTAATCGACATTGATTTACAGTTCGATGGGTAAAATTTAAATTGATGCTAGCTAAAAAACGGTTAAAAAAGATATGGGGTGGTTTTCATTGACCGTTTGTTTTTACCCAGACTTCGTAAAGTGGAGCTGTGACTCAATGGTTTAGGGAGGTAACTATGAACCAGTAAGTCACGGGTTCAAACCCCGCTCCACCTACCAAGGTTTGGGCAACCAGGTAGTATTACTAGCCCTCACACAAAAGGTATGGCTCATTACCAAATGCATGGATGTACACAAGGTTGTTGAGTACGTTTCGTTCAGACTTCTTAAACAACTAAGCGAGTAAATATATCCTGAAATGGATCAGACTTGACAATAATTTGCGAAATCGATAAGTACTGTGTATGGAATCGTTGCTTTACGAGTTAAATGGCATATCTGTAACACAACTATGAACGCATAACTTTGTTATTTTAAGTTGATAACTATTTGTAAAAGTATTTGCTGTTTTGCGTAGAAGTGTCACACATGTAAGAGCAGAAGATACCACTTAGTTGTTCAATAAATATACTTGGTAAGACGCAAAACAAAATTATAAAATGTGTGAACTCACTGCATTGAGAGCTAGTTGCAACGCTTCTCCGAGCCCACCAACGATACCGTTCCCGTTTAAATAAGTACCAGGAGCCCAAAGAACACATTCAAAATGGAACCATACTTCACCATTTGATCCTATTCTGGGTTTACAGCAGGTGACCTCTTTTGCGCCCTTAGACTCTTCAGGAGATTTCGCTGACAAGGATTGAGTATTTGAGGCTTTGATGACCAGGCGAAGAACACCAGTATTTGCAACCGTGGGACGCCCTTCAGCTGCAGCAGACCGCGTAGTCGTGGATGTGATAACACCAGAGCGGATAGCTTTTTCTATACTTCTCGCACGTCTGGATACAGGAACCGTTGGCTTGGTAGCCTGAGTCTCTGCATCAGGAGGCTGATATTCATCCGTAGAACCGTAGGTAAGTTCTACAGGCAATAGTTTCATATCAGCTTCTGTGAGCCAGTAAGGACCATATAAAAAGCCAAGTTCTGTATAGTTGTTATCCTCACCACAGAATGCACATATCCAGAAACTTTTGGGATTCATCGATGCAGGAAACTGATAGTCACGAGCTCGAAGAGGGCCTGATGGTCTGTATGTAATACCTAAGATGAAAAAATCTCGATAAGTTTCAATTTGGAGAAGAACCATCGAGTGTATGAAAAAGAAATAAAAATGCTCATACCTGCTAGGATACTACGAGATTCAACTCCCATGTCATTTTTATCAACCTTCATTGGTTCACTTCCACTCAGAGTAACTTTAAATGGACAACTGACCGGAATGCAACCATATGAGGGGCCATTACTACCAAATTGTTGGATAGATAAGTCGCGTAAGGCAGGATTGATTATATGGGCGGAGAAAGACGAATTCAAATCCACTGATTCATTATCAATGGTCGTGATGTTAGAATTTGTCTTTGATCCGGATGGAATACATGTGTATTTAGTGACATCATCTGTAGTTTTCATAAGACTGGAAACTGTCCTCCCCCCCTGACAAAGGCACAAGAAAGGTGATTCCAAATACTTTCGACGAATTGCAATATCTGCAGTAGAACCACCAACAGGATCTGAAGAAACACAGCCAACGGATCTAAAGAGTTGGAAACAAAGTAACTTTAAGATATTGCGAAACGATATACTTGTATTCTACTTATCAAAACAGTACTACACAAAAAGAGAAATCACAGTATCATAAGTATTTGAGGACGCAGATACTCTTACATTGCCCAGAACTAAATAAAATGTAGCGTCAAGTTAATGTTAGAGTAAACAGAACGAGATCACCTGAAAAAAAATGTGTACATCACCTGACCATATATATGGGTAGAGTGCAGAAATATCGACAAAATCATGTGAAGCCTGTTATCCTATAATCTCTTCAGTGGGTTGTAGAAAAATGGAAGTGACAAGACAAACGTCACCATTTGGATATATTAACCACCTGTACATGTTAGATACAGCTAAGACGATGACGACAAGTCTCAACAGACGTTGAATCTGTTCTATATTATTAAGCTCGTAGACATGGTTTGACAGTCAAAAAGTAGGAAAGTCGAGGTAAGGAGAGTAGCATTTAAGTAAAATATAGCCACTAAATTCAAAAACAGCACAATCTCTTTCTCAAGCTGAATAACTTACATCGATTATTCTCTTCATATAAAGTAAAATTTTTTGAAGGTTACCTAAACTGCTAAGTACAAATGTGTGTAATACAATGTGCACCTGATTTACTGTTTATCAGCTAGTCACTTGAACTCCAGTGGATGAAGCAGACTTCAAATTTTGAATTCATTTTTTAAAACTCGAATAACGAAACTAATGAACAACAGATTTATATATTAGTTGAATTGTACACGAATGAAAATACCAAACAGATGCTTTTCAGTTTCTTACTGGTTTCCATTTGAGTTCAATAAACAATACAATGTCCACAACTTGAAACTTTTCCGTTAAAACTAACATCTCTGTAGACCTTACAGGGATAACATAACAGTTTAAGCCCGAGATGATTCAGATTTCTGATTATCATAGCGTTTCTTTGCTTACCTAATCGTCAAGTGTGAGGTGAGTTAGAGATTTCACTACACCTTATGAGCAACTAAATAAAGTATCAGTTAAAAATGGTACTATATTATTCTGGCACCATAATTAAAGTGGTGTGGTTATGGATGATAAACTATTCAAAAACTAAACCAATTAATAACGCTGCAGGTGACATCAAACACAGAAATGTAAGGGGAATTATACTTTCAAACGACATCTAAGTCCTACTTTCCCAAGTTAATTTTCGAAAGGGTGCTGTGATATATTAGGGGTTAACCGATTATATATTCTTGGATCTAGGTTGACTGTTTGTTAACACTGATCAGAAAAAAGTGTTCATAATTCTGAGAAAGTTGAAGTTAATTGAGAGATTCAAACCAGTCACTCAGAGCTGAAGCGTAGTTTAATTAAGAAGAAATCAATGAATAAGGCTGTAAATACGTACCAAATTAAGTATTTCTGGCATGCATTATACATCAAATATCAAACGTTACCTTACTTTGGTACGCTGACTACAATGGAAACCTCAAAATGGCAGTTGTAAACCTAAAGACAAATCTATACGCTTTCAGACTGCAGATACAGGTTATGCCAAACTGACAGGGTAGATAAGACACTGAAAACGTCTGGTTACGTTGAAAAATGTTCTTTAAAGCCGGATACAATTCGAAAAATGGATTCAACTTTCAATTAGCTTTGGACAGTAAACACCTGTCCTTTCTGATTTCCTACTTTTCACCTCAGTATTGTTATTACTAGCAATACCAAGTACTTTCTTTTGTTTTCCACTTATGGTTTTAAATGTAGCAACAACTTAGTCCAATGAATTTTCAAGATAAAGTTTATGTCAAATATGCAGTTACTGGTATTCAGTATAGAAATATGAATGTGATTATTACATCAAGAATTTGCTCCCCGTTTCACACACTCCATCTTACGAACAACTCCTAACCATGATCACAAGTACTGGTCACACAAAAAACCACTGACAAGTAAAATCATTTTCATAGAGCTACTAATCAGCAAACCTCTTAATTCATCCCCTTTTTAATTGGAATTTACTAAGATACATAAGGTCTCTACACATAAATTACAAACCAGTTTAATCAAAATTTACATATCATTCAGATATAAATACGGGTTGAATAACACGCGAAATTCCAGTTGTATGTACAAATCACATAAACTTTATGTGTGACTGGATTTGTGGTGGTTAGCAGTGGAATTCCGGACACACGTTTCTTCCCATTTGAAATTCATCAGTTGGATGTATCTGCACCAGTGTGTTTTTCCCACTGAGACTCAGACCAAGCACCCGTCGCTTCAAACACCAGAGGGTTATCCACTAGGTTACTGATTTACGACAGCCACTTCTCGTCTAATTGGTATGTTGCTAATTATTGACTCCTGTGCCCTCCTGTAGACCGTTATGTTGGACCCAATTGGTCGGTCTCTGTTGATTAACAAACGAGCTTCCATGCAGATGCCTCGATATTTCCAATAGTGTGACGTAACTTGACTGGTGGTAGTCCAGTGAGACAATCAACAGGTAATCAATGAATGGTGTATAAAACTTTGAAGGTCATTGATAACAGATAGGAATTGACATACGCTATATTGAGGCATCCACATCAGAGCCCGTAGGTCAATCAACAAACTGATTGATTCTGTCTAACATAAAAATCAACAGGAAGGCATAAATATCAATGAGTGATAGACTTTGAGCATTCGGAATGTACTTACCTTGGGAACTAACAGGCGACATACGGTAATTTATATATTCCAGTGAGGAAAACTCATTACATAAGTGTTTGACCTTCATGTCATACGTTTGTACAAAATGCAATGCCTAAACAAAAACAACTCACCTTTTATTATGAACTTTTTGTTGAACTCGACGAATTACAGCCCTAGCATCGGCTCTTCCACGAGATCCATTTGTTTGGGACTGAGAAAATGGCTCGAAGTCGGAATCTGAGTCACCTCGAACTTTCTTCGATTTAGGTCGACGCCTTGAGCGAGTTTGTGCTTTTCGTTTAGTTGCCACTTTTGGCTTAGCATTTACTACATTTTGATTAGTATCTTCATTCGTAACAAAGGAGCTAACTTTAACGGGGTCATCCAACTTTTCTGAGAATTTTTCCCGGTTGTTTGGTGAGTATATGCGATTTTCTAAGACCAACTGCGGAATCTTCGGTTCCTCAGTTTTCAGAGGTGAATCAGTGTTGCTGTTGCGAACCACGGAATTTTCACCAACCTGTCTTTTAGGTGAACCAAGAACGATTGAAATTTTCTCAAGGATTGGTAGACCATTAGCAGCATGGTTGGTTTCATTCAGAATTGACGAAGAAGACGTAGACGAAGATGAACTGCTCGAACTAGATATAGATATGTCGCTTATTATTCGCGGGCAACCAGAGTTCGGTGGTCTATTACGGATCTGAGATGCATGCTGATTGATCATTTTGAATGCACCCCTGACATGAGAACTTTTCTCGGAAGCTGAAAGGGATGAAATGGATGAAGGACCTCGAATTTCAGCGACAATGATCGGAGGAGATGGAGAGGATGGTTGATTGTTCGGATTGTTGCTCCCATGTGTTGGTGAGGAGCTAACAGGGGATAATGCTGGAGGTGGTGGAGAGCTACCACAAGAATGACACTGCGAATAATCCGTAGCTAAGTTTTGCTCCATTGAAACGTTGAGACTAGGGAAACAGGAGTCAATGGAACAGGTAGAAAAAGTAGAAAGAGATTTGTTGAAACCATTTTCGGAGCAGAGAAAATTGTGATTCGAAGAGTTTGACAAGTGATTCAGATGGTTTTCGTGGCTGTGAGTAACTGAGCTAGCAGCACAATGGCTTAGTACACGTAGGTTGTTATCACGCATTGCGCTGGGTGTTAACTCGGAATTCCGACCCACTAAAGTGTTGTGATTTGGTGAATCATTCATCATGGTGAAAAATGGGCATATTTATGCCTCGAGATAACTAAAACCCATTTTAGAAACTTTGACCGGCTTTATAAAATATGCAGGTATGACAGTAGACAAGATTTTGATCTTATAATTTCTGTTCGACAAATATATTTCAGTGGAGAAAAAGTGGATGGACGAGTGGAACAAATTAATTATCCACCAGTTCAATATGGAAATCTGAAAAAAGGAATAGAAATAATCTATAATACATAGAAAAACACCAAGAGGAAAATCTACATCAAAAACTACCAATAACAAATTTTTTTTTCTGCTTACGTACTGAAGTGCTTTCCTATATCTGTAACTTTGTGTTGTTGGTAGATTACTAGATCAACTGGGGGTATTTTACACGTAAATTGGAAATAACAGATTAAAATCCTAATGAGTGCATATGTAGAATATATTATGCACCTCAGGTCGATCAAGATCAGTAAAATCAACTTAAATGTATAATTCAGTAACTACACCTATCAACACGAAGAATAAGATTGAAAAAGTTCCAGAAAACCGAATGCTGCTGATTTACCTTTGCACGAGTACTGCAACAAATACAACATCTCGGATAATTTTGACCTGTGACGCTTAATACTTTTTACTAAAAAAAACTATTTTCTCCAGACCGCATTCTGACAGCTCGCACCTTTGCATGAAAAATAAATTGACTACATAGGTTTTCTTATCCTTCTTAGGTAAATCTTGATTGTTTTACAATATTTATTTGAAATTGATTTCTTCTCTCACATACGACTCCGAAGCAATGTTTCATAACATTTGCGATCCTCCCCTAATTTTGAATTTAGTGACCACAGATACGGGCTTCAATTCATAAGGCCACTAACCGCCAATCTGAGCTGTAAAGGGTAGTGTAGTGCACCAATTAACGTCCATGGACTCCATGAACCAATAGTTAGAGAATACATGTGACGTGGTTCATATGTGATTACAATGACATGGCTTCCCTCTGTTTTTTATTCCTTATATCCTTGCTACTTTCTATCCATTTCTTTATCAGTGCATGTTGTATCCTTCCTTCCGTTTCTTTTTATGTTGTAGAGTGACAACCTGGACTGTCTTACTCCTAGAAAAGGTTTCACTTTTGTCTGTTTATGATTGGCTTACTGATTTAATTACTTATTCAGCCACATTAAACGATCCCAAGAAGAATAACTAGCATAATTAACCCAAGAATAGTTACTGCTATAGAGGTGCAAAATCCCATCACAAGTAATGTGTAGTCACACACGAAAAAGCACCATAACCTAGTGGTAATTAACTGCATAATGTTGGTATCAAACATCAGAGATGTGAATTTCTCTACCATCGGTGGAACTGTTTACAAAAACCCAACTAAAAAGATCAAATCCCTCTAAAATATACTGCTGTGGTGTTGGTTCTATTAACAAGCACATGAAACGTCTTGGCAAACAAATGCGACAACACTGGATATGATTGGTGGTGTCGATTGAGGAGGTAAGAAAACACAGCTCAGAACCTGATGAAATTAAGTTCTCTGACGTTATTACACTTCAAAACAGAACAGTAAAGGAAGGTGATACTAAATACTAAATAAACGGTGTTACTGTGGCCAATTCTGCGCCACATTACTGACAGTCTCCAATCATTTTATTGTCACCTCGAGAACGCTAGCCAATCAGCTTACAACTTTCTGAACAAACCAAACCGACAGTAAGAGACTTCATCGTTGTTTCATTCTATGTTCAGGACTCTCTTAATCTAGTCCTACTTTAGCCAACATCAGGTTTTGAAGGAAGCTGTGATTTAGTATGCACAACATTAGCAGCCATTTCAGTTGTTATATGTTTACTTCATTAAATTTCTGACTTTACTCGGTATCCACATGTACATCGACTGCAGTGACAACTGCTATGTCATCATCAACATCAATATAGGACCAGGCATTATTGCCACAAGCTGCTACGCCACATATCAGTACATCAAGAGACAAAGCCCTAGGATGAAAGATAAAGAAATAGAGAAGAAGGCAGTGAAAAGCGGTAGAAAATCGTGATAAGATAACAAGGAGGAATAACAGAAAACTGAATTCAGTATGACGACTAAGATGAGGAAATTATGTGGATACATTTGCACCACTTATAGTGATTCTAGACCATGTCATCGACAGTCTCCAACTACTGGTTTCTGTTGTCATGCTGATCCCAGCCGGAAAGCCTACACTTTCCTACACGCTTCAGACTAATAGTCAATGATTTGATCCATTGATACCGTGTTTTAGCCTGACCACTTCTAACGTTTTCCCGACCTCAACTTACTTCAGATAACACTGTGCGACGAGGCGGACGGTGACTAGGCCTGCATATAACACATACCCAAGCCATCTGAGCAGATGAAGGTTCACGTCATCAATTGACTTTCCCTTTCTCCTTAGAATTCAACTCCCGGCTTCTACGTTACCCATGTGGTGACGCCAATACATACAGTGCATGCCACGAAGGCAACAGCGATCAAATACCTTAAGCCTCCTCATGCCCTACACCTTCCATCATTATGTTTCCTGCCACACAGTAGAACAGAACAAAATGCAGTCCATTGCACTCAATTTTTAATCCGCAATAGGATTTCACGGTTGCACCATAAATGGAGTACGTTGGAGAATCCCAAGCATGAATTTCGTATTCCTGTAGAGATTTCGTCGGTCTCTGACCAACTACAGTTGTTTTGACTTCCCAGATGACTGGAGTGGTCAATGCGCTCAACCATCTAACTCTTTATTGTTAGACAGGGTACCACTGAAGACCAGTACTGGAGCAGTAATTTGAATTTGGGTAGCATCCCATTCTCAGACTGCCACTCAAGATGTCCAGAAGACTCATCATCTTATCAGCGTCTTCCCCAAATAGGATTGTCATCTGCGTACTCTAGATCTGCCAAGAATTCTCCTGCTAAAAGACCAATCCCCATGGAGTCAGAAGACAACACAACCATAAGGACGTCATGATAAAGTTGAGTAAGAATGGAAAGAGTGGACATCTTTCGTGAATACTGGTCGACGTACACAGCTAATCCGATATCTCATCATGGGGTCTAACACATCCACGGGTGTTCGAGTTTACAGCCTTCAATATGGTGATGCACTTACTCGGCACCCTTTTCAGTGAGAAACACTGCCATTAGACCTCTCAATGGACAGAATCGAATGCTACCACCTCCATGTCGAGAAATATGGCCAGTTTTAAGCGTCGGTAAGTATCTGGTGGACACACCCATGGCTAGGTCTAAAACCGGCCTAGTTTCCTAGGGTTTTCTGTTGCTGAGGTCCACTGAGACATTTAACGACAACAGAACTTGGAATCCTAGGCACTAGGTTTGTCAGGCTAATTTTTCTGTAGTTATCACAGGAGGATATCACACCTTTCTTGAAAACTGGGACGACCAGTGATTGAGACTAGTCAGAGAGGATCATATATGACCCCAATACACTAGTTGACACCAGTAATCCAATAATCCAGTAATCACCAATAGTCCACTACCACAGTCCTTAAATACTTCCTGTACTGGTCCCTTTGGTCCTGGTGCTCTAGCTGGCTCCAGGTTACCTACAGCGTTCTCGACTTCTGTGAGTATTGGGGTCTTATCTCGATGTTTTATTCAAGATACGACTAAATGGCGGGCAACAGGATAGTAGCTAAGGACGAGCCAAACTGTTCTCTGTCCGTCGTTTTAATCGTCACCCCTGAGAGTGAATCACAGACCTATCTTTCTCCTCGACAGTCTTGCTTACCACTGACCATTTCGACCCAGTTTCCTTGTATATAAATAACTGACTACTGACACTTAACACCGTCTTTTTCATCTCTTCAGCCTTCACAAGCTACCACTTTCACGGTCGTTGTGTAAATGCCTAGTCAGTCTACATTTGAGTTGCTCTCATTTCTTATAGTACTGTAAGCCTGCAGGGGTGCGTTCGTGAGTATCTATTAATTCAGGAGAATTTGCTGAGACCCACTGGCCCTAAATAACAACACTATGGCAATAGACTGCGGTTTTCGACGCTGTCTTTATGGCAGACTGGAGATGTCTCCAGGCTTTTTTTGAATGGGTGTTGTTTTGTTCTGCCAGCTGTAGAGTTGGTTTCTTACTGGACTCAGCCTTAGTGTTCTCATTGCCAAGCTGCACTCGCAGTGGTCAAGCGGATACATGTGCTCAAACCAAAGCGCGGACACTATCCAAACAAGTGTTACAGAAGGAGCGACAATCTTCTACCGACTCTAGCAATAACTGATAGCAAAGTGGTCCAACACTGTCCTCTGCTGAGTTGAGTTTGAAGGATGCAATGTCAGACAATTTTTCTCTTTATGTCTGAAGTTTGTGGTGGTCAAAAATAAATGGTTGTCTGAGCACAGTTGAACAAAAAAGTGATTTCAGTTTTCAGTCCGTTCAGCAGGGATATCAATAGCGCCATCTAAATGCCCTTCTGTCTGATTCAATCTGCTCACTTGTGCACTGAAATAATCTGAAACGACTGCATCTGAACGTTCGGCTTTCAGTGGGTTTGACGGTTTTCAATAGAACTCACCCGTTTGCAGTCTGTGAGTAGGTAAGTAGGAAAAACGAAGAGAAAACGACGAGTTCCCCTATTCTTTTCAGTCCTCGCTGTGCCGTACAGTCAATTGGCGCATAGGTGACTGTCAACTAGGGTCCAGTCAGGTAGTGAACTTCGTACGTTAGCACTTAATGCTATATCTACACCCCAAAGCCACATGAACAATCTTGTCCCAAAAGGAGGAATTGTGTGGATTCATCATATTGACCAGGTGAAGTCAAGTGAATAACCGCACTTGGGTCTCGTATGAGTATCTCACAATAACGCCATACATCTATGGTTCGAGATGCTAGAGTTTTGGCTAGTGAAACTTGGTCGAGTTGACGAATGGTGCGGACACTGAAAGGTCCAATTTGTAGTTTGGAGCTCGGTTTCGGTAGACTAGTGGTGCTGTTACGTGGATTCACCGTTATCAAGAGCTGGAAGAAATTAAAGTGGATGTAGAATTATTGACTAGGGCACGTGAAGATTAAAATTTAAGGATGTGTAAGGTGGGTAGCGGTTGGAGGTGACTTGAGTGCTGACAGAGTTGTGAGAACGGTTGACACTTCCCCGCTGCACACACCGTGGAAGGCTAATTCCTTGAGGTCGCTGGAGAAGGTTAGGTGTGCGACCGTGAAGCTGATGAACACATTGCTTATTTATAATTTTAGTTTTTTTCTTTGACTACGAACGCATACCACCGGTGTCGATATGCCACAGAGTAGAAAACAGTTTGCTATTCCGACTTTTTCTAACCAACCCTTCCTACTGGACAGATAGCAGCAGCTCGGTACTACCGGTCATCCGAGGGAAACACTACTGGTGTCACACTTCTGTCCAGGCAGCCATACAACTTCTCCTTCAGGGCCCCATCATAGCGTAGCAATTTACACTATGATGGTAAGTACTTTAGTCTAACCAAGCTTCCGGATATGTTACGACCTTCAGAGAACAAGCGTTGCATCAGGATAGTTCGTTGGACTGTTGCCTGACAACTACATCAAGGTAGAAGCTATCGGTCGGGACAATCGTGTGCAACTCAGGAATTACATATACGTTCGCATTGGAACAATAACCAAACCTATCTCGCACTACGGCTCATTGGTCTAGACAGCTGATTTTCAAGTGAATTATGGGTTCGAAGCTCACTCCACTTACTGGTGCTTGGGCAGAAAAGTAGTGTGACAAACTCCCGAAATAGGTGGCTCACTGCCTACAGTGTGGAAGTGCAATTGCTTGTCCAGTTATCTTTCAGTTGTCTCCAACCTGGTCCTCCAAACTTTGGTAATAATACAGAACTGCAGTTCGGGTAGGCACTCTTGAATTAACTCAAAAGAGTCTTAAACCCAGATTTTCTTTTACATACGTAACAGTAGTATTCAAGGTCCTCAAATATTTGAACTAGTTAGGGGCAGAGAGCGAACTGTCGTTTTATTAGCTAAGGCAAATGAATTTTGAACAGAATGTCTAGAGTTCAGACTCCGCCCCTCTGCAGCCTAAGTTGTATCATTAGCCACCACATGCTGTACGGCTTAAAGACCAGTACAGTAGTCTATATGAGGTTGATGTACCATCACAAGCTTGTACGAAGCTGCGTAGCTTCGTTCCCTGTTTACAAATCCAGGCGAACGTAGAAGTTTAATCTCGTAACGAATAAAAAGACCACCAGCCACGAAAAGTATGACACTGACGTTGTATGGGAAGTGATTGTTTAATTGTGAGAACCAAGCATTTTTCCAGTTAACGTACAAAAATGTACAACCGGAGGATAAAACATGGGCGTCATGGTTAAAATTGAGAATTGAAACCTTTGACATGTAAATATGTTGTAACTATCAACTATAAGAACCTCAGCCTCGATCAAGTCAGAATTTTATTTCTCCCAGTAGTGTGTTTTCGATTACTCAAGCACCTGAAGTAAATAAACAGCTATAGCTGAGTGAATACAGTAAACAGTAAATATAAATCACGTTTCCAAACGTGTTTTAGATTTAATTTAAAATGTCTTTTGATGCATTATGCTAACAAAAGTGACTACACTACCTCAGCCACAAACGTTACGTCACAAATAACGTTATTTGCAGCCCATTCCTCAAAGAATAGATACAGCCGCCATAAGATTACCGCCTGACCTTGACTACGCCTAAACAAACAGTAATCTATTATTCTTCCTAAAGCAGAAAGGAATTGGAATTTTTTTGGCCCACAAATTCATTGCGCAATAAATTAAATGAGTAAATAAAGCCTGACTGCTGTTCGCTCTGAGTGAAAAAATAGTAGTGGCTAATAATTGTCGGTAGCAATCACTGATGGATTCTGTAAACAGACAAAGCCTTGAAGATTCAACTTAAACCAACGTTATGTCTAAAACACGTGGTGTGGTGGACCTATCAGAGCTTTTTCGGGTAGCTGACACGAAGATGTCTCTTCAATTCCTAAATGGAAACCCAACTTTCACGTGACCTTTTGCTTTCTTCTTGATTGTATGCTTGAAAAGGTCAGACAAAACTTCCATGCCAATCTTTGGAACTACGTTATCCCAAAGACACCATGACTTTCTCGAATAGTTATGTCTGACGTGAAACGACTTAGTTTCAGCCGACCGACAAGAGCCATTTCCCTATTTCTTGCAAACCTGACACATGAAAAGGTCAAACGTTAATTGTGCGCACTTGTTATATGCTAATAAAAATGCGACCAAGAAAGAACACAGTACACGACAAGGCTTTTAGACAAGTCTTATTTTCACTAGGCAAACACGGTGGGATCAAATTAAAACTTTCCCGCATAATGACTCTGACAAATGTCTGTCCAGTAGATATTCCAGCTGTCAATTTGAAAGGATTATTGCTGGCGTGCGCACTGAGTATGCTGTTCATTCTCAGTAGTAATATCTGCAGGCAGGTTGGTGGAATGTCTATGAGGTCCCCATTAGGCCCTGTTTTTGAAGACTTATTTCACCCGAAAATTGAAAAAATGGTCCTAGGAAAGATGGAGCTGCCAAAATGGAATTGTGCTGTTGTTATGCGAATGACACTTCTTCAGTCATGATAAGTGCCTATGCACTGCTGATCAGACTTTAAATCTTTTCAGTAGCCTACATCTGTTAGCCTACTTCACCCATGAAACTGAAACCAATGATTCCATCCATATTATTGACGTGTTAATGACAAGTAAAGAAGATGGCTACAAGAAGAGAAAGAGAAAGAAAGAGTTACATATAAATAATATCGATGACTAAGGCACAATATCCACACTTTCTCAGCTTCGAATTGATGAAGTATAAATGCAATATAATCAGACACCTAGCATTAAGACCATGGTCGAGAATTCATTTTAACTATGTGGGATAGCATAAGAATCTTATCTCCCTTGTAGTCGTAGATGCCCATTATCGTCAGGGAGAGAACTACTTCCATAATGACCATATACAAGCTGTCTGAATCGTTTGGTCAGTTTGGCATAACATGAACTATGGTTTCTGGAAATAGTACTCAGTTCGCATCTCGTGCTTTTGCAGATTTCTTAAAAGTCAGTGGAATGCGTCATATTGGTCTACCATTGACTTATGCTCAGTCTAATTATCCGGCTGAAAGCTTCGAGAAAAAGCTCGGAAGAGACCTATTAATTTTATAAGGAGGGATCACATCAGACAATCACTTCAGGAAAGGCTTATCAGCAAACATCATAGCCGAGAACATAACTAAAAACCCCATGTTATCTGCGAAAGCACTTCTCGATAGAAAACGCCTACCAGTTCTAGAAGCTGTAATTTTGAATGCATGTAAGTGGGGCAGGAACTTCAGTATAGAGTCTCAATCCAGCAACAAAGAGGCGATGCAGTCTTCTCAGATAGTTCAAAGATGGTGAGTAATCTCATCGACAAGCCGGAGAAATAATAGAGACCAGAAGTAGCGTAGTGTATGAGATCGGTAGAGGAAGCTACAAGGTGGTACAACACATTCATCATCTGCGTCCTAAATTCAGACAGACTAGCGAAAATATGGAGGAATTGAGTCAACTACTAATCAATAATAAACTTGGCCACTTTACATTGCCATCTGGCGAGGCAGCCACAGTCAAACTTTTGCCCAGCTCATTCAACATGCTTTCAAATCCACGGAATTGAAAACCTCGATCAAAAGAATACAGATTAACACTCGTCATTAATAACAGGCGACTTTTGAAACAAAACTGAAAGCAGGAAGGAGGGTTGTTGTATCTGTACCCAGAAGACTGAGCGCAACAACCGATCAGCTACTAATATGCTTCATGTGTCTGTCGTTGTTCTCACTCACTGACATTATGATCAGATCACCATGTGCCTTCTTATGGTACCTGCCATGTCGAATATGATTGTTGACTATGCTGGCTAGCAACCTGCTTTCATCTTCTCTCTTAGTCGGTCAGTTGTACGACGTCAGTGATGGTAGCATCAACTCGCGCCCAGTAACTCGAGGAATGCAAATAATATTTTGGACTGCTTTCGGCGTTTTCCTCAGTTCGCAAATGAGTGACTCTAAAAACTACCTACGTAGGGATAATGCAATAAATTAGGTTTCTATATCTCACCTGGGATGATAGTGGTAAAGCAAAAAGTGATTGTCTTCAGAATGTGAGTAATTTTAGCTAAGATGCAGCTTTAAGTGCGAAGCCTTATCACCGGTAGCTGAATGTGTGACAGAGGCAGTTGTTTACCTGTGGATAACCAGCATCCCATTTCGATCCCGGTTTTTCTTATTGGCGGTTGGAGTTAAAGTAAATTGACGCAAAGAGTCCCACAGGGCTCCATGCCCATATCCACTTCTGACTAAGAAGGAGGTGTGCATCACGTATATTCAACCAATCAACATCCTTCATTCGAACTTTCATTACCATGATGTAATGACATTCAGTGGTTCCTGTCCAGAACATCCACTGCCATCATTCTCGTTCATCTTTGCTATACTTGTGCTCAGGCTGTCTCGAAATAATTCCGACGTTTCAAATGGAGGACACCGTGTCTCCTCAGAGTACTCAGACGACATTGTCATCTAGATGGAAACACTAGAGGAATGCAGTCTTCTAAACGCCTGAACACAAATCTAAGTATGTCAGACATCCATTTTCGCTTCTCATAGATAAGTTGATGCTTCATTACCGGTCTGCACTAACTCACAGCTTAAGAACATCGGATGAAATGATGAAATGCGTCAAACATTTCATTTGCTCTCCAAATTGATCAACTCAAACAGGTTTGTCACTGATGAAGTCCCAGACCAGATTTGAATGATGTGTTTGAAATTTTGAAACCTGCATCATCTTTAGTGCCAGCCTAAGATCCGACAACTGATGGTCGGAGGAATCCAAAACACTGCAGATTGCTCCTCATGACTGCTAGAGCGTGACCCTTGTCTTCTGAAAGAAAAACGTGAATGATGATTATGGACACTCAACTGTGTGTTTTCATAGCATTGCTGGCAGTTGGTGTAGCCACATTTTCACCATCAATGGTGCTGGTCGTACATTGCTAGGAGAGGAAGGCGATTCAGTGATTGTGGTCTAGAATCTTCACTGACTGAAGTTATTTCCGCTTGTGCAACATATCTCGAGCTACCAAATATCTCAAAGTGGAATGGTGGATCAAGTGGGATTGCATTAGAAATAGGCTTGTGAAGGTTAGACTAGAAGGCTGCTTCACTGCGGGCAGTCCTCAAGTGCTACTTTAATGTGTTCAGTTTAGTGAAGCTTTGCTATCCGTGGTAGCAGTCTTTGAATGAAATGATCACCATACATCAAAATAAAATAATCTTTGCAAACGGTCATCTGCTTATCCCGCTTTCCATACATACCTTCATGTATTGTGAAATAAAATGTGTTGCAACACCTTCAGTTTTCACGGATTCCGATGAAGAAAGAAGAACAGTAGTTGGGGGATTAGCAGGTATGTTTTTCATGAACTCTCCTCAGTTGCTTTGCAATCTCTAGAGGAAAATGTTTTGATAACGTAAATGAGATGTACAGTTTACTCTTAAAATCAATCAGAATCTTCTGATTGAAGTGGAAGACACCAGGGAGGTAGGGTGGTGAAAATCGACGAGATTTGGTGAAATGGTCAAGAGGAATCATAGGGTCCATTAATTATAAAATGGTGGAAGGATCGGTATTTTAGAGAAGGTAGCACAAAATATCGAAAGGCGGTTGTACACAATGTCATTCCAGAATAGTCTAGTGGAAATGCATCACGATTAATGAATAAATATTTTATTCCCATGTTAGTAACTCAACATAAGAGAAGCCAGTTTACAGGCCTCATCACTTTGATATACGTCAAAAAATCTGTAAGATTTTACGAGTCCCGAATGGTACAGTGGGTATACTACTAAACTCCATTAAAAAAATCAGAAAATCCTTCTTGGTTATGAAGCGAACAGGAAAACATCACTAATCAGCGTATCCGGATTGTTCAAGTTTAAATAATGATTTTCATTCTCATATAGTGGATTTAACATGAGAGATACTGGTTTGAGAGCACTGCAGTGCCGATAATATAGATTAATTCCACTGGAAATACTTGTTGTAGTGGATGGAGATAGACGCTGAAATGGTTATCGGTCCAAATGGCAATATTTATATATAGACTTCAGGTATCTTTTCTATTGGCGTAAGCGGCATCATTCGAGAAGTTTATTTGATGCATAGTAACCTTCATATGAAAAGATCACTTGATACAGAGTACTAGATAACATGTTGTGTGAAGCTACTACAAGTAAGTCGCGTTCCGTGCCATTAAGTAAATTGGTCGCTGGTGTAATCATTTGTTCAGAATATTTGTGTTACTGTGACTGTTATGAAAGTCTAGACGGTTCGTCGCGAGAAGAATCGTGACCAGCAGGTTAGTTAATCGTGAAGATATTCCAGAGGCCATGAAAAGTGCGAGCAGCTCAACAATTATTGGCTTCAAACGGCAGATATTATTTCCACTAAGCTGTTGTGTTCAGATTGGCATTAGGCATCAAATGTCGTCATGGAACTGTTCCTGCGAATTGGAAAGGAAAGAAGAAGCACGAGGAGATGTGGAAAAGGAATTTACTACGCTTTCCGATTTGGATACGAGAGAAGTCCCTATTCTTTTAGACCCATTCGAACCTTATACACATTTTCGTGTGTGTGGAGCCAACTACATAGTTTTCCATCTAAAGGTTCCTAAAATTTTCGACATTTGGTGTGTCTTGTAGTGGCTTTGAGAGGAAAACAGCATACATTAGGTTCATTATACAGGGGGAACCCGTACTCACACCGTTGTATGCAATCGTAAACCCATCAGTGTGGAAGGAACGCGAATACTTTGATAACTCTGATTCATATATTTAGGGGTCCAGGTACGTTAGCAGTGGATGCAATGGTTTGACCATGATTACGTATCGATTGCTCCAATGTGCCTCGTATTTGTGAATATAATGTGAATGCCAAGAAATTTATGGATATCCATGAACCGAAGGAATTCGTTGAGCAGGCTTTGAAACCGAAATGGGGACATGCAAGTGCGACTACAATGTGGGAGATTATTTCATAACTTGCTGCTCTGCATCATAAGCGAATCGTGACCCAAGTTACGGCGCTATAATTCGGAGGGCACGGTAAACTCACAATTGCGTAGACTGTTTGAGGACACAGGCCTAAAGTTGGAGGGCGACGGGCATCGGTGCTGCCACGCAAAGGTGGGAAAATGGGCTAAGGATAGGCTTAAGGCGTCTTAGCTGAGGTAGGTCAATCTTCAGTTTCTTACACTTGCCTTCATAATCAACTTCCTCATGACGGCCCGGTACACAGGGGTAAACTTTCTTTGAATGTTCCCAATGTTTATCCCATCCAAAGCATCCATGTTGCTGAAGATGGTTGCGCCCTACTCAAGTACCAGGAGAATCTTTACTTTGAATAAAAGCAGCCTAGCCTCAGTAGTACATACATGTCTCAGCAAAAGACTGACTGAGAGCCTAAAATTGGGAACAGGGGACTGAGCGTGCCCCGTAAACGTTAAGTTCCTAGAATGCCTAATACCTAGATCACATACTGGGTTATAAGATTGCAGCACAGGATCGCCAAGGTTGAAAGTGATGTTTGGGTGGGAATTATTGAAACAGAGGATTCCACATTCACTAGAATTAAACAGAAGTTGCCATATTTCAACCCAAGAGAACGAACATGTCAGGTCTTCCTGGGCTCTATTAAAATCCTCGCTTAGTGATGAGTGGGGGGAAGCTGCACACAATTTTTAGGTTTAATAAAAACAAATAAATATCTTTATTCTCAAGTTATGAAATTAACATAAGGGAAGCCAATTTACAGGCCTCATCAAATTGATAACTGCAGAGAAACATTAAAGGTTTTAGCAGTACTGAATGATACAGAAGGAGGACATTAGACTCTATCGTGATACCAAGTGTCTAAATGTTATGAAGACGGCAGGAAAATATTACTTTACAGTACATACACATCGTTCTGAGTTTAGGTCATTTCTGCTCAGGATTCTTTCTTCACACCAAACGGCGCAGCATATGGTGTTTTTGCGTTGTGAGCAGTCGACATGACTGACCCATCTGCAGGACCTAGTGTTTCGTCAGATAAACGTCAATTTCAACAGTAATTCTTCTGTTCGTAGATTTATTGACCAGCAGTAACTTGCTTCAATGATTTCAAGAACAAGTAATTATCCATACAATCATTTGAACCAGGTGGATGTCTAAGTTCGGGCGCTTCTCACTCTTCGAGTGTTACCTTTTTCAGCGATTCAGATTAGTAATACTGAAAACATTTGTTGTGGTGCAAATAATTAGAGAATGGAAGAATTGTCGTTCAACAGTGGTGAATATTACACGTGTGTAAAACTTCGTAGACTTCACATTATGGTATGCAACATTGTCAATTAGATACATTGGCTGTTAATCGACTTCTGTTAGATGGATTGCTGCAAGACAAAGTACTACAGAAATCTGTTGGGTAGCAGGTAAAGTAACGGAATATTGATCTGAAAATCCCTCCCGATCACCCTTATTTGATTGTATTGACATTTATTTTGACATTTTTACCCTCGTTATGGATGGTGTACCTTTGACCCTAGCCGGTGTAGTGTTATTTGCTTGTTTAACCGTCTTATTTGACTTTACACTCGATATTCGCCTTCGTATGTTTGAAACTTATTATGAACGTTTCACTTTCCTATTATGTGACGCTAGACTGCCGACAAGGTGATGTTGTTTTACTGCGCCCGACATTTTGTTTCGCTTCAACTTACGGTTGTGCAGTGATTTGACTGTTTGTCTTTTGACTGCCTACTGGGAACGTTTGTTTGTTGATTTGATTCCTGTAGGCAGAGTTTTGATCCCTTTTGTCGGGAATATTCCTATTGACCGACAGGTATTTAACAGTTGTATTTTTTAACCAGTTTTTACCGTGTAGTACGTGTTTGTACCCGAGAACGTTTTGGACTGTATAGTTACCCAACGACACTGTTGAGGTATTTTTGTAATTTTGACATAACTTATTGTTGCCTTGATAGTACCACAGATTTTGTTTTGAATCTACTATTGATTTACTACAAACCGTGTTTTGATATTTTGATCCAACCTTTGACTGTGCGTCACTCACGGAGGTTAGGAAGCTATACAGTAGAACGCAGGAACTAGTCAGATTCACGTCAGTTGGCACCGCCTAGTTATTTCCCGTGTTCAGGCCAAGATTATTGTATTCTGGCCGACACAGGTAAGGCTCACCTTATTTTATTGCTCCGGAAATGTTTATACAAAACAGGAAGGGTGAGGGCCCCAACACACCATCTTGAATGACACCACTCAAAATAGGCTGTTTTCGAACAGGTTTAAGTACTACTGCTTATCCAATCCTTTGACCCTCCTTCTGATTAGCGGCCGTTCCACATGCGACAAACTAAGTGAGATCACTATGTCGTCAATTATGTCTAACCTCTGCCTAATATTTATCAATGTAGCTTGGTGTAATTCGGATGCCCTTGCCAGTGATGACCCTGTCAACAATTATACCTTCTTCGAGGGAGAAAGATGCAATGGCAGGTGTGGTGGTTGCATCATTTATATCAGGTCTGACTTTGCTGCGATAAATTGCAGTACTCCAGAACTTAATTTGCTCAGCGAATCAGTGTGGGTTGTAGAGAGGCTTCCAAATGCTATAACTGTCCTCTTGGGGTGTATCTACCGTCCCCCTTGCTCTACTATAGATTATGATGACAAGCTTGCGGAAATGTTCACCCATGTAACAAAACTACCCTACTCCATGAAACTTATATGCGGAGGCTTTAATATGCCTGACAGTAAGTGATAGTCACTTCCGCTATGCCGTCTGATAACTCTGTTTATGTGCTAGATTCTGGGGATGGCGCCAGCATGCAGTGCAACCAACTAGACACCGTGGCATGCCTGACCTCGTTCTCCTAAATGGATTATTCCCCTTTACTCTTCAAGTCGGTTCAGAATTCCCAGACAGCGATCACAGAGTAGCGTTTGGTGACTTCCGACTACCTCCTAGTACTAAATCAGCTGGGAAGAGATGCAGTGCATATTGCGATGCCTTAACTGGGGTTCTTATTCCACTAGTAGCTCAATTCATGAACTAATTGACATCTTCCATAGTTCCATGAGTGTAATTCACGATCACATTGTTCCGGCGGCACCAGCAGTAATCAGAGAGCCGAAAGTGATTCTCATGCCAGCATGCACACTCATGCCATAAATTTCTGTCGACTTAATGAATCTTCATCCCATGTCTCGTTAAAAATTGCCCCTAAGAGCTTCAAATCAAGTAGGTTACTGAAAGCATCAAGGAAGAAACTAGCTGCAAAGCACAAACAGACAATTTTCAATCATCAGTGAGCGTTATAAAATCCCGTGCAAACTTATCTAGAGTAATTCCCAGTAGTCCAGTCACTGATAGAGACATTCTTTGCGACGACCCAAGTAAAGTCTGTGAGCTGCTTAGTAACCACTCTGGAAGCCGCTTCACACATGAAGGTAGTGTGCTAGACGTACAAGTCCCCATCCCGCCAAACTATTCTCGAAGTAATGTTTCCTTTACGCAGGGCAGAGTAACCGATGCAGCTGCTTCCCTAAAGAACTCATATACTGCCGGGCTTGATGGAATCCCATCTGTCCTCCCAAAAGGGGGTGAGGAAGACACCATTGGTCCTCGCGAAGCTATTCTCAATAACCCTGATCGCTGGAAGCTGTTATACATCTCTCGCACAAGTAAACCTGGGTCGACGTCAATCACTTAAAACTGCCACCCCATAAATGTTACATCTGTAATCCTTCGTATTATCCAGGAAGCGGTTGTGCAAGAAACTGCCGATTGCGGCTGTGCATCAGCTACTATCCCCCGTGCAGCGTGGATTCATTAAAGTTCGTTCATGTAGTGCTTGCCTACTGGATTATTTTGAGGTCACCTGCAGATGAGATGAAGGTCTTTCCGAAACTGGTCTATTTTTCGACTTCAAAATTGTACTTGATAAAGTGTCTCGTAATCTGTTAATTTTGAAGCTTGAATCACTTCGAATTAGTGACCCTTCATTGCCGTTGGTAAGCCCACTCACGAGACAACGCACTCAAATTGAAAAGTTCGGTCACACCTATTACTCCACGAAGCCAACTTTGGGTGATGTCATTCAAGATGGTTTGTTGGGCCCTTACACTTCCTGTTTTGCGTAAACATTTCCAAAGCAATAAAATATGGTGAGACTTAGCTACCATGCAACAGATTTCTGTAGTACTTTGTCTTGCAGCAATCCATCTAACAGAAGTCGATTAACAGCCAATGTATCTAATTGACAATGTTGCATACCATAATGTGAAGTCTACGAAGTTTTACACACGTGTAATATTCACCACTGTTGAACGACAATTCTTCCATTCTCTAATTATTTGCACCACAACAAATGTTTTCAGTATTACTAATCTGAATCGCTGAAAAAGGTAACACTCGAAGAGTGAGAAGCGCCCGAACTTAGACATCCACCTGGTTCAAATGATTGTATGGATAATTACTTGTTCTTGAAATCATTGAAGCAAGTTACTGCTGGTCAATAAATCTACGAACAGAAGAATTACTGTTGAAATTGACGTTTATCTGACGAAACACTAGGTCCTGCAGATGGGTCAGTCATGTCGACTGCTCACAACGCAAAAACACCATATGCTGCGCCGTTTGGTGTGAAGAAAGAATCCTGAGCAGAAATGACCTAAACTCAGAACGATGTGTATGTACTGTAAAGTAATATTTTCCTGCCGTCTTCATAACATTTAGACACTTGGTATCACGATAGAGTCTAATGTCCTCCTTCTGTATCATTCAGTACTGCTAAAACCTTTAATGTTTCTCTGCAGTTATCAATTTGATGAGGCCTGTAAATTGGCTTCCCTTATGTTAATTTCATAACTTGAGAATAAAGATATTTATTTGTTTTTATTAAACCTAAAAATTGTGTGCAGCTTCCCCCCACTCATCACTAAGCGAGGATTTTAATAGAGCCCAGGAAGACCTGACATGTTCGTTCTCTTGGGTTGAAATATGGCAACTTCTGTTTAATTCTAGTGAATGTGGAATCCTCTGTTTCAATAATTCCCACCCAAACATCACTTTCAACCTTGGCGATCCTGTGCTGCAATCTTATAACCCAGTATGTGATCTAGGTATTAGGCATTCTAGGAACTTAACGTTTACGGGGCACGCTCAGTCCCCTGTTCCCAATTTTAGGCTCTCAGTCAGTCTTTTGCTGAGACATGTATGTACTACTGAGGCTAGGCTGCTTTTATTCAAAGTAAAGATTCTCCTGGTACTTGAGTAGGGCGCAACCATCTTCAGCAACATGGATGCTTTGGATGGGATAAACATTGGGAACATTCAAAGAAAGTTTACCCCTGTGTACCGGGCCGTCATGAGGAAGTTGATTATGAAGGCAAGTGTAAGAAACTGAAGATTGACCTACCTCAGCTAAGACGCCTTAAGCCTATCCTTAGCCCATTTTCCCACCTTTGCGTGGCAGCACCGATGCCCGTCGCCCTCCAACTTTAGGCCTGTGTCCTCAAACAGTCTACGCAATTGTGAGTTTACCGTACCCTCCGAATTATAGCGCCGTAACTTGGGTCACGATTCGCTTATGATGCAGAGCAGCAAGTTATGAAATAATCTCCCACATTGTAGTCGCACTTGCATGTCCCCATTTCGGTTTCAAAGCCTGCTCAACGAATTCCTTCGGTTCATGGATATCCATAAATTTCTTGGCATTCACATTATATTCACAAATACGAGGCACATTGGAGCAATCGATACGTAATCATGGTCAAACCATTGCATCCACTGCTAACGTACCTGGACCCCTAAATATATGAATCAGAGTTATCAAAGTATTCGCGTTCCTTCCACACTGATGGGTTTACGATTGCATACAACGGTGTGAGTACGGGTTCCCCCTGTATAATGAACCTAATGTATGCTGTTTTCCTCTCAAAGCCACTACAAGACACACCAAATGTCGAAAATTTTAGGAACCTTTAGATGGAAAACTATGTAGTTGGCTCCACACACACGAAAATGTGTATAAGGTTCGAATGGGTCTAAAAGAATAGGGACTTCTCTCGTATCCAAATCGGAAAGCGTAGTAAATTCCTTTTCCACATCTCCTCGTGCTTCTTCTTTCCTTTCCAATTCGCAGGAACAGTTCCATGACGACATTTGATGCCTAATGCCAATCTGAACACAACAGCTTAGTGGAAATAATATCTGCCGTTTGAAGCCAATAATTGTTGAGCTGCTCGCACTTTTCATGGCCTCTGGAATATCTTCACGATTAACTAACCTGCTGGTCACGATTCTTCTCGCGACGAACCGTCTAGACTTTCATAACAGTCACAGTAACACAAATATTCTGAACAAATGATTACACCAGCGACCAATTTACTTAATGGCACGGAACGCGACTTACTTGTAGTAGCTTCACACAACATGTTATCTAGTACTCTGTATCAAGTGATCTTTTCATATGAAGGTTACTATGCATCAAATAAACTTCTCGAATGATGCCGCTTACGCCAATAGAAAAGATACCTGAAGTCTATATATAAATATTGCCATTTGGACCGATAACCATTTCAGCGTCTATCTCCATCCACTACAACAAGTATTTCCAGTGGAATTAATCTATATTATCGGCACTGCAGTGCTCTCAAACCAGTATCTCTCATGTTAAATCCACTATATGAGAATGAAAATCATTATTTAAACTTGAACAATCCGGATACGCTGATTAGTGATGTTTTCCTGTTCGCTTCATAACCAAGAAGGATTTTCTGATTTTTTTAATGGAGTTTAGTAGTATACCCACTGTACCATTCGGGACTCGTAAAATCTTACAGATTTTTTGACGTATATCAAAGTGATGAGGCCTGTAAACTGGCTTCTCTTATGTTGAGTTACTAACATGGGAATAAAATATTTATTCATTAATCGTGATGCATTTCCACTAGACTATTCTGGAATGACATTGTGTACAACCGCCTTTCGATATTTTGTGCTACCTTCTCTAAAATACCGATCCTTCCACCATTTTATAATTAATGGACCCTATGATTCCTCTTGACCATTTCACCAAATCTCGTCGATTTTCACCACCCTACCTCCCTGGTGTCTTCCACTTCAATCAGAAGATTCTGATTGATTTTAAGAGTAAACTGTACATCTCATTTACGTTATCAAAACATTTTCCTCTAGAGATTGCAAAGCAACTGAGGAGAGTTCATGAAAAACATACCTGCTAATCCCCCAACTACTGTTCTTCTTTCTTCATCAGATTCCGGGAAAACTCTGTCTCGTACAAGAATTGTTTGCTTTTGGCGAATGAAGAGAATCGTGCACTAGCTATTCCGTTTTCATTATATGTTCTCTCAGCTGTGCTTAAGAAGCTGTCGAATTGCATAATACATAAAATCCCTCTTCTTATCCATGACACCGAGGCTAATAATGATCCAGTGGATATGTGTGGAATATTCAGCTACTTATTTGCAGTGAGTTATCTGGAACCCATAGATTTTTCGTGTGACACTAGCGCGGTCTGCACTTTTAAAAGCTATTCTTCTCCTGAACTGACGACGGTAGATACGGTTGAATTCAAGTACTCTAATATTCGCCAAGCCACGAGAAGCTAAAATGCTCCAGCAGCGCTGGCGCAGACGGAATATCATCACATCTCTTTAAATTCAGTGGCTTTGTTATTCCGTTGTTATTACTTAAAATATTTCCTCTCTCTTTGGAATCTTTCACATACCCTGATATATGGAAAACATTTATTCTCCCCAGGCATAAATCTGGTTCAAAAACATTAGCCAGTAGCTACAGACCAATAAATATTACGCCTGTAGTTTCTGGAATTATGAAGAAAGTTATTACAGAATGCATTCTTCAGCACATGCCTGATGGCAACATCATCACATCGAGTCAAAACGGGTTCCTAAAATCGAGATCCTGTATAACTTGCCATCTTGACTTCTTTAACTTCAAAACCACTATGCGCGGCCGACACCAATTAGTCCTTGTACTCTATCTAGACATTTCAAAGGGTTTCGACAGGGTCGATCACTTGCTGTTAATAAGTAAGTTGATGATCATGGGAACTGACTATCCACTATTGGGATGGATTAAATCCTTCCCCGGTAATCGCACTCAAGCGGTGAAGGTAGATTCACACACTTCAAAGCCCAGGCCAGTCACCTCTGGTGTTGTTCAAGGCAGTGTATTACGCTCCCTTCCCTTTACTTTATACGTCAATGACATCTGCAGCTGCTTTGCATACGGTAAACCATTCTTGTTTGCTGATGACCCAAAAGTTGTATACACACACCCATGGTAACTTATCCCACTTCCAAACACTAATACAAAGGGAGCTCGACATAATATCCGCATGGTCTACTGCTTAGAAACTTCAGTTCAATATAGGTAAATGTGGCTGGATATGTCATGGTGCTCCATCGGTGGATATCCAACTACATCTTCAGCCTACGAAACTTCCTGTTCTTGAAAGTGTATGTGATCTTGGACTAAGATATTCAAGGGACCTCACATTTTCTGAACAGGTAGCATCACAGACTCGCAAATCTAGGATCCTGGTGGGTTGCATAGTTCGCAACTTCCACTTCAAGGAAGTCAAGTTGCTACTCCACAAAACTTGCCTACGTCCACTGTTAGAATACTGTCCATTTATACTGAGTGGTATCCGCATAATAGACAAACATAAAATAGAGGGTGTCCAAAGGTATTTCACAGCTAGACTGCTACGACACGATTGCAAACAGGACCACACCTCCAGACGCAGAACACTAAGTCCAGAGACACTTTGGATGAGACGACTCAAAATTAACCTGACACTCTTCTTCAATGTGTTACATAAACGCACGTTTACAGCCGGTGATGAGTTTCAGTTCGAACACAACAGTTGTTACGATCTGCACAACCACGCTCATAGCGTCATAATGAAGTCATTCAAGTCCTGCTTGAGCGCAAACTTCTTTGCCGTCAAATTCTCTCAGCTGTGGAACAGACTTCCAGCTGAAGTGAAGGCCTCCAAATCAACCTCTGGAATAGGTCGGTTACCGGCTGACTTCTTATCATCTGGTGATTTCTGTGGCTTATCGAATACACCAACAGTCTCTTTCACGACACTTCATGCACTCGGCTCTCCTAATGTATAATGAGACAGCCACCACACCTACACTCACCTTTCATACGAAGCGCTGAGGGGACTTCCATAAGTTACCATCCCAAACTAACGGCACATTCTGCCCCACCCAACACGGTAATCAGAAACAGAAATTCTACACCACATGACAGCATGAAATTTATATTTTTAAATACTCTACAGAAAAAGGACATACGATGAAAGCCATAGCAATGGAAATTAAGTAGGGAGAAACATGAACATAGAAAACACTCTTCTTGTTGAAATTCTTTCTTTCTCCGCCTGCTGATTTGTCTGTTTTTTCTCGTTGTGGAAAAATAATTCAGTTCTAAACGTTGGCTTTGTTGCCATCGAGGATTAATTGCCTAAGGAACAGACCATGGCTGAAACTACCCTTCATGGAGAATAACCAGCTTTACCGCGTTCTGACTACCTAACTACAACAAGCAGAAATAAAACATGTTCACTGGACTACAACTTCATAATTATCAAAATCTAGGATTAACTCATTATAAAAGTGACCAGCAAAGTCCAACACCTACCAACTGTAAGGCCGCCACGACCCGTGAAAGCATTCAAACAAGTCTGTTGCTTTTAGATGCTGGAGTTGGAAAAGTGAAGACATTTGGCTTTCAGTCATAATATTCACCAAGATCATGAGTCTTTGTTGTGGAGTGGTATTAACATGGATGAATTATACAGTCCTGGAATCGTCAATGAAGTACAATATGTAAACAATTCATAAGCTTTTCATCATTACCTCAAGCAAAAAGTACAAACTTCAACAATTGAAGTATTAACTTCAAGCTTTATTTTTCTCCAGGTAATAAATGTAGTGTCTAGATACAAACCTGGTTTTTTTGTTAATGCGAAGACAATACTTCCACTCGTCCAACTTGCAAATTTTCTGCACGCTTATTCTGTTGAGATGTTCCATTATATGAGCATACAGCACTTATATCTTCTAGTGACAATGGGTAGGGATTCAGATTACCTTCCATGAAGGTGGATGTAATTTGTATATAAACTTATTCATGCCTGTATAAATGGTGCATGCCTGTATAGTCAGGAATAAATATTATTATTATTATTACCTAATACTATTCTGTAGACTTTCAAGAGCCATCAGTCTGGTGGTGCTTGTAAGCTGGTATACCCGTGTTTAATCCATCATATGAGAATAGGAATTTGTATTGCCTTCACTTTGACGCTCTGCACATGCTCAAAAGCGAAAATTTCTTCTGTGTTTCATAGCCGTGATCTCCTGATGCTCTTCACGAGGTTTAACGACCTTCCCACTGTATTAATCACGACCAGCAAATTCTCGCACACTTCGCGACATAAACCAATATGACGATGTCTATAAATCAGCTTCTGCCAAGTTAAATTATTAAAGTGAGAATAAAATATTTATTTGTTTATATTTATGCTGCCTTCAAACAGTCGGTACCTATGGCATTTTGCCGTCCTGATCTCCCAATGACGAGGAACTTTTCCTTCTTCCTGGGTACCTTGCAGGGCCCATCGTATGGTGATTGTAAAGGTCTAAGTACAGCACCACAACGCACAAAGACGTGTGTGTAGTCTTGAAGTTGGTCATCTAACTGCACCCCTCTACACCGGCTTCTTGTGGATGCTGGCTGGAGGCGGCGCATGTGAAGCTGGAGTGTTTGCGTATAACTGTAGATATCGGTAGGAGTTGGGTCACTGCCATCTGAAGCGACCATTTCACCGGGCAAACGTAAGTTATTGCCGTAAACCAACTGAGCGAGATTACACTATGTATCTGTCTTAAGTGTTAAACGAATGTTGAGAAGAATCAGCCACAGATTCTCGGTCCACTTTATATTGCTGACTGTTAGTAGTGCGCTCGATGAAACCGTTCCACCAACCCATTAGAAGCAGTATTGTGGACGCGTTTGGATCCCAGCAGATTCATTAGCTTCTGAAAGGTAATCGGTTCGAACTGTTGTCTTCGGCTAGATGTCACAGTGGAAGGGCATCCAAACTGTGAAACCCATCTTTTGATGAAGACTCTTCTGACTGTTCCTGCAGTAATGTCGCAAGGTGGGGTGGCTTCTGACCAGCGAATGAGCCTATCGACACATTTCAGTAGGTAGCAGTAGCCGTCGAAGGGTGGGAGTGGACCAACAATGTCTAAATGGACATGGATAAACAGTGTATCCGGTTTAGCGAAGGTTCCGAGTGGTGGAGTGTTATGGCGATTCACCTTCGAACGTCGGGATTGAGCACTTGACCATGTCCAGCTTCGGACATCACAGTTTATACCTAGCCATACAAACCTAGTAGATATCAGTTTGCCAGTAGCACACCTAACAGGATGCGAAAGACCGTGCGGACCATCAAAATCGTGCCTACGCAGAAGTAAAGGAATGACGGTTCCGAGTGCTTCTGTGGGGATGTCGTGACGTCTGCTTTTGTGGTTTTGATCTTGCGAAGTGCTTCTAATGCCTGAGGAATCATGCTGAAAGTTTTACACCTACTTTTCAGTAGGTCGGTTAGCTCAGTCAAGATGTGTGCACACTCGGGTACGAAAGGACTATAAGTACGTGAGTGCTAACCAGCACAAAGGAAGCTCAAAATGGAGTCTAAGCCTGCTCGGATGCATGCTAGTTGGAGCAAAACTTAAGACACCTCAAGCATCCGGAGGCGAGCTAGAGGTCTATTTAGTTAATCTGATCTGATTAATTTATTTTAGCCCCAGTTGTATTTTGTTGCCAGGACGGTGCAATGAAAGCATGTTGGACTGTAGAATGTACGAAAATGTGACTGGAAAGGAACAAGTATGCATTCGCTGAAGCGTAAGTGCATAGATATGAACTAAGGAAGGCCAGTCGTACTGCGTAATAATTTGCACGGGTTTATAAGTTGTGACCCGGATTTCTGTCTGGCCTTGAAAATGATTTCAGCCTGTAGTTCCAAAACATTTCCAGATGTATGGTTCATCTTTGCGACAATATGAAGACAACATCAGTTGTTTCTTCAATCATAGACGACAATAAAATGTTCACACAAATAGCATTTGGGACTGGGAGTAGTTAGTGAATATGAGCTCAGAGAAAATTCAGGCCCATGAGTTCTCATTTATCGTATATGTGTTGATCAGCTTGTTTTCATATTCTTCAGCTTTATTGTTCGGTGTGTCAATTAATGCAAACCCGACATGCGGAATCAGGTGACGCGTGACAGCTGGTTAGATCACTTGACGGCATGCACCGTATGGAAGACTATTCAAGGATCTCATTTGAAGTTCTCAAAGCAGATGTCAAGATAAGATTTCATTATAGTGACCTGATTATCCGACAAAAAACCACCGGAGTGGTTCTTCGTGTGTTCAACTTGAAAGTATAGAAAGGTATTAATAACCTGAAATGATGCAAAGTAGCAGCACTCATTGGTCTACCATCAAATGTTTAGGGTATGGAGGAAAACAGTTGCTGCATTAATTAACTGCCATATTGGCTGGTGGATAGCAAGTGGATATGTTTCTTTTTAGTCTAGTTTAGTTGACCGATATCTCCCATTCACAAACAATGGAGAGAGAAGTCTTTTCCGATAACCGTAAAATGTTGAGTTTGAAGAAATTCTGAGGCAGATCTGGTGCCTGGATAGGATTGAATCAATCAATTTATCACTTTTCAACATCTATCGGAGTACAAGTATGCTGTCCAGCTGTCAAATGCTCCCATATTTCCTTACCTGGAAGCAGCACTCGGTTGCGCCAACCATCAGGTGCGGTGACAGTGACTGACTGACTTACTGGCTGACTGACTGATAGAGAAAACACCGATCAAAGCTCTCTACTCAAACTCACACAACCCTGTCACAGTTAACAGAGAGTTGTCTTTTGAAGTAACACTATTAAGTGCTGTTCAATGAGATGTTTAATGCAACCACCCTTATTCAACGTTGTCGTAATTGTGCTAATGAATGTGATAACGCGTACTTCCGACTTTCAACTGCTGACTTATCTACGGGAGGACACCTCATGGACTCAGAGTAGGCTGAGCAAACAGTACTCTTAGGTGAAGATGCTGACGAAACACGGGATTCTGAGCATCTTCAGCGCACAACTATGCGTGTTTGACGTGTGCTATTCACCTACTACATTTAAGATGAGGCTTAAGAACTGGTCTGTATTGTCCCAGAGTTTGCGAGTAACAGGTGAAATGATGATAAGTGCAGACCACTACACTTGCTTGTGAATTCGCATCAGGCTGTGTGGAGTCATTGCTGACAAAACCTCAATTTCCCTTCGAATGGTATTCGTAAGCTTACGTGGTCTATATTGTCGGCTAAGTATCTAATCATCTACGGAGGACGAGTGTGTTGCACTGCACTCAACGCCTCAGATTTGCATGCCTGTGGTACATTGGAGTGACTTTGAGGCCACTCTAGCAGCTGCTGAGATAACCAAGTAGGCTTCTCTATTTTATAAAGAACTACCTTTCTAGCGGGGATAACAAATATAGATCGATATACGGCTAGCATGTTTGCAGCTCTTAGATCTGAAATAAAGTGCAAGGGAAAAAGCAGAGTCAATCCACATGATCATAAACTTCATTAGCGAAGGTGGCACCCACTTTCCCTGAACATACCAAATCACTGCATCTCTCCACTCATGACGTTTGTTGAAGTCAGATTAGTTCAGGAGCAGGCTAATAAGGAGGAAACCAAGAAGCACCACCAATGTACGAACGTTCTAACTGTCATATAAAACGTGTAGAATTAGAGGCTGACTACATTGGCTCATTTAGGTGACAGGAGTCAGATGTTTAGGGCTTCATGTCATACGCTACGATGTCGGTAACTGTTGCGCGGCCCAAATGACTGTTTTTCCCCCTTGAAATGCTGTCAGTTTTCGTAGACTAATCGATTCATTTTGTGTAAAATACACTACAGCAATGATTAGTGTGATTACATTTCTCACATCACTTGATGTCTATACGTTTATCATCCTCTCAAAAGCAATACCGAAGTGTTGCATCAATAAACCAGACCAAGAGCAGCAGGTAAATAGACTGGAACCACTATTAAGAATGTAAAGTGCGTGAGGGCACATAGTAAACAGAAGAGATTCGGGTGTCCATCCAAAGGATCACGAAATGGTGAGATGCGTATGGGACAATCTAGAGAGAGTAAATTACAGTTACACACTGAAGGAGAAAGCGAAAACATGCAAATATTAGCTCGGTAAACACTAACTGACAATGGAGAATGTTTGTATTCAATGTCAATGTATTTTGCAACACTTTATTACTCACATGCTACCTCTACTACTACTTCTACTACTCGTTAATCATAAGTACTAGAAACGTGAACGCATAGAAGTAACAAGTATGTTCAAAAGGTAGAGGGCAATGAGGTGTTTATTTTTGTGTGAAATGATATGTACAGAGAAGGGAATATCAGGTGGGGAAGTTGGCCAGCCACTAAGCATCAGGAGCTTACAGACCACATATTTAGAGTGCTCAGAACTGGTGTGTTACAAAAATATTCTACACACATTTGTTAAGGAACGTGACTACCTGCTGACTATTCCATCACACCTCTTCAACAGTCTCAAACCCTGATGCTGACTTTCGTTAAAATTTCCTCAATCACCCCTTACTTCCATGAAAAGGCAAATATGCAGCATTATCCATTCGAATAACACTCTGTAATGTAGATTAAAATATAAATAAATCCCATCCAGACAAGCAGTTTAAGAATCTCGTCAGCTGACACTGTCAATTTATATCAGTCGCACTTGAAAAATGTCACTTAGACGATATGCTGTGCGTTGTCTCTCCGAGAATGAACAGTCTGCAAAAAGAGAAGGGTATCGGGCCGTTCTTCCCATGGAGCTACCCAATTGGCAGACTGCATGAAAGATCGGGTGCTATTTGGTCAGCGCATATTTTCATTTCATACTGGATCCCTATGTATGCACTTGCAGCTCACAGAGACTTCTCGTTTCCTCTGAAGACAGACAGGTGACGATGAAATGAGTGTTGAGATATCCAACTTGAAGTTAGAAGAAAGGTAGCTTGGATGCATAGTCACTGCGCAGTTTAGTTTGAGCAACGTGATCTACACCTAACTAGACGTAAACGATGACAGCCCCCCTTCTTGGTGAGTCGGTAGTGGATTGCTTGGTATCCACCCAGTAATTAGCCGTCTTCTTCCAATGATCTACACGTTTCGCGGATGTGACGATTTAGCTAGACCTTAGTTATAACTATTCTCTTTCGACCTTATCCCAGACATGACTGACCAATTAACGCAACAGTTTAAGAACAGAATAAGCACACAGTGGAATTGCTGGAAGTGGAGAGTTAGAGAGGATTTGCAGCTCAGGGTGAGGGTGACAACTGTTTCATGTTCTCTGATTTTCGGAATTTGTTTTCGGACGGTTTGTTATCACCAAGACAGGCTGCTTTATCAACAATGATATCAAATAGAGCAGTTATTTGTTGAGAAGAGGAAAGAGAGAGGAGATGGTGCTTTTAGACGAATAAGCACAATGCTGCAGTGACCCTTAAAATCCATGCACAAAATTAATCTGAAGTATTCTAATAATAAACGACTACGACTAATATACTACGAAGCTCGAATCGTAAGGTGTCAGTGAGCTTATCGCCGCCAAAAGCACCTTATGGGAAGTCTGTCCTCAATACAGGAACCACAGATCTGTTCAAAGCAGTCAAGTTGGGAATATCGAAAACACATGGATCCCCAGTATGAGGTAAATGGAATAGTATTACTAACTTTTCAAGGGAATATTAACATCAGGAAGAGAATGGCAGGCAGAGTAACGTAGTCAGAAAGCGATAAATATGCCAATATCCTTGGATGATAAAATGATGAACAAAGTACGTTCATACCAGAAAGGAATAATTATTATTACTATTAGAACGCAAACATGGTACAGCAAGGAATGAGACACATAAAATAGTGTAACAGCACCACAAAGACGTGAAGCGAAGGAAAGTGGGCAAAAACAAAATAAAATAAAAATAGAATGATTAGAAGAGCAGACGAGTAAGATACATTCTTTAGACCAAAACACAATGCTTTTCAGTAGCAGGAGATAGAAGGAAGGTACAGCATGACACATACTGGTTTTGATTTTGAGCCATATCTGATAACGTCTCAAGCCACTGAGGTGTGTTATCCGTCCGACCCCACTCAGCGATTTGTGATGCACCAACAAATGCTAGGCCGATACAACTACCTTTCATCCCACGGCGCCATGTCATACACTGACAGTTTCTCCGTTTCGTCCATCCCGTCCCAGGGTCAGAAAACTAAGAGCGGTATGGAAGTTGTTGGGACGACATACGTAGCACATGTTCAAGCCACCGAATCCGGTGTTTCCATATGGCTTCACCTAGTGAATGACAATCTCCGTCATGTCCAAACACACGGTGTTGTATTTCAGAATTACTTGCATGATGGTGCCACCAAATACAAGCAGTCCAACGAAGACAACGGTGATTGAACACACTGAGTTGTCACACATCCTCAGTTTGGAGAGGCCATGTTTCACAGGCGTAGAATAGAAGTGGTTGCACCAAAGCATGGTAAATCCGATCTTTTACGGTCAGACTAACGTCACAATGGCGCTAAGGGTAGCCCTCATTGGTGCATCCCACTCTTGCTTTCGATATCCGTCTGGCAATTTCACCACTAAAACGTCCACCAGTGCTCGCACAACTGCCCAGATACATGGAAGTTTCGACTACTTCCAACGGCTCACTAACAAGAGTGAGAGCAGACACAGGCTCCTTCCAACTTCGACAACTTCTGCGGTCCAAAGCACTCACCATCCTTACGGACACTAACCACTCACTGACTAAGTGCGACTTCAGTAGCCTGTGTGTTATCTCACATTAAGAGGATATCATTCACTTATTCGAGTTTGAATAGCCGTTCTATGGGTAGTAGATCTACCCGGACAACATTCACTCTCTTCAGAGCTGTCTGAAGAATGTCATCGATGACAAAGTTGAAGAGGAATGAAAAAGTTAGGCAGCAATGCCAAACCCCACTAATAATTTGGGACAATGGAGATAGGTGTTTGTATGCTCTCACTCTACCTGAAGTGTCACTATATGGGGATTTCAAGATGTTAAGAAATTTTTCAGGTATGCCTCTTTCTAACAGATACTTCCAGAGTAGAGCACTGTTCAGTGAATCGAAGACAGTCCTAATGTCAGGAAAAACAACGACTGTTGGCCAACAATACACCTAGAGATTTCCAAGCATCTGGCGGGGGCCTAACATATAATCAGTGCATTCATGACATAAAACTCCCTGTCTGTACCTTGGGAATCACTTCCTCACATGTTTTTCAAAGTCTGAGAATTATGATGGCAGCCGACATTACCAGCGACTGGTAACGGACTAATACCCCGATGATTGTCACACAAACTAAGTAGACCTTCTTTAAAGATGGACACAACAACATCTTCACTCCAGAGTAATGGAACACTTTCAGTCTCCGATATCGTCTCAAACAATCCAGTAAGCTTCCTGACTACAGTCGTTCCTGCACGCTCTAAAGGACTCGGTGGTACGTTATCACAGCCGGGTGCCTTGCCGCGTTCCGGAACTTGGAGTTCATTATGGACCAACGGCTTTGGTACATTGTTAACTGATCATGGAGCACGAAACACTGTGGTTGTCAATGTTACAGACGTGGGTCATCTAAACTGCTTTTCGAAGTGGTCTGCCCAGCGTTTCATGCTTGTTTGAAGACTGTTTATTGGTATGCCACTTACCGTTTCATTGACACCAGGCTTCTTACTACCAATGGCACTGATGAGCCGAAACAGCTTCCGACTACTGACAGATGCAGCTACTGCTCCCATCTCACTAGAACGCTTCGACCAACAGACCAGATATAGGATGTGATCTGCGCGGAGCTGCAGAAGAAGACTCCCATTATCCTACCTGCGGCCAACTAGTCCTCATTGGTCCTCAGAACGACTCTTCTCTGAGTCTAGATGCCCAACATGCGCGCTCAAGTCCCTAGCTGCTACTAAGATATCCGTCGAGCGCATTTGGTTGAAAAGGTCACTTATCTGATGATACAATTCTTCTTTGGTTACATCCAGGTAGCAATCCACCGGAGCATAGACAGAGATGACAAAGAGGCTTCATTTCTCTTCCCGGTCAATTCTAACTGGAGATAAAACTTCTGACCTAACAGCACACAGAAAATTGTTGATAGAGATGCAGTCGACTAATGCAGCCCCGCTGCGCATAAAGTCACACTGTGAAAGAACGTACGACATCACCTAGTAGTAGTAATTAACACTAATCTACGTGCCTTAAGGAGGTGGAGTGTAAAATATGAACGAAATAAAATTTGAACGTCGTACGAAAAGAACTAACATGAATTTATCTGAAGAAGGGTTCTTTTCAATGCATCTACAAGGCAGCTCAGCTCAGCGACATCGATTTTTCTTTCAACTGTACTGTTTTCTCATGCTTATTGCAAACGATAATGAGACCGTAGATGAATCACAAGCGGTGGTCTGACCGTGACAGAGGCAGTCTGTGACTAACTGCATCCAGTTTTTCAATGGGTTCAAGCATTTTCTACGGATTCGACATTCAGCAGAAAAGTTAATTTACAGTAAAGATTCAAATGGAGAAAGCTGG
Source organism: Heterobilharzia americana (assembly GCA_944470555.2). Classification (NCBI taxonomy): domain Eukaryota; kingdom Metazoa; phylum Platyhelminthes; class Trematoda; order Strigeidida; family Schistosomatidae; genus Heterobilharzia; species Heterobilharzia americana. Next base: position 29,797,658 of record OX104132.1, on the reverse strand, counting down.
TTATTCCTGGGCTGGCTACCGACATTTCGTATGGACTGTAAAATATGTTGTTCAAAAGATTCAGAACTTTATTAATAAAAGCATTTTAAGGGAAAAATCTGTAAATGAAAGATCGTGCGGAAGGCCATAGGTTGGCGCCTTGTTGAGATGTTCAGTGAAACTAAAAGTCAAGTCTAAGTGAAATCTAGGCAACCAGAGATAGTGCCTAAATAGTTGGCAATCTTCACTTTATTACACAGATTTAGGCTGCTTGGTGAATCAGTAAATCCATGTACGTCAAGCGGCTGTCTTTTGAATAACACAGTTTTAATTCATCGATATTCCTGTACGTGGGTAGTTGGAAATAACCAAAAGTATCATATAATCCTAGAAGGCATACAAATGTCTATGGCCTGGCCTTCACATAGAATGGCAATCGACAGAAACCCAGTCTCTGTTACCATGTTTAAACTAATGATATTCTCGTTAATGAAGCATGTGCATACGTGGAAGAAAGTTATTTGCGGTGACCAAAGAAACTAGTTAGGTTGTGTTCAAAACACAAGTTCGATTCAATGTCCAATACAACTCCAATGAGTCAAGAGAAGTGGAATTTAGCATCCAAGTATGCTGACAAATCCTGAAATATCTGAGGTAAAGTTTAAAAATAGAGAGCATTACGTGATGAATCGCATCATTATTAGCAAATAATGAGTATCAACTCCTCTTTCCTCTTCTAGCATTACTTGATACAAAAAATACAAGGTAAAAGCGTTGACCATTTCACCTAACTGAAAAGCTGAATCAGTTCTGTCTGAAAGTAATCAACGAAATTTCATCATGGGCAGAAAAAGCGTCTTAATAGAGCTCTGAGAAACATGAGCACCAGACTGACTCTCTGTAACCATATGGTACAGGATTTGATACAAATGAAGAAGAGTTCGTCAATCATTGAGGAGCCATTGGTCCAGTGGTGGTTATCATGAATCAAGCAGACAACTTGAATGGGATGAGCAACCTGACTTATTACCACGGTAAATTTCAAAAATCATCATCTTGTCTTGGCACGAAAGGAACGACAGTCAGGTGATAATTACAACTAATAAAAACGTTGAAATAGTAAGTTTTGATTTGACTAAGTGTGTCCAAATAACTCAGAACTTCTAGTAAAACTCATGATATGTCGAAATTAATGGTCGTAAAGGTAATGTTTAATGACCAGTAGGAAGAACTATTGCAATCACTGCGCTAAGAAGTTTTGAAGCACAGCTCTAATGATACTTTTCAGCTTGTCTAGACGACTCGAAATTTTACTACGGATTTCATCTTTACAATGTCTCCAGACACGTCAACCCAACCAACTGGTAAATGTTCCATCGGAACGATGGGTGTTTCAGTAGGCAAACTGGCAAACCGAAGTATACAGATTAGAACTTTATTATCTAACCTGAAAACGTTTCACCAAAGGAAGTACTTCAAAACGTCAAGCAATGCAGTGAACTCAAATTCTGCATTCTCCAGTTAATTGGTGCTGGCATTATGAACCAAAGACTAACTGCCTTCTCAAATTACTTCAGTGCGTGACTCTTGCCTAGTAGGTGGCTGTGTTATAGAGGTTGTAACAAGTGTGATCCATCTTGGCTTCCTTTTTCCTTCTGACGTTTCCTGATCCCCCAACAACTCACTGTTTTCCAGGAAAATTCTTAGCTTGACCTTCCATATAGAAAACCTAGACTGTCTTGCATCACTCAGCCTCTGCTCTCGCATTCCGGTAATTCTTGTGTTTTGCCTATACTTACTTATTGCTTCCCCCTGTTTCCTGGACTCCTGAAAAAGATAACGCAGTATTACGTAGAATTTTGAAGGCTGTACGTCAAGCAACTGGTACGCCACTAACCCTGTTAATATACGCGGCCGTGAATAGGGATCTGAACACTTAAAGATTACTGGCTAAGAATATTTAATCTGATGACAAGCGTCTTCTGCACCCGCATCTTTCTCCATCCCTGTCCTCTGGGAAAACAAGAAGCAAATATGTTGGCCTCTATGTGAACCTCCTGTAACGATTCCAGAGGTGAATAGCAATACTGTTCTGGGTATGAGGCAAAACTCCCAAGAGAATAGGCTGAGGGACCAGGGGTTTTGGTATCTTAGCTACTGTAGGTTAGGTGGTGACTCGATAATGGCATATAAAACACTTACTAATCCAAGTCACCCGAACAATGGAATCCTACTGAATGGCCACTATGTCATTCCTCCTAGTGACCCAAGAAGAATCACTAACCAAAGGGAGGACGCCTGTGTAAGTTAACACTTCTTCTCTCTGCAAGTTTGGGGTCACTGGAATGCATTGGCTGTCAAGATTGCTACTGTCCCGTCTGCTGGGTAGCTACACAGCGACTCATGATTTTGTACTCATTCAGCTAGGATAAAGACTTCATTGGTACAATCTACTAACCCTGCACAACTCGACACTGCCAACGCATTCCCGAATCTTTTGCGACGCCACTATTATCCCAAGCCTGACTCAACCGTACACTTCTCTGTAAACATCTCTACCAGTCACTATCTCCTACTAATAGTGTTACTATGTTTATTCTCATAACACGTCTTATAATCTTACCTGCTTCTTCGCTTTCTTCCGACTCTGTGTTCTCACACGATTTATTAAAAGTCCTCCTTTATCTCCTATCTCCCATGAGTCTATTTAGGCTTATCCTCTTCCTTTCCGCTTTCTTTCACTTTATTACGTTTTGTTTCTTTTTCTTCGCACTTTCTTTCCCTTGATTTCTTGGGACATCTTTTCTGTCTTCCTTTTATAGCCAGTCCGTCCAACTGCCTGGTGGCAGGACCCTAGATGACCGCATCTGCTCCGCAGTCCTTGGAAAAACCACACAATTCCTACTAATTTGATCAACACCAGACCATGCATCGGGATAATCAGAGCTACAGCAGATGAATGGGTAGATTTACTACATTCAAATCCACCAAAGACCTTGAACCGTTCCGCGAGACCTGGAAACGAGCGCGAAGAAACTAGTTGGTTTACAATGACTAGTACAATATTATTGGGTATTGGATATTGGAAAACTCACCATGTCCAATGAAAATTAGAAAACTACGGGATCACAGCCATTGTCATCTCTACCAACACACGGTAGCTAGCGCTTTGGACACAAATACCAATTTCCTTTTATAAACTCACCTACAAAAGAAAATACATCAATCAGTTGCCTACAACGGGTGGATAGTGATAACCATAACCTTTTAAGCCAGAAAAAGTTACATTCATTTAATCATATCACCTACTGTAAAGCCCGTTCCTTATACCACCCACCTAAACAGGACTATATATAAGAAACCCGCATCAGTCCTGTCACTCAATGTTGGCTATAGACAGAATCCAATCACAGTGATATATGCCTCCATAAGTACTATGGCTATTTATCATGCGTAAGTAGTTATAAAATTTCATAAGTACATCGTTGCTAGCTTCTTTGTTTTTCTAGTCATCAAAGTGATTTAAAATTCATTGTCAGGTTTTGTCTTTAGCAGTGGTCATTCCAAAAAATAAATCAATTAACCCACATTATTTTTCACTTACAAGGCTGTGGAACGGTGATATTTTTTCGCTGTGAACTATTCTCTATTTAAGCCACGGGGGAAATTGATCCTGTTCACATTCATTCTCATATAATGGTATTACGACAGATGACAGATAGCATTTCACACTGTTAATAAGCAATTAGTAAGCTGAACTGGTCGTATATGCTAAAAATAACCACATAATTCCTCAGAAGGTGGGTAGATAAAAATATGAGTCAGCTTAAATCTGTATAAGATTCATTATTTGTTTGCTATCCACCTGATTCCAGAAACCTTATTAAATGGAAAGAGATAATGATGTATTTATCAGGATTTCTTATTGTAAGGTGAAGATGTTTGTCACGTTGAAACCTTGCATACCAGCCTTCAATTCTTCACTATTTCAGCCTTCGATTCTACTGGTTGAATGATTGGTTTAGTGAAAGTATTCACACATATTGCCCGGTTGATTCTGACCAACCTGCTCCACCAGAATCTTCGTTTAAAGTCTCTTACAAAGTAACATCAACTCTTCTTGGGAGTGCAGACTTACCATGTGAACGAAGCGGAAGCCTCACTAACTCGTCAGTTCAAGCTAGATCTCTGCATTCAAAAGAGATAGTTCCACTCTATATTCTCACTTTGGTCATAATCTTCTTGTAAATTCTTTCTCTTCACTTTACTTATTAAAATTATTATTTAAATCCTCTTCATGTTACTCCGTAATCGTTATCCTAATCTGACTGTCTTATTTCCCTTACCTGTTTTATTACTACACAGGTTGCAATCATCTTGTAATTCTAGAGACAATTTTCGGCATACTCTAAATTAGACCTTTGATTCATCCCTTTACTGTTTATTACCTTGTCTCCGGAAAACAATTTTTGATGACGTTGTGCTGACTGTCAACCCATAATTCTTTCGTTGCCAGTGGACTATTCACATCTCCATTGACCTCCTGCAGGACTGGATTAGGCACACTGACTGGTTGGTGAAGAGTAACTAATTTCACACTAACTAGTGCTGACCTCTATCAATCATTCCTGAAATATAGCTAACAAGCTAGTAAACTCTGTTATGCTTAAAAATAAACTTACAAAATATTTTATTTTTATAAAAGTGGAGATTAGATGAAGAATAATTTGTTAATTACTGTCGTTAGGTTACAAAAGGAAATTGAATGAAAATAAAATACACTGAAAAAAACAGCAAAGCAACATACTAAGCAAATAGAGATTTCGCAGTGTCTTCCTTTCTCTATGGGTGATCTTTTATTCTGTGCACTGCACAATGAACAGTTTTGTTTGCACTTTTGATGAAATTACATTACATCATGCCTTCTTCCAAGGTAATAAAATTTGAGGTTATGACTTAAGCATAGATGGAATTCTTTATCGAAATCTAGCATAAAGAATTTAGATAGAAAAAAGTGCTGTTCATAAGATATTTGAAAACACGGAATTGATGAGAGTGGAATCAGGTACCAGTACTTATTGAAGGCCTGACACCTGACTATCTCAAACAGCTGTATGTGTAATGCTGCAATCCCACTACTCACCCACTCTTTCCTGATCAACTGACATGGTGTATTTGTTTGCTTGTTATTAGACGTACTTATGCTTGCTTATGCCTGACTACCCACCCCCCGTTTCGTATTTTTGGCCTTCACTCTGCCTAACTATCTTCGTCTCTCTCTCCGAATGATTTTGAGTATATAAACTGGTCTTGGTCACTTGGCTAGTTTGATTGTTTTAGAGGAGTGACCTGGCATTTTAAAGTGCATTATCTGTAGACTAACTGGATTTGGCTGGTTTTCCTGATAATGGATTCGACGATTTTCATCAAGGAAGCACCACTCTAGAAAGTCGTAACTGTTACTTTTCCACTTATATTCTCTATATACCTCACTGCTTAGACAATCAACCTGAATGATTATTTTCTGGATTTATGAGGTTAAGCGCGTGTCCATGCTTAGGATTTAACAGTAACCGTTTACGACTCAATAGGACTAATCTGTTTAGTTGAAATAAAGGAAACCTTGTCTAAAATAACTTCATGCATTCAACTTGCTTGCAAAAAGTTGAATAAAGCACGAAGAACTGGGTTTTCAGAATAAACTGATATCACTTTATTTTATCAGTCTCCATGGGTTGCATACAGTCTAAAATAACAGTCATCATCTGAAGAAATTGCTTAATCACATAGACAGAAAGGAAAACTCAACGTATAACCTCCTATAGGAGTGCACTGATTCAAGTTGTCACAACTAATAGCAGCGTGAAAAGAAAAAGTGCGCATAAAAAGACCGATATCAAAGTGGACACAGGTTGATGAGGAAAAGAAGTTTAAAACTTAACATTAGTAAGAGTATTCAGGCTTTAGAAGGCTAAGAAGAGGTACTGCATCTGAACCTCTGTGACTGATTTTCAGCCATGTTTTCAGAGGTCTCCAACTATTGGTTCTTATTACCTCGAGGACCCCAAGGAGCAGTCTACACCTCTCTGCACGGATCAGACCAACAGTTAGAGACTTGGTCAACTTGGGGCACTCCTTGACGTAGCCAACTTCAGTCATACATAGTTCAAATATAAACTCAATTATTCAATCTTACACAAGGTAATATCAATTCGGGGGACCCTGAGCATTGAGAAGATAAATATCAGGAGCTGTAAATGAAATATTTCAGTCTTATTAAGAATGGCATTTCTCAAAGATCCTTCATATTCTTTTCCTTTTGTCATCATAATCTGGCCACTTCCAGTAAACTATGTCAATTCAGCTGCTCCTGTTGAGCTAGTTACATTGGGCGTACAATGAGACAGTTCCATCGTCGAATTTCTGAGCACCACCCATCATGGTTGAACAAGGGACAAATTTGAACTATAAAGAGCTCCATACTTGCACACTTAGTTGACACAGGATATCAAGTGGTTACTGGAAAAGCCTTCAAAATCATCCATCAGATTCCAATTAATTTACCGCATGTATGACGCACTCGGTTACTTCATATAGCGGAGGTGATTGCAATCCACCTGTACAAACCCAACCTTTGTATCCAAAAGAAGTTTGTTTGACCACTTTCATTACCTTAGCTGTCAGCAAGATGTAACTTCTAGGTTTACTTTGTACACCTCTTCCCCTTCTTGTTTCTATCAATATTCATATTTCCAATTTTAGTAACCCTATTGATTATTGTTATTATTTCCGAAAACGTCACCATGTAATTGGTAATTTGATTAAATTGTGAAACTATATATTAGTGTAGAGCTCAAGATGGAGACCTGATTAAAAAGGAATATATTTCTTTTCTCTATCAGTCTTTTTCTAAATGTCTAGATGGTAATATTCAATGTATTACATTTTGGCTTTATCTTACCCACGATGCCCCACCACATGCTATGCAAATAAATTCTTATCAATAGATAATACTGAGTAATTTACTTAGCCATTCGCAGGTCAAATTTCTTGCTGAGATATCATCTTCTTACTCTTGACTGGCATACTAGTCCATATGTAAGTGGATAATGACTTATGTTGAGGAAAAGATCTGACGGTCCACTGGCTGAGTAGATATAGGTCGTTACACCGGTCGCATACTAACTCTTATAAAGACAACGCACGCATGAACGGAAGACTGTACATGAAGAAATTATGTAAAAAAATGGTTTCCTCTCACTGAGCGACAAACAGATGTGAACAGACCACATATTTGTCTCAACAGATGCCGAAATTTCATTATTCCGCTGAATACTTGACACATGATCTCATCCTGATGCTAAATTACCTACAGAAATATGGTCGTATTTCCAATAATCAGGTAAGCAGCATTTTCCGCAGAATCATAGACGTGGTATGTATCTTTTCAAAAATACGCCGAATGTTTTCCATTTTCAGTCAACATAGAAACGACTGGGAATAGGCAGATATATAAACATATTGGTTATCATGCTAGTGCATGCATAAATCATGATCTGATCACGATGTGAACATGATATGGAAACAATTTCTCCATTAGCTGCCTTTTGTCTCTACGCCTCAGCAATGATAACAATCATGTTATTAATTCACTTTATTCCAAACAATCTGCTGTACAATTTGGAATTCTCAGAATAATATATTGCAACAACAACAAAATATATTTATGCAGATACTCTTTTAGAACATATCGGATTGTGTTATCATAAAAATTTAATTAATGTAAAGAATATTAAAAACGAGAACACTTTACATTGTTAATTTAAATTATTGAAATGAGATTGTTATCTGTTTTAAATCAGATATGTGAGTTCTGTTCTAACACTTTTTTCCGCACATAATATGCATACTTCGTAGGATACAGTCAAATTCTTGTACTTGGCTGTATGAGCGTACAATCTTATGTAGTTTCTTCTTGTCCTCCCTCGGGAGATACAAGGAGAGACCTGTGAATGAATCGGATGCTCACTGTCGGTTAAAGTTACTGTAGCTAGTTGCCTGGTAGAATTTAAATGTTTATCAACTACAGTGTTAATCAGTTGGACCAGAGGTACAGCACTCACCCTACTGACGACTTTCAAAGCCTTACGTAACGCGACATAGTCCTTTTTTAGAATACCATGGAAAGATTAAAAAGGAGAATAGAGAAGAATAGGTAAAATGAAGGAACTGATAAATTGTAAAAGTAGAAGTTGCGTTATATTGGAGAGCTTCAGTTTCTTCATGCAATACTTTAAACGAAAGATTTATTTACAAGTCAACAAGATGTGAGATGACCAACAAAGATCAGAAGTAAAACTTAATCCAAGGTAGTTGACAGTCGATTTACTTTCTGCTCATTAAGAGTCAAAAGCTGATGAGTAATCCAAGAAGGCAGAATGAACATACTTGGCACCTTTGTCTAGACTAGAAACAATATTATGATGCAAGACAGTGACAGCATCCGAAGTACTTTTCTTGTGTTGTTAAGCAAATTATCGGACCTCTTAAATCCCTCAATAGAGGTTCAAGCATAAGTAGAAGTAAATGCTCCTTTGTCTTCAAAATGGGGAAACTTATAGCGATGGGTCTAAAGTTTACAAATGATCCAGAAGATGGCTTAGGCAAAGGTGAAACCTTAATCTCCTTCCAAGCAGTGGGTATTGCATTTTCGGAAGACGACGCATTGGAGATATCTGTAACAGGATGACACAAAATATCTGCATATTTAAGTATAATACTTGAAACATTATCAGAACCGAGGCCTTGGGATGGATTCAAGGATTTTAGACATTTAGGTACATCATTTGTAATAAAGCCAGGAATTCAGCTGTCCATTTGAATTAAGACATTATGAAGGATGAAATCTGCTTGTTGACGTATGAATGACTTGTTCAACGCGCAGACATGCGAAAAAGGCTCTTTTGTCATGTGTTTTATACCAGTAAGTTCTTTAAATGATTGGAAGAGTTATCACGTGATGGAAACTTCTGATTGTAAATCGTATTCAGACGTTGCATTTCAGACTTAATTAGGCAGTTAAGTCTTTCAAGAAGACAAACTAAATATTGTCTACAAAATAAGCTGCAAAGAATGCGAAAAACACCACATCAGACAGGATGGCCACCCCCTTTGCATCCGTCTACATGAACACCAACTATCAGTGGAGCGTCATGAAACATATTTCCTCATATGCATGCGGACAGATAACCGTGGACATGAATTTAACTAGGAACATGTGGAAATTCTTGACAGAGAAAATGCAAAGAATCCCAGAGAACTTTTAGAAGCTTGATATTTGTGTCAGTCAGTGATCAACAGATATACTGACGTTCACCCATCTACCAACCAATACGAAACAACATGAAGGTCAAAATAAACTTGGAAACAACGACAAGACGCTGATAGAAACAATCAGTCACACCCAAGGTCTTCGGAACAAGATACTAAATAATTTGTGGAGAAAACCTTACCTCTCATTGCTGTACGAAGTTTATGCTGACGATGTTGTCTAAAATGATAACGAGAGCTCCACAATTAAACAATTTAGCTAAGAGAACACCATACCATCAAAATTTCTCCTGATCTACAAATATTTTCATCTATCTTAAACCTAATCAAAGTATCCAGTAATGGTGTGACTGGAGCACTCAAAACTATTATTCTTACTTTTTTATTTGTGTGTTGAATAAGAAATTCGTTTTTCCATGACGTAGACCTTGAAATCAATGCAGATTGAAATCTCCCTTAGTTCTTTGTGAAAGTTACATAAAAAGAATATGAAGTAAATGATTTGTATTTGATTTGACGTGGGTAACATGTAGACTCTATTTCTTATTGCTACCTTCATTTGTAGTGGAATCATTTTAGGCTGACACACTGTAGGGAATAGTCATTTTTATCAGCTTGTTTGTTGTGTTGTGTTGTCATCTAAAGCCATAAATATAAAAAACTAGGCAACAATAGTATCGAATAATTTCTATCGAAGAAAATGTTTATTCACAACACTTACATATTTCATTTCCACTTGATAAATTTCATCTTATTATAATTAGGTATTTAAATGCTGTCTGTTTCTTCCCTGTGAATTTGATTGGGATGAGAAGGGGATAAGTGAATGTTCATTCACCAGGTATGTAAATATCTGCTTCGTTTACGTAACACACCATCGTACGAAACAATTACCTCAGCATTCATTATTTCTGTGTATCTGTCCCAGTAAGGAGAAATCTATAACTCCAGAACATAACGGAGTATCCTCAGGTGAATGTGCCTCATTCTGTTTTTACCAGATTATTAATATTTCTGTGCATATCTACTTATCAAAGAGTACCCTAGACGAGCTGATTTAAAAGAACTTTGTTTGTTTGAATTATTTCAATAAGTTTACCGTGAAACCAGTTTACCATCTATTATGTTTCGATAATTAGTAGCTGTAAAATTTGACTTCTTCATACACCAGTTATTCGTTCATAATTCCATGCCCTACATACCACTCCATTAACTCTCACTGAATGCTAGTCTACAGATTTCACTGAGTGTAAAGAGTGGATACAGAATGACACAAACTCACTTCAAAAAATGGTTGAGTATTTGAACACGAATTCATTTTGCACATTGATTCTTAGTGTGACTTGTAAAGATTCTGTGTGTGTGACTGTTTGTCTATGCAAGTAAATCATGCTTGAAAGCATTTTCTAAGTGTGTTTCTCTTCAGATCTTGACATTATTCACCGACGTTTCTATGGTATTCATTAATTGGTTTTTAATAAGAGTTGAGCTGTTTAGCTGGACAAACAGTTGACGATACACAACGTCTTCTGAATACAACGAAATATGTTTCTGACCTGATTACAAGAAATAAAGTCTTACTCAAGTAAACGACTAACCGATGCAATCAGTTTATCGCCCAGACTTTTGTAAGGACATTATTCCCATACCTTCATAACTCAAAAAAAGCTTCGTTTCATCGCTAACAATACGCCTAAAGAATAAGGTACATAATGATGATGATTAACTTCCTAAGCCTTTCACTGCTATAGGGTGTTGATACTGCAACGAGCGCAATTTGGCTTGAATGTTTTCCTTCTGAAACCATGCCTGTATTTCCAACCGCTTGCCTTGCTATGAGACAGCAGTCTTTCTGCAATAAAATGGTTGATGAATTTGAATCACAAATCAAGAGTACACTTACCAAGGGAACAAAGTCTTCGTCAACACATCCAAAGCAGGTAAAGCGGTGAACGTGATAATCTGCGGAATGAGTTCTACGTATATTGATATACTTCACTAAACAATTATTGATAGGCGACTTATATACGAGAAGGAATTTTCCAACTGAGAAATAGGCTAGTTTCTGGCTCTGATTTCGATTTGCAAAAGTGCAATTAAACCAGTTTAGTTGTACGATTCAGTTAATGAAACTGGATGTGATACTGTCTAATTTTTAATTCTGGGTGGATCTTAGTATTTGAAAACCAAATTGCTTTACCGTAACAAATAAATCTACCTGTTTTCTGCATCTACTTAATTTATCACATAAGGGATGTAAAATCTCGTCATTGTATTGCAGTGAAGATTTACTTGAATTTCAGCAGAACAAAGTACTCGATCAACTGATTGTCACTTGTCATATTACTCGGTGTCTAGCTCACCTAGTCTATTTCCAGTATTCTGACCAGTAACTCTATCATCTTGCAGTAGACACATATGACTCCAGTCGTTGGTTGACCTTTAATAATCTCACAATCAGTTCAAACTAATAGTGTGACTGAAAAATCTTAAGTATATTTCTATATATTGCTCCCAGAGGAATGCATCTAACTTCTGCTGATAGTTCTCCTTAAAATATGAGCCAAAGTATACTCTAGTTTTTGATGAACAACTGTCTATTCCACGAAATTTCAGTCACATTCATCCCACTACTTTGTTTCATCATTATGCCTCACACTATCTGAGGCTAAGAACAGACTAATTGTCCATGAAAGAAATAATATATTCCAGAATGAAAGTGAATAGAATTCAAAGAGCACATCTTAAGAATTATAAACTAGTGAAAACTCTGAGTGGACCAGTAGCTTCGCTAAAATATTCTCTCGAATATATAACATCGGGTTGCTTCTTTTGATCTCATTTTAATTATTCAAATGTCAACAAACGTCCATTGTTTCGCAAGAGGAAAACACCAAGGCAAATGAAAACGCACCTCTAAGCGCAAAACAGGACACCATAAAAATATTGCCAGAATGGTTGGTTGCAACTACAGATTTTCTAACTGCCAGAAAGAAAAAAATTGTGTGGAATAAGGAGATCATTATTATTATCTTCAAACCTCATTTGATCAGTTCCAAACAGTCGCTGAATCTAGTCACTCATCTTTAATGACTAATGAATCCATCCTATGAAATTAACAGTGTTTACAACTGGAACTATGCTTTTCAATCAGAAGGATGTCATTTTCATTCTTACAGTCATTTAGTCGTAAGAGTATAGTTCTCATGAACAGCTATAATCCCACTGAAATTTATAACTTTTAGAGGATTGATTGAAATCATGTTTGTCATCATTCTACGATTTCATAGTAGTGTCCAAAGCGGACTGAAGTCAGTTGATGAAGCACTGAAAACCTAAGAGCATTAGAAAGCTGCTTCGTCCTAGTATGAAACTCCTCAACAGGATGCATGCATGGCTCTGCTGGTTGTTTTAGGGAAATAGGAAACTGTAGAATATTAAACTTCAAACCAGTCGGTGAACAGCCAACACGCTCCTCACGAAGCCTTAAGGTCCATATTTCGACCCTTAAGGTGAAACAGCTATTCACTGCACTCAGATTGTCAGTACTTCTTCAACTGATGTCAGTTGATGATGAACACTACCTTGAAATAAATAAAACTTAGTAAATCTCAAACAAAGACCCTGAGATTTGTAGTGCAGCAGACGATCAATGAGAAAGTCAGATATATTTCCTTACTGACGTGAGTGGCGGTAGTCTTAAAAAAACAGAGCAGCTGCCTTACATTTTTAATCAGTGTGCTTCATGTTTGCATACAGCGGACAGTTTTTTAACCATCATTCATTTGGAATTTTATGAAGAAATCGGTTTCAAACCAGTTTTCATTCAGAATCGATATCAGTTGCAGAACCGAACTGGTTTTCCAGCATTGGTAGTGGCCGCTGGTTTGAGTCCGACCGCGGTCCAAATTTCCATATCACCTTCAGTCATCTCCCAGTATAAATGCTAGTCTGCCAAACTACACCTATCTCGGATAGTCAAACGAAAATCCATATTAGTTCAACGTTTACCCATCTGTTTTTATGTCAGTTTCTTCAAAATATCTTTGGCAATCGTTCTGCCATTCATGAATTTATGAGTTGAAGATTTCAACCTATTTACCCATTGAGGATACACGACTCTTGTCTTCGTGTAAAGTTTTGATGTTAATAACTGGACCATAATTGCCATGTACATAAAAACTAGGAATAATATAAATCAGTCTATTTGATGTACTGATCAAGGTTTGAATGAAATCTTTTTCCTCATTCTGACAGTGCAAACATTAGCAAACTAATTCGATCTTCTTCGTTTCTTTTGCTTATAAATTAGTTCACCCGATACATCAGTGATTACTTCTAATATTTCAGAGCCTCCTTCACCACTTTCAATCTCCCTTCAATCCATCAATGTGTGACGTTATCGAGAATTCATCCGGCTGAATGGATGACATAAGTTATATATATGATGCAACGTGAAGTACTGAGGATAACTGATTACAGTCAAAAAGAATTTGTGGATGCACTACACTTTTTCGATCAGAAGATACTGTATATATTCTGTGGTATAGAGGGATCACATCAGCTTATTCAGGCGCTGTGATGCAAAAGTGTGGAGTAAAACAATTTTTCTGAGAAAGAGGTATATTAATTTAATATTTGCATCGACTGATGCGATAGGCAGGCAGTAACTTCTAATGATGACCAAGATATTTTTGCCTGAGCCAGTAAGTAATGTGTTGACACAAGACAGAGAGATACGGCAGCAGCTGGCTGTCGTTCATTGTGAAATAAAAATTTCACTTATGTACCAACTGGAACTGATGATAGATAGTGCCTAGGAGTGGTTTCCAGGATACGCGTTTCATCTTCCCATGGAATCACCAGCAGCATGTGCCTGCATCATTACAACGAGTGATGTTGCTTCTGTTGAAACTTGAATTAAGCACCTGTCGCTTCTAACGCTGGAGTGCTTCCCACTAGGCTGTTGAGTTCTGATTGTCGTTCGTTGAGTAAACGGTATACTTTGACGTTATTCCGAATGGTCAATATGATCATCGGCTGGTCAGTCAGTTCCCGCTCCAACTGAACTGACTTTTCATTGCCATGTCATCTAGTTAACAACCTACATGTTGAACAAGATTGAATAAACTTTATTAAAAGGAATGTAATCACTTTTTCATTATTATATTCAGCCCGTACTAGGACGAAACAGCTGTTCAGTGCCCTTGTGTCTTTTCCCTTCTACTCTAACCATTGTTAGTCCATGATGAATACAATGTTCAAAAATCGAAGAGTTTGTGAGGATGCTTTTGTTAATGACATAGTCTACTGCTGCAAGCAGCTGATTTCTTTAGGAAATTCAGGTCTGATGGAAATTAGGTTTGCCTTACGAATTAATAGTTTTCAGAATGAGCTTCAAAGGAAAAGTTCCAAGCCGGATATCAGAGGCAAGTCGTCTCGACTTGAAGGGAACTAAACTGAGCCGAGAAAAGTTTCCAAACAGAAGATAATTGCAGTTTTACCGATTAACCAATAAACAAGCTTATCTCAGTGTTATTAGGCGTATAATAAGGTTGAAAGAGCATAGGCTTATAAAAGTGAGATCTTCAGGCCGAAAATAGAGAACTGAGATATTACTTATGCTGAAGCATTCGTCAATACTTTAGGAATGATTATTGGCCTATTTGTAAATGTATGTTTTTGTGAGGTATTCATTTGGTTCCATGTTCTTTGAGACACTCAAAAAGGCTATGCATTCCTCAAATGGGAATAATTTATTCATTGGCTTTACAAGGTAGTTGCAGGCAATCGACAGTTGAATATGTACGCTGCTTGTGTACACAAACACAAATGATCACGGACGTGAGCAAAATTAGTGACTAAGGAGCCCTGAAAACCAAACTGCATCTTCATCATCGACAATCGAATAACACATCTTGCAATTAAGATATCGTTTGCGCAGCCCCCACAGCAAATTATGCGCCTGCAAATTCCGTGTAACTCGTGCCAGCTGCCTATCTTAAATGAAACGTCTGCAAGCGAACCAACAAACATGCACATACATACAATGTGTGACAGTAGAATCAAGTAAGTAACATGGAGGTGCACTGACGTAAATCCAGTCAGGAGGTACGATTGTGTCACAATAAAGTGGAAAGTGAGTTCATTCCATATGAAAATTGACTTCGCTAACACCTAAAGTTAACAGTGTTGGGGTAAGGCTGGTGTACTTTGTCGTTTCAGATCGACTTGTGTAAATACACAATTACTCCCCCAGAGTCATAGAAGTGAATACGATCTCCATTGTCTGTGAAAAACTCAAGTCCGAATTCCAGTCTGCTTTGGTCTTTTTCTGCTTAGTCACATTAACAGGTACCACTAAATACTTATCAAATCCTCAAGATAGCGACATATTCATTTGTCAGCTTCCAACTTTTGCAAATCGATAAATAAGATCGTAAATTTATTTACCGTTTACATTCACGTAGAATACTAGACATGCTCTATCGTACGCTAGCTTGATTTGGAAAAACGCGTGAATGCAGTCAATGTAACTTGTTCAGGTAGAACTGCTTATTGTCATGCGCTGAACAATAGATGTTACCAAGGGAATACAATAAAGACTTTTACAAGTGTCTACATGATAGGAGCCATTGATATCGATCATTACAACCCAAATCTTTAAAGTTATTTGTTCAGTCTCTACCTGTATCTTAGCCATCACGTTAAACATACCTCTTACAACAAAGTTTCACATTCGATTAAGTAAATTTATTTACGGATAAACATTTTTACCTCTTCAGCTCCTAATGTTTGTCGCATAGTTTTCTTGTCAGTTTACTCTGACGCAGCTACTTATTGCCACCACCTGATTGATCAATTACTGAATTCGTTCATTCTCATGACCATTCTTTTGTTGTCATTTAAACAGACACATATTGCAGAAATCGTGGCAGTTGTTTGTAGCTCAGGGTGTGGATACTCAGTGTCAACACTTCCCTGTCAAACTGAACATCATCTTCAGTGCATCAGAGCTGCTCCTTGCCGCTTAATTCTTGTCAAGACGCAGCATCTCTTTGAAGAAGCTCCACTTGTCCCCATAATTCGTCAGACAACAAACAAAAGTGGTTATGGCTAATAATTTTGTCTGAACCTATTATCATTCAGGATTTCGTATTCAACATACTCGTCTAAGGGATAAACCCTTCACAATCTGTCTGTTAACTAATGTTCTCACTTGACGGATGACAGGAATACGTTTGGCTACTCTGTAAAAAAATGATTCATGCACACGATGATAAACTATCAGTATCCTGAGTAGATTCCACTTTTATCTAAGTGGCTTATAATTTCATACTCATCAGTGATTTGATAACTGGTGTTTGATACTAAGTAGCAATTATGTTTCACGGTATGATGCATTCACTGAAAGAGGCAAAAATGAATGAAGTTGAAAACGTGTAAAGGCAGACTGCAGAAAACTTTCGGTGAAGCCTTACAGGTTGACGATATATGAAGAGCTAAATAAGAAGTCAGAATTTCATAACTTCCATGACACCTACACTTTAGTCTCTGAAAAGCAAATTTATTATGCGGACAGCGGATAGCATTTGATTAAGCACGGAATAAGACGATGATGAATATTATCATTTACATGAACCAGGATGTTAGTAACAACTTTCATCAACTTAGAAACCAAAAAAACGTGAACTACTTTTATCGGCAGTTTGAACTGACCTTTGATGTGACTGACACATATGATAAAAACAGTTTTTACTTGAAGACCATTTTTGGTTTATTCGTGAAAACACCACATCTCGTTAAATAAGCCAGAATGGAATTGTAACAGAGGAAAATTTCCACCGATCAGCAGAAATGTATGAAAAGAATGTGTACCTGTAGACGTGGTATTGATAACTGTTACACTGATGATGAGTACCTAGGGCATCAGCTAGTTTACACATTGAAAGGTGAACATTAGTGAGATGAAATTTGTGTTAGTCTTTATCAGCCTCTTATGTTGTCACATGCTGTTTGTCTGCTCTCAGTGTAGAAGCTTATGAGATTCACAAACTTCAAATCTACATGACAACTGGTTTCCTTGTCAACGTAAATGAGATGAAATGAATGGCACCTTCGTCTACAACAAACCACTTTCCGCACCTTCTCTTTTCCCTTTTTAGAAAGAGAATAAATTTCCAACAAGTATCTAATTAGGCTTCATTCCGGATATTAGCTTCTTTTACAAATACAAAAGACGAAAGCATAAGGCAGACCGTAAACTTTGACTTCAAGATTGTTGATTATTATTCCTTCACAACAATCAATGCAAATACAAAGTGTGAGATTTTAACCTCTATAAATCCCTATCTGTGTCTCAAGTATTTCAATAAAATTGGTGCACGGTGAACAAATCACCACTATCATGCATACAACTTTCGAAGGGACTTTCTACCCTTACTTATTACACTTTGTTTTCCTTGTTATATCATTTTATTCCGTATCTTTGCATAGTTTGTCTAGCCGAAACTCAAAATGCATAACCCTCTTTTCAACATCACTTCATTGTCTTACCAGCTGAGTTTTATACTTTAGAAAATCATCCTTAAACACAGCGTATGTCGTAGAAGATAAATCCAGCCACTTCTAGTCAATAGTTCAGAAGTTTTGCTGAAATTATCTAACGTCAAATGTCGCCATAAACGTTTACCAATATGGTACTTTTCATTATGCATTATAGTGTCAACTAGCATACTTCAAAGTGAATGTCACTTTACTGTCATGCTGCTCCGGGTTATTAAAATTTGTCCGATAAATGTGAGTGCCACGGTAAGGGGAATTGTCACGCCCTCGTATCATGGTATTTCCTCAAGTACAGCACTGTATTATTCAACGACAATTACTTATAAACTACTAACTTCGAATCCTGAGGTGTCCTAAGGCTTATCGCTGTCATGATCACCTTATGAGAGGTTAACCCACATTGCAAACAGTACAGCTGTATGCAAAGTAAACCAGTCGAAAATAAGAAAAAAGTGTGAATTCATAGGATAAAATGCATGACATCAACAAATAATCAAGGAAATAAATAGCATCAGACAAAGCGCCGAAGGGATTAAAATATGATGATAAAGTAGGAAATATACCAATATCTTCCTATGTTAAAATGATGAACAAAGTATGTTCATGGCGCAAATGAATAATCAGGTCTGTGTACAAAGTAACATTGTACATCAACACATCACACTACTTAATAATATCAAGTAGTACAAAGCTATATGCCTAAAAGAGGTACAAGAGTAAAATCTAAATGAAATAAAATTAAAACGAAAACAACATTGGAACATATCTGAAGGAGGATTCTTCTTAGTAAGGCTGTAAGGCAGCTCAATGGCATTGATGGTTGTTGAAACCGGACTGTTTTCTCATGTCTACTGCAAACAATAGGGAGACTGTAGATGACTCATAAGCAGTGGTCCATATTAACTCACCTTAACAAATGATCATTTTTAATACGGATCTCTCCCAATAAATAAACCCACAGGAAGCATTTCATCTTTAGTTTCGCAGAAGTCATTTGTTACAGAGAAGGACCAATTTTATGAAACAGTTGACATAGATCAGCATAATATCACTGGATACCTGGAAAGACAGTACTTATAATTTTTCCCGGCAAATTATAGCACGTGATTTATATTGGGTTTCAAGTTAGACTCTGCCAACCATCTCATTCTGTAGTTGTTCCTTTTTAAAATTTATATTAATGAACATCGACTGTGACATAGGCAGCCTATAACTGATTCTATCTACAGTTTATCAATGAGTTGGAGGTTTTCTGTAGATTCGACATTCAGAAGACAAGGAAATTCAGGATGTAGATTCAAATTGGGAAAGCTGATTGTTCATGGTTTATCTACTGACAGTTCGTATAGACTGTTGAATGTGATGTACAAAAAGTTTGAAACCTCTTAGACAACAACATTTTAAGGCAAACATCTAGAATCCTCACTGACTATAGCGAGGCCGATATTTATATCCGTCAGATTAAAGCTGTCTTCATATAATAGCACAGTCAGATCTTTGATACCACATGCGATTTGTAATTAAGTAGCAAAACATGCAGATTGAAGACCACTGTCTGATGAGAAGAGAATTATGTACATTTATGAAGCAAATTAATGAGATGTGATACAGATAATTTTCAATGCAAGTAGACACTATTTTCCATTATCCACAGCTGCTAAGCAGTCATCAATTTTTATGTTTTTGTCCGTAATATTATGACACTTGTCGACATGGCTTTGTTTTAAACATGTAAACAAGAATCGAAGGCTAAATGAGCCTGATACATGTTAACATTATGCAAAAGCGCCTTGACAGAGCTTTGTGAAAAATAAGGACACCTAAACTCTATGCAGTGAACCAGACTGACTCTCTGTAACCATATGGTACAGGATTTGATACAAATGAAGAAGAGTTCGTCAATCATTGAGGAGCCATTGGTCCAGTGGTGGTTATCATGAATCAAGCAGACAACTTGAATGGGATGAGCAACCTGACTTATTACCACGGTAAATTTCAAAAATCATCATCTTGTCTTGGCACGAAAGGAACGACAGTCAGGTGATAATTACAACTAATAAAAACGTTGAAATAGTAAGTTTTGATTTGACTAAGTGTGTCCAAATAACTCAGAACTTCTAGTAAAACTCATGATATGTCGAAATTAATGGTCGTAAAGGTAATGTTTAATGACCAGTAGGAAGAACTATTGCAATCACTGCGCTAAGAAGTTTTGAAGCACAGCTCTAATGATACTTTTCAGCTTGTCTAGACGACTCGAAATTTTACTACGGATTTCATCTTTACAATGTCTCCAGACACGCCAACCCAACCAACTGGTAAATGTTCCATCGGAACGATGGGTGTTTCAGTAGGCAAACTGGCAAACCGAAGTATACAGATTAGAACTTTATTATCTAACCTGAAAACGTTTCACCAAAGGAAGTACTTCAAAACGTCAAGCAATGCAGTGAACTCAAATTCTGCATTCCCCAGTTAATTGGTGCTGGCATTATGAACCAAAGACTAACTGCCTCATTTCGCTCGCCACACATTCATTGACGAGTTCAAATGCTCTGTGAAGTCAAATTCATCAAGCGTAAGATAAAGGGAGTTTGTTCTCCGATCCCTGAACATCATCCATACTGATTAACCAAATAATGGTGTACCATTTCTTCACATCTTGTCCATGTCAGGTAGTGAATTGATATCAGGCTTTGCAACTTTACTCTTGTATACAACAGAAGCTGTTGAGATTCACCTGGACATATTCCATGTGTGTGTTCAGATGAAACTAGTGCAATCTTTTATTTTGCCTCGCCTATCCGTGTAATTTACCCACTCAAGGATGACCTTCATTCATCTCTCGAATCAAAAAATTATGGGATGATATTGTCACTAAAGTGGCCGAGCGGACAGCAAATATTACATGGACGATGCCAACGTGATGAGATGCTTGGCATGGAGACAATTGCCAACTGTTCTCTATCACCACATTATACTTCACTCATCCACGAAAATCAGAAGGTAAAGCCGGCCTGTGACGGTAAGCAACACACTTGGCTCGACAGAAATACACCATTTATGTGCAGTTTTCATGAACATGTAAAACCAGTAAGTCGAATTTAGACGTTTATTTTGATTAACCAACTGTAGGACAAAACTGTTCAATGAAGATTTTCCTGAACATACAGCAACATGAGACAGAGGCTGATAACTTAAAACTTTGAATTCCATTTAGCCTGCCTCTAATCAATAACTGTGATTACATTTTCATTGATCCTGACCGTTTCTGTCTTTTCCTCTAATTTTCCTTAAGTATTAATCATGAACAACTGACCATCTAATCTGAATATGCTTTCTCTCCTCTTCTCAGAAATAACTGCTCTATTTGATATCATTGTTGATAAAACAACCTATCTTGGTGATAATGAACCATCCCTAAGAAAATTCCTAAGCTCGGAGAACGCCGAACAGTTATCATCTTCACCCTGAGCTACAAGTCTTCTTTACCATCTCAAAATCTGCTTCACTTCTCATAGTTCGACTGTTTACTTGTTCTGTTCTTCAACTGTTGTGTAAATACCTGTTATTGACCATCATCGTATTGATAGTTTGAGACTTGTATTCTTTCATTACTACCCAACATCTACCTATAGACTGATATTTGCTGTTGTACTGCTCAAACGCTCTATATGAATGTGAAGTGTTTGATGAGGCTCTCATTCGAATGACATACGTATTCCCCGGAAATGTTGGCCGGAATAGTACATTTCAATATAAATTCATGCAATATGCTCACATAACTCCAACACTCAAGAGTATGGTGATTCGAACAATCATGGAGAAAATGTCCAAGTGGTATTGATTTACCATTGTTATGTGTTGAGTAAAAGTAAGAAGAAAATAAATTGATCGTTGACAGTTGATCAGCATGACTTAAACTGACTGGCTAATGAGCGTTTGTCTTGCTTTTCCGATCCTGGCTTTGATGTCCTCGTCTGTGCCGCCGACCGTAGTTGAAACGATACTGCCTGGATAGGTGAAAGGGGCTACTTCCTTTAAGTTTCCCCCATTGATGGTGACTGGTCCTTGTTGCTGGTATTGGTTAGGTAACTCATCACCTCTGTCTTCTCTACGTCCACTTGAAGTCCCGTCTTCGCCGCCCTGCCGCTTCCGTCAACATGTTAGTTTTTACCTGCAGATCTTTGAGTTCGCGCGATATTAGAAACAAATCATCGGCGAAATCCAAATCTTCTGGGATCTTTTCCCTGGTCTAGTTCACCCCCGTCTTTTCGCTCCTCAATGGTTTG
Source organism: Heterobilharzia americana (assembly GCA_944470555.2). NCBI lineage: Eukaryota > Metazoa > Platyhelminthes > Trematoda > Strigeidida > Schistosomatidae > Heterobilharzia > Heterobilharzia americana. Next base: position 29,775,492 of record OX104132.1, on the reverse strand, counting down.
CTGCATGATCCAGTCCACTACAATCGGGAAGATGATCGCTGATAGTAAACAGCTTTGTCTTACTCCTTTCTGTCTTCACTTCAAAGGCATCGCTGAGCTTTCTACTGTGAAATACTTGGCGTGTACAGTCATCATCAGCTGCTGAGTGAAGTTGGTAGAAGTTGTGGCATTCCGTAGTGTTGAAAATTACTTCCCGGTTAACGCTGCCGAAGGCCTTTTCAAAGTCGATGAAGTTGAGAAGGAGTTGACTGCCATTTTATGCTCTGTTCTATGGTGATGCGTAGCGTTGCAATTTAGTTCGCACATGATTTGTTCTTCATCCTTTAGTCTCTCCAGGATGATGCGGTATAATATTTTGCTTGGGGTGGACAGGAGCATGATTCCGCGCCAGTTCTTGCAAAGACTTAGGTTTCCCTTCTTCCAATCGAACAGCGGGTACTTTCCTTCGTTCGGCATCTTAACGAATATGAATTTAGAGGGCAAGGCGACCAAGTCCACACCGTTCATAGTTTTCTGACCCTGGGACTGGATGGACGAAACGGAGGAACTGTCAGTGTATGACATGGCGCCGTGGGATGAAAGATAGTTGTATCGGCCTAGCATTTGTTGGTGCATCACAAATCGCTGAGTGGGGTCGGACGGATAACACACCTCAGTGGCTTGAGACGTTATCAGATATGGCTCAAAATCAAAACCAGTATGTGTCATGCTGTACCTTCCTTCTATCTCCTGCTACTGAAAAGCATTGTGTTTTGGTCTAAAGAATGTATCTTACTCGTCTGCTCTTCTAATCATTCTATTTTTATTTTATTTTGTTTTTGCCCACTTTCCTTCGCTTCACGTCTTTGTGGTGCTGTTACACTATTTTATGTGTCTCATTCCTTGCTGTACCATGTTTGTGTTCTAATAGTAATAATAATTATTCCTTTCTGGTATGAACGTACTTTGTTCATCATTTTATCATCCAAGGATATTGGCATATTTATCGCTTTCTGACTACGTTACTCTGCCTGCCATTCTCTTCCTGATGTTAATATTCCCTTGAAAAGTTAGTAATACTATTCCATTTACCTCATACTGGGGATCCATGTGTTTTCGATATTCCCAACTTGACTGCTTTGAACAGATCTGTGGTTCCTGTATTGAGGACAGACTTCCCATAAGGTGCTTTTGGCGGCGATAAGCTCACTGACACCTTACGATTCGAGCTTCGTAGTATATTAGTCGTAGTCGTTTATTATTAGAATACTTCAGATTAATTTTGTGCATGGATTTTAAGGGTCACTGCAGCATTGTGCTTATTCGTCTAAAAGCACCATCTCCTCTCTCTTTCCTCTTCTCAACAAATAACTGCTCTATTTGATATCATTGTTGATAAAGCAGCCTGTCTTGGTGATAACAAACCGTCCGAAAACAAATTCCGAAAATCAGAGAACATGAAACAGTTGTCACCCTCACCCTGAGCTGCAAATCCTCTCTAACTCTCCACTTCCAGCAATTCCACTGTGTGCTTATTCTGTTCTTAAACTGTTGCGTTAATTGGTCAGTCATGTCTGGGATAAGGTCGAAAGAGAATAGTTATAACTAAGGTCTAGCTAAATCGTCACATCCGCGAAACGTGTAGATCATTGGAAGAAGACGGCTAATTACTGGGTGGATACCAAGCAATCCACTACCGACTCACCAAGAAGGGGGGCTGTCATCGTTTACGTCTAGTTAGGTGTAGATCACGTTGCTCAAACTAAACTGCGCAGTGACTATGCATCCAAGCTACCTTTCTTCTAACTTCAAGTTGGATATCTCAACACTCATTTCATCGTCACCTGTCTGTCTTCAGAGGAAACGAGAAGTCTCTGTGAGCTGCAAGTGCATACATAGGGATCCAGTATGAAATGAAAATATGCGCTGACCAAATAGCACCCGATCTTTCATGCAGTCTGCCAATTGGGTAGCTCCATGGGAAGAACGGCCCGATACCCTTCTCTTTTTGCAGACTGTTCATTCTCGGAGAGACAACGCACAGCATATCGTCTAAGTGACATTTTTCAAGTGCGACTGATATAAATTGACAGTGTCAGCTGACGAGATTCTTAAACTGCTTGTCTGGATGGGATTTATTTATATTTTAATCTACATTACAGAGTGTTATTCGAATGGATAATGCTGCATATTTGCCTTTTCATGGAAGTAAGGGGTGATTGAGGAAATTTTAACGAAAGTCAGCATCAGGGTTTGAGACTGTTGAAGAGGTGTGATGGAATAGTCAGCAGGTAGTCACGTTCCTTAACAAATGTGTGTAGAATATTTTTGTAACACACCAGTTCTGAGCACTCTAAATATGTGGTCTGTAAGCTCCTGATGCTTAGTGGCTGGCCAACTTCCCCACCTGATATTCCCTTCTCTGTACATATCATTTCACACAAAAATAAACACCTCATTGCCCTCTACCTTTTGAACATACTTGTTACTTCTATGCGTTCACGTTTCTAGTACTTATGATTAACGAGTAGTAGAAGTAGTAGTAGAGGTAGCATGTGAGTAATAAAGTGTTGCAAAATACATTGACATTGAATACAAACATTCTCCATTGTCAGTTAGTGTTTACCGAGCTAATATTTGCATGTTTTCGCTTTCTCCTTCAGTGTGTAACTGTAATTTACTCTCTCTAGATTGTCCCATACGCATCTCACCATTTCGTGATCCTTTGGATGGACACCCGAATCTCTTCTGTTTACTATGTGCCCTCACGCACTTTACATTCTTAATAGTGGTTCCAGTCTATTTACCTGCTGCTCTTGGTCTGGTTTATTGATGCAACACTTCGGTATTGCTTTTGAGAGGATGATAAACGTATAGACATCAAGTGATGTGAGAAATGTAATCACACTAATCATTGCTGTAGTGTATTTTACACAAAATGAATCGATTAGTCTACGAAAACTGACAGCATTTCAAGGGGGAAAAACAGTCATTTGGGCCGCGCAACAGTTACCGACATCGTAGCGTATGACATGAAGCCCTAAACATCTGACTCCTGTCACCTAAATGAGCCAATGTAGTCAGCCTCTAATTCTACACGTTTTATATGACAGTTAGAACGTTCGTACATTGGTGGTGCTTCTTGGTTTCCTCCTTATTAGCCTGCTCCTGAACTAATCTGACTTCAACAAACGTCATGAGTGGAGAGATGCAGTGATTTGGTATGTTCAGGGAAAGTGGGTGCCACCTTCGCTAATGAAGTTTATGATCATGTGGATTGACTCTGCTTTTTCCCTTGCACTTTATTTCAGATCTAAGAGCTGCAAACATGCTAGCCGTATATCGATCTATATTTGTTATCCCCGCTAGAAAGGTAGTTCTTTATAAAATAGAGAAGCCTACTTGGTTATCTCAGCAGCTGCTAGAGTGGCCTCAAAGTCACTCCAATGTACCACAGGCATGCAAATCTGAGGCGTTGAGTGCAGTGCAACACACTCGTCCTCCGTAGATGATTAGATACTTAGCCGACAATATAGACCACGTAAGCTTACGAATACCATTCGAAGGGAAATTGAGGTTTTGTCAGCAATGACTCCACACAGCCTGATGCGAATTCACAAGCAAGTGTAGTGGTCTGCACTTATCATCATTTCACCTGTTACTCGCAAACTCTGGGACAATACAGACCAGTTCTTAAGCCTCATCTTAAATGTAGTAGGTGAATAGCACACGTCAAACACGCATAGTTGTGCGCTGAAGATGCTCAGAATCCCGTGTTTCGTCAGCATCTTCACCTAAGAGTACTGTTTGCTCAGCCTACTCTGAGTCCATGAGGTGTCCTCCCGTAGATAAGTCAGCAGTTGAAAGTCGGAAGTACGCGTTATCACATTCATTAGCACAATTACGACAACGTTGAATAAGGGTGGTTGCATTAAACACTCTCATTGAACAGCACTTAATAGTGTTACTTCAAAAGACAACTCTCTGTTAACTGTGACAGGGTTGTGTGAGTTTGAGTAGAGAGCTTTGATCGGTGTTTTCTCTATCAGTCAGTCAGCCAGTAAGTCAGTCAGTCACTGTCACCGCACCTGATGGTTGGCGCAACCGAGTGCTGCTTCCAGGTAAGGAAATATGGGAGCATTTGACAGCTGGACAGCATACTTGTACTCCGATAGATGTTGAAAAGTGATAAATTGATTGATTCAATCCTATCCAGGCACCAGATCTGCCTCAGAATTTCTTCAAACTCAACATTTTACGGTTATCGGAAAAAGACTTCTCTCTCCATTGTTTGTGAATGGGAGATATCGGTCAACTAAACTAGACTAAAAAGAAACATATCCACTTGCTATCCACCAGCCAATATGGCAGTTAATTAATGCAGCAACTGTTTTCCTCCATACTCTAAACATTTGATGGTAGACCATGAGTGCTGCTACTTTGCATCATTTCAGGTTATTAATACCTTCCTCTACCTTCCTCATGACCCTTGTAAACGTGACATGTACAACTTGTTAATTTCTAGACTGCATATTGTACAGCTGTGCTTCAAAGTGTCCACCTCATACCTTCGCATCACGTGTTCTGAGAGTTGACGGGAAATGCACTGTTTCCAGTGTTGTTCATGTTTTCACAACTTTCTTGAATCAACCTGAATGAATGCTTAATATTTCCCTGCTTTTACCCTTAGGCATTGCATGGCTGCGTAATCCAAAATACTAGGGAAGATGTTGACCAGGCTGACTCTTGTCTATCTCTCTCTCTCTTCACAAATATGACAGGATGTTTCAAGAAGTGAATCGGTGGATACTTAGTTCAACGACAAGTCTTAGTACACTCTGATCTAGATCTAAGATTCTCAGCATCATAACACATTCCATTTAAATTGGAAGTAAATTACGAACGATTTCTCGTTGAGAAACCAATCTCCGAGACCTAGTTTGTGTAATGTTACTTTGCGAAGCTACTTTTCTGAACACTGATGATAGATTCACCAAAGAAAGGCATTTGTTGAGCTGATGAAAGATAGAGAGGTGTTGTGATAGGTATCGTTCGATCGCACTGTCCAAAAAAACTCTTCCTAACATCTACAATATTCATCACCATATGAACAGCAAACAAAAAGAGAGGAAGACAGTCATAAGTTCTAAATGAATAGTTCAATTTCATTCACATTCACAGGAATACACCACTATTCATTAAACAAAGCACAAACATGTATACATGCATTGTAAACAGCAATTTTCTAGAAGTATCAAATCGCTTCTTTATTTACAGATCTCCCCATGTATGAAGTTATTTCGTCCTGAAATTTAAACATGTGACCAACTAAAATTGGTCATCTTCATCTGCGGCCTTAATTTGTATGCAGGCACACAGAGATTCTGACTGTGCTTGGCATTCGAAGCCACTTTCTGCATCTTCTTATTCCCAACATCATTATGACTTTTCAGATAAACAGATGCAGAACCGTTCCAGTGATTGCCAGTCAGCATAACTAGGTCACCATATTTCAATCTTGTCTTGATATCTGGTATGAGAACTTCGAATGTGATCTTTGAATAGTCTTGCATATGGTGCATGATGTCAAGAGATCTAACCAGTTGTGACGCGTCACCTAGTTCGCTATGACGAGTCTGCATTAGTTCATACGCCAAACGACATAACTGAAGAATATGGAAAGAAAGTGATCACTATATATATGATGAATGCAGGCGCATAATCCTAAGTCGTCTTTGAATAGCTAACCATTTACTACTGTTTGTGTGGAGGCTTTACTAGAATATGACAGTCATTGGACATCGCAGACAGGAATGTCTGTGTCTTCATATTCTCGTGAAGATGAATCACACATTTAAAAAGGGTTTTAGAACTGCAAGCTGAAATCATTTTGAATGCCAGACAGAAATCCGCGTATAAATTTACGAACCAGTTCTCATAATTACATAGTACGACTGGTCTTCCTTAACCCGGATCAATGCACTCACACCTGATCAAATGGACGCTCGTTCCTTTCAACTCATTGAGAGTTTGGTACATTCCACAGTGTCAGATACTCATCAATATTGAGTGGACATCTGTGTGGATAATTTCTTGTGTCTTCTATGTGTGGAGACGCTCTTCCATGCATTAACAATAAAAGCCTAGTCGGGAAATTCAGCGCCAGTCACATAATCCAATCAGCATTCCGGTGTTGTAAAAGTGAGTCTAGGAAAACCTATTCGCTATATTTCAACCAGGTGTGTGACTTTATGTCATAAGCTGTTCACATTCACTTCTCGATTAGAAGAGTGAAGTGAACTGACAATTCGAAAGAAGCTGATGTATCTTGTATGTCATGTGACTGTTGTTGCATTTCACCAGTAGGCTTCCTGATTAGATTTGCAAACTCACTGTCATTTGATATTATTTTGTGACTGAGTGAATAAATGGTTAACTTTACGTCAACTTCACAGGGCAAACAAACATGGCTGCTTACATTCGATGAGAATGTGCAAACAAGAAAATCCGTCTGTGATAGTGCAATCACATCAGCAAGTGCACCATCCATTGAAGCAATACTCATGCGATTTTTCACACTAGGTGATTGTGATCTGCTTTGACTACCGTACAACGTGTAATTCGGATGATCTGTAGTGAACTGTTTGAAAACCATGGGTTCATCTGTTGCCAGGTAGACACTTCGACTATTCATCAGCAAACGTCCATTACCAGTAGTTTTCGTTGTGTTCGTGCTACGAGTATGGCTTTTCCATTTCTGGTAAGATGAAGTAAAACAAGAAAGTTCTACTGACCGTATCGAACATAAATATGTAGATAAAATATCCGAAACTGACTTTTTGAAAACAGGGGGCGGGAGGGGGCTACCAGCTCATACATGGATAGGATCAAAACGCTTATATCATCCTCATCAATTTATGCTCGAACCATCATTGAAGATTGCATTTAATAGAAGTCAATTTGCATATATACACAGAACCACTTGTAACGCTGTAGATAACTTACACCTAAATGTTATTCAACGGCTTAGACAGATTCTTCAGACGCATTGAATGCTATTTCTTGGATAGATTCATGCTCCCTAATATGTCACTGAACCACCTTATTGAACCAGTCTGTAATATAAAATACGGGATTACGAACTCACTGCACTCTCATCCTTCTGAAAGAGGGCAATGCTGTCTGAGAACTGGGAGCCTGTCGACTCACTGCTCACCGAGGCTCAGTCACTAGTGCTGCTCATCACTTCTCCGTCATGTTGTCATCCTTCTCTGTAGCTGCTTCTTGTCCTCTGAAATCAGTTTCCTGAAGTGCATCGACAGCCTGGTGTCATCGAGACCGGTCATCTAGCCCATAAAAATATTCTAGAAGAAATGAATTCTCAGTGAAAACCACAAAATGATTATTACTGAGTGTTGGTAGGCATAAACCTCGCCTGGTTAACTAGTTCACTAGTTACTAGCCGGTCCTAAGCCCGGGTAAAGAGGGAAGGTTGGGCATAGGGCTAGCAACCCTACCCCGTAAAACAAATCTAACCGCTAAACAAACTTCAAAGCACAAACAAAATATAAAAAATGAAAACAAACTTATTCCCCGCTGGAATCGGAGAGGCGAAATGACGCCAGTTGGTGAAAGCCTTCGGGAAGCCAATTGGCCGATGTGTCTTCTCTCCTTAGATGAAAGCGAAAGTAAACGTGGGGACATGGAATGTCCGCACGATGTTTGAACCCAGTAAGGCAGCCCAGATTGCAAAGGAGATGAGAAGGTATAACATCGAAGTGCTTGGGATTTGCGAAAGCAGATGGAATGGGAGTGGACTCTCCAAACTGTCAACTGGAGAATCAATAATCTACTCCGGTCACCCAGACGCCAACCACGAGCACACTGAGGGAGTGGCTATCATGATGTCCTCAAGAGCATCGAAGGCTCTCATGCAGTGGGAACCAATCTCCTCCAGGATCATGACAGCAAGATTCAACTCAAAAGGAAGAAAGGTCACAATCATACAATGTTATGCACCTACAAATAATGCAGAGCAAGAGAAAAAGGAGGAATTCTACAGACAACTTCAATCAACACTGGACAAGACGTCAGTTGGCGATATCAAAATTCTAATGGGCGACATGAATGCCAAACTGGGAGGGGACAACACAGGAAGAGAACTAACCATGGGTTGGGAAGCGCTCGGTCAGGTGGTGAACGAGAATGGAGAATTGTTTGCAGAATTCTGTTGATTCAACGATTTGGTGATTGGAGTCAGGCAGTGTGTTCAGGCACAAGGATATCCACAAAGCGACATGGATTTCACCAGACACCAGGACACACTAAAAATCAAATCGACTTTATCTCAATCTCAAGAAAATGGAGACGCAGTCTACTTAACACAAGGTCAAGAAGAGGAGCAGATGTAGGTTTAGACCAACAGACTATCTAGTGCAAGGAACCTTCCAAATCAAGTTGAAAGCCTTCAAGGAAGCTGGTGATAGACACACACAGTTCAAGTACAACACTCGGAAACTGAAGGATGAAACTACAAAGGAGATCTTCAAGGCAGCCATCAAGACAAAATGGGAGACATCGAGGGACATCCCTGAAGAAACCTGTGTGGAAGAACACTGGAAGTCTTTGAAAGCTATGTGGAAAGAAACCTGCACAACAGTATTAGGAAGGAAGAAGAAAGAAGACAAGGAATGGATCTCGACGGATACCTGGAAGCTGATAGAGGAGAGGAGGATGGTGAAGCAGAAGATAAACCAGTGCAAGGATGCTCAACGACAAGAGGAACTGAGCACAATGTATAAAACACTGGACAAAGAAGTGAAGAAGAGTGCACGCAAAGACAAAAGACACTTCTACGAAACACTAGCAAGCGAAGCAGAACAGGCTGCCGACTGGTAAGAGAGACCTGACGACATTGTATCAAATAACCAGGTTGCTATCAGGGAAGAGACCAACACAGATGAAACCAATAAAAGATGAAGAAGGAAATTTAATTACGAAAGAAGAGAAACAAAGGAAACGATGGGCCGACCACTTCAAGAAGCTCTTGAATCGACCACCACCTGCACTTCGTCCAGAAATACCACCTGCAGCCGCTGAATTACAAGTGAACATAAATCCTCCAACAAAAATGGAAGTCCTGAACGCCATAAAGCTGCTGAAATGCGGGAAAGCAGCAGGACCAGACGGGATACCGCCAGAAGCACTGAGAATAGACGCAGAGACAACAGAGGACATGCACACACCACTATTGCAGAAGGTGTGGAAGGAAGAGAAGGTACCTGGTGATTGGAAGAAGGGTTACCTTGTCAAACTGCCGAAGAAGGGAGACCTCAGTGCTTGCAAGAACTGGCGCGGAATCACTCTCCTGTCCACCCCAAGTAAAATATTAAGCCGCATCATCCTAGAGAGGCTTAAAGACGCACTGGATTCAAGACTGCGACCGGAACAGGCAGGCTTCAGGAAGTACAAATCATGTGCCGACCAAATTGCAACGCTTCGTATCATCATAGAACAGAGCGTAGAATGGCAATCAGCTCTCTACCTCAACTTCATCGACTTTGAGAAGGCCTTTGACAGCGTCGACCGAGAAGTAATTTGGAAACTGCTTCAATACTACGGAGTACCGCAAACCTTTATCCGCCTCATTCAACAACTATATGAAGATGCCACATGCCAAGTAATCCACAATGGGAAGCTCAGCGATGCCTTTGAAGTGAAGACAGGAGTGAAACAAGGTTGCCTACTATCCCCCATGATATTCCTTATTCTGTTGGACTGGATCATGCAGCAAACAGTAGGCAGCGAGAAGAGGGGGATACGCTGGACGACGGAAAAGAACCTAGAAGACTTGGATTTCGCCGATGACGTGTGCCTGATGTCACATAAACTTGAAGGTCTACAGGCAAAAACTAACAAGTTGATAGAAGAGGCAGCTAAGACGGGACTTCAGGTGAATATAGAGAAGACAGAGGTGATGAAGATACCGCACCACCACCATCAACAACAACAACAAACTCCAATCACCATCACCATGAACGGGAGAAACTTGAAGGAAGTAACCTCCTTCACTTATCTAGGAAGCACTGTTTCAACTACAGGCGGGACGGACGAGGACGTCAAAGTCAGAATCGGAAAAGCAAGACAAGCCTTCATTAGCCTGAAACCAGTGTGGAGATCTTCTGCACTCAGCATGTGGAACAAGATACGGATTTTCAACACCAACGTCAAGTCAGTGCTTCTGTATGGTTGAGAGACTTGGCGCGTCAAGAAAGGCATTTCCAATAAACTACAGACATTCATCGACAACTGCTTACGCTCGCTACTGAAGATCAGATGGCCAGAAAAAATAAACAACAAGGAACTCTGGGAACGAACCAACCAAGAAACTATCATGCAACAAATATGCAGGAGGAAGTGGAGATGGATTGGGCATGCACTGAGAAGGCCGACTGAGGACATCACGCGTCAGGCCAGTCACTCGAGTGGAATCCCCATGGGAAGCGACGAGTTGGACGTCCGAGGGTGACATGGAGGAGGTCGTGTGAGGAGGAAATGAGAGCTTCTGGGCTGTCATGGAACCAGGTTCAAAAGATTTCAGAGAACAGAGTTCACTGGAGGCGTGCTACTGAAGCCCTATGTTCCACTAGGAACCCAAGGGACTAATAATAATAATAATAATCCGTTGGTAGGCATAACTCCTCCAATCGACAGATGGATAATTTAATTCAAGTTGTCGACAGTTAATTTATGCAGGCTGATTCAGCTGTAAGCGTATAGTAGTTTCTGTGGTTGTAAATGTATTAAATACTATCTATGTGAATTTCAGCTTTTCTAAATATCTTCCTGAACGCCTTCATTTCTTATGAATTTCTAATTTATCTACTCTGATCAGTTAGGAGGCTTATTCCCCATATATCTTGCGCTTCAATTTAGTGATTTGTAAATTTCTGTATTGTTCTTGTGAATCATATTGTGATTTGCTTGTCAGGTGAAACGTTGACGAATGTAGAGTCTTCTCAGAGCCATGAACAGAAACCTGAGTGTGCTTGACATTCCATTTCCACCTCTCACAGATATCTTTATACTGTTTCATTGCTGGTTCTCACTTAACCATGAAGGGATGTCGAAAGCGTTTCGATGGGTTCTGAATAAGGCTGGGATCAGAGTGCCATTCAAACCCCACAAACTCACCAGCAAACATGCTTTGTAAGTTAGAAGACCTAATCGATCCAGGTAGACAGGATGATTTTGTTTACCAATCCGTTGCAACGGCTCCTGTGTCAAAAACACAACTCGGTAGGGCTGCCTCAAACGGAAATCTTTGCCAAATCAGGATCGGCAGATCTTGATGAGGCAAGGAATCTAGAAAACTACCGGACTGCTCTTGTGCCAGAGATTGCACGCAGTCACATTATAGGGTAGGAAGGATCGACTATGTTAAAATCTAACATGGTTGGGTGGAGGAAGATACTGATAACTGACATCTCGTTTATCACATCAACACCAAGTGCATGCAATAGGAATGACTCTGAACCTGTTCCAAACAAGTGGAAACCTTTACTACCTCTATTACAAAGAAGGATAGATAATTAGAACTATAAAGACCATGTTTGTGGAGCTACCTGATTTCACTGGGGACAGTTAGACCTATTCAACCTGTGACTACAGAATTTCATGACTTCATGACCCTCTGTTTGTCTGCTTTCCATTCCGATCAGAAACCCACTCTTGCTTTTTGAATGGGATGCATTATATCACCCACTCAATATGATGCACATTTGCTCACCTTTCATTACACTTAGTCATGGCGCCATTTCCACTAGACTATTCTGGAATGACATTATGTACAACCGCCTTTCGATATTTTGTGCTACCTTCTCTAAAATACCGATTCTTCCACCATTTTATAATTAATGGACCCTATGATTCCTTAACCATTTCATCAAATCTCGTCGATTTTCACCACCCTACATCCTCGTTGTCTTCCACTTCAATCAGATTCTGATTGATTGTTAAGAGTAAAATGTACATCTCATTTTCGTTATCAAAAAATTTTCCTCTAGATATTGCAAAGCAACTGAGGAGAGTCCATGCAAAACATACCTGCTAATCCCCCAACTACTGTTCTTCTTGCTTCATCGGGTTCCGTGAAAACTGAAGAGGTGTTACAAAACGTTTTTTTCACAATACATGAGGTATGTATTGAAAGCGGTATATGCAGGCGACTTTTTGCAAAGATCATTTTATTTTGAATTATTTTGCTTATTTCACCCAATTACTGCAACTACGGATAGCAAAGCTTCACTAAACTGAACACATTAAAGTAGCACTTGAGGACTGCCCGCAGTGAAGCCGCCTTCCAGTCTAACCTTCACAAGCCTATTTCTAATGCAATCCCACTTGATCCACCATTCCACTTTGAGATATTTGGTAGCTCGAGATATGTTGCACAAGCGGAAATAACTTCAGTCAGTGAAGATTCTAGACCACAATCACTGAATCGCCTTCCTCTCCTAGCAATGTACGACCAGCACCATCGATGGTGAAAATGTGGCTACACCAACTGCCAGCAATGCTATGAAAACACACAGTTGAGTGTCCATAATCATCATTCACGTTTTTCTTTCAGAAGACAAGGGTCACTCTCTAGCAGTCATGAGGAGCAATCTGCAGTGTTTTGGATTCCTCCGACCATCAGTTGTCGGATCTTAGGCTGGCACTAAAGATGATGCAGGTTTCAAAATTTCAAACACATCATTCAAATCTGGTCTGGGACTTCATCAGTGACAAACCTGTTTGAGTTGATCAATTTGGAGAGCAAATGAAATGTTTGACGCATTTCATCATTTCATCCGATGTTCTTAAGCTGTGAGTTAGTGCAGACCGGTAATGAAGCATCAACTTATCTATGAGAAGCGAAAATGGATGTCTGACATACTTAGATTTGTGTTCAGGCGTTTAGAAGACTGCATTCCTCTAGTGTTTCCATCTAGATGACAATGTCGTCTGAGTACTCTGAGGAGACACGGTGTCCTCCATTTGAAACGTCGGAATTATTTCGAGACAGCCTGAGCACAAGTATAGCAAAGATGAACGAGAATGATGGCAGTGGATGTTCTGGATAGGAACCACTGAATGTCATTACATCATGGTAATGAAAGTTCGAATGAAGGGTGTTGATTGGTTGAATATACGTGATGCACACCTCCTTCTTAGTCAGAAGTGGATATAGGCATGGAGCCCTGTGGGACACTTGGCGTCAATTTACTTTAACTCCAACCGCCAATAAGAAAAACCGGGATCGAAATGGGATGCTGGTTATCCACAGGGAGAGAACTGGTTGCCGTCTTACGTCAAAGTTTCAGTGATAAGACTTCATAATTAAAACTTTCGTTGCAACGCAAATTATTCACACTTTTACGACAATCACATTTCGTATAACTGCAGTCAAACAAAGGTTTGGTGAGATAGCAGGACCCTGAAAGACAATTGTCTCAGTCAACATAGATCGTTGGGTCATTGTGACGCACAAGTCTAATCACTACATGAAGGTAGTAGCTGTCGTTCGGTCTGGTTGAAAACACTAAGGGTTTATGATAGAAAATCAATGGAATTTCAAGATTACAAATTGGTCTACGGATGAGAATAAGGTAGTTGATGCCAGTGCTTTTGAAAGTCTATCTGTACTTCACCACACTAGTTCAAATGAAGGAAATTTGAATAGAGCAGCGAATACAGTTCATAAAAAAATGCAGCTGATCATGCTAAGAGTATTAAACTTTGCAATATGGTATCGATTTGCAAACAATCACTTGTTCTACATTTAATTCAACACTGTTCTTGCCATTTTTATATTTCTAAACAACATTGTGCATTCTTCGTTTGATTTTCTGACTAGTTGAGCGTCATCACTTTCAACGTCGCTTCAGGATATTATTCATGTGCACACTTAAAATAGCTCTCCGTATGCTAATATCATCTTACATCATAGAAAATATATAATACTTAATTCTGCCAACAAACGATGGACTAACATTCAGAACTGGTTATCTCTAGAGAACATTCATCAAATAGCCACTGGATGAACAATTCTGATGTGACATATCCCTCAGAAGAAACGTTAGACTGAATTTCCATCCTGAAAGGCATCGAAACAGCTTATACATAAATCTTTCTACGACATCTATCATGGAATTCAGTAAAGATACTTGCTACCGTTAGTTGACAGTCAACCAGTGGTGACTATTAGATGTATAATTTCTTCAGAAATAACATCTTATGGCTAGCACTTGCATATCATATACTTCAGATCTCAACAGGCTTCCAGTTTCAGCTGGTAGGAAGACGATTTTTCATGATGAAATGTACAGTACCATGATGAATCAAATATCTAGCCAAAGTATCAAACTATAAAGGAACAGGTGTGCATATTTGGGATCGTGAATCGTCACGACATCTACAGATATACCAGCTGGTTGTTGTGCATCCGCGTTTTTCTCGTATTCCTAACAATTTTCTTTCTTTTGACGTAGTTCTCACTGTGTATGAAGACATAGTTGTCTTGATTTATCATCCTTAAGTTACTGTGCCTTCTGTGTCTGTCACTTGGGTTCAGTCATCTGAACTCATTGTTGTTTGCTTTTGTTAGGTCTTCACCTACAATGCCTTGATGTACAAACCTAAGGTCTAACTGAATCGAAGCACGACTATACCATGTTCCAAATAAACTCCATCTACTAATCACTTTATGCAAATTTATCAAAGAGGCTTATTATTTCAAATACTTTAGGAGTGTACATGGAGTAATAAATTCAGTTTCTACTACCGATGTAATATGTTCGTGAAAACATGTTTCGACTCTTTTAACTAGTCTATTTGGATAGATTACTTGGGGTCCTGGCCCCAACTATTATTCAAAGCATTGAGTATGCTGGAATATGTGTGAAATCATAAAACAACCCACGCTACTTTTGACCTTTATAATTCCTCCGGTCTAAGCATGAGGTGACTCACCACCCTTGAAAGATTCGAAGTAGACTGCATCACCTGGTTTACATATTACAGGCGTGGCTACATGTTTCTTATAGGATTGAGACTCTTTACTTCAGTTTCTGCTTCCCACAAACTGCATTGGAAAGCACAGAGTCTAGAATAGGTCTAATTTTTCGTCCAAGAAATTCTGTTCCAGGTAATATGAGGTTAACAGTGGTGTGCTTATTGCTGATCCGTTTGCCAATACAACATTTTTGAAGTATTTCTCTGATGTTACCCACTCATTGTGTCATTAAGAGGGCTCTTTTGAACGTATCAAGTAAGTTTTCAGCTGGATAATTAGACTGAGCATAAGTCAATGGTAGACCAATATGACGCATTCCACTGACTTTTAAGAAATCTGCAAAAGCATGAGATGCGAACTGAGTACTATTTCCAGAAACCATAGTTCATGTTATGCCAAACTGACCAAACGATTCAGACAGCTTGTATATGGTCATTATGGAAGTAGTTCTCTCCCTGACGATAATGGGCATCTACGACTACAAGGGAGATAAGATTCTTATGCTATCCCACATAGTTAAAATGAATTCTCGACCATGGTCTTAATGCTAGGTGTCTGATTATATTGCATTTATACTTCATCAATTCGAAGCTGAGAAAGTGTGGATATTGTGCCTTAGTCATCGATATTATTTATATGTAACTCTTTCTTTCTCTTTCTCTTCTTGCAGCCATCTTCTTTACTTGTCATTAACACGTCAATAATATGGATGGAATCATTGGTTTCAGTTTCATGGGTGAAGTAGGCTAACAGATGTAGGCTACTGAAGAGATTTAAAGTCTGATCAGCAGTGCATAGGCACTTATCCATGACTGAAGAAGTATCATCAACACATCAGCAGAACAATCGCATGTTGGCAGTTCAATCTTTCATACGACCATTTTCCAGTTTTAGTGTGAAATACATCGGCTTCATGGAGATTCGATAGCCATTCCTTCAACTTGCCTGCAAATATTGCCAGTGAAAATGAAGTGCACATTCATTGTACATTTTAACAATAATCCTTCCAAATTAACAACTGGAAAAATTAATAGGAAAACATTTGTCAGAGTCATTCTCCGCTTTCGCAAACGCATGATTGTAACCAAAGTCTAGCAAAAGATATTCATGCAATAAGCTATGAAGCCTACTTACGTAGTGCTTTCCCAAATCCGTCGACTACATGTTTGCAGTCTTCAGTCAAGTCTTACAGATAAACTGGATATCTTATGAAATTATACAAGCTGTCAGTTGGTTGGAGGAAATCGGTAGGAAACCGTATCTGATCAAAGTTTCGCGTTTGTTGTGAAGAATGTGCCATGGCATATAAGGAAAATGTCGTTGGTGAATTCAGAAATGTAATATTCAGGTTGATTACTTACTCAGTCCTATTAAACAAGGTTCAGGACCTTTGGTATAGATACACGACAAATGTGACTTTTACACATATTTTGATCTCTTCATGTCACCAAGATATTATGAGATACCATTTTCGTTAAACCTCCATTTCTATGCAAACAAATTCATATGTGATTATCTGAGTTTAAATGAATGTCACCTGCAGAACATAGATTTTAAGTGTGTTTCAAGTCACTTTGCTGGGTAAATTTATTGAGGAATTCAACGGTTCTAAGCTGACTATGAAATCGAGACAGAATAGATCGGATTTTAGTATCCTCCTGTACACCGAAATACAGTGCACTGGATTGCCATGTCACTAGGCCTGGTGGTCTCACTGCTGGATGTGGTCGATAGACGCAGATCAGAGCTATCCACCAAGGATTGAACTGCTACTTAGGTTGCTCACTGTTGATCAACATGTTAACACTTATTATCTACTATGAAGATGAAGAAGACACTGTAAATTATTCTGCGTTTAACTGCAGGTTCGAAAATCGTCTGACATCACTTCCAATAGCTGATCAGGTGGTTTTGGCACATATTCATGAGTGGATTAAGAAGCCACACTAACAACAACTTAAATGAGTAATCAGGTTTTGGAATTTCACCTGGAAAAGTTCTTTGCATAAAATAAAGGAATGTAACTGGCTGTTTTCCCAGTTGCTAGGGTGGCCTTAAAAGTCTCTCAAATTAACAAGAGCGCTCATTTACTGCCTTTCAATATACTTGTATAGATAAACCAACTGGTTGCACTTTATTCAATATTCACAGGCATCATGAATGAAGTTTTAACTGCAAAAATAGGAAAATGTCACTCACGTTCATCTCACGCACCAGTATAGGCACATTTTCTAGTGAACTGAAGTAATTCTCCACGTGTTCCATATACTCTCTCAATTCAAAAGATTGGGCTTCCCATATCAACTGAAAATTGCAACGCATGTGAGTTAGTTTGACAGTTAGGACAATATGCAAATAACTTTCGATCTTAAAAGTTGTACATTGTGATTAGGATCAACCAGGATGATCAGCCAACAGGTCTGTGACAGGTTGAGTAAATCAATATTTCCTTTCAAGCAGAAAGTAATGGCAAGCCCTGAACATATACCGGATGGCTGAAGAAGTGATCGGAACTTTGTATCCTGGGACCAATCCTCTTGACTTTACTCAACATTAGTTTAGCTTCGATTAAAGGAGAAATCCTCAGTGTCTGCTGTTTATCGAATCCATGTAAGGCCATCAGATGAGAAGCTTCTTCTAGTCATTTTTTTTTACTGAATTAAGTAACTAACACTTGGTCAAGCTGTAAAAATCCCGGTCAAAAAGACTACGAGTGTCCTGAAAGAAGCTGAGCGCTGAGTCAGGTTTATTCGTTTTATAAGTAAGTTTGAAAATAAACCCATTATGTTCAGAAAGTCAAAAGAAGGAGTTTTCTGAAAGTTCCGCTGTGTATGCCACAGTTTCCTCAGAAGAATATTCGGATTTTTATCAAACATCAAGATATATCCTGTCAAAAATCTGAATATTCTACTGAAGAAGCTCTGGCATACATAGCGAAGCGTCCATAAAATCCTTGTCTTGATTTTCTAAGCAAAATGGGGTTGTTTTAAAGCGTAGATATTGAGAATGGTTGGTCAGTTTGGAAAATGTTGTTTCTTCATTTGAGTACCTGTTTTAAAATTTATTGACGTATATATAACCTAAAAGATCGCGTTTGAATCATCATAGGACGACGACTAATCAATACCCACGCGATGACAAGCATCAGCGAATGCATAAAATCCGATACTTTGGACATGAAAGATGACAGATTTCACAGTAGCCTGGCTTATTTTCATGGAATTCAGTTGACTGACCATATATCTCTTCTTGGAGAGGTAGGAGTGATGTACAATACAAGGAAGTGTGAAATCAGTCCTTAGTGAAACTGGAGATTTTCCAGTAAGATCTTCAACATCTCTGTGTTCGCCAACAGTTAAAATGTGCACTAGGAATATGGTTATATAAAAGGTGAAATAACAATCAAGAATGGGATTAGTGTATATGTCAGTTAAAGTGTATGGAAAGAAAGCAAAACGGTCTGTCAAAGAAGATAGTACGATAGTTAACGAAATAGAAATATTTGCTCAACTATGTTGCTTTACCAAAAATGGTCATGATTAAGTGTCCCTTTTCCAACTAGCTAAACAGGCAGAGAAGGCTAGTTTATCGTTATCCGTCTCTATACCCGAGCATTGATTAGACCGAAATGTGGTCAAGTACAATTGATTAATTGACTTCTGTACAGGTACCTTGATATCGTCAGACATTTCATTTTGAAACAACTGGTAATAAATGCAAACTATAACATCAGATGAATGCTAAGTTTCAATTACCGTTGGAAAAACGTCATTTACTTGAAAGTAGATACGTTCAGTTGACGAAACGTGCATACTGGATCTCACTGACAGACACTATCTATCATTACCTTCAAATCCAACGGAATACAATCAGTGTGACTATTCCAGCTAGTGTTCACCTTCCGTCTCGCCTAGATCTTGTGCATCACAAGTATAAAATTTGAATGTGCAACATCCATATTATCCTTCAAATTGACAGGAGAAATATTGGAAGATGAATGTTCATTCATCTGCCAATCGCGATTCTACCACACGTGGGGAGCTTTTCAATTCGTAGGTCTTTTATCATTATTTGAATAAGGCATCATTTACCCGATAACCACTGACAACGATCTGAAACGCATAAAACATGCTTACTCCACTAGTTACCCAAAAGAATTTGAAGTGTATTCATACACATACACACAAATAAATTAATTGATTTCAATTAGCATGGTACCTCAAGATACACGTAGACACTCACCTTGTCAGTTCGCCTTACATGCACACCAACAACGTGACGGTTTTCACCCTTGAATGCACTCAAGGTTTGATGAATGAGTTCAGATAGGCGTAATTTTGGACGTAAAATATATGCAGCCAGTTGACCAGCAAACCATGCATACGGTGCTCCATGCAAACGCAACAATTTCTCAACCAAATCTTTCGGGAGAACCTGTGGAATCCAGTTGTGTTTCGCTGGACTGTATCCTTTCAACGGACAGACAACAGTATCTGAAATTATTGATTTATAGGAATATCAATTATGGTTGAGCTTTCTTATGCTACATGGTGAATATGATTTGTGTGTAAGCTTTGAATGGAAGAGATTATCAAGACGAATAAAGTTGTGTACTGGTATACAAATACAGTAATAATGTGAATATTTCTAGTGTGGAGTCTGCTCCTCACACCCAATTGTGACTAGTGACTGAGTTAAGATATATCGTGCATGAACTAGTGTTGTGATAGCATTTTTCATCAATATTACGGAGTGGACACTTCCACAATCTGACCGCCTGTGTACAGACATCCATTTACCCTCATATAAATCCCTCACACAACTTGCATATGTTAGTCGTCAACAACGTATCTTGTAGAGGGGATAAACGCCTAGCCGATTTCCTGCCAACTCGAATTCATGTCAGGGTTGATGACAGCTTGGAATGATCTAAACATTTGCCTGGTTCACTTGCACCTGCCTCTCATTACCATCGTTAGCAATTTGCCTAGGTTTCCTTAGTTAAACTAATTGCTGCGATGTAAAATGGAACACAAAAGGGAGGAGAGGAGAAAAAACTGATATTTAGTGACATTGCATGATAATATTCCTCAACGTACCTGTTCGACCAGCGGAGTGTCTATTATTGCATGTGTTGGAGAGTGGCAGTGTGTTTTGCTGAAGCCATTCTCGGAAAATGTCTCCAGAAGGATGCCGTTCCATAACCAGAACACGTTCGTTCTCAAATGCCATTTGCAAACAGAATGCTAGTTGGTGAACAGAACAACCGAATCCACACAGATTTGTAAAGTCAAACGTCACATACTTAGCGGCTGTGCAGTTTGTTGGATTCTACAAGCAAATGGAGATGGAGCAGCAAATGAGCTAAAGCAGAGATCTGCTGAATAAAGTGCTTTATTTATTTATTATGTACAGGGCAGTTAACTGTGAACTTTTCGTTAGTAACACTGTTATTCTCTGCCTAATCGTAGTTCCCGGAAACACTTAACTTTCTCGATTCACCTTCGAACTCTGACCTTGATCTCTCAGTTACTTGTCAGGTCTCGTATGTGCAATTCATCCAGGTGATGAATCACACAGTTTGCTTGTCCATAGCCTTGTACAATGAGAGACAAATTCTCATACTTACTGGCCTGTGTTAGTTCGAGTCACCTACAGATAAAACTGAAATGCCTGTCTACGATGCAACATAATTTGTGGCACTGAAATAACTCATGAATAATGACTACGTGAGGTGATCATGGTCCGACAAACCGGGGTTATTAACACTGGATGACGAATGGTTTCATGCATTGGAGACGAGGTAATACACAGTAATTTATTCTGCTTGATATATCGTCATCCAAAGAACATAAGTCATAGAGGAAAGAGTGAGGAGTCAAAGCAAATCCGTTGAACGTAGCTATACAATGGTGCTGTGCAATAAACTCTGAGTGGCATACCGTTCCAAATCATGCTCATCAGGGATCCCTATTCTTTCTTCCTCAGAGGGGATTAAAACACTAGTGGGATGCATATTTATATTGGGATGAAGAGGACCAGTCTGCAGTTACAAGATCATCATATGGCGATGAGGCGATGAACATTGATGTTTAGTGTCCCAACAGTATAGACTGTCAATGCTTAATATGGCTTTATAAATAGAAATGAATTGGCTGAGTCAACCAGTCAGTATCAACATGGGACGAGGTATTACTGTGTTATGGCCCCAGTTGACACACCTTACATCAACACATCTAACGAGAATGCAGTAGGTACAAGAGAAAAATAGGAAGGTAATCGAAAATAGGAGAAAGACGTGAAATGAGAACAAGTGGAAATGGAACAATAGTGAAATTCGGTTTGGTGACTAAAATAAGGATAGTGTGTGGATATATCTGCACCACGGAGATCGATTCCGAGCCACATCACTCACAGTCGTCGAACGCCAAACTCAATTGTCACACAGATTCTAAACACGAAGTTTACATTCTCTCACGAAACTCAGACTAACAGTCGAGGACTGATTCTTTGTTTTAGTCTGGTCGCTTATAGGCCTTTTCCTGCCTGAATCTACCTCGTGTAACAATATATGATGCCGTACAAAGTTATTAGGCTTACGTGACACATCTGCAAGCCACCTGAGTGAATCAAAATTTACTTCAATATAAGTGAAAAACTTGGCACTATGGTAGAATGTAATTCCACATTAGATTTGTTTATTTGATATAAAGCGCACAGTGACAGAGTATTATTTACTTGATTACGTTTCGAGCCTCGCCTGGTTAACTAGTTCACTAGTTACTAGCCGGTCCTAAGCCGGGTAAAGAGGGAAGGTTGGGCATAGGGCTAGCAACCCTACCCCGTAAAACAAATCTAACCGCTAAACAAACTTCAAAGCACAAACAAAATATAAAAAATGAAAACAAACTTATTCCCCGCTGGAATCGGAGAGGCGAAATGACGCCAGTTGGTGAAAGCCTTCGGGAAGCCAATTGGCCGATGTGTCTTCTCTCCTTAGATGAAAGCGAAAGTAAACGTGGGGACATGGAATGTCCGCACGATGTTTGAACCCAGTAAGGCAGCCCAGATTGCAAAGGAGATGAGAAGGTATAACATCGAAGTGCTTGGGATTTGCGAAAGCAGATGGAATGGGAGTGGACTCTCCAAACTGTCAACTGGAGAATCAATAATCTACTCCGGTCACCCAGACGCCAACCACGAGCACACTGAGGGAGTGGCTATCATGATGTCCTCAAGAGCATCGAAGGCTCTCATGCAGTGGGAACCAATCTCCTCCAGGATCATGACAGCAAGATTCAACTCAAAAGGAAGAAAGGTCACAATCATACAATGTTATGCACCTACAAATAATGCAGAGCAAGAGAAAAAGGAGGAATTCTACAGACAACTTCAATCAACACTGGACAAGACGTCAGTTGGCGATATCAAAATTCTAATGGGCGACATGAATGCCAAACTGGGAGGGGACAACACAGGAAGAGAACTAACCATGGGTTGGGAAGCGCTCGGTCAGGTGGTGAACGAGAATGGAGAATTGTTTGCAGAATTCTGTTGATTCAACGATTTGGTGATTGGAGTCAGGCAGTGTGTTCAGGCACAAGGATATCCACAAAGCGACATGGATTTCACCAGACACCAGGACACACTAAAAATCAAATCGACTTTATCTCAATCTCAAGAAAATGGAGACGCAGTCTACTTAACACAAGGTCAAGAAGAGGAGCAGATGTAGGTTTAGACCAACAGACTATCTAGTGCAAGGAACCTTCCAAATCAAGTTGAAAGCCTTCAAGGAAGCTGGTGATAGACTACACACAGTTCAAGTACAACACTCGGAAACTGAAGGATGAAACTACAAAGGAGATCTTCAAGGCAGCCATCAAGACAAAATGGGAGACATCGAGGGACATCCCTGAAGAAACCTGTGTGGAAGAACACTGGAAGTCTTTGAAAGCTATGTGGAAAGAAACCTGCACAACAGTATTAGGAAGGAAGAAGAAAGAAGACAAGGAATGGATCTCGACGGATACCTGGAAGCTGATAGAGGAGAGGAGGATGGTGAAGCAGAAGATAAACCAGTGCAAGGATGCTCAACGACAAGAGGAACTGAGCACAATGTATAAAACACTGGACAAAGAAGTGAAGAAGAGTGCACGCAAAGACAAAAGACACTTCTACGAAACACTAGCAAGCGAAGCAGAACAGGCTGCCGACTGGTAAGAGAGACCTGACGACATTGTATCAAATAACCAGGTTGCTATCAGGGAAGAGACCAACACAGATGAAACCAATAAAAGATGAAGAAGGAAATTTAATTACGAAAGAAGAGAAACAAAGGAAACGATGGGCCGACCACTTCAAGAAGCTCTTGAATCGACCACCACCTGCACTTCGTCCAGAAATACCACCTGCAGCCGCTGAATTACAAGTGAACATAAATCCTCCAACAAAAATGGAAGTCCTGAACGCCATAAAGCTGCTGAAATGCGGGAAAGCAGCAGGACCAGACGGGATACCGCCAGAAGCACTGAGAATAGACGCAGAGACAACAGAGGACATGCACACACCACTATTGCAGAAGGTGTGGAAGGAAGAGAAGGTACCTGGTGATTGGAAGAAGGGTTACCTTGTCAAACTGCCGAAGAAGGGAGACCTCAGTGCTTGCAAGAACTGGCGCGGAATCACTCTCCTGTCCACCCCAAGTAAAATATTAAGCCGCATCATCCTAGAGAGGCTTAAAGACGCACTGGATTCAAGACTGCGACCGGAACAGGCAGGCTTCAGGAAGTACAAATCATGTGCCGACCAAATTGCAACGCTTCGTATCATCATAGAACAGAGCGTAGAATGGCAATCAGCTCTCTACCTCAACTTCATCGACTTTGAGAAGGCCTTTGACAGCGTCGACCGAGAAGTAATTTGGAAACTGCTTCAATACTACGGAGTACCGCAAACCTTTATCCGCCTCATTCAACAACTATATGAAGATGCCACATGCCAAGTAATCCACAATGGGAAGCTCAGCGATGCCTTTGAAGTGAAGACAGGAGTGAAACAAGGTTGCCTACTATCCCCCATGATATTCCTTATTCTGTTGGACTGGATCATGCAGCAAACAGTAGGCAGCGAGAAGAGGGGGATACGCTGGACGACGGAAAAGAACCTAGAAGACTTGGATTTCGCCGATGACGTGTGCCTGATGTCACATAAACTTGAAGGTCTACAGGCAAAAACTAACAAGTTGATAGAAGAGGCAGCTAAGACGGGACTTCAGGTGAATATAGAGAAGACAGAGGTGATGAAGATACCGCACCACCACCATCAACAACAACAACAAACTCCAATCACCACCACCATGAACGGGAGAAACTTGAAGGAAGTAACCTCCTTCACTTATCTAGGAAGCACTGTTTCAACTACAGGCGGGACGGACGAGGACGTCAAAGTCAGAATCGGAAAAGCAAGACAAGCCTTCATTAGCCTGAAACCAGTGTGGAGATCTTCTGCACTCAGCATGTGGAACAAGATACGGATTTTCAACACCAACGTCAAGTCAGTGCTTCTGTATGGTTGAGAGACTTGGCGCGTCAAGAAAGGCATTTCCAATAAACTACAGACATTCATCGACAACTGCTTACGCTCGCTACTGAAGATCAGATGGCCAGAAAAAATAAACAACAAGGAACTCTGGGAACGAACCAACCAAGAAACTATCATGCAACAAATATGCAGGAGGAAGTGGAGATGGATTGGGCATGCACTGAGAAGGCCGACTGAGGACATCACGCGTCAGGCCAGTCACTCGAGTGGAATCCCCATGGGAAGCGACGAGTTGGACGTCCGAGGGTGACATGGAGGAGGTCGTGTGAGGAGGAAATGAGAGCTTCTGGGCTGTCATGGAACCAGGTTCAAAAGATTTCAGAGAACAGAGTTCACTGGAGGCGTGCTACTGAAGCCCTATGTTCCACTAGGAACCCAAGGGACTAATAATAATAATAATAATAATCCGTTGGTAGGCATAACTCCTCCAATCGACAGATGGATAATTTAATTCAAGTTGTCGACAGTTAATTTATGCAGGCTGATTCAGCTGTAAGCGTATAGTAGTTTCTGTGGTTGTAAATGTATTAAATACTATCTATGTGAATTTCAGCTTTTCTAAATATCTTCCTGAACGCCTTCATTTCTTATGAATTTCTAATTTATCTACTCTGATCAGTTAGGAGGCTTATTCCCCATATATCTTGCGCTTCAATTTAGTGATTTGTAAATTTCTGTATTGTTCTTGTGAATCATATTGTGATTTGCTTGTCAGGTGAAACGTTGACGAATGTAGAGTCTTCTCAGAGCCATGAACAGAAACCTGAGTGTGCTTGACATTCCATTTCCACCTCTCACAGATATCTTTATACTGTTTCATTGCTGGTTCTCACTTAACCATGAAGGGATGTCGAAAGCGTTTCGATGGGTTCTGAATAAGGCTGGGATCAGAGTGCCATTCAAACCCCACAAACTCACCAGCAAACATGCTTTGTAAGTTAGAAGACCTAATCGATCCAGGTAGACAGGATGATTTTGTTTACCACATCCGTTGCAACGGCTCCTGTGTCAAAAACACAACTCGGTAGGGCTGCCTCAAACGGAAATCTTTGCCAAATCAGGATCGGCAGATCTTGATGAGGCAAGGAATCTAGAAAACTACCGGACTGCTCTTGTGCCAGAGATTGCACGCAGTCACATTATAGGGTAGGAAGGATCGACTATGTTAAAATCTAACATGGTTGGGTGGAGGAAGATACTGATAACTGACATCTCGTTTATCACATCAACACCAAGTGCATGCAATAGGAATGACTCTGAACCTGTTCCAAACAAGTGGAAACCTTTACTACCTCTATTACAAAGAAGGATAGATAATTAGAACTATAAAGACCATGTTTGTGGAGCTACCTGATTTCACTGGGGACAGTTAGACCTATTCAATATGGCACTGGAGGCAGTCAGAAATCAACTAGATACTGACTCACAACTTACTCAAAGAACCAAGGCATCGGTGGATGAAATCATATTAGGAGTGCAGTTATGCTTAACCTCGACAGTCTTCAAGTTTCAGGGAAAGATATATAGACAAACAGAAGGAGTAGCAATGGGATCACCAATATCCCCTATAGTAGCAGATATATTTATGGATAGTTGGGAAGATATGGCTTTACGAACATATAATCCGACACCTAAGATATGGTGGCGATATGTAGATGACACATTTACAGTGTTGAAATCGGAACATATCGACAGTTTCTTGACACACATAAACTCAGTAGTTAACGCAATCCAATTCACTTACGAAGTAGAAAATGAACAAGGAGAATTACCTATGTTGGATTGCAGAATAAAACGAAGGATAGATGGTGGTTTAGATACTACCGTCTACAGAAAACCAACACATTCTAACAGATATCTAGACTTCAAGTCATCTCATCCAGTGTCAGTTAAAGCGGGTTTAGTCAAATGTCTAAATAACAGAGCTGAGAAACTCACTAGTCATTGTAAGGACTTAAAAAAGGAATTGAAACACATAAAAGAAGCGTTAATAATTAATAATTATCCCCATCATTTTATTAAGAAATTCACACGGACACATAAGAAGCAAAATAATAACACTAATACAAATACAAATAATAGTGACAACATAAGTAGAAAGGAAATCAACACCTCTATTGTGATACCATACAAGGAAGGAACATCAGAAACCATACGTAGGATTCTCAACAAGGTTGGAATTAGGGTGGCATTTAAACCAACAAACTCACTTAGAGGTAAGCTTTGTCGGCTAAAAGATCCGATAGAACCAATTAAGCAAAATAATATAATCTACCAAATTCCATGTAATGACTGTGAAGTCAAATACATAGGTCAAACTAGCCGGTCGGGGTCAGTTAGATTAACAGAACATAGGAATTTAGCTAAACATAGAACGGCAGACCCCAATAAGATCAATAACCTAGAAAAACACTCGGCCATTGCATTACATTCATTAACACACAACCACACAATAGGGTGGGACAAAACCACTGTACTTAAGTCTAATATAGCTAGGTGGAGAGAGAGATTAATTACTGAATCTTTGTTCATCGAATCCACACCCAACACATGTAATAGGAATGACGCAACACCTATACCAGAGATATGGAAAACTTTACTACCAATCAAAAAACAAAGAGAGATCAGGTGACAGGACTATAAAATCAGATATCGAAAGAAGTGTGATTACATTGATATGATTATGAGCAATAATTTATGCTCGAAACGTAATCAATTAAATAATACTGTATCACTGTGCGCTTTATATCAAATAAACAAATCTTATATGGAACAACATTTGCTTCCTTATTAACAGTCTCATCTCTTCTGTTCGAAACTCTGGAGACTGCCTAATTGGTACGTGGTTGATATCTAGTATATTGCAAACTTATCACCTCCATTTGTGAACATTTAAAACAGACTCTAAGCCTATGCTTATGGTATTCAGACGACAATGAATCATTCATGTTCATCTTCAGATAAACAGCGTGTTTGAGTGATGAGAAGATCGGGTACAAATGAAATGGGTGCGAATGTGTGCATCAAATGAACAGCTGATGGATGATATATACAATGTTATGTTATTATTATTCTCCTCATGGATGATAATGATAGGTGACAGTTATCGGGCAAATTAGCTTTTCATACTCACAACTGGACTACTGTCCAATATTGAGTGACTTCATCATTCCATAGCTGAGAAGACAGCCAAACAGTGTGCGCTTCCTAACTATTATGAGGCCTAGCTGACCTCTGTATCATAGATACTTGTAAGTTGTAAGTTAGCGTCGAAGGTTAATTGTCTACCCCACTATCTTGTAACTTTTAGGTCTCCTACAGTTGACACTACAACACCTACAAGGAGAGAACCAGCGAACCCAACAATGACACTGAGGTGACGTACACGTTATAGAAGGGATGTATTGACTACGAACTAAAGGCGATTATGAAAGTCGCCGAGTGTCATACAGTGTCTTGTTGACCGAGCACAATTTCCTTGACCAACAAATGAAGTCATGTGTCTGATCGATGATGAAACGTAGGAATTCACTTTCCAAATCAAATTTTCAACACTTATCAGCCTCACATAGTCTTTTTGTTGATCCTGTTTGAACGACATGAGTTATGGCGCTGAATAATTCACATACCTGCAGTTGTAGAATCCTCTTCTGTACTTTTTCAGAAAGTTCATTTAAGCCTGTAATTCTGTTCTTCGACAAACCATCCACCTGACCCAACTCATTCACATTGATTTCCAGATGTGTAAGAATCTCTCCAAACTGCCATTGGAATTTCATCAATATTGCTTTGACCACTGAGAGGTATTCGTCATTCACACCGTTACGACTAAGTTCGTCTAAAGCATCAGCAACTTTGTGAAAACTCCTTAGGGTGTATTTCATTTCATGAATATCATTCATCGCTCGTCGTCGAAGGATTTCATGTGACAAGCCGATAGTGAACTCACCTGTAATTGGAGACTAAATTCACTCAGTACAATATGACGGTTTCGAATAAGTATGTACATCGAGATTTTTGGTAAATTACGACATAATCAAAGCAATCACTTCCAATATTCTTTATCTATTGGAAAAAGGACACAGATGGACGTAACCAAATTGTTGGATGCAGCCAAAATATGTAAACTAAAAACAGTTGTTCATCAAGAACGCATTGAGGAAAGCAAGCAGAATAGCTGTACAATATGTCCTACAGACTAATATCAGTAGCTAGAAGTGCTGGCACAATTTTTCACTCAAAAGGTGAACTTTGTCAAGTGACTGCGATGTCCAGATAGATATCAAACAGATGTGAAATGCATAAATGATTCAATGAATGGATGAGTGAATGGGGAAGCCTTATCAGGTCGTGAATAATGTTCACATGTCCTGCATTTTCTTCGGTTATTGATATTCTATGCTACTTTGACTAGTGCTGTAATCCTATTCGCTGTAATATGAATGAAACTGAGTCTATGTTACTATGACTATGCTACTGGTGGTATTATGATTAATGCTGTGTTATTGGGTTTCTATAAACAGTTTGACGGGAGTGTTTTCGTGGTACTGCTTGGAATACACGTGTTACAATAAAGAGTCGTGTTTCTCTGATGTCATTCTGAATTAATAGTTCTGGTGAGTGTTTACTTAGAAATTCAACTGTGAAAACAGCACACCAAGTATGATAATTA
Source organism: Heterobilharzia americana (assembly GCA_944470555.2). Taxonomy (NCBI): domain Eukaryota; kingdom Metazoa; phylum Platyhelminthes; class Trematoda; order Strigeidida; family Schistosomatidae; genus Heterobilharzia; species Heterobilharzia americana. Next base: position 29,746,180 of record OX104132.1, on the reverse strand, counting down.
TTTATCAGCAGTTACCAGTTAATGTGAGTATTGGTTTTCCTTACCATGATATCTAGAGCCGCAAATGTCACCAGGTACACAGACACTGAGTAATATATTCCTCTGTATTACATCTAGGTGTCTCGTTAAAAATGAGCAGTTCGATTTCAACTAAATCTTTTCTCTATCTCTATTTCAATCATTTCAATATAATTTAAGTATCAAAGACATGTAGCAATTCAGCACCGATGAATTGTAAACTAATTTCAAGATCGTACAGAGAAGTAAGTGAACAAGATGTGATATTTGAATTTTTCATTCGTTTACTATTCCTAAGGAAAGTAACCTGCAATAAAGTCAATCGAGGTACAAAGAAATTCACTTCTCAATGATCACCACGCATTTAACCCACAGTTTCAGAAACGTCACACTGAAGCAGCCATATTCAACTGTTTTAGTGTTTTCCGAAATTCAGTTTTGTCACATTAACTTTACATCACCAATCTGAGTGATTTCAACAACATTCACTTCATTATCGAGTGGTAACATCTAGCTAGGAATGTCAAATCCCAGAGAATGCAAAACAGCTATCATTCCAATTTCTCGCTGTAAAATCTACGCTGTGTTGAGAACCGTACTTGAATAATTTCAGTTTACTACGTGCTTCGAATCACACTTCACATAATAAATACAATTGGTGGCAAATCTGTTGAATTATCCTCATTCTTTCTCATCCATCATTGCATTTAATGTAACTTCGATGGAGAGGAACTGGCAGTCGAATAATGAACATTCATTTGGCAGAAACATACTTAACTTTTAAGAGATCATGCACAGATAGATTTGTAGCACAGAAATATTCATCACTATATTGAAAGTAAACGTAACACTCACCTGAGGAATAGTCTTGCTTCACCAAACTGAACAGTTCCTGTTTGCTAAAAAAACATGGGAGCTATTTGAATATTTTCCGATTCCAAATGTATATGCATGCATAAATTACATGACTTTGTTCTTACTACACCATGCACTATACCCTTGGCCGAGGAAAACTCTGAAGAGCTTTATCTTTGCGAGTATACATTCATACACATATAAACTGAAGTGAAGTCCTAATCCCAAAAATACTGTTTCTGGTGAATTTGAAACTCTCCTTATCCAACGATTTATAACCCAAATCGTTTTGTTGATCTTTCGTGGTTATGAGGTTAGGCAAGTGTGTCTGAGTAGTCATTTGAGGTCATTCACACTAAAATCGCATAAAATCCCGATGAGATATAGAATGGTAAACTGTTAACAGTAAAATAAGTGGTTCAGAAAACACTTCAGCTACGACAGTGCATTCACTCGTGCATGATCACACAACACGACAACCTAGAGTGACAGTCATAAAAACGTAACCTCTAGCTAAGTGAACGTAGAGTTCGACAACTGGACGCATACCATAGAAGTGACTCAGTAACGATTCGGGATATTCGAAAAATGCTATCATGAACACGATAAATACACAGGAGTTAAAAGAACGATGGAAACAGGTTTTGAAATCGACAAGTCACATTCCGTATGAACATGAACGGTATGTTGTGTTTGTACCGTTATTCATTGAGTGATACCAATTCATTAAGAGAAATATATCAACCACGGAAAACATCTGTTTATTAATTGATATCGGATTACGGAGGGTCACAACATCGAGGCTCTTTTTTTTCTTTCAATGATTTAACTTCCGATTTCTCGGTTCAAGTACTGGTCAATGAATGCATGCGAATTTTACAAAGTGGAGGTAGGTTGTTCAGTTGTCCGACTAGCTATTGTAGTGACTAAATCACTGCTAAGTAGTTACAACCTAGAGTTCCGATCTCACTAAATATGGGGCATCCATTTAGTATATCTAAGATACAATTATTATGAAATTATTCACTGTCACATTGCCTAATGTCTACGCCTACATCCGTTTTCGACCATGGACGTCAATGAACCATATCCAATTTTAGTTTACCTGGAAAGGTCTTCGTTTGTTCAAGAAGAAGAAATGTTGTGTCTATTCTCACGGACACATACTTCTACTGTGGTAATATGGAACTGTATACTCATAAAATAGGTGTTCGGTAAGTGGCAACTGAATCACAAACGTTGATTTCCACCTGATGGTGCTTTTTCATGAATATCCACTGGCACACGTATTTCACTGCAACCAATCAAAGTGGAAGACATGCACAAATGGAAACTTGTAACAAATGAAGATGATGAGGACAATGGAAGTAGCCTATACATTCAGACCTGAGATGGAATGGTAACAAGTAATTCATGGACAAACTCCAGTATGTTTGCATTTAACACCGTACAGTGTGATTCTAGGAACTGGACAACTGAAGGTTATTCAAATTTGGTTGATTTCTCTGCAAAAACTGAAGTCAACATTTCTCAAAATCCCAACATTTATGTATGTACACAAAACTTTTAATCTATATAGGTGTACCTTAGACACATCGTTATTGTGTTAATATTACCTACCACACCTCTGGGACTGCTTCTAGGCTACGACCATTTAAAATGTTAAATACGAATAGAAGTTAGGCACTGTGGTAGGAACTTCATCCAGATATCTAATATGGTCTTTACTCCAAAGTCTATTCATTACTGATATCTGATAAAAGTTTGTCTCATGCTAAATTTTATGTACCAAACAACATACGTATGAAGTATCTCAAATTATTAGACTCACTATAGTCAATGTGCCAATAAACTTTCAATCTACAGTCAGAATGGATAAATTCTATTGATATCACTTGAGAAACTCATTGAATGTGCCACACTGTTACATACCTTGATGATATACATGGACTAATAGCGATATCATTTTACTTACAGACATGTGAACTGTGAGCGGGTGATATTCTATTGAAAGAACGACGGTTATGAATACAGAATCAAATATTGAAAATATCAAAATATGAATCTGAGCAGATATCTGAACACTTTTTGTTATTTGACAGCTATTTTCGGCTGCAAAGGTATTATTTCAAAGACATTTTCTTTAGAAAACGTTCGACCACAAGATGTAAGCCTCAGTGTGAATGTCTCATGATCAACCACATACTTTTTCCTGGTTCCATCTACTCACACCAGTCAGTAAGGTTTGGATGATGTAGATATTTCCTTCATAGAATTCGGTCATCACATGAAAATAGACAACATGAAATTGGTTGCTATCCAGTAGGCTGTGTTCATTTCACCTCTTCAGGCGAAAGTTTTTGAGTTTACTTGGAGTAAGCCTAGTTATAAAAGCCACAAATCACCTGTCTGATGCACAGACAAGTGCAATTTGACCAGTCAGAGTAATGAATCAGTATATATGAGTCCTGACAACGCTTACTGACCAGAGGTTTTGGTAATAAATCTGTTTATTCAGTGAATAAGTTAAGTCTGATTTTATCAGAAAATTTTGGGTTTCACACTCAAGCTCACCTTGATACAATATATCATTAGATTTCATTAGTGCAAAGGCAGTCAGTGTGAGTTTCGCTATTGACATCCTCACTCACCTGTGGTTGGACATTGAGCGAAGCAATGAAATCCGCCTATCCATCCAATCCATCTCTTCTCTTAAAAGTCCCATATTCCTGATCACCGCTTGCTGACACAGATTCACTCCGGAGTGTACCATCCTGTCGATATAATATTCAACACACAGATATAGAACAGGCAGCAAGGGTAGCCAAAGAACGGCTATCAAAATGAGTTCACTTTTTGAACAGACTACATTGTGAATCATGATTTCAGGGTGTTAAAGAGCACCAATTACCATGAGTCGCCATCTATAACGATCCAAGTGTGTTCATCTCGAATTAAATCAATCAGCATGAATAACAGAATAAATGATGACTGAAAAAGTACCTTGAGACCAATTATTTAAATGTTTTGTGTTAATTTTGATTGGTTGGTTGTAATCCAAAGTAAACCAATCAAACTTTATAAAAAGAAACAATGGTCTTACTTCTACGTTAAGTGCAAAGAACAAAACGACAGACCAATAATATTTAATTCAGTGTATTATTATAATTATTATTTGTCCATCGTGTTCTTAGTGGAACATAGGGCTTCAGTAGCACGTTTCCATTGCACTCTGTTCTCTCCAGTCTTTTTTGAATCTGGCTCCACGTCTGCCCACAAACTTTCATTCTCCCTCACATGATCTCCTCAATGTCACCCTCGACTCAGACGCCCAACTAGTGGTTTCCCTTGGGATTCCACTCGAGTGCTTGGCCTGGTGCGTGATGGGTCCGAATGGCTTTTTCAATGTATGTATACAAAATCAATCTCCAATTTCTTCTGCGTATTTTTTTGGGTAATAAGTACTTGGTCGTTTCGTTACTAGAGTTAATAGTTGCTTATATTTTCTAGCCATCTGATCTTCAGTATCTAGCGTAGGCAGCTGTTGATGTGTGTAGTTTGTCGGAAATGCTTTTCGTGACGCGCCAAGTCTCTCAACTATCACATAGATGCACTGACTTGACTGAATTAGTGTTGAAAATCTGGATCTTGCTAAGTGCAGTAGATCTCCACACTGATTTCAGATTAATGAAGGCATGCCTTGCTTTTCCGATCCTGGCTTTGACATCCTAATCTGTGCCTGTGCCGCCTGTAGTTGAAACGATGCTGCCTTGCCTAGGTAGGTGGAATGGACCACTTCCTTCAGGTTTCTCCCATTGATGGTGATTGGTGCATGTTGCTGGTTGGGTATCTTCGTCACCTCTGTCTTTTCTACGTCCACTTGAAGTCCCGTCTTCGCTGCCCTGCCTCTTCTGTCAACTTGTTGGTTTTTGTCTGTAGATCTTCCAGCTTGTACGATATTAAACACAAATCATCGGTGCAATCCAAATCTTCTAAGGTCTTTTCATCGGTCAAACAGCCTATGCCAATCTTCTCGATGCTCACGGTTTGCTGTATGGTCCAGTCGACCGCAATCAGGAAGATGATCGATGATAGTAGGCAGCCTTGTCTTACTCCTCTCTCCTGTCCTCACTTCAAAGGCGTCGCACAGCTTTTCATTGTGCATCACTTGGCATGTGGCGTAGTCATACAGCTGTTGAGTGAGATTGAGAAGAGTTTATGGCACTAGAACCATAGTGTTGAAGCAGCTGCCTGTCAAATTACTTGTCGGTAGACGTTGTCGAAGGCCTTTTCAAAGTTGATGAAGTTGAGTTGACTGCCATCCTATACTCTGTTCTATGATGATGCGTAGCGTAGCGTTGCAATTTGATCCGCACATGATTTGTACTTCCTGAATCCAGCCTGTTCCGGTCGTAATCTTGAATTCAGCTCATTGTTTAATCTCTCCAGAATGATGTGGCATAATATTTTGCCAGGGGTGGAAATAAGCATGTTTCCGCGTCAACCCTTGCAAGGACTTAAAAGTTTGACAAGGTACCCCTTCTTCCAATCAACCAGCAGGGACCTTGCCTTCCTTCCAAACCTTCTGCAGTAGTGGTGTGAGCATGTCCATCGTTGTCCCTGCGTCTGTTTTCAGTGCCTCTAGAGGAATTCCATCTGGCCCTGCTGCCTTCCCAGCCTTCAGTAACCCTATGGCGTCCAGGACTTCTGCTTTGTCGGAGGACCTCTGTTCACTGGTGGTTCTGTGGATGGGCTGCTAGTGGTATTTCTGGACGAGTTGCGGCTGGTGGTGGTGGTCGATTCAAGAGTTTTTTTGTTGTCAGCCCATCGTTTCGTTTCCTCTGTTTCTCCTCTTTGGTGTTAACTAGGTTTCCTTCACTATCTTCCATTGGTTTCGTCTGAGTTGATCTCTTCCCTCCCAGATAGTAGCCTGGTTATTTGATATAGTGTTGTCAGGTCTCTGTCTCTCCTACCTGTAGCCTGTTCTGCTTCACCTGCCAATGTGTCGTAGAAGTGCCTTTTGTCCTCCCATGCACTCTTCTTCACTCCTTTGTCCAGTGTTTTATAGGTTGTGTTCAGTTCCTCTTTTCGTTGTTCATCTTTGCACTGGTTTATCTTCTGCTTCACCATCTTCCTCTCCCTGCTCTATCAGCTTCCATGTGTCCGTCGAGATTTATTCTTTGTCTTCTTTCTTCTTCCCTCCTAATACAGTTATGCAGGTTTCTTTCCACATAGCTTTTGAAGAGTTCCAGTGTTCTTCCAAGCAGGTTTCTTCTGGGATGTTCCTCGATATCTCCCATTTTGTCTTGATGGCTGACGTGAAGTTGTCCTTTGTAGTTTCGTCCTTCAGTTTCTGTTGTGGGTGTTGAACTTGAACTGTGGTCTATCGTCAGCAACTTCCTTGAAGGCTTTCAACTTGATTTTGAAGGTAGGTTCGATGCACTAGGTAGTGAGTGGTCTGAACCTACATCTACTCCTCTTCTTGATCTGATCTTGTGTCCAGTAGGCTGCCTGCGTCTCCACTTTCTTCACATTGAGATGAAGTCGATCTGATTTTCAGTGTAGTGTGTCCTGGTGTCTGGTGAAATCAAATGCATGTTTCCTTGTGAATATCCTTGTGTTTGTACACACTTCCTTGCCGCCATTCACCAGATCGTTGAATGCTCGGAAATCTGCAAACAGTTCTCCATTCTCGTTACTTTCACCAAGTGCTTCTCAACCCATGATGAGTTCTCTTCCTCTGTTGTCGGCTCCAAGTTTGGCACTCATGTCGTCTCAACCATTAGGATTTTGATATCACCAACTGGGGTGAGGTTTTGTTCGTTACTGATTGCAGTTGTCTGTAGAATTTCTCCTTCTTCTCTTCATCTGCATTTGTTGTAGTTGCCTTGCAGTGGGTGATTTTGACTTTCTTTCCTTTCAAGTTGAATCTTTCTGCCATGATTCTGATCATTGAGTAGGTTGGTTCTCACTGTATGGGAGCCTTTGATGCTCTTGGCGACATCATGACAGACACCCCAATACTCGGTGTGCTCCTGGTTGTTTTTTGGGTGACCGGAGTAGATTATTGAATGTCCAGTTAAGAGTTTGGGGTGTCCGCTTCCATTCCATCTTCTTTCGCAGATACCAGGCAGTTCCATGCCATATCTCATCTCTTTGGCAATCTGGTCAGCCTTGGTAGTTTCATACATGGTGTGGACATTCCGTGTTCCTAGTCTTACTTTCGCTTTCATCGTGAGAGAAGGCACATCGGCCAACTGAATTCCGAAGGCTTTAACCAATCGGCGTCATTTCGTCTCCCCGATTTCAGCGAGGAATAAGCTTGTTTTTATTTTTTATATATTTTTGTTTTTTGAAGTTTGTTTAGTGATTGGATTTGTTTTCCGGGGTAGGGTTGCTAGCCCTATGCCCAACCTTTCCTCTTTATCAGAGTTCAGGACCGGTTAGTAACTAGAGAACCAGTTAACCAGGCGAGGCTTTGTTTCAGTTAAACAGTTTAATATTCGTGGATGAGAAACGGAATCTGTCTAACTGAATAGCCACATGAAGAAACTGGTCAATTAAGAGATTCGGTGTGCAATGGCTGGCGTTAAGAACTGCACGAAAACCATACCCTTTGCGCTAAAAAATAATTCTTCTTCATACATTGTTTAGGCAGAGTTCAAGAGATTCCTGTATATCCTCTTGCTTCATTAAGCGATGCTAAAAAGCAATGCTGACACGCTATTAGCATTCTAAGATAAGACTAGCTGCTGATTTCCTTCACCACACTCCACTACGGTAACTGCCTCCTAGGGTAGTAATCAAGATTCAGTAAACAATACTCATCCTAACTATTAAAGAATCCCTATTTTAAACACTTCATCAAAAATAACGTCAGAGAATAGGATACAAGAGGTCGAACGCTGGAGGTCATAAGAAACATGAGTGTAAGCGGACTGTAGTATCACCATATAGGAGAGTTAAATCTGAGGCAATTGAAAGAGATCTCAGAATAGCGGGAGTTCAAACCGCATTTTAAGTCAGCGAACCTCATTTAAAATAATCTAAGCCAACTGAAAGATCCACAAATGAAACTGAACGAAAATAATATCAGACGTAGAATGTGATACACAGACTGCCTGGTTAACGACGTAGGTCAAACGTCGAGATCACTCAAAATCAGAGTGAATGAACATCAAAGATTCACAGAAGGTAAGCCCACAAGAATACTAGAACATGAAAATTTGGAAGACGTATATCTGTAGCAGCTTGAGCGTCAGATAGAAAAGATAGTATCGACAGGGTCAGTGTTGGCATTTTGAAGTCAAATACGAAAAAAATAGAAAGAAAGAAGATAGATGACTGAATTCATCAATATTCATACCTGTCACTCGTAACACATGCAACGTAGGTGACTAAATGCACTTGTCAAAAACAGGGCGCTGGTAAAAAAATGATGAATATGAAAAATGAACATAGGATTTACAAGATATCTAGTAGTCTGTTTTCCCCGATATATTATTAGAATTGAAGAGCATCATTTTATGTAAACAGTCATCGCAAATAATATTTATTATAAATTGATTCTATCCATAATGCACAAACTCGTCATGCATATAACTATTCTCAATTCGTTTGCTCATTATTCAGCTCTGTCTGAATTCTAGGTGTAGCAGCATTTCGCAAGCACTTGATAAGTTTCTTTCAATTGTGCATAAGCCTGTTAAGCATAGTCAAGCTTTCTAGTGTTTTGAACAAATTCATGTCCACTGGTTTTTCAGTACACCTACACCTGAAGTCGATGGAGACTGCTTTTTCTTTATTGACAATCATTATTTACTCAAATTACAGATATTTTAGTTAGTTTGGTAAACTATATACTCATTGAGAAGCCTACAAGTGTCCAAATTATCAGAATTCTATATGACATGAATTCATCGTTTAGTTTGTTAGCATCATTCAGTCATTCATTGTTTCCCTCAATAGATACTTTCAACAGGATTTTACGTTCAGTAAGTAGGTGAAATGGAGCATCTACACACTGTAATACTTTTCAGTACTCATTAGTGAGGCTCTCCCAGGTTGGTTTCCTGAAGTTCTGATGACATTTCGTGACCCATGAGCTCAACCAAAGTAGAGTGTAATGATAAATACTCTCCGGTGGCATTGGATAATGGTTGCGAAATAGCTGTCCAGCACTCTCAGATTTTAAGTTTACTGTTCTCCAAGTGGTGTTAGTCCGTGATTAATACCACCTTGAAACAAATTATATTTTGTTTATCAACCTTTTAATTCCAATCGTCTGTGTTTCATCATTTGGCTAGGTGACTTTGTCAAAACCGCGCATCACGATTATTCAATCTTCTCGATTTACGCAAGTTGCAACATCCTATAGACTCATGACTGTCATCCTATTTAAACAACATAGTCATGAGTGTGTAATACTCGTGGTAAATCTTACAAATTGTCAGCCAAACCTGAGCACATCATACTTTAGAGGAAGATATGAAAGACTTTGATCTCAGAAAGATATTTAATAGAGATTAGACTTTCATATTTCATTCTTCAATGGCAAATACTCCGATGGATTACAGATGAAAAACTGTGACACTTGTGATGCGATCGTGTGAAAAACTCAGCAAACAGATCTCTACAAGTTAAACTTTACCTATGATGAAACTGTGAATCGAAATGAAAATCTTCGTCAACCTGAGGATATTTGTTGACACCAGAAGAATATGGCAAAGAAAATAACCTTATGTATATTGACATGGAGGACCGGTGTAAACCTCTGTGGTCACATTCCAAAAGTTAGCCAATTTCAGTAATTATACTCAACATTTCTGTCAGATTCCTATTGGTAAAATCTGACTTTTTTAAACCAGTTTCAATAGATATTCTCATGTATACACTTTTGTGGAAATAAAATTTCATATGGTAGCTGACTGTGAAGGCAATCTTCAGCGTGAATTGCAGTTTGTCATACGATTACCAGACTGAAAATCGATGCATCACCCATTAGTGGTTGCTTCATTATAATCTACAGAAAATTCAGAAAGTGGATTATTAAACTCCAGTTTATGAAATTTGTTAACAAGCCTTTGAACTCAATCATTTGTTACTATAGCAACTTAAGGTCATTTGTAAAATATAGTCTCTATTCTTTTTTGGTTGATAAGGTCAAATCGGAACAATACCCGCATAATAATATCAATAATAACAACAATAACCATGGTGATAATCATAATGACATCATAAGAATCAGTCTATGAATTGCATTCGATCAAGCAAACAAAAACAGTCTAGTGAGTCCGGGGCTTGTAAAAATGAATATTATAAGAAGTGAATGGAGCTGAGAGGTTTCTCGTTATCCAACTTGGGAAACATACAAAATCCTTCAAACAAGCAACAGACTGTGATGAAATTAGTGTGTTGTGTTGTGTTGTGTTGTGTTGTGTTGTGTTGTGTTGTGTTGTGTTGGTGGTCAGCACCAGCCCAGTCTACATCTGTCTACCAGCATGAAGTATTCTTTCTTTCATTGAGTTTGTGCTAACTGTTTACTAATTGGAATATCTCACTTCCGCTCCCTCCGCCAATTCAGAACCCAAATAAAAAAACATGTCTGGTTTTGAGTGAAACTTTCATATAGATTTTTCAATGTAGAAATTGTTCAATGCGTTGAATACTGACTGTTATGTTCGAAGAAGATGATGACAAAGGAAGTCAGCTGTCATAAGGGACAGACATCAGTTGGAGACCATTGGAGATCTGAGGGCACTGGACATCTATGTCGTCCTAGCATGATACTCCTCAGAACCATGAACTCATGACCTCACCAGATATCTAATTCATAACGTTAGGGCTCGCAACATACGTGTTAACTATTCAGCCATTAGATTTGAGTCCAGTGATCCACAGTTTTCTACTTCTATCAATTTGTGATATGGAGCGAATATTCACCAAGACCATCAGTTAACATAAGCTTCACTTTCAACCTGACCCGCCACACAAGTCACAGCTTCTCATTAGAATTTAATGATATCTATCTCAAAGCATATCACTAATGAGCCCTAGACGATCCGTAATGAATACTACCCTGAAACAAGTGAATTCCCTCTCAAAATTCAAAATACTAAATGTAGTAAGTAGGAGTTAGCGTTAAAAAGAATTCCTAGTTTGTGTAGACAGTTGCATAACATCTTCGGAGTGTAGGAATCGAAATCCCGTCAGTCAACCAACTGAGCCGACGTGACGCTAGGCTTTTGTATCCTTTCTATTTATTTTTCATACTCAAACTTTCCTGTTGATTGTCATGTTGGACCGAAATGATTGATCTCAGTCGGCTGGCATATGGGGTTCTATACAGATATCTCGATATTTGTATGATGTTTAATTATTATGCATTTTGACCGTCACTGGCGAATACTTGGATCCAAGAAGTGCATGTAGTCCTGTTTGTGACTCGCCTGTTGAATGCACTTGCATCACAATGACTGATATTGTTCTCAGTGAGACCGAGACTCAGCCCCCATTACTTCAAATGTAAGACCATTTTCCTCTAGGCTTCTGAGTTACAATGACCACCTCTTAAACAATACGTATTAGCTGTTATTTATCGATAATTGTGATTTCTTGTCGACTTTTCTCAATTTCTCCAGGTATGAAATAGGATGTCAATGATATATTTTTATGAATTAATAATATTTATATTTGTTTGCTGTCCCTTAATCGTTAAATCGGAAGTTGCTTGACCTCCCAAATCACACCCACTTTATAGACAGTTTCACAGAATTTGACACGGTAAAATATTTGGATGTGCTGGATGTGAGACAGATTGTTTGATTAGGCTACTTTCAGAGACAGAAATGTAGACTAAGCATCGTGCACTGAGGCTCTGGAGAACAGTTAATACTATCGGAAACATGAAAGCTCAACATTTTCCTGATACAAACTCATAATCTCTGCATTTCCACAATTCACTGAGGTGTTTCAAGTGGTTTTAAGTGGCTTCCACTTCGTTGTGATGCTGCCTTCTCTTACCTGAAGGACTGGCTAGAAAATGTTGATACAGAGGGTAATACGTTCCACCCGACCCCAGTAATAGAATAGTAGAATCCTAATTCCGAACTGTTGAAATGTCGACGTGTCGCCGGCATCAGGCAGATGCTTCATGGTCTCTGCGACATGCAAAAATGATCTATTTTCTCTCGAATACCTCATCTCAATAACTCATACGGGGTTGGCAACCGGGATAGTTGTATTGTTCCACAAGCTCCCAGCACCATACTTATCACATTGGATTAGAGCCCACCTTCCTTGTCCCTTCATCTTTCTCTCTACTCCTTTAGTTTCCCCTCTCACAAAAATTATCCCCATAACACTTTCCTAACCTTTTCAACTTATGATCAGAGATGACTATCTTGGCCAGTGAAATGCTGTTTCCAGTTTCCCTAAAACATACCTACCAATTATACATTGGTGTCTTTACCACACAAAATCTGTGCAAGATAGGACAACGGATCACATTTTCCAAGGCTGTCAAGCCACGGTCGCATATGTGCGCTGTTTTCCTGAGATCTAATCAATTTAATGTATCTGTGAAATTCATCTAATGAATCTTGAGAAATTGTAAGGTTATTTCCCGTAAACTAGCTATCTTGTGTGTTGCATTGAATCATGAAGCAGAAAGCGCACTTCTTGGCTGAAAATCAGTCGGCACCCGTCCATCTGCTATCCAGCTGACATTTACTTGTTCTTGACCAGCACTAACTTTAAGCATAAGTAGGGATATTTTCTCACTTGGTATCCATCGACATCAAGGCAACGCTGGGCGCAGATACATTACTTCGTAATAAACGATCGTTGTGAAGGTTTTTAGGTGATTGTTGCTTCTTTCAGAGTAACTGTTTGTACTTCAGTCATGCACTGGCGCGGGAACGTATGCATCTATGCCTCAATGTACTGATGAAACACATAGCTAATGAAGACCTTGCGTGTTCGGCTGGAAGTTGAGAACATTCCATGTGAATTTGGGAAGGAGGTGACTGTACATTGTCTGAACACAACAGCAACCTAAATCAGGGTTAGACTTGTCGACATTTTCAGTCTACTGTAGAAGCGGAAAGCGAAAATAATTTGTAGTGTGCATGAAAGGTAGGCCGATGGAAGTGAATTTCTGTAGTCTCATTCTTACTGTTTCATACCACGCTGAGGAGTGACAGCAGCTTAAAACTGAGCTAAACAAGAGTTTTTGCAGCCGTCGCAAGCAGTAGTTAGTGCTGAAAGTGAAAGAGATGAGGAAGGAACCATCATTACTTACTGACTAGAAGTTATTTAATCTCATTGAGAAGGTGACGGTCAGTGAAACTATCACCGAAAATCATGATTTCGTGATAGTTTCTGAGGATAAGTGACCGGGAGATACATTAGTAAATTTGCTTCAGTAAACACTTCGTTAAGGAAGCAGTTATTGTATGAACATCAATGTTTGTTGATTTTCCTTGATGAAAAGAAGACAACCTCCATGTAAATCAATCCACGACATGTGATGTGCACCCATCGGACTATACTTTTCACTCATAGCCGAATTTTCGGATGCAAATTGATGCTTCCGCAATAGCATATGAGATGGTTTGTTACCCTCCAGTGATGAATCAGTGTACCTGATACACACATAAAGAAGGTCAGTGGTATGTAAAATAGCTTAGATATAACCGTTGTGACTAAAACACTGGATGACGTGTGTTCGTATTTCAAAGGCGTAATCACTTCCGTCGAGGTTGCAGATATGTCTGACTGAACACTACCAACAAACGCGGGACTTAACTACACACTGAATGTCTTCTATCGCTAATCACATTCGTTGCCTTATCCTCAACTGAAATATAGTCGACTACGAGAGTAGTATGAGACATATTGAAAGTGTTCATTTTAACACGACATTCGCTGATTCAAAATTTGCACTTATGCACGTTGACATTTGTCGTGGACGTTTCATCATGAAGCTTGATGATATCCTTGGCTTGATATGAATATGGACAATAAATTGTGCCCAAAACTAACAAATGCAAGTGGTAAGAAGATATGTATGAGCGAAGAAATATTTCTTTTCGACAACTTCCTTATCAAGCTGTACAGCCATATTCATACTCAGTAAAATAACAGATAATTGCACTAGAGAGTTGCTCACTCAATATACAAAATAAACAATAGCTGTTATCGGCGGTATTTGTTCAAGTGGAAGAAATAGAAAGTGGGTCACTGAATAAGGAACAAACTGATATTAAGAAGTGAAATATGCGTCAAGTGCTGTCACTGAAGTGATAAATGGAGATAATGATGATAATAAAAGAGAAGTATACCAAAGTGAGGTGAAATGAAATTGACAAAATAACCGAAATGAATTTCTAAGGACAAGGTAGAGAAAGTGTTTCAGAAAACATTTCTGAATGCAAAATTCTGGTTTGTATTCATGTGTAGCTAAATGCTTCAGCTATGCATAAGTGGTGGAAACGTAAACTTTTGGAGTAGTTCAATTTAATTTTGTAAATTACTTTAAAGGTAGAATTTTGAGGAGCTGAATGACCTAAGTCTACTAAGTGTTCACATATGGATGAAGTTGTTTGTCTTCGCTCGCCTTTAGTAAGCCAAACCGGGTAATGTTCAGTAACACGTTTTTTGAGGGCCCCGCTTACAACTTCCAATACAGTCAGCTTTACAGGAGCATGTGAGTTAGTAGATACATATAGATGTGGACATAAGCGGTTGCTTATCCTTGACGCATTGTTGAATCAGATAGCAGCTGGAGAATATCAATCTTAGTCTATCAGAATAAAAGCTATTATTGATACACCTTGATAGACGGTTTTTCAGCACTTTGGCTATGGTCTCTCCTTTGAATTCCAGAATCATGGTTAAGATTTTCTGAGGAACTGTAATAGGATGAGGAGTGATTCGTTTCTTCCGATTTTTATCAAGGTCAGTCTGTCGAAAACTAACCTGGACCGACCAGATTACTAGGTTAAATGATTGGGTACCTCTTAGCTGTAAAAGAAATCTCATTCCCTCGCTGCGTTCCAGAATCTATAAAATACGTTCAGAAGACACGGTGGATGTTGAAATCGGAACTCTTAGAACAACACTATCGAATTACGGATACCCTAAAAGATTTATAGGTTGTAGATTGTAATTCCGTTTTCTTTTGTTTCTTTTAGATACAACTTATCGTCCACAGTCTTATCAAGGCAACTCATCAGTTTCGAGACGTGGTTGATATAGTTCCACTAATCTTTACCCCTTCCTCACATCTTACTACGAGCTGAAGAGATACAAAGTTACAAAGAGCTGCGAACGTTATAGGTGCAGGAATGATTGAAATAAAAAGTTTCAGTAGAGAGCATCAGTTTTCCACCTTACATTGCATACATGATTTTATACATACTGGTATACAGAGAAAGGCTCATACACATACAAATAAGACAGAAAATGAATGAATTAGGTCACAAGGTACATTGAATAAGCTAACTAGGTCAAACAGAACTGTTAATAGCCTTGAAGAAGTGCTACGTTGATGGTGAGAATGAAGAGGTCAAGCTAGGTATCGATTGCTTCACTTTGAACAGAACCAAATTCGCAGACGTTGAAGATTTTAACTTCTGTCATGGAAACAAATACCAGTAAACTAATTAGTATTTTGTACTTGCACAACAGATGGGTAACTTTTCATCATAGCTGTACAGTTAGTTATTTAATAATCATTTGAAGAAATCATGTATAATGCCAACAAGAGTCAATAGTTAACTTCAGTTAGTAACAAAAAGCATTGAGCCGTGAATCACAAAATTAAAATAGTAGGATGTAGGAGGTAGCAAGTCAATCTTACTTAGAGAAAAATATACAGATGTCAAATAATGAATAGAGCGCAAAAGTCTTTGTTCTCTTTTGTTATCGAAATCCTTTAGAACACTTTAGTTTCGTCCTATATATCACATCGAAAGAACAATTTACAGATGCTGTCTAATCTGATGGAAGAATATGTCCCAAATACCTGAGTTGGACCTCCCACACAAGGTATGGCTATCATAACTCAGTTGCATAGTAAGTTGTGCTCATTCGACTGAAGCCGAGGATTGTGATTTCGAGTACCACTGATTAAGTTGCTAGTGAGTTTACCTAACTACTGCCAGATAGGATGAAACATATCCTTTGAATTATTCCAGTGATATTCACTGTCCACCATTACTTTCAAACTGAAATCATCGACAATATCGAGACATCAACGCAGAAATCTATCTACCAATAGTGGCCGATCAACTCGGTCCAATAAGCGATCGAGAATTACAAGTTATGAGATCAAGGATTATTCATGTGAAACAGACGATTGCAGTCGAGAAAAAATCTTTTCGACAAAATCATTCTCTTAGCTGTACATACATGAATATATAGTAAAAAGAATAGAACACTGCAGAGTAATTTTTGGTAACAGATCTAATATAAACCGCATCACAAAAGAGAACTGCATGCTAGGGAAGTATACACAATTGTTACGAAACAAAAATAGTTACATTGTATGAGTTGAAATCACCGCAGGCAATCGATAATGAAGCACAGATTATCAAAGTATCGAATTCCGTGAGTTCATCCAATATCCGATATTTTTAAGAGCTAGTGTAAACCAATTGATTTCTTCACGCTCGCTTTTAGGTCTTGCGGGACGGTTTCAGGTCTTTGGTGGATTCAGATGCAGTAGGTATGCCCACTGACCTTCCGTAGCTGTGATTAGCCCAACGGGCTGTTGGATGTTGATCAGATTAGTAGGAATTGTGTGGTTTTTTTCATGGACTATGGTGCAGATGGGTTCCTTAAAGGTCGTGCTACCAGATAGTTGGGCGAACTGGTTGTAAAAAGAGGATAGAAAAGGTGTTCAGCGAAAGCAAGGGAGATGAGGTGCGAAGAAAAAGAACAAAAGACGTTAAGGTGGAAGGAAGCGGAACGGGAGGAGAAACCCAGGTGGATTTATGGGAGAAGAGTGGTAAGGAGAACTTTTGATGAATAGTGTGAAAACATACAATCAGAGGGAACAGAAGGAGCAAATTAGATTTTGGAGCAACTGATGGGAAAGAAATGGTGACACTATTAGTAGAAGATGGTAACCGAAGGAGATGTCTACAGGAAAGTATGAGGTTGACCTAGGTTCGCAAAGTTTGTAGCGTTATGAAAGATTCGGTACTGCGTTGGCTGTGTACAGTTATGGGAGCTATTAGGTTGTTTCAACCCAGTCCGTATTCCAGCTGGATTTCCGCAAACCATACATCACTGCCTCATCAGCGAATCTGGAAAATTCACAATAGCTGCAACAAGAGTCATGTAGAAACCGAAGGGTTAATTGAATTCAAACTTATCCAAACACTTGGGACCACACTTAACATTAATACAGTCTATACTGTCATTTGGAAAGTCGAGATATGTGTGATTCGATGGACACCACTGAGTTTTGATAGGAGAAGCTATACCTTCGCCACCTTTTTTGCAGAAATACGCCGATCCTGGCGTAACATTTCGAAACTGCTTGCAGAAACTAAGTTGTTGACATATAATTGGCCCAACCAAGCCTCTTGTAATGTTATTACACAAACATAATAGATATTAAGAACAAAGAAGCCATTGAATATAGTCTACCTTACGCAGTAGAGATCTGCATTTTGAACTGAGTATTTCGGCTGGTGTCATTTATGTGGCTTGGTTGGCTGACATCCCAGATGATGTCTTTTCTTAACTGCGTTTGCCAAGTCCATAGCGTGGGTTGATAACTTTTTAGAATTACGCATGAGTATTTCACATATACATTCCATGTAGAATGTAGCGTAATAACGGCATGATATCCATGTGCCAGCATGTGGAATGAAGTTTAGCGCGTCAGTTTAGAAGCATATCTCATAAACTCCTTGGCAAACACGGTCTTCCTCTTTGCTGACATCCACACGGTCCATCCCCTCAGAGTTTCCAGTGACCATCTTCTCTGACCCCTTGTGGTCAGCGACGCTGGTATATGGGTTAACGTTCAAGTTATTTGGTGGCTGAGTTGTTGTTATTCCAGGTAACTGTAAAATTGTTTCAAATGGAATTACCCAACTTCTACCGTCCACCACCGTGATCGTACTCTCAGAGTTAGTCATCGTTTCTTCTTCTCCTTGTGAACCACCTGATAAAATGAGCACTGCAGGATATTCGAGACCATTGTCTACCGGCCTGGGTGTCCTGCTATCTACAGTTTTCCTTACATGCTGGAGTATTGTGGAATTGCTGTTCATTAGCGAAGAACGGTGAAACCATTATCCTAATTTAGCTTCTTGATGGAAGCAGGAATGCAGTCGATGGCGGAATGTAGTTCATTTGATGCGTTTCTTCCACAGTCAGCACGGTATTCTAAAACTTAATGGTTCAAGACACCCTACATTTTTTTCCACCTGTAAAGCTTCAGACTTGGCGCAGAGTGTGTCAACTTTTAGATGTCCAACATTGTTTTCTTCAGGGTTGAAAGCGTGTGTAGTTCTTGAGCTGGACTGTCTACTTGCAGGAAGGCTCTGTCTTCCCAACTTCTGTTCATGGCTACACATCACCGCCAAAAAGTAGGACTTCAGAAGAAACCAGTTGAAGCAATTTTTTATGTATATTAGTGAAAGAAGAAGCCCTGGCACCGATCCATGGGGAACTTAAATTGTACACTCTGTTTCTTCAAACAAAGTAAAGCTCACTCGAACCAAAAGCAAATGGCCAAGTTATTAGAAGGCAAACCAGACGATTAGCCATGTTTGATTCTTACTAGTTTCAATCCGCTAACAGGGCAGTCATGGCTAACGCGATCAAACGCTGTAGAAAATTCCAGCTAAGTAACACCAATTCTGCATCAGTGGTCGACAATAATACTCCATCTACTTGCTGCCGTGAGAAAGTAAGTGGTGTAAGATAGTCTTCTTCCAAATTCTTTTTGTTGCAGCATAACGAAGTCAACTTCCATGAGGTGACCCATCATTCCATCATAAATTAACTACTTCATTACTTTGTAGGGTACGGACAAGGGCATCTCTCACCTGTGTTTTTTCATACTGATTCATTGACCTCCCTCAAAGATTTGCTTTATGTGGCTCAACCTCCGTGGAGTGGGTGACTTTCCTTGACTTGGAGAGTTCTTAACCTACTTGAACGTTTAACCAAGACTTAGGCTCTTTCCCGTATAACTGCCTTCAGGATTTCGTCCAACCCTATAGAAATGTCGTTCATGAAGTGTAGCAGTTTGCACTGTACCAGCTTAACGACTGAGCCAAATTTGGCTAGTAGGGTAATCGTAAACTTCTGAGTAGGTGGTCAACGTTGAAAAGATTTGCAAATAGTGACCAACTGAGAGTACAAGAGCTTTATTTTTGCACTAGTTAGCACACTGAGACCTTATAGGTGAGAGACTCAAGCTTTAGTTGGTCAAAACGATGCAACGTAAGGAAACAGACTTTTCGAATTACAAACAAACATGCTTGGAAACCTGATCAGATGCAAGTGCTAATTAGATCCCACTTACTTTGTTCAAACGCTTAACGTCTGTTTCAATAGTCTGTGTATGAGTGAGTCAACAGTCCTTTTGTGTTCAGCCCAGTGATATCTTTTTGAACAAAAAGAATTACAAAAACAGTTAGTCATTAACCAAGGTGGCATGGAGCACATTAGAACTTAAAGCAAAACAGACTGGGCAGTGGTATACATCATTTTGCTAAATGTGAATCTCCAAAGGGTGTTCACATCCTAGTCTACAAAGTCAGCTTCCCAACCTGTCGGTTCCAGCGCCAGCGGAAGAGACGGAGGTTTTAGTCATCCAAACTGACAGCGACGCTTTCTGGAATTGTCTGACCAGTTTGGCATTGCCAACACACTGCAAGCAGAAAAAAAGTGAACACTCCTTCTCAGGGATGGGGACCTGAAGGGTCATCAACCGGGGGTCATTCATTCATGAAGATGGAGTCTAACCGGGATGAAAACTGGAGTTGCGAACCCTGTAACTTACGTGACATTCTCCCTGAGCCCCAGTTCTTCAATCAGGTTGCAAAGTCGTGATTCAGTGGAAACGTCATTCTCACCAAGAATATGATCTGCAAAGCAAACCACTACAATTAGGATGCACCTGCCTCATTTTAAGATGGCATCTGAGTGTCTTTAGCAATGGGCTGTCGTACCAGATGCCAGTAGATGGCTTTCTGTAAGTGATACAAACTAAGCACTCAGTAGTTTTAGACATATTGGGGCACCATATGAACCTCTTAGTTCTGCAGTGAGGATTTGCTGGGTTGCAAAAAAAGCTAACGCTGTGTTATACGCAACCTTCTTACCCATCATCTTTTTAATCCAAAATATCGTTTTGTTTACAGCAGACTGCCCCTGATCTGACATCCCAACAAAAATGCATGTCTCGGTAAAACTGACAAGAAGAGCATATTGCTCACAAGTAGCTCACAAAGTTATTGATATAGATAAATAAATAAATATTTCATCCCCATACTAGTAATTTAACATGAGAGAAGCTAGTTTACAGGCATCATCACATTGATGTATGTTGGAAAATCTACGAAATTTTACGGGACATGAATGGTACACAAGTGGGGTTGTAGCGTCATACACTTCCCCAAAATCAACGGCCTAGGGTTTGACGACTTTCGACATTGATGCTGACCTTGATAGTTTAACTGGACTCGCTAAGCTGAAGGCACCCGGTCAAGCATCCTCGCCATTTGGCACGCTGTCGTGTTACGTTGCATTGCTCGTATTCGACTCTCTAGCCAGTTAGTTGGAACGCATCGGTATTTTGGCATAACCATCCAAATATACTATTCCATCCGACTACGCTATCGTGTTCTTCCTTGGTCTCGTATTCGTGGGTATATAACAAGTTCGAATAATTAGTGATTGGTCTTTGCGTCTGTCAAGTTCGCACCAGGACAAATCCTAAATTGGTGAGCCCGACGTGATCAATATCCCGACGTGATCACATATCCGACCAATAACAAGTATTGAATTGGTGAGCCTGTTCCATTTTATATTTGTTTATTGTTTTCATTTCGATAACATTTATATATCCATTTACTACACTTTCTCATGTCCGACCACACTCCCAAGCTTATTCGTATTAAGCCGACTACGAACACGATCCAACTCGTGCCATATTGGCCAGACAATGCAGAAACATGGTTTCTGTATGCCGAGGCCGATTTTCGAGAACAGGGTGTCTCAGATCCTCATTCTCGATTTCTTGCTGTCATACGTCACTACCGCGAGAATTAAACAGGTATGTTACAGCAAACATGTTTAATCCTGAAGTAAGTGACCCTTATGCACTTCTAAAGGCCGCACTCTTGAAGAAAAGCGATCTCACAGATCGCCAACGTCTAGACGAATTGCTTCGTAACATCGAGCTAGGCAGCCACTCAGCTACTGAAGTCCTCGCACGCATGCGAGAAGTAATCGGTGCACGAACATTTGACGATGGTTTCTTCCGAGAACTATTTCTCTCGAAACTACCACAACCGGTGCAAACCGTGTTGGTGACACTCCAGTCAGTCCCACTCGACGACCTGGCAGCCTCAGCAGATAAAATACTGGAGATATCCAGCAGACCAGTCTCCAACGTATATTCTATCTGCGACAAAACAGAGCGCCAGGATTCAGAGGTGACCAAGTTGTGCAACTCTGTGAACGGTTGCTACGATCTCGAAGTCCTAGATCACGTAGCACTTCACGGAAACGCACCTTGGCGCATCGCAGCAAGTCGCGTGGTAGCCCTAAAACGAAACCCAACAGGGTGGAAAACCCTGAATGGTGCTGGTTTCATAACACTTACGGGGATGAAGCCAGAAAATGTCGTAAACCATGCCGTTTTAAGAAGGACACAAACTCGGGAAACGGTCACGCCGGCACGTGCTCACGGCAACCGTAGCCGGCGGAAAAAGCCGTTTGCTCTACGTCACCGACGTTAAAACGAAAGTCCGCTACCTCGTCGACACCGGCGCAGAAGTTAGCGTTCTTCCAGCAACGACAAAGGAGCGTCATCTTGACCCATCCTTCAATCTTCAAGCAGCCAACGGCAAGGCAATCGCGACATTCGGGAGACGGTATGCCTACCTCAACTTAGGTTTACGCAAACCTATCCACTGGATCTTCCTCCTGGCAGACGTCTCTATGCCCATCATTGGCATAGATTTGCTAAACCATTACGATCTACTCGTAGATGCTCGCCGTCGACGACTGATAGATAACAGCACAAAGTTATCTATTGGCGGCACCACCTATGTAGGTCCGAGTTTAGCCATCGTTAGGACTAAACAATCAGGCGACGCGTCCTACCAGGCAGTTCTGGAGAAATATCCAGAGTTACAGCAACCGAAGCACACTCTTCCGTGCATAACCAGCAATGTTATGCATCACGTCACAACCACAGGTCCACCTGTGGCATCCAAAGCGCGCCGTTTAGCCCCCGATAAGCTCCAAACGGCGAAAAATGAATTCGACCACATGCTCGAACTGGGCATTATCAGACCGTCGAACAGTCCTTGGGCATCGCCATTGCACATGGTTCCCAAAAAGGATAGCAACGACTGGCGTCCAACCGGTGATTACCGAAGGCTCAACGCCAAAACAACTCCGGACCGCTACCCGATACATCAATACAAACCCTCGTACACTTTGCCTTTTTATATCAATTTTTATTACCATGTAATGAAATTATAAAAAAACGGTGAAGATAAGCGTAAATTTTTATTTTTCGATATGTTTATATATAAATAATTCCCATTTTTACGCAACGTTTTCGTGGTATTAAAGACTTTTATTTATATTCCAGGTGCAACGAGCACTGGACGGAACGTCGAAAGGAACAGATGACCGCGACCGACGTACAATTTCATTTATTGTATTTTATTTATTTAATCGCCACGACACCCTAGAATAAGGTTCAGACAACCAGGGGCCACCTCACGCAGTGAGCCCATCGGAAGAGTTTTACCAGTGGAGAAACCACTGGGTTTTTACTTCCGGCTGGTATCGTCTTAGGGTCCTCACGAACCCACTAGGGGGGGAGTGATCTGTAGCGTCATACACTTCCCCAAAATCAATAGCCTAGGGTTTGAAACAATTGGTCCCTTTAATAAATTTCGATAACGCTATTAGAAGACGAAGATTACCTGAAAAATGTGATGTATTTGCGCAATACATTTCGAACAATCTGATCGCACATTTACTTGTCAAGTCAATTTATATATGAAAATTAAAGGTCAAATATAGTGAATATGAAAAGGTTGTGACACTAGTCTTGGTAACATAATCAGATAAGGGTTACCAAGGTAAATTAAGTGAAACAACAAACTGTTTTTGCACACACAGCGGGGGATTAAGTTTACGAATAGCTAACGCTTCGGCAAACTTCAGTATACACCCCTGATTATTCCTGTATATAATCTTAAACGCTGTTTTCGTATTAACCCTGTGATTCATTTCGATAATATGTTTTGCTATAGATGACGATGGATGTCTGTCACCTGCACTTACCAAAGTATCTGTGTTAAACTGTTTTTCTAGACATTTGGGGATGTGTTAACCTACCCTAGTCTGCATTGAACGATTACTCCTAGGGTTTGACGACTTTCGACATTGATGCTGACCTTGATAGTTTAACTGGACTCGCTAGGCTGAAGGCACCCGGTCAAGCATCCTCGCCATTTGGCACGCTGCCGTGTTACGTCGCATTGCCCGTATTCGACTCTCTAGCCAGTTAGTTGGAAAGCATCGGTATTTTGGCATAACCATCCAAATATACCATTCCATCCGACTACGCTATCGTGTTCTTCCTTGGTCTCGTATTCGTGGGTATATAACAAGTTCGAATAATTAGTGATTGGTCTTTGCATCTGTCAAGTTTGCACCAGGACAAATCCTAAAGGGTCATTTAATTCGATCAGAAACATCAGAAGTCTCCACAAGTCATGAAATGAACAAGAAAATACTACTTTTCAGCATACACAGAGTGTTAAAGTTAAGGTCGTTTTCAGTCATACTTTGTTTTTCACCAGTGGTGGCTCCTAGGTCACGCAAAATTCCGAACTTCCGTTAGAAGAAGTCGTCATGTTTGACTTGTCTCCTCACTGCCCCGGCAAGCTAGATAAAAGCCTATTTTATCATAAATTCACATCCTTATAGCTTCGGAGACCAAAAGAACACACACTGAAGATTCGGGGAATCTGTAGGTTTCCATATAATCATGTAATCTAAATGGATATCTATTCAGGTGTTACTATTCACAGTAATATAGATCAACGCTATCAGAAGTTGATGTTGTGTTGCAAAGGAATAAAAATTCAGAGGACTGCAGACCAATGGCAATGTTCACGTTGGGGTATGCGGCATTATCAAGGAGGTATATTCACTGTTAGATGAAGTACTAGAGAAGTCTGTTGCATAGCATCATTGTGGATATGTTCACTTTAAAGTTAATAGGTGGATTGATCTGGATCTTACTATCTGTCCGGATTTTTGTTGCCATTATGACGATCCAGAAATTTGAGTAATTCGAAGATTGATAAATGTTCATATAGTGAGAGGGTCAAATAAGTGAATGGGATTGGTAATTCTTGCAAGTTTGTTTGGAAACTTTGTGCAACTGTATAGGTGTAACCTCTGCTTTGTACACTAAGCGTACTATCTGAAACAGCCTACTTCCCGATTTCCCGAATAAACCCTCAGGTGTTGGCTTTAGAAACATGTGAAAGTAGCACTTACCAGTGCAACGTTTCCTTCCCCAGTTTCCAGTATCTGTGCAAACTGCCAAATTAACAACAAACTGCAGCAGATTGTGTTTCCGTGTTGGCCGCTCCTACTGTGCCCCACTATGTCTTTATGTACGGGAATTCCAGGTGACGAGAGATGTCTTCTGGCTCAGAAAGCTCCCAGTGTAGCTGTCTCCATCCGGGTAGACATGAACGCTGGTTTAATAGCCCTAGGTCTGCAGCCCCCAAAGTTAACAGGGTTTTCTGGAGGAAATGGAAGTCGTGTTTAAAGAATATGTAGAAGTGTCTTCCAAAGAAGGAGGAGAAGCGATTCGGCAGGTTCACTTTCAGAAAGGTAACGCTGGCTAAGTTCCTCAGGGATTTTTGCCGAATGGTAACAACGCTAATAATAACGTACAGGCACACATCATTTTTACGGGTATGTATACATTTCTGTGCAAACCGCATATTTCTTAAAATCAGATAGCTTCAGTCGCCAACCCTTCAGATACTTGAAGACATGAGCTTTGCATGTTGATAAAATGCAGCATCGCAGAAGAATAAGTATGCATGAATCAACAGTGCGAACGGGCAGTATTCCAGCAGTGGTCGCACGCAAGTTTTATGGGGTCGTTACTTGACACCATTGAGGTACATGTTATGGTTTATGTATCTTAATGGAATTCTTGATTTAACTGCCCGTTTTACAACCTTCCGAGAAAACTTTAGGTCACCTTAGCATCGTGGCCGAAGAACACAGACACCCCCGAGAACGGTTCCGGGTTTCAGTTGTGATTGTGGTTGACATAATGGAAGAAGCTTTCGCCTTACTGGCTTCCGCATCTAGAATCAATGAACCACCAGTTCCCATGACCCTTCATCCATGTGCAAATGTAGGAAGAGAAACGGCAACGATTGGAACATGAAAATTAAGTTAGCTTGCCAATAGGCCTTCACCTACATGATACACAGGTGTCAAGTCGGCATTTAATGACCTCAGATGAAGTGACCTCGATAGATTTTTCGATGAGAGTTTCGAGATTTGACAACTTTTGGCATCATATCCAGCCTCCTGTGTTCCTAGCTTGATTGTTGTGTGCATCCTCTAAGATTGGTGCCGCAACTAAGGTTGATTAACATAGTGGGCGTAATAGGGTGCTTAAGATACGATAGGTCATTGTCGAGCTCCTACATTGTCCGCTGAATTCCGAAGGATATCGGTTAAGTGCTGCCAATTGTTCTTCACACGTTTTAGACCCATGTCAGTGAATACATCTGATTAAGTGCCCTTGGGTGCGCCCTAGAAACAGTACAGCATACAGTTCCGAGTAGGTCCACATGAAATTTAAAATTATGTGGCACCGAACAAAATCAAATCCTCTGGAAATTCCTTTGAGCTTTAGCAACACCAAGTCCTCATATAACGCGTTTCTTCCACAGTTAGCACGGTGTTCAAAAATCAAAGAATTTTAGAAGCCCTAAATTCTTTTCCCCGTGGGCATCAAATGGCCTGGAGATTCTTTCTCCCTCTTTAGCGCTAAGTGAGTTATGTGCTAACAGCACGTCCTCAGAGCTATGGAATGTCAGTCTCTGTAGCCTAAGATTTTTTGCGTAGGCCAGGTCCAGGCTTCGGCGTAGACCTGCTACTGGAACTTACTACGCATCAAATACACTTCTCGAATGATGCCACCTATGCTAATACAAAAGATACCCGAAGTCTATGGACTATTGACTGCTTCAACATCTATTTTCATCCAATACAACAAGTATTCCCAGCAGAATTAATCTATATCACCTTTAAACGTAACATGGCGTCCTGGATATGCGCTGATATAGCCATACGTGTCGGTTATATAACTGTGGATACTTTATTGATACTCCAGATTGTATAAATGGGTCCTTTGTGGTTAGCAAACTAAAAACTGAAGGTCATTCTAAGTAATAAACTGTTATATTACTAATCAGCAATCTATGCGAATGGACTAACAACGTCGGTTGGTTACAACGCAAACTTTGAACACTGCGCGCTTTTGATATTGATAATGGAACCTATCAATGTGATGGGAGATGGGAATCCATATCCGTCTCATGAATTTCAGTAAATTTTAATAAGATTGTGCACACTAATGACTTGATATGTAAGTTATTTAATACTGGATACTTTCAAAAGTTATGGATTTGACGGTGCTTGTAAACTGGTATCCCTCACGTTAAACCTGTTAAATGAAGACAATATTTACTATTATCTAAACTTTAACACTTTATGTATGCTGTAACGTAGTGTTTCCTTGTTCATTTCACAACTAGCAGGACCTTCGGCAGTTTCTAATTGAGTTTAATGACATTCCGACAGTACCACTAAGGGCTCAAGTCTTATAGATATTTTGAGATGTATCAACGTGATGAAGCCTGTAAACTGACTTCTCTCACGTTAAAATCTTTTTTAACGCAAGAACAAAACATTTATTTATTTGTCTACTTATATACTGTAGTCCGTTTACTTGACGTAAGGTTTGGTTGACGACAAATCTGGTTCCATAGCATCCGGTCATTATCGTCCTGAACTCTACGTAAGAGTTCAGGACAGTCCATTAAGTTTACTTGGATTATGGAGTCTTTACCGACGGTTAGGTGATTTTCGGCCTTATGGCTCACTTACCTAATGGGTTTCGAATTCCAGTCCACTCTCCATTTTGGTCAGTCCTTCATTGGGTTTCTCTCGATCAACTAAAAGCTTCCTTTCAACTTTCGTCTGAACTTTGATGACACCTACAAGGGCATCTTCGATCCGCACTCTGAACAGCCTACGGTATCATTTACGCCAAGATTTGATGAATTTTATGTACTCCGCCTGGGTCCTGTGTGTAAAAGCATCGTAGTACTAGCCGTCAGAACCACTACTCTGAATGCCGGCTCACATAGAAAATCTGCCGGCCTCTTTACTGCGCATGTCTTTTCGCCCGCCATCATTTGTTGAAAATTATCCGAAAAGTATGACGAAATTTCAAGCCCGATCACAACAGAAAACAATGGAAAAGTGATAACACTTGAGATTCACTAAAAAACGAAAAGTGGCAGTCAAGGGTGTACCGTTATGGGCGAGGGGGTTTCCTGAACACGATATATGCCACTCTTGTTATCAACATACACAGCGAAATACCATAAAATCAAACGCGGTAAATTTACACTGCACATCGAGTTGTGTGCCGTTAGCGCTGCTGCATTGTCTTCCAGATTACCATGAAAATAGCGAGGGGGGATATATTCTGGAAAGTCATGGTCACATAAACGCGTGTTGGGTAGGTGCGATAACGTCCTTGCTAGGTGTGCCGCGATGTGAATCTGCGTTTCGTGTTCCAGATCGTCTGAGATTTTGAGGGGTTTAACGAGGGTGCTAAAAAGTCATCATAGGCATATGATATCACTGCAAAATGTGGCAGTTTCAGACTCACCACATCTACCTGGCTCCAGTACAGCTAAAGGAACTGCTTGGATGAAGTCAGTATAGCCTCCCTATGACCTCAATATGTGTGGCAGGAATGAGGCAAAGGGACAGCATCGGAATCACTTTAGTTGTCATGGGGAGGAGTATTACCGCATACTCTTCATGACCCAAATGCAACTGTAAATTTATGTTCCCATTAAGATCACTGCTTGTTAGATGGTAGTTAAAGTACGACGCGCTTCCACCAAAGCCCGTAGGCACGTTATCTTCCACTTCCTTACTTAGACTGCAGTCCCAAATGCATCCTTCGGCCCCCGGCTGCATGATTAGGGGGTCCCATCCTTTCTCCTCAAGGTGGCAGCATGGCATTTCGATATATCCAGCAGAGAGGTCTCAACGGCAATCTGCAGGGGCTTTAGTCGAGATGAGTTGATCGTAATTCCCTTCCTGCAGGGAGCGGCAGGAAAAGGCACCAGTGTCTGTCAAAAGGTATCTGTTGTAGTACACAGAGGTCGGATGAACAGTCAAGCAATCTCCACCTGGGTTGGGAACTAACACGAAGGAACACCATACCTCCCTTCTTGAGCTGTATGTGCTTAGGAAAAAAGTACATTTCCATCATGTGCATCTGTTTTCCGAAACGTCTGTAAAAGCCAGGCCTTTATCACAAGTGGAACGTTGCCACACAATTTTTTAAAGTGCTCACGTCTCCGCTGTTTCTCCTTTCAGTCTACTGACGTCTGGATACATACACATCAGGGTGGGCCAGGTGGGAAGAAGGTGCCCGATCCCGAGAGACTGCTTTGCTGTAGCTGAGTTCTGACCTTGCACCGCCAGTTTTCGCGTGATGAGCACGCTGTTTGGAGTTTTGATTTCATTTTGTGAAAGGAACACAGTAGCAGATTTTGTAAGTTTCATAGTGTTCGACCAACTGATCTGTATCCCTGGGACAACCACGGATCGAAGAGGTCTTTTCAATAGCCGCTAATTTTCACACAGCCCTACCGCGCACTCTTTTATTTTATACCAGGCTTGCTGAGCACCTGTGGGTGATCCGTGCGGGCCGAATCGGGAGGTGGGCAGTTTGGGGCCAGGAAGGAACTTTTAGCTTACTGCTTTCGTTAGTCTATGCACGCTGCCTGTCTGTAAATTGTAAAAGCTGACGTAGCCCGCCGCTACGTAAGTAAGAGCTTTTATGCAGTGATTGCTTGTCTGTTCTGAAGCGCTGCAGATGACCAAAGTGGCGTTCTTGTCTGGATTCGCAGCTGAAATTATTCTACCCTCCAATCTTCATGGTCATGGCTTCTTCACGCCCGATCGGGGTGTTATAAGCTTTGGAAGTGTCTGGTTTCAGTGAGAGAGGAGGGATACCTTTGGCATCTTTCATCACGCCCGGAGGTGTTATAGATGGTGGCTCGGTTTGGGCCCATTGGTCCCTTGAAAAGGGTGACGGCGTTGATGCAAATATAAGTAGTTCCAGTGTCTTGGATTAGTCAGTTCGTATTCGAGTGCCAAGCCGTCCCCTCTGCATCAATGGTGAGTCTGTGGACGTGTCGACAGTTAACAACACGGTGATAAACCTCACTATTTTTCCATTTGTGTTTAACAGACCTGAGCTTGCCGCACTTTCGGGATAAATTCTCACTCCTTCCAATAATAATAATAATATATTTCAAATAATGAATTATACGAACGCGTGCCATTTTTAAAAGCAAGATCTAAATGTTACTTCCTTAGTGAAGCTGTAGAAGTTTCGAAAGAAAAAAATCATCGTGCCACGCAAAGCCTTCTGGAGTAAACAGCTGTTTAGATATTGCTTGTCACAAACATTGGATGACAGTGGTATCGTTAAACAGCAGCGGCAAAAATCAATGGGTTTAATCACTAAGTATGAGAAGCGGTGAATCATGAAATCTATTAAGTATACTGCACGTCGAGTGTTGAGAACAAATGAACGCCAAGATACGTTTGTATTCAATACGTTTGTACTGCCTACAGATGGCAAGCGAAACCGGGATGGTAGGCAGACGCAAATTTGGGTCTGGTTTTGTATAACGTCGTGCGCACTGTAGCAATTGTTTAGGACCATAATGTTGCGAACAGAGTCATTTGAATAACTGAAGCCAGGGATGCATTTCTATCCAGCTGCTGTTGTCATACTGCGGTGGAGAACATAAGTTTCTCCGCTACTATGTCTGAGGCCTCCCGTTTGCATCTAACCACAGATCCGGGAAGTGGTACCAGTTTCTTTACAGCTCACCGCTCCTTGCTGTCAGGTAGGGTATGTAAGAGTCCAAGCTAGACCTTTTTGCACATAAGCGTTTTTATGTTGAGTGAGCGACCTGGCTCCATTCTAAGACTAACTTACGCTCTTTGATGATACCTTCTCTATTGCATTCACAGAGGCTGACGGTCTACGCACAGCAAAGGGGCGGCCATATGAGGCCACCGCTGTAGATCACTGGTAGCTGTTTTCATTCCAAGCAGATGTAAGAGGTCCATCAGTATGGTCGTTTTCATATAAATCAATAGTATTGTTGAGAGTGTTTCCATGTCACACTGGTCATGCGCCTTGCATTGAAATAAGTTGTGTGCAAATGCCTCACCCCCCGCTTGCCCTGCCTTAATATTGTGGGCAAACCTTTCGACCCTAAAGCTGCCCTAGTTATAAAGGAAATGAAATTCTGAAAGCAGAAAACCTGAGCCAAGACCACCCGTCATCGAATGTTATCGCGGATAAATTCGTTGTAGAGAAAGGAACAATGTTCTCCAAACTATAATTTTATAATTATCAGGACTTGGCGTTAATTACGGAAGCGAAGAGGAACGTTTCATGCCATGTACAATGGTGCTACTGGTACCTAGACCCAAGGGAGGCTAACAGCAATGACAAAAGCATACAATGCCGAAAACTAAAAGCATTAGTTAAGTCGAAATCGAATTTCTTTTTAAAAAATGCCCAAGAGTGAACAGGAGGCGAAGTGCGATATGATTTGCAACAGTGAACTCAGTAGCTAACCTAATGTAACTATATTTCTTCGCAACCCAACTGATCTCACTACCTATCACCTATTTCCTAAAATTCGTCCCTTAAAATAATCTCTCTATTTCGTAGTGATATCTTCGGCTTCAGATTTATTTTTGTTACCGTCTTGTGCACCTTCATCTTCTTCCACCTAAGCCTACCTCTAAACAGTTGGTTCTGTATACTTCTTTAAGTTAGTCAGTACAAAGAAGTCATCCAGATGTATCATGGTTGATCTACCTCTGCTTACTTTTGTCCTTCTGTTTTGAATTTCTTCTGCTGCTCGCTTTCGTTATTCACTCTTCAGGTTTACCTAACCAGTCCTGCATTGAAATGGAATCCTAGAGATCGCACTTGCCGGTGTGCACCTTGCCATCGAAACCTTATGACGAACGCATACACCCCAAGATCATGACTGAGATGCGGCCCTAACTTCAAGAATATTGGAAGATTCAAACAATAACGGAATAATTCATAATTTCGAACTGAGACTGCTTCAACACACCTCCTATATGCCATGAATAACGGTATCTAATGTGCAGCTTAACACTAAACCTAATGGTCATTCTCATTATCAAAATGATCAAACCTGTAAGCGGGTTGGTTTCCATGTAACCTATGTTGTATGGAACACACTATTATTTATTATTATTTACGCTTACAAACCACAAGGTTGCTATAGCCATGGCAGAA
Source organism: Heterobilharzia americana (assembly GCA_944470555.2). Lineage (NCBI taxonomy): Eukaryota > Metazoa > Platyhelminthes > Trematoda > Strigeidida > Schistosomatidae > Heterobilharzia > Heterobilharzia americana. The sequence continues at coordinate 29,714,367 of OX104132.1, read as the reverse complement.
ACAACGGACAAGAGTTTCTTAACGTCTGCCTGGTGCACTCAGACGAATCTAAGACATTTTTATTCTTAAGCCGAAAAAAGCAGACATTCAGCGTTCAATCGCAATATTTAGCATTATAATCGATCTCTGGTGATAGATGGTGCAAAAATGAATGAAATCCATGGTTATGAACCCACTTAGGAACGGAAAATAACAAGTTGCATTCATTTATCCATAAGCGAGCATTTCCTCATGAATAATAAGCGAAATTCCACAAACTCGACAATAGAGGAAGTAGCTTTTAATACCCAATATCTGTTTAAGGGGCCTGAATTCTTCGGTCTTGTGGAGCGGTTCCAGGTCTTTGATGGATTCCGATACAGTGGGTCCATCCACTCTTCTGCTATAGCTCTGGCAGAAAGAACAGAAGGTTGAGTATTGGGTAGTTTGTCCGAGGCTGTGGTGCAGTAAGGTTCCTCACAGTTCCAGCTGCCAGACAGATTTTCTGACTGGTCGTCAGAGAAAGTTAGGGGTAGTGACGAGATAACCTAGGAGAACGAATGCGTGTGGGTAAAAGACAAGGAGGAGTGAGCTGAAGGAGTAATCTATTTACGCCTAAATAAGACTAGAGGGGTGGAAAGACATGAAGAACTTGGGCTGGTGGGGCTAGTTCGCAGAGATTAAAGGGGTGAAAACGGCTTAAATGATCACGGTAGGAAGACAAATCAAGTGGAGGCGACATAGTTGGAATGCTGTGAAAGCAGTGGATTTCCTTGGTCTAGCTATTATTCCGCCCAGATGTACGTAGGCGGTGGGTCTCTGCGGGATTATCTAGCCTTTTCTGAGGTTTCTATCGGGCGGGGGGAGACTACCTCAGCTGGCAAGGCATTACAGTGCCCACAGACTGGAAGAGGGGGAAAGTGTGAGTGTGCACCAGTTTTTGACTTCTGGTGGGCATTTCTCTGAGGGTTTCGATGAGGATCACCATGGTGGTCGCTTGGCAGTTTTCCCCTGGTCGGGCCATTTGGGTGGAGCGAAGACATTATAATTCTCGTATACTGGTCTCGTAAACTTTCAATAAGATTTCTGGGGGTGAGGGCACCTAGTCGTCTACGCACAAGGCAGAGCGCTCCGCATACTTTAGAGGCATCTACCGGGTGATTGGAACTGGTATTCAGTTTCTCCATCACCATTAAACCCAGGTCCTTTCCTCTTGCAGTGTGAGGAAGGTATGAACGAGAGAGAGAGAGAAAGATACCTTCTATGGATCAGGAGTGCGGAAGAACGTGGACCAGTACTTATCCAGATTAAATGCCAATTCGTTATTTGTCGCCCACTTCCCATGGGTTTGAGTTCTTTCTGCGGTGCATTCGATTCCATCAAGCATGTTGCTGCCTTCCATATCTTGACGTCATCGGCGTAGAGGGGAATCGGAAAGTTGGTATACAGCGGGGGGCCGTTCACGGACATTATGAACGACAGCTAACCCAGGATTACTTCTCGTGAGATACCGGATAACGATGTTCTCGAAGTTGAGTGAACTGTTTTGGCTTCTGTGCAGAACTCCCTATTGTCCAAGTAGTTCTGCAGCCACTAAGGCATCGGCGGCAGATACACAACCCAGCTATTTTGTGTATCAGCATGGCGCACGAGTGTCAAAGACTTCTGCGAAATCCAAACAAACAGCGTGAAACGGGACCTTGGGATCCCAGGATGCTGTTCAGTGGCATGGGTTGTCAAGTGGTTGGAGGCACAGGACGCCTCCCCAAAACTTTTGATATTGCTGGTAAGAGTGCCATGAGCCTGTAGCAGTTCAGATTCTTCCTGTCTCCTATTTGGAGATGGAAGAATATGGCCCGCTTCCGCTCTCACGGAAATACTGCAGGGTGGGCTACTTAAAATGCGCGCACATTGTTTCAAAGCGAGTGGGGATGTTCCCTCAGTGAGCTTTAACAGCTTATCGACAAGAACAGCACTGGTTGTCCTTGCTTCGCGTAACTCCGCTGCGTCGGATAGCTTTTGGGGCTGTTTGGCAGTGGGTGTGCGTACTTTCGTGATGGGGTGTTGAGCTGTATACCAGAGGTGTTACTTAACATTCAAGCCATCTTATGTCCAGAGAGGTATTTTGCGTTCAGATCCCCGATGCCACATGCGCCTTGACTTGTAGGCTTTTTCCTCACCATGAATCAGCAGAGGTTGTTGGGGCTTGCCTCGGGCTTCTTGGCGAGGTTGGACTGGAATATCCTCCTGTCTGCAGGCACCTCGGTGTTGTATCATTTTCGCGGGGCCGCATGTGCGTCGTGATCGACCTGCTCCCTGGAGAGGCTCCATTCATGCCATACTTTCCTTTCCACTTCCAGCAGCACTCAGTGCCTTATTTTAGCCATCAGGTCCGCTTTCTGGATGTTCTTACCCCCGAGGAGACGTCTTCAGAAATCGCCATCTTAATGATGTCTTTTGCTACTTCCTGTGCTGGCCAGCCGGTAAGGAGCTCCAGTCTACTGGCCTTGGAGCCCCCCATAGGCACTGGTCCACGCCTTCGCAGTTTGCCCCGCTGTAACAGAGGTGAGGTGAAATCCTTCCTGCAATAACTGCTTGCTGATCATCGAACTGAGCACCATCACACCATGAACTCCTCCTCAAAGAGGACTTTGGACCTGAACGTTTTAAATCAGTGGGTAGTCCAGTTTGGATGGTTTGCCTTCTGGGCCCTAGCGGGCATAGCCGCCGAATTTTTCGTGCAGCCAGGCCATCTGGATGACATTTAGCAGGTAAAGGTAAAACTTCCGGCCCGGAGTAGTGCTGCCGTGCTGTATGCCGAGTCGGGACGTTGGAATCGCGGGCCGTCAGGACGTGGTCTTACCCAATGATTGACACCGCGGCCATTACTCGGAGTAATTTTTGACGGTGTTCCACGTTGGTACTAGGGGACCCATAGGCTACTCCAACTAGATGCTTAGTGTGCCTGACCGTACACTGGCACCGAATTGGGTCCGGGAGCTCTGTTGATACAGCGTCAGTAGTTTTTCCACTTTTGAACCAACTGCATATTGCAACCCACCTCCGCCCTGGTGTTCCCTGTCCTTCCTGAACAAAACCATGCCATGCATGTTAACTTCCGCGTCGGTAATATCCGTCACGATCATGATTTTCGGAGCAGGGTCAGAAAAGAGGGATTGGAGCTTGTGTATTTCGCTTAGGAATCCTCTTGCAATGCTGTAAAGACATTTGGAAGTGATCCTGGCTACGTGAGATGTCTCTAGGTTAGCCGGCAGCCCAGGTTTGGGTGTGGTGAAGGATTTTACAGACTGGCCAGTTCCATTAGGACCGTCCCAGTTACGTTTTTCCCTATGTTGATTGGCGTAGCAGGCTCTAGGTGGAGGTCGTTGGTCTGACTCTCAGCTTGCTGGTGTGGGGGTGATGACGGCAAGAGCAGGGAAGTGACTGATGTTTGCTGCCGCTGCAGTGCTCTTGGTCTGCTTTCAGAGCAGCAAACATTCCTGCTAACAGTGCCCTTTATAAATAAAAGAATAATTATTTTGTTCTCACACTAGTAATTTTAAATGAGGGAAGCCGGTTCACAGGCAACATCACATTGATACATGCCGAAAAATCTACAGGAGTGGAGGTCGTTAAACTCCATGAAAATCATCAGGAGATCACGGCTATGAGGCATGTGCAGAGCGTCAAAGTGAAGGTAATAAAAATTTCTATTCTTGTTTAATGGATTTAACATGAGTGATACCAGTTTACAAGCACTGTTTAACAAATAATTCCTGAAAATTTACAGAATAGTATTTGTCATTATATAATCCATAAACCAAGTTACTGATGCTCATAACCTCATTAAAACTTGCTGCAAATCATGAGACGGGCATGAACTTTCAGCTGTTATTACAAAGATAGGTTCCACAATTAGGAACAAAAGCACGCAATGTTCGAAGCTTGTATTATAACCAGCCGACGTTGCTAGTCCATTTGCATGATCTGTTATTGAGTAATATGACCATTCATTCATCGGAAAGTTCTTCAGTTTTGGGTTTGCTAACCTGAAAGGACCAGTTTATACGATGAGGAGTATCAGTAAGTATCCACAGTTGTGTAACCGAGGTGAGTGTCCGAATCAGTGCATTTCCAGTTCACCATGTTATGTTTGAAAGTAATATACATTAATTCTACAGGGAATCCTTGTAGTAGTGTGTGAAAATACGCGTTGGAACAGTTCGTAGTCCATATAGCAGCAGTTACACATCGGTTTCAGGCATCTTTCATATTAGCGTAAGCAGTGTCATTCGAGAAGCGTGATTGGCGCATGGTAACTTTTACTTGAAGAGACCACCGGATACAGAGTACTAGAGAACATGTCGTGTGGAACAACTGCAGGCAAGTCCTGTTCCAAGCCAATGGGTAATTTGGTCTTATTTAATCATTTGTTCCGAATATTTGTCCTACTATGACTGTTGGGAAAGTTTAGACGGCTCGTCACTTTAAGAATCCTGACCAACAGGTGGGTTGACTGTGAAGATGCTCCAGGAATCACCACAGATTGGGAGCAGTTTAATAACTCTTGGAGTCAAGACAGCAGGTATTGTTTTCACTAAGCAGATATGTTAAGATTAAAATTCATCGTCAGATGTCCTCATCTAGCCGCTGCTGTAAATAAAAAAGAAAGAAGAAGCGTGAGCCGATATGGAAAGGGGACGTACCACGCAGTCCAGTTTGGAAAAGAGAGAAGTTCCCGTACTTTTAGACTTGTTTGAACTTTATGCACACTTTCGTTTAAGCTTGTGTGATTAGCCACATGGTTTTTCCATTAATAGACTTTTTCTATATCTTAGGCTCACCATAGTAGCTTTGAGAGAAACCAGTGTACATTAAGTTCTCTGTTCCACGTCCCTAGCACTGTGGTGATAATTCTTGGGGGCTTAAATTTGACGGCCGTTGGTCTAGGTGAGGCCACGGTTGTCAGGTGCATGAGGCGTAGAAGCCTGCCAACTGCCTCTGCTGCAACCCCACTCGGCTCCACTCGAGCTAATACCCACTTATACAGTTTGACAACACGCGAGTAATTATCTTCTGGGGTACTGGTTGTCAGCTCGAGTGCTCCATGTATAACCATGGTTGTGGGTCCTCGTGGAGCCGCTGCTTCTCGAGACGCCTTACTTGACGTTCATGATTGGTCAGGTATAGCTCTAATTCTGGATGATCTATTGACTACCAGGGTGTGTGAGAGAACTAAGAACCTTTCAGCGTCTTTAGTTTAGTTGAGCCAAGAGTCACTCTCACTCGAAAGGTGGGTGAATGAGTGCCCTTGTAGAGTCGACACACTTTTGTCCCGGAGGCACCTAGACCTAGCATGACGCAAAAAGAGTCCCACCGTTGCCTGTCAAACGTGTCCTTGTGCCTCAGAAGGCTATCGTTGCAGATAGGGACGTTGAATAGAGTGGTAAAACTAGATCGGTCAGCGATGCCCACATTAACTAGCAGTATTGATGCGTTTTCCCTGATAATTCAAGCTTTCTCGTCTACCCTAACCTATATTGTCGGCTGATGACCGTCGCCGATATGGCTCCAGAGCTTGGAGGTGAGGTTGTCATTGGTGCAGGTAACCTTCTGTTTGTGTTTGAACAGCTCAGGTCTGTGACCTTCGACGGACCATTACTAGCGGCCTTTAGAAAGTGAGTCTCCCCCATGACAGTGATTTGGGTGGACACCTGCTTTCTGGTGGTTGCGAAGAGTTTATCAGCCACTCCGGGTGAACCTGAAGCTGGCACTGTGGGTAGATATAACCTAACAGCGTGCATGGATGGTGCATCATAAAAGTGTAGCACCGATTCGGTACTTCTTCGTCAAATCGGCAGTGCACTCACCAGTTGCCTCCGTTGCACCCAAAGGCTGCATCACCTTTGATTACTGTGAGAGCATGCATGGAAGTTGTTGCCATATCCGTGAGGTTTGTTCAATGCTTCTGTCTTACTCTTTGACATTTTCACCCTGTGGTTTTCACCGGTGGGTCGGGATAGGTTGCTAGGTGTGGTAAGGGGGTCTATGTTTACTTGACTAAGGACTGCGACATTCACAGTGCCGTCAAAATTGGCAGTATGGCTAGCTTCGAGTGTTGTAGACCGTGACCGTTTGGTGTAGCTGGACCTAGGTGGTGCGTTAGCATCCTTTAAAGACATTTATCACCACCTTTTGACACCTATTATCCCCAGTCTTTGTAACTACTGAGAATGAGGTAGTCAGTGACTGTAGTGAAGCTGCACTCAAAGTGGTTCGGAGACTGGCTTCTGAGGGTAGTAAACTTTTACCACGCACGTTAATAGACAGATGAAGATAATAACAGTTTTAGCAAAAGCAGTAGAGTAACAAATATGTAAAGCAAGCAAACAGAAGACGTTCGACCTGACCTTTGATTGTCTGCTACTGCGACCCCATCGAATTCCAGAAACCACCGAGTCCCGGACGTAGACGTTAGAGAGATATTTCTTGCTGTAGGTGCAGCAACCTGACCTATGACAGTTGGTCGAGACAGCTAGAGCTACCATACAGTTGTATGTTTGGAGCGTGGTAGTGGTGATGAATAAAGAAATGGTACGTCCCGCTGCGAAATCATTATAAAATCGCTGAATAGATAGTTGAAAGCTCCTAGTGGATACTCATAAATGTGGATTTTGTCGAGAAAGATGGGGACCAGCAAAAGCATGTCACTATTCAAGGATCGCGCTTCAAGCTTCAAACTTCATTTTTTCTCTTCATCTAATCCTTGTAGTACTTGAATGCTAACTCTGGCACCTATATGAATGCAAGGTAACACTGCTAGTTGTCTACAGTGTTGATTAGTCCATACTTACTCGGCCAACATCTTACCTCTTAGTGACATGGAATACAAACATTCCAGCAATTAAAATTCCCTTCTCCTGAGCGACATGTGGCTTTCATATAAACTTGGTCATAACTATAAACGTGGTATGCGTTATAATATTCAAGACTAAGCATTTGTATGTCTCGAGCCACTAGGCACGGGAGCACCATATTCGCACCTCGGGGGCACTGCATGGAGAGCAACACACAGTTTGCAGTTTTTTTACAGTGTTCCCCCCCACCACACTATTTCCATTTTTCTTGGCAGTTGGCACAGTTTGATGTTGTCCACTCCATCTGAGATTGCTTTGTGCCAAAATGAAGCTGCGATGTGCCGTGCGCGGGACTTTTATGGGTTTCTGCTCCCATGTGTGCTCGTGAGTGTTTTCCTGAGGGAAACGCCTGTATTAGTGAGGTACTTGATCGTCCGTCTTAAATCCTTTAATCAACTTTTTCGCATCATCTTGACGGTAGCAAAACAGTAAAGTAGGTGGTAGCGAAAAGCGACCATAAACGCTGTGGAAACACAGAGTGTAATAAAAGCAACCTTATTCCTACTTGACTTTGAGTGCTTGTCAGTCACCTTTATTTAATTGGAAACCGAGTTTAACCGTAACCGCCAAATGAGCGCATGTAACCAGGAAAGATATTCTTCAGTGAATGATGTTCAAGGTGTACCAAACATCATAACATTTGAGCAGTCAGTACAACCGAGAACCAACAGCATAAGGTAAGGTGGTAGACTCGAAGAAGCAATACTGCTAGGCTTTTAGCTGAGGGATATGTCTCTGGCCATTCAGTTGCTATATGCCTGAAATAAGATGAGTTCCACGTAGATGTGATTTTAACTAGTGGAATAATCAAACAGCGGTTTGGTAGTGTGGATCAGTCACAGTTAAACGAAAGACGGCAACGCACGGCATGCCTTAAACTTTTGATAATGGTCGCTTTATTTCAAGCAAGAATCGTGGCATAGTATGAAATTCTCAACATGCAGTGGCACGACGAATTTATCCCCTGCACAATATCTTTGGGTGAAATAGGCGTTACAGCTGAATAATGTTATTCCTAACATCAGTAAAAGTCACAATCTGAAGCAGGTACCCGGTATCACGTAACAGTCTGGTTTGCGCTGGTGACTGGACAGAACATCAAGTGTAGTTTTTGGCGGTAGCAGCTTATTCGTCCGCCGCCAAAACCTCCGAATAAATATGGTTATCCAAGGAATGGTAAAAGATTGTATTTCTGCGCATTTAATAGTAATAACAATAAGAATTTATTCCGAATTTACAGGTGCATATCATTTTTACAGATACGGTTATTGGTGGGAAATCTCCGGTAATATTTTGTCTTACAAAAAAGTTTTATCATTTCCTTTCCATTCCAGGTATGGGAAATCCCCAATCTGAAAGAACAGGAGACTTCACTGTGCATACAAGTGGTGGATTTTAATCTAAATTTAGAATTTTTGTTATGCTTTAAGGTTATCTGGCAGAAATGATGGTCATGTCTAGTAAATGTGTAAAACCATCATTCAAAAAGAAGAGGAAGTAACTCAGCAGTTTCTTGCTGGAAAAGATTAATGCTGGCTAAATTACATAGGTGCTTTAATTTGGAGGATCATATACACTGAGCGAAGTACTACAGCAGATCCAATGTGTTTTTCAAAGGACACGCATGTCCGGGTTGATCAAAACGTCAAGATATACTGTACAGACAATAATAAATGATGCTCATAACAACATATCACCTTCCTGATCAAACGACCTATTTTTGTTTGTCCATGCTAAATTGGACATATGTCCACAGTAGCCGCCATGGTGCTCTGCATTGTGCTTAGTAGGCCGGTGAATGCTGGTCACACTCCTTTGAGTTTCGAAGTCGAGTCAAGAATCTGCTTCTGTAGATAAAGTTGTAAGCGTTTTCTCGCATTTTTGTATGCTGTTTGCAGCTACAGCGGACGAAATGGCACCAGTCAGTGAAGTACTGGATTAATAAATGTTAAAGGGCTTCAAGGAAGTATCCTCGTGTGGTGCCATAAGGATGTTTACCGCAGGTCACATGATTGCATAGGAGTTGCTTGAAGACGGATGCAGTGATATTTAAGAACAGTACTGATGAAATGTCGTAATTCCAATCTAATTGCAGGTTTCCAAGATTCTATTCAAAATAAGAATTGAGAAAACAGAGAGAGGGGTACCAAGGCGAAAGGAAGCTAATTATATGTAAATTTTAACTCACGTACATGATGTCATGCCTACTATTAAATGTATGATCCTGGGTTTCATGCTTATATTCTTGTTTAAAATATGCTATTCGCCGCGTTTTGGAGGTGCTGTTTTTGGGGGATACATCTAAGGATGTCTTAATTAGTGGTGGTAATAAGCGGGAGGTATGGATGAACAACCTCATTTACGAAGTGGTCCTAATTATTATTATTAATTGTCCATTAGATGTAATGGGAAAAGCGTGTAGTCACTTATCAGGGTATACTACCTCATACATTTGGCGGGGCAACTATACTGAGCGTTGTGGGACATAGTTGTGATTCGCTCTGTATGTTGGGGGTTTACCGGAGGATAGGAATCCTTCTAGCATACGACTAAACCGGATAGTCGGGCTCGAATCTCTGACGTCAACGGGAAGATGGTTTTATATTTTCGGCATTTAATAAGGAAGAAGGTAGCTGGGAGGTATTTTCCAGAAGGTTTCATTTCAACACCGTAGGCTTGATTGCAAAGACTGTAGCAATCTTCAGGTGTGAAATGGACGTTCTCACTAGCTGTGAGAGATATTTGTGTAAAGCCTTGAAGAAAAATATGAGGTTAGTCTTAGGATGTCTCATTCAAAGTGGCTGCAGAATGGGGGGCATACGCCGAGGCTCATAATCCTGGCCACATTCGTAACCAAGTAGCCTGGATGTAAGGTACCTCTACACACTCTCAATCTTAGGTTTGTTGTCTATACGGAGGCTCCCTAAAATAAACCAACGCTATTCTAACAGAGGTCGGGCGCAAGTTCTGTTCAGCAATAATTTGGCTTCGAGGTCAAGAAAGTTACGAAGTATATTGCCCAGTAGTATCCTGGACCTACGGATTTGTGTCGTAACGTGTCCAGATAATGTGAGGTGGTTAGGGTGGAAGCAGCCCTAAGTCAGGGGCGCTACGGTGACTGGTAGCACCGCAGTTTGCAGAGGCAACTGTGGACGAATAGAAGATGCTCCAAAACATATCCAACCACACTTATCCAAGTCGAATTGGGGGTTCCATGTGATGGGCTAGGTGGTCACTAGATCAGGTTCGCTCTGTACTAACCTTTGGAAGTGGGGCAGGTCGTCACATGAGAATGTGTATGCAACCTTTAGATCGTCAGCAAACAAAACGGTTTACCACCAGAAAAACATTTGCGAAGGTCATCAACATATGGGGTGAAAAGAAGAGGGCCGAGCACGCTACCCTGAACTACACCAGAAGTGGTCGGCCTAGGTTTAGAAAGCTAAGACTCGATTTTTACAACTTGTGAACGGTCATAAAGGAAAGATTTGATCCGGCCCAATGAGGGGCCAACAAGTTTAAGGGCTTGTAGCCTATGGATAAGTAGTGAATGGTCCACGCGGTCGAAGGCCTTGGAGATATCAAAATAAAGGACAAGGACTGGCTCACGTTGATCATGGCTAGCGGTTAAGAAGTTGAAGAAATTGAGGTGACAGGTTGTGGATGACCATGACCTTAAGAAACTATGCTGACTAGATGTGACGACAACATTGTTGAGCATGTGGTGGAGAATACCTTCTTTGACTACTTTCCCCATAATTCTAGACACAACTGAGTGATATTATAGGTCCGTTACTATCAACCTCGGTTTTGGAACCAGATTTGTGTCTACGTACTGTGAAGCACATCTTCCATATATCGTGGTGTGTAGTATGTTCGTGTGTTGTGTCACTGGATAGATTACCGTGTTGGGCTGTGTGTCAAACCTATTGTTCAGCAGCCACGCCGTCTCGGTGCCACTCACGACTTCTCCAATTGGTCCTACGACGACGCCTACCCACTGGCTCATAGGTTTTCCTTGTGATATAAACAAGTTTAGGATATTCAGGTCACGGTATATCCGTTTGATCAGTATACCGTAGAAGGTGAATCTGTCATCACCTTCTTTAACTTGCAAAGGCGGTGTATTCTCTTGTAGCTGAGAAGGCCTGACTTCCTGCGAGAAGTACGCCACTTCTCCTAGTTTCCTTTTTTTCTTATATCTCTCTCTGACCTGTGCGGGTCGTCTAAGAACGTTTTAACGGTGGTTGCGTGCCTACTTAAAAAATTCTTTTGGATGCCAACCAGTGCAATATGTTGTGCATTTGGCTTCCTTTCTCCAAAAGAAAGTGATATCCTCCCAGCCACGGTACAATCAGGAGATGATTTATAATAATAGTAGTAACAATGGTGTATTTCATAAAACATGGGTTGCACTGAGGCAAACCAGCTCACAGGTTTGATCATTTTGGTATTGTGAGCTGACCGCTATGTGCAATATCAGGCGACACAGTGATACCGTTTGAAGTACCACATAAGAAATGCTTTGGCAGAAAGGACGTTAACATCTCTCAGACAGTAAGCAATAAAACAGATAAACACAAACATTGTTGTGCTTCAGGGTGAAGCAAGCTCAGTTCAAAATTACGAGTTGATAAGCCATTGTATGAAACTTCCAATATTCTTGAAGTTAGAAAGGTGGTACAGTCGTGACCTTGGATTGTGTGCGTTCGTCACAGTTTTGATGGCATGATGCATGCCGATAAGTGCGATTACTAGGATTCCATATAAATGAAAGACTGGTTAAGCAAACGTTAAAAATGAATGTGGAATAGTGTGTAATTCAACAAAGATTATTCTTGTACGATAAACCCTTGGGTGGATGCAATAGATTGTTGCTCGCTGGACTCTAGATAATTGGTACGCTAATAAGGAACATAGTGTCGTCTGTGTAGGGTGCGTTTAGGATCCTGTATACTCCAGGTTCATTGATGTAGTGGTTCAAGGTTGACCGAAATTGAGATACGGTCTTGCAACATGGGACATCACGCGATAGCCTATTCCAAGTGGTAGCGTAACGGGTAGCAGGTTTGAAGATTTAAGCTGTTTGAACCCATATGGTGGTGTCAGTAGGCAGTCTTGGTCCCTAAGGTTTAAGGCACTGTGTCAGCGAACTTTGCTGCATCCCACTGGTAGTCACTTCACGGTGTAGGACTCTAGGGGAAATACTGGGGCTCGACTTTATTCGTCCTAACCACATAGGCCGTAATCGATTAGCATGACATCTGCCTCTGTATCAAGTACCGGGAAAAATAAGTCTGGTAAAGCATCATTGAGCTTTCGATATTTTCTGACTGTCACTAGGCTGCAAGCAACTAAGTATGGTAGGGCATTATTCTAGTAGTAGTCGCATACATATCTCATGGAGAATAAGTATAGTTTTATTCAAGCGAAAATTTAGGCGAATGAAGCCAATGAGGCGGTGTGATTTGGAACACTGTACCATTGCGTGTTCTGTGAAGGAAAGGTCAATGGAGTACCTTATTCTGAAGTAGCAAGTGCTACTTCTCTTTGGAGTGCAAGGTTGTGGAGTCAAAGATTAGGTGACATGCTCTGTTCACCGAAGAGCATAAGGTTGAACTTCTACTCATTTGGAGGTAGCAGCCACCTTTCTGACTTGTCAAAATCATTCTGCATGACGGACTGGTGCGACTGTATTGATCACGGTGAAAGGTGTACATTACTTTCGAGTCATCTGCAAAGAGGAAGATTTTCTCTGATTGAAAGCAGGCGCACATAACATTTATATACAATATAAATAGAAGGAACCCTAGAACGGAGCCTTGGATTACTACATTGGTGATACTTCCGCAAAGGGGACAGTGCCAGCCCGTTTCGACAGCTTGGATGTGGGTCAGATGAAATGGGGCTATCCAATCAGGCAGCTTGCCACTTGTCCCAAACGAGTTCAGCTTATGAAGCAGTGAGGGGCGGTGCACTTTTTCAGAAGCTTTTGCTAAATCAAAATAAAACAAGACAACAACTTTTCCATCACCTCCATTGTTGATTACGTGCTCGAAGAATTCTAGGCGACAAGTGACACAAGATTTCCTATACGGAAATCCAATTTATAAGTTTGTGATCTTAAAGGTGACGGATGATGGATTTTTTGCTGCTTTCTTCATTATACGTGAAAGGGCAGATGTTACGTTGATGGGGCAGTAATTTGCCGAGCTGAGTATGGGACCTTTCTTAAGGCACGGGGTAATGTGAACAGTCTTCCACGAAACGGGGAAAATGCCAGAGTTTCAGGACAGGTTGAATACTTTTGCTGGCAATATGGGGCAGTTCACGCCACTGTTTTTGGTAAAAATGCTAGGTACTTTATCTATTCCCCAACTAGGAGTGGGTTTCAGTGGGTTTTTGCGTCACCTACTCGGCGGCGAATAACGGGGAATTCCACAAAAAGGATCCTCAAAGTTGTATTAAGCCCTGCTTTCATACTTTTTGCTTCTGTGTTGGAACACATTCTTGTTGCCATGTTTTCTTGCCCCCGGTTTTGCATAAACTCATGAGGGTGTTTATATCAGTATCCCAATCTTCATGAAACCACATTTGGACTCGTCTTTCGTATTCCAATCTGTCCAAATGTAATTTGCTTTGGTTGAAGTTCCGTTTTAATTCGTTGTCATTTTGTTCCGTCCGAGGTTGTATAGGAAGCCATTACCATTCCGGTTTCATCTTAACTGTCTGGTTGAGACATTGGTTTTACGGACCGATGTTTTCGGTCCCTATCTCGGGGAATATTTTCATTTTGTCGTCGGTGCGTAACCCTCATCACTAACCCATCTCTCTTATCATATACTTTGATGCTTTGAATCAAAAGTTTTTGTCAAAGTACAGTGTCAAGGCGGCACTGCTGAGGTACTTTTTTGCCATACATTTTGTAATTACTAGACAGCACCACAGATACTACATAGATATAACCACACAAGTTGCGTTTCATCGTCCTTGGGAAGTACTTTGGCCAAGCATGGCTAAGGAAGGCTAAGTGCACTGCAAATAAAGGACTCACTGACTTTTCGGCCAATTCAAAAGCCGTTTCTGGACTGCACAATGAGTTCCGACCACGATAATTATATTTTGGTTGTACCACTTAACCGCGATTTGATGGTCCACTTTCAGGCGTTAGCCGAAGATATCAGGCTCACACTCTAACAGTTCTCCCCTATTTATTTGGGAAAATCTCAATGGTGTGTGTTAGCCTACCTCCAAAACAACTGAGAGACTAAAGTGGAGCACTGAAATATCGCTTTCTTTAAGAAGGCAATCTGACCTCGATCATTTTCAGCTCAAACCACATCAGAAGTTCTTGACAAATTTGTTGGTCTGGATGATTAGAAGGCATTTCGAAGCCACTTCCACTGCTTCTGGTGCTTTGAACCTAGGCCTAACGCCAGTCTGTTCACTCGGAAAACTCCATAAGGGCCACATTTTGTCTCGATGAAGTATCATGTCGGTAAGCACGGAGGATATGCCACTTTCCAGAATATATCCCCCCTCGCTATTTTCATGGTAATCTGGAAGACAATGCAGCAGCGCTAACGGCACACAACTCGATGTGCAGTGTAAATTTACCGCGTTTGATTTTATGGTATTTCGCTGTGTATGTTGATAACAAGAGTGGCATATATCGTGTTCAGGAAACCCCCTCGCCCATAACGGTACACCCTTGACTGCCACTTTTCGTTTTTTAGTGAATCTCAAGTGTTATCACTTTTCCATTGTTTTCTGTTGTGATCGGGCTTGAAATTTCGTCATACTTTTCGGATAATTTTCAACAAATGATGGCGGGCGAAAAGACATGCGCAGTAAAGAGGCCGGCAGATTTTCTATGTGAGCCGGCATTCAGAGTAGTGGTTCTGACGGCTAGTACTACGATGCTTTTACACACAGGACCCAGGCGGAGTACATAAAATTCATCAAATCTTGGCGTAAATGATACCGTAGGCTGTTCAGAGTGCGGATCGAAGATGCCCTTGTAGGTGTCATCAAAGTTCAGACGAAAGTTGAAAGGAAGCTTTTAGTTGATCGAGAGAAACCCAATGAAGGACTGACCAAAATGGAGAGTGGACTGGAATTCGAAACCCATTAGGTAAGTGAGCCATAAGGCCGAAAATCACCTAACCGTCGGTAAAGACTCCATAATCCAAGTAAACTTAATGGACTGTCCTGAACTCTTACGTAGAGTTCAGGACGATAATGACCGGATGCTATGGAACCAGATTTGTCGTCAACCAAACCTTACGTCAAGTAAACGGACTACAGTATATAAGTAGACAAATAAATAAATGTTTTGTTCTTGCGTTAAAAAAGATTTTAACGTGAGAGAAGTCAGTTTACAGGCTTCATCACGTTGATACATCTCAAAATATCTATAAGACTTGAGCCCTTAGTGGTACTGTCGGAATGTCATTAAACTCAATTAGAAACTGCCGAAGGTCCTGCTAGTTGTGAAATGAACAAGGAAACACTACGTTACAGCATACATAAAGTGTTAAAGTTTAGATAATAGTAAATATTGTCTTCATTTAACAGGTTTAACGTGAGGGATACCAGTTTACAAGCACCGTCAAATCCATAACTTTTGAAAGTATCCAGTATTAAATAACTTACATATCAAGTCATTAGTGTGCACAATCTTATTAAAATTTACTGAAATTCATGAGACGGATATGGATTCCCATCTCCCGTCACATTGATAGGTTCCATTATCAATATCAAAAGCGCGCAGTGTTCAAAGTTTGCGTTGTAACCAACCGACGTTGTTAGTCCATTCGCATAGATTGCTGATTAGTAATATAACAGTTTATTACTTAGAATGACCTTCAGTTTTTAGTTTGCTAACCACAAAGGACCCATTTATACAATCTGGAGTATCAATAAAGTATCCACAGTTATATAACCGACACGTATGGCTATATCAGCGCATATCCAGGACGCCATGTTACGTTTAAAGGTGATATAGATTAATTCTGCTGGGAATACTTGTTGTATTGGATGAAAATAGATGTTGAAGCAGTCAATAGTCCATAGACTTCGGGTATCTTTTGTATTAGCATAGGTGGCATCATTCGAGAAGTGTATTTGATGCGTAGTAAGTTCCAGTAGCAGGTCTACGCCGAAGCCTGGACCTGGCCTACGCAAAAAATCTTAGGCTACAGAGACTGACATTCCATAGCTCTGAGGACGTGCTGTTAGCACATAACTCACTTAGCGCTAAAGAGGGAGAAAGAATCTCCAGGCCATTTGATGCCCACGGGGAAAAGAATTTAGGGCTTCTAAAATTCTTTGATTTTTGAACACCGTGCTAACTGTGGAAGAAACGCGTTATATGAGGACTTGGTGTTGCTAAAGCTCAAAGGAATTTCCAGAGGATTTGATTTTGTTCGGTGCCACATAATTTTAAATTTCATGTGGACCTACTCGGAACTGTATGCTGTACTGTTTCTAGGGCGCACCCAAGGGCACTTAATCAGATGTATTCACTGACATGGGTCTAAAACGTGTGAAGAACAATTGGCAGCACTTAACCGATATCCTTCGGAATTCAGCGGACAATGTAGGAGCTCGACAATGACCTATCGTATCTTAAGCACCCTATTACGCCCACTATGTTAATCAACCTTAGTTGCGGCACCAATCTTAGAGGATGCACACAACAATCAAGCTAGGAACACAGGAGGCTGGATATGATGCCAAAAGTTGTCAAATCTCGAAACTCTCATCGAAAAATCTATCGAGGTCACTTCATCTGAGGTCATTAAATGCCGACTTGACACCTGTGTATCATGTAGGTGAAGGCCTATTGGCAAGCTAACTTAATTTTCATGTTCCAATCGTTGCCGTTTCTCTTCCTACATTTGCACATGGATGAAGGGTCATGGGAACTGGTGGTTCATTGATTCTAGATGCGGAAGCCAGTAAGGCGAAAGCTTCTTCCATTATGTCAACCACAATCACAACTGAAACCCGGAACCGTTCTCGGGGGTGTCTGTGTTCTTCGGCCACGATGCTAAGGTGACCTAAAGTTTTCTCG
This sequence comes from Heterobilharzia americana, assembly GCA_944470555.2. NCBI lineage: Eukaryota > Metazoa > Platyhelminthes > Trematoda > Strigeidida > Schistosomatidae > Heterobilharzia > Heterobilharzia americana. The sequence goes on along the minus strand of OX104132.1, from coordinate 29,697,393 downwards.
GAAGGTTGTAAAACGGGCAGTTAAATCAAGAATTCCATTAAGATACATAAACCATAACATGTACCTCAATGGTGTCAAGTAACGACCCCATAAAACTTGCGTGCGACCACTGCTGGAATACTGCCCGTTCGCACTGTTGATTCATGCATACTTATTCTTCTGCGATGCTGCATTTTATCAACATGCAAAGCTCATGTCTTCAAGTATCTGAAGGGTTGGCGACTGAAGCTATCTGATTTTAAGAAATATGCGGTTTGCACAGAAATGTATACATACCCGTAAAAATGATGTGTGCCTGTACGTTATTATTAGCGTTGTTACCATTCGGCAAAAATCCCTGAGGAACTTAGCCAGCGTTACCTTTCTGAAAGTGAACCTGCCGAATTGCTTCTCCTCCTTCTTTGGAAGACACTTCTACATATTCTTTAAACACGACTTCCATTTCCTCCAGAAAACCCTGTTAACTTTGGGGGCTGCAGACCTAGGGCTATTAAACCAGCGTTCATGTCTACCCGGATGGAGACAGCTACACTGGGAGCTTTCTGAGCCAGAAGACATCTCTCGTCACCTGGAATTCCCGTACATAAAGACATAGTGGGGCACAGTAGGAGCGGCCAACACGGAAACACAATCTGCTGCAGTTTGTTGTTAATTTGGCAGTTTGCACAGATACTGGAAACTGGGGAAGGAAACGTTGCACTGGTAAGTGCTACTTTCACATGTTTCTAAAGCCAACACCTGAGGGTTTATTCGGGAAATCGGGAAGTAGGCTGTTTCAGATAGTACGCTTAGTGTACAAAGCAGAGGTTACACCTATACAGTTGCACAAAGTTTCCAAACAAACTTGCAAGAATTACCAATCCCATTCACTTATTTGACCCTCTCACTATATGAACATTTATCAATCTTCGAATTACTCAAATTTCTGGATCGTCATAATGGCAACAAAAATCCGGACAGATAGTAAGATCCAGATCAATCCACCTATTAACTTTAAAGTGAACATATCCACAATGATGCTATGCAACAGACTTCTCTAGTACTTCATCTAACAGTGAATATACCTCCTTGATAATGCCGCATACCCCAACGTGAACATTGCCATTGGTCTGCAGTCCTCTGAGTTTTTATTCCTTTGCAACACAACATCAACTTCTGATAGCGTTGATCTATATTACTGTGAATAGTAACACCTGAATAGATATCCATTTAGATTACATGATTATATGGAAACCTACAGATTCCCCGAATCTTCAGTGTCTGTTCTTTTGGTCTCCGAAGCTATAAGGTTGTGAATTTATGATAAAATAGGCTTTTATCTAGCTTGCCGGGGCAGTGAGGAGACAAGTCAAACATGACGACTTCTTCTAACGGAAGTTCGGAATTTTGCGTGACCTAGGAGCCACCACTGGTGAAAAACAAAGTATGACTGAAAACGACCTTAACTTTAACACTCTGTGTATGCTGAAAAGTGGTATTTTCTTGTTCATTTCATGACTTGTGGAGACTTCTGATGTTTCTGATCGAATTAAATGACCCCACTTGTGTGCCATTCATGCCCGTATAATTTCGTAGATTTCCCAACATACATCAATGTGATGATGCGTGTAAACTGTCTTGTCTCATGTCAGATTACTAGTATGATAATAAAATATTCATTCACTAGCTGTCTCTTTGGGTGACTGGTTTCATAGATTATGAGTTTTTGATACACATATCAGTTCAAACTTCTTGTTGTAGGATTGGTGAACGGGGGTTCCTTTGGCTCTACATCTATCTTATTGGAATACGTTCTGAGGTTCGAATGGTCACAATTATCTTCCCGGTTCCGAAAAACCGAAAAGGGCAAAGGTACGATCATCAGTTAATCTGGTCTCAAAGAAGTGTCACTGCATATGAACTTCGTAAAACTCCTCGATTACAGCCCATTGGTAATGTAGGAATTATGGTGTGCGTGTGACCTCCTTTTAGAAGTATCAGGGGACGGAGCTGTAACAGCTGCTGAAGGGAGGGGCTCACAGTTTACAAACTAACAGAAAATGGGTCAGCACGGGTCTTTCTGCTCGCTCAGGTCGCGTTTCGGACTGAAGCTTAGAAGAGGTCTGTTAAGATAGAGGGGATTATGGGCGATGTAGTACATCATGATCATATCCCCCTTGATCCTCCGGTGTTGTACCGGGTGCATCTGAAGAGCAAGTAGGCGGCCTGGGTACGTTTTGTGCCGTTACCCAATCACCTTCTTTGTAGATCTTCTTTGTACCCGTTCTAGAATAGCTATTTCCTTTTTCAAGTACGGGGACATGACAAGCGAATTTTTTTCTAGATGAGAGCGAATGTATAGAGCATACACTGTGGTGAAAAGAGAGGGAGTTAGACACCCTAAGGTCTGTGAGAGGGACCCCGGGATTCCATAAGCTCTACGGGCTGCAAGGCGACAGTAGTCCGGGGCCCCAGTGTATCGTTTAGTGTAACTTCCAGATCTTGTTCCATGTTAGAGTGACAGATATTTACCTCAAACAGAGAGTAAAAACTGAGACTGTCCTTATGTTTGTCAACCATCATAATTTGGCATTTCAAGTTGAGAGGGAGCAGGTTTTCTGTGGCCCAATTAAGGATCTTCGTAAGATCCTCCTGGAAGACCGAAATATACGTCGGCTCCTGCATTTCCCTCCAAATCTTCAGATCATCAGCATACAATAGTGAATGCGAATTAAGGACTTCTGGTAGGTAATTGATGAAAGCAAGAAACAGTAAAAGGCCCCAGAAGAGAACCTTGAGGCACATCACTCATCGTTGGGAACCAATTAGATACAGAGGAGCCAAATCTAACTGATTGCATCCCGGTGTACAAATAATCTCCAAGCCAAATTAATAATTTCGCGTGTACACCCATGAGCTGAAGTTTCTTACAAAAAATATCATGATTTGCTCTGTCAAAGGCCTTAGAAAAGTCAGGTGAACCAATATGTATAGGCCTTTTCTGCTCTACAGGGGGTGTTCAGCTATTCCAAGCTATCAACAAGTTAGTGTTACATGACCCTTCTGGTAGAAAGCTATGTTGATAGTCGTTTGGGATTGATTCCTTAAGTAAGTGATCACGAAATGAGTTGCTTATGGCTCGCTGCATGACCTTCGCAACTGAAGAGATCAGAGAGATTGGTCTGTGGTTGGAGGCAAGTAGTTTGTTTCCAACTTTATAAATTGGGATGACGGCCACCCGTTTTCAGCCAGAGGGTAATCTGCCTTCCATAGACGAGCATTTGAAGAGGTTTGCTAGTGGGGCTCACAGAACTGCAGCATACTCTTTGGGTACTCTTGGGTGAATCGCATCAACTCCTGCAGACTTGCTCGGGTTCAGTTTCTTTAATATTTCCATAATTATGGGGGGCTCAAACTCCGTATAATTTAGCCCTTCTGTAATACGGGTGTCCGATGGATGAGTGGTTTTGCCCGGTAAATGACAGAAGTTGTTTTGGAATTCATGAGCTAGTGGGTTTGCTACTTCGGAGTTGGAATGGAGGGTCTATAAACTAATGGATTCCTGTAAACTAAGTGAACTGTTACTCTTCTGTTTCATCAGTGAGTACAGCATCCCATGATTCCCATCCAGGGTTCTACAAAGTTGTATCTGGTGGTTTGTTCTGTCATTTTTGATTCTCGAGTTCATCTGTTATGGGTGTCTTTATAATTTAGCCAGTCAAAAGGGCTATTAGTGTACCTCCATAGATTCCAAGATGACCGTTTACGCGTGCTTGACTTGAGTCAGGAGTTATAGGGTTTGTTGGTTCTTCTTGGAATCGGAAGTGTTATCTTTTATCTTCTGGGAGATTATGCCCTTCAGTAGATCCCATCTGGCATCAAGATCCGGTAGGTCATCGCAATTTAGGCGAGCGAAACCTTCTAAACCTAACCGGACCCGCTTAAAATCAGTCCTCCTGTAAGTCCTGACTAGTGGCTGATAGGGAACGGGGGCTTAGATACAGAAATACTAAAGGAGGCAAATGCATGGTCACTCAGGCCAAGGGGTTTGAAAACATTCAGGTCGATTACCTCATTGAACTGATTTGTGAAAATATAAATCAGTTCATTGGGATAACGAAACAAATAGCTTGTTTCTCATTTACCTACCTTTTTTAACTCCTTTTTACCCATGTTATGTGATTGCCTTAATGTAGTTTTATGCAACTGTCGTATCGTCTGAGTCGTAGTAGACCTTGATCTAACACCAAAACTTTGCTTGTGATGTCTCTGCCACCCCTTCCGTCAATTTCGTTAACCCCTAAAGGTATCACCTGGATGCCCAAAGAGTTGATTCAGACATTCACAACTGCTGTTATCATTTGTCTCAGTTGAAACGTTTTAGTGAGGATGCCTGATTTATTTAAGCTTCATGACCACGTGGACTCACAATAATCGTCGGCAAGGAAAGCTTGCATGACAGGTCCTGCAAGTATCACCCATGTTGCTAATCTTCACCCAAGTTCGGTTACCCATGTACTAGAGTCCGGTAGGGGTGATGAATGCGTTCTAGAAAGCGCGTTTAGGAATTACGGAATTGGCTGTGCAGGTAACACACGCATTGTGACTAAATAAAGCAAATGAGACTGAAAAGCCCTCATGTTGTGCCGACATTTACATTTGAGGTCAAGAAGCCTGAGGCACTTTGGGGCTAATTTAAGCGCAGTTCACTACGTGAAATTTCAGATCTAATTACATCGGGTGCCGGGGAAAAGGTAGAATAAACTTGGAATATGATCAATTTGTTTTTCTGGGTGTAAAGACGATGGACAGCTACTTGTAGGATCGAAGCTGCTCTATGGAAGATTCATGCTGTAGAAGGTTGGCGGAGGAAGAGTTCGGGTGGTGAAATCCATGTTTAACCCTAAGCTGCAGCCATATCAAGTTGTGCAGTACATGAAAGGGACAACGTCTACAAATATGCTCCTACTGCGATCATCTCGCAACATGGGCTTCCCCTGAGGTAAGGCAGAAAAATAAGACGTAAACTTCGGAGCTGTGTTGCGGATGACTGCAGTATGGGTATTGGGTTCCGCACTCTTCTTGATGAGTCCAGCTTAACGTTTCATTTTCGTATAAGTCATGTGAACTTCCCATAGTACGTCAAATGTATACGCAATTACAAATCAAGTGCATCAAAACTCCCCATACAAGGACGGTTTAAATTCCTGCGAACGGTTCCGCAACACACCAGTAGCCCCGAAACTTGGGATACTAAACTCAGCATACTGAGTGTGGGTCTGCCGTCCACATTACAACAACAAAGTAAACACGACCCTCAAATATTTTTGAAACATGTAAATTGTTCTAGAAACCATCCGAAACAGTATATTCGTGAAACGCTTTTGTACCACCCTATACACACTAGGGAACACACAGTATTTCACAGAAAAACGTAAGGTAGTCTTTGCGTTAAAGCAAAACAACTTCCTACACCGCATTCACCTGCTCCATTCCTGATTGTGATTTCAGTTCCTACCTCCAACAGATGGTGCAAACATTACGAGCTTAACAGCTTAATTCAGAATAATGGTCCTGTGACCCGCCTCATGAAGTTGAGGCACTCGGCTCAAAAACCTTAAGTCTCACCTTAACCTCCAGACTGTATTTCTCCGCTGAATTTGGACAGCAGTTCCACCGCTGGACAGGAAAAAGTTCTCACAAATTCAGAGTCACCATCCTCAAGTAAGCGAACAATTATCTGACATGTCTACGCATTAGACAATGAAGCTATTCATTATACTGGCGAAGGAGGACAAATAGAAGTGTTCAAACATTTTCAAAACTGCAAAAAATATGCTGTCCACCTAAATATTTCCGGCCAACTGTATCCGCTGCACGACCAGTCCTCTTGTCCTTGAGGAGAGCGTGCAGGTGCATGTTTGACGTTCATCTCGAGTTGCGACAACAACACATTTGATGTGACAGCTGTTCAAGGATAGGCTCATATTAGTGTAACCGAAACTGCTTATGCGGGAAGTAATAGTGTTTTAAGCGAATATGATACGCCAGCCAGCACTAAAGAATAATACTGACGTGTCCAGTGTGGCTAATCGACACATGGACTGCTTTTTACTTGAGTTGCAGCAGTCCACATAGCACATAAAGAAATCTCACTTCAGAGTAGAAATATTACCATAGGCAAAGAGGTTGATTAAAGCCACACTCAAAGTTACCGTTTCACACGCTATTTAAATAGAACTATGACTAATGATGTCATTCACCCCATATTAAGCCTACACGTGCGAGTGGGCATGTTGCCGTACGACTAAAACATTATAATATCATATTATATCATTATATTATTATATATTATACTATAACATAATATTAACATGTAACACATCTTGCCGTGACTCAGCAGGTCGGGGTTGACATCACACGCCACACAGAAATACGTAATTTGCTCAGAAATGCTTAACGCCTTCAAAAACGGCGTAAGCCTGTACGCTTATAAATATGATTATTAGTGATCATAAAAACTACTCCGAGGTACTCTCTGGATCAGTCCTGTCCCTCAAACTACTTGCTTGAGTATGTTTGACTCCCGTAAGTACAGAAGTGCACAGTTTTGCTATGCATTTCAAGGAGGTAGATGGAAAGAACTCTATTATCTACAGACTGTTCCACTGGTGACACTATCTCAAGTTGTAGGAGTTCCGATGGCAGGAATTTTTTAACAGAAACAGCTTTCCATGCTGTTCATCATGGCGTTCAATGTAAGACTTCAGACGCACCCTACCGATGACCGCGTAGGATGGCTGCCAGCTGAGAGAACAGCAGACCAGTCCATGTTATTATTTTTTGGCTGGGTGAAAACATCTAACGGTTTCTCGTACAGCAGCCTAGTCAAAATATCGCACTACTGGGGGCTAACGAACTTCCGGTTTCTTGGTTCAAAATGCATTATCAAGGTGGACAGTTTTGCACCTAACTGAGGAGAGCTGGCCAAGATGAGGATCATCAGCATCTGTGTCATCCTGCGGAACAACTTTTCGCCACTCCTGTTCCTGCCCTTCATTGAAGTCACGGCGCTAGTGATTTCCTCACCCGTCCTTCTTTTTGCTGATGACAGCAAAATTTGGCTTCGGTTGAGCCTTTCTTCCTTTAGAGTTTGCGCCTTGTGGAATGTTGTACTGTGGGATTTCGGACTCAGATTTGTTGTTTGAGGATAGGAGAATGTGAGTCCACCACACGGATCATACGAGTGCTTACCATCTGAACTTTTTCCAGAAGGTTTCTGTCACCTTTCAAATAGGGATTTGCCACCCGCGTTGCATTCCCTTCATCACACTCCTTTTCATTTGTCGTCTTTTCCCCGTTCGCTTTGGTCTGTCCACCTCATCTCTAAACTCATCCCCGGTAAATGCACCCAGTGACTCTTACCTTTCGGTGACAACACATATACTTTTCTCATCGTCCACAACACTCAATCTACAACTACGTCCAGTAGGATCAGGCAAGGATTAAATTTTATGAGATTTCTGTGCCAGTCAACCACGCCCAACAATTCCGAAGGGATGTCGACACAAGTTCAATACGTTGCACAAACTTTCCCACCCAGGTGTACTAGCCACCACCAGGCTTATTGCACTACGTTTTTGCTGTCCCGGATAGAGCGAAGACGTTAGGAGCGGGCTCAGCCATGCTCAGCTTGTCGGAAGCACAAAGCCAAGAGACACATAAAGAGTCTCTTAGGTTCTTTTTTAGCTCCAGACATGCGTTTCAACCACGTCCATATAGGTATTGTGTGACCTCTGCCATAATCTAATCGATGTGCCTACCTCTTCACCCGCGTGGATGGCCAGAAGCAGTACCCATTAGGGATAATACTGCTGAAGCTGTTGTTGGTGTTTTCTTAGGAAGGCGGATCGTTGACTTTGGATGTCCACCTTACGTAACGATCGACCGTGGGCGTCTGTTCGAGTGTGGATTGTCTTGCGCTGTGGCCGCACTGTTAGGTTGCACTTGGTCCCGGATGACTGCCTACCATCCACAGGCAGGCGGCATGGCAGAATGTTTTCCTCGACAGCTGAAAGCTTCCTTCTCAGCTGCAAATATATCTCTTTGGACCGAGGGTTTGCGCATAATCCTACGGGGTATTCGTAACACGCTGAAAGCAGATGCTGTATGCACTTCTGCATAACTCGTCTATGGGATTACTCTTCGCCTACCAGGTCAGTTTGTTTCTCCTTCGAATTTCAAACAGTTTTTCGACGGGACATCTTGCGCGGCTCGGCTTACAAATGCAGTGCGCTCAGTTAGGCCTACTCCTGTTAGACCACAAACGAGTGGTGCCTCCATTCGCCCAATTTTACAAAGGACGTCACACGTGTTCATTCGCCGCGATACCGTCCGTCGACCACTCAAACCACCTTACGATGGACCATTCAAGGTGATCAAGCGGCATGAGAAATTCCGTATAATCGAGCAAAACGGATGTGAAGATGCTGTTGGTATCGACCTTTTGAAACCAGCTTATTCAGAAGGCAACCCCATCATAAGCGACGTTTCATCTCACCAGAGCCGACCGGAGAACAGCCCAACTACTGAACTTCTTGACAATGTGCCTAGTAAGACACAGATGCAGCAGCCACCAGCGCAACATAAAACACGATCAGGTGGAACCGTCAGGTTCCCGGAGCATTCGAAGTCCTAGTAGTGTGAAATGAAATGTGTCGACCATTCTTTTTGATTCAAAATTTTTTGAGGGACACCATATTTTTATCTACCGGGAATGCGAAAATCCCCGTACATTTGGCCTTTTTATGTCAATTTTTACTACCACTCAATGGAACTTTTCAAAAAATGGAAATAGGCGTAAACTTTATTTTCGATACATTTATATATAAATGTTTCCCGTTTTTACGAAACGCTTTCTTGGTATTAGGGATTTTTATTCATATTCCAGGTGCAACGAGCACTGAACGGAGCGCCACAGGACACTGAGGACCGCGATCGACGCACAGTTCGATTTACTGTGTTTTATTTCTCATTTATCACGACGCCCTAGAATAATTTCAGACAACCAGTGGCTACTTCTCGCGTGAGCCCATCGGAAGAGTTTTGCAAGTGGAGAAACCGTTGGTTTTTTACCCCGGCTGGATCCTCACGAAACCACTAAAGGGGGCCGTCTGTAGCGTCACACACTTCCTCGAGACCAATGGCTATGGGTTTGACGAGATTCAGTATGGATGCCGACCTTGATAGTTTAGCTGGACTCGCTAAGCTTAAGGCACTGGGTCAAGCATCCTCGCCAATTGGCGCGCTGTTGTGTTGCGTTGCACTGCTCGTTGTCGACCTCCTAGCCAGTCAGTTGGAACGCGTTGGTATCTTGGCATGACCTCGCAAATATACTATTCTATCTGACTAAGCTGTTGCGTTCTTTCTTGGTCTCGTATTCGTGGGTATATAACAAGTCCGAATAATTAGTGATTGGTCTTTGCGTCTGTCAAGTTCGCAACAGGACAATTCCTAAATTCTTACTGTACTATTTTCTTACTCGCCCGTGCAAACAAGCCACGAAAAGACCCCAGGTCTTACAAGCATGGCATGGCTTCTCAACTAACTCAACCTACAAGTCGCCACTCCAAATTTACAGAAAATGCCCATTTGTCTATTGTCAAAAGATGAAAACCATGATGTCAAAGATGATGCACCAAGTACCGCGCTCCTTGAGTACTGAAGTGTTTTGTCTCGTCTGTACTGTACTCGGAAATAACTGTACATAAGCCCTCTCATTTGGAAATTTCCTCTACGAAAGTTAAATTTCACTGGAAAAACGTTTGGCTACAGGAAGTATAGCTCTCAGTCGGTCAATGCTATCACTCTTCAAACGGACAACTGTGTGGTAGGTCTAACTGCCTTGATCAACTGCTATGGCTCAGGTTGCTGAAGCTACAGCGCTACTTATCTCATGCGATCATATACCTTGGACCTGTGGGAAGCTTTGGGCACTCTTAGTGTCGCACAGTTGGGCAATCCTAGGTGAGGCTGACAACTTACTTTATCTATCATTGCTTTTCTACGTTTCACCTGATACAACCATCTGTGTATCTCATTTATATCTCCCTAATCACCACTAGAAATGAGTAATAATGGAGTCCTAACCAAATCTGGTATCAGGAACATCTCAGGCAAAGCCTCACCCCAGCTACCAACCTTCTCATCAGTGGTAGTAACGAGGGCCGGAGGCAAAAAGCTTAGTGCCGCCGCAAAAGATCACGGGTCGACCTTAGGAGGATATTTGCAACGACCGCCTCCTGGAAAAGTCGACTTCCTGTCCCTGCTGTGGTTCACCAACGGGCATGTCTTTCTGGTGCCACCAACCCAAACCCTAGTCTACCTGTGAAGGCTACCACTGGGACTGAAGAGAAGGAGAAGAAAGTCGTTAATCAAACCTCCTAGTCAAGCTGACGACCGTCATACATGTGACCTCACCGTAGTCAGGGGGATGCTGCTTTCGAGTGTAAAATCTGAAACAAGTGGGTGCACAGTCAGTGTGACGAGGACATACTAGACCAATATTACGCCTTCATGGCACTCTACCCATTCACGCGGTTCTGCTACATCTGCCCACAGTGCCGTATAAGGCCACTCTTTTCCAAAGGCCCGCTCATGGGGGTCGCAAAAGACATTGTAGTGACTACTGTGATGCCGGCACCCACACAGACCACTACCACGGGCCCAAGCAGCAAGAGTGTCAGCACTGAACCCCGGCCAGTCACACCGGTGAATAGTTCGAAAAGACCAAAACGATGACGGGTACGCTACCAACTACATTCTTCCCTAACCTTGAAGCCACTTTAGAGGCTTGCCCCACTGTGCAACGAGAAAAATGGGTGATAGTGGAGAAGAAGGTGCACCCTTCCCACAAAAAACCACCCACAGTACACGAAAATAGAGAAGCTGATGACAGGTCTAACTCCATCATCTTATTTGACGTCCATGTGTGCCATGATAGTCTCCTTGAGAACAGAGAATCGTTTGCCAAGCAGCAATGGGAAACCGTATGCACCACACTGGGAGTGGGTAGCCTAGAAGCAAAACTGTGCAGGCTCTACAAAGGCAACTACCCACCTCAGGGAAAGCCTCCGCCAACGAGGGTTACCCTAAGCTCGGCTAAAGAAGCGGAAAGATTCTTGCTGATGTCACGCACACTAGTCATCAACAGGTCATCCAGCATTGGAGCCAGATCACACCGCCCTTGGTCAGCAAGAAAAGTATCTCGCGAGGCACCCCAAACGCTGAAACCAACAACTATGGTTGTCCACGGCATACCAGAACGACAACCGGCACAGTCGTAGAAAAGTATGCTTACGACGTCTAGCAATGGCAGTGGTTGTCAGCGAGGATGGGGTTAAATGGGATAGTAGCGGCGGCGGTCGCAGTCTGCCACCTCCCTCACATTTGACGACGATAACAGCACCCCGGTTGATGGCTGTTAGCTTCGGCTATCAAGAACGTTCAACCGGTATACTGCAAACTTGGTATACAGTAAAAGGTAACATCAGTGGGAATGTCCGCTGCTGTGAGGGCAGGCCCAGGACACTCAGACAACAGCAAATGGCGGCACCGCCCACCGCCGAAGCCACCGTCACTGCCAACAGACAAGATGCACAATCAAGCCTGGACTCTGTGAAACCCCCAGAAACCATTGAGGGAAAAAACGTGATTGGGCCGGTTCCACTGGAGATGGCCGTTCCATGGCAAGTTTCGCCAATTACGCACGACTCCCTGCGGTCTGCCAGCACCAAGATACCTTTTGGCGTTAGAAACATAGCCAAGTGTCTTTACAGTAATGTAAGGGGACTTAGAAGTAAAATGAAGGAATTATAATTTCTCTGTTCCTACCCTGCTCCAATGATCTTAATCCTGACGTCGAAACTAGTGTAGACGGTATGCGTCTGTTCAGGAGAGACAGGGAGTTTAAGGAAGGAGGCGGATTGGTGATTATTATAAGTGATAGCCTTAAAAGCGAACGAGCAACTGAAACCCTACTTTCAAGGCTCCCAGACTCCATCTGGTGTCAATTTAAGGTTAAACACACCAAGTGCCTGGTAGGAGGCATCTACAGAACACCTACTGGCAGCGTGGAAGATAACCGACAACTGCTGCAAGTATGTCCCGGGCGACGTCCATCGGATATGGCCAGGTCATTATAGCCGGCGACTTTAATGCTTCGCAGCCAGGGGGCTGCGTCCTGAAAGGCCTAAACGGAGAGAACATCTCTGGACTGGAGATCGCCGAAGCCTTCAGCGCCACCTTCGATACGCAACTCAATACGTCCCTATCAAACCAAAATTACCGACTGTCTGACCGAAATTCAGCACCACCAAACGTAGTAGAGTCACCTGGAATAAAGGTAACTCCTGCCATGGTCCTCGAAAAACCGTCAAAGCCTCGCCCAGGGAAATCACAAGGGTGTGATGACATCCAACCGGCTGTGCTGAAACAATGCGTGGGTGCCTTGTGCGGTCGGCTGTGTAACCTGTTTCAACACTCCCTGGACAATCACATACTTCCACAAGAGTGGAAAAGTGCTATTCCGTCCCCCATCTTCAAAGGTGGAGACAGGCAGAACCCAAAATGCTACCGACCCATAGCCCTCCTACTAGTTGTGTCAAAAGTAATGAAGGTTATGGTAGAAGACCATCTCAGGGAGTACTTAGATAAGAGGGGAGCGCTTAGTGATGCACAACATGGTTTCAGAAGGGGTAGGTCTTGTGCCACAAACATTCAGGTGGCAGGTGATAAGTGGACGGCATGCTGGGACCTCCACATTCCTGTCCACGTTATTTTCCTGGATTTTACTAAGGCCTTCGACACAGTTCCACACACCGTTCTTATTCACAAAATAGAAAGGTTGGGCATCAAGGGACAAGTGCTTTCATGGTTGCAGGACTATCTAGACGGTAGACAATTCTGTACAAAAGCCAACAGAGTTTGCTCGATTTCGAAGACATTATCATCCGGTGTATCACAAGGGGCGACTCTGGGTCCGCTGCTATTCCTTCTTTCTGTGAACGACCTTCCACTGAATCTCAGCCCCCCAATTCTACTCTACGCTGATGATGTTAAGCTATAGAGAGCTGTAACGTCGGAAACAGAATCAAGTGCACTGCAAAGTGATCACAGATTACTTGCGGAGTGGGTGGACACTAACGGACTCGCATTTAACCTAGATAAATGCCGAGCCATATTTTTCCGCACCCCAGACTCTCAGAAGGTACCCTGTTCTCTCTGTGGAACACAACTCTGCCATACCACCACAGAGAAAGACCTAGGACTAATACTAACTGACAAACTAGACACCAGCCCCAATTATCCACCACAGCCTACGCGGTACTGCACTTCATGCGCAGACAACTGGGTGCCCTGACCCTGGAACTCTTGTTGAAGCTGCATAAGACCTATATACAACCCCACCTAGAAGTACACAACGTCATTGCACCACCATATCTGAAAAGACGTGGACCTCCTGGAGAAAGTCCAAAGGCGAGCTACAAAGGGTGTCTTGGGTATGAGACAAAAACTATATCGGGAAAGGCTGAAAGATCTGGGCTCTTCTCCCTGAGCTACCGCAAATTATGTGGTGACTTGATGACGGCTTACAAAATACTCAGTAACCCAAGTCGTCCGAACAGTAGAATCCTACCGAACGGTCACTATGGCTCTCCTCGTGGTAACCCGAGGAGGATAGCTCACCAAACAGCGAAAACCTGCATGCGACCACACTTCTGTCTGTGGGTCTGCAGCCACTGGAACTCATTGCCTGTTGAGATTGCTACTGCTCCGCTTGTTGACAGCTTCAAGAGGAGGTTGGACAGTTAAGCAGCGACGCACTACTTGCGCTCATCGAACTGGGATGTGGACTAGGCTAGCACCACTTAATAACTCGATACGACCAACCGTTGCTAAACGCTTCGTAAAACCACTATCACTGAGAACTTGGCTTAATCTTATACCTTCATGTAGACGTCCTCTGCAGTTACCGTCCTCTACTAAGAGAATTACTATATTCCCATTCGTCCTATGTTATCTATTCTTCTTACTTATGACTTTACGTTCTCGAGCTATAACGAAAGCTCTCTTCATCACCTATTCCCCATGAACCTACCCATGTTTATTCTTCCGTGCTGTTTCCTTTTTCCTAATCTTTTTTTAATATGTATTATTCTTCTTCTTTTTTCTATTTCGTCTCTCTCTGCACTTTCTGTCCCTCGATTTCTCTGCACACATTTTTCATCTCCTTTCTACAACCAGTCCGAACAATTGTCTGCTGGCACGACATTGGAGGAACCCATCTGCACCACAGTCCTCGGAAGAAAAAGCAAACAAACAAGCAACACTCCCGACGAATCTAAACAACACCCAACTGCCCGTCGGGCTAATTAGAGCTACAGCAGTAGAATGGGTAGACATACTGCATTGGAACCCACCAAAAACCTGGAACCGTTCCGCAAGACCTAGAAGCAAGCGCGAAAAAATCAATTGGTTTACACTAGCTCGTTAAAAAATATTGGATATTGAAGGAGCCAAGCTATTTACCATGATAAAAAAGCCTAAAACAGCAATAACTGATCTCCAATAAGTAGATACTGGAGCCAAGAAACTAACATTTCCCTACACTCACACTATTGGTTTATTTTTGGACTTTACATTGGCTTCAAGCTTTGAACTTTAAGGTCATTAAAAGCGGAAGGACAAGCTTTGTGCTACTCAAGTTGTGTGGCGCATTCGAAACCTTGCTCATCCGCTTTTTAGTTTCGGCTTTTATACTGCCCTGTCTCTTCGTTATCAAGCCCTACAGTTTGTTAGTTGTTGTTTCTTATTAAATGTAGATACAAACTATGTACTTGGCGAGTCATCAGCTAACGTTTTTTCCCTTTCCTTTGCAGTTTCTTGTGGTCACCACTAAACTCACACTCCTCTACTCGTCCCCTGCAACAAAGTACCTACTTACAGGCTGGACAAAAACCTATCAACAGTTAGTCGTCACAGTGAATCTAAAGAAGACGTAAACACTTACTCATTAACAATATAGAACGTCATAAAATGCCAATATACATGTATCCTGCAGTTGCTGCACCTGATCGGCATTCTATTGACTATGTTTCACAGGGTCACCCGGAGGGACCATCAGGTGTCCAACAGGGTTCTGCTGTTGTTCCAGGAGAGATAGTTTTCTCTTCAGCTGCAAACCTGATTACTGGCCATGGGACGTATCGTAGTGCAGATGTATCATCTGATACAGTAGATGGTAGTGCTGGTGCGAATTTGGCTTCAGTTATTCACTCACACACCGACCCTTTGCTTAAAGGAGGCTCAGGCACCCATGTAAGCAATATACACACTTCCCTTACTGGACGTGTGAGAATAGTTAACAAACTTGTGTATGTTGAGCCACCGAAAGCTCGATATTTTGGCAATGTTGGAGATACAGTAGTTGGCCGCATTGTAGAGGTGAGTGGTCTATGTTTAAAAAACTTGAGTAATTACCAACGAGCAGTTTTATAAATTAAACACTGGAGTCGGTAGTGTAGACTTGTAAGTGCTTAAACTTGTTGCTTCTCATATCTTGTGATCAATCATAGCATTATTTTCTGTAACTCGTCACAAGGAGCTAAAAAAAACCTTTAGTGTCTAAATATTTTCCACTTAATGTACATGAGACAATGCTACTGTCGTTCATTTGTTGTATTTGTTTTGATTAAGATATTTTGTGGAGAATTTAATCTCTCCTATGTATTAACCAGCTTATACACTCCTAATACTTTAAGTTTTGTTTTTCACGATTTTCCGGTGGGCTTCGTCTGAAATTTCCAGATAAAGTTAGGAGGAATAACCCTATTTTTCTGTGTGGGCTTAAGTTCTTAGTAGTAAAGATAGTAGACCAGTGGGTCTGTGTTAATCCTTGCAGAATATAATTCTGTAATGAACTGGTTTCTCCGTGAATACGTTAACCAAAGATTCTGACACTACTTGTTGAGGTAAAAACTTCCAGTCGTTGACCACACGATAGGAGAAACGTAGATTCATGCTAAGTTGATTCGATCGCGGATTTAGGATTTTCTTGTGATGCCCTCGGAGACAATCAATTCTAGCAGGAGAGAAAAGATGGAACGTATCAGTACCTAAGTCATTATTAAGAATACGGAATGTTATTATGGAGTCACCTTGTTTCTCTCAGTGAGACGAGCGACAGGAACGATTTCGTTCCCCATCGGGGAGATTCAAATGGCCTGACAAAAGCTTAATACCTACCATTTGAACACGCTCAAGCGCATGAGCATCCTTTTTTAGGCATAGACTGGTCGTCTGAATACAGTATTCCATGTGAGGCCTGATGTAAAGTAGTGAACCCTGAACATATCCTGCTCAAAATATTTGCAAGGTCCACAGATGGACCATAATACACGCGAGCCCTTTGCTACAGCTGCATTAGTGTGCCTAAGGTTCCAAGTCATAGCTTCTTGTGACACTTAAGTCTTCCAGTTCAAAGACTGCGAGTAGTGGTGTGCCATTAATGGTATGCCGTAAACAATTTCTGTGACCAATGTACGTTATTGCACTTTTATTAGAGTTGATCTTCGAACACCAACGTTTGGACCATCCTACCTGTTCATCCAAATCCGCTTAAAGTGCATGCCTATCAGCATCACTACCCATGACTCTCCAAACGTTTACATCATCGGGGATAACCGCACCGAAGAGTTGGGAATTTGCGGTAATTCGTTAACATATAACAAGAGAAGTAGGGGACCTTAAGAAATTCCACTCATCACAGATTTTCACCTGAAATGTCTTATTTCCCCTCACTCTTTGCCTTCCTTTGTATAAAAAGTTTAATCCAAGCTTTCAGTGAAGCACCACTCTCGAAAAAGGAGAGGTTTCCTAGTAATTTTACGTCAAACACTTTATCGAATGCCTTACTAAAGTCTATGAACACGGCATCCATTGTCAGCTTTCAACCACAGGTTGAAACCTATTCCTCTTTCGCAATGAAGTTTGCCAAACAGGAGTATCCAATACGAAAACCGTCCTGTTGTGGTGCTAAAAGGTTATTTGATTCAACGAATAGTTTTTTAAAAGCCTAATAACTATGCTAGTTAGACTTACGGGGCGAGAGTTAGCCACCAACTGGCTACTAATGGCCTTAAAAACTGGGCTGATTGTAGCATCTTTCCAGTCTCTAGGGCAGCGAGTCTGAGATAAGAATATATTGAAAATATCAGTAATTGGGTCAGTAATAATGTCCGCCATCAAAGATAATCCGGAGTGTTTAAGATTTATGAGCAACTGTAAGACTTTCCTTTGTTATGAACACTTTATCTATTGGTAGGGCAGTGCTGACATCAATATTGACCACTTTACTACCAAGATCTACAGAGACTTCTCTGAAGCCATTCTAAAGGCATTCAGCTGTGGACAGATTAAATTCCGTCATACAATCTGACATTTTGTCCATTGCCATAAGGGGAATTCCATATTTCCTTCTAGTTTTTCTTCTAATGAACGTGAACAGTCTTTTAAGTGAATTTTGGCATTCATTCACAAGCTGTTCCTCATAAGACATTGAGACTGTGCAATAAAAGTTTTGCACAGACTATGGTCTTTACAGTACTCAGTTTTAAATGTTTCCAATCCACTTCCTATAAGCGAATTCTATAAATGTTTCCTCCACCTTAATAGTTTTTGAGTGTCTTTATCAAACCATCGAGGGCAATGTACGGATCTTCGTGGAGTCGACCATTGAGTAAGTGGCGTCTCTGCTTCTTCGAATAGAATTTTAAACCTATTCATACGTTCTCTATTGATGAGTCTTTACCGATAGTCCAATCGTTACCGACTGCACAGCCCTTATACTTGAAACGTCTGCACGCCGCACATTAGGTCTAGGGGGAGCAGTATTGTAATCAAACGCATACGTTCTGAAACCGAAAATTAGCAGTACATGATCGTTGCTAGCTAACACAGAAGTATCGCAGATCCACAATATCTTCACTTTGGTGGGTTAAAACCGAATCTAATAACGATGGCTTGTGTTCAGAATCGTATCGTGTTGCACAAGTTACGTTTCGAACTAAAGTAAATTCTAGTGCCGTTTAAAGTAGATCATTTTCGAAGGAACTGACCGAGGCTGAGACTGTTTGCTCCATCCAGTTTATGTGTGGAGTGTTCAGAGGCCCACCTATTAGGCATCTCTTGCAATTACTCCAGTTAAGTATATGAGTTATCACGAAGCCATTGCAAGGCAAGATGGACTACGGTAAATTAACCCAATAGTACAGAAACCTTTCTTTGACTTCAGCTCACAGCTGGCCACTTCCCAGGTACCGCACTCATATGCTTTTAAAGTGACTGATCGTACGTGGATGTCACCACGAACATAGAGTACTATGGCGCCATCATTGCGACCCACAACCCTATCTGTCTTAACATAGTGATGCGCTGTTAAAAGTGGCGTTAAATCTAAATCCTTTATTAGCTAGACTTAAGTAACAGCCGCTACATCAGGAATAAGTTCATAGACTACATTCTTGAGGTCTATCATTTTATTTCTAATGCTACGAACATTGGTTTGGGTTACTTTCACAATGTTTGACAAGTCCCATGACCCACCCATATAGGCCTTGAGGGCATTCGTTTTCAAGACCTCACAGCCCCAAAACCCACAATTTAAAGATTTTCTCCATTAATTTATCGAAGTGGTCGCTCCTCTTCTTTTTGTCCAGTTCTCGAAAGGCCAGTCTGGTCGGATGCGAATGTTTAAATTTCGTAGTTTGAGTGTGTTACTCAAGAGTACATCCACTTCATCTTTGTTGCCTAGAACAACTTTCAAAATTCTCCTTTCTTCGGGGTTGTCATCCTTTCTTTTACCTAACCTGAGTACTTTGGTGATGTGTACTCCTTTGGACGTTTCCTATAGGACATGTCTGATGGTCGACTCGACCGGCTTCAGATCATACGTATGACGTATTGAAGGGTATTTGTTCATTGACTCCTCAACATTCCAGAAGCTCACACTAGACGTTGGTGGGAAATCCGTGGATGGTCTTCGAAGCTTTCTGAACAGGTTTCATAACCTTAATAGCTTCAGTGATAACCTTTGAAAGTTTATTCGAATTCTTTCTTAGATAACTCCAATTGAATTCATTGGTCACCTTCATAGCGTCAAACTTGCTAACAGAGATACAGTCTTTCGGTGAACTCACAATCATATCAATGCGATATGATTATGAGTAATAATTTATGCTCGAAACGTCATCGAGTAAATAATACTAGATCACTGTGTGTTATAAATCAAATAAACAAATCTATTATGGAATTAATTTCTACCACAATGCCTATATTAACAGAGGTTACAAAATCAAAGAGAGGCTGGTTAACTGCAACACCTTGTATATTGTTCGTGTCAATCCGATACGAACTTTGTGGAATTGACATCACATTGCATACCATCGTTGACTGGAAATTTGCAGCTAGGTCGACCGCAAAGATGATTATCACTAACCCTGTTATTCAAGATTCAGTTGAAGTTCCCACTAGAACCATACTTCAACTGAAGTAATCAGTCAAAATTGGAACAGAAAGACTTAAGTTGCAATAACACAATAAAAGCGATAACACAAAAACCAACCTCAAGCCTCAAAATGATAAAACTCTAAATGCTGACTGAATTACTTTAGTTCAAGGTCTATAATAAAGCCTTTGGTGTGGATTACACAAGAAAAGCCAAATATGTCAAAAGCGTGAGAAAATTCACTTCATGATTTCAAAGCACGCTCATGATGTCTCATACCATAGAATTTCAGTATGCCCTATACTGTTTCGACCAAGTATGTAAGATGCCGAATACATTTGGCTAGAAACTAATTACCTAACTTTTGAGAGAACTTACCTACCGCACCATTCATTTCCCTGTATTTCTGTGTTATGTTTGTCAATCTGAGAACGTGAACTGCATATTCCAGGTTCAAATTACCAACTTGTTTGGTTATGACTAACAGATTAACAGCATTTGGATCCATGACCTCTGTAAAGCATAAAACTGATGTTTTGTATGAACTGCATATTTTACAATGAGCCACTCCTATGGATTGTAACTAGGCGATGACAATCTTAAGCCAACGAACACTCACTCTGTTTTAATAATGGAGTATTGTCAAACAACTCCCCACCCTCAAACCCACTGACAACCGCCATCTCGAGTCCTTGATATTTTTAGGACTAAATCTTGAAATTCAAGTATGTGTATGTGATGCTTGAAGAGAAATAGTTTGAGAGGACTGCTGTTGTAACAAGTATGAAGGGTGGGTTTGTAGCTCTTTATCAACGTACCCAAAGATACAAAAGTCTTATGTTCAAGCTCAGTCTCATTTATAAAGAAACGCATTGGAAAAATTTAACTTTGTGATCTGCTTATATTTAGGGTACCTTGTTGTCAAGCTGTCCCTGAAACTGAAAATTTATTGGCGTTTTCCCTCTTAGGTAGCTACAATAGGAGATCGACACAATCTTAGGCTTACGTTTACGCAGCTATCATTTCCCGTTCGCCATACTGGAGAATAAGTTATGTGGACTTGTGCAGCACAATACCTTCCGTGGTCAAAAAGAGATATGACCTGTTGTACGCTGTAGAGCCACTTCCATCCGCCACTTCGGTTCGATCCAAGAGGTTGTCTGTCATCATTTCTAACTTATTAAAGATATCTAAAGGCTGTTCCAAGGTGAAAATTATAAGATATTTGGAAATCGCTCGTTCGATAAAAGGTTCCAAAACAGCGTCAGATGCAGTCATTCTGTTTTTATGCATGTGAAAGTTCAGTAGGACCACTAACTATTAATGCTAGTTTAACTAGATGCATACCTTTATACTTCCGGTCAAGATTGCACTTCAGTAGCGTTCAGTTTGAAGGAACTATGTTTTTCTTCCCAAGTAAACTGAAAGATTGCTAGGCCAAAGTTCACAAAGTTTCTGCCAATGGGTAACTAGAAACAGGTAAAATCATCCTGGCAGATATTCGTAGCGAGCTTCATCGATGCATGACTTATGTAAAATTTGTCCCCAAACCCTAAAGACTGAGATTTCAAACAAGTGACAATTCCAAATGACTTATAGTGGTCTATGACTGCAAGTCTTGTTGTTTAGCGTTATCAAATACTACCGCTGAACTGAAGGATAGCACTGGTAGATAGTACTGTGTTCCCCAGTCTGTTGTCGGTTTGATTGGCATTCTTTACATCATGTACGAAAACATGAGTTTCTTGTTTTCAAGGTGGGATAAGAGACCAATAGGTCGTCACTTCTAGGATTGTAAAAACTGTTTGAGAGCTACCTGCTCATAAATATAACTTATAGTGACACTTTCACCCTCAGAAAAAACAGTTGCTGACTAAGTTATATCAGATAGAATTGATCATAGCCTAAATATTTGTACATTAAAATCATATTAGATTTAGCTACTGCTGTTAAACCGTTTTCATTAAAAATTGACTGTATCTGGATATGTCATTCTGTCATACTTTGAATAGGCTTTTACTGTACAAATGCTAGTATGATACTAAAATCGTTCATATCACATTTTGTATGTGTCTTCTAAGTAGAAGGTTGGTAGAAGTCAATCAAATTGCTCCTGAATGTTTCACCTAATTGTTGTCTCCAACGATACTGTCACATCAGTTTATAAATTTAAGCTGCATGATTATCAACGTTCATAAGTATTCACGTAATCTTTGCTGGCAATCATTCCTTAGGTTTTGGTTTTTTTGGGCTGAATGTTGTTATTGCTAGTCGTTACATACAGTTGTTGTGTATCCATTTTTCATGCCACATTTCAAATTCTATTGACTTCCGTTAAATGCGAAAACACAACCGGGGCACGTCGGCAGGAGTGTTGTTGTCGAGCTCTGATGACTGAACAGCCGCTTCAGATAAAATAGATCCTTAAGTGGACTAAGTCAGGCGAAATGGCGTTTGCTTTTTTAGTAGATCAAATAATTTATTTGTTCACATTCTTCTAAAATTAATATTCTGTTCTTTTGATTTTATCCAACTCCCATCAATCTTTTTCGATTAGACTGCACTTTTAAGGTTGATTGTAGGGCATTAGGCAAAAAGCGTATGACAGTCGACAAGTTTTCAAATATGATCCGACTAAGATAAGATATGTTAAACTAACTCGCCACCTATTCTGGAGTGTAATAGTGACTCCTAAAAGTGAGTTGTAAAAAGGCTATAGAGTGGATAAAATCATCAAGTCAAACTGAACCATGTTAAAGAGTATTACATTATCTCAGTAAACAACTTAAAATCGTTAATACTGCCACACCTCATTTCTCAAAAACCTTGAACATTCTGGTGTTCTACTTGAGTTTGCTTGATTTTACTGATATTCTGGTTCATTGCAGTTTTTGTGATCGGTGAGAAGTGTAAAAGTTCAATCTGTGACTGATTTGTGCAGGCACTTGACTGCCAACCAATAAATCAAAGAATCGAACCCGGCTTCACCTACCGAGGTCTGGGCAGCCAGGTAGCAACATTAGTCTTCAAGCTATAACTTTGACGAAATTGTACATATTTGTTGAGTGCATTCCGACTTTTTTATTGACAGCTCAAATTACTAAACTATATTCCAACTTTCTTGTTGTTCTGTGTACTAACTTTGGTAAGGAATCTCTATTGGGTGAAGATTAATGTTTTATTGCATGAGGTAGTACTTTGGGTAGCAGTGAACCTTACCTATCATGCAAACACTGATGCTAACTGGTTGCCCAAAGGTCACTAGGTGAAGTTGGGTGGTTCACTAGTTATGAGTTGATAATTTTCACCAATGAGGCACAGTTCTACACTAATCTTTGTTAGAAAGAAATCGGAGATAATAAGCAAGGTAATTCTTATGCCAGAACAGTATCTTGATTTTATCAGTCAAGGTGTATACTCTTGAAATATGTTATTTGAACTATCTTGTCTTCATTTAAGGTTGAGCAACGTCGTTGGCGTGTTGATGTCAATTCTTCTCTCTTGGCCAACTTAGCTTTGGCTAATGTGAAACTACCTGGTGGTGAACTTCGTCGAAAATCCGAAGATGATGAACGCGCTATGCGGTCTTTCATGAAGGTATGGGATTTATTTAAATTTTGTAGTAACAAATATAGAAGATCGACAACTTATGTGCTAGTCACAATTTCACTTGTTTTTCAGATCTCTAATAAAATAAACAAACCCATCCTAATATACTGCACTTTACAGTGCCTGCTACCGGTGGCGTCTTATATGTTGGTTGCAATCACGCTTCCCAGGTTAATTGCGTGTTGATCCTATCTGCAAGAACGAGACCAGGTTTCGTTCAGATCGTATTGCAGGTCAACAATCGTTGTTCCTCGATAATTGGTCTGTCTTCTATTCCTTGGACAAGATTTTACTCTAGAACTGTCTGTTCGGAAAAGGTATCTTAGAAGTTGGTTATCACCTTTAGAGCCCTATACTTCAATACCTCAGGTAGAGTGAAGCCATTCAGTCACCCATCTCTATTTCTCTTAACCAATAGTAAAATTAAGCTTGACTACCCAAAATCGCCTCTCCTTTTTTACTGTGCAGTCGATGACATTCTAAAGATCACTGGAAGTTCTCGAAAAGTTTATGTGTGTGAGTAGTTGTGCCATTGATCATAGAGGTGTGACTACTGAGACTTCTAACCGCATATCGAAAGGCAGAGTGGCATACACCCCTTTAGGTCACAGGGCTCACAATCGAAACCAGTGATTATCATGCTGCAGTTTTTTTTAGTACTGAAAAAAAGATCTAAATACTAAGTGGTACCTTAAAGCTATATTTGAGGTTGCTGTTTTAAAAAATCACTTCTCTTTATGTTTTCATTCTCTCTCTTGTTTCATGTGCCTCCATATTATTGCTTTATTCTTTTGTATCTCTTGGCGCTCATGATGAAGTTCTTGCCATGATAATAATAATAATAATAATAATAATAATAATAATAATAATAATGTTGGAAGTCATCAATCGTTCAGCATTGTTGAGTAGTGTATATATGAACCAGTATCTACGTAAAACTGACTTATTTTGTGTTACATGAATATTCTCCATCAAGTCTACAACTCAGGGGCAGACAAACAAAATCAACGCAGAACCTAGCACACAAGTGCACCAGTTTAGGTCATTGCCACACTTCACAGTTCCAGACAAATACAAGCAGGTAGAGAAAGAGTGGTATGAAATTACAGAAAGGTGTGTGAGAGTGAAGAGATTTGAAAGTCAAGGCTAGTTGAAATGTTCGAAGATATACAGGAGTGATTACATCTGCACCACTGTAACCGATTTTCAGTAATGTCACTAGGAGTTTCCAACCATTCATTCCTAGTATATCGAGGAACCCAGTCAAGCAATCGACACCTCCTTCCATGGATCAGACCAACACTCAGGGACTTCATGGACAGGTGCCACCTTTCAGTCCTACCATTATTAGCCTCCTTTCAACCCAATCCTACCTCAGCTAACATTAAACGTTGAGGTAGGTGGTGGCTCGGTATGTGCAAAGAATATCCAGTACCCTTCACCGAACATCGACATTGTTCACACTGATTCTACCGCGGGTGATCGATGGGATGGAGACATGTGTGTTCAGAAACATGTGAGCCCTTCATATCTATATTCACTGACCATGCCTCACAATCGTACGATAGGACAGAGTGAGCTTCAAAGTAGTATACTGCTCCTTTGATGGGTAGTGCGATATCTCATCAATTGGCACCGAAGTTGACAAATCCTAGACGAGCTTTTTGTGTCTGAGCCGGGCTTTCGTCAGCTATCGGTCCTTCTGGGCTTTTGCCTATTCTCAAACTGTGAGCGACTGCAGACCAGTCCTGACGCATCGTCTTAAATATGACAGGTGCGAAACACATGTCAAGCCCTCAGATTTCTTCTGAAGCATTCGGAAGATCTTATATTTTATCAACGTCCTCACCTCACAGGACAATGTCTGCCTACTGCATGTCAACGAGTTGGTCCCTCCACAAACGTAAAATCAGAATTACCTAGGGTTATTTCCATTAATATATGTATGACCCAGTTAAACAGGAACTGTGATAGCGGGTATTCCTGACGGACACCGTTGGGTTTTCGTCAATTCAGATGACAAATCTCCATAAGCTCTTACACGCCTACGTGAGTTTGAGTAGAGAACTTTAGTCAGCGCTTCATACTTTCTCGGTACTCCCTTCATAGTCAGACACTACTGCAACACCTCACTATCGACAAAGTCGAATTCCACGTCCAGATCAAGAGATATGGCAAGTGTCGGTCGCTGATAAGTATGCCTGCGTTCTAAACCCTGTTGAATAGTGGTGTGATTGATGCACCGTCTTCTAGATCTGAAACCTGCCTAGTTTTCTCGACTTTGCAGTTGTCAATCTCTACTTAGTCGTCAAATAACTGAGTCTTTGTATTTAGACAAGGTTTTGGTTAAACTCATCCACCTATGGTTGTCACGAGAAAACTCTCATTTCTTATAAGCTGGAATAATCAGGGATCTGAACTAGCCTTACGAGACCACCTCTGATTCCCTAACACTGTCAAGTTTCTCTGTTACTTCACTCAGTAATATCCTCCCTCCCTAAAAAGCACTGGTGGCAAGCCATCAAGTCATATTTCTTGCATCCTTCTAGGTTTAAAACAACCTTCTCAACTTTTAGGAGAGTCGGAGAACCGACATATTCATCTCATTCAGGTTTGGGCTGGTGCTGCGCAGTTGAAGCTTTGCTTTGGACCAGTTAAAGTGTTTCGCCCAACGGTGTAGCCGCCTTTCCTGAGAGGTTATCGGAGTCCCATCATTGTCTGTGATAGCTTCACTAGTCATCATCTTGCCAGTATCCTTAATGAGCCTAAATGATTTCCAGTTATTACCTAATTCTGATGCCTTCTCCATCTCTTCTGTTATCCATCACTGTTCGTGATCGTTGCGCAGACTCTTAGCCAATTCCTGTTTCAGCTGCTTTTTCTCCTCATTTTGCTGAGAGCCGACTGTAATGAGTCTTCACACCAGCCAGTTTGGATGACGTTAAAGGGATCCACTAAGCTCTGCCAACCTTTTGATGTAGGTTACCAACTATCTTTACTGCTGCTTCCATAGCTGACTGAGTATTGTGCCAGCTCTTTCGGGATGAGAATTACTTTCACGTTGAGATAAATGCTGTCTGTTTCCTCCCTACGTGCGTATTTGATGTTCTCATGTTCCGTCGAGCCTAAAATGGCTTCACTGCTCCCTGTTTTCTGCGAATAGTACGGTGCAAATATACCGATGCCCGTAGTAACGCATATTGAAGTTCAAACAGGTACTCTAGAAACAGCAGTAATCGTCATACTTGAAGTCATTGATGACCAGGAACAAGTGACTGTCAAAACAGATTGCGAGAGATGATCAACGTTATCAGTTCGCTGGCATGGGATTCCGTAGATACCTCCAATATGCCCTTTCGGTTACCTCAACTCCATTTGAGTGTTGGAGTCACCTGCTATAGTAAATATATCTAAACTATATGCTTATTGTAGCAGAATTGACATTTTTTGATCGATTTCATCATTGTATCATTCGAACTGCAGTTAGTGGGTGGATAGGTGGAGATTATGAATAACCATTGGCAAGTCTCACTACCCTTCTCAGTTCATACAGATCAATTTACAGTCGGACAACACGTCGATGACTGTCGACTGATGGTAGCCAGTCGAGAATCGTGCTTCCCACTTGAGAACCTAATGCCATACTTAGGCCAGATAGTTTACGAAGATCAACCATTGAGTCTCCTTCCACTCCCAATGTGATTTTCAAAGATTCACAGCATTGGCCTTATGAGTTCAAGTGAATAGCCACAGTCGGCTCTTGTATACGTGTTTAATAAATAAAAGACATACCCACGGCAGGATATTCTGGAGTTGTGGCAACAGAGGCCTGCTTTCCGGCTTTGCATTAGTTTCGGAAGTTGAAAGCTCCTTTTTGCGATCGGTAGCAGAGTTTTAAGAGACTAGAAATTGTGCTTTGCTGGCTTAAATTGTTGAAAGTAGTTGCAGGATGAGGGGTTAGGAAGTTATAGGAGGCTCTATAGTGGCATCAAGAAGTGAAATCAAGCTGGGAGACAAAAATAAGGAGGATGAGTTATGTTTGCCTAGATTTTGTTCACTAATGGAAGATTGTGTGTTTTTTTATTTTAAGGCTATTCAAACTATAGTATTTGTTTCTGCAGAGTACCTTAAAGAGGAAAAAGAGGAAGATCTGCGTTACCGAAGACCAACATTGGACATCTGCTTGAGGCCCGTCATGTACAGTCTTTCTAAGATTTTGAGATTTGATCGTTCTAACAGCAGGCAAGTAAAACCTATCCCGCCTGGCAGAAGGGATTGCACCATTTTGGGCCGACATTTTCCAACCCTCTCACTTCCCGTAGACTACTGGTCATCCGCGGTAAACGCCTTATGTCGCCCTGTTGAACTAGCAATCTAACTTCGCCTTCGAACTCCCATCATAATGTAGCAATTTACAACATAACGGTAACTGCTTCTTGTCCCGTCACTACGCAGTAGACCTCTCTGGGGTGGTACGAACTCAAAAATCAAGCGTCTCGGCCAATGTAGTTTCTCGGATCTTCCTTATTCGCAAGCCCGATCACCACATCAGTGTAGAGTTTTCCCTAGCAACGTTATCCTTTATCATCTTTCTGGGTCTCAACATGTATTTATTTGTGAAGTTCAGTGGATAAACATTTTGCTGTAGTGCTATCTTCAGCTTATCCGTTTCTTCGTCAATACAGAACATATATTTCTTATTCTGTGATTCAGACATTTAACTAGGCTTCTTTTATATCGCTGCATAATGATTATTTGATGCTTAGTAAACGCACACACATACACATACATGCCACCACGCTCCGGATAGATGTATAGAAATGAATCATTATCTCTAGATCTTGGATTCTTATTTCGTAATCCTTTTGTCTATACTGATTTTATTTCACAACTAACACACTAGACTCAATACTATTCCACCTGATAAAAAATTAAATTTGATTTGATCTTCATCCGACCATAACACTGACTGTTACGATATTGAAACAATTTCACATTATGCTTTACTTTGGCTACCAAATAGAGCCTGAAAAAGAAGTTATTGAAAACAATGTTTGCTCAAATTATTCTTGTCCTAACTTTCGTACACTATTAGAAGTATATACTGAGGTTCATGTCAGACTTAACGTCGTGTTCATTTTACTATAGATAATTTTTAAGAAGCTTATCTGAGATGATTTTGTAGGCTTTCTGTTTGTACTGTAAATTAATTGACAAGTTTTGTTTATAGTTGTTACTTGTAGTAATATTTTCCGTTATAGTGTGTTTGTACTACTAAATATCGTGGAAGTTTGGCTTCAATAGGTCATTTTAAATTTCGTTCTTTCTAAAGTTCATGTGAATTATTTTAGTTAACAAGCTGTAACAAAACATCTTCAACATAATATATTTCTAACTCAATAGTTTGGGAAGTTAAGTATCCACAATATTCCTTTTTAAAATGTAAATCATTGTTATGAGTATCCCAATATTTGTTTTTATTTTCGGATTCCATGTGTGTCTGATAGTTACGGAATTTATTCCTACAAATTCCGCAATTCTAAGGTACATAGTGAAATCAAAGTTGGGTTGATTTACAAAATAGCACTAGTTGAGGAACAGAAAATCCATTTATACACGTTAATTGATTAAGTTTGGAAGTGGGAACAGATACAAAAGGGATTGTAGAATATTCACAATATATAATTCGGTTGGAATTGGGAAATGACAGTCGTTAGATTCTCTCCTAACAGCTTAGTGGTAATAAACTCACTCCGGAAAATAAGTTGCTTACTTGGTCTTCAAATAGACAGGAAAAATTGCTAAAAATCCCATGTTACAAAGGAAGCTCTGATATTTCCTAGTTCCTGACAATTTTCCTTCTCGTATGAGTTCTTAGTTTATATGTTCTATTAAATACTTTCTTGTTTTAAATATCTCTTTAACAACTTTTCATTTTCAGGAAGGTGATCTCATTGTCGCTGAAGTTCATGAAGTTTATAAAGATGGAACATTACAGCTCCATATGCCAGGTACTAGGACTGGTAAATTAGGAGGTGGTTGCCTATTGCATATTCCACCTAGTCTTATCAAACGTCAGAAGATTCATCGACATCGTCTGGCAGTTCCACGAGTTAATGCACTTGATGGTTCTTTGACATCATCGTCTACTGATGTTATTTCTGTTGGCCTTATCTTGGGCTGTAATGGATATGTTTGGACAGGTCCGGCAAGAGCTATGGATATAGGCCTTGGTTTAGCAGCACCAGTTGAGGCAGATTTAAATATGATCAATCAAAAAGAACTATTAGCTGAACGCATTGCAGTTTGTCGAGTACGTAACTGTATTTTAGCCCTAACACAAAATGGAATACCGGTATGGGAAACAAGCGTACTTACTGCTTGTGAAGCCAGTTGGGTAGCTGATCAGCAAAATGAAGACGAAGATGATGAATATCAGATGGATTTTGAGACCGATATTAGTGGTAATCCTCCAGGTAACAAAGTTCGTAACCGAATTGCTCGTCTTCTGCATCCGGAAGTTGCTCGTCGTCTTGTTTCTCTTGTTGAAGCTAAGTTGAAATCAGATTATTAATTTTGTACGAACGATGAGATGAAAATTTTGTACATAAAACTTAAATTTCAGTAGTTTTACCGTAATATACTGAATTCGGTCATTTTCCGGGGATAGTCTGTTTGGGTTACCTTTGTTAGCAGGCAGATAGTTACGTATGTGTTAAAAAAAATTGATGTGATTTTTATGAACATACACTACTTATATCGTTCGCAAGACTTGCGTTTGTCTACACGTACTCCTTGTTCATGGATCACTTTGCCGTTGCATTTTAATGCCTCCCTCTTTCGTTTTTTAGCTTTATACTATTTAATAGTGTTGTAGCTTCAGAGGGATATACTTCTGGCCTGAGACTTGCGTCATGACTCGTTGAATTAAGGACGGTTCGTACTTTTTTTTGTGTGAAGCCATACTAGTTGACCTTCAGCTTTTACGTTAATTTTTTACGTTCTTACCACCCTAATCTACGATTCCATCCCAGTTATTTCAGCTGGCGCCATCGTGGTGTATCGCGGATTAAAGATTCCATTGCTAGATCTAGTTTGCGATTTTTCTGGTGGATTGTTTGATCCACAGTTCCGGCTTTGATTGGTGAAATATACCCATTTATTCATGAATAAGAACAAGATATGTATCAGCGAAGAAATATTTCTCTTCAATGACTTCATCATCAAGCTGTACAGTCGTATTTATACTCAGTAAAATAACAGATAATTGCACTAGAGAGTTGCTCACTCAATATACAAAGTATGCAATAGGTGTTGGTTGTGGTATTCCTTCAAGTGCTAAAATATAAAACGGGTCACTGAATAAGGAACGAATTGATAACAAGTGGTGAGATAAGGGAGAAGTGCTTTCAAAGAAGTGGAAAATGATGATAATTTAACTGAACCACGCAAAATGACCCAATGAATAAGGAACAAACTGATATTAAGAAGTGAAATATGCGTCAAGTGCTGTCACTGAAGTGAAAAATGGAGATAATGATGATAATAAAAGAGTAGTAAACCAAAGTGAGGTGAAATGAAATTGACAAAATAACCGAAATGAATTTCTAAGGACAAGGTAGAGAATGTGGTTTCAGAAAACGTTTCTGAATGCAAAGTTTCGGCTTTTTGTTCATGTATAGCTAATGCTTCATCTATCCATAAGTGGTGGAAACGTAAACTTTTGGAGTAGTTCAATTTAATTTTGTAAATTACTTTAAAGGAAGAATTTTGAAGAGCTGAATGACCTAAGTCTACTAGGTGTTCACATATGGATGAAGTTGTTTGTCTTCGCTCGCCTTAGTAAGCCAAACCGGGCAATGTTCAGCAACGCGTTTTCGGAGGGCCTGCTTACAAGGTCCATATATAGTCAGTTCCACAGGAGCATGTGAATTTGTAAATACAATTTCATTTGCCCTCACTTTGGTTTACTTCTCTTTTATTATCATCATTATCTCCATTTTTCACTTCAGTGACAGCACTTGACGCATATTTCACTTCTTAATATCAGTTTGTTCCTTATTCATTGGGTCATTTTGCGTGGTTCAGTTAAATTATCATCATTTTCCACTTCTTTGAAAGCACTTCTCCCTTATCTCACCACTTGTTATCAATTCGTTCCTTATTCAGTGACCCGTTTTATATTTTTAGCACTTGAAGGAATACCACAACCAACACCTATTGCATACTTTGTATATTGAGTGAGCAACTCTCTAGTGCAATTATCTGTTATTTTACTGAGTATAAATACGACTGTACAGCTTGATGATGAAGTCATTGAAGAGAAATATTTCTTCGCTGATACATATCTTGTTCTAATTCCGTTTTCCCAAGTCGTTAGTTACTCATGGTGTTCTGGACATTTTAGTTTTTATTCAGACAGTTGGCAAAAATGCAGACAATTCACTGTAGTATCACGCAGACATTTATACATCTGAATAAAATCCTAAAACTCCTAGCTAGATATGCATATGAGTGTGACTAAGTAATCAAGTTTTACTTGCCGTCTAGTCGAGAGTTATCTCCATACCATCACAAATCCTGTCTATGCAAAACCTTTAATCCATAAAATATTGGCCAAAACCAAGTTACCGTTAACAGGTGTGTGGCCGACATACATAAGCACGGTTTGATTTAGTCTGATTCATCCTTTGTAACAATTGCAATCTATTTTCTAAATAAACCTTTCTGTCTTTGGAGAACCATTAATACATTGTCGCTATTCTTTATTTCAATGAAACACAACTAGTCTATACTTAGCCATAGCTACTAATTTTTTTGACAGTTTATGTGTGAACCTACCGTATGTAAGGCAAGTTTTACACAATAAATTACCAATAAATTCTGCTCTTCATAGCTACAGAGAATAAGCAGTGATAAGATCTGGATAGTTTTCAAACGTTAAACTCTCAATCTCCTTGATCAATAAAACATTATGGTTAACAGATTAATATTATCTAAAACATGATACATTTCGAATAATCTGATCATACATGAACTTATCAAATTATTTGTGTACAGTTTCCAAAAAGGTCAATTAATTCAGTAGAAAATGTGGTAGTTAATTTGCAAAACGGATACTTCAATTAACTGAGATCATGGAAATAACTCTAATCATAATGAATACTAAAAAGCGAAATAACTTCAGCTCAACAGGTAAGAAAAGTAGCTAGAATTGAGGGAAAATATTTATAATAGAGAAAAAGCAAGTAATAAACAGAACCTTTATTTAACTGAGTTAACATTACTAATTACTTCAGGCTTAGGTACCGAAATTGTAGTTGACGTATTAAAATAAGACACTCAATAAGTTTGAACACTGTGTTTGGCACAGGACCGAGGTTAAAAGAAGTGGAAGAATTACACGTTCTGCTGTCCTTTTTAACAACAGTATTTTGATCTTTTTTGTCATCTCAATAATAATAATAATCACTTTATTCTAGATAATAGTTTTTAGTACGGTTATGATGGGTAGTGGCTATCAGTGGAATCCAGGACGCGCATTTTGCCCTATTTAGGACTCATCATCTGGATGTACCTGCCGCACAGTGAGTGATGTTGTTCCCACTGGGATTCGAACCCAGGACCGATCGCTTCAAACACCAGAGCGTTAGGTACTAGACCACTGAGCTACGATGGTCACTTCTTGTGCGACAGGTGTAGTTTTAGTGTTATTGCTTGTATGACACCGTCGTTGAATGGACCGAATTGGTCGGTCTGTATTGGCATATGGACTTCTGCGCGGATGCCTCGATATTGCCTGTGGTTTTAGTTATATCATTACTATAGGATTAAAAACACGCAATGTCGAGGCATCCGCACAGAAGCCCATATGTCAATAGAGACTGATCAATTCTGTTCAGTCAATGATGGTATAGTACAAGTTTTTAATAATGCAGTATATGAAATTCTCAGTGTGATGGTTAAAAATTTTCTCCTTGTACAGTATTTTCCAACTAAATAACCATCGCAGTTAAAGAAAGTTCATAATAGCAGTACGATAGGCAATAATACACGACAACCAATTTTTTTTAGGTTGTCGTCTAGTTTGTAGGTATGTTATTACTCAGGGGTATGAATAGAAAAGCACCAATAGGTGTAGTAGTGGAGGATTATACAGCCAGCATAAAAATTTGCAGTTCCTGCTAACCATCTCTCTAATAGTTATATGATGAACTATGTATAGTAATGATGGGTAGTGGCTAGCAGTGGAATCCACGATGCTCATTTCATCCTATTTGGGACTCGTCAGCTGGATGTACCTGCCTCTCAGTGAATGATGTTGTTCCTACCGAGGTTCGGACTCAGGAGCGATCGCTTCAAACGCGAGCAATAATACTGTGTAATGAACTGTTGTGAACTCAAAAGCCAACCGCCATCTACCACGACATTTTTTGCAGTTTTGCTGTTAACTTGCGTGATAATAAGTTGCAGACACTTTGAGAATGCACGTGGTACATTTGACGATAAGTTGAATAATTAAAACAAATTCAAAAGGAGTAATTTGTTCTAATATATGATGGGAACTTTTTGATAGCCCATATTTTAAGCAGGCCGCCAAAGAGATTGAAAGTGATGTCGACTTTGCCATGGAAGGCAAAATGTTTCGTCCACGATTTCTGTATTCTTTTCTTATTCTGAAATTGTTATCGCCAACAAGGTTATCTGATCGCATATCGTTTGATCATTTTTAGGGTTTTTCTCTTGTAATTAACTTGTCCTCTTCAAACTATTAACTTTAATTCAGAATTTTCTTACTTTCAGGAGACGAGTATCATGATACATTGTCTTTTTGAGATACCAATCATCAATTTGCTTGCTCGATGATTCTTTGTTTGATCTCTCTGTTTTTATATTTTTCTTTAAAAGTTATCTGGAACCATATAAATGGTTCAATATTTTTCGGAAACATTTAACCTTTTTAAAATTCTAGTTCAAGACTCAATAGGTAGTGTTTAGATGACTTTGATTTCAAAATTCTAATGGGCAGCATTAATTCCAAACTCGAATCGGACAATACAGGAAGAGAACTAACCATGGGTCGAGAAGCGGTCAGTGAAATGAACGAGAATGCAGAATTCTGTGCATTCAACAACTTGGTGATTGCAGTGAGGCACTGTGTTCAAGCACAAGGATATCCACAAAGCGACATGCATTTGATTTCACCAGACACCAGGACACACTACACTGAAATTCAGATCGACTCCATCTGAATGTGAAGAAAGTGGAGACGCAGTCAGCCTACTTGACACAAGGTCAAGAAGAGGAGCGCAGATGTAGGCTCAGACCACTATCTAGTGCAAGGAACCTTCCAAATCAAGTTGAAAACCTTCAAGGAAGTTGGTGATAGACGGCGACAGTTCAAGTTCAACACCCAGAGACTGAAGGACTAAACTACAAAGAAAGTCTTCACGTCAACCATCAAGACAAAATGGGAGATATCGAGGAACATCCGTGAAGAAACCTGTGTGGGTGATCAGTGGAAGTCTTTGAAAGCTATGTGGAAAGAAGCCTACATAAGCTTATTAGGAAGGAGGAAGAAAGAAGATTAGAAATGGATCTCAACGGACACATGGAAGCTGACAGAGTCGGGAGGAGGATGGTGAAGCAGAAGATGAACCAGTGGAAGGATGCTCAACGAGAAGAGGAACTGAGTACAGTGTATAAAACACTAACACTGGACAAAGAAGTGGCGAAAAGTGCACGGAAAGACAAAAGACACCTCTACGACACACTTTCAAGTGAAGCAGAATAGGCTGCAGGTAGAAGAGACAGAGACCTGACAACATTGTATCAAATAACCAGGTTACAGTCTATCTGGGAAGAGATCAGATGAAACGAATAAAAGATGATGACGGAAATTTAATTACCAAAGAAGAGAAACAAAGGGAACGATGGGCTGACCACTTCGAAAAGCTCTTGAATCGACCACCACCACCACCTGCACTTCGTCATAAAAAATACCACAAGCAGGGCAGCTACAGAACTACAAGTGGACACTTCAGGACTCAGACGAAGGTCGAAGTTCTGAACGCCATAAAGCTACTGGAGTGTGGGAAAGCAGCAGGACCAGATGGGATCCCGCCAGAAGCACTGAGAGCAGCTGCAGAGACAACAGCGGACATGCTCACACCACTACTGCAGAATGTCTGGAAGGAAGAGAAGGTACTTGGCGATTGGAAGAATGGCTACCTTGTCAAACTGCCAAAGAAGGGCGACCTAAGTCTTTGTAAGAGCTGGCGTGGAATCTTGCTCCTGTCCACCCAGAGCAAGCAGAATATTAAGCCGCATCATCCTGGAGAGACTAAAGGATGGCTGGATTCAAAACTACGACCGGAATAGGTTGGCTGGCTTCAAGAAGTACAAATCATGTGCAGACCAAATTGCAACGCTACACTAAGCATCATCATAGAACGGAGTATGGAATGGCAGTCAACTCAACTCTGCCTCAACTTCATCGACTTTGAAAAGGCCTTTGACAGCGTCGACTGAGAAGTAATTTGGCAGCTGCTTCAGCACTACGGTTTTAATGCCACAAACCTTTATCAATCTCATTCAACAACTATATGAAGATGTCACATGCCAAGTAATTCACAATGGAAGCTCAGTAATGTCTTTGAAGTGGAGACAAGAGTAAAACAAGGCTGCCTGCTATCCCCCATGATATTCCTGATTGTGGTCGACTGGATGATGCAGCAAACCGTGAGGAGCGAGAAGAGGGGGATGCGCTGGACCGGGGAAAAGCACCTAGAAGATTTGGATTTCGCCGATGGCTTATGTCTAATGTCGCACAAACTTGAAGATCTACGGGTGATAACTGACAAGTTGACAGAAGATGCAGGGGAGCGAAGATGGGACTTCAAGTGAACGTAGAGAAGACGGAGGTGATGAAGATACCCAACCAACACCACCATCAATAACAACAAGCTCCAATCACCATCAACGAGAGAAACTTAAAGGAAGTAGCCTCTCTCATCTATCTAGGCAGCATCGTTTCAACTACAGGCGGCACAGGCACAGATGAGGGCGTCGAAGTCAGGACCGGAAAAGCAAGACAGGTGTTCATTAACCTGAAACCAGTGTGGAGATCTTCTGCACTCGGCATAAAGTGTGAACAAGATCCGGAATTTCAGCACCAGCTTCAAGTCAGTGCTTCTCTGTGATGGTTGAGAGACTTGGCACGTTACGAAAGGGATTTCCAACAAACTGCAGACATTCATCAACAACTGCCTACGCTGGCTCGTTACTGAAGCTCAGATGGCCAGAATAATCAGAATGAGCAACAAGGAACTCTGGGAATGAACCAACCAAGAAGCTGTCGCTCAACAAGTATGCAGAAGGAAGTGGAGATGGTTTGAGCATGCACTGAGAAAACCATTCGGGGACATCACGCGCCATGCACTCGAGTGGAACCCAGATGGGAAACGACGAGTTTGATGTCCGAGGAGATGGTGACATGGAGGAGATCAAGAGGGGAAGAAATGAGAGCTCCTTGGCTGTCATGGAGCCAGGTTCGAAAGATTTCAGGGAAGAGAGTGCACTGGAGACGTGCTACTGAAGCCGTATGTTCCACTAGGAACCCAAGAGACAAATAATATAATAATAACTGTAAATGACTTTGATTTCAGCAGATATAGTAAAATAGTAGTCAAGAGCTTGAATAGCATGAAGCAATAGTAACGATTCTTCATCTGATTAGGAGTGCCTTCATATCAGTGGTCATTTTCAAGGTGTGTATAACAATACGTTTTAGGCATCCTCGAAAGATCTATTACCTCTTATAAATTTTCATTATTGGCTGTAAGCTATCTTAAACCAAACTATGCCCCACTCAGTATTATTAGACCTTAAGGGTGTAGATGAGATACAACGCAAACTTCAAATTTTTTGCGTTCAACCGTCTCTTGGCCGTTTTGGTACTCCAAATCATGACTTCCGTCCTGAATTCCTTACTACTGAATTTTTCGAGTAATTCAAAGCTCACATCTTGTCAACCTTTGCAAAAGTTGTTATAACGCAGAGAAAACAACTATTTGAAAAACTGCCTTGCTTGAACCAACTCAGTTTTGACAAAAATAATCCTTTATTGATTATATTTGTAAGCATAACAGCAAGGAAAGGTGTTAATCAACATATTCTTCCCAGCAATCTATTCACTGGAGGAAAGTTCCATGAAAGCTGTCCAATAATAATGTCATATGTCTCCTTATATCGTGAAATACGGCGAGTGGTGGGGTTGGTTTGTGTATTCAAAATATGCTTTGGATTCCTTGACGTCACACCATTGTTAACCAATGTCCTTCTACTAACTGAAACAGTAGATTACATTTTCAAACAATTATTAGAGAGTAAACTATACACTGGTATTCCATTTAAAAATCTGAACAAACTGTAGTTGAAATGTACAATGAATATCATGTTCATCTTCGATGGTTTTTTGTGCGGAATTGACAGAATGGTTATGGGATCTCTGTTAGGCCTTATATTTGCAGATATATTCCTGGCAAAAAAAGTTCCTTTGAAAGGTCAGACTTCCAACATAGAGTTGTGGAATCAAGTGTTTTAGTCTTTGATAAGTGCCTATGCATTAAATCTTTTCTGAATCATTACAGCAGGGTTCATCAATCAGTTCAGTGTTTCGATACATTTTTTTGATGTTCTTATGATAAGGAAAGTTTCCTCTATACCCAGAAGTAGATACAGAAGGCTGACATCTAACGCATGGTATACACACTTTCTGGGTTTGGTGTCAGTCAAGTCCAAACAATATAATCAGCCACCAAGAATTTAGAATAGGATGAGTTTTTTGACGAAGTATATGAAGGAAGAACTATCATGTATTCGAAATATCCTGAAAAGCTCACCAAAGTTGACATAACTTACATTAGTACTAAACAAGAATTGATGACAGTGGAGAAGAAGCTTTTGTTTCCGTAACCACAATTCAAGGGAGACGCTTCAGGTTACATCCTATCAAAACACCTAGCTAGAACAGTCAATAGGATGTTTTATACAGATCGAATTTGCACGTCATTCAGTAGTCAGCCATTACTCAGTGCCAGACCAAAGAATAGCCTACCCAATTTTAGCTCCCTATCTTGCATGTACCATCTTAACTGTTCCTGTGGAACAAGTATGTGTGCAGGTGTATTTCCGATCACAATAACGGCTTAGTTTAGAAAAGGTGAATTGAAAGTGGTGAAAAGTTCTATCTTAGAGCATTTCATAATTGCTGATAGAGCTTCTGATGTCACAAACTGTGTATCAAAAGCAATACCTTGTGTAGCTTCCAAGCTTCTGTTCAACATAGCTGAGGATGTCACAATAATATTGGTCAGACTAGGATTTCGCACATAGAAAGAACGTGTTCAATTTCCTTCAACAATCTAAAGGCCACTACTGTCTTTGTTCGTTTGTCTTTTCGTTCACCATCAAATTATTCATCTGTATATATGTCACCCTAGTGTTCTAAAACGAACAGATCTGGACCCTGATTGGTTTTCATGGGTTTGCCATTCTCATGTTCCATTTAGACACCTAGTATTTATAAAACATAAAATCTTAAACACTATGTTCGTCAAGTGATTCTTCTGCGACTATCACAAGAGGAATTCCCATCTTTTTGAAGACTGGGACAATCAGTGATTGAAACCGGTTAGAGGGTATCATGTCTGGCTTCTAAATACTAGTTAATACTTCATTTAACCTGACCCATAATCCTCTACCGCCGTGCTTAGGTACCTCCGATGCTAGTGCATCTGATTCTTTTGCTCACCTCGAGTTACTTGGAGATTTCTTGGTTTCTGGAAGTTTTCGAGGTTCTATCTCAATGTTCTGTTTAGTATCGTACTGCAAAGCGAACAACAGAATAGTAACCAGAAACCAACTGAACTGTTCCTAGGAATTTTATTCCGATCGTGCCAATCGTCACCTATATGAGTAAGCCACAAGTTCATCTTTTTGTGTTATATTCTCATCAACCACTGACGTTTTCGCCTGTTTCCTTAAAACGTCTAAATAACTATCTACTTTACCTATCGCTTCTGTTTCGGCCCTTCTTTAGCATTCATTATCCACTGCTGCTCGCGGCTATTTTGTTGACTTTTAATCGGTCTATTTTTCAGTTGCTTTCGCTTCTCATTGTGTTGATGCCTACAGGAGTCCATTCATATGCATCCATCAGTTCTGAAGAAGCTTCCACAGCGAATGACCCTTTCTAACTTTCTCATAGTCAGCTACAGTCTTTATTTGTCTTCATATCAGACCGCAAATTTACCATACTGGTCGGTTCAGATGAAGTGAATAACTGCACTTGGGACTTATATGTGCCTCACAAACACAGCACGCATCCATGGCTCAAGTTTCTACAGCTTCCGCTAGCCAAGCTTGCTGGCTGATCTGACGAAGGGGTGAAAATTGAAACCTATTTGTTGTTTGGAGTGCAGTTTCAGAAGAACAGAGGTGCTGTTTCGCGAACTCCATGTGTTTCCAAGAGTTACAGAGCCGAAATAAATCAAAGATAATGTCGAAATATTGACCAAGAGAAGGGAAGAAAGATAAGAAGCAAACACGTATAAGGCTGATAACGATCTGAGGAAACTTAGATACTGACAAATTTACGAGGGCAGTTGAAACCTCCGGCATGCTCACAACGTAGAAAGCTGTTTTTGAACGAGGTGCCTGAGAAAAAAGTTGGTTTAGTAATGGCAATATGTGACCAAAAATCCCAAGAGACATTTGCTGGAGACCGACCACCAGCCTTTATTGAAAGTTTTGAGGTTTAAGTTTGTTTCTTGCGAATTCAGCTATAAACCCATATATTCATCTTCGAAAGGCCGCAGAGACGGCAATGTGTTCTATTTTTGGGACCAATCTTTTCTAGCCCCCTCTGCCTACAGAAGGCAGTACCAGCCTTGTATTTCTGTTTATCTGCGCGAAACACAGTATTACACTCAAAACTCTGTTCAGCCAAAAGTAAAAATCTGCCCTTGGACCCTCATCATAGCTTAGGAATTTACACTACTGTGGTAACTGCTGTCTGTCCTACTATTATGCAAAGAGCATCTTTGGTATGGAAGAACCTCGTGAGAACAAGTGTCCCACCAGTATAGATCACTGGGTCATTGTTAGATGCCAACCCAAATACCATGTAACAGTAACCGATAGGGACAGTTAACCAACAATAACTTGGTATTTTTTTTCTCATATTTTGGGCTGATTTGGTGAAGCTAGCCTTTTCATTGCTTTATGCTTCTCAAATTTCAGATTTCTGTATGGTTCAAGTGGGATAACTTATTTACTTTCCAATGAACATCGTAGCGAACTTTCCCATAGGGAAGTGTGATAAGTTGGCCTAATTAACAAAGGACAAACCAACTTTCCAGTGCTACTTCACTAAGGTTTCATTTCAAAAGGAAGACCTCAAAATTTAGGACACTTTTACAAGCATGGTTCGTTTTTCATCTTCAGTGATGCTATCTGCGATAACCATGCTTCGCATCAGTAACATCAGTCTGCCAGAGCAAGACTATCTCAGAAAGTTTTAGTGACGCTCCTTCGCCCAATTTGGCTCTATTTGAATTGGGACGAGAAGATTTGTCTAGGCAGATAGTGTGGTTATGATGAATAGACAGTTACGCATCATGGATTGAGATTATACTCTGGAAGAACCCTTGATGGTTGAAATAATGTTAGTTTCTGGTCAGCAGCGGGGTCTCGTAGCTTAGTTGTTACAGCACAGAACGCCTAACCTGGAGGCTGTTAGTTTATGTGGTGCACAAAACCTGGTTTCTATTTCACTTTAAGCTATCCACTATAGCTAAAAATCAAAAGAATCTACACAGATGAAACAGTTGATGACGAACTGAATAACCTCCGATAAGTACTTGTGTAGAACGGAGGAACTTGAAAGTCAAGTAACATCTTAAGCAGATTCATAATTATCATGAAGACCGTTTATAAATGATGATTCTAGCGGTCGTGCTGCATCGGAAATCCTGAAGAACTGGTTGTTAAGATCTCTGAGAAGAAAATTCTTTAGTGGAAAACTATGCATTACCTTCTCCTGCCGTCAAACAATTCCCAAGTGTGCTAAGAACAAACCGCCACTTTGAGCTACTTCAGTATGTGTTCGCAAGTTCACTCGCTTCTGTTGAAGTAGTTATAGTGGATGCACATAGTACATACTTTCTAAACACATTCTAGAGCAATATCGTGGATGGATGTCGATAGGAAAATGCAAATCAATCACT
This sequence comes from Heterobilharzia americana, assembly GCA_944470555.2. Taxonomy (NCBI): domain Eukaryota; kingdom Metazoa; phylum Platyhelminthes; class Trematoda; order Strigeidida; family Schistosomatidae; genus Heterobilharzia; species Heterobilharzia americana. The sequence goes on along the minus strand of OX104132.1, from coordinate 29,655,951 downwards.
TATTTGATTTTAGACCACCAGTTGAATTCTGACTACGTAGTTCAACCACAGTCGATCTTCGAGATTACCTAAAATTTTCAAAAATAGTATGAATTCATACCTTGTATGCTACAACCGCAATAGTAATTCACCAGTTCAATCTGGATATCTGTATACATAAAAAGTATTTTCAATATCCGTTTTTGCCATAGTCTTATCGATAATGTATTATTAAGTTATTCATTTTTAACCTGAAGACCAACGTTTTATTTCACTCTCGATCATTGCAGCAATCTAGATTATCCATGGACTAGTATTTGTATCAAATAATTATAAATACAGTTATACGGTTCCAGTAGATGAATTTGTTTAGAAGCACATTTTTTTCGCTAATTTCTCTTTACTTTGCTTAAATCCCAACCTTGCTGAGATTGAATTAGACACGCATTTCAAAGCTAATCTATAATTTGCTATAGTTTAACATATCATACTGAATAAACTGTAATTCCATGTGTCTTTCATCATGATACACTAAATCAATTCTTATTATTCATGTTTATTCCACCTGCATAATTTACATCTTCGATTATGTGATTTTTTAGAGTTTGATTAGATATAGTTAAGTTTAATTTAAACAAAATAAACCGGATGTAGCTATGACTAGGTTCAAGCTTTATTATTATGTACATGTGACACACTTTTTTGTTTGCTGCGTACAATTATGTTAATAACACAAACTTCCATGGTAAAAGTACAAAGTTAAGGCAAATTTTTTTTACCATAAATACATCCAAATAAATGTTATTTTTAATGACGAAAAACACTTTGAATATCTTTGTGGCAACATCTCCGACTGCAGCACTAGGTGGAGTGGGTTTGAACTACTGAATACATGTCATTCCCTTCAAGGTTGAAAGTACACTATGTTAATGAATGCCAACAAGTACGAAACCTAGATCCACAGCTTCTTGTTGATTACTTCAAACCAATAAGCATCAGAGTAATCGAAGATACAATGATTGTAATGTAGACCCTAAACTTCTGAAAAGATCAAAAAGTATACGTTTGATCATAGAATTGATTCATATGATCAGCGTTGCATAGAATTTAAACTATATATATGAGTCTTTGGGAGTGAAAGAATTTCGAGTTAGTGTGGATGATTCAGTTATTATTCTGCCCAACTGATATTCATCTTTTCTAAATGTGAATGAGTGAGACAAAAAATTATTTCCGAACTTTTTCACTTGGATCACCCCATTTCCTCTGTATTTATGCTGAATCCCAACCTTATGCAAAGTCGATAACAATGAAAAACCTGATCGTTACAGCTACATGAAATCGTTCACTTCTTTAACGGGTTCAGATCATTTTCACCCGATTTATCAAAAAGGATTTTCTAGTTTTAATTAAAGATAAACTTATATATTGTATCAATGAATTTAGTCGTAAAATTTCAGCATATTGTAATAGCTCAACTATAGGCATTTAGACTCCAGTTTCTCTTTGTTTACTATAACTTCAATACAGAAAAATGAATCTTTATTCAAGGAGGGACTTTGAGAATAAAATATGTGAGTGAAAATCTATGTTAGTTTAATGGAGGCAGTTGACAGGAAACCATGAACCTAGGTTTCGTGATTGTTAAGATTCGTCAGCAAGGTGTATCTACAACTTCGAGGGAACTAATTTTCTGTCTGAGATTTAAACTCGCGTCATCCTCTCTTGCAGTAACCACGTTACCATTAAGCTATTCAGGACACGACTGACATTCTGTAAGACTAGATTCTATATATTGACTAGTCATTAGAGAGCAGCTAATTTTATGTTGTAAAGTCCTAAGGGCTGATCGACTTCTAACGATCACTTGCAATATGACCACAAAACTAGGAGACTGACCGTCGTGGAATAAACAAAAGCATTCAATGAACAGTAAACTGTTTCACCAGGTTTCCATCATACCTTAGCCTAACTTCAGTTATATCTAAAAAAACATGTTCTGATCTTTTCCTTAAGGGTTGGTGGTAAAAGTTAGTACTATTGTTCACTTGAGTGCCTTCTTAGTATTTCATCAACGAGAATTTAACACTCTTTGACAACTTTTACAAACAGTGAGATGGTTTGTAGATCTCCTTAACACTTTGTAAGTTACTCGAAATCGTGAGTACGTTTTAAATTATAGGATTTAGTTACCATCAAATTCATTTGTATGACCTGATCTCCACTTGGTCGTGTAAGATAACTCGTTAGTAGACGAACGGGTTAGTTGATGAAATTTTTGTTGAATTACGGAGAGAGATATTCATTCATTCAATACTGTTCATTATTACTAAAGCGCTTCTAGTAAAATGGCTATGCTTAAGTTTGTTTATGAATATTCTAAATATATTTTGAATTCGAGTGATGATTGAAATTCAGGTGAAAATTTCGACCACGGCCTGACTCGAACCAGCAACCACTGGGTTTCCGGCCCCGTGCTCTACCAACTGAGCTACGAGGTTTGAATGCTGACCACCTTTATACTTCACTTATGTCACCAAAGGTTTTACCAGACTACCATGTGAATTCGTAATGCGTTACCATAGCTTGATCGTAGTCTTACTGGCTGCCTATTCAGGATTTCTCATCCTAATCCACATCTAAGTGAATTAGAGAGGGAGAGAATCATATCGATTATCAGTTTGACTATTTGAGATAGTCGTGGTTCGACAGACGAGTGTTAACACTGGGTGATGTTTGAAGGTGAAATGAAAATTTGGACCGCGGCGGGATTCGGACCGGCAACCACCGAGTTTCCAGCCCGATGCTCTACCAACTGAGCTACGAAGTTAGTTGGTACAGCATCGGGCCAGAAACCCAGTGGTCACTAGTTCGAATCTGGCGGCAGTCTGAATCACAAGTTGTATGAATCGACAATGTTAAGTAAAAAAGCCATAATGACTGTCAACAAAACAAGCCTTTACCACGGTAGGTACTAACTAATAACTGTTTCATTTTGAATCGTCTAATGGTCCACGCTTCAACGAAACGCAACAAATTACAATTATCTTCAACGATTTCTGAATGTTGACTTCATGTCCGCTATCAACAAGGTCACCAGGAATTACGCTGTTAAAACTTTTCCACCTGTTAGTCGAAAACCCCTTAGAATATGCTCAGACATGCGGCCGCAAACCCCTCTTTCTGTTTACCCAATGTAAATTCTTTGGCATATATGTATGAATTGGCATATACATTTGGAGGTAAGAGATGACTTGTTATTCTTTGATTGTCTCAGTGAGTAATTCGTTCGGTAGAGTGAAACTAACCTGGAAGCTGAATGAGTCATTTTTAGGGGGCCACTTATTCTGCCAGGAACATCAACACCTTTGAAACCAAGAATTAGGAAAATAGGCTTCTTCTCGATCATATCACACTTTACAGTGCTTGTTGACAAATTTCTTTTGATATCCTTTATCACGGAGGCAATCTCTAACAAAGTTTATTCCCTCTTACAGTGTTTCTTCTGAACAAAGACATTTTGTGCGATTGAAAGGTGTTTTCCCTAGTCCTTCCTTATAACTAATGGGATCAAAGCTGTAGTCTAATCCTTCTATATATTTGCAAACCTACTAGTCGTTTTGCATGTTTATTCACTCAATTAGTGTTTCTTCAAGGACGTCAAATTGAGGTTGTCTTTATTGGAAGCCGACAGGTTTGCATTAAATTGATTCAGTTATGCAAACACTCATGTAAATTGATGTTGAAATTTTCTCAGGTTGTAAGCAGCTGATGAGAAACCGCAAAATAAAATGGACCCATGCTAGTCTGCTAAAGTCGTTATTCTTGCTCACATTTGTGAAGGGAAAGAATTGCATGGAATTATCTTTTATCCTAACATGTTTCATCTTTATGCATCCTGAGATGACGCAGTAGTTCAGTTACACTTTTGAAATATACTTTGCTCTGACACAGTTAATTTCAAACTTATAGTCCCATCAGCTTATATCGTCTTAAATTTTATCACCATGATTTTTCTTTGAAATAACAATGAAATTATTATTCCAATTATTTAATTATTCAGTCTTATAGCCCTACCAATTAACCATTGAGTTGATGACGTGAATACTTCTCATTCGAGCCATAGGATAACATGATGTTTTTGTTCAGCTTCAGTCTTATCATCTTTTTTCCCACTTAAAATGCACCTCAATTTATTTCTCAATTGTATTTGATAAACTAACATTTTATTGAGTTAGATAATCTCTCAAACGTCTTCAAAAAATAACTAACCCCGCATAAGTACTATTGATTCATCGGCATTATCTAATACACTGACCACTACTCCCCCTTTTTATTCACAACCAGTCTTGAAAAATTGCCGGATGGTCTCCACTAAAAATACAAGCATCAAAAGTATTCAAACTACGAAATTTTGAGTTACAAGATGATAACTCTTCTAAAACAGCAGTCACTAGTATATCCTGACAAAATTTGGTGGAAATTAGTACCACTGACACGGAATCTTCAGTTAATATTTTAAAAGGAGTGTTTCTTGTTAATTGTATCCAATGTTCATTCGGAAATTGAACATTGAGATGCGCTATACACTTTTCGGGTTAACAGCTGGACGAATGTAGTGACCGCATCACAGAACATAAAAGATAACATGTAATTCCCTATAAGGGATCAGGACGGTTAATCTATTCATTTACTCATTCAAGTACTGAAAAGCACTCACCTTTTAACTGTTTTAACATGTGGAAGTGTGGCTTGTCGATGACTTTGCAATGAAACTTTACACTTAGGTGGTGTAATTTGTACACCATGATCACTGAAGTTACTGTCTGACGCATTCACAGTGAGCTTATATGCTACAACAAAGCAATATCTATATTTAGCGTCAAGAAGTCTTTCTCGTGACGACAGATTAACACTACTCCGAATGCTGTTAAGAACTATCTTCACTATACTATAGGTGACGAAACTAGAGAAAGATAATAAACTTCGGTGCCGAATACATGCCTGGCGTCAATGTTTCATTCATTACAAACGACATCTTTACCATTTGAATGCAGCGAACAGAACTCGTGTAACTGAATGTGTATTACGCGCTCCCAATAATTTAGCGAAAATTATCAAAGACTATGAATCAAAATTATATTATCCTTGATGCAGTTTCGTTCGAAATCATTTGGCATGTTTCATTTTATTGATTCATCGTTTTGATATGTCCATATTTTACCAGTTTGTTGAATGTCTACGATTAGGATTTGTGCACCTTCCATGAAAAGGTTTGAATAAGTGACAGTATAATTCACCACAGCAACGAGTATCCAACGTCTTTCTGCATAAAGCACCTTCTTCTTTACATTTACCTAAAACAGAAAGTGAAGTCACTTCATAACTATTGTCTTATTGGATTGAGGTATATTGAAGGCAATGGCCGGGAAGCACATATCATAATTTTGATATCCTGTGGTACTCATAGCTGACACAGCTTAACAGTCAATCAATTTGTTCCTATCTTAAAATAATAAGCTTATATCAACTAGTGGTGCATTCATATATTTTTACTGATTTAAGCATGTCACTTAAGCACAAGGTAAGCACCCTCATGAAACAATTCCAAGTCAAAAGCAAAGGAAGATACACCAAAAACTAAGAAAAAGTAGATTTTATGTGAGTAAACCCTAGATCTTTACTTTCAATAACAATAATGTATGACTTCGTATAATTTTGTCCCGAATAGCTTAGTGGTAAAGTTCCGATACCCTGTGATGCCTGTTCTCTTCATAAAAAAAAAACCAATTTCTTCATAGTTATAGAAATACTCTGCTTCAACAAGCCCTAAATTAACCATTTAACACAGGACTAGAGGCTTTTAGCCGTCAGTGCACTAGGTCAAAGTGTTGGTGGTAATACATACACTTGCTGCTGACGATGCTCAAATTTAAGCAAAACAACTGTCCTACTTTCCATCCATATGTTTGCATTCATCACCATCGAACTAGGCACTTCCTAAAAGACCATCTATATTACGAACCTATAGAAGTATGGGAATGCTGGCCATTTTATTCTTACCCAGTAACATGTTTGTCATAATACTGCACGGCCCTGAGTACGATCGTACACACGATTGTGAATGCGCACCACTAAGGAATCATAAAGAATGACAGAATAGTTGTTCAGAGCTCTTAAGCTTTCAGCAGTTCTCCAGCCGATGTGAAGAAGCTATATTGAAATCAACCATTTTTCAAGTCAATTAAAACAACGGAAAATGTTCCGCATTTCTTGATACTTCGCTATTAAAAAGAATGGCTGAGTATTCCCAGAGTTAAATCCTCTAATTTCTGAGTACCGATAAGAATGAAGGCTTTTTGAACATGCGACTCTCTTCTGGTCATTTTATTTTGAACTTCAACGTAGCAATTTCTTTGTCGCTGTCTGGATGTTTTGTAAGTTGGACTGTATCAATGGAACCGAAGGGACCGAATCTTATTAGATAGGCGCCATTAAACGCTACCAGGAGTGTCTTCATTCTTGTATTTTTCATTTAGAAAATCTTTTCGCCTAATATCCACCTTATACTCTGTTGTTTCTACATCTTACATACATCAACCCATCTCAGACAAGCAAACAGTTTTATCATCCGTTGTTAAGAACCAACCTATGGAACGTTCAATTTGTGAGTTAGGAATGACTTCCGTTGGTGGTATTGAAGGTAAGGCTACTAGATCACAAAATAAATATTGATGGAAATACAGATAAACAGGCTAGAAAGTAGTTTCTGAACTATAATCGGATCAACCCGAGCTAAACGTTCAATCCTCGAAAAGATCAGCGATGTTGATCTCGAATGAATAAAAGGATCGTAAATGATAACTATTCAGTGTTCCTTTATCTTAAATAGGTCTCTTCGAACAATGTTAGTAATCCGTCTTAAATGTTTCCCATGTGTAATTCCTAAGAAGTATATCAGGACAAGCGCAATACTCAAAAATATACTGTACGAATCATCAGCATCTGGATGCTGTTCAGAAAATTCTTTTCAGTACAACAAATCCAGTATCAGTCTTTTAGACCAGTAATTACAAATGGAAAATAAGTTATGGTTAGTCTGTAGCAATGTCCCCAAAAACAGTTCAATTTCCCTTTAATCTGAATACCACCATGTTTTAGTTATAAATTAGAAATAATTTTCTAATATTTAACAACTTTTTCCCCTGAATTCAACGCAAACGACGTGAGTCTGTCAAAGTTATGTGATTTCGTTGATTAAGAACTGAACAGTAAAACGATAATTTTTAGTGATGTGAACGTAGAAATGTGGAATTGTATGGGAGTAAGTAAGCTCAGTTAAAGTTCTCAAGTTCTACTCTGATGTCAACATATCATAAGCTTCACAAACCTACAAAATTCAAAGTTTATTTCCAAAATAAATGGTCGAAATATTATTATTATGGCTGAATTTTCTGTAACCGAAATTTCAGTGTTATTGTGAATAATTTAATCGATTAAAATCTAATGATTAAAGAGTTGATGTATTACACTGATCAGATAGGTACTAGAATACAAGACATTCGTTAAATATTACTTTTAATTGTTTACCAACAAAATATATTCACAAAAGTCTACTTGTTATCTTATATAATATCTGTCAAAAGATTAAGTTGCTCGTGAAGTTATCTGCAACTAAACTGAACTTAAAACACAAAGACCACAACTTTATTGGGAAGAAATATTTGCTATGTGGATGGGTTTATAATAATAATAATAATAATAATCATTATTATTATTATTATAACGATTACTTTATTTTAGACAATAGTTTGGGCATGGTATAGATATCTCATGCGTAATATTTCAACGCATTTACTGCCAGTAAAATATTTTCAAATAAAATGATTATAGTATCTAAAACAATGTTAACAAATAACAGTATAATGAGTAATGATATAAAGCGATCAGTTGTTGTTGTACCGTCGTCCATTTTGTGGGTACGTTCTTGCATGTGGGAACAAATAGAAAAGAACCCGTAAGTTTGGTGGCAGGGATTCATTTAACCAGTATGAAAGTCAGCAGTTCCAGCCACCTATTTTCTGTAATAGCTATATGATGTATTGTTATCAGATCAGGGGCACATTAACATCTACCATGACGTTTTCTGATAACTTTGTTGTTAATTTGCAAAGGATTCCAGTTTACTTTCAATATATTTTTTGTTTAAGAAAGATACTTATGGGAGTTAGAGTGCTAAATGATACCTAAACGGTCATCTATATGGTTTTCGTTGTTACATTGTTTTGATTTAGAATATGTAATGCTACGTGAAAATTGTTACGACACAGACTCTACCCGATAATATAACGCAGAATGCTTATGTGGATAGACTCTCAATAACAACCTTCAGATTTAACTTTTGATAATCTTTCAGCTCCCGGAAAACGAGAGTTTTTTAAAAGATTAAACGACTGTCTATTCAACCGTGTGCGAAACGCAATTATATGTTTACATAGGCCAGTTTGACTTTGTCTTGATTGGACGGCTGCATCATTCTTGAATATCTTCTTCCTATTCAAATGTTTTGAGCTGGCTGTCTGTGAATATTCATTAGCACATCTAAGAGTAATTTGCGAAAGGTATCCCGTTTTCTGTCGTTATGAATTTCTGGTTGTGTTTGATTTAAACATCGTCTCCCAGTTTCCAAACAGATTTTTTAATGCATTAAATACTATGCTGATTCTGCCTATGAGTAGGCTCGTTTTCTTACGGTTATCACACTGATACGCTCTAACCACTTGAGTTAAGGATGTGAGAATGTCTAAGATGTCCATCAGATCCAAAATGCAGAATTCTGCTTTGATGTTGGTGTGAAACTATGCCAAATTTTAAGATCACCATGTTAATCAAACGTCGCTTCATGCATAATATATTGCTGGCTGAGAAAACGAACAGATGCTTGTTGATGTAATTTACTTACAATGGAACCTTGAACGTTCGTTTTGCCCTCTTTGCAACTCATCAACTGGATGTACTTGCACTCCAGAGATGTCCTTCCCACTGGGATTCGGAACTCACCGCTTCAAACACCAAAGCGTTATCTGCTAGGCCACTAAGGTACGAGAGTCACATATTGTGCAGCTAGTACTTATTGATAGTAGCTTAGTTATTGGTAGCTGATTCGAGTCTCAATGAAGACAGCATCGCTTACTGAGGTCCAGATACATCAAAATGACGAATCCCAAATAAGACGAAATCTACATCCTGGATTTCGCTGTTGGGTATGAAGTAAACTACAACATAATGACTGTTCAGGCAGCATGGAGGCATCCACATAGGAGCCTATGCGCCAACAGAGGTTGAACATCCCGAACCAGCATACAAACGAGAAATCATAAGCATCAAACAGTTACTTGTTGACTAATACCAGATGTAGTGCAGACAAAATATTTCATACTGACTGATGGTATGGTACATTTTGCAGTAGTATGCTGTTTTGCATCACGACTATGAAGCACGTTCACTTTAGCTGAAAGGTTGCAAATGCTGTATGCATCTGACCACTTTTACCGTTTTAGGGCCTAAAAGACGTTTTAGAAACACTATGCAAGCACAAAAGACATGGTATTTAGATTTTTAAAAATGGAAACTCAGTTTATGTGGTTGTGAAACTTCATTAGTTGGAAATGATCACTAAACTTTAGCCGAATAGCAGTTAGAATGGAAGGAGCATTCAGTTGATTGGTACAAAATAAGGCACCGATCCATGAATTTTTGATGAGTTTTTTTGTGGGGCATAAATTTGAACCGAAACTTTCTGTTCGGGATTCATGAGATTGTAGGTGACATAGTTTGGAAGTTGTCTTGGTAATGCAGATCAGTCCATTGTAAGTCTTGCTGTAAATAATGAAAATCTTAATTTTCCCTTCTGTGAAATTTCATGTTTTAACCTAGTTCCTTTCTTATTCTTTTCTCACGTTTGACCAGTAATGTTATCAACAGTTTTAATTCTTCGTTTCGTAGTCGCGTTGGTTTTTCGTCCATTGTATGGATTTAAAGTGTGGCATGTCTATAATCTTAAAGAAACCGAAGTTCCTGAGGGCCTTTCAAGTTATCTCACCAAAAGACCTTGCTGGTGGATTGTTTATGTTACAACTGCTTCTATTCATATAATTGAATCATCCCAATAAACAAAAGGGGATGGCAGGTATAATGAATTTATGGGATAAACGCATTTGAAACACTATGGCTTTATTAAATCTCACCAACTATGGTATATAACCACTAACATTTTGTCAATAGCCTCGAGAAACGATTAAATTCCTTAAAGCTGGTTTCGGATTTTTACCAGCCAGTTTCTATATTAAACAATGTAACACTCACTGTGCTTTATCAGACAGTGGTAACTGGTGGTTCAGGAGAAAATGGACATTGATGCTGGGTGATGATTGAAGGTGAAATAAAAGTTTTGGCCAATATAGAATTCGAACCAGTGACCACAGGGCTTTCTACTCAGTGTTCTACCAATTGAGTTACGAGATACGACTGTTGACCAGATTTTTGTTATGGATATACTGAAATCTGAATCTATAGTGCTGTTACAAACTGAGTACGCAGACAGAAATAAAAATTAAAGAATAACCTAATTATACTTTTAGAAAAAATTCAGAAAATGCCTGGTTTATACTATAGTTGAGTCTAACATATACTCATACCTAATTTAAACATGTTTTACAAAGTGTTTGCTGAAATTTTACTGATGAAAACTATCTACTTTGAAAGGTTTCACTGTTGAAATGCATAAATATTAAAATTGCCGGGAATTAAACACCATTTTATCACAATAATCAGTAAACTGACAAGGTCAGTGATTTGGTAAGTACACTGTCATATACAATGATTATCTGATTTCTAAGACAGTTAGCTTTTAGTATAATTGCTTGTATTATACCGTCGTTGACTGGACTGAATTGATCGGTTTCTGTTGGCATATGGGCTCCTGTGAGGATGCCTCGATATTGCCTGTGTTTTAATTATATACGTATAATTAAAACAGGCAATATCGAGGCATTCGCACAGAAGCCCATATGCCAATAGAGACCGATCAATTTAGTCCTATCAACGACGGTATAATACAAGCCAATTATACTAAAACTATACCTGTCGAACAAAAAGTTGATATTGTGGCTCGGTGATGTAGTCGATGCAGGTTCATCTAGCTGACGAGTTTCAAATAGGACAAAATGCGCATCTTGAATTCCACTGCTGACCACTGTCTATCATTGCAGTTATCTTACCACACAGTTGTAAGTAATAAACCATAAGAAAGTGGGATAAAATGGATTCTTCATAAATAAAACAGTTTACCTTCTGCATTAGATGAAACAATTATAAGTAAGTATAAAATTAGGAATAGTCCGTTCATAATTATGAAGTTGCGGAGTAATAACTATGATGGTAAAGAATGACCATGCATGTTATTTATGTATAATGCAGAAATTAATATACTGAATGAAGGTCGCATCTAGACAGACGAATGAGCCCGTCAACCAATGAAATTCAGGCAATTTGAAAACCCATAACAGTTTTGTTATACAGTTTCAGGTTTACAGAGATTTTATTTTCAAGGTAGCATTCATTATGGACCACCACCAGTTGGAGAACCATTGAGAACCTGGGAGCACTGGACAGCTGATTCGTTCTAGTATGGTACTTTTCATCAGTACGTCCCACGACCCGTGAACTGATAGAAGTAGGAAACTACGGACCATTAAAACCCAGTGACGCGTTCTCCGTAAAGCCTGAGGGTCTTGAGTCCCATCACCAGTGAGCGGGATTATAAGCACGTACTGCTGAGAAGTTTTGTAATGATCATAATAATGGTGGTCATTATTCATCGACAAACGATAACTGTGATCACCTTCACTTTTCATGTTTCAAGAAATAAACACACAAGGGAGAATTTTAATGTTAGATGTTGCAAACCTAGGCTTTTTACTTGTTTACAGTCTTCAGTAAGCTATATGTGAAACCATCTTAAGGCCTAGTCGTTAAGTCTGTAACTTTAACGCTGAGAGATGGTTGTTCGAATCACCTGGAAAACACTAGTTTCCTCATCATTTCTGGTACGCCTCGTTGATGAGTGTCGACCAACATGGAACTTAATTCAAGGAAGGGTTTTTTTCGACTGCTTCCCAACATTTGAGGCCAAAATACAGTGCACCGCAGAGTCGTATCACTTAGCTTAGGAACCCTATTGTAAACTTGTCTGACGGACTTCAGTTGAGGCTCTGTAGTTAGGATGCGACAGTACCAACAGTCATTCAGTGGTGATCAGTTCATGTGCCCTATAAAAAGGTTGGAATAACTTTGTATTGTCGATGAGACGAGGAGACCTAAATATAATGGACTCAAGTTTCACTTAAGGAGTAAAATATTCAAAAACCATAAACAGAAACTTGTTATTAATAGTTTCAGTTCCAAGAAAGTTAGCAGAACAACATGCATGAAGTAAGACTGACTAATAAGCAAAGGTAAACATTAATCATACTGACCACCAGCAAATACCGAGAACATCGAGTAAAACTCAATAACTAGCGGCTATTTTCCTAAATTTGGCCCAAGGTCACTTATGCTACATTATCACTGATCAACCTCGTTCGAACCACTGTATATTTTAGATCATTACGGTAAAAAGAAAACACAAGTTTAGAGATTCCACACTCGTTATACACTTATTTGTATACCTATATGAATAAAAACATTATAATCAAGGAAATTCTGTTGTAAACAGTCAAAGTAAAATGTGTCAATTTTGAAGTAAAAACTGCTCCCACAAGTAACCCAACATGCATGCGAAACACAAACAAATATAAGCTTCGAAGACTAGTTATCGGGAGGTTTCTCTCAATGACTAGTGTTACTTTTCTTAACTGTCAATAAATCTTAGGTTTGGATAGTATAATTACAGGACTAAGTTTATCTGAATGGTGTGATATATTTCCGCAGTAAATTTCGAACAGTCTCATCCAGCTTTGAAAATAGTTTACGCAGAAATAGCTAGGAAGGCATATTGATATTCATAAAAACGATAGCCATACTCAAATTGAAGCTAGATTTGTTCACAAGACCACAATTTGTCCATACACTACACCTCCCTTGGTAAACTTGATGTTTGTACTACCAAGATTACTATCCGTTATTATCTATGTTAATTTTATCTATCATAACAACTGTTATATTTCTCCTCCTATTTTTCGCTTTTAATATAAGTTGACTTGACAAGTAAATGTATGACCAGATGGTTAGAAATGTTTTGTACATATACGTAACAACACTATTCATACAAACTTCATCTTTTAATCAAGCTATCCAAATTGTTTCAAAGCTTAGATTGTGTTTTCTTTGAAGATTAGCACCAAGTTGAAAAGTTGGTGGAAAAAGAAAAGTTCAAATTAAATATGGAATATATCAGCGGATTAGGATTCAAAAGGACCTATATGACCTTTGTTTTATGTATCCCAACCTCTAAGGAAAGAGGGTAACTGCAGATTTACAGTACCTTTTACAATGTTGAAAGATTATCTGAAGATATGAAAACATTATTCTTTCATACTCGCATGGGAGACAAATAGCCTACCCATTACATTATTTCAGTAGATCTGTGAAAGATTGTTTGTCAGACGAGAACTAGGATGGAAAGTAAGCAATAAGCGAGAAAGTTACAAGTGTATCAATGATTCAAACAATAACGTAATGAGTGAAGTTGAAACGAAGACCTATGTAGCTGAAGGATTCCAACCATTTACTTTTGCTACCTAAGTTTCTGTTTCTATAACTTAAGGCAAGTCTTTAAAACTAAAAGCTACCTCACGCAGTTTTATGAATAAACAATTCAGCTACAACATATAGTAACGGAATTTAATTCTGGAGAATATTACTTTAAAGAAAAAGCAAGCGTGTGAATTTAAGTTGATATAAAGCATTTTATTGATGTCTCATGGACCAACAGCACTTTATTCATGGATACTTGTAATTTCCTGTGGCTGTGCTGAGTGGGACTGCTCGAGCTCCACTGGTAGATGGGCTCCTATGGGACATCTCCATACCCCTTGGGTAATCATTAAGTTGTAGTTTGCTTGGTGGCTAGCAGAGGGCCCTAGGACTCTTCAGCTGAACGCACCTGGACGCCAGTGAGTGATTATGTTCCAACTGAGACTCGGGCCCAGTGTGCATCTCATCAAAAACCCCAGCGATACCCGTTGAGCCATTGAGTCACAAACACCACCTATTGCACAACTGGCAACAGTTGTTACTTATTGATACTTGTAATTTCCTGTTGCATTTTGCTTATGATAACCGTCAAAGACATTAGGTGGTAAATGTTTGATATGAGTTCCATAACTGCATGTTTTGTTAATAACTATTCCTTTGATGAAGTAGATTATCTGATTGTAGTAACCTAACACTTCTAATAACTATCACTAATTTTCTGATCCAACTTATCTACTTTATCTCAATGTCTACTTATTTTAAATAACTAAGTAGTCAGGTAATTTATGATTGTGAATTTTCGCAGCCATCCAAATGACTTGAAACCAACTGTACCATATTCCTTTACGCTTGTTGCTAAACTAAAAAAAAGTATCTCTATCATATGGAATAGATGAACGGGTAGTGTATAACAGTATTTCAAAGTTGGGAGAAATACGGCCGAAGAATCGTTTTCATGCTGAGTGACAGGCATCAACAAAGTATTTCACGGTATGTAATTAACTTTTTTAGATAAAATCATACACTTTCAGCCCATCACCTGTTTATGTTAGTAAATGACTATTATAATTCATCTTATTTTCCACTTTTTACTCATACACTTGTATGAATGCATGGAGTAATAATTTTTCTGGAAAAGTGATAAGGGTCTTATAGATGATAACAACTCTGTTGAGCTCAATTGCTTTTGAGGTTAAATACATATGACTTCAGTCCTCCTCGCAGATTGAGATCACTTGAGAGATTTTAGGGAAACAGACAGTATTCGATAGCTATTTCAATTTACAACAAAAATAGTCTCAAATATTATCAAACACAATGTCAGTTCAATATCTAACTTAAAGAAAGGATAAAACACCTAATATCATAAGACGAAGGAAATTGAGAACTACTAATCACAGTTTTCCAACTTAGTTAAGTACTTCGAAAATGAATGACTAAAGATCAGAGGAACTCATGCTATCAGTTTGTCATTTGCGATAGCCGTTTTTTGACAAATTTGTATTGATACTGGATTTTGCTTGAAGGCAAAATGAAAACCTGTGCCTCGGCAGCATTCGAACGAAAAACCTCATAATACATAAAAGCCTCTATCTTATGCTGATTAGTTTTACTTATTTTGATAAAGACAACTTTTAAGTTATAAATTGTTCATGAGAAATAGGGAAAGTGTACTGCTAACGCAGTTTGTTACTAATACTACCACTCTTGCTAATACTAATACCAATAATAATGCATACAGTGATATTAATTGCAATTTTACCACAACTAATGGCAATGGTAACGATAATAATAGCTAATGGATTAACACTAACCTCCGGTTTAAACAACAATTATTATTATTACTACTATTGTTATTTTGTGTTTTATAGATGGATAATGTTTACAATTAGAAGAGTAATTCGTTATTCAAAGACAAATTAAAAATAAATGTAATTTCAGGATAAACAGTATACCGGAAGTTATATTCTGTTTCAAATTATCCACCATCTTTCAATGTTCATACGATTTACATGGATTGACTAAAAAGCATTGAATGTTTGTAGTCATCAACACAAAAGTTACTTTTCCACACTAAAATTTAAAATAACATAATGACATAGAGTTATAAAATTCATGATTTTAGGTGTTGATACCAGTAAAAACAGCAGTACTGGCTACACAGGAGCTACTGTAATGCATTCACTACTACAATCAAATATTATAGTTGATTTTAGGTTGTAATTCATCATGCACTGACACCAGGCGGAGAAATAGGAAACCTGGGAGCACTGGACAGCAGTTTCATCCTTATATGGGACTCATCAGCACATCCATGCCCCCACCTTGTCAGGGATCGAACCCAGGGCCTTCAGGTTTCGTGGCCAGCACGTTGCTATTGTGTCGGAATCCAGTGGTTCACATTTCCTACTTCTGTCAGTTCACGACATAGTACGGCCTACATCCGATATCGTCATTGAGTAACTGTCCTCATGTTCGACTTGGTCGACTCCACTGGTCACGACTTCTCATTGGAACTTCAGGAATCACTTCTCGAAGCTAGTCACCAATGAGCGCTAGATTAGTTATATCTGGAGGTTTTTGGAGGTTTATTATTTGACCTTAGGTTGGAATTCACCATGGCCTGCTGAGGAGTCCTGTACTAGGACGAAACAGCTGTCCAGTGCTCTTAAGTTTCTAATGTTCCTCCAGCTGATGTCAGTTCATGATGATAAGAAGAACACGTGACATCTTTCCAATAAGAAATACTTCCTTCCAGTAAACATAAGTAATAATGCCATTATTTACCAATGTTTTGTATTTGTTTTTAGCCACTAATCAGTGACTAAAACTTTTATTTATTGAGGCCTTTCAAGGTTTAATCACTCTTCAAATTCATCACTATTACAGTTGTGATGAATTAATTGAGTGATAAACGTTTGGATGTAAAAGAGGAAACAGAATTCACTGACTAATCTGGATAATCACTGTGACTAGCTGAGATAGCCAAAAATTGGCAGACTCATACTATTAATCTCTGATGATGAATGAAGATGAAGTGAAAGTCTGGGTCACAACAAAATTTGAACATGCGGCTTTTGAGTTACCCGCCAGGTGGTCTACCAACTAAGCTACCATACCCAGCTGCCTACCAGATCTTAATTTTATTTCAGTCACCAAGGTTTTTACTCAGTAGCTATTAGAATCCGCGATACATATCTGTTCATTCATCGTTGTCATAATGGCTGCCCAGATATCCAAGTTACGTATCATAGATTCATAAGGCAATCAAGAAAAATCCATGGTGACTGGAGTGAAATTAAAGTCCGCTCAGCAGCCGAGTTTCGTAGCTCATTTGATAGAGCAACGTGTTGGTAACTTTGAAGTCGCTGATTTGAATCTTTCTGCTACCCAGATTTTTATTTCACCTTCAATTATCACTCAGTATTAATGAATTTAATCAATCCACTAGGTGAGAAAATGCAAATGTATATGAAGACTTCTTGTGTTTTTGACATAAGGGATCATCGATGCAAGTAAGTCACTCTCTACAGGCAAGCTTTCATAAGTATCGGCAATCCTGGTAAACGTACTATTATTAATTTCTAAACTTACGACTTAATTTGAGACAGCCTATGTTCAATAATAAAATGGAGTCCTGCAAGTCCAGTGTTCAAATTAGTCACCTTATGAAAAGGCTCACTAAGATTTGTCATGAGTTAATTTTATAAATTGTAAAGGACTACATTAATGTTTATAAAAAAAATGATTATTAGCACAGAAAGGTGTGTTAATGCCAACTTCATTTCCAGACACCATAATGCTGACAGCTAATGGTAATAAGCTGAGTTCGGTCAAAATTTGAGAACTTACTTAAGTGGTAAAGGTGGCTTACTTCATAAGCAGTTGACAACTTTTGAAAACCCATTATCTTAGAATGTTTCAGTAAACAGTTACCAGTTCTTCGAATGCAAAACCTTATACTGAACACTCAAACTAACCAAATAAAGGCTGACTACTCCATGACACCTAGAATTGGATGCAGAGGAAGAGAGGTGAATGTTTTTCCAATTTTCAGCTGTTATGAGTAATATATATATGTATATATATATATATATATATATATATATGTATATATATATATATATATATATATATATATATATATATATATATATAGCAAAATTGGTTTCACTGTTATGAGGTAGCTGTACGCCCAGACTATATCTTGAAATAAAGATGATCTAAGTCTTTTACGCTAGTAACCATGATCTATCAAAACCCAGCAACAAGAAATACCACAGGATATCCAAAATTCACTTACGACTCAATCTTAAACAGAACTCGAAGTTTTGGGATGATTATCGTAGCAGATTATCTTACTTTGAACTGAGAGTGAAACATTCTCAGCCATGCACAACAACCATCAATACGATTATAAATATCCAGACCACAGTTGTTACGAATGTCCTGAAAAAGTTCAGCGCCGAGTCAGGTGATTCATTATATAGGTAACTTTTAATATAATCCCAGCATGTTCAGACAATCGAAAACAAGATTTTTTAAACAGGCTGGGATTATATTAAAACTTACCTATATAGTGAATACTCAATATGATTGAATATTATTGTTGCATTTCCTGAACATATTCCGCTGGTTCTGCTCTAGAAATATCTAATCAATTTCTTTCCACCACAAATGAACAAAACTATAGATGTATGTACTATCCTCCCTAAGACGGTTTCCGACACATAGTTCTGATAATTACTGCTTAATCATGTCTGATAAGAATGAAATTTTATTTAAATTTTTAACTTCGTGGAAAACACTAGTTCTCGGGTACACTGTTCCTAAATTGCTGACTTAAACTTGATATTACACCAAACAAAGTATCCCCAATATAACACCACTATGTATTATTATTTATTATTAGTCCCTTGGGTTCCTAATGGAACATAGGGCTTCAGTAGCACGTCTCCACTGAACTCTGTTCTCTGAAATCTTTTCAACCTGGCTCCACAACAGCCCACAAGCTCTCATTTCCCCCTCGCACGATCTCCTCCATGTCACCCTCGGACGTCCAACTCGTCACTTCCCATGGGGATTCCACTCGAGTGCCTGACGCGTGATGTCCCCAGTCGGCCTTCTCAGTGTATGCCCAATCCATCTCCACTTCCTCTGCATATTTGTTCAGCGATAGCTTCTTGGTTGGTTCGTTCCCAGAGCTCCTTGTTGCTTATTCTTTCTGGCAATCCATCTGATCTTCAGCAGCGAGCGTAAGCAGTTGTTGATGAATGTCCGCAGTTTATTGGAAATGCCTTTCGTGACGCGCCAAGTCTCTCAACCATACAGAAGCACTGACTTGACGTTGGTGTTGGAAATCCGTATCTTGTTCCGCATGCTGAGTGCAGAAGATCTCCACACTGGTTTCAGGCTAATGAACGCGCCTGTCTTGCTTTTCCGATCCTGGCTGACTTTGACATCCTCGTCTGTGCCGCCATCGCCTGTAGTTGAAACAGTGCTGCCTAGATAGGTGAAGGAGGTTACTTCCTTTAAGTTTCTCCCGTTGATGGTGATTGGAGTTTGTTGTTGTGTTGGAGTTGTTGGTGCGGTATCTTCATCACTTCTGTCTTCTCTATATTCACCTGAAGTCCCGTCTTCGCTGCCCCGCCTCTTCTGCCAACTTGTTTGTTTTCGATGTAGATCTTCAAGTTTGTGTGACAACAGGCATAAGTCATCGACGAAATCCTAATCTTCTAGACCCTATTCATCGGTCCAGCGTATCCCCCTCTTCTCGCTCCCCACTGTTTGCTGCATCATCCAGTCGACCACAATCAGGAATATCATGGGGGATAGTAGGCAACCTTGTTTTACTCTTGTCTCCACTTCAAAAGTATTACTGAGCTTTCCATTGTGAATTACTTGGCATGTGACATCTTCATATAGTTGTTGAATGAGATTGATAAAGGTTTGTGGCATTAAAACCGTAGTGCTGAAGCAGCTGCCAAATTACTTCTCAGTCGACGCTGTCAAAGGCCTTTTCAAAGTCGATGAAGTTGAGGCAGAGTTGAGTTGACTGCCATTCCATACTCCGTTCTATGATGATGCTTAGTGTAGCGTTGCAATTTGGTCTGCACATGATTTGTACTTCCTGAAGCCAGCCAACCTATTCCGGTCGTAGTTTTGAATCCAGCCATCCTTTAGTCTCTCCAGGATGATGCGGCTTAATATTCTGCTTGCTCTGGGTGGACAGGAGCAAGATTCCACGCCAGTTCTTACAAAGACTTAGGTCGCCCTTCTTTGGCAGTTTGACAAGGTAGCCATTCTTCCAATCGCCAAGGTCCTTCTCTTCCTTCCAGACATTCTGCAGTAGTGGTGTGAGCATGTCCGCTGTTGTCTCTGCAGCTGCTCTCAGTGCTTCTGGCGGGATCCCATCTGGTCCTGCTGCTTTCCCACACTCCAGTAGCTTTATGGCGTTCAGAACTTCGACCTTCGTCTGAGTCCTGAAGTGTCCACTTGTAGTTCTGTAGCTGCCCTGCTTGTGGTATTTTTTATGACGAAGTGCAGGTGGTGGTGGTGGTCGATTCAAGAGCTTTTCGAAGTGGTCAGCCCATCGTTCCCTTTGTTTCTCTTCTTTGGTAATTAAATTTCCGTCATCATCTTTTATTCGTTTCATCTGATCTCTTCCCAGATAGACTGTAACCTGGTTATTTGATACAATGTTGTCAGGTCTCTGTCTCTTCTACCTGCAGCCTATTCTGCTTCACTTGAAAGTGTGTCGTAGAGGTGTCTTTTGTCTTTCCGTGCACTTTTCGCCACTTCTTTGTCCAGTGTTAGTGTTTTATACACTGTACTCAGTTCCTCTTCTCGTTGAGCATCCTTCCACTGGTTCATCTTCTGCTTCACCATCCTCCTCCCCGACTCTGTCAGCTTCCATGTGTCCGTTGAGATCCATTTCTAATCTTCTTTCTTCCTCCTTCCTAATAAGCTTATGTAGGCTTCTTTCCACATAGCTTTCAAAGACTTCCACTGATCACCCACACAGGTTTCTTCACGGATGTTCCTCGATATCTCCCATTTTGTCTTGATGGTTGACGTGAAGACTTTCTTTGTAGTTTAGTCCTTCAGTCTCTGGGTGTTGAACTTGAACTGTCGCCGTCTATCACCAACTTCCTTGAAGGTTTTCAACTTGATTTGGAAGGTTCCTTACACTAGATAGTGGTCTGAGCCTACATCTGCGCTCCTCTTCTTGACCTTGTGTCAAGTAGGCTGACTGCGTCTCCACTTTCTTCACATTCAGATGGAGTCGATCTGAATTTCAGTGTAGTGTGTCCTGGTGTCTGGTGAAATCAAATGCATGTCGCTTTGTGGATATCCTTGTGCTTGAACACAGTGCCTCACTGCAATCACCAAGTTGTTGAATGCACAGAATTCTGCATTCTCGTTCATTTCACTGACCGCTTCTCGACCCATGGTTAGTTCTCTTCCTGTGTTGGCTGCTCTCAGTTCGGCATTCATGTCGCCCGTTAGAATTTTGATGTCGCCAACTGAGGTGGTGTCTTGTCCAGTGTTGATTGAAGTTGTCAGTAGAATTCTTTCTTCTTCTCCTGATCTCCATTATTTGTAGGTGCCTAGTGTAGCATTGCATGATTGCGACCTTCCTTCCTTTGAGTTGAATCTTGCTATCATGATCCTGGAGGAGATTGGTTCCCACTGCATGAGAGCCTTCGATGCTGTTGGGGACATCATGATAGCCACTCCAACACTCAGTGTGCTCGTGGTTGTCGTCTGCGTGACCCGAGTAGATCATTGATTCTCCAGTTGACAGTTTGGAGAGTCCACTTCCATTCCATCTGCTTTCGCAAATTCCAAGCACTTCAATGTGATACCTCTCATCTCCTTTGCAATCTGGGCTGCCTTGCTGGGTTCAAACATCGTGCGGACATTCCATGTCCCCACGTCTACTTTCGCTTTCATCGAGAGAAGACACATTGGCTAACTGGCTTCCCGAAGGCAGGCTTTCACCAACTGGTGTCATTTCGCCTCTCCGATTCCAACGAGGAATAATTTTGTTTTTATTTTTTATATATCGTTTGTGCTTTGAAGTTTGTTTAGCAGTTAGATTTGTTTTACGGGGTAGGGTTGCTAGCCCTACTCCCAACCTTCCCTCTTTATCGGGGCTTAGGACCGGCTAGTAACTAGCGAACTAGTTAACCAGGCGGGGTTAAACCACTATGTATCAAGAGTCAATTTATGTCTTAAGATCGTTATTTTTAACCTGGACATGAAAACGTCAGCCAGAATAAGTTCAAGCGGGTGCCTATTGCTACCTCCAATGCTGAACATAAACTAAATATCACTATTTAATGCAGCAAAGGTTCTTTGAAGCCATTCAGCGGTAGGTCAATATTTATTTAATTATCCGTAATAGGTTCACGCACATCATCTACCGTTCCCAATAGATGGATGTAAATAATTAATGAAGTCATATCGAGAGAGCCTCATAGCATTTCGGTGCTATTGTCTTCATCTGAAATAAGTGCATCAAACTATGTTAGCAGGCTATTCTTTTCACTAGTTCTAGTAGCTGAGCAAGCCATTTTGCATGTTTTATGGTGAACTACGCATACCTAAAACTGGTCTGAAGGATGTCATCTTTGTGGAATTTCGGTAGGTCACATAGTCTAGGTAATACCTACTCCTCTTGATCTCAGCTCCACAAACAGACTACCAGATATGAATTATCTTGTCTTCAACGACGAACCACTTGATAAATGTGATGTTCTCAAGGGTATACTCCGTTCCTATAATTCTCTTGTTAATTTCGTCAGATCATAATCTGTTCCATCCTCAGAAACCGCTTCTTATACTCTTTTTGAACATTACGTGGTTGACTCAATTCCACCCTACTGACTGAAAACAGACTGTTCACTGTCGTAATAAGTAGTAACACAAATGACACCATCGAAAAAATTTCTTCAACCAAATATTTTTACTTTTACTCATATCTTAATGAACATTTTCCATCGTTTAATAACATAATTTATTGGTTTTAAACATCTCCATCGATGATGGTTAATACTGTAAGTGACTGACTTCCTCCTCACATATGAAAAAGTGGAAGCTATCCCGTAGTTAAACAACATCAATGCACAATGCATCCAACCTTCAGATAACAAGCTATCCAACAAAAAATGTCAGAAGTAAACAACTTGTTCCACTGATTGTAATTTAATCATCATTATTTAGACATAAAGTTGGTAGGCTGAGACACAATACAAAATAGTATTCTGAAATGACTGACAAAAAACACATGTAAAGAATAAATGTACAGCAAGAATGAACGGGGCAGTCGCATGGGAGAGTCATGCTGCTGCTATAATAGATAAATCCCAAAGAAACTGCAGCATCGCGGTCACTTGTACCGATTCTGAGCTATGTATCATGAAATCAAAGTTTTACAAATTAATAATAGGAAATTCTTGATGATATACCTCAAAATCACTCACATGAACACAGTTATATACACTTTTTTCAGTTTCAAACTTTTAAGCATTTTCATTTCTCGTTATTGCATATTATCAGATACACTTTTGTTTATTTAAACGCCAATCTCTTCACTTTTTTGCATGCTGCTGTGAAGTCTGGTAAGTCCAACCATTGCATTTCTGCACCAGATTCTAGGTTAACTCGTCCCCTGAGACGAAATGCATCAAATGTTTTTATGTCACTAAGATGAAATTGCGAACAAGGACACCTAAGATTTAAAAATACGAACTCCGAGAGCTCAAGATCAGGTATAGGCGACTCTGCCGAAACGGTGGTATTCCATACAAACGTAACAAACACCACCAGCTAAAATGAACCATGTCTCACAGGTGTAAAGTAGAATCATTGGTATTAAAGTGTTGTGCATACAGTCTTTTAGCCTGATCAACATCTGAAAGATGTGTGTTGCTGTGTAATAAACAATCTTATTCTTCACATTACCATCAATGTCCAAACAAATACTAATAGCGGATGGAAATACCGCCTTCAGTAGTCTTGTGGGAACATTGTATATTTCGATGGACATTAGTCGCTGACTCACGTTTCATTTTAATATCATGTATTTTGCCATACAGTGAAGTCGATGTGCTCTTCCGGAGAGCAGATCTACATACTAATTACGCACCAACTTCACAACTGTCTCAATGGCAAAGTTAAAAAAATGAAATGTTTAAATCGGGCAATCCTGCTTAGTCTCACTGCTTGCTTCAAACAGAAGAAATAAGTGTTTTTATCTATTCGAAATATCTCGTGCTTTTCTTGGGATTTTCCAAAAATTATCACACTTCTCAGAGACATCTCAGTCCCAAGACTAATGCAGCGCTCCATCCTATACAATAAACTGAAGGTATTCGTAATGTTATAACATGCAACAATTTGGGATCCTCAATACGTGCAATTGTGTACAAGCATCTCACCGATAAGGAACACACGGTAGGTTCGCTATTCCTGTATTTTTATCTCCCAATGAATTGAAAACAAAAAGGTTGTCATAGTAAAGATAAACTTGGTTCGCCTTTCATTCATTCACAGAAATGCAAATACAAAAATAATGACTATCATACACTTAATTATTTCCAAACCATGAAATCCTTGTGGTAAGTTTCTCCGCAATTCAATAAAACCCATCTACACCAAAAGATGAGCTTGTCACATATTCGGGACGTCTATGAGGAATGATAGTGACTAATCTTTTAGATGCAATCAGTAACGAACTGATACTCTCATGACAAAATTGTGGTGAATATTTGTAGCTCAGAGTTTGGAGTGTTCAGAGTGAGTTGGCAAACGTTTCAGCATCATGCTGGACATCATCAACAGTGTTCCAGAGTTCCACAAATGCCTTTGATAAATGAATACAATAGCGGTCTAAAGTAGACCTGCCAATACCATCTCTAGGTTTTTGCCAGCAAATTCAGATACCTAAACAAACTATGGAATACTAGTTACAAAGATGAAGCAACGTATTTGAAAACAAATGCACCATAACTAACTAACTTGCAATTGCAAGCTGAAGACTTTACGAAATAGGTTAGAATCAAGTGGTTTCTGTTCTGAGCCATGTCTAATAACGTCTCAGGTCACCGAATTGCGTGATCTCTCGGACCCCACCCAGGGAGTAGTGAGGCACTAACAAATTCTAACCTGATATAACTATCTTTCATTCCACGGTACCACACCACACACTGATCATCCCTCCGCTTTCTCCACCCAGTACCAGCGCTAGCAAACACTGGACGGTATGGAAGCCCTTGGGACGACATACGTAAAACATGTCTAAACCACCGAGGCCGATTTTTAGATGACTTCACTTATTGAATAATGACGTTCATCATGCCCAAACACACGCTGTCGTACCTCAGGACTACTTACATGGTATTGCCAACGGATACGAGCAATCCTAAGGAGATAAGGATGATCGAACAAACAGTAGTCGCAAATCCTCAGTTGGGAGAGGCCAGGTTTTACGGGCGTGGAGCAGAACCACTCGCACCGAAGCGTTGTAAACCCGGCTTTTTACGGTCAAACTAACGTCGCGACGCCCCACTCTAGCTTTCGATACGCGGTTAAAAATTTCGTAACCCAGGCACTCACACAACTACCCAGATATACGAACTTTTCGACTGCTTCAACGGCTCACCAACAAGAGTGACAGCACGCCCAGGCTCTTGCCAATCTTTCGAAGTTATTTTGTACTTCGATGGTGCAAAGCACATACCACACTGTACCCCCACCATTTATTTTTTGGATACCATGGTTATATGACATAATTAAAACTATTAAAGTAACACAAATCCCGACTTCGTCATAAGAATAACCATTTATTCAAAAATTTCATCTAGTTCATCAACTGGATAAATTTCTTTCCTCGCCTTTTTACGTTTACGTGATTCCATTTTGTCATGTGTACGTTCTATGTATCTGCTTTGCTTACTAGACAACAGCGTGCTTCGAACCTGAAATGCAAAAGAAACAAAACAAACTCACTACTGAAGAACAATTAAAGTAACAACGAGAGTCGTAAATAAATAATTACCTCAACAAGTGAGTGCTGCGATAAACTCTAAAGACTAAAATTAAATTGACATTGAATGCTATCAATTTCTTGATTGGTATATTTTAACATTTTGAGCCAGCCTAATGTGTTATGGTGGCGTAACTAATCGTTAGAATGCAACCAAATACTAGAGTAATGACAGTATTAGCCATTTGACGATCGAAGAGCTGCAGTAATATCACAATATTCATATATTGGTTAGGAAGGTTCTCAGTATTGCAAGACACAAACAAGAAAATTTGCAAATATGGAGGCGTCAAATACGCTTCTAATCTGTACAAGTGCTCTGTTCAACAAGTACTAAAAACCCTTAATTAGCTGGTGACTAATGTTGACAATAAAAGGAACCAAGGTCTAGACACTGATTGGAACTCCAGGAAGCTAAAAGTCACTGGAAATGGCGTTTAGCAAATACCGATATTAAATGATAGTTCAAGATGCAAATGAATATCTTAAACTAATTCTAGATGATATCAAAGAGCTATTCCCATCATCATTCTTATATAATAACTGGCCAGATCATGCATATAAGGGATTTCCTTAGATAAATGAAAGGTTTTTAAACTGTTAAAATCGATCCTGTATTTCATCGTATTGTGTACTAGGCCGACGACCTATTAGTTTTTCTGTTTCAGTCTTAGTAAACAGTCCTTTAAGTGGAAACCAAGTTTACGTACATAAGGTTGCATTGATAATATTGAACGTGACAGAGAAAATATTACCAATCAAAACCTTGATTTATAGAGTAACTAAACCTCAATATAAGCAAACATATCCAATAGATTAAAGTCAATGGTGTGAAGCAGTTACACTTTTTAAACAATGCTCTCTACTTTTTACTGTAAAACATTACAAGACCAGAGTTTACTTTCAGTCGCTTTGCCACTAGATGAACACAGCGCCACTAAAATATGTCTGATTAAAAACGCCGACTTTCCTATACGATGAGAGTAATACCTAAAGGGTAATTGTGTTTTAAAACCAAGCATACACTGTCATGTTAGTATAGCAGTGTTGCCAACAGTGAATGTGATCAGTAAGTCCTAATTAGGATATAGCTACTTGAGGTGATGATGTCCTTCCTAAACCTAAAGTCAACTAAACAACCGTCATGACAGAGAAATCTCATCGTTTTCCAGTTCTGCATCATCAAGGATGAGTTCATGTGTACATTTTCATCCAGATTAATCATACTTCTCCAAATGCTTATGTGGATATTTCATATCACGATTTCTTAGTGCATTACAGCTACAAATATGCAATCACAAGTGGCTGATATCAGTTATTTACACTTGATTGCATTATGTATTACAATGTAACTGTGTCGAACTGACCTAATCTATGTTTATATACTGATTTCAACTTTACGGTTCATGCCCAAAGTAAGTCTCAACCAACGTTATTCACATCCCGACAAAAATGCATGCAGAAATTATACACTGCTATACCTCGAATTATAAATCTGAGAAAATCAAACAACAAGGCAAGATATTCGATGATAGAATAAAAAAGTAACTCAACCCGGTGCAGATCTGTGATTTATGCTGTCAGTCACACATTGTATGGGGACTTATGATACTACCGAGCCGTTCAGGTCGAAGAAGGTTAGGCAAGTTATTCCCTGTTCTGACAGCTTCGATTCAAGGCACATGAAGTATGACTTGTGACGCATACTTTTCGCATCAATAAGGATAAAAACGTAAGAGCAAGAATTATACAAGGAAATAATCCAAAGGACTTACTAAATTGGGTGAGATGTATTTCGGATTAGAGTACAACACTATGCCAGAGAAGCTCCCAGCAAATATACGGATTGGATTTAATGAGAAACGCGGACCTGAAGAGTTTCATTACAAAAACATTCGAATTAATCCCATACCAAAATATTATTCTTGCTAGTATATTAATAGTCGCTTAAAGGAAAACAGACTAGATCAAATAGTCACACATACGGATAGTGAGTTTACTAAATAGACCAAAATGAATTGAAAGACAAACCCGTGCCTCAGTGGTTTTGAATTAAGTACCAAGATAACTGAGCCACAACTCTACACCTTATAGAGTCGTACAAAAGAAAACAACAGCATAAAACGCAGATTGTCTCACTGGGAATTCATTAACTTTCATAAAGGTGTTTTGATTTATTTTGACTAAATTATCCCAATGTATCGACTTGATACCACTGAGTTTGTGAAAAATCACTGGTAATAAGTTACAACTTCTTTTAGTGATTCCATGTTCAAAAACAGTAAATATATGAAAGTACCTATTTTCAGTTTCTAGTAGTATGAAAAGCTATCGGTAATAACCAAACACTGTGTTATGGAGTTGTGACTTATCGACTGAAAACCGCTAGGTTGTAAAGGTAAAAACTTCCATCGTCCGTCTCAACCTGAAAAACAAAGCTGTTGTTGCGCTGAGGTTTAGTGGAAAAACAAAAACAGTAGTCCAACTCAAAAAACACACGTTCGTATATTAAGCAATGAAGTATACCTAATGCATGACAACTATGACATTACCAGGTTGCCGAAACCTGAGTATGTGGAGTACGGTTCAAACCCATGGCCTAGACGTTTAAAAGCAACTGTCTAAACCAGTGGAATCGTTGCACCAGGTCAGCACTGTTACTCGAAAGATCAATGTAGATAGAAGGTGGGCAAAGATACAAAACAAAAGCAACCATAAAAAGGTAAACACAAGACCTGATATATGTACGAGTAAAACTTGGACACTGTAATAGATTGTAATTCCATTCTAGTCTGTTTATTAAAAACGTCACACAGTAAAACAGCATCATTTACTGGATAACGTTTTGGACACAATTTATCGCCCATATTCATATAAGGTAACTCCGCAACGCCGAGACAGAGTTTATATATTCCTAATTTTCTCTCCTTCTCTGTGATGACAAGGGTAATAGAATTTTCCAAATATCTGGGACAGGTGCAGAATCATTTCGATTGCATGCATTTGGTGTTGATTCAATGAACAAAGATTCGGTTATCGATCTCTCCCTCCACCCAACTAAGTTTTTAACGCTGTGGCTCTATCCCACCCTACTATGTGATTGTGTAGAAAACTATAGCCAAGTTTTCCCCTACATTTCTAACCTTATTAGGATCTACTAATATTGATTTAGCTACTTTTTTGTGCTCTGTTATTCTAATCGATCCTGGTCGACTTCTTTGACCTATGTATTTAACCTCGCAATCATTGCAAGGGATTTGATAAACCAGGTTATTTTGCTTAGTTGCATCGTAGGATCTTTTAACCTACAAAGCTCGTTTCTAAGCGTGACAAGAAATCAGATACATCGAGAATATCTTGCGTCACAATAATCACCCACCTAAATTTACAAATAAATTCTTAAGAAATAGAAAGAAAAATATTAGCACTAGTGGTAGTAGTAAAACAGTTGCTACTAATAACAATTCTAATACTGATAGCAATAATGGTTACGGGGTTAAGAGAGAATTCAAAGCCTCTGCTGTGTTACCATACAAGGAAGGCACCTCGGAAGCATAACGAAGAATTCTGAATAAGACTGGGTGGTATTAAAGTGGGATTTAAACCAACAAACTCGATTAGAAACGAGCTTTGTAGGTTAAAAGATCCTATCGATGCAACTAAGCAAAATAACCTGGTTTATCAAATCCCTTGCAATGATTGCGAGGTTAAATACATAGGTCAAAGAAGTCGACCAGGATCGATTAGAATAACAGAGCACAAAAAAGTAGCTAAATCAATATTAGTAGATCCTAATAAGGTTAGAAATGTAGGGAAAACTTGGCTATAGTTTTCTACACAATCACATAGTAGGGTGGGATAGAGCCACAGCGTTAAAAACTTAGTTGGGTGGAGGGAGAGATCGATAACCGAATCTTTGTTCATTGAATCAACACCAAATGCATGCAATCGAAATGATTCTGCGCCTGTCCCAGATATTTGGAAAATTCTATTACCCTTGTCATCACAGAGAAGGAGAGAAAATTAGGAATATATAAACTCTGTCTCGGCGTTGCGGAGTTACCTTATATGAATATGGGCGATAAATTGTGTCCAAAACGTTATCCAGTAAATGATGCTGTTTTACTGTGTGACATTTTTAATAAACAGACCCGATATAGCTGCATAATGGCCCAAGCTGCACACCTCACATTAGTACATCAACCAACAAAGCGATAAGATGAGAGAAAGGAATAAACAAATAACCGGTGAGAAATAGTGGCAAGTAGTAAAAGAAGAGGAATAAGAAAATGCTGAATTCAGTATGACCATCAAGATGAGGAAGGTGTGTTGATACACCTGCGCCGCTGGCATTATTTCTGAACCCTGTCACCTAGAGTCTCCAACCACTGGTTTCTGCTGTCAGGCGAACCCCAACTTGGTAGTCCACATTCCTCTACATGGCTTACATTAATAACCAATAGCTTCCTGCAATGATGCCATGCTCTAGTTAGCCGCCCCAAACTCATTTTTGGCCGTGACCTGACTTCAATAAAATTGTGCGACGAGGCAGACGGTGAAAGGGGATGGGTAACAAATGTCCCAGCCGCCTCAGTTCATGAAAGTTCACAACCTTGTCAACTGACTTTCTTTCATCTCTAAAACTGCACACCAGATTTCTGCATTACTCACTTGGTGACATACAGTAACAGACGTCCTATGCTACGTAGACAACAGTGATCAAACACCTGAAGCCTTTTTATATCTCCTACATTTAATGGCCGTTTCACAGCCGCATAGTATATATGGTAGACAATCTGATATCACAGCTGCATCAATGATGGTGTAAGTTGGAGAAAGCCAATTGACCCTTTTGTGTCCCAGCAGAGATTTCGCCGACCACTGACCTGATACGTCTGGTCCAATTTCCCAGGTAAGTAAAGTGGTTAGCGCGCTCAACCACTTCACTTCCTATTGTGAGATAGGGCACCAATGACGACCAGCCTTGGAGCAACAATCTGAATTCAGATGGCGAGAGACGCATCCTATTCTCTGACTGTCACCCGTATTCGGTAAACTCTGCAATTTTCCACCGTCTTCACCTAACAGGACTGTTGTCTCCTCCGACAAGATCAATCCCTGTGAAGTCAGACGACGAGGAGGAGACTTGCATAAGAACACCAATCATAAAGTTAAATAAGAATGGAGACAGTGGATATTTTTGACTAACACCACTTGATGTACACAACTCACCTGAAAACTGGCCATAAGATTTAAGACGACTACGGGTGTCTAGATACAAAGCCTCCGACAGTGATGTACTTATTAGGCACTCTCTTCAGTGAAAGACACTGCTGTAAGACCTTTCAGTCGATGAAATTGAATGCTGCTGCCTTCAGGTCAAGAAATACAACCATTAACGGGCGTTGGCAAGTGTGCCTGTGATCTAAAATCTGGCAGAGTGAATGTCTAGTCGATGCACCTAAGATCAGGTTTGAAGCCTACCTGGGTTTCCACGGTTTGCTGTTCCCGAATTTCATTCAGACGCCTAGTGAAAAATAATGATAATCTAATCCCCGTATGCTTTATTATATTAATATGCCTTCATAATTTTAGTTTTATGGAAGATAATCTTGAAGAAGAATCTGAAGTAATTGGTTTTTAAGAAAATTAAAAAATATGTGGACTTCACACATATACTCACCAACTTCAACTAATGCACCGCTTTCTTCGGCAATTTGATAAACTCTGAACCATATACGATCATTGAAGTGAACAAATGTAAACGTTTTATCTATAAATGGTTGTGAACGTGGATGATGATTTGGAGTGCCCATAGTTTGTACAAATAATTCACGAAGCAGGTGAATATGGGGTTTGTTTGATTCCTCAAATGATGGATCAAAAGCAAGTACAGGACGACTGTATTTTAGACAATTTCCAGTCAATTTCATTTCTGCTGTAGTACGAATATTTTCAACAAGAAATTTAACTGATGGTCCATTGGGTACACAGCTAAGCCATAGGTACAAGTCTTTCTTCTTGCGAGCTTCGAAATAAAGGACCTTTAAAATAATTAGAAATCGAATATTATTCTGAATACATTTCAGCAGAATAACAACCAAAATTATTAGTTGTTAAATACCAGTTAATAAAATGTTTCCCGTGTATTACAGCATGAAAAAGGCGAAAATGCATGTTGAATATTGTTTACGATAAGTGACACATCGTCCGAAAAACAACTTCTAAAATATCTCATAATCTCCCTCCTCAAGAAACTGACAAGTCTAAAAGCTTTTAGGTACATTACTTATTATCGAGATTACCGAGTGATTTCTTGGTTGGAAAGACTACTTCAATCTTTCCGTCAAATGCATATTCTGATGTATGAAAGTTGAGGCAATTTTTAACGAAAACCAGACGTGTCAATGTTTTCCCAGAGTACTGTTTATTTGTAATAAAGAAAATATTTTACTGCCGACAAATGTCATAAAGTGTTAAGAAGCAATATGGGATATTTGTAGATGTCTTTTTTAGTAACACTAATCATCATACACCATTCAATATTCGGAAAATACTCTTCCGACGATCCTGAAGCATCCTTATTACTATGAATTAGACAACTACAGATAACACATAAGTTGAAATACAGTGAAGATAAAAACTTAACGTGGCGTAGATATAATAATGAACTAAAGTGCAATTTGTGGAAAAATGTAGAGATAGAGAAAATACATTTTCACAACCACCTTTTAAAGATTTTATTAACTACTTTTCTGAATAGCATTTTGATCATGTACACAGTCACAGCTGGATTGAAACAGACACATACTTTATTCATAAACATGCCGAAAAACAGGGTTAAATAATTATTCCAAGTGTAAATTTTCGACAAACTAACCGATAAAACTAACCATATAAAGACGGAAAAAGGAAAAGAAATGGGAAAATGTCAATATAACCAATAACATTAAAGGAATTGGAACATATAAGTGGGGAATAATAAGATGTTCAAGACTGTAGACAATGCAAGTGGACACATCTGAGTTATTGTGACAGTTGACATGTACTAAGTAGAGCAGTTCATCTCGACTACTAAATATTATCTTGAAATTCTAAGTGGTTTCGAAGCTTACGGTGAGGTTGGGGATAAAGGAAGTTCGAGGGGGTATTCTGTCTAACTGAAACGCTGAAAACATTGGCTTTTTACACTACTAAGAAACAGTTAACTTCAGGGATCGATAATCAGACAGTAATAACCAATTCTAAAGCATGATCATTATGCCTAGTTCTCAATACTAAACTAGACTGAAGAACCTAAAACTTACGGTTTGTCGCCTCCTTACGGCGTAACTCACGAAACCTTATACCACAATAACCGTCATCAGAAAAAAGCAATTATCTCCCATCAAAAATTAACGAACGAACATTTTACTCCAGAGATTCTAGGTAATACATTTTAACCGGTCTGACTATGACCTCTAAGACACTTTACACTTTTACACAATGCTAACAAATGGTTTTACGACGCCTTGCGGAACAGTAAGAGAACCTGACACCATGAACATGATGGTAATAGCAATGTGGTATGAGATTTCTCATTACTGTTAGACAATCACACAATACTACAGCCCTTTAATGTAGCTTTGAAACACTGAAAGAGGGTGAAAAATAAGAACACATGCTCAAATTTCTAATGTTTTATATCTGGCAAAAACTGTACACTTCAAGGGAACTGCTCACTGCATACGCGAAATTCGCATTTTTCTGAAAAGCTAATGAGCGAAACATTACACTGTGGCTACGGCAGGCTCTCGGTGAAAGTATACACCATCACTTATTTAGAGAAATTCGAAAAACAATCATTCTAACTACAGTTGGCCATCAATTTAAACCATTGTCGTACTAAGCCTAATAAGTTGCCAGTAAACTGCCGGCAGAATAGCATGTATCTATTCGGCTTCCCTTGATTTTCTGCATCAGGTAGCCACCAGATAATTGGGTAGTTTGAAAGATTGGGCAGGTATGCGTTTCTTTAGAAACTTTATACAATTTCTCTCCATATATTTAAATACAGAGAGGATAAGTCGATGGATCACTCGGTGACTATTCCATGCCATTCTACCATAGCTGTTGTATTAGTCCTACTTAGAAGAATCGCATGAAATTTTTACAGGAACTCATCCTTCCCCAATCCTTCTAGTCACTGAGTCAGTTGGTGACCACTCGATGCTGAGCATCAAGAGAAGTTAAATGTGTTCATGACACTGAGAAAGCTGGTGTCCTCCCTGTTTAAACTTTTGAAGGCGAAAAATCGTGCGGAAAGTACCTTGTTTGTATGACTCATCTCTGCTAGCTCGTTCAACGTTGTTATCCCCTTCTTGTGATCAAGCTTGGAGTCTGTTTTGGCATGCGGCAGCATGCGCATCAGATCTTTCATCAGGTGACGACCAACATACGAGACACCTCTAGAGGAAATGACTAAAACACGCTCTCTGTTTGTCCACTGAGGTTTACGAACTGGAGGCTGGTCAGATAACCTAACAGAGGGTAATAACTTGGCTTGAAACATCACTTATATCAAGTAAAATTTACGTTTTTTCACTGACACCTTCGGTCGAGAAGCATCATTTAACTTTCTCTTGACACCTAAAATTGATACATCGATGAAAGCATAGAAAAAACGTACCCACTGCCTTCTTCGAGAGCTTTCCACTCATTTTCCTGACGGTAGCGTAATCGAGTGAAAATTCCTCGCCAACAACTTTCAAACTTCAAACAACAATAATACAAGTACGGAAAACTTTTGAGCTCCTGCTTCTAGGTCTTGAGGCTCGGTTTGTTTCGTTCAGTTAT
Organism: Heterobilharzia americana; assembly: GCA_944470555.2. NCBI lineage: Eukaryota > Metazoa > Platyhelminthes > Trematoda > Strigeidida > Schistosomatidae > Heterobilharzia > Heterobilharzia americana. The sequence continues at coordinate 29,621,330 of OX104132.1, read as the reverse complement.
ACTCCTTTGGTGTTTATAGATGGCTTAATATTTTATCTCCTTATTGCTTTGCAATCCATGATTGCTTATTTGAAGGTTGTTTTCTTGCAAATTATGGCCCCGTTCGCTTGGTGGGCAGCTGAGGTGCTGATGAGATGAGCTAACCTTTTACAGTTCCTGTCTTTTGCAAGTACTCCCAAGTAAGCAGTAAGTGCCACTTCAAAAGTACTGGAAATAGGATAAGTGGGAAACGAAAGAGGAATGAAAAGTACTGATGGAAAAATGAGTGTTCCTGGCAGTAAAAAGGAGAAGAAATGTCTCCTTGCGGATACTAGGGTTTGAGACAGAGAGATGGATGAAACTGCCTTGAGTTGCTCCAGGTGAGTGTTCGCAGTGAATCGTTTGCGCTCACGTACTCATCGAATGGTCATTTGAAGGAGTCAGTCGATGTAGTTGTGGCTACACCCTTTGGCGGAGCGTTGCATGAGGTACACACCCTATGTAAGAAGAAGTCAGATCTAACTTTCGTCCCCGCTCTGTGGAGGGGTATGCGAATATTTACTTTAGAAGACTGTCAGTTTTGGAGGGATAATGTTGACCTATCGTGGCGATCCACTTAGCGGATTTCCAGCGTCCAATGTCCTTTTACGAGCTGATATATGCTGACTGATTTTTTCATGCTCACGTCTGAGTCTGGCGAAACGATTCCAAGTCTTTGGTTTGTTCTGGTGCAACAGGTCTTCCCACTCGCCTCCTGTGGCTGTAGTTAACCCAATGGGCGTTCGGGTGTTGATTAGATTTGTAGGGGTTGTGTGGCTTTTCAAAGTGCAGTGGTGCAGACGGGCGCCTTAAGTGTCGTGTCACCAGATAGTCATTCGGGCTGCTTTCAGAGAAAGATAGAAAAGATGTCCAGGGAAATCAAGGTGGAAGAGCTTCGGAGAGCAAAACACGGGGTGAAGGAAGCCAAACGGTACAGAAGAAACCCTGATAGAATTATGAGGGGACCTTTATGAATAGGGTCAAGTCATAGAGTCAGGGGAAAGAGAACGGGCAAGTAAAATTATGGGAATGGGGTCGATAGTGCTATCATTTGAAGCACGGTAACCGGAGGAGACGCCTAACAGGGAAGTATTGAGTTAGATCAAGCTAATGATAATGGTGGCAGTGCAAAGACGGTGAGGGTTGACCGAGATGGAATGGTACGGAATCAGTTGGTTGTTTTAGTCTGTTCTGTATCCCAGCTGGTTGACAGCAAGCCGTACGCCGCTGCGTTTCACTCCAGCCTCTCACTGAAGCCGCCAACGGCAGTAGTAATCTCGGCAGGTAATGGGTCCCAGTGGACGCGAACTCAAAAAGAGGTAAAGTGTGGACGCACATGTCTTTCCGCCCTTTGACGGGCGAGTATCCCCGGGATACCACAAGGATTGTTGTAGTTGCCGTTTGTTAGGATTCCACCCTTCGGACGACTTGGATTACTTAGTATTTTATAGGTCATTATCAAGTCACCCTTACCGTACGAGACCTAAGGGGGAAAAGCCCGATGTCTTTCAACCTATCCACGTAGAGCTTTGTCGTTCCCCTACAAAGCTCTCCGTTGCTCGCCCCTTATATTTTCCCTGAGAAGCTCACACCCCTTTCGGGTATGACGGTGCATTGGCGTTGTGAACCTCTATGAGAGGTGGCAAATAGGTGTTGTACTGCTTCAAGAAGAGTTTCGGAGTGATGGCACTTATTTGTCTGTGCATGAAGTTCAGCATTGCGTAGGTTCTGGAGGGATCTTTTGGACAACTGCAGAAGGTATCTAGCTAGTCAGCCAATATTAGATTCAGGCCTCCCTCCATGGTCGCGTAGGAAAGTTGAGTAAGGCATACAGAAAAGAGAAATATATCTGGGCCTTAATCCAAGTTAATTTCTAGTTCGTTGTTGTTCACCTGCTCTGCAAGCAATCCGGGATCACCTTGCAGTGCAGCTGGTTCTTTTTCCGAAGTCACAACTTTCTGTAGCTCGACATCGTCAACCTGAAGTAGGTTTGGGGAGCCGAGCCTCAATGGGGGAATAGCAGAAGACTCAGAATCGCTCCTCATGATGCACTGGATGATAGTTACCTTCAAGTCGAGCAAACCCGCTGACTTTTGTGCAGTGCTCTGCAATCTAAGTAGTCCTGCAGCCAGAAGAACAGTTGGCCATGATACATGGCCCTGATACTTCGCGTATGGAAGTGACACGCTAGACTGTGTCGGAGGCCCAAAAAATATAGGAACATCGCACGAACAGGGGCTTCGTGGTTCTAGTATGCCGTCTAGTTATCACCGGCTGCAGGATCTAACCCTTCGGGAACCTCGTTGAGCTCTAGTTGGTGCTTTGTTGTTGCTCAAGTACTCCGTGACCTGATCGTCCACCAGGCTCCCTAACACTTTCGACAGCGATGTTAGAGGCGCTATAGGTCTAAATCATCTCTCATCCTGGACATCCCCTCCCTTAAGGCCGGGGGGAGAATAGCACTTTTTCACTCTCGCGGAATCATTTGTTTGCCTAAGGAGAGTTGGACAAGTTACAGGGAGGATCACGTAATGCACTGACAGATCGTTTCAGTGCAGACGGCCGAATTTTATAGCAACCTGGCGATTTTCCCGTGTAGACAACTTTTCGAAGACCCTAGTGGGAGTTACCTTTATCCCATGCATCTCTTCTGCATTCAGTAATCCCGTCAGGTGCCCGGGCAGTTGGTAATTTTGACTGGGTGACAGAATTTTTACTTGTGAGTCGAAAGTGGCGCCGAAGGTTCCGGCAATGTCCAGTCTTGGGAGGTCCCATCCGTTTGGGACTCACATAACGCATTCCCCTTGGTTGGCAGATTTTCCCTCCGCCATGAATTAATGTAGGTTTTGGGTATTCGACTGCAGCTTCTGGGCCAGGTTCGTCCGAAACGATTTCTCAACCCCCCTTATTTCAACACTCAAACGGTTATATATGCTCTGTGACCTGGCTGTTTTTCTGGGATCCTGCTTTCATGCCACGCTTTTCTCTTGGCTTTTAAGAGGCTCTAGCTGCTTTGTTTCAGCCAAGAGTTTTGCTTCTTTGTTATATTTATGACTACTGGGTCGTTTTTGGAGCTTGCCATCACGATGATATCCCTCCCCAGTTCCTAGAGCTGGCAAATCGGCAGGGCATTCCACTCTGGGAGCCACGGCAGATATTGATCCATGGCCACTCAATTTACCTTGGTATACCAAGGGCAAGTGCGAGATTTTTCCCTTGATGTCTGTTCACGAAATATCAAATCACTCAAAAGGAAGGGGAAGTAACTCAGCAATTTCTTTCTCAAACTGAGTAATGCTGGCCGAGTAACTCAAGTGCTTTAATTTAAAAGATCATATATATCGAGAGAAATACCATATAAATGGTGATAATAATTATTCCTTAATATACAGGCACACAACCTCGCCTGGTTAACTAGTTCACTAGTTACTAGCCGGTCCTAAGCCCGGGTAAAGAGGGAAGGTTGGGCATAGGGCTAGCAACCCTACCCAGGAAAACAAATCTAACTGCTAAACAAACTTCAAAGCACAAACGATATATAAAAAATGAAAACAAAATTATTCCTCGTTGCAATCGGAGAGGCGAAATGACAGCAGTTGGTGGAAGCCTGCATTCGGGAAGCCAATTGGCCGAACCGATGTGTCTTCTCTCTCTCGATGAAAGCGAAAGTAAACGTGGGGACATGGAATGTCCGCACGATGTTTGAACCCAGCAAGGCAGCCCAGGTTGCAAACGAGATGAAGAGGTATTACATTGAAGTGCTTGGAATTTGCGAAAGCAGATGGAACGGGAGTAGACTCTCCAAACTGTCGACTGGAGAATCAATAATCTACTCCGATATTGTCACCCAGACGACAACCACGAGCACACTGAGTTATGGAGTGGCTATCATGATGTCCTCAAGAGCATCGAAGGCTCCCATGCAGTGGGAACCAATCTCCTCCAGGATCATGACAGCAAGATTCAACTCAAAAGGAAGAAAGGTCACAATCATACAATGTTATGCACCTACAAATAATGCAGAGCAAGAGAAAAAGGAGGAATTCTACAGACAACTTCAATCAACACTGGACAAGACGTCAGTTGGCGATATCAAAATTCTAATGGGCGAAATGAATGCCAAACTGGGAGGGGACAACACGGGAAGAGAACTAACCATGGGCCGAGAAGCGCTCGGTGGGGTGATGAATGAGAATGGAGAATTGTTTGCAGAATTCTGTGCATTCAACGATTTGGTGATTGGAGGCAGTGTGTTCAAGCACAAGGATATCCACAAAGCAACATGGATTTCACCAGATGGACACACTAAAAATCAAATGGACTTTATCTCAATCTCAAGAAAGTGGAGACGCAGCCTACTTAACACAAGGTCAACAAGAGGAGCAGATGTAGGTTCAGACCACTATCTAGTGCAAGGAACCTTCCAAATCAAGTTGAAAACCTTCAAGGAAGCTGGTGATAGACATCAATTCAGGTACAACACTCGGAAACTGAGGGATGAAACTACAAAGAAGATCTTCACGGCAGCCATCAAGACGAAATGGGAGATATCGAGGAACATCTCTGAAGAAACCTGTGTGGAAGAATACTGGAAGTCTTTGAAAGAGATGTGGAAAGAAACCTGCACAACAGTATTGGGAAGGAAGTAGAAAGAAGACAAGGAATGGATCTCGACGGATACCTGGAAGCTGATAGAGGAGAGGAGGATGATGAAGCAGAAGATAAAGCAGTGCAAGGATGCTCAACGACAAGAGGAACTGAGCACAATGTATAAAACACTGAACAAAGAAGTAAAGAAGAGTGCACGCAGAGACAAAAGACACTTCTACAAAACACTGGCAAGTGAAGCAGAATAGGCTGCAGGTAGAAGAGACAGAGACCTGACAACATTGTATCAAATAACCAGGTTGCTATCAGGGAAGAGACCAACACAGATGAAACTAATAAAAGATGAAGAAGGAAATTTAATTACGAAAGAAGAGAAACAAAGGAAACGATGGGCCGACCACTTCAAGAAGCTCTTGAATCGACCACCACCTGCACTTCGTCCAGAAATACCACCTGCAGCCGCTGAATTACAAGTGAACATAAATCCCCCAACGAAAATGGAAGTCCTGAACGCCATGAGGCTACTGAAATGTGGGAAAGCAGCAGGACCAGACGGGATACCGCCAGAAGCACTGAGAGCAGACGTAAGGACAACAGCAGACATGCTCACACCACTACTGCAGAATGTCTGGAAGGAAGAGAAGGTACTTGGCGATTGGAAGAATGGCTACCTTGTCAAACTGCCGAAGAAGGGCGACCTAAGTCTTTGTAAGAACTGGCGTGGAATCTTGCTCCTGTCCACCCAGAGCAAGCAGAATATTAAGCCGCATCATCCTGGAGAGACTAAAGGATGTGCTGGATTCAAAACTACGACCGGAATATGTTGGCTGGATTCAGGAAGTACAAATCATGTGCGGACCAATTGCAACGCTACACTAAGCATCATCATAGAACAGAGCATAGAATGGCAATCAGAGAATGATATACCACACCATAAGAAACTGGGAAGAGAGAAGTTCCTATCTTCTTAGAGACGCTCGAGCCATGCGCACACTTTAATTTACAACACCCAGGTTTAGCCAATTGTTTGTGATTACGTATATTGTAAATGGATGTTACAACTGTTTCGATTCCTGGGCCGCATGAGTGCATTTGCTAACAAAGTAGTTTATAATAAAGTATAAGGTTCATTCTAAGTCGCCTCTTCCAGAGAGGTTCTAGTCCTAGCTTGTTGCATCTGGAGATGTAGTCAAGTTTGCAGTCAGCTCTTAGTGTTCTTAGTGTAAATTGGCGTTGTACTCCTTCGATTCTTAGTTTATCGTCTATTCGAAAGCTGCTTATGACCATCGAGCAATATTCTAGAATTGGACAGATGCATACTTTGTGGCGGAGGGCCCTTGATTCAGTACTATAAAGGTTACGAATGATGCCTCCTAGGAGTCCGCATGACTTGGTCTCGCTGTGCTCTACCTGCCCAGAGGAACTCAAGTCACTGGAATATCTGAGCCCTTGGTTTGAGACAGAACTAAGTTCTGGTAACTGTTGTCCAGATACTTCAAATATCAGGTCAAGGTTACCGTTACCAATGCAGATCCATCCACATTTGTTGATGTTGAACTGCAGAAGTGTACCAGCACACCAAGAAGAAAGCTTTTCTGGTTCATGTCGAATCTTAGTTATAGTGTCACCTAGCTCGGGGCTATAACAAGAGTAAACGACTTTTGGGTCGTCGGCATATAGAAAGGCGTCACCTGTTACAAAGCAGTTGCAAACACTGTTGGTGTAGATGACAAACAAGATGTGAAGCCAGCACGGCTGACTTCCAGTGCATGTCGAGCAACCGTGCCATCACCAGAGTGTCCGTAAGGAAAGACTTGGGACTCAACTTCTCCGACACCGTGAACACCGTCTCCAAATACAAAAGTATGACAACCGGGGCAAACGCTATTTTGCACCCTCTGCGTAGACAGCTTGGCACCATCACCCCCGGAATCTTCCTCTCCGTTCCCAAATCCTACGTGCGGCCGCATCCAGGGGTCTTCAGTGCGGGGGCCTCCCCAAAACTCACAAGAGACTCCAATCTCCTTGAAAAAATACAAGGAACCGCAACAAAATTAGTTGTGGGACTAAGGGGCAAGACGGATCCAGAAGGGCTTAAACACCTAAACCTATTTACTTTGGGTTACGTAGGAAGAGGGGTGACCTTATTATGGCGTACAAGACCAAACATCAGGCAGACTAGGCAAACAAACCAGTTTCACCTGCAATTCGGAGGTATTCACGGAGAAACCTAGTTAAGATGGCACATCAGAGGGACAACACCGTACTCAGATCCAATTTTTTCTCCTCGAGAGTATGCGCTTGTAGCGTCACACACTTCTACAGATACAGTAGCCTAGGGTTTGACGACTTACAACATTGATGTTGACCTTCATAGTTTAACTGGACTCGCTAAGCTGAAGGCACCCGGTCAAGCATCCTCGCCATCTGGCACGCTGTCGTGTTACCTTCTACTGCTCGTATCCGACTCTCTAGCCAGCTTGTTGTAACGCATCAGTATTTTGGCACAACCATCCAAATATACTATTCCATCCAAATGCGCTATCGTGTTCTTCCTTGGTCTCGTATTCGTGGGTATATAACAGGTCCGAATAATTAGTGGTCTTTGCGTCTGTCAAGTTAGCACCAGGACAAATCCTAAACACCTAAGTTACCGACTAATTCTTCTGTAGGAACTAAACCCGCGCTATCTATTCATATCATTCGGGCGAGTCGAACATACTGTTTTGTCTCTTTCATTCCTCTTCACCCTTCCTTTTCTTCTATTTTTTCTCTCTTTCTTTTCCTTTTTATCTTCCAGTATTTACTTTTTTCTTCATCATTCTTTTATTGCTACCTTTCTAGTCCCTTCCAGGCACATACACAGACAGGAGTCACGACAGTCTCCTAACCATCCCAGCAACCCTTAGCTCTCCACTCTACAAATTAAAACTTACTAACCAATAAAACACCCACCTCACCTAGGCTAAAAGCAAGGTGGCAGAGGAGATTTCCTTGTTCACTACAGGAGTTAACCAAACAAATTGAACCAAGCGATAAGAACTAGACACGAGAGATCGAAAACTATCAGTTTTCTACGCTCGCACTGGTAATATTGGATATTAGAAGGAGCGAAATGCAAACATTGCGGTATAAAAACGAGTAGCGAGGTAACTTATAGGGTTGTTGCAGCAACATATGGACTGAAGTTATTATCGACCCACCAAGCTCGGGACTTAGATGACCTTATTTATAAGTAGAAAAAACCCAACATAAACTTTGGAAACTGCGAAGGTTTTTTGCTATCGTAAGAATATCAAAAGATGGTTTTTTAAAATGCTGATAATGTTTTTATTGTTCAGTTGTTGTTGATTATTGCAATGTGTTAACTATTTATTGGGATTGTTGCTAACCAAACAAAAGGTCGTAGTTCACTCACCTTTTCCATTAATCAATTGAATAATTTTGTAGACTCAGGTGCCACGTACCCATCGTCATAAGTGATTATGATCCGGTTTGATGCAAAGCAATTAGCGTAGAAATGTCTGAAATTTTGCCGGAAAGTTTTTAAACCCTGGAAATAAGCAGCAAACTTGAGGTTCAGCAGTCGGCAACTCGAAGCCAACTTCAGACTTTCCATTAAATTGCAGTTTCGAATGCTTCTGGTGTAATTGCTGTTTTTTACTTGTGTGGAATGATAAAACCTTAGGAGATAGATATTTTGGACTAAGTGATTTGACAGAGCAAACACTCAAATATGGTAAAACAGCAGTTATCATTCTTTGCTGTTATTCAAGCCTTGATGATTGACTGCCATCGTTTCATCAGCAGATAGGGTGATTTCATTATTAATTATCAAAAAAGTTAGGTATTTCAAGTTTCATGAGCGTTCAGGTGGAATACTCACCAATATAGAGCGTTACCGGATTTTGGAAGATGACTGCTGTATCGATTTCACTTGTTCGTTTTGTAGTTGTTAGGAATAAATATAGGAGTGAAACTTGAGCAGTGTGGTAGATCGCACTTCTTTTTTAACCTGTTTATTGAAAATGTGAGGAATGAGGGCTTTTTTTTGTAATTAACTCGCTTTTATAATAGCCAATTTCTATCCTTCTATCCACATTCTTATAGATACTGTAGTTAAATCATGCTACCAAACCTACCTGCACGAATCGTAAAGAACCTTATTAATTGTCCAGCCCTTATTAAACAGTCGGCTCTTGAATCCTATGAAAAAATCAAATCTGCTGACTACCGTCCTATTTATGAAGTTTACGACAATCTTACTGGCCTAGATCGTGTTAGATCTTTACACGTTGGAGTTGCTGAAGTGAGTCTAATCTTTTTGCCCCGTTCTTGTTTGTCAGAAAATTAATTGGAGGGTTTCACGCTTAGCTTCCAGAAGTCCTTGATGTATATAGTTTTCACATACATTATCGTGCACAACGGAATGGGATTCAATACTGACTGTGATGTTCTGTTATCCACTTGAAATGTAACACAAACAATGAGTTCCGCTGAATTTTACTCTCGAAATTCTTGATTACTGCCGAAATGCTGAATTCCCTCATTTTGTCATGATGCATTGTTTTGTTTCATATTTCTTTTCGTCTCAGATGTTTTACAGTTATAGTTTCCGTTGAAAAAATCGAAATCCACTCAATGGTTATGTTCACATTCATATAGTGTGTGATAAAGAAAGTATTAGAAATGAACTAACTAATCAACTTCTGTTTTTGAAAGAAAACTAACTGAAGATGAGCTTGTTACGTTTTACGCATTATGAATCTAATCGTCAATGTGATTGTCTACCTAAATAGACTGCATTTTGAAGAAAGTTGTTGATAGAGCGAATATTTTCATCTTTTCTTCATGTAATTTCTGCTTATTTCATCTTGCTATGTATACATATAAACTGTCTATCCAATCGATACTATATGACATACTGAAAATTCTGTAGAGTATTCGCGAAATAGCTTTCGGAATAAGTCCATTATTATTAAAAAAAAAGAAAAATAAGCCACATCTATTTAGTGAGAACTATGGACGCTACCTGTCTACTGAGACTTCCCTAGGTGCAGCTGGGTTTGAGTCTGTAGTCCATCGGTTGATATTTTAGTGTTTTGATGTTAGAATTAAGATCCAATATTTAAATGAACCACCGTCATATCAACAACAACTGTGATTTGTGGCCTAAGTTGTCTTCTTTTAGTTTACAAAACATTTTATTGTCTACTACCTTTTTAAACCGATATAATTCGATGGGGACTCAGGAATAGACAACACATAAATTTGGTTACTTTTCGGTTATCAACCAATATACCTAGTTCAGTCCTACGAGAGGTCAGTCGCAGCCTAAATAGCTCAGCGGTAAGGTCTCTGACTGGAGGACGAGGTGGTGCGGACTTGAATCTCACAGGGGACATTATTTCCCTTAAGGCTGCAAATGCGCCTTGTTGGCGAGTGAGGACAAGCACGTAAACCAAGTCTAAAGCTTCCTGCCGATTTCCTTCAACCATCAAACACTTCACATTCATCGCTTAATCATTTTTTAATGGAGGTGAGTAACATTCAACTGTCAATTATTTATTGTTAGTGTTAATATCCGTTTTCAAATTTTAGGCCGAGAAAAACTTTGTACAAAAACAAGTCGAGAGAAGAGCTTGTCAAATGGAAGTTTTCCAGTTAGAAGAGGCACGAAATCGAATTAATGTACAATTGGATAGTGTAAAGCGTAGTGACGATAGCTTTCTGAAATTAGTCACAGAACTACATGAGGCAGGTAGCATTTATTTAATTCTGTGCTTTTATTCTGAATGTACTGTGGTGTAGATAGTGCATGCTTGGTGGTGTTTAGTACTTTACATTCCATGTCGTGTAAAAGGTAGCAGCAGATATTTGGTCTTGATTGAGAGTAGGATGCACAACTTGCGTTTGATCCCCTTTGGGATTCGTTAACCAGATATATCTACATCTCAGTTAAAACATTACTACTTCTGTTGACGTCCTAACTGACACACTGCTTCAAGTATCCTAGTGCAATGGATCAGAGTTATAAGTGAAGATAACCGTATCTAATAAAAGAGATGACGATTTGTCGTTAGTTTTGTCATGTTCTCATCGTGCGTTCTCCCAGTATTCTCGCGTGGTTAGCGAGCTCTGTTGTGCTCGTTGGCAGACTGCTCACATATAGGATAAAAGGAGATGCACATCCTCGAGTTTACTGTTAGCAGCCAGCAAATGCGATTGTAGTACGCTCAATAGCATTATCAAAATACTTACACAAGCTATTCATGTATGAACAAACTGATTACTTCAGGTAATAAGTAAACGTGTTTCAATCCTTGGTAACAGGTGTTGTGACCATCTCTCAATATTGTCGAAATCCAACCCTTCTCTTGTGGAACATATTTTGCGACTTCGATTCTTACATCAAGTTCTGTAGTGTCAATTAGTACTATTAACCTGTACAAGAAATATTGCTCACAGCCTAGTTCATAAATTTGCAAGTGCTTTCTGAGTTGTAATTTTTATGTTCGAATTCGCAGTGATACCATTTGCTGCCTACTCCCAATTTATCGCAATATGAAGGTGACTAACTGACATGTACAGAGCACATGACCTTGGTTTGTGATAACGAATTGTTTTGTGTATTGATATGCTCTCATTTTTGCTGTTTTCTCTCATTCTCCTGGTCAGTTTGATTACTTTCTTTTGTTCTTATAAAAGGTGTAGCTAGTGAAGACAGTATGTCATTATACTGTGGCATCTTTCAGTCACTCAGGATAGGCATCACGGTCCAACATTATGAAACTGCCCATCTCTAAAGATTGTTGGATTTAGCTTTCTCGAAATACATTTTCCTTTTGTTCATTTGTTACGTCTTTTATACAGTTTCTAGATGGTTTAAAAGATCAGTTTATTCGAACTTACTCATATTTAAACTTATTTTTGAAAATTCTTATTGCAAGATTTTAAAAGTAGTGATAATATTATTTGGAACATATCATCTTGCTTACCTTCAGCTTTCACGTCAACACCAACGAGCTCGTGATCAGTTAAATTCAGTTGAATTAGCGGAACAAGTGGCGTTTGAACAGTTTTCCACCATTCTGCGTCATTCTCAAGCAGAAGAGCGAATTCAAGCTAACAGAATGAGACAGTGGACTGTAGGCTTTAGTTTAGCTGCTGGACTTATTGGTTTTGGAGCTACATGGATACGATTTCATCAAATGGATAAGCAGACAGGATCAATTCACCTAACGGCTGCCGGTCAAGTATGTTTTAGCTTATAAAGCTCAGTAAACTATTGTCTATCAGCTTAAAGTTTGTCTTGATACAGTCATGATAAGTAATGTTTCAGATTATGTTTATGCAGTCTCTTCTATTCATAGCTTCAATAGGTTTTACATTTTGATTGCATGCACCGTGAGTAATTCACTGGCTGTTAGGACATGTATCTGTCGCTTGAAGTACAGTTTTGTGATCTTAATTATGTAAGCTAATTTTAAATCTTACTGCACCATATATGATATATGAGACGTATTTAATTATGTTGAAGTTGTCATCCGCAAGTATTTACTGTATGTACCTTGCGCCACCCAGATGCAAAGTTATTTTACACGACTAGTTTTGTCTAATAATTGGAACCATTATGAAATGCATTTCTGTTAGGTGTACAAGTTTTCAAGTATTTTTGCATAGTTGTTGTGTTCTAGCAGGACTATAAGAATACAACTAGCCAAGTTGGTTTATTTAAAGTGATGTTATAAGGTAATAGTTGATTAACGTTTTAGGAATTGTCTTGATGCGAACTTGACAGACGCAGAGGCCAGTCACTAATTATTCGAACTTGTTATGTACTCACGAATACGAGACTAAGAAAGAACACAATAGCCTAGTCGGAAGGGATAGTATATTTGCGAGGTCGTGCCAAGATACCGATGCGTTCCAACTGACTGGCTAAAGGGTCAGTTACAAGCAATGCAACGTAACACGACAGCGTGCCAAATGGCGAGGATGCTTGACCGGATGCCTTCAGCTTAGCGAGTCCAGTTAAACTATGAAGGTCAGCATCACTGTTGAATCTCGTCGAACCCTAGGCTATTGTATCTGTAGAAGTGTGTGACGCTACAAATTTCGCCGAGATGACTGAATAATCATAGATTGGGATTGTGAACGTATAGACGACACAGTGTCGTGGAGTTGAGTGATATGTGCTCATGACTATGAAATCATGAAATAAATAGCTGCACTTGCTTTATGAATTCCTTAAAAGCTGAGTAATGATCGCAATGAGTTACAGACTTGTTTTTATGGTGTATAGTATTATAATTTGTGGTCAGACAAAGTCGTTGCTTGTGTACAACGTGTGGTAAAAGCGTATCTTGACCTGGCTTTCGCCGATTCTCTCGCTGTGCAGTCATGCTTTCCGAAAATGCTTGTAAAGGATCACTACATTCACTCATTATGAACTTGGATGTAGGTAGGAAGCATATTATCTAAACTTTATTTCTTTCGGTATAAACATACTTCTGTTTTTGGCCATTTTCGGTAATGTTGGAGACAACTTTTTAATGCTAAAGAGTCAAATCGATTATACCTTATACTGTGTCTTCCAGCGTTCATAGTGTTTTCTAAATTACGGGACTCTTACAACTTTACCTTTTTTCGCGGTGGATTTTAATACCTAAACACTGAATAGGACAGTCGTACATCAGCTTCTGTGCATCTACTTCTATTTCTCTCTTATCATCGACGTTTTTACACTTAAAAGCTGATTTACACCGACTAGATTAGGGAGTGATGGGATGGAATGTGTTCATCAATTGACTTTGGAAGCTGAAGCAGCCTCAGTAGTTTGGTTGATTTTGGAAGAGAAATGAGCAAGCATTTATTGAAGTCTTGGATGATAATGAAGAACTGTTAACTACTGATCCATGAACAGTGTGATACACAACTGCTCACGGTAGCATATTAAAGTCTGTCATTTACCTTTCAAAAACCTGTTACATTAAAAATGGGCTTCAGCTTATCCTTTTATCTTTATTCGTTTACTTTTTCTTTAAACAGTTCTCCACGTACTCTCCAGTAACTTGATACATTTATCTTTGATTCTTAGTTGCATGAACTACTAATTACTGACAGTTGAATGCTTAGACTTTATTACGACAAACTGTGTTGAATGTATAATGAGTTTTTATCCCTTAAGTAACTACCGAATCATATTTACATTTGATGGCTGTTGATCTTTAAGTCCGAATTAAGTTCTTGTGAGAATTTCAAGTTGAAAGATAGTAGGATACAGGAAGGTTATACTAGATCTGGTTACAGCATAATTGCAAGTTTGGATAGGCTGGCACAAAAGCTGTATATAAGATAGTTCGATGAATTTGTTACCCCAGGAATAGGTAAGAGGGAATAATTTGTGCTATCTCACTAGTGAATTAAAGTCCTACATAGCACTCGTTGGTATCGGTTCCATCGGTTCAAAGGTTACCATTCCCACTTTGGAGCTTGCAAATTTATTTCCTTATCCTTCGATAGGAATCATTGGTCCTTATCTTTAAGCAGTTTCAAAACTGTGTAAAATAGTCCTCCACTCCTAGATTTTCCACTTACGTCCAACAGATGTTGATAAGTAGTTTGGAACTAATTGCATGGAATTGTCTCACCCACATTAGAAGTGGTTTTGATTTAAGTGGGTTTATAGCATATCCTCATATTTAGTGTTTCATGCTAAGGGAAGCTTAACTATCTTGAGGTTATATCCTTTTTGTCCTTCCCCTTTAAGTCTTCGGTATATGATACAGTGTTTTCATTACTGTATTCTTTGAGTTTGTTTTTTCATCAGAAAGCTAAATTTAGTTTCACATTGATTGGCATCATCTGGAAAATCTTCAATATAACCAACGTCTGCTTAGGCTTGTTGATCCTCCACCAAATCCACAACTGCTTTGAATTTCCTCAGAAACTTTCTGGCATCTTCATCTTGAAATGCTGCTGACCAAGGCATCTTCATCCAGTTGGTAGACAGCGACACCAATGAAGAGAATTCCGACGGAGCATAAGATATTACGTGTTGAGAAAGCAACTAGTAAGGACATACATAATAAACCTTACAATGTGGTTCTCATTCGCAAACAATCTTTTGTCCTGCATATCAGTTCATCTTGTCTTCGACCACTTTATTTCTCTCCAAGACTGTGTTTTACGTGAATCCTCATCATTTAGTCCTTATCACTTTCGACGTTATCACAAATACTACTTGTATGCATTCTTATGAGTAGCTCTCACTACAGTACTATTACTCCTCACACAAAACGTTTGGCTCTTTGCCTAGTGCATGGTCATGTACGTATTTACCAAGAGCTTTTGTGTAGCAGGTTTATTGAAATACGTCATCTTTAGTCATATTTCTGCCAATATACTGAACAAATGTATATTCATCTGGTTCTTATTGCTTCCATTTTATCATCATAGGTTGCTGACATCTCTTTACAAGATTTGGCTTCCGCTCTTCAATCATCCGATCAGGTAAATTGATTCATTTTCCTTTTAGTAATTTCCTCATTCACACATCTTTTTCTACTTAGATATCAGTCTTTGCATGCTACTGTAAAGTGTGACAACTTGGACTGATGCATTTGTATGCAAGGTTCTACGTTGATTTGTCCATTCGTCTATCTACTTATACAATTGAGTAGGATTACTATTCCCCCAAACAATATATGTTACTGATTACCTAGTACATGAATCTGTATGCAGCTGTTTAGTTACAACCGAACAATAAACAGCGTCAACAATAAGTGGGGATCTTAATTAATGAAATAGAAGTTTGAGTTGTTGTCAATAACAATGAACTCACCAAATTTGTTTTAGAATGGTTGTGACCAAGTTGCTCATGGTGTTCCCATAATAAAGTTCATCATACTGTTACAGAAAATTTTATCACCTCTTGAAAATTGTTCCTGAAATTACCGAAAATGCGATTATTTCTCATCATACTCTTTCTGACGTTTTCCTGATTTGCTACTGGCTGGGCAAGGGGATATAAACGCTTGTCATTGTTCTTAGCAACTTCCATTCCGAATACGTGTTTATATCACTCCCACCAGAAATGTAAAGCAATATTTGATTTAGGGCTGTAAAAATCTGCGAACTTGTAGTTGATATATTGATTGTAGGATAAATTGTTCTATAGAAGAGTGATTGAAAGGTCTTCTGTAAGTACTTCGATGAATCGTGGATTCTGGGCACAATTTTCAGGAAAGAATTACATTTCTTGACACCTGGTTATGAATGACAGGAAAGCATTACGATTTTGAAAATTAATTGACTGTTTGTTTATAGGAATAAAGGTAACCGTGTTAGTCTCCGAATTGTAGCAAAAATATTTTCTTAGTTTTCAGTGATGATTGTAATTTGCGGAATATGTTTATGGAGTTAACTCAATGTTTGGTCAAATGCACCCGAAAATTGTTAGACATCCTAGATGCATATGTTATTTACTAGGGATCGTGTCGACTTCTACGCATGTTATTTTTGATGATGATGATGTCATGGAATTTGTATACACTTAGGTTAGATAAGTGCTTCTTTGATTAAAATGTTTGAAATAAACAGCATCCGCTCTTCGTTTGTCATCTCAACTCAACTGATCTATATAGATCACATTTCTAACCAAAATGTGTAGTGAGCCGAATCTTCAAGCTACAATCCTAAAATGTATACCTGTCAGTCTGATTGAGCTTATTTGTGGTTCAAATAACAACAAAAACAGCCCAACCAGTTGTTGTAATTACCAGTACTTTATCAAATTGACTTTCATATTATATCGTTTTAAAGATGTGCTGTTAGAATAGATAGATAGATAAGGAGTGAATCAATCTATACAACTGACTTGATATTGGATTCATCTCACTTAAGATCTTTACATAGTGACTTCTACCATTGCACATACGCTGCTTTCATGTAGCCTACAATTCACTTCATGGTTTAGGTGAATAGTCTACAGTTTCATTTCTCTGTCTTTCCATCTTGAAGCCTCTTCCAATTTACTCCCAGTTTAGTTAGCATGATGTGTTCATAGAAACAGTGACATAATAACCATGGTGTTTGTCATAACAAATCTAGTAAGTGCGGATTTACAATTGTGTCGACTGACCCTCCTTTTCTACAACTGCATTATTATTGTTACTATTATTATTATTATTATTATTATTATTATTACTATCATTATCATTATTATTTGTCCCTTGGGTTCCTAGTGGTACATAGAGCTTCAGCAGCACGTCGCCATTTCACTCTCTTCTCTGCAGTCTTTTCAACCTGGCTCCACGACTGCCCACAAGCTTTTATTTCTTCCTCACACAATCTCCTCCATGTCACCGCGCCTTGGATGCCCAATTCATCGTTTCCCCTTCGGGTTCCATTCGAGGGGTTGGCCTGGCACATGATATCCCCAATCGGTCTTCTCAGTGTATTTCCAATCCAATCCATCTCCACTTTCTGCTTCTGCATATTTGTTGGGCGATGGGTTCTTGGTTAGTTCGTTGCCAGCCAGTCAGCCAGAGTTCCTTGTTGCTTATTCTTCCTGGCCACCTGGTCTTCATTATCAAGTGAGGGTAGGCGGCAGCTGTTTATGAATGTGTGTAGTTTGTTGGAAATGCTATTCGTGACGCGTCAAGTTTCTGAACCATCACATAGAAGCACTGACTTGACTGACTTGGTGTTGAAAATCTGGATGTTGTTTACGCTTTATGCTGAGTGCAGTATATCTCCACACTGATTTCAAATTGATGAAGACCTATCTTGCTGTCTTTCCGATCCTTGCTTTGACATCCTCATCTGTGCCGCCTGTAGTTGAAACGATGCTGCCTCGGTAGGTGGGTAGGTAGCTGAAGGAGACTACTTATTTTAGGTTTCTCCCGTTGATGGTGATTGGTGCTTGTTGTTGCTGTTGTTGTTGTTTGGGTATCTTCATCACTTCTGTCTTCTCTGCGTTCATATGAAGTCCTGTCTTCGCTGCCTTTTCTGTCAACTTGTTGGTTTTTGGGTGTAGATCTTCTATTTTGTGCAACATAAGACATGAATCATCATTGGCAAAATCCAAATCTGCTAAGGTCTTTTCACCGGTCAAACAGCATATAGCCATCTTCTCACAGCTCCGTACAGTTTCTTGCATGATCCAGTCGACCACATTCAGGAAGATCATCGTTGGTAGTAAGAAACCATATCCTACTCCTGTCTTTACTTCAAAGGCATCACTGGGCTTTCCATTGTGACTCACTTGGGATGTAGCGTCGTCAGATAGCTGTTGAATGAGGTTGGTAAAGGTTTGTGGTACTCCGTAGTTTTGCTTTGGGTGGACAGGAGCATGATTCCACACCAGTTCTTGCAAAGGCTTATTCTATAACTGTATCTCACATAAAAATTGCTAATTCACTTATTCCACAGTGTTAGTTGAATTCTCTCGATGGACCTATTATGGTCTTAGTAGATGGAGTGTTACAGCATAAAAGAAGTTTCGTGATGTTTTTAAACACTTAACACCAAGTATTTCAGTAGCAATGACGGTAGTCATCTTTTTTCTTGACTACACAGATACCATTTTTATTATGAACCCAGTATTTTTATATGTTTTAGAGACTGCGAACGGCGTTGGATGATTTAATTGAAGTGAAAAATAACCTGAATGATGTAAGTCGTTGATTTAATTTTTGTATCATTTTGTAGGGCATACTTACTAACCGATGTTAACCAATCATCTAATATTCCGTTGGTTTATAGTCTTTCTGCGACTCACCTAATAGTTAGATGTTTAAAAAAGGTTTGATTATAGGATGAATTGAGTGGATATAATTTTGTGATTTGTAGCTATCTCACCCCTCATTTTCTGACAGATTGGGAAATATAGGTCATTGACCAATCGATTTGGTTGGGTTGCATACAGAGATGGAAATTGTTTTTTTAGTACGAAATTACGAAGCATAATGAAGCAACTTTTTAGTCATAAGGTGATGTATTATCTCCGCAGCGTGGATCTTTGGTTCATTTTTGTAGACGCTCGATTTTCAACCAGTGAGTCGTGGGTTCGAACCCCTCTCCACTACTGAAGGATGAGTAGTTTGGTAGTAACATTATCCCTCATACAATAGGTGTGATTTGTTGCCAGCCACACGAATGTGTACGTGGTTTTTGAGTCACATTTTATTATTTCATATTTGGACACTGTAGGTGTGGGAAACTGAGTTTGAAATATGATGTGTTGTAAGTCAATGAGATGATCTTTTTCTCGTTTCACTTGAAACTGACGGTGTCTGATTTGGTCACTGAAATGTGAACCTGCTGGTCGCGGACTTGAAACCTGCTCTATCTGTTAGTTTTTGAGAAACCAAGTGGTGTCATTAGCAGTAATTCCTCTCTGGGACTCCTACTTTAAGGGACTCTTGGTTGCCACAGCAACATCAGTGGTCGGCTAAAATGAAAGGAATTATCTGGTTGATAAACAGAGTCTCGGAGATTAATTCATGCTACCGCTGTGTATATACATTTAAAATGTTTTGTGTGAAAGTGGGTCTCAGCCGGCACAGTTATTGATGTAATTGTGTGATGCTTCGACTGTTCAAAAATGTAACAATTGTTGTTCATAAAAGTTTCAAAGATAAAAAAAACATGGTTTAGACGCAATCCCTTTCTACACACCATTCAGTAAGAACTGAGCAGTAAATTTAATAAACATCTTGAACAAGTTACTCATTTAGGTTCACCTAGTCCGCAACTTGACCATTGATCCAAACCTTTAAAGAGAACATCAAATGAGCATTCCGATGAATCTGATAAGCTCAGCGTCGTTGCTACCAGCTCAGCCCCAATTGACTGACATAGTCGTCGCCGAGGGTCTAATAAACTTTACAACCGCAAGTGCTTCACAAGGTGCTATAGATCGACCCCATAAACCTACAGTAACACTAAAACATAGGACGTTCAAGGGAAATATAATCATGCATTTCTTGGAGAAGATATAGATCTTTTCATTTTCTTACATTTTGTGAGTGTTATGCGCAAAATGTTTCTTTCATGTAATCCTTTCGCTTAATGAATCTAAGCATTCGTTTAATGAACAGTAGTTTCTAGGGAGTGTCCTTCAGAACAAAACCATGCGTGTATAATAATTGATATCTGGATTTTGCGCTAAACTGTATCGAAAATTGACTTTATTTAGGAAAGAACATGAATACTGTTGCTTTGATTACTAGTGTAATTACTTTGGCTGAAAGATTTCACTTGGAATTCATCCTGTGATCCACTATTTGCTCAATGATTAGATTATGCGTTAGTTCCAAAGGAGTGTATTTACAGTACAGATAACTCATTATTAGCTTCTTTGAATGCAGAACTGGATGACAGGGGTTCTGATCTCTGAAAGTGTCAGTTCTCTCGCTGTGTCAATGGGCGAGAAAAATCCTGATCAAGGTTTCCTGCCATTATGTTTACTTATTCACTTAGTATTTGGTTCCTTTTGTTATGACTTGACCACATTTTACTCTTCGAAAATTATCTATATTATCATTTTTCACTTAAATAGTTTTAATTAATAACACGGAAATCGTATTTAGCAATATCTGAGGTGGAAAATCTGCTTGCTGGCTAATGAAACCACATTATCAAATGCTTTGTTTTTAAATTTCGAACCCTTATTCATGTAGTTAGTGTATTTTAACAGTAATGGTAAGCGAGGAAATAGGGATTAATACAATGTTTGTAACTTAAAGAATACTGTAGAGTTTGTATTATCGTACTTGACCATAGGAAACCGTTTATAAACATTAGTCAATACTGAACACTACTTCCAATCATTACTAGAAAAGTACACATTCCGGAATAAACTTGAAAAAGTTCGTCCACTTAACAAATTTCGATAAGGCAATCAGAAGACTTAGTTTATCTGAAACGTGTGATGTATTATCATGGTAAGTTTTGAGCAGTCTGGTTACACTTTTACTTGCCATGCATAAACTGTGGTTTTACTGAAATCATCGATTTCCAACGGTAAAGACTAAATTCACCTACTGAATAAAAATTGACCATTATTCATTTCCGTACACATAATCTTCCCGATGGAAGCATCAGAAATAGATATGAGTAAATAGCTGTGTATATGTAAGTGTATCAGACAGGTTAAGAGTTACACATAATCTGATAGGAACTGTAGTGCAATTGTCGTTGCACCTGACTTCCAACCTGTTTGTCCTTTGTTGCATATCCTATGAATATACGTAACATGAACCAAGTTTATATATTGTTTTCTCAAAAGCCGATAGTCGTTTATCAGGTATAATAACTTCCAACAACGTTCCTGTTCCTGTTATCATTTTAAATAGTGAAACTTTTCTTGCAATTAATTCAAAGTTTTCATATCAACAATTAAATTATTATTATTATTCTCTTATAACTAGTCTATAAAAGCGCTAAAAGAAGATCTGAATGTACTGAATAACACTATGACAAAGGTAATGAACTCTGTTTATTTGTATTATATATTCACTTCGATCATTTCTTTTCAATTTGATTTCTTCTTTCAAGTTCATGATTGCGGTATACTCAGATGACATCATAATGTCAATGTGCTACATTTCTTGAATAAAATGAAATGGATATGGCGAATCAGTCAGTGATATTGAACATTTGATGTGAAGATTTCCTGTTACATAGATTGTCTATATTTTTTCTGACTCATCTATAAAGAAGACATTCCAGTCTCTTCTGCATGTTTCTTATCTTGAATATCTTTTGTCACTTCTATGTGAAGATTTTGGTGTTGATTTCCAACGCCTGGTCAAATTACCCCTCTCACAGTAGAAGTGCACTCAACAACCACGTGATGTTCGTACAGTAGGCAATAAGTCATACCTATTATGTGAAGGTGAATGGTACTATATTTTCTGTTTGTGTAAGTCAACCTTTTACTCAGCACCCAATATTTACGATACTGTTTGGTCAAATATTGGTCATACTATTCAACTACCCAGGGCTGGGTGGATTAAGCGGTGTTCGAACACACAACCGCTTGATTAGGAGCTGAGTACCTGCACCATTGGACCACAGCTCTTCTCAGAGTATATGCAGCTCATAGCCTCCCTGCGTAATACACAACTGTTCACTTACATCTATTTCTGATGCTGCCATCTGGAAGATTACGTGTAAGGAAATGAATAATGGTCAATTTCTATTCAGAATAGGTGAATCTACTCCTTGCTGTTGAAAATGACTTCAAATCGATTGATTAAAATATACTTACAGTTTAGATCAGGAAGGATACATTTGTGTGTAATGGAATCATTAGGGTCAACCTCTAAGGGTCTGTCATGTCATCTTGGACTACGTAGCTTATCATTAATAAAGTTTGTTGTTTCACATATTGGTTACTATAGAATCATCAAGGCAGTGTTTCGATCCTTAGTAAAGATGAATTCTTTTAATTATTATCAACGCATAGAGATGGGATGATATTCCTCAAGGTTGCTAGTATGTTTGATTTATGAGTGATAGCCAGCACAAAACATTATTATTTCGAACATTTTACCACTGGTACCTTTTTCAATTAAACTTCTTAGTAAGCTTCATGAAGGTTCATTTCATTATTGGTGTCACAAACCACCTGTAGAGATGAAATTATTTCACAATGCATGTATGTGCATTATAATTGTCACTTGGAATATATATGAAAAAGGGCGGGTGATTCATGGAATCTATTGTTTTCTACTACTTCCTGTTTTCAAAGCTGTCTTTTTGTGGATCATAGAGTCACTCTTTATGTGATTGAAGAGGTCGAATGGTTAGAAAATAGATAGACTTACATTCAACTAATTATTATCATCATTTTATGTCTCAAGTTCATGAGCTACTAGTTGTGTTTTATTGAGAACACTTCTGTTTTCTTTAATGTTCACCATAATTAAAGCCGAAGAAAAAGTCTGTTAGAATTTCTTATATGTTAAATAATTATGGAAACATCTATACTGTTGGAGTCTAGTTAACTGCAGACTAGATTGGTCAGTCATCGGACTACTTATTTTGCTAATAACCGGTTGGTAGCTATCTTACCGCCCAACTGAATGAAATCACTAAACCGAACAGCCAGTCAGCTGATTGAGTACTTATTATCCAGCAGTATCCAGACTTGAAAACAGGAACTTTGTTCACATATGACAGTCACTTGGATGCAAAGTGTGTAAAATGATTATCGACAAACTTGAACTAACAAACAGCCAATCAACAGTGGTGTCGAATTTCAAGAATAAAAATTACTTTTTGATTTGGTTTATTGCTCACGAATGGTAAGGTGATCTGAATTCAGCTCACTGGGTCATCATGAGTTGTGGCAACTCGGTCCGTCAGTAATACCAACTCCCATACTAATATTGACTGACTGGCTGATTAATAGTGCCAATGATGATTGTAAAAGAAGTTGAGATTTACAGCAGTCTGTTCTGTGAAGTGACATAGCGAACTAAACGTTCTGATAGCAGCAATCAGTTTAAAAGTATCTTGACTCTTATATTCATCATTTATGATGTTTTTCGGGGAATCGATTGATTTTGGAATATCTATAACTAAGTGAAATAAGTTAGATAATTGAAAACCAGAGAACATTGAACAACTCTTTCGTACTCGTTTTGAACTTTTAGCCAATGGGCTCGCACAACTTTGTGCAACGTCGAACCCAATGACCGTCATGTCTCGTGGCACACAAAATCCTAGAGAAAGTTTTGCATTTCTACCCCTTATATCATTGCAATCTATATGAACTGATCTCCCTAAACTTTTATAACGTCTGGTATTGAACTTATCCGTTTCTAACGATGCGAGTTTCAACAATTTTGTTCAAAAGTTTACCTTTCTCACGTATTAGGTAGTCTTCCGCCTGAAGTTAGTATTTTATCTAACTGATGATATGCGTTCTCTTTTATGTCATAAACATGCTAGGTGGTTCACCATTAATAGATATTTTGCGATTTTCTGCTCGAAATTTCGTGTTTCAAAATCTACTGTTAAGCTTCAACTTATTGATTGACTGTCCTCAAATATCGCCTTTCTTTCATCTGTTAGCTAACTGTGTAGTTACTTCTATACTTGGTCTAACTTGAAGTGACGTCTTAGTGTATTTAAATAGTATTTTGAAAAGAAAATGTGAAAGTCCAAGTTACAATTAGTGTTTTTTCTGAAGAGAATCAGTAAATTTCAGTACATAATAGGACAATTTGATCTACTCTAATTTTTCGTTAACTGCAGCTAATGCAACAGTACAGTGTGCACTACATCTGTTGTCAGAATATCTTAGTGGTAAAGTCTTTAACTGTAGCGTTGAACAATGAACAGTGATCTTTGTTCTCTGAGCTGAATAGTTTAATCATAAGGCTTTGATTACGTTTCTAAACTATTTCATCTAACTTGAAGAACTCTACCTGATCTACAGATATTCTTCATCACCTAAAGATTTCTTATATCAGCAAGTCATAGATCCCATGAATATTGCCTAGTGAATGCGGAAAAGCATGATATTGTGTTGACTACT
Source organism: Heterobilharzia americana (assembly GCA_944470555.2). NCBI lineage: Eukaryota > Metazoa > Platyhelminthes > Trematoda > Strigeidida > Schistosomatidae > Heterobilharzia > Heterobilharzia americana. The sequence continues at coordinate 29,597,146 of OX104132.1, read as the reverse complement.
ACCGAAAATCTATTATACTTACGTATGTTCCGAATATGATCAACCAAAGCCGAATGTACTGAGCAAGCCACTATAAGGTTCTGGTTAATAAAAAAAAATAACTACACACGTATTTATTCAACCACTTACTAGTATAACATTATCATTGTATATGTACATCTGATCAATTGTTTTTTTGCTTTCTTCTCCTCTGCTATTATAGTCTATGAAGTCGATTAATGAGGCTGCATTAGAAGTACGTCATATTGTTATTATTTTAGTGCTTTTCAACTTTTTAAAAAACTATTTATTGGATTTTTATTCTTTTCACTCTAGTTCCTTTTCCAGTCACATTGCTTCACTTTGAAATTTTCCCTCATCATATTTCAACCCACTTACTTTACTCCTTATCTCACTTTTAATCTTTATTTGTTGCTCTTGTGAATCATTGGTTCGCCTTATTTCATCATAGCTTTTTGCCTGTAATAATGCCTACTTGGATGTGTACAGAAGCTTTTAATTCGCACATTCTTCACATAGTAATTTTCAGTCAGAAATGCTTAGAAACGGTGAATTTCTGCAGTCACATCTGAATCATTTTGTATCTAAAGGCTCATTCTGGATTGTTCCGATCAAGATGAGGAAGAAAAGCAGTGAGAATTTTCTCAGTAACTGCAACGAATAGTGGTTGGCAAGACTGAAGAAAATGGAGAAGGCATCAACATTAGGGTTTAGTCAGTAGTTACTTTGAGGTAACTGAAGACTAATTAAGAAATGGTAGTATTTAGTAGGGCTATTATTGAAAAGCATGGGTCTTTGATAAATTCAGAACTACTGTGCAAAACACGTTCAGAAACCGTTCAACTGCTCTTCAGTTGTACATCATCCAGTCCAAACCTGAGTGGAGCATTGAGATCCATCTTCAAGCTCTTACTGAAGTTGAAAATGCTGTGGCAAACCTGGAATGAGGCAAAACCGCAGAACCAGATTGTCAACCTCTAGAAGTATGATATTGAAAATTGCTAAGTGTAGTGGTTCAGGTACGAACTGAGATAGAGCAATCAGAGGTAGTTTCTTTGAAATAATGTTAATCATCTGGTTATAACTCCGTGGTATCACCCCAAAGTAGTGACGCCTGTGATTTCTGTAACTTTCTGCTAAATAATCAATTGGAGCACATCCTAATAAGTTCGACTGACAACAGCAAAAGTATATGAATGGTGTGATGTATTTCCTTTGTTGAAGCAAATCTTAGTAAACACCCTAAGAAATAATAAGAAAACAATCGGGCGTCGAATAAAACTTGTTTTGACGTCTAATTTAATACCTCACTAGCAAGTTCTAATTGTTGTTATTTCCTCTATTTTTGAACAAACAGATACTACTAACTGTCTTTTGATGCACACAGTATGGTAAGCAGAGTCGTAAAATGCTGAAACTCAGATTCAACAATGATCTTTGTTAGGATAATAAGTATCGGAGCAAAAGGAAACAACGGTTGATAATTTTCAACTCTTCTCTTAACTTAGCCAAATCGTGCAATCTCAACCTGTCAACAAGATATGCATGCTGAATCATGCATTATTGGTGTAGTGTAATCAAGATGGTATTCGTTGGTTGATATATTCATAAGTTGTTCCTTATACTCACTGACAACTGATAAAATCAACGTAGAACCTCGCAGACAAATGCATTGGCTCAAGTTGCCACACTTCACAGTATAGTGCACAAAGAAAAGGTAGATCAAAAAAGACTGATATTAAAGCAGAAAAATTTCCGTGGGCGAATAAACAATTTAAAAATAAAGGTTAGGGCAAATGTTCAAGCTTTAGAGGATGCCAAAGAGCAAATACATTTGCTCTATTGTGGCCAATTTTCAGCCACATCACCAACAAACTTCAACCATGGATTCTTATAATCTCGGGGACCCCAACCAGCCAGTCTGCATTTTCTCACACAACTCAGACCGACAGTTAGAGACTTCATGAATTGGTACCACGTCTTGGTTTGGCCACCCTAAACCGTCTTTCAACCTAATCCAAATTCCTCTAGCATGGCATGTCAAGGTAGGCAGTGGCTTGGTATGCTCAGTACATGTTCAAATCATCTCAGTCAACTGAGATTCACAACCTCGTCAATCGACTTGCCCATTCTGCGTAGTACCGTTCGCCTGATTTTGACATTACTCACACAGTGATTCCATCAAACGCGATCAAAGCTACGATCACACCTATGATCAAAGCCAGTAACTGCTTTATGTCTCCTACTTTTAATGGCCATGTCTCATAGCCGTATAACAGAACAGATTGCAGTGCAGTATACTCTCCCTTTGATAAATATTCGGATATCTCGCCATTGGCTTCACTGATGACACGAGTTAGCAAGTCCCGAACGATCCTTTGTATCCGAGCTGATACGTCGTCAACAACCAGCCAGTTTGGGCTGATCCAACTCCCCAAGTAAGTGAAGTGGTCAACACATCCCACCACTTCACTCCCAATCAATAAACTGGCAACAGTTGCTCACAAGTCCTGAAGCATCATCTTGGATTTCACAGGTGTGAAACGCATGTCAAACATACTCAGATTTTTACTGAACACGTCCAGGAAACCCTGCATTTTGTCATCGTCTTCACCTAGCAGGATAATATCGTCTGAATACTCCAAGTCGACTAGGTGACCTCCAGAGAGTAGGTCAATCCCTGTGAAATCAGACATGCTAAGGGTTATGTCCATTAGTACGTCTGTGACGAAAGTAAATAGGAACAGTAACATTTGCATCCCTGGTGGACACCACTACTTGTCGTCAATTTACATGAAAACTTTCCATAAGACCTTACACGTATGCGTGAGTTCGAGTGGAGAGGTTCACTAGCATCATATACGTGTTTGATACTTCCTTCACACTCAGACACTGCCACAACACTTCATAGTCAACAGAGTCGAATACCGCCTTAAGGTTGACAAATATGGCAAGTATCAGCTGTTACCCTGTAATTATATCTACATCCTAGAGCCTTCGAAGGGTGACTACATAATCGACGCACCGTCGTCCAGCTCTGTCTGAAACCTGGCTGGTTTTCTCTAATTTGCTGTTCTCAAGCTTCAGTTAACGGATAATTGTGGACTTTAGAATCTTAGACTGTTCCTAGTAGCACATTTTCTTGACTCTTCGGTTATATATTTTTGAGTTTACTCTTCATTTTTCCAGTATAGTGTAGTTGAAGGAGATAACAGTCAAAATCGGTCCGCTTATTAATGAACTACTTAATTTAGTGTCCTATTATTTTCCTAAGTGAAGTGAATACTCCCTTATTTTTAACATCTTTTGAAATACTAAGAGGTTTATGTTATGATTATGGTCAATAAGGTCTAGGAAATATGTTCACTATCTGATCAACGTATGATGAAATCATGTGATTGGTATAAATTTAGCCTGAATGTGTACTTGTTCTTAACAGAATCCATTCAGTTTATTCAAAGTTGTTACAGAATCATCTGTTTTGTTTGTAGGAGTGTTTACATTCTTTTGGAATTCATAGCTAAACCCGAAAAAAATTAGACAGTATATGCTTGATTTGATTATCTTATGAAACAGTGTAGAAGCGAATCAATTGGACTTTTAATAATTGAATATGGAATAATACGTTATTTCATTAGAATTTATGACTCAGTCAACTTTTATGATCCGGTTTTAAAAGAGGATGCTTCAGTATTTTGTTGCTAATTCTACGTGAATGAATTAGTAGGCATATTGAGTTCTGGTTCTCCAAGTAATCGTTCAACAAATATACGAGTAACTATGACTCCCGTTGGGTAGTCAAATGACTCACCGTAGTTAGGTGCCAGAACGTCAACGTGAAAACGCGGTGTGGTTAAGTGGTGTGGTTGTCTGAGCTGCTAGCCTCAAAAGTGGGAGATGACATGTGCATCGGAAAATACTGGTCGAGCCTAGTTGCGCAACGACAGTAAGTCTCCTCATGACTTCACCGAATTCTAACCAATGCATCGTCATAGTTGACTTAGCTGTAATACTGGTCGACGAGATCCACATACACTGATTAGTGACGCAGATCTCCAAAGCACGGAGGGATTAGCTAACCGTCAGGATTGCTCCTAGTGAGCTGGAAGCAGTGTGCTATTCCATGTATACTACTTTAAGATAAATAAGATGGAAAAGATAAGTATTTACATAATCAGATTCATGTTGATTGTAGACAGCTAAGCGGGTATGCAAATTTAAAGAGATTCATCTTTCTAAGGTTCGGACTCATTTCATTAAGTAACAGAGTTGGTTAGAATACAAATAACCATGGAAGTTTTGGATTTTGTTTACAAATCGATTATGATGCCAGTCTGTCTTCAGCGTTTACCTTGTTTTCATCATAACATATTCCTTCATAGAATTACTCAATGACAAGTAGAGTTTTTAAATGTGGGTCTGAATACTGTCGATTAGGCTTTCTAAGAAATTTAATTCAACTAATGTTACAGAGGTGTAAGAGGTTGATTCACCACCTCCAAACAACTACATTGAATTAATGTAGACTAAACTCTTTGTACTGCGGTATCAAGTTACTTATCCTAGCGGTTATGTTCATTGCTTTATTAATATAATTCAACATAGGCATGAAATGTGTTTTGCATAACCGGTCATCTGATATTTGATTTGCTGGTTAAACTATCATAGCCTATGTTGTTTTTTGATACTTGTAATTTCCCGTTACTCCGTTGGTAGATGAACTCTTATGCGGCTGCGTCGATACTACCGGATATTCATGATGTTATGTTTACCTTAGTGATTAGCAGTGGGATCCAGGACGCGCTTTTCCTCCTATCTAGGACTCGTCAGCTGGATGCACCTGTACTTCAGTAATTGATATTGTTCCCACTGGAACTCGAACCCCCAGTACCCATCGCTTCAGGCGCCAAAGCACTATCCAGTAGACCACTGGGCCATGATAACCACCACAGGTATCAGTTATTGTTTTGATACTTGTAATTTCCCTTTGTTATCAAGGGCCGAATTGCTCGACCTCTGTCTACAGGTTCATCCACTTGACGAACCCTTGATAGGAGGAAACACGCGTCTTAGATACCGCTGCTAGTCACTAAGATGAATATAATATCATAGCTTATTATCATTTAATTTGTCCAGCTTACAGTAATATATCATATGGCCTGAGGATATATTTAAATACTCCACCTATTTGTTTTTCTCTGTTTTAGACATCTGTTGATACTCGACCTTCTGTTAAGAATTTAATTGGTGATAATCTAGGCATCAATAGGAAGTCATTCATAGATTATACCTATGGAGCTGGAGTTTTACTTGTTTCTGCTCTAGTCATACTTTGGTGGAATCGATGAACTAGATTACGTAATTTATTTCCATGAGTGTGCAACTTTATTCACACACAGACTGATTTTATATTTTCTGCATTTTTCAATCTTTTCTTTTTACATAGAGTATCTTTCGTAGTGTTCTTATTTTGTATAGTTGTGTGTAGATTTCACTCTGCTTTGATTTCATTATTTTTGTTTTTGATACCTTGAATTTTTGTTATGTTTGTGAACATACTTGTGTATAGTGGTTTTTCTGATTGCAGTGTTACTCTGACAATTTGAAATAGTTTTTGTTTTCACTGAACATTTATTTCAATCTTAGGTATTTTATAAATAATTATTCAAATAGTCTGCTACTTTAACTAATGCTTTGCGGAGTTAGTGTTCCATTTACGGGATTTTTCTGGTTTTCCCATTGTGATAACGAAAATTCAGAATATTCTGTAGGTATTTTTTCTTCAATGAGTAGATCAGGGTTTAGTTGAACTTTTGAAAATGTAGAGGGTATAAAAATGTATGCATTCTGCTTTGGTAGCCCTTCTCTCCAAACTTGGTTTGTTTTTCAACTGTTGTACATATTGAAATCCTTCTGAAAATTATTGTAAGCATGGCTTTATGAAAATTTCGACAATTTCATCTTTATAATAAACGTTGTGACCATTTAATTCTTCCGTTGATATAAATCCGGCTTAGTGTAATATGATCAAGATTCTGTAATTTCTAAATTGGATTTGTTATTTATGATATGATGTCTATTTGGTAACCAAACCTAATCTATACGTTTTTAAGTTGTCTAAATAAACTTTTGTTATGATTCGGGTCTCAGTTGGGACAACATCACTCACTGAGGCGCAGGTACATCCAGCCGACTAACCCCAAATAAGACGAAACGTGCCTCCTGGATTTCTCTGCTAGTCACCAAGCGCAATAGAATATCAAGAATATCCGGCAGTATCAAGACATCCTCATAGGAGCTCACCTGCCAACATAGATCAAACAATTCGACCCTATATAACGACGGGAGATTACAAGTATCACACAACAACTGATACTCATCGCACAAGAGATGGATGGGTCTCTTGACCCAGTAGCTTAGTGGATAACGCCTTGTCATTTGAAGTGATGGGTGCTGGATTCGAGTTTAAGTGGGAACAACATCACTTACTGAGGCGCAGTTACATCCAGCTGATGAGTCCCAGATAGAAGAAAACCGCTTCCTGGATTCCTCTGCTAGTCATCAAGATCAATGAATAAACCTTTGTTTGGAGTTTTTCGTCAAACTAAGATATCTACTTATCGATATTTTATAACTGATCATTCTTAACATTGCTACTGTGTCTTGGTGTTTTTTCATAGATGGTATACTATTCTGCTTAGATTCAGTAATGTCTAGTTGAGTGCAAATAGTGCTGGTTGGGATCCAGGTTCAAATTTCTGAGTCTTTTGTCCTAAGAAGTTTGCTTTAACTTATCGAAGTTTTAATGTGTTAATACTTTGTCTTGTTTTCATTTAAAGCAGTAAATATGTTCATCGGTGACCAATGTTTACAGACACAAGAAAAATGATCTGGATTAGTTTATTTCGGTTGTGGTTCTCCTGTTTAGTTTTTCGTCTACTAGTCACTAATCTTGTTCTTAAAGCGTCCGGTAGTTATTTTTTCGTGTTAGGTTGCTCATTTAGTGTTTTTCATAGAAATAGGCGGATTTATTCTATATATATATTTTTGTATGATACTTCCAAACTGCGTTAATTTGATTGCCACTACATTTTATTAGGATACCCACAAACGACTCATAATCGTATTATTTTCATATTACCTGTAAGTTTAACATGCTCTTATCTGCATTTTTCAGGCAAAAACTAACCTGATTTTTCCTTATTATCATTGGAGACATGTTTCTGAAATTGCTAACATTTGCCAAGTTATTTAACTGTTGTGGAGCTAAGCATATTGGTCACCATTAAGAAGGGCTTATGAGCGTTTATCAGCTTGAGCTAGGAAGAGAATGGAATCAGCAGCTCTATTCTCAATTACATTGTCTTTTCAGGCAGAAAGTTGACTCACTGTTATCTGTCTATTGAAATCATTTCGTGTGCATCCATAGCAGACGCTCTCACTCATAAAAAATCTTGAAATTCATAAACGAGGGCGTTTTATTCAGTCTTTTTCGCTATTGTAAATTTAAGTTTAAATTATTCCAGCTTAAAAAAGTGATGTTTTGTGAATCTCTGTTTTTTCCCTTTGTCATTTCTTCACTTGGAAGCTCAAAGCCATGCTTTTCTTTTGAAAACTATTTTTCCCAAGCATTAACCTTGGGAGCGCTGCTGGACGCTTCTCATCACTGAATTTTTGAGTGTTCTAAACTAATTTATATGAATTATAATCAACAATTGACTGAACAGTAAGTATTACAGATACTGGATGCTGAGTAAAAACTTGACATCAGATATAGGTTGTGTTTGTCTAAATCTCAATGTGTTTAAAATAAAATAATTGCAGTATATTTCAAGGAAGTCTGGTCTGAGCTTTTTCAAGGAAATAATCAAGGTTAAAGTTCCAGACATATACATAGAATAGTTCAAAAACGTGTACTGACTCTTAAAAAAAACCTTTCCCCACTGTAACAAGATTATTAGCTCCGGTAATTGAGTTTCTAGCGACTGTTACTCTATTGGTCGAAGGATGTGTAGACAGATAATTTATTTGTATCAAAATGTATTGATTATGTAAAAATATTTTTTTAATTTATTTTCCTGGTGCCTTTTCACCATTAAGTCAATAAAAGCGAATGTTGGTAAATTGGATTCAATCTGCTTGGTGAAAGTAATACTTTCGACTGATAGCTGGTACCTTGACGTGGTGGTTGAGCTTTTATATCACGATGACCCAAGGAGCTATTCTGGTGGAACGCTTGTTTCCTTGGCGTCCTACTATACCAAAAAGGTATGTTGGATAGTAGTTAAATCAAAAGCATTTACCTTAACATGTTCTTAAACAAAGAGATGATGATGGACTACGGTGGCTTAGATCAGTTATTAGCGGTTAGTGGTTATTCAGAACCACAGAACGGATGTCCGACTACATCTTCCATAACATAGCCCACTTATGGGGCATCAAGAAGGCCATACGTGACCGGCCTCTAGCAGATATCCCGTCGGCTCTGTGCTCACATATAAACTCTTCTTTTTCAGTTACCTCAAAAAGACCTAGCGTTCCACGGTGTGGGGAGCCAGGAAGTGTCAACCGCCCCCCCCAACTCTGTCAGGACTCAAGTTCCCTCGAACCACTATCCATCTCCCTCGTCCTTACCTTATAACCTCCCTTTACATCTCTCAGTTAACAGTCTTACATCGTCGTTAATTTTCCCTAGCTCTACAGCTCTCGACAATGATTTGAGTCCACATAATGGCATCCTTGGTCTCCGTAAACCACGCTCCAAATGACACATAGTAGTCTTCAATGTCCACACCCTCGGCCAAATTGACCAATAAGCTTCATTGGCCGGAACTGGCGACTCGGACCATGGATGTGTGCTGTGTTTTTGAGACACGCATGCAAAACCTAAGTGTCGTAATTCACTTTATCTCTCCCGACCAATATGGTGAATCCGAAAAACACTCTTCGAGTTTCTAGAGATTCGATGGCTAGTTCTTTCGGTCTTGCAGGTGTAGGCATAAGATTAAACACCAGGGAAAAAAGCTCACTATTAAACTGGATCCCAGATGACAGTCGCCTATGCGCTGTCTGGCTGAACGGCACAGTGAGAACTAAAAGGAATCATGAAACTCACCGTTGTCTCTTTGTGATTTCTGCTTACGCACCCACTGACTGCAGCTCGGATAAAGTGAAGGATGAGTTCTACCGAAAACTGTCTAGCCTCCTGAGTGCCAGAGGTTCAAACTTGGTTGTTGTTGCAAGATATCTCAATGCACAAGTGGGTAGGCTGAGTCAGCTAGAAAGGCAATTAGGTAGGAATTCCAGCTGAATGCATAGATAACGGTGATTGTCTACTACAACTGTGCTCAGATAACCGTTTGGAGGAGTATAATAATTCACTTTCGCATTAGTCTCTGATGAATGCAATAGCAAGTTAGTGACCATCGGGTATCTTTGTGGTTAGGTTTTCTCTGAATGTGAAAGTTGTTCATCGCAAACCTAATTCTAGAGAAAATTTTTTTGGAAATCAACATATTTTAATGGATTATCATCTTGGAAAATAATAATTTTCCGACCAACCCAAGAGTTTCTTTGGCAACTTTTGTAGTTTTGCATAGTTATCGTTCAAATATGCAGTAGTGATCAGGATTTACCAAAAGTATCTTTTATACTGGTCAGCGTCTGTTCTCATCATATGTACATTTCGTACAATTTTATTGATTCAACATGTCTGACTACTTATATGTTATAAAGTAGTTAAGAGAATAGACGAATAACAAGTTTTTGATCAGCATCTTTAGCTAAAAAAAAGTATGATACCATAAGTTCAGGTGGATTGATACATAGTGTTTTCCGGTTGATATTGTTGGTCTTCTTCTAGATGATTTGAACTCTATGTTGAAAGGAAAGCTTTGAATTTGTTCTTAAATTACCAAAAAAAATTGGTGTAAGGATTTTAATTAGAGGTTTCATTTGGGACAGCCTATACAGACATTTATCTTCACTCGGATTTCATTGAAGTAAATGCAAACAGCTGATATTTCACATAAAAGTTCATTGCGACAACTTGGAATAGATCACAGCTATGTAAATTACAATCTTAAAAAGGAAAATCATATTTAGATGTTATAAACCGAAAGATTTTTTGGCTATGCTCTTAATACAACTGTAGCGAGCTCTGTCAACCGTAACTAATCATTTTATCATGATGTAAAAGGTAATCAAAAGGGTGATTAGTATCAAGTTGTGCTCTAAAATTAGGCTCACGTTTGCTTTTGAGAACATCAAATTTTTCAGGGGATCATAATTTTAAAAATTTAGCAAAATGAGTGCCTGAAAATTGCATATATAGTTTGCTGATTGATGAGCAGTGAGAAATATGAAAGATGCATTAACTAAGAATTAATGTCAGTTGATTATAACAGTCACCTAATATCTTTTGCTTTCCAATATAATAAGTATTTCTACTTCAAATAATATAATGGAACAGCCTATTTCCACTACTGTGGAATTTGTAAAGATAGCCAAACAGTTATGTTAACAAGGTGTCAAGTTAACTTTTTATTTATAGAATCAATTGGTGACGAGACTTACATGCATTATGCTATAGTTTGACTGTAAATCTACACTAGACTACAGTAACCGAGAGAAACTTACTAAAAATCTTTTATCGAAACATGTGAGTAGCAAATTTCAGAAATGCTCATAAACTAATTCTCACACTGACTTGGCGTTAGGTATTTGAGTTCAATTTGAAAACAGTAACAACTTGCTTTTTACCAAATGACTAAATATTTACAATAAGTATTTCTTTCTGGTGTTCAAGAGTCGGTGTACAAGAAGTGCCAGATGAAGTCTTCCACTTGTTAGCAGTTGGTTTTTATCCTGTGAGAATGTTCCGTTGACTAACATATGTGGATGCCAATTCTTAGCTTGACTCATCGGAATTTCTTCATGTGGTTTTGAGTCTTATGCCAGGTTGATAGCTGCTATCACAATAACCCAACGAGCTACACTGGCTTCAATGCTTGTTCCCTTAAGACCATATCATGCGAGAAAGGTCTCTTGGATAGTAGTCAGTGAAAAAACAGTTACCATTATAGCGTAAATCACTGCACCATGATGGGGTTCTGAGGGTGAATTCTTACTGGTACTAGCTGGATGGAGTTTGCCAGCACTAAGTGGTTTCCCTTGCATGATCAGTAGTAGTACCACGTTGATGCTGCCTTTGTGTTAGGAAGTATGGGTTAGGACAAGTTGGTCGCTGAAATAGCACATTCCTCTCTGCTCCATGATGTTTCGTTGACGGTGGTGTGGTTTTTCTGTATCCGGCGATAGAGCAGTCAAATCTTATGCAAATAATCCTCAAGAGATGTCACACAAATCTTTTGGCTTTCAGATATCTTAGGATAACATAATCTACACTGTGGGCAGCCGAGCAGTGTAAACCACCCGCATACTTTCAGTGGTATTCAAGACCCATTCAAACACGACTTATCCTCCTCAACTCTGTCCGTTTCCTTGCCTTTACTTTTTTTATGTCAATGTTAGTCCTTTCACAGCTTTCTTAACATTTCACTCTGTGACCATTGCCAACGATCAAAGCTATCGAAACCTCATTTATAGTCTTCTAAGACCGCTCTATCGACTTTATGCAAGAGCTTTCAAAGTCCGAATTCTATGTCAAATACGACAGTAGACATCACTCACCAGAAGTTTGCAACCTTTAGTCATCGATATATGCTGTGTCTCTGAAACACATATATAGGACCCAGTATGGTTATTAAATTGACCTCACCCGACCAGTAATGTGAATCTTTAATATTTACTGTAACAGTATCCGGAGAACCAGTGGCTAGCTTTCGCAGAATCGCTGGTGTAGGCATAGCATTGAGCTGTCCAGCAGAAAGCATATTTTTCGACTGGATTACCAGTCAACAGCCATCTATGCACTTTTAAACTGAATACATCTGTGGGAGGATCATGAGACTAGGGGATGCCTACGCACCCATTGACTGCTTTTCGGATGATGCGACAGATGACTTGTTTGAAAAGTTACAGAAGGTCTAACCTTCGAGTAGGGTCGTAATAAGAGGTGACAATAACTTTCAATTAGGAAAGCTGAGCCAAACGAAAAGACATCTTGAAGGTATCTATGGAATACCATGCCAATGAACCATTAACAGTGATCGTCTATCGTAATTTTGTTCCAACAATCACTTGTTTCTGGCCGGCACTAAATTTACGCATAAGGACGAAAAGTGTCTCACATGGCGACCGCCGACTTCAAACCAGAGTTGGATACAGATCACGTTGCTATAAACCATGGCTGGAGAGAATCGTTGGGGTTTGCCACTCTTTCTGGAGCACCAGTTTGGACTCCGATCACGACCTATTACAGGATCGTGTATGTCTGTGCTTTACTGGTCACAGGAAACGGGAGACATTGAATCCTGTTTGCACTTGATTGCTAGGTTAGGACGTTAATTACGCACTTAGAGAGGATTTAGCTAAGCATTTATCTGAAAATGATGGCAATGCTCATCCTAAGCAAACCTGTCGTAATATTAAGTCTGCTGTAAGAACAGCGGTGAAGAAAATTGGTATTCCACACCCAAAGCTTAGCAAACGCCACTGGATTTCCACGACGTCATCCGGACTGACTGATGCGAGAAGAGTGATTCCAGTTGGCGCTGACAGAGCGAACGCAACTGAAACTTCGATTGGCCAAGACTTTTCGCAATGATCGCTAACATTGGTGGTTGGCGAAAAGGAGAGAGATGAAGAAGGCGTTAGAGTAATTAAAGACGCGTAACGATTTAGATTTACTAAGGATACCGAGAAGAAACAAATGATGGTGAGTGAAACCATCACCAAAAGGGATTGGACACTGATGACTTTCCAGGACAGACCGCCACAACATTTTGCAGAACACTCTGAAGTCTAGTACAACCCGGTCACAGCATCGCTTCAGTTGCTCAACATCCAGTCTGGACCTGGATGTGAAGCAGATGTCGATCCTCCAACTTTCCTTGATGTTACGAAGCTGAAACGATACAAAGCAGCAATACCTGACAGTTTGTCACTTGGACTTTCGAAGGATGGATGTAGGAAATTGCTGATTCGAGTGATGGAGGTAATAGTTAGTTTATGGAAGACTGAAGCAGGTAGTGCCGTCAGACTGACACACTACACCGATCATTCCAGATCATAAAAGGGAACAGAACTTTTCTTATGACAATCATAGCAGAATCAGTTTGCTTAATATTCTGTCCAAGATCCGAGGGTCCATAGCTGTCCGACGCCTAAATGGGACTCAAGAAAAAGAAGTGGGTTTCATACCTGAATGAGGGTAAATTGATCATATTTTTGTCTTCTAACGGGTCCTAGAAGACAAGCATGCTTTTCGGAGGCGAACAGTTGGCATATTTGTTGACCTGGAGGCGGTATTAGACTCTATCGATGACAACAAGTGGTGTCCGCCGGCGATGCCAACTGTCGCCGTTTCTACTTAACGCCGTTATAGATATACTAATGGACATAACCGTTATTATGTGCAATTCCATAGGGATTGACCTACTCAATGGAGGTCATCTGGTTGACTTGTATTATGTAGACGATATCCTTCTGTGAGGTGGAGGCCAAAGACCAAATCCAAAGTCTTCTGAATGCATTGAGCAGAAATATGAGTGTGTTTGACAAGCGTTTCGCACTTGTCAAATGTAGGATGATGCTCCAGGACTGGTCTGAAACTACTCCCAGTTAACTGACAGGCAGTGAATTGATAAAATCCGTGGACCACTTCACTGACTTGTGGAGTTGCATCGGCCTCAACTGGATGGTTGGTGATGAAATCTCAGTTCGGATACCACAGGCCGATTGGGCATTTGCCAACTCGCGTCACCTGTGGTGCCGAATGTCAAGATTTTCAGCTGTCTATCAAAGGGACAATTATACTATGCTGCAGTTTATTCTGTCCCGTTTTAACGACTGTGGTAACTGTCCGTTAAGAGCAGAAGACATGAAACGATGACAATGTTTTGACCATAGGTGTCATCGCAGCATTGCTCGTGTTTGGTGAAATCACCGTGTGAAGAATGTTCAGGTCAGGTGTATGGTAGGTACTAGGCAAGACAGGATGTTGATTGATATGGTTGTGAACCTTAGTCGAGTGAGATGGCTTAGACATGTAATGCGCATATCAACCCATCGCCTACTTTGTCGTGCCATACTAAAAAAGCTGGATTAGTTTGGAAGAGGGTTAAGGGTCGCGAGATGAGTACATGGCACTAGTCGATGAAGTCTCTGGGTGTTGGTCTGAGTCGATTGGGAAGATGTAGACTGTCTGGACGGGGTTGCCGAGACGGAAGAAATCAGTAGTCAGAGTCTGTTCATAACTTCTGAAAATCGGTTACAATGGCACAGATGTATTTACTCAATGACGTCTTCTTATGCTTGAATATTCGCACTAACTTTTATGTTCAATGTGTTTTTTATCTCACACTACTTTGTCTACTTTGATATCAGTCTTTTTCTATCTACTTGTTCATTGCATAATGGTGTGAAGTGTGAAAACTTGAATCTATGCATTTGTGTGCAAGGTTCTGAGTTGGTTTTCCTTTGTCTAACTATGTTAGGCAGTCAAGATAGTCTAGTTGGTGAACTGCTTCATTCTCGGTGCTGTAATCTATTTCACATGAGAGAATGAATCTAATACCAGGGGTATCAGTTTTAAGTATACCAATGGGTCAGTACATCTGTAATTATATATGTTAAGAAGACTCTCTTTCAACACTTAGTCTGCCAACTTCATGACTGAAAATGGATTGTTCTTATTGTTACAAAAGGCCTACTATTTGCAATCCGTTGCTTGTACAAGTATGTTGACTAGAATGCTTACTGAGAACAATTCATTTCAGGAATTATTCATAGTTCGTCGATAAAGATACATTTCAATTAAAATAATATAAAGTTTATTCAATATCCAAATGAAAGTCACAAATCCATCTACAGAAGATTATGTAAACAGTTTTCATTTTTAATCTGGAAATTGAGGTATTCGTAATCCATCTAACAAATGGATTATAAGGTGAGGTATATCATTGATGTGATTTACTTTCGAATCAAACTATAATCATGATTTTGTTCGTTATCATATAAAATTGTCATGGAAAAATGATCTGAGGTAATTTATATCATAACTGTTGGAAACCTAATCTTTCTTTAATCATTCTCGTCTTTATTGACCTTATGTTTCTCTATCTGAACTTGCTATCAACTATCCTTTTTTTAATATCTTCAACTCCAGTGTGCGAACTTTAACTGATATACTGTTTTATATTGTGGCTTTAAATCATTTCTCATCATGATAGCCTGCTTTTACTTTGCCTAATCAAAAGGTTCTGTTTATTACAGTCATATGTGTTCTTCATTTTGCAAATGACAATTGATTCATTTTTTCATGTATTCTCTTGAAGTGAAGCCAGACAGTTTGGCACTTGCCTAACAATTCATTTGAATATATTATCATTAATTCTAAGACAGAATACTTTTTACACATATTTAAGGAGAACAAACCATTTTTTTATCGTTAAGTCAATAATAGTAGGTACTTCAAGATGAATTTTAGTATGCATAAGTATGTAAAGAGCTGTTTGCGTTGTTGTGATAGAAAGCAAAGTTAATCCTATTAAACTGAATAATGTATAAGTATACTACATTGACCATTACATGTCTGAAACTGTAAGTAATGATAGCAGAGACATGTAAAGTGTTTCTTTTCTCTAGTTTTGAAATTTTCAGATGAAAAATGTATGTAACAGTAAAATTTAGCGAATCACTTCACAACTTGTTTCCCTGCATATGTCTGAACTAAAGAATTAGGAGTGTGGACCGATACCACAAAAGTGCAGATAGTGTTTTGGCTAGACATGGTACATACTCGAGGGAAGCAAACCTTAAAATATTTTGAGTATAGGTTAACATCACAATAAAATTTTAAGGTGACGCTTTATCTATCTGAAGGCGAATTGTATTTCAATATCCAGAAGGTGAACTACAAGCCAACTTTTAAATTTATTTTAATTTGAAGATTTTGGGGGATTTTATTGATTTCAAGTTGGTATTCACCAAATCATTTGTAGAACCATTAAAAAAAACTGGAAACCCTAGACAACCATCTCATCCTAGTACAAGACTCCTCACCAGCGTGCACCCATGACCTCGTCAGGGACCGAATTTAAAACCCTCCGGTTCCACGGTGAGCATACTACCATTAAACCACTGGGTCGGAATCCAATGGTCTGCATTTTCTTACTTATGTCAGTACAGACAGACAAAATCAACGTAGAACCTTACACAAAAGTGCATCAGTTCAAGTTGTCACACTTCACACTATTATGCAAAGAACGAGTAGATAGAAAAAGACTGATACCAAAGTAGACACAGTGACATTGTGGTCAGTTTCTAGCCACATCACCAACAGACTCTAACCATGGATTCTAATTGGTTCAGGGACCCCAAAAAGCAGTCTACATCCCCCCATAGGACTCGAACTAACAGTCAGGGACTTCATGTGCTAGTAACATGGACGGCTGACCACACTGTGGAAGGCTATTTTTTCTTAAGGTACCTGTAAGTAAAAGTGGTTTGTGACCACAGAGTCCATAGGACATCTGACTGAAGCCTGTCACACAACATTTTGCGGGTTGTTGTTTTGAGGTTTGGTTGTTCTAACACCGTATACAGAAAAACCACACCACCGTCAACGAAACATCATGGAGCAGAGAGGAATGTGCTATTTCAGCGACCAACTTGTCCTAACCCATACTTCCTAACACAAAGGCAGCATCAACGTGGTACTACTACTGATCATGCAAGGGAAACCACTTAGTGCTGGCAAACTCCATCCAGCTAGTACCAGTAAGAATTCACCCTCAGAACCCCATCATGGTGCAGTGATTTACGCTATAATGGTAACTGTTTTTTCACTGACTACTATCCAAGAGACCTTTCTCGCATGATATGGTCTTAAGGGAACAAGCATTGAAGCCAGTGTAGCTCGTTGGGTTATTGTGATAGCAGCTATCAACCTGGCATAAGACTCAAAACCACATGAAGAAATTCCGATGAGTCAAGCTAAGAATTGGCATCCACATATGTTAGTCAACGGAACATTCTCACAGGATAAAAATCAACTGCTAACAAGTGGAAGACTTCATCTGGCACTTCTTGTACACCGACTCTTGAACACCAGAAAGAAATACTTATTGTAAATATTTAGTCATTTGGTAAAAAGCAAGTTGTTACTGTTTTCAAATTGAACTCAAATACCTAACGCCAAGTCAGTGTGAGAATTAGTTTATGAGCATTTCTGAAATTCGCTACTCACATGTTTCGACAAAAGATTTTTAGTAAGTTTCTCTCGGTTACTGTAGTCTTGTGTATGCTAGCCGGACCACTGCGTCAATGTAGCAAGTCTCGGCTGGGAGTCAGTACTCGATATAATGTGATATTTATCCAGTGCTTTCGTTGAGTATTTTTCCCACGTCGAACTTACTCTGCTTCATCGGTCACGACTTCTAATCGGGACTTCAAGAGATCTCATCTCGATGGAAGCCACTAATGTTGATTGGAAAATGTTTCAATTTTTAGTTTTATTAAAATCATATGAAACTTTTGCGTAACTAGTGATTCAAACTTTATAAAGTTAATTGAACAGAAAGATGAAGACCTGATTTGACGTATAAGTTCACAAATTGAGATGTTTTGAAATCCAATCAATTGCATTCTGAAAAGACGAATTAAATGTCTCTATTACCTGTGAAAACTACCTTTGTATGTTTATAAGTCGAACTGCACATTCCACATATTTTTTAAGAGCCTTAATGCACAACAAGGTTTGTTTCAGTGTACAACCTCACATATTCCAGCAATGTCAACATAGTTCAATTACATCGACTACAACTTTTCATTTACACTGTTCACATACTAAAAACAAGCCTTTTTATTATTTATTAACATGCATAAAACTCTCCGTTGCTTCATTGGATCAAACTGTTCGACCTCTATATGGGCTTCTATTTAGATGCCGTGAAATTGCCTGAGTGTTAATTATGGCAATTTGATTGGTTGTGGCCAACAGTTGAATCCAGGACGCACGTTTTATTCTATTTGGGACTCATCAGCTGGATGTACCTGCATCCCAGTCAGTGACGTTGTTTCCACTGAGACTTGAAGCTCGTACCCATCTCTTCAAACGACATGACGTTATTCACCATGCCACGGAGGGACGACAGCCACTTCTTGTATAACGGGTAGTAGTTATTACTATTTATTGATGTACTTCTAATTCTCCGTTGTTTTATTGAATCGAATTGTTCAACCTCTATTTCGACTGACGAGTTCCAAATAGGACGAAACGCGCATCCTGGATTCCTCTGCTACCCACAACAAACCAGATTAGCATAAAAATAAGTCTTCTTATGATATCCCATACTCAGCGCTGCGTAAAATTTATCGGTAATTTCATTCGTAGGCTATGTGACCCGAAATCAAAATGCACTGTATTGTAAGTTAGGTAACTGTTAAGTTTGATACTGTTATCTCGCACAACATCTACAGAATTTGATCAATATTGAGGAGTAAACAAAGCTGCAGGGGATTAGTCACTTGCATACTGAATCCCATTCGTTTGATAAAGTTTGCAGTGATACAGTATCATTCATGAGATAGTATTTGAACAACTTATTGCTGATTATCAGATCAAAGAAATTACACAAGTTTCAAACTCTTTTTTATAGTTCAATGGCTCTATAGACCTTTTGTTGGCAGTAGAATTTCTCAAGTGTTCACAGTGTATGCTGAATCATTCGTGCTTTATGTATTAAGTTTTGGTTCGATAAGCAGTCAATCTTCTCTTCCCTCTAGCTACATTGTATTTTAGAATTACCACCCTGTGCAATACAGTAGTGTGAGTGAATAATGAGCGAATAATACTGTATCACTTTGTGACTTATCTAGTTAACTTATTCATCATGAAATTAAACTCCATCAGAGTAATAGGAACTGTTTACTTTGAATCTACCGATTCGAGTGCTTGACAAAGTTGGTCACGGTTGACTCAGTGGGAAATTTGTCGGCTTGTTGCCGACATCTTTGATCTGGTCTGAGTTTCATTACACTAGCATTTATGACAGAATGTTCTTAACCAATGAACATTCAATTTATATTTGTACGAATCCACTTCCTACATTGTGTTTCCTATGCTTTGTTGATATAGCGCATGTCTATGTGTCAGAATCGGCAGAAAGCGAAATCATTAACCAGCGTTTTGTTTAGAACCGATGAAGTAACTCTTTCCTTTGAGACTAGGTCTTATAAAACGGTTTGTATTTTTATGATACTGGATTGTTTTGCACAATTAATTAGTATAGTTCCAAAATTGCAGTTATCGGGCATTTAAAGTAACTCAGTAGTGAAACGGTTTTCTTGGAATTATTAATCGATGGTGTCTAGCAGAGGAATCCAGCATGCCGCCTTGTTCATATTTGGGACTCAACAGTTGGATGTACCTGCCGTCCAGTGAGTGATGTTGTCCCCACTGACTCGAAACCAAGGTCAGTCGCTTCAAGTGCCAGAGCATTAGTCTTTAGGCCAGTGACTTACGACAGCCACTCCTTATGAGATAGGCATCGTATAGTTTTGATGCTATGGCCATTATTCATCATTAATATCAAAGTTGAAAATATCGGCAATAACGAGCATCCGTAGGAAAGCCCATATGCCAGTAGTGGCCGTTTAATCCTGTTCACTCTTCGACGGAGATTGACGAGCTATGAGATCAAAACAATTATCATCTTGACTATCTGAGATAGACATGGTTCGGTAAACTAGAACCGGTACTGGGTGATGATTGAAAGTTAAATGAAAACTTGGACTGTGGCTAAATTCGAACCAGCTAACATCGGTGTTTTCAGCCCGATGCTCCACCAACTAAGCTATGAGGCCCTATTGCTGACCAGATTTATATTTCACTTCAGTCACCAAGGGTTTTGTGGGATTACTATGCGAATTCGTGATGTCTTATTACCGCTTGATCGTATTCACACTGGTTACCTATTTAGGACTTTTCATCCCAATCCAAATCAAACTAAATTAGAGGAGGGGAGGGTCATGTTGATTATCATTTAGACCATCTGACTTCGTAGCTCATTTAGTAGATCATTGGACCGAAAATCAAGTAGTCTCTGTTTCGAATCCTACCGTGGTTCAAATTTTCATTTCATCTTCAATCATCATCCAGTATCAAAACAATTGTTATTCTGTTCATTGTTTACTTTTTCTCAGAAAGTAAATTTGAAATTTTCAACAGTTTTATTTTGTTTGTCTTAAAAAATGTTTTAACTAGCTCCATATGTTTACCGTTTATTGTCTAAGTAGTCATTTAAAAAAATTACATTGTTGAAACCAATGTAGTTTATATTTTCAGTTGGTGTACATTTCAGTCGTTTACAGTATTTCCTGTGTTCATTAAGAAAATAAAATTAAAACTTTGACGTGTGTCCTCTTATTAAAGGCAGTAGGCAGACGGAAATACACGCAGACAAACATGAGGAATGAAACTAATTCGATGCATGATTAAATAATAAATTTTTAGTGTAAATATTTTAATTTAAGCTTTATTTAATGTTTCCAAACTTTGTGAGTTCACATTAAACCATCAATTGTAATACACTGTCGAAATACTGATGAATGTTAGAAAACGTTTACACGTGTACCTACTTGTACATATTCAACGGTATTCCAACTGATTTGAGATTCACAGTAAGAATTTCATCTTGGATTTGCACTGACAACGATTTTTGGATGAATAGCTATACATTACCAGCCGAAATCAGGAGACAATCCAGTAAGACTACATTATATCTCTACGCAAGATACTGCCTGTTTGAACTGTAGGCTACCCAAAACATTTTTTCCTATCGAACACTATTATTATTATTTGTCCATTGGGTTCCTAATGGAACATAGGGCTTCAGTAACACGTCACCATTTCACTCTCTTCTCTGCAGTCTTTTCAACCTGGCTCCACGACTGCCCACAAACTTTCATTGCTTCCTCATATGATCTCTCCCATGTCACCCTCACCTCGGACGCCCAACTCATCGTTTCCCCTTTGGGTTCCATTCGAGGGGTTGGCCTGGCCTGGTGTGCAGTGTCCCCAATCGGTCTTCTCAGTGTATTTCCAATCTAATCCATCTCCACTTTCTGCTTCTGCATATTTGTTGGACGATGGGTTCTTGGTTAGTTCGTTGCCAGCCAGTCAGCCAGAGTTCCTTGTTGCTTATTCTTCCTGGCCACCTGGTCTTCATTATCAAGTGAGGGTAGGCGGCAGCTGTTTATGAATGTGTGTAGTTTGTTGGAAATGCTATTCGTGACGCGTCAAGTTTCTGAACCATCACATAGAAGCACTGACTTGACTGACTTGGTGTTGAAAATCTGGATGTTGTTTACGCTTTATGCTGAGTGCAGTATATCTCCACACTGATTTCAAATTGATGAAGACCTATCTTGCTGTCTTTTAGATCGTTGCTTTGACGTCCTCATCTGTGCCGCCTGTAGTTGAAACGATGCTGCCTGGGTAGGTAGGTAGGTGGAAGAGACTACTTATTTTGGGTTTCAGCCGTTGATGGTGATTGGTGCTTGTTGTTGCTGTTGTTGTTGTTGTTTGGGTATCTTCATCACTTCTGTCTTCTCTGCGTTCATATGAAGTCCTGTCTTCGCTGCCTTTTCAGTCACCTTGTTGGTTTTTGCCTGTAGATCTTTGAGTTTGTGCTGCAAGACATTAGACATAAATCATCATCGGTAAAATCTAAATCATCTAGGGTCTTTTCATTGGTCGAACAGCGTATGCCTCTCTTCTCATAGCTCCTCACAGTTTCTTGCATGATCCAGTTGACCACAATCAAGAAGATCATGGGTGATAGTAGGCGGCAACCTTTTCTTACTCTTGTCTTCAATTCAAAGGCGTCACTGGGCTTTCCATTGTGAATCACCTGTCATGTAGCATCATTTAGCATATAGCTGCTGTTGAATGAGGTCAATAAAGGTTGATAGTACTCCGTAGTGTTGAAGCAGCTGCCTACCAAATTACTTCTCGGTCGGCGCTATCAAGGGCCTTTTCAAAACCGACTTAGTTGAGGTAGAGAGTTGACTGCCATTCTATACTCTGTTCTATGATGATTAGTAGTGTTGCAATTTGATCCGGTCGTAGTTTTGAATGCAGTGCATCTTTTAGTCTCTCCACGATGACGCGGCTCAATATTTTGCGCGGGATAGACAGGAGCATGATTACCCGTCAGTTCTTGCAAAGGCTTAGTTCTCCCTCCCTTGGAAGTTTGACAAGGTAGCCCTTCTTCCAATCAACCACCAGGTACCTTTCCTTCCTTCCCTTCAAGCTTTCTGCGTTAGTGGTCTGAGCATGTCTGCTGCTGTCTCTGCGTCTATTTTCAGCGCTTCTGGCGGACTTCCAGCTGGTCCTACTGCTTTCCCGTTTTTCAGCAGCATTATGGCATCCAGGACTTAACTTCTGCTTTTGTCGGAGGGCTTGTGTTCATTGGTAATTCTGTGGCTGGGCTGCTGGTGGCATGTCTGGATGAGTTGCAGGTGGTGGTCTTCACATTGAGATGAAGTCGATGTGATTTTCAGTGTGTCCATCTGGTTAAATCCATATCGCTTTGTGAGTATCCTTGTGTTTGTACAGACTGTCTCCAATCACTAAATCGTTGAATGCACAGAAATTAGCAAACATCTCTCCGTTCTCATTCATTTCGCCGAATGCCACTCGAGCCATAATGAGTTCTCTTCCTGTGTTGTCTGCTCCCAGTTTGGCATGCATTTTGCCCACTGGGTTTCGATGTCGCCGTCGTCGGCTGGCGTCTTGTCCATTACTGATTTCCGTTGTCTATAGAATTTTTCCTTCTCTTGATCTGTAATATTTGTAGATGCGTAGAGTAGCATTGTATGATTGTGACTTTCCTTCCTTTTGAGTTGATCTCGCTGTCATGATCCAGATGCTGGAGGAGATTAGTTCCCACTGCATGTGAGGATAACCTTCGATGCTGTTGGAGACAACATGATAGCCACTCCGAAATTCAGTGTGCTGTGCTCGTGGTTGTCGTCTGGGTGACAATATCGGAGTAGATTAGATTATTGATTCTCCAGTTGACAAATTGGAGAGTCCGCTTCCATTCCATCTACAGATTCCTCGCGGATTTCTAGCACTTCTATATTATATCTTTTTATCTCTTTGGCAATCTTGGCTGCCTTGCTAGGTTCAAACATTGTGCAGACATTCTACGTCCCCATCCTTACTTTCGCTTTCATCGAGAGAAGACAGATCGGCCAATCGGCTTTCCGAATGCTATCACCAGCCGGCGTCATTTCGTCTCCCCTATCCCAGCGAGGAATAGGTTTAATTTTATTTTTAATATTTTCTTTGTGCTTTGAAGTTTGTCTAGCAATTGGATTGGTTTTCCGGGGTAGGGTTGCCAGCCCTACGCCCAACCTTCCCTCTTTATTTGGGCTTAGGACCGGCTGGTAACTAGTGAACAAGTTAACTAGGTGAGGTTCTCCACTGAATATATTCCATCAAATTCTTCCGTTCCTGTTAATTTTGATTTTCTAAATATGTCTTCTTAATGTATCATTTACTCTCACACCTTTCGAAAATGTTTCCAAATTGTCGTTTCTCAAGCTAAGAACGAAACGAAGAAAAAACGTCACACTAGATGGAAATGGATATATAAACGCTCAAAAATGCAGCACAATATCATACCAGGATACCTATGTCGAATTGCAGATTTTTGTACTGCCTAACTGAACTACCACTACCAACATTACACTCAGTTTTGTATTAATTCTCGAGTCCAGACCAGACGTTAATATAATACCAGTTATCCGATTCATATTAGTGCCTTTAATGTCGTTATTATTAAGACAATTTT
Source organism: Heterobilharzia americana (assembly GCA_944470555.2). Taxonomy (NCBI): domain Eukaryota; kingdom Metazoa; phylum Platyhelminthes; class Trematoda; order Strigeidida; family Schistosomatidae; genus Heterobilharzia; species Heterobilharzia americana. Next base: position 29,573,159 of record OX104132.1, on the reverse strand, counting down.
AATGCAATGATTTTTTCTAAATGCTGTACGGAGAGTGTATTTGTTAAAATACTATCTGCTGAAAATTGCATAATTTATCCTACTTGTTGTTTGGAATAAAGCAATCATTCTTATCCTTATTATTAAATGAACGACAACGAAATAATAGAACTAGATCCTTATCATCTTTTGCTGTCATTCGCTGACATTTTGACTAGACTATCTATGCCTTTTAGTTTACGTGCATTTTCTATGTAGTTAATCAAACAAAGAGTTATTCTTTTTGGTTAAATGCAATACTTTTTTGTTCTGTGATTCAGGTGGTGCGGTATTACAGGAAGTGGTGTCAAAAACATACACAGTAAGCTCAGTGCAATAATAATTGGTGCAATCAGTGTTCCATCATCTCAACAAGTCAATCATAGAAACGAAGAGGAAATTCGAGTTTGAGTTACGACCAGTGATAGCAACCCCACTATCTCTTTTCTTCTTTCTTTTCCGTACACTCTCTTACTATGATATGAGGAACAGTCCTGGACTTAGATCGGTCGCTAGATACCCTGGTGACTGCACCATCTGCCGCTATTGGACATTAAAATAGATAAAGTTCGTGTCACCCCTCGTGGCTGGGGTTTTCGTAAACAGTCACTGACTGACTCATGAACCTGATCAATCATTTGCTAACTAAGCAGACACTAAGGGTGGGAGTGCCTGGGAGCCATAGTCTAACCACGGTGGGAGAAGGGATGATACTGGTAGAGCAGGGAGTATGAGGTACGGTTGACTTTAGCGGGATAACCAAGGTTAGGCATCTGATTCCGTTCCTCCTAAGGAGGTATCGAAAAATGCTCGAGACTTTGGATCCTTCCAAATTAGTAGGAGTGGATAGCCTGTTATGCATACCGTTTTCATGCGTGTACTCTTAATTACAAGCCGTTCTTATGATTGGTGACGTTTGATCAACCTGAGAAACCGGGGAATGCCTAGGAAACTGAATGAGAGAAACCACTAGCTGAAGAAAATAATAGGTTAATCATAATGATCCAAGCATCACTGGACATATTCTAGGTTAAAGGATATGTCCAAATCAGTTCTGATAAATATTGTTTTCTTGGATTTTACCTGTTCACCGCAGCTGTTGGTCACTTTCTCCACATGATGCAATCTTTATCCTTGTGTTTTACTTTTAGTCAGTCTGACGTTTTTAAAGCCTTAGACGTTTTGTTAATTGAATAATGATACTGTACATACATTTCAGGTAAGTTCTATGCTGTCTTTCACACAGATATGTAGGCATTTAGATATTTAAACAGGAAATGTCACAGTTAAAATCATATTTAATGTAATAATCATTTTCCGTCCTCATTAATAAAATGAAAGTGTATTTTAGTATTAAGCTTTATTTAAAAAAAAAGCTGATTCAAACTTCACCAAAAACACTGATGTTTTTATTACAGCGTAATAACCTTAGGTCGCTTTGGTTGACGTGATAACTTGCAAGTTCAAACTGTTGACGTTTTAGAGTAGAATTGATTAGCCATTATTAACACATAAACGTCTTGTTCAGGGGTGTTTATATTACTGGGACTTTTATTTTAACAGAAGTGACGATTTTATGATAGGAAGGAATGAATGACTTGGACTCCATTGTAGGCCGCTATTCGTAAACCTGTTTTGAAGGTGTGAAGGTATAAAAAAGTAAGAGTGATTTTCCATTATATTCTAAATTAGAGTACACTAAGTCTTAGCCTTACAACTGTAGTCCAAACTAAGAGTGAAAAATGTTGAAATTTCAGCTGTTCACTACATTTGTGAATTTCCAACACAGGACATTTTCAAAGTGATTTGTGATTGGAATTTAGTTTACATTCAATGTACTCTTTACAATGTCATGATAAAAATGATTCCCTGGCTTACATGAAAGAACAAGACACAGGTTGTCATTTCTAACTTCCAGTCATGAATGATGATCTCTACATTGTGCACTTTTGGTCAGCAGTCTGCCTTCAAGAATTTTCCAGTTGATAAAAAAGTGAACTTAAATAAGAGCATATGTTCTTTGGATCTCAGATATGCATAGTAATTTCTAAGTATTATATCATTCAAGCGTTCACTGAACTAGCCTTTCCTGCTTTAATTGAAAAAGGTGGTAATCAGCAGTTATATGTCGAAAAAAGTACTAATTCAAAAATGCTCTACAGTTCAGTGGATAAAATGAGTTGAAAGGGATATGTGATATTTGTCTACATTACTTATGCTTTCAGCTTGCAACTGTGTATTTTCAGTGAGATTTCTGATGTTGTAGTAATACTGGTCCATCCCTTCGGAGTATTACTAAAGTTTGTATCGAACTGTCTTTATGTTTTAACTGGATTTTATTGTGTACCAAATTTGACTGTGAATTAGTACCTACCAAACAATGAATGCAGATTTTTGTCGATGTATATGTTTGTAAAAATGGGCAAGTCAAGCAGCATTGAAGGACACTATTCAAACAATTAAGTGTACACAGAACGCGTGCATACTAAACCGAAAAATATTTTACTGTTGAACCTCGAATTCAAGGGAGGTATTGTATATTTTCGAATTTATCAGTGGATGAAACGACCAACATCATCTACCAGCAGTCTGATCTACTCCCACTGACGAAAACAGAAGTGAAGCAATTAATGCGTCTCTGTACAAAAAGTGTTCACTTCCAATTTAACAATCAAGTTTTCTGGTAAACTGATGGAATGGCTATCGGTTCACCACCTGGACCTATCCTATCTGATATATTTATGGCTCATCTCGAACGAATATATCTGAAGTCTGTGACCAACGAAATGAGATATTGGAGGTATGTCGATAATACTTTCATTATTTGTGATAATACGAATCATGCGTCAAAGTTGTTCGATGCCTTTAACCAAATATGAATTTTACATGGGAATTCGAAATTGAGGTCAAATTCAGTTTTTGGGATATGAATATAAGATGGAGATGGTTGGTACAGTTGAGAAAACTGTTCACAGGAAAGACACGTGAAATGGTCAGTACCATCACTACAAAAGTTACTGTTCTGTCAGTTATAAGCGTGGTTTAGTCATGATGCTCTTCGCTAAAATAAGAACGTTATGATCAAAAGCTAAACAACAGAAGTAATTCGGCATAATTGAAAAGGCTGTTATAAAAAATGGATATGCGAAGAAATTCATCATAAAACATGGAGAAGAGTTTATTGAGAGACCCAAACATCCAGCTGTTGAGAAGAAGTCTTTTTTCCATCATCCAGTATTCAGAATAAATGGTCCACTAAGAAGTAGCTTCCCTGCTGCCATACTAATCTCAGTTTATAAAACAGTACGCTTAATAGCACAGTCGAAAGTAGAAAAATACTAATCTCACGTCACTGTCAACTTCATATATCAACTCACCTGTACTCGTGGAAGCAAGTACATAAGAAGGCCTAAAAGAAGGGCGTCTACTCGTTTTTGTAAGGCTATTCCGAAATGCCTGTGTCTGAAAAGTTTCAAGGTCTTTACCAGCATAATCACCAGGCACCTTATGGAAATAGGACATCAAATAGATGTTTCTCAATCCTTTATAACAATCAGCAAACAGAGAACACCTTGTTCATTACGATTTGTGGGAGCTGTCATCATCAAACATTTTCAACCTTATCTATGTAACTCAGAGACTGTAATGAGCCTTTTTCTAACCTGATAACTGTATAATTTTTTTGCATGTGTATGTATATAGTCTTCCTTTTTCTTTTGAATGCAGCATCTCTTCATCAATTACTTAATAAATGTTAATCACCTAACGATTTCCTAGTTTTTCATGTAATTACGTAACCTATCCGATCTTAAACAATCTCCTTTTTACACTGATTTCCGTTTGTTGTCTCCCAGAGTTTTCCGTCTCATCAGATATAAATTGCCATAGATTTTGACTAACATTTGTGATGATGAATTCTGTATTTACTTGGCTCACTCACTACCCTATTAGTAATCCTGGATTTCAAATCCACTTATTTCTACATATTTAAAGCACATTATGGGACTATTACTACTTGTTCTTTATTTCAATTGTAGGCTGTTTGCAGCTGATGAAAGGCCGCGAAATAATTTGAATTCATTTTATTTTTCAAGGGGCCTAAATTAGGCAATAAGTTTATAAGAAACCATTGGACAGTCGAATGGAACTTTTCATCCGGCTGCAGGCCATATGATTTTTTTTTATCGGTAATTAAGTATTAGTGACCATGAGATTTTCAAGACCTTGTGAAACAAATGCTATTCAGTATTTTAATCAGAGAATTGAAGGGTGATCTATCCCAGTTGCACCAGCTCATTTTAGACCGTTGATGTCGCGTAAAATGTATTCTAAAAGTAGTAAACAGTATATTTTTTTCAATTTTCTCGATAATAAAATCATTTTGAAATGGTTATCGAATGGTATCATGGAATCTGTCAGCATGTTACATTATTTTTACACACAACGCTTATTTGATGAATGTCAAACAGGTATGGTGTACAGTCAATAATTTAAACGAAATTCACTTATCAAGAAATTGGAGCGTGTCTTGTATCACAGCCTACAACTTTGAGATAGTAATAAGTAACGCAAAATGTGATATTTTTAAGCCTATACATGATCAAATACAGGTAGATACTACTAATTCCTGGCACATACTAATAGCGTTCTTTTAAGTTGATTTATATTTACGCTTAACCCTCTTCCAATCTAATCCAGCTTTCTTCAGTATGGCACGACAAAGTAGGCGATGGGTTGATATGCGCATTACATGTCTAAGCCATCTCACTCGACTAAGGTTCACAACCATATCAATCAACATCCCTGTCTTGCCTAGTACCTACCATACACCTGACCTGAACATTCTTCACACGGTGATTTCACCAAACACGAGCAATGCTGCGATGACACCTATGGTCAAAACATTGTCATCGTTTCATGTCTTCTGCTCTTAACGGACAGTTACCACAGTCGTTAAAACAGGACAGAATAAACTGCAGCATAGTATAATTGTCCCTTTGATAGACAGCTGAAAATCTTGACATTCGGCACCACAGGTGACGCGAGTTGGCAAATGCCCAATCGGCCTGTGGTATCCGAACTGAGATTTCATCACCAACCATCCAGTTGGGACCGATGCAACTCCACAAGTCAGTGAAGTGGTGCACGGATTTTATTAATTCACTGCCTGTCAGTTAACTGGGAGTAGTTTCAGACCAGTCCTGGAGCATCATCCTACATTTGACAAGTGCGAAACGCTTGTCAAACATACTCATATTTCTGCTCAATGCATTCAGAAGACTTTGGATTTGGTCTTTGGCCTCCACCTCACAGAAGGATATCGTCTACATAATACAAGTCAACCAGATGACCTCCATTGAGTAGGTCAATCCCTATGGAATTGCACATAATAACGGTTATGTCCATTAGTATATCTATAACGGCGTTAAGTAGAAACGGTGACAGTTGGCATCGCCGGCGGACACCCCTGGTTTTTCTCAACTCAAATGATAACCTTAATATGCTCATTCACGGTTGTGTGAGTTCGAGTGGTGAGCTGTAATAAGTATTTTATGTTTGCTATTTAGTACCGAGTGACGACTAGCTTTCAGACCTGTTCTCTTTGCTGACCTTGTTCACTCAACTCAATTTCATCTTGAACCTTCACATACGTTCACGATATGCAAACTGGGTGATAAATCATAATTACTTTGAGTACTTAACAAACATATTTTGTCTTTCACATTGTAAAAAGAATTATGAATATAGATTACAGAATTTTTTTTCGAGGGTTCTAAACTCTGAAAAACACTGATTTTTTAATGTAGATTACAAAAACGTTCACAGTTTTAACTTTTTTAATTACTATTCTAAAGTAAGTTGTATTTGAGTTGTTATTTAGTGCATAAACAGGACAGAAAGATTCTTTCATCATCATTATTTTGGCGGTCTTTTTTATATCGGTTATCATTTGAAAATTATGTATAACCGGTGCATTTAAAAAATAGTATGAGTAGTAAATATAAATTGTACAATCTAACTGTGTGCATTGGTACCTTGTTTGTGTGTAATTATTCATCAGCTATCACATTTAACTACTACTCTGGAAGCATTGCACAACCATTAACTGTTTTCAGTACAAATATAAAACAATTACTTTTGAAGTGACAGTAGATCAATGTTCCAATGTTCATTATAACCAATGTTTTTATTCATTTATTTACAGTGTGCATGTAGTTTTACATAAATTTTTGCATGATACACATTGAAGATACGATCAGTTTTATTGAATGATTTTGATATTTCATTTATAGTAACCATGATACCCGTTTGTGTTTGTTTCTTCATGTTTATCCCATGCTCACTTGTTTGAGAAGTGTAACAAAACTTGGAAATGAGTGCGCTAGATATATTTCATGCGTGAAAACAACTTTTCTTCAAGCATCCTCCGTTAAGTTATCATTCTAAAAATAAACGTTTAAAAAGTAAGGTTTTATAAATAAACTTTTAGGTGTAAAGATACTTATATGTACAAACATGTGGAGATATTAGATGATTAGTTGTACCACCCCGATAGTATTCAACAATTTACTTAGTCCTTCAGGCGTTTTAGCTTCTTATCAAAATATGGAGTGGTGTTGGGGGTTTGAGCACAAAAAGCAGACCATTAAATAAGGATAACCGAGAGGGACTTTGCAAATCGTTACTTCGAAACGTTATTTTTTACCCTGAGAACCCTCTAGTTAATAACTAACCTCCCACAGGACTGGATCAGACGTGCTGATTACCTTTGATAGCTCAGCAGGAACCTGGATGTTGAATTTCAGAGGGGTTATCACTTCCCTTGAGGTGGCAATTAGGCCCTTCTGAAGAGTACCAACAAGCTCATAACCTAGGTTCCTTGGCTTCCACCCTATCGCCTCAAGCCAACTAAAATCTACCGAACTGGATTGTGACGGTGAGCCTACTGGCTTACTGGCTACACTGCAAAATGATTGATGAAATCCGACCAGCACTCAGGACTATATAATACGAACTTGTCACCCTTATGTGACTACTCAGTGTAGTGAATCTGCATAGTAAAGATTTGCTAGGTTTCACAGATGCACAATGTGATGCACCATTGTGACTCCATACATTGGCACCCAGATTACGCGTGACTACATTGCATATCTGTGTATCGCTGCTAAAATATGTGGAGTAATACTCGTAATCACCTACTTCGCTCCTCAAGATTAAGGTAGTTTAACACATATGGAAGTGTTGTAAAGCTACCTTAAAGTCAATTGTATCAAAATGAACTATCTTTTGTGCATTACTTTATCTATCGTAATACATCGGTATTCAGCAATTACTGGTACCAAATAAATTTAACAAAATTAAGCTATTGTATAGGAACGGGGTTCTTGATAATCTTAGGGGAAATTAGTACAAAACCATACAAATCCAGCTGTAGTAATGTTGGTGTTTATTTGAGTCATAGGTCATCTTCAAGCCCTACTGAAAAATCGTTTGGATGATGAACTCCATCAAAAACATCTAAACAACTGGTATGTTTCAATTTGTTTGGTTGTGATTAGCAGCAGAATCCAGTACAAGTGTTTCGTTTTATTCGGGAGTCATCAGCTGTATGTACTTGCACCATAGTGAGTGACGCTGTTCCTACTGAAACTGGAATCTAGCACCCATCTCTTCGGATGCCAAACTATAGTCAGCCAGGCCACTAGGGCACGATTTAAAGTTGACGAATAATCAGCTGTTATGGAGACATCCATATAGAAACCCGTATACCAACAGAGGTCGATCAATTTGATGTAGCATAGCAATGGAAAATTGCAAGTATCAATAAATAATTCGTATATTAATTTCGAGGAAAAAAAGTTTCAGTTGACAAACTTTCCATAAAGCTTGTATATGCTGTACTAAGTAATGGAATTGGTGTTATGCATTTACCAATATGACAAATCTTAGTTGCTGTAATTAGACCAGTGATTAAATGGTTGTTTTTAACATTGGTTATTTTTTCTAGATAGTGGAAAAAAGCTTAAATGATGACAGCTTAGTAAGGAAATGCTCAACTTTTGTTCTTCACTGAAATTCTTAGCTAGATTTTACAGTTAAAAAATTGTATATAAAATTATCATGCCTAAAGATACTTTAGATGATTTATAAGACATGAAAACTTGAGCAAGCCAATGATGTTATCCATATTGAGTGTAAGGATATTAATTAAAACGATATCCAATATCTGATAAAATATACAGATTCTCTGAAGAAACGATTTCCACAAAGTCGCAAAACGTCCGAAATTTATTTTTCGACCTCACTGACGAATATATTTCATTGAATATCCAGTCAGTCTTATATAATGGCTGAATCACTACCAAGTGATGATATATGTGGACATAGAGTTGTGGATCATGATAGCACTGTACCAAGAATTGACAAAATAGTTAAAATGTGAACCACTGGATCATATTCAGAGAGACTGAATCATCAAGTGCTAACTTGTTCACCTGTGAATTATCTTCTAAATTCTGCATGTAGCCGTTAGTGCACGCTAATGATAAACCTTGCAGTAGGGTACCACAGATATCTGGCATCTTTTACTATTGAGTAGATCTCTGTCTAGGCTTGAGTAACAAGATGTAGATCCACATTTTAGAAGGAAATACAAGATAATATTAGAAGTTCAGTAAATGATATAAGTAGGAAAAGAAGGAATATATACATTTTGAAGGTGTAAGAAAACATTGAATCTAATGAAAGGATAAGTTCAGAATCGCATGAAAAGTTATTTTAGCTAGAATAATTAGTGAATGAGATAAGTAAACGTAGCAATCAGCACAACAACAATGTGAATCACAAAAGTATAGGAATTATCAGTAAATTCAGGTCTTGCGACATGAAAAAAAGAAAGGGATTTTCGGCATAATGTTAAGTATCACCATAAAATTTAGAGATTGATGAAAGCTTCTATTTAGGGATATAGTCTTATGGAAATCAGTCATCAGATAGTTAGTGACTTTACTGTCAACAGTTATGATTCAGTTCTGTTTGTTGGTCATTATATTATACAACGATGCACCAACTTTGGTGTTAGATATTAGTAGTCAGTGGAAGCAACACCATCAGTGTGAAGTCAACATTTGGGCACAGTTCACGACAGTCTGGTGGCATTTAGTCTAAGAATCACACCACAAACCTGATTGACAGAATTCAGCCACTTCTGAACACTTGAGATTTTCCAGTTACATCGATTACTATCAGATGGCTAATTTGTTCACCTAACTGATTCATGACTTGAGTAAGCTGATGGGAAATCGTCTGAATTTGGATCACTCAAAGAACACCAACTTCCATATGATTGCAAATACGCTTTACTCACGAGTGCAAACATGACACTGAGGTACTGTTGGATTTTCTCCAGACTGATTCCTTAGATCTAACTCCAAGCATTTAACTTCGTCTGAATTTACTGCCGACAGTAGCTTTAGGAAGTGTGGTTATTACTCTTTAAATGTTTGATACTATGAAGGGTAAACGTAAATCGACCTAAATCTTTTGCTAATTATATGACTAGCTTCTGTATTACCTAATGAGAACTGGTTACCTGAAATGTTAGTCTGACGTAGAAAATCACTTCTTCGTTCTTATATGTCTTTTCCTTTCAAAGATACGTCGAGAATGGGGATGTATATAAGTTTAAACGAGGTGATATAAAACGGAGTCATATCATAAAGCAACGTTTGTAACCATATGAGTTCTAAACACTTCTGTCCTAATTCATTTGGTATTTGTCTATTTAATCTCTGCCTTCAAAGCCCACTATAAAAAGGAATAAGTTTTTTCTCTAAATAAGTGTTCTTTCTAAACGTGCTTCTGAGTAAATATAGAGGGGTAGATACAGATTAATGAGTTGTCACCTGACAGTCAGCCTAATTCAAATTCATGTTTCCCACTGGATGACAGCCTAACTGTTCCCTAAACAACTTTTTTCTATACAAAATCCCTTATCCACGCCCAGAAATAATAATAGTTTAGATATTTAACATCTAGCATAATTTAGCTGTAAGTGGTTAACTCAGTGATGTTGTCTTCTTTACTTCTTAAGTAAGGATACCCAAAGTTCACTCAAACTCGTTCAGGTTGTACAAAAGTTATTAGGAATGAGTGGTAAGTAATCAATGCACCTCGTACCCCAAACATTTATTCTTTCACTACATTGTACTCCTTTAAAAATTTTCAACATATTCCACTGTTACCTTAGCAAAATCTGCTATTACCTATTGCTTTTCGTTACTTAGTTGGAGTTAGTAGTGTCAATGTTCGGTTTTCTAGTTTTTGTGCAGGTTATAGAGCTTACTAAATACACTGGTTGTAAAGATGTTGGTAAGTGACTGAAATGATTTGAATGAATGCCATATGTTATGATGTAGAAGAAGACTTTAACAAATAGCTTGGAGATATTTCCTGTTTCTCATCAATATTTTCATCAAATGAAGATTAAACAATTCGGTTTTCATTCTAATCGCATAGAGTATCATCTTACTACAGTAATGAGTTCTTAGTTCATTTTTTACTGCCAAAAGTAAAGCTACAAGATAAAACAAGGGTTACGTATTTCGGGAATCTAGATTTATATCCTGTAAGACGAAGTTACATTACTGGCTCTGGTTGAGATGAGTTACTTGTACGCAGTTTGTAGGAAACCTATGGGTGCTACGTTCATTATTCCATTACATATCTTTTACATGTGAAGCACTTAGCCTAACAAGATCATAGGTAAGGTCAGGAATTCCACTGTATCCTTCCTCTCTTCATCTTTCACCACACCCTTTTTTTGAGTTTCCTTTCAGTAGATTGCTTTCTAAAACGTTTCTTTTAAATATTTCTCTGATTTGCCTCATTTTTTTGCAACGGTTATTACTTTAGAGCAGCGCCAATGATTGGTAATTGTTTATAATTATTATGTCCCAATATGAAGCTAGTGAAAAGCTTCTGAAAGTAAGTTAGTCCGTTTGTTATGTCAATTTGGATTCACTTTACAAAAAGCACTCCATGCATACTCACAGTTGACGCTGAAACTGAGGATAATTCGCTCAGCTGTCTAAATGTAGTCACAAAATTCAGGAAAAATGTATAAAGTACACGGACTGTTCGCCCTTTTCTGCACAACTATAAATTTAAAAAACTTAATAGCAAGGGATTTATATTATTTTGTAGAAATTATAGTATATAAACCATCTATTGAACAGGTGAACTAACTTGCTAACTGGTCATATCTTTCTTAGTATAAGTTGATTAGCATGAGGATTACTATTAAGTAAAACTAAACATGTAGAGTTCAGTTGACCATATTCATATAACACATTCAGGCAACGTTATTCCTAAAGGGGCATACCTTATACTTCTCATCCTTCTACGCGTTGTTATTGCTGTTGACCACTGACTGTTGTAGCACGTGTGATGGTGTTTGCTCTTGTTGTACACCCTTTGTACAAACTGTTAAATCTAACGGATTCGTTGCATAGTTTGAATTATGATAATCCACACCAAAATAAACTGTGTCAGTTAAATTGGCCAACTTGTTATACTCCTTTAAAGAAATTTCTGATTGATTATTTACAGAGTGTTTATTTTTGAGATTGGAGTCATTATCGTTATTACTATCACCAAATTCTCGGTACTGTTCTTGTTCACAGTGTCGCTGTTTCTGTGCATATGAATGATGATACTGAGGTACAGTCGAATCATGACAATCATTTAAGTGTTCTGAACAGTACAATATCGAATGGTTATGATTATTTATTAAAGTTGTTGGATAAGTTGTTGTAATGAATTCATGAATATTACCATTATTATTGTTATTGTTAGTAACAGAATTAGTACTAATCGAGGTATTTGTTGGTTCCAATATAAATGTTGTTGTCCTATTCATAATTGGAAATTCTTCATCTTTGAGAAAAGAAGTTGAATTCAGTGGTGTGAATGTAGTTGTTGGTAGTGTAGTGTAATGTTTAAATGTATAGTAATTGTGTGAATTTTGGATATTTTTACTATCATTGAATATAATCTCACTCAAACATGAACAGTGAGTTGGTGTAGCCACAGTAGATGATGAAGACATTTGTTGTTGGTGCTGTTGTTGGCATAGATGTGTGTAATGATGTTGATGACATTGAGATAAGTCATTAGGCGATTTTTGCAAGAGTAGAGGATTAGCATAGGAATGCTCGTTTAACCAATATTTACAGCAATCTTTAATATCTACAGCATATGCTTGATGAATAGTATTACTATTGTCATTAGTGTGAATACCATTATCAGCTTTTAAGAGACTCTTCAGTGTATCATTTTCTGATTGTTGATGTGGTTTTTGATATTGTTGATGAAGTAAATGTTGAGATGTTACTGACTGTGAAATCGGATTATCATAACTTTTTGTTAAATGAGAATTTATCTCAGAATGCTGAGAACAGTGATAATGTTTAGAATGTTTCATTTTTGACTTGTTTCGTATCACTGAAGTTCTTGTTTGATTTAAACGCTGACGATATTTTCTAGCCAACAGCATACCCATTACACCCATTAAACAAGTTAATACACCAACTAAACCCATCATTAATACAATATGCAGTGTGTTTGAACAGAACAGTTCTCCGCAGACTTTTGATGTTGCTAAAAAAATATAGAGAAAATTTCAATTTCAAAAATAAAGCAAGACGCAAAAATGTTTTTTTGTTGACTTCAAGTTTATTACATATTATAATTTCTTAAAACTTGAGTCGGCTTTCACTCATTTTAGTAAACCCTTCCAAGGCTGTCTTCATGAGAGAAGAATTAGATATAGAAAATATAAAAGGGAAGGACACTGGATATTTGTTTCATCCTGGTCACAGACTCTTTAGTAGTACTCGTCCACCATCCGACTATGGACCAAGCCTACGGTGTTACACGGAACCTAACTGATTCAAGTTCCACCGTGACTAAGTTACCAAATCATAGCCAACTCAGACAGACTACTGCTCTGTGAGATTATTCGAAAATGAGTAAATATTGAGCTAAATGCATACAATACTTTATAAACTAAGCATACTTTTCTAACAAAGGTGTTCCAACTAACAGGAAGTGTAATTACTAATTATCCTTCATATTTATTTCAACTGTGGGCTTTGTAAACTTCTGAAGTTTTTCTGATCATCTGAACAGAAACTAGTTGGATTTCGTGAGCGATTTTTTTGGATTGCCATTTCATCACGTGTTTCTTTGAGGTGGTTTAGACTTCTAATGATTATGTGGTCAGTAAAAATTAATATCATTTGCCTTAATAAACATCTCTCAACCTTTACACCTAAATTCAGATGAATGTAGCAGTTGAGCTATTCATGTAGCATCACCAATAATAATGCGCAAAGTACTTTAAATGGCTATCATGTAAATACTTGAAGCTTATTGATAAGGTAAAACTATTCATTTTAATTAAGATTCAACTTCCCAGCCAAAAGCTTTTATATTTGTGTAAACTGGAAGTGAAAGACTATAAATAAATCAAGCAATGTAGTGTTATATAACACCATTATTGTCGTTTGCTCTAAAGACGTCTGACTTGTTTTGTAATTCTCCGTTTTAACACTCTATATTCGTTACAGCAACTAGTTTACAACCATTATTAGGTAAGTGAGTATTTAAGTAAAGCTTTGTAACAAAATGTTATCTCAAACTTGACACTAACCTTGTTTTTTCACCGGCAAGTGGCTACTAGGTACACTTTCTATTAAATACAATGGCACTGAACGTTGTATAATCCGTAGACTAGGCGGTAAAAATGTTATTCGGGGTTGTTCAAACTTGACATTGTCGAATCACACACAGACGGCTGTAGAGATAAACAATAAAAGTCGTTATGATCATAATATTTTACAAAGCATTTTTTACATTTATGTTCAGCATCAAATAAATATTGTCATTTGAATGCTTTTGTTTCAAATCTTGGCGAAATTTTAAAAGTAACCTTGAATGGTAAATCGAGATAAAATGTATCAAGTCTTTCAAAAGCATTACACTTTCTCCTATTTACCTCCACTTCAAAGTGATAGTTAACTTTAAACAAAAAATTGAGTCACAGTAAAAGTTTTAAAAAAGCTAACAGGATGGAAATTTGCATTTTTTTTGCACTGACACTTGTAAGGTAAAGTTCTGCAAAAAATTTCTTAGGGTCACATAAATTTTAAGTAGAGGGGAAGAATGGTTCTTTGGTTTGAATTTTTTAGCTGTACATTATTATGGAAAAAAAGAGGTAGAAACACTGAGATTAAAAGATTCCTTGTTGTACACTAGAGATGCATAAACAATGTTATGAACAATCTTTCCTAATTAACTGCATATCTAAGCAGTAAACATATTTTACAGATAGATTCATCGGAAACTTTACTGTGTAACATATTTCATTGTGCTGTTATGAGTTGGATGACTGGTTTATTAAGACTTTTGTGATATAAATGTAATGGCACTCTTTTGACTATGAAGAAGATTAAGTGACTGATCTTTATACCGGTGACTACTCATCCCTTAATGTAATACGTCAGGATCGAGTTATTTAGATACGTCTATTGGATATTTTAGGAAATAGATCAAAACAGCTTTCAACAAATAGTTTCATTCGGAAGTTTGTGGCGATTTATTGATTTAAAGTTGGCATTCATCATGGACTGATATCCGTTGGACGGACAGTGACAACCTGGAACTACTGGGCGTGACTATGGGTACTTAACCAAGACACTGGATGAAGTTCGCGGTATATTACGGATTTTAAGAAGTACGAAAATGTGAACTACTGGGTCCCGACTTAACAGTTTGATGGTAGTGTACCCTTCACGAAGCCTGGTGGTCCTGGGTTCGAGTCCTGATGGGGTCATTGGTGCTCACTTCTAATGAGTCTCACACTTAGACGAAACGATTGTCCTCTGCTTTTAAATTTGCAGTGGTTGTCCGACAGATTTCAGTACATGATGAAGATCAAATGGAAACGAGTTCCATTATTTAGCAAAAGTTAGAGTAGAAGTGAATATGAAGCAAACAACATAGTTTAAAAAAATATTTACCTATCATCTGACTTTCTTTTTAACATCATACGATTTAGACGTTGAATTAACAAGCTTTTCGACGTTTAATGAATTCTGTTGTATTATCTTCAGTTAAAAATGACGGTCACTCAGTGGGATAATAGGAAAATATTTAGCAATGCTCATGCAGGAAACAATGAGATGGTATTCTTCGTCTATAAATTATTTCCTATGTCTAAAGGTCATAATTATTCAGTAATTCAATAGGCCTAAAATTGCAGTGTGCACAGCCTGCATACATAACACAAATTCTTTCTAGCTGAATCACAGAGAACGAAAAAATAGAAGAATAGTGAGACTGCTTTACGAGTGCATACAGTTGATTTGGTCATGGTTAACATAATCATTCTTCAAGTAAAATTCATACTTCAGTTATGCAATTAAGCATACAAGGCGTACATTCATATGGCATAATATCTTTTATTACAGTGAAGCTATTCAGCATACGGTTCCAGATCTATGCCAACAGAAACATTCTAAAATAGGTCACTAATATTCTTCTCGTGGAACTTACACACATATGTTAAAACTTGTCATTATCATGCTTTCTGTGTGAAGGCAATACATGAAACTTTAACTCAAAGATTAACAAGTCTTAAGAAAAAAGAGTCAATAAGACGCTTTTATATATTCAGGTATCTTAACTTTTTGATGAGTAATGAGTTGAAATGAAGCAGATAACTGGTAATCTTTCTTTTTGATCATCCAACTGATGGTAACCGTTAGTGATGACAACCTTTTTTCACGTCTTTCAATATGTAGTTATTATTTAAGTACTTAGCAATTCATAAGTAACAGTTAACCTCTTAAGTTATACAGTTTCCAGCTAATATTACTGTAGCAAATATCTGTCATTTATTTTTACCATGACATCTTGATTTGCCAGTCTGATTTGTACTTTTTCTAGTTGACTATAGGGGTACATATCATCTAGTAATGATTGACAGTGGTCAGCAGAAGAGTCTAGGATTCGTGTTTCAACCTATTTGGAATTCGCTCGTGCTCCATTGCACCCATCTATTATTTCTTTAATTGATAATATGTTCTAAATCTGATATTCTATATCAAGCTCCTTGTTTCAAATGGGGAAAATGTACCGTGAAACCATCTTCACTCCGACATGTAAATCAGTTGGTTTCATGAATTGATAGGCATACTGTTTATCTTTTTTGTACTAAAGCTTCAAGCCTAAATACTTATGCATGTAGAATATCTAAGTAGAGTCATTTAAAATAATTTCAAATTCATATTATTCAGCATTCCTAAACAAAAATATCGGTGAGTATAATTTTCACCAGAAAGTTTCATCAATTGACGAACGATTTAGAATCGTTCCGTACCATACAGTTATTATCTAGTCTTCTTTAGCATTACATATCATCACTGACTTATAGAATTCAATAAAATGCTTTTATTTCATATTTCAGCCATCATTTAACATAAATTCTAGCGCAGCACATTAAGTAGTATGATTTATCAATAATGAACATTAGAACGATTAGTAATCATCGACTTGAATTACTGAAGAGTCTTAAAGATGGATTAAAAACTTCGGAATTTACCTTTACTACAAAATAACCGTAGACAAAGTATGCAAAAGTTGTTCTATAACGTATAGTGCAGATATATATATATATATATCAATCAAAGTACATAAAAAAGAGGGGTTAAGATAAACAATCAGAGGGAAAATAAAAAGGTGGTGAACGATAAGAAAGGAGCATTTTTGACTAGAAGACTTTTTATCTAGAATAACACATTTAAATATTCCTGTTTATAAACTTTAACTTCACTCATCGTTTCGTATAACTTTACAGTTGAGATATTTATAAATTTTTGAAAGCTTTCCAACACTGCTTTTTCTCGCCCATTCTACTCTATTCTTTCTGTCTTTCGTTGTCTATTCATCAAGTTTAGATTATCTCACTGCTTCTACTGATGGTAGGACTGAGAATGCTTATGTTGATGATATTTTCTGGTAAATAGGAAGGATTATTTCATGGCATATCATAAACATACAAACTTCTACTTTTCATTCCTTTCTCGCCCTTTGACAAATTTTATTGCGTATATAGATATATATGTTTGATGGTATTGAGTTTTTTTTTAACTGGACAGCTATGAAAGCATAGTTATACTTGCTGGTATATATGAACCTATGTGTGTATGTCAAAGTTCTTAAAAATGAGTGATTCAATTTTGATTTCCTTAGTCGTATAAAATTATTTAATCTTTTAATATGCTTTTTTACTCTTTCTTACTATTATTTTCCATTAATCTGTCGTCTTTTTACTTTTACCAGTATGATAACAGAGGTTTCAGGCTATTTTCTGCTTATAGAAGACTGAGATAAATTGGTATGCCATTTAATGTGAAAATCTGATAATGTACACCTTTTTATAAAGTCATTTCATTAATAATAAAGAATTACACTTATGGTTATGCGCGTGGTGTTTAAAAACTTTAATGTTATGTTCTCAAACTATAGTAGGTGTTTTCCTACCAAACTAAGGGTAGTTTCAGGTGTAGCTATACAAAGAAATACAGCGTCGAACTGAATAGATTTAGCATGGTGAGTGCACAGGCGTAAAACGGGAATGATCGGTTGATACGCTGTTAGCGTGGTTAATTCATCTGCTTTCTACAATACGTAGCACGAAGGAACATGTAAATATGAATTTATTGTTTGGTAATTGTAGTTGCCCGTCGCTATACAGAGAAAAACTGCACGACATCTGTTGGTAGGGAGGCTGCAATCTGAGTGCCTTGACACTGTTGGATATTCATGATATTGTATTCATCTTAGTGACTAGCACTAGTATCCAGGAAGACAATTTCGTACTATTTGAGACTAGCTCGTCAGCTGGTTGTATACACACCCCTTTGAGCAATGTTGTTCCCACTGAGACTCAAATCCAGCGAACATCACTTCAAACGTCAAAGCGTTATCCACTAGGCCATTGGATCTAGATAAACAATTCTTGTGCAACGAGTATCAGCTTTGTTCGATACTTCCTCGATCCCAGTAGCCTAATAGACTAAGTTTGGCGTTTGAAGCAATGATTACTGGGTTCAAGTCTCAGTTGGGACAACACCCGTCGCAAGGGTCTGTGTACATTCAATTGACGAGTGAGTCCCAAATAGGAAGAAATGCGTGTTCTGATGTCCACTACTAGATCTGAACTCACTAATTACTTCGGCAGTTTAATTGAAGCAATTATGGCGAGTCTACGGTGTTGGCCAACTTATGGTACTTAAACACTATTTAGACCATAGAATTTCCTTCTTTCACTACCAAAGAAATTCTCGAATAGGTCAATTGTGGGTGTTGAAGAAAACCGAGATCTTGCTATGCTGTATGTTTGAAATTGTATTTAATACTCTTTAGTGGGAATACTGTCCGAACTAAGAGGATTCTGTCAACAGAATTGTCGATGAAAGTGGTAGACTGCATACATTTCTTTGCATAATCCCCGTATGATGACTACTAATTCGCTTTTCATGTTTTGATCACGATAGCTACTAAATAATCATTATGCGCCCCATTTTATCGGTTGATCTTCGGTGGATTGAAGAAGAAAACGATACATAAAACAAATCAAAGTCGGGTATCATCGCAAAACGTGAATAAAAATAGTCAGAAATAGGTATAGACTAAGTTATGTGAGTACTTGAAGATTTAAATAAAGTATCTTACACAAAAACTAACAGTTATCTAACAATAATCACTTTATTTCTTTAACGGTCCTCAGCAGGCAGCATTTTATCAAATACACTCTCCGTACAGCATTTAGAAAAAATCATTGCATTAAAATTGTCTTAATAATAACGACATTAAAGGCACTAATATGAATCGGATAACTGGTATTATATTAACGTCTGGTCTGGACTCGAGAATTAATACAAAACTGAGTGTAATGTTGGTAGTGGTAGTTCAGTTAGGCAGTACAAAAATCTGCAATTCGACATAGTATCCTAGGAATAATATTGTGCTGCATTTTTGAGCGTTTATATATCCATTTCCATCTAGTGTGACGTTTTTTCTTCGTTTCGTTCTTAGCTTGAGAAACGACAATTTGGAAACATTTTCGAAAGGTGTGAGAGTAAATGATACATTAAGAGGGCATACTTAAGGAATGAGAAGTAATAGGAATGTGAGAAAAACTTGTTGGTAGCTCAAGATTCAAGTAGTCCACCGCATGCTTCACATGATCTTCACACAACCTCTGAAATTCAAAGAAAAATGAACCCTTTTCTGTCTAGTTCCTTTCGACAACCAGTTGTTATTAGGTGAAGCATGCAAATATCTCTCTACTGGTAATAAATACAAGTGTTATCTGATTATTTAAGTTAAAAATCGCATCATATTTGTTCAATGTTTCAATAATTTGATTGTTTTAATTGCCAAATTAGGTTTCTTAAAGTCATCATGTATGTATATTGGTAGAAGAAAACTCTTTTTATCATTTTCTTTATCTAATTCGTTGATCATGACACAATTTAATTATTTCATTTTATACAGATGCATAAATAAATATATGCAGATAAAACGTTATACCAATCAGTGATAGTCAGTCAACCAATTGGGTTTTATATCATGTTTCGGTGGTTATTTAGGCAGGTAGATAAGACGTTTTGAGTCCCTTTTAGAGTGAGTAGTATGCCACATTATCTACAATGGAATCTTAGAAATTTTTTGATGAGAGCATGATTAAAACGTAAGAAATCTGGTACCTTTTCCACTGACAATTTAAGTTCTTGCTGTTGAGATTGTAAATTTGCTTAAAAACACACTTTAATCGCTTTATAAACAAAAACAGGACTTTCAATGCTCCATTCCTTTAGCTAGAAGGAAACTATGTCGTAATTTAATCAGTGGCCAGGAGCGAGACTTGTCAGCTGGGTATACCTGCTCCTTAATGAGTGATGGTGTTCTCTTTCAGACTGGAATCCGGTACTCCTGACTTTAAACCCCAGTGCATCATTTATTAGATCACTGAGGCATGAGTCTCAGTGGGAGCACAATCACTTGCTCATGTGCAGGTACATCCCCCTAACCAGTAAGCCTTAAGTTAGATGGACTTGACATTTCTGATTAAACTTCTAGCCACCAAGTAGATTTAAACATACGGAATAGCCAGATAGTAACGAGGCATTCAAATAGAAGCCCATTTGCCCTAAAAGTCGATCGGCTCTTTCCAGTTTAGCAATTGGAAGTCACAAGTATCAATAAATAATAGAGGACAGCTATCTAGTTGAGCGGATATGATTACGTAATCAGTGGGAATCACACTGTATTCTTAACCTATCAGGTGGTACAATAGAGGCTTCTGATGCAACAAATAAACAAACTTTATCAATAGAAATGTATCCAGTCCTCATGTTTTTATTCTTTAAATATCTGAACGGTCTACATTTACTCTTCCTCTGATCATCTACGTTATTTATAACCCTATATTACCAATAATATTGTTTTGTTATTACATAATTTCCTCTTGAGATGTGTGGTAAACTGAAACGTTGCACTTCTGCTTTCGGTTCTTCTTTATCTTGCCTGCCAATCTATGTCAAAGGATTTTAATGATTAACTAAACATTACGCATTTTGTTGGAAATTTCAGGTTATAAAGAGATTCGAATCCTTCAAAGGAAGTACATATTATCAAGAAACCTGACAGATACCAACTATCAATAAATATCAGGTACAATGCAGGCTAGATACAGGTTGCTTTAAATAAAAACAAAATAATATACTTGTATGAATTCAAGTACTAATGACTATTTCGTGACGATTAAGTGCGTTAAGTTTCGTTACTAAGATCGTTGTTGTGCTGATTTAGAGACATAAATATCTGTGTATTGTATGCATGTATACATACATATATATGTATATTGACGAAAGTCTTGTTATATATTCCCTAGTTAGTTATTTCATCTTCAGATGAGTTTACAGAATGCAAACATACTTTATTCATATATTGCATAGGCTATTAATTATTTGACTACATGCAATCACTTATCCCTATCCTTAATTAATCAGATAGGTAAATATATTTTTTAGCAGAGTAGAATTGTATCTCCCAATCCACGTGTACATGTCAGAGTATGTACATTGGAAGGACAGAGAGGAGGGCAGAGATAGATTAGATTTCATGAGCAGATTCTAAATACGTTAAGCTTAAAAGAGCCAAACTATCCTCAAAGTTTCATTACTAAACATCTTATGAACGCAGGATAGAACATTCAAATCTCAAAAGTATTCAAAACAACTAATAAACGAAACAGTGTTTAGCTACTAAGATTCACAGAAGCATTTACTATCAGAAGAATTAAGCCGAACTTCTGCATCCAAAAAAAAGCATCTGTTAGCCTCCAACATCCATGGTAGACATTGATTTGTTTTGTCATTTAGTCTAACCCTTCTCAAAATTCTGTATTTTCATCTCGTTTTACAACCATTTTTTCCACTAGTTTATTAGTACTTTGACTGATTCGACCTCAAACGATTCAAAGGATTTTGACCATCTATTCACATTATTAACTCATCATACACACTTACGTATTCCATTTTTGACTAGTCATATGCAGCCAGATGACAATCTGATTGTGTATACATAACTTCAATTTAAGTAATGGCAAGTTATTTCATTTGCACTTCCTTAATTTGCATTTCTGATGAGAAGACGTGACCTATGGGGTCAACCAGTCGGAAGGGAAGTGGGTGCCGACGGAAGATTTTGGGTGATAGTTACGCTATATCGTGAAATGACAGACGTTGGAAACTGCGAACCACTGGAAACCGATCTAGTGGCTGGATGGTTAACGCGTTCACCTTGAAACTTGAAAGTCCTGAGTTCATCCCTAGCCGAGTCGTTGGTGCGTACTGCTGAGGAGTCCCATACGAGGACAAAACAGTTGTCGAGTTCTCCCAGATTTTCAGTAGCTCCTTAACTGATGTCAGTCCGTGATGAATACTACTTCTTTCGTTATCTGTCATCAATGGACTACCATCTTCTTGACAAATGAATTATGTGGATTGTATTTCTCTCTATATATATATCCTTTGCATTTATAGCCTGTATGTGGTTGAAGAGAATACAATGAATTCATTGAATTCTCCTAAAGTTGTTGTTCAAGTTTTGCTTGAATTTCTGAATGGAATCAATTGTAGGAAATATTATTTTCAAGATCAGAAAGAAAGATGAATATTTCCGTTGCCCGTAAACTTTGTCAGTTTCTCATGGTATCGATTTTCTCCTAGACTTGTACAACGATATTGTCGATTCAGCAGGAATTGATGTCAGTGAATATTTCACTGTCAACTTCAGCGTCTTCTCTGATTAGTCAAGGGTGGATGATGGTTAGCAGCAGGATTCAAGATGGATGCTTCTTTTTGTTAAGACTCAGCTGAACGTGTCTGCATTACAGTGAATTATGGTATTTCTACTGAGACTCAAACCGATTACCCACTACTTTAAATACTTGAAGAAATTTTCATCAGGCCACTTCTTATGCACTGGATGTAGTTTACTATGGGAACATTATTTCCCGTTTTTGTTTGCCTTAAACACAATTGGTTACCCTCTGTTGGGGTATGATTAATATGGCGCCTGTTTGAAGTCTTGGTGAGAAAACCGTTACTCATTGAAATACAGGTGCGTCCAGGTTGTGAGTTACGGATAGTACGAACTGTACATCCTAGTTACTCCTACCAACCGTTATACGTGATATCAAGTTGAAATCACCGACTTTGTCAAAAGATCCATACATGAACTTATATACTAACAGAGGCCAGTCAATTCGGTCCAAGACCATCAACATCAATAAATACTACGTAAATATGAGGGTGATCAACATGCCTTCTTTGATATCATCGCTTATTTGAGAATAGTGATGTGGAAGGAAGCACTTTATATAAATTTATGCTATGTCCAGATACAGACGAAAGTCAATGGAAATATGATTTGATTTTTCTAATTAATTGACTAGTATGTTAACAGAAGTTGGAATTCAAGTGATATTATCCTTCGTAGCGATCCATTTATTACACAGGAAGTCTATTGTAAACGTCGAACAGTTCATATTCTTCGTCATATCATCGCATTTTAAGTGTTGTAACACAGTGATTAACGGGCAGTAGAAGATGAACTTTAAGCCACGTTAAGTTTGATATCGCTTTGATGAAATTTAGCCTGCGAATTTATTGTTTATCCAATTTCAGCCAGTTTTAGAAAAAGAACTTTGGTAATACATAGCTGTTCTAGTGTGCCACAGTCGCTCGCCTAGTATGCATAGACTCAATGTCACAAATACTTTCTTTACGATGGAGAATATTTGTGGCTCGGGAGGATAGTTTTGACGGTGTTATATTCTCTGAGTCAAATGGTTCAGTCATGAGGGTCTCACTATCACTCTAGACAACATCATCAGCACAAACTTCAGAAAACAGTGACCAATAATGTTTTCCCTAAAATTTACCAGGTACCTTTTCTAGATTGTCTTGCGTGTAATTCGTTGTTTCTGCCAAGGTCTTGCCATTTTCTCCATATTTTTTTGATTGGTTGTTCTGATGACCTGAAACCTGACCTTCTTGTTGTTTCTTATTGATTGGTAGATTGGGTCAATGTCATTATGTCTGCTGGATACTGACTGACTTGAATACCAAGTTTCTAAAAATCCTCTGGCATTCTTTGAGTTTCATCTATCCAGGATTTCTACATTTTCCAAGTCAAAGTCAGGTTCACAGTTGTCCCTATGTATTGATGGACGTTTTTGCTAATAGTTTTGTCTAGAATGACAATGAAAGCTTCACTATTAAACCACCCAGCTCAGAAAAAACATCGAACGTCAAACGACATCCCTTTAGCTAATCTGACTAGTCACATTCAAAGAAAACTTTCATCATCATGCATCAGTCATCTTCAAACCTCTTAGAATTCGTCTAGAAGTTCTGACCATATGCTACAATCTAAATGGTGGCAATATCAAATTAGAGTTGTCAGTGTCCAGTAAGTAAAAGGAAAGTTTCTTGATAACTTGGATGCAGAATAAAATTGAGATTTTATGGTTTGGAAAAACGAAGGCACCACGTCGATTGTATTCAGTATTCCTGGTGTCTATATTTTACAAATAATGAAAACCGAAAAACAATTTTTTGTTACTGATAATTTTTTGTTCATTATTGAGATCATTATCAAGTTGAAGGCCAAGTGGAACTTTCAACATCCGAGCTAAACCAAAGCTCTTTCGCCCGGATGTTTAAACGTTGTTAAGTGGTTGAAAAAACAAGCAAATATAATTGCAAAGGCGATAAACAGAACATAATAACCAATATAAATAGAAGAGAATGTGAAACGTAACCAAGTTAAAATCAATCTTGAAAGACCATACTTCCTGACTGATCTTCCCGACCAAATAAAATGAAAGAACACAGATAAACTTCTTCAGAACTGCAACCCAAAGTCGAAGACTTCACTTCGTTCACAGACTAAGTTTAAAATATATCAGCGAACCAACCTATAACCTCTCTACATATGTCTTCAGTATTCGGGGTTCTTCCGAAACTTTTGATACACATAGTTAGAGGTTTGGTTGACTTTAATTTCAAAATTTTGACATAAAATTAGAAAGGGTGAAATAATAGTATTTCCATATATCGGGAATAGGTACTCAGTCATTCCTGTTGCATATAGTAGGTGTTGGTTCATTCGTAAGACAAAGACTCAGTTATCAATCTCCCCCTCCATCCTGTTTTGTTAGTTTTAAGAATTTTCACCCTGTTCCATTCTGTTGTGTAGTTGTATGCAAAGCCATGGCTGAGGCTTTTTCTACATTCCTTACCTTACTAGGATCTCCCGATTTTGACCTAGCTGGGTTCTTGTGCTCGAATAGCCTAATTGACCCTGGTCGGCTACTCTGACATACGTATTTGACCTCACCATCGTTGCAAGGGATTTGGTAAATTAAGTTACCCTGGTTAATTGAACCAATAGGATCTTTTAATCTACAAAGCTTATTTCTGAGTGAGTTTGTCGGCTTAAATGACACTCTAAGCCCAGCCTTACTGAGAATTCTACGTAGTTTCTGAGGTGCCTTCTTTGTATGGTAAAGGTTTTTGAATTTTTTCTTCACAGTATTGCCATTACTATTATTACTACTATTAACACCTGTGATGCTATTCATAAGGAACTTCGATGGAATTTTTTAACCTGCCGCATTTAAACATACTTTATTTTAGTTACAAGGCTAGTCGGAAAAAAAATACGTTGCACTATAAAACCTATTAATGAAGTGAAACGTAAGAAATGAATTTAACTTAGTGACTAGCAACGGAATCCAGGTTGCATGTTTCGTCTTATTTGGGACAGACTTTTCAGGTGGATTTACCTACAACCCTGTAAGTGATGTTGTTCTCACTGACACTGAAACCCAGTAATCATCTCTTCAAACGAGGAAGGTTTATCCACTGGGGCTCAAGAACCACTTCTTTTAAGAACGAAGAAAGATGCAGTGAGAAAAAGCGCCCAGATGTTTTTATGCCAGACAGTATATGACCGAAGTTAGTTGTCCCGAAAAATGATATAAGCAGAAAAACACTTGGAATATAAGGGCAGGAACTCGATACCTTATGCAAATAAGCTACTGTGAGAGTTTTAATCGCATGATTCGATACGTGTTGTAATACTGTAACTTCATGGGAGCAAGAAAAAAAGAATTCTTCAAAAGATTTGTAACCGGTGGGTATCTGAACTAACCTATATATCAAAAATCACTGGTAAAATTAGGTGGAAAACACAATGAACATGATGGAAATAGCCACCTTAATAACTTAGCAATTCAGTTTAAGCTTCAATTTAGGATCAAAACATCACCAGGGAATATTCCATGCACAAAGGAATGCGTTCTGAGGTTGACTGTATGAATATTAAATGATGAATCACAGACACTATGTAAATTTCCAGTATATGTAGGCAACTCCGATGACAATATAATGACAGCTTGTCAAGCATCGACAAAAAAAATGGTATTTGCAGTTATCATACTGACGTCAACCTATTTCAAAAAATGAATCTTTCTGCTTGAATCAATTGGTGAACTGCTTAAAAGTCTCAAAATGTAACGCAACAGCTTTCAGTCATGGTTTCCTGGCTGACGTTGATCCATGAATAATACTCTTTATTATATCCATACCAAACAAGTTTTGTGAATTCAATATATGAGTAATTCGCAAACAGGGCTTTTTTATGCAATGCGAACTAACATAAATCAGTGTTAAACTGACTTATATGTAAATAATGAAATTGCCCAAATAATCATTCTATCTAATGATGAACAAAATTGACGAAACTTCTGTCTACGCAATTCTGTGATGAAGTCATACTTGAATTTATCATAGAGTAAGTACTGATGAAATATATATGTGTACTGAATAAACGCTCACCACTGGCTATTAAGCCCAAACACGAGTATGTAAATGTAAAAGATTTCAGATGAACATTAATGGTATAAACGTTTGGTAACTATAAGGCTAAACTCACCCATGAACACCAAGCCAATTGCTTGCACACACGAAATGTACACGTGAATTTTAATTCATGCAGTCGATGTCCAATTTCATTCAATTTTCGTTTGTAAGTTTCATCTACTGAGTTAATTTTTTCAAATGTTAGTTTTGCTGTCCTATCATGGGTAAATGTAGAACTAGCATTCCGTGTATTTGTCTTTGTTTGCCCATCTACAGACATTGGTGAATAGTTTGGATAAAGACGGAATAAACCCGTTTGTAGATAGTGTAAATTATCTGTTGATCGAAAGATTAAAGCTTGTTCATTATCATAATGATTTTTATGGAAATTGAAACCAACAGATGACTTTTCCTTTAATTCTGCTTTAAGCATTGGACACCTTAAATTTAGAAAATAATAGTCAGTTTAAGTCACTAAACATCAATTAACTCTAAGATTCTACACATACAGTAAAAATCCACATCTATACAGATATCCAAACTAAGTTGAAATTTGATAGTTTTAAACAATTTGGGCACTGGATAAGCAATAATCGTTATTTCGGTATATACATTTCCGAATAAATGTTTAAAAAAAGATTACCAAGTCGGGATTCATTACGAAGTGACATCACTTGAAGAATTGTTGAAAACCTGGGAGCACTTGACAGCTGTTTTGTCCTAGTATGGGACTTCTCAGCAGTGTACGCCCGCTACCCTATCTAGGACTTCAGGTTTCGTAACCAGCACATTAATCTTGAGCCACCAGGTCAAAAATAAAGGGTCCAAATTTACATACCCTTTGTCAGTTCATGATATAGCGAAACCTCCATCGAATGCCTGCATTGAGTTGTCCTAACGTTTGACCTGGTTTAAGGCTCATAATCGAACTTATGAGCGGTGGGGCAAAAGTAGTTTGATGTCCAGATAGTTACTGAATGGCAACATTGGATAGATGTCGTGTTGTGCCACGAATTGAGAGAAGTAAAATAATGTGAACTACTTAATTTCGACCCAGTGGCTCAAAGGTAATGTGGTGACTATGGAGCCTGAAGGTCCTGGATTGGATCCTAGACAGGGTAGGGGATGTGCACTGCTAAAGATTCATGTAATAGGACCAAACAGCTATCCAGAGGTCCCATGTTTTCAGTGGTTCTCCAAATAATGTCAGTACATGGTAAACCAAAACTTGAAACAAATAAATCCACGAAAACCTACAAATTTGTTTTATTCTACATTTATTTGAAAAAGCAAATGTCAAAATGATGGTAAAGTACATCTGTTAAATTATTTTAAGGCATTCAAAAATGAAACTTCCTACTCAAGAGTTCAGTTCATTTCTAAGTAAAAACGTCTACAATGTGAATTTTTCATCTCATCAGTCAATGAGTTTAGTTTTATTTCCTCACTTCAACAGGCAATAGTAAATGGTAAATAGTAGAGACTTTTACAGTTGGGCTAGTCATCTGAGAAGCGGATGTATGTATGGCCTTAATTCCTGGTTAAGGTCATGGTTTACCACCTAATGCAAGTAATCACACGGATTAGTCAAGGGAAGTGACTGTAACTTTCTCAAGTTAGACGAATGACTCACCATAGTTACGTGCATGGGCTTCAATGTGAAGAAACGTATCATGGTGCGATTAAGTGGTGTGATTTTTTGAGGTGAAAATGACATTTGCACCGGTGAATACTGGTCAAGCCCAGTTACGCAACATTGATAAGCTTCTTTATAGCCCTATCGGATTCGAACCAATGCATCGTCACAGCTAACTAATTGGTCAACGAGATCCATATGCATTGATCAGTGGCATGGATCTTTAAAGCAAGAATGGCACTGTTATCCGCCAGGATTCTCACCAGTGAGTTCGGAGAAGTACGCCAACAAAAGGTAACGGAATCCAACTTCCCAATTCCAATGGTCACTACCGTTGAAGTAGTCTCAAGAGAGGTGGTGTGGTTTACCTTTCTAATATGGGACGGTAATTAGTCCGCAATTACGGGTATCGTTCACTAGATTGGAAGCCTACTTTCAGGCAACCTGGGAGGAGCTTCCGTTTCTCACAGAGGAGGTGTGCTGCATCCGATTCTGCAAGAGTGTGGTTAATCAGTGAGACGTATCGCCTGCCCACGATAAGGTGAGTACGGTCAACGAGCCGATTACACGGCGGCGGTAGAAACTTGAAAGCCTGACAGATTTACTGATCACTTTTAAAGGAGCAGTAACATGATACTTTCGTAGGAGTGTCTGCTTTCATGTGTTTGCATTGCTGAAAGATGTTTGTTGCTCAGTGGGGTGACTGACCCCTTTGGTTAATAGAAGAAAACATCCAAATATATGTCCAGCCTCGAACTACAAGCCAATCCAAAAATGTGGATAAAATTTGCTAAAAATATGGCCTGAATTCTTGGTTAAGATTGTGGTTCGTCACTTAGTGTAATTAATCACAAGGATTGATTGCATTTAGATCATTATGCTATACAAAAAACGATTAGACCGGACTCAGTACGGTATCAAAGTTTGTTTAACAATAAAGTAACTGAAATCCCTATGAATACTCATGACAGTATTTTTTTTCTAGCCAGTAAAATTCTACAACTGTCGGTCATGCTACATCTCGGTTTATTCTCTTCAATTAACCTTTATTGTAAGTTGACGCATATGTATATAATCCAGTGTTTACTTTTTACTGTAGGACTTGATCAATAGATGAGAAATTGTTGACTAGGAAAAATTTCAGTTTCACCGAGGGGCTACCCATTGGTGGTTCAACACAAGTAAATGTTCATTCCTTTTTTTATTATCATTCAGATGTAATATGTAGGTGTAGATTGTTCAATCACCAACCAGTCAGTTTAATTTATTATTGGAATTCGAAGGTAATTCATGAGTTAGTGGCTTGACCGTTCTGCAGTTTTGAGAAATAAAGAAAATAACCAGTCATTATTGTAATTAATTAGCTGTTGTATAGTATACGTCAATCAGAAGTGATATATAGGAAGTGCACAACCTACACCTTATGGTTGTTTGAGCCCATCATTATCTCCTGGAATTGCAATAAAATATTTGTTTTCCAAATAAAAAAATCCTTATATATACATTTTGCAGCTTTAAGTTTACAAACTTAACCTTTAGCCTGTGAATCACTCTCTGTATAAAGTTAAATTGGATACTTTGAAGGTTTACTGGGTGTCATACATAATACCACTACGTACTCTTATTCCAAAATGTAAAATTATTATTTAGTGAACAAAGTTTTGCAACTGTTTAATGAAGCGTAGAAATTTCGGGTGGTGGATAACCGACTGTGTATAAACTCAGGTTAATATTCTAAGATAAGTAGTTAAAAACTAACTGAAATATTCGACCAGGAGTATTCCAGAACAATTTTAATTTAAGTCTTAGTATTACAAGCAATTTTACTCGTAAAGACGATTTGCAATTGGATCCAGTCCGAAGAGAAATGTAAGATCATTTCAGTTATTAAACATCCTGAGAGTACATAACTTTCACTTAAAACAACATCATTTGAAGAAATTCTAACTGGTAAGTGATAAAATACCCTTCAGTTGTCGAATAAATAATCTCAGACAATCTCAACTGACTAACTGTGGAAAATTCCTCTAGTCTGCGACCTCATTCACACGGAATCCAGTGTTTTACAAAAATCATAAGTAGTGACTTAGGAGTAACTAATCTGGGGCTTTACTGACTGAGATACGAGGTGCATATAAACTTTTAAGTATTGAGTCAAGTTATCATATCAGTGTGAGACGGCTAATTATTTGTACTCTATCAGAAAAAGTAATCAGTCAATAAAATCCAAACATGCTTAACCTGCATTTCTAAGGGCTTAGTATTTGGGCTCACATAAAGGTTACTGCTGTGAAACTGAAGTCTTCAATGTCGCCTAATAGAGGTGAATTACTCGAGCCTAAACAGCACTTCTTAACACTACGTTCTGCTTGAAAATGGATACTAGTAAATGCTTCATACATATGTACTTAACACATTACTTCTAAGCTGACAGATCCTTACGAAAGATTTCAATGAATGTGCTCTAAAATTCTGTATACTGTTTAATCATGGGTTAACTAGAGTATTATTGCTGACATAAGTGTATCTATTGAACATAGTATTTATTTCTCCGATTCAAAACGTAACCTTAAAACAAGGTATTTGTTTCCGTTTCTAACCAAATAAAAGTGAATGAATATCGAGTCCAAATTCGTATTCACCACAGACTGACACCATTTGAAGAACCGTTGAAAACTTTAGGACAATGGTTCTAGTGTAGGATTCCTCAGCATCCAAGATTCTGCTAGGGGTCGGACCTAGGACCCTCATTTTCCATGGGCAGCATGTTGCCATTGCTCCATTAGATCAGAGTCGATACAGCGTGACCTACGTCTAATGTCATCTTTGAGTAACTATCGTCATGTCCAACCTCCGAATTGAATCTCTTTTTATACACTTTAATGTCATACGATTGAATTTGATTTCTACTATCAACCAAAGCTAATTAGCTCTACACTAACAAGTTACCCTCTGTATTTATATGCATTATTATAATATTATATTATTCGTTCTTTGGGTTTCTAATGGAACATAGGGCTTCAGTAACACGTCACCATTTCACTCTCTTCTCTGCAGTCTTTTCAACCTGGCTCCACGACTGCCCACAAACTTTCATTGCTTCCTCACATGATCTTCTCCATGTCACCCTCACCTCGGACGCCCAACTCATCGTTTCCCCTTTGGGTTCCACTCGATGGTTGGCCTGGCCTGGTGTGCAGTGTCCCCAATCGGTCTTCTCAGTGTATTTCCAATCTAATCCATCTCCACTTTCTGCTTCTGCATATTTGTTGGGCGATGGGTTCTTGGTTAGTTCGTTGCCAGCCAGTCAGCCAGAGTTCCTTGTTGCTTATTCTCCCTGGCCACCTGGTCTTCATTATCAAGTGAGGGTAGGCGGCAGCTGTTTATGAATGTGTGTAGTTTGTTGGAAATGCTATTCGTGACGCGTCAAGTTTCTGAACCATCACATAGAAGCACTGATTTGACTGACTTGGTGTTGAAAATCTGGATGTTGTTTACGCTTTATGCTGAGTGCAGTATATCTCCACACTGATTTCAAGTTGATGAAGACCTATCTTGCTGCCTTTTAGATCCGTGCTTTGACGTCCTCATCTGTGCCGCCTGTAGTTGAAACGATCCTGCTTAGGTAGCCAAAAGAGACAACTTCGAAGATGTGAGGACTTTTCCAAAAGGCAAGCTTTGACTTAATATACAGCTTCTTTTAGATTTCTCCCGTTGATGGTGATTAGTGCGTGTTGTTGCTGTTGTTGTTTGGGTATCTTCATTACCTCTATCTTCTCTACGTTCACCTGAAGTCCAGTCTTCCTTCACTGTCCTGCCTCTTCTGCCAACTTGTTAGTTTTCGCCTGTAGATCTTCGAGTTTTTGCGATATTAGACATAAATCATCCTCATCACTGACGAAATCAAAATCTTCTAGGGTCTTTTCATCGGTTAAACAGCGTATACTCCTCTTCTTGCTACTCGCAGTTTGTTGCATGATCCAGTCGATCACAATCAGGGGGATCATCAATGATATTTGGTAGCTCTGTCTTACTCCTGCCTTTGCTTCAAATTTAAATACACACTGACTAATTAAATCGCAGACTGAATGACTGCAGTCTCCAAAAGGAAAAGTCATTTATAAAATTTGGCTTGCATTATGTGACATAAATAAATATATATATATATATATATATATATATATATATATATCCATATTGGAAATCCGTGTTTTGGTTTGATAGTGTACGCAATTATGCCAGACAAATAAACTATCTTGTCATTGCTAAAATGATAGCATTTGGAAGTAAGTACGTTTCATGTCTACAAGTTATGATAAGCGAAACATTTTTCGTTAGTTTCATGAGCCATATAATTAATCAGATGCAAAATACATGGTATCCTATTATTGTAGATATCCGAATTTCTACTTATAATCAGCATAGCAATAGGGACTACAACAGGCAGGATTAAGTTGGTTGCAAAGTGATTAAATTCATGCTCTTCTTTCGTACATAAGAAAACAAACTTGATTTAATATGTCGCTGGAATGTCAATTTACAGCTTCGATGAATATATATATATATATATAGTTGTCACTATGATTACATCGTACATGTCACATAAAACTTTCATATGCCATTAATTATACAAAAAATATCGTTTGTGACTTAAAATTTCAGTTGCTAGAGGAGTTAATTTGATTAACTTTGGAGTATCGTCATGACTAAAACCTTTCTATCCAGAAATATCCCTGATGGAATTTGTGCCATCTATGCTTACTTAATTATTCTTATGCGGTACTTATAGGAAGAATAATATTTCTTCAGCTTCAGGCAAAGATTCCACACATTCTTAGATCATTGTCCAGGATATTATTTTACTAATTGTTTTTTCTGCACCGAATATACAAAATGGTTTATTAGTTTCTGACATTTTATGACCAGGACTTGACAACCCCTTGTATTAGGCAGTTTGTAACCAGACTTGAAAATACTTTGGCAATATGTGAACGTTACCCACTGAGCAACAAAAGACACTAATTTTATACTTTACCAAAATTCATAATAAAAATTATGATAATTATTATTATCATAATCAGAATGAAATCGGTTAAATGGTGGATATAATCCGACTTGATGTTAGAACTTCGCTGGTAACGCAAAAATTTCTGGAGTTGACTAGTGATGATGTATACGCTTGGTGGTCACTGGAAATTGGACACAGGGAGCATGTTTCGCCCTATTCAAGACACTTCAGCTGAATGTATCTACCTTTCAGTGAATAATGCTACTCCTACTAAGATTCCAGCCGAGGGTGCATTGGTTCAAACACCATAGCGTAACAATAGTCAACACCTGTGAAACAAGTATTAAGTGTTATTCATTAATATTTGTAATTTTATCGATTTTTGTACTAGAGAGAAATAATTAGTATCTGTTAGAATATGAGAACCTTTAGGGGTACCTCAATACTGACTGGAGCAGTTACATCAAAATAAATCTTTAGGCAACATAAATGCACCCTTGTAAGAGTCTACACACTAACAAAACCCAATCAATTCGGTCCAGCATGATAATTAATGTTAAAAAGACCAATAAATTGCTCTGTAGTGCTCCAAGATGAACTAAATTTAGACAAGCTATTTCCATCAGGTCCTTTCATAGCGGTGTTATTATGGTTCTTTAAGGATTTATAAAATCATATTGCTTATCAATTTGTTCATTAGTGAATAATACAAATATTGTTTACACATAATTTTCAGGAAACAATATCGTGACAGTTTTCTCACTCTTTTATTTAACTTGTTGTTATAAGATACTGATTATCATAAACAACAATGTCACATAATATGACATATATATATATATATATATATATATGTGTGTGTATATGTATAAACATAGACGAAAGAACAACCATTGGAACAACATACCCTTTGTATAATAAAAGCGTTTCCTTTGAACCTTCATTCCTTTGACCAGATTCAATCTTGTCTATCATGTAGCATTCTTCAACAATTACGGCCTTGTATATATCTGAGTAAATAAAAAAGTTGGAGGGATCACACAAATTATCAGACAAACATGTAAATTGTAGATAGAAAATACGCAAATAGAAATATGATTGTGTCGTAACAAACAGCATAAATTAAAAACACAATGCACAGTGCTAGCGGCAAGGTGAATTCAAAAACTAACAACACAACCAATATCCAGTTGAACTGGACATCATTTACATTATTGTACAACAGTTGATTGATCGTTTGGCTGCTGATATTGAACAACTAATGTCTGCGACTGATTTATTGTGTGAGTTCAAAGAAAACAGCTTTCATCAGCAATGAGAACAACTGGCCATTTTAAGTAAAGGGGGGGGTCTGCTTAGCTAACTGAACACAAAGTCCCTCAAGGTAGCAATATTTCTTGGTGTTAGGGATTAGCAATCATGAATGTGAAATGTTCTTGAAGTCACCAATGCATATTAGTCGCGTTTACACCGGTCGAAATTACCTCACTAATGAATGACTGCGTTTATTTAAACTGTGTCTTGCTACTCCAGGGAATTACAACCCACTGGGCAGATACACCGTTAAAATCATCCAATTTTTTTTGCAAAACATTGTCCATTCATATTTTAGCATTATGATACCAAACGGTAACAATGGTGTATAACGATATGTATGTGGCAGTTGGGGAGACTATTGGTTACCATCTTACTCCATTCCCTATGAAATGATTCAGCAAATTTTATACAGATGAGCGGGAAAAATCATTCGGAGTGGATTAGAATTTAGGATATTCTAAGAATTTGGTATTCAGCATATTAATATGAAGTACTTGACAACTCAGGCATGATAATCAGAAAGGCAACGAACTTCAAAATACAGGGGCAAACGAATGACTTTTCCAAACACAAGCAGAACAAGTGAAAAGATGTAAAACTTTTCAGGCTTAGCTTGATTACTATAGAATGAGAAGTCATGAAATTTCCTAGTTCTTTTTTATAACTTCATAAGCAGAAGTAGACTATTTTGAAGTATCCTGACAAATGAATTTTCCAGTAGGAAAAGAAAGAAGACGATTATGGAGAAGAAATATTTTCGTCACTAATCTCAGAATCACATTTTTTCTCCAGAACCTCATCGTTTAGTAAACAAACGATAAGCTAGAGCATTAGACCGGATAGATGTGTGTGTATAAGTTTACTTGCTCCTTAGAAAATGAGTACATCTGCCACACCAGGCACAAGCTCGTGAAATGCGTCAGAGAACACTACCTAACCTGGTTGGCATGAGGAGAAAGGCAATGCATCTTCAGCTGTGCAGCAGAAAACACCTAGGGAACTTAGGAAACTTCGCAGCTCTTGATAAGTCACTCAAAAGCAGTAAGGTTGAGACACTTGGACATAGCTGAAGTATCAGCAGTCCAAAAGTTCAAACCATCATTATGCACTCACAAGAATTATGAACAACCTTTTTCTTTATCATGGCCATCTTAAAAGATAGATCATTCTAGATATCTCCCTTATGAAATAACGTTTTATTTTATAACCATTCCCTCATTTCCCCATTTTGAACACCTGTAGGTATTACGTAACTTCCTTTTATCATGCAGGTTGTTTTTACCTTTGACCTGAAATTACTCTTAAATGTTCTTTTGATTCTACCATATATTGACGAATGTACAGCTAAGATAACGATTGCGTCGAAAAGGAGTTTTTCTCTTCATTACAGCTGTCTTCTATCTTTAAGTCTGTAAGCCTTGTTTATTCTGTTATCTGTCTTCATGACTGAGAAGTGATTCGGCCAATGTATTTGTAGTTTAGATCCAAGTGGAGAGAAGGATAACAGTTTATCATCACTTTAATCTTAATAGCTACAGTCAAGCTTTATTACTCATTTTGTGAACACCGAAGTGTTTGGTAGTTTAATTTTCGATGAGGGGACGCTTAGACAATCTGCTTATTAACTGTACACGTCAAGCAGAACTGGTTTATATTTTTAAAAGCAATTATTGTCCGAAAAAATTTAAATATCTACAAGATTTATTCATAACCTATTGACAGTCGAAGTATTCATTACAATATGTAAGCAGTCGAAAAATTATAAAACCTAATTTACAATTTACAACTATTATCATGCTTAAACATAATAGTGGTTTTCACAAATAATCTCTATAAATCCACAGTTTCATCTATAAAAGATGAAACGCAGTAGGATGAGAGTAATTTCAGGTTATGAGGACAGAAAATATCAAAATATCAGTACCAACAAACATCCTAAGTTATTAAAAAGAAGGTTTTCATGTTCAAATGGTAAACTATCGGCGATACGCACTGCTAACAGTTTGCTACGTATATCTCCTAATTTTCACTCTATATGAGTACTCATTGTTTGTTCTTTGATTTTCTGCCACTTTTTATCATCTGTATGTATCTTGTTTAACCTAGTAGCCGCTACTAGCTTTTTTCCGTCACCAAATGGTTATGATCTTCCATCTAGGAATCCTATTATTAAGGATTAAAGTCTGTCACATATCTACGAATGCTGAAATGTTTAGAAGTATTCAGCAAGAATTATGGTGGATAATGAACCGTATTATGTTTTGCAGCTTTTGAACACAGAAAGAAATTTCCTTTGTAAGTATTGTTAAAATTTGATTGCCAGTATGTACATACAAGTGAAAGCAATTACATACTTGTTTGTATTCAAAAATGGAACATACCTTATTTGATGGCATATCCCATTATCTTATTAAATTTTCTTTGTATCTTTGTCTCATAATTACATTCCATCTATCCCAGTATTTAACTTGGTCATTTTTTTATTATGTATGATTTTCTTGAACAAAACGATTCTTTAACTATTATGGCGGTTGTAATAAAGGGGATAAATTAAAACAGCATATCGTCTATGACAACCATTATCACTGAACATTGATCAGTTACCCTTCTGGTTGTTATGGTTACATGGAAGATGTGATTACCAACTTTTAAAAGTGATAGGTTTCTAATTTTATTGGCAATATAAATAAAATTAATTTATTAGATATTAGCTGTTCTAGGCAAATATTGTATGACATATCAGGTTGAAATTGAACCTGATTTTATTTTGAAGCCTTCTCATGCTCTACTGATACTTATTTGGTCTTCAGTTTATTGGGTTAAGTACTGATATGTTACTAAAGTTTTTGTTTGAAAGTGTACACAATTGAATTTTTATAAGGTTTGTAGGGTCCTTGTGCATGATAACTTTCATTCGAAAGAATTTTCGATTTTCAGGCTTTTACGAATGTCTACATTACAACTCTCAGTCAGATTTTACAACAAACTGTGCTTCACATATTTGCCACGAATATGCTGATAAGATTTGAAGACATATTCTGCTTCATGATTGGTTTGTTGAAATAGTCTGATTTTGTCTTCACTTGACCTTTCTCAAACTGATTTTATGATAATATTTGGCATAGATGTATCCAAGTAACTAATTGTACTCTAATAATTGTGCTGCAGATAATTTGTGATTTGACACTGAATGAGTAATCAGTCACAGTTCAACCTTGGCTGTCACCAGTTCTACAAGATTATGCCTAATGTCAGACAGCAGACAAAATTAACGCAGAACCTCACATACAGCTGCGTCTATTCAGGTTGACACACGTCACAGTATTTTCCAAAGTAAAGTGCATAGAAAAAGTAATGTCAAAGTAGACAAAATTGTATGAGAAATAGTGTGCTAATTAAAGATAAAAGTTAGCGCAAATATTCAAGCTTTAGAAGACATCTCCTGCATTGTAACCGATTTTCCGCCACAGCGCGAACAGCCCTCAACCCAACGCAGCAGTCTGCATCTCCCTATACTGCTCAGAATTAGACTTGGGTACTTCACGGACTAGTGTCATGTCTTGGTCTAGCCACCCTTAACCCTCTTAAAACCTGGTTTAACTTCTGCTAGCATTGCAAGAGGAGGTCAGCTGATTGTAAGGAGAGGTGTTATTTCGGGATACTTCAGGATTTTATTCATAGTGAAAGATGAACTATGAACCGAGCTCCTCAACAGAGCACAGCTAAACTGGATAGATAACTTATAATCAGCCCTTAGTTTGATACAAGAAGTGATACCAACAGAAAACTGTAAATCGAAATGATCATTCTTGTATTTACTATCTTCTCTTAGCCGACCACTTTGATAAGTAACCTTACACTTTCAAACCAAAAGTCATCGTCACAGCAAGGCCTAGAAAAAATAGAAGCTGGACAATTTCTTCATTTTGCTTGATTTTGTGTTCGATTAATTTGGAAGTGTATTAGCTATCCATAAAAGTAGTGCGGCTAGTGGAGGAGTTCTATATTCCTGAACCGAGCTTGTTTCATCGTCAGATCCTTCACCTCTTGTCAGTAACTTTTTTCTTTTGATTGGTAGGTAGACTGAATCTATTTCAACAGATTTACTGATCACTTTCTTTCCGAGGTGATAAAGGGTTTTCGCTATCCAATACTTTTTAGGTTTCTCTAGTAGAATACACTATTCGGCATTCGCTGTTAACTGAAAAATCTAAAATTGAAGCAATGAATAGGTTTTCAGCAAAAGATGTTGGTAAGCAAACATTAAACTTTACTGAATGCTTTTACCATACAAATTCTTATCAAGAAATCTATTGTATGAAAACTCAGAAATTCAATTAACTTACTTAATTCATCAACCAATTCAGCTTCAAATCTAACAGATGTTGATTCAAGTATTGTTTGTACAGATTGTCCATTTTCATCCTTAATAGAAAGTTTGACGTCAAGTTTAGGCCATGGAGGATCTTTGAAGAAGTCACTTTTTTCAGTTTCAATACTTCTGGTGTAATTTGAAAAGAAACGAATAGATTTGATTGACATTCTATGCATAAAATTGTATACAATAAAAGAAAGTAGTCATTACCGATATTAGATCTTTAATTTTAGTAGTTATCTATTGTACAAAGAATGAAGTGTAATTCTTATACAAAAAGCATCGAATGCCGGGGTAGATCGAGAAACTATACCTAATTGGTGCTTTAAAACCAAACTGTTTGTTTATAACTGTCAATGTCAAATAACATAGTACTCGAGAGTTCTACAGTTTGTGCTAACAGCAGATAACACTGTCTGTACCCGCATGTTTTATTTCCAACCTATTAGGTGAATGCGCGTTGTATCTGACAGAAAAGGCCATTGTGAGCAACTATTTAAAATCTTTTCATTCATACAATTTAAAACCGTAGAACGAACTACTTTTTGTAAGGCTTTAGTATTGTTTATTCTGTAAGATAGATATCTTTGCAAGGTGAACAAATTTTGAATCTTAAATATATGGGTTACCATCTGTTGACCAGGAAACACTCTTGACTTGATAAATTTTTGAGGCATGAAGTGAAACGTTTTCGAAAGCCCGTGAAAATATGTCCCCCCTCCCAAGATTGTAGATGACTCTTGCCGACTACTGCCAACACGTAAGAAACCCCGGTTCATGGTCTACTACCGACTAACTCGCAATGATAGGACACTAAAATGCAATGGAGTTTATCGACACTTAGCTCATTGACCAGTTGGTCTAAAAAGGTCCAGTAAGACTAAGGAACTGAGGGCTATAACGCTACTATCTAACGATTGACTCAGGAATAATATAAACTCAAGGCCATACTTTCTTTACATATTACATTTTCTCAGATGTTGAAACCAGTCCATGCACCACAGATCAGCACAAACTCTTATTTAAATAATCTCCTTCAGTAAAAATTCAGAAATTCTTTGCTCTGTAGAGTGTAATTCCAGAAGCGAATATTTGATCCCATTAAGAAGAAGATTGTTTCAATCAGTATCCAAAACGGCAATGGATAATGACTGAACTTTTACTAGAATAAGTAAATATGGACCCCAAATTTTCCACATCAAATCCCGAAATTTAAACAGCTGATGAAACAAGAAGAGTTTGAGTCATAAAATCTTTGCGTTGATAATTCCCATTATGATATCAAAAACAAGATATTCAGCGAAGAGGACTATTTTCAAGGAATTTATACCCCAGCTGTATACAAGTGTTTATATACACATATGATGTTTAAAGACTGTGACCAGTGAGGAAGATTCAACTTAAATAATGGAGGGTTGAAACAATAATAATGGTCAGATAATCATAGTTGGTGACGTAAAGGTCGAATAATAACAAAAAGGGGTTATATAATATTTTCGAATCGTTTATAAAGTGCATATTGATTAAAAAGGGGTGAGAACGTTAATAAACAAAGGACTAGATAATATAAGTGAGACAAATTAATTGGAGGAAATTGAAAATGTTTTGTTAAAAGTTGCGTTTATTAGGAAGATCAAATGAAATAACACCGGAAACAACTAAATATAAAAATAAAGTGATAATGATGAAATAAGAGTACAAAGATTAGTCTGATAAAAAGTGGTGGTGGGGGGGGGAATGAAAAACGAAAAAAGAACGAAGTACACCAAGACTAACATAAATTAAGGCCAAGATAGAGGCAAAGACTGTACATACTTCTATTGCACACAAAGGTCAGGCTTCAGTTCATGGATAGCCAATACCTCTGCTATTTTTCGAGGTTGAACACTGAGGAAACGTGAGGTGTTTGAGCAAATTCGATAGACAACCTTAAAATCATTGTTTGGGTCGGTTGAATGGTTGAAATCTATCGAATGCTCAAGGACACAACCACTAATGCATCTTCTTTCACCCTTATAAAGCCAGGCCTTAATATGTTCTCATATATGCGTTGACAGCATAAAATGTTTAACAAATGTGAGTGTGGTAAGCTAATTATTTGCAGCCACCTTTCCGAGACACTCTTGTTAGCTGAACTTCTATATCGTGGTATAGATAACATAACACCCTACGCCCATAATGCTTATCAAAGTGGTTTCAACGTGTGACGTGGATCTTAAAGAAAGCAAACAATCGGTGTATACTGTCTGTGTGGCGCTACACACTGCCAGTCTTCTAGCGGAATATACATAAGGCTTCCTGAGTTTCCAATAACATATTATTTGTTCAACCAGTGGTTACAAACTTTGCAACCTTTTCCTTTATCGAATCACTTTATGAAGTATTTCAACTCTCTTGTTGTTACAGATGCTCGATTTCACGGTTATGCTATTTTCATTTGATCATCTTCAATATCCAACTTGTTGACGGCTGTCTTTAAAAAGAATGAAAAGTTTGAAAGGCTTCGATTGATGGAAACTTTTTCCAGAGTTCTTACGGTTTGCTGAAATATTGGTGATAGTGCGGTCACTCAGTTATGAAAACTTTGAAATAGAAATTTTTAAAATATTCAAAATATTATCACCCCTCATAACAGATATCAGATTGGTTATCCTTTTAGTTGTTTTAGTATTTTTTCTTTATATCTTTGCTGTGCTTTTCTTCCTTTTTGATTTCGGACCGTTGTAGTTTATTTAGTGTTTTTTATGATATGATGCTACACTAGTTGTATACCAGAGATTTGAAAATGACTGTATCCCATGCTAACAATTCATAGTTATATAAGGCGTAGTTAGAGTATTTTTTTGCTATTTCAATTTGGTCTTAACGATTTCATGCTCAGAATTTATCAGTAATAACCATGAATGTGACAAAGTCAGATTCTTTTAATAGAAACATGTACCTTATTTAGCTAACTTTTATGCTTATTGTTGATGTTGGTTGCATCTCACTGAATGTTTCCATTACTTTAGGCTAAAGGTATACAACTAAGTGAGAGATGCATTAACAGTTCATTAACAGATCGCAGAAGTTACTGGTCTTTCACTGAGTTATCGGTCAGTTATAATTCTCACTGCCAGTCGTCAACCTATTTGTTTCCGGTTACTAGTACTATTCCTAAAGATTATTTCAAACTGCTTCCAATCGTTTTAATCTCAATTCTTGTGGCACCAAGAGAATAAATTTGTTTATCTCAACTTAAGTAGGATGATTAAATTGTAAATGCACGGTTCAGGTTGCCTTTTTAACAGCTGATTAGTCTTCCAACTGTCCAGATGTACAGTTCTTGAAGTTTCCGTTGAAAATTACCTGTCTGCAAAGATCATAAGGTGTGTTCTCTGACTTTAAAGTGTCATAAGTGATCGGAGGACACTACTGAAGAACATGATTTGCTCGAAACTAAGCACGCTAATCTGTGGGTCTGGCTAGCTAGGTCACGGTGATACAAGTACAGGACTGTCGTGGGAACTCAATTTGTCCACATACACCACTGTAGAGCAGGGCTTCCAAACAATCAGCAGTCCAGCCTTGTTTGGCCAGCTAAAACCACAGATTAGTGTGAGTGGTTTTTAGGTTCGCATGTTGTCCAGTAGTTTATCTGTAAATGCAAATAACTGTTTAAGGAAGAAATGATTTCATTCCTTGTATAATGTATAATAGAGTGTATTATTCACTTTTAAATTATGAACTGTGATCCTTGTTGGTGATACATAAATTTGTATTTTGTAGATGACTAGAGAGCTGTAGTTGCCTTAGCTGTGTCTACTATCTGTTAACTACATTGTATTTTTGTACAGACCATTCGCTTGACAAAATATAAATTACCAATTCAAAGCATTGAATTATTTATCAAAAGCAGGTTACACATTCAATAAGATAATTAATGTAGTATATAAAATATTTAATCGTAGTCGGCGTCTTCTAATCAGCGTGTATTTCTATAAACGCATAGAAGTGTATCGCGTGTACATAACGGCATGCTTATGCAAAGAAATAAAAACGATTAGTTATTCAGTAGAAGAAAGTTGATCTCACCGTGCGATATGTCTAGCAGTAAATCGATAGAAGTTTTTGTTAAAATCGTTATCATTGACCAAAAAGCTAGATCTATAAAAGTGAAAAAAACCTCGAAATTCCTATATCTTTTAGACTCAAGATGGTCAACTTCGAAGCGGCTAAGCAAGTGAGATACTAGTTATAATTAACTGTTGAATTATACATTACTCACATAAGGGGACAGATAACTAAAGTGTACTATCGATAGTAACGTAATAACCACCCAGTAATACTTAATACAAGCTTTAACTTTTGTAGCGACTAAAGTATAATTCATAAGTCAGACAGAACTGTTAACAAAGTTGTAGTAAAGATGAGAGGATTCTAAGGGGGTATTACTCTTCAAGAAAGAGTCGAATTTTTCTTCTGAAGTTTCGAATACCAAACTTATTTGCGTTTCTTCATACATGTGAGTTTTTCAAATATTCATACAATGCATTCAGAAAGCGTAGACTTACAGTTTTGGTAGGCTGTTAATATAGGCATCGACCTCTTCTTCATAAAGAATGAGGCTTTTATAAAGTTTGAATTCAAAGTGAGACTTTAAGTGTTGTTATTATTCGGTCTTTATTCAATCAGTATTCAGCTCCCTTTGATTATCGAAGTATCTGCTCGTACTCAAGCTGTTCACTGCATGATATCGAGTTAAACTTACTCAGTTTATGAACTGGTTTCATAAAATTTGTCAGGCAATAATATTTTGTGTTTACTACCTATTCCTATTTGCAAAATCTTGTTAATGATAACATATATTACAATTGAATAGCTCTTCCACAATGATATAATTAGGGTCGGCATAGATTACCATAATTTAGTGCTAATTACTGCTCACTAGTCGATTATTCTGTTTTATATTCTCGATGAATAAAAAATTGATTAGTATGATCATAAATGTATAATAATAATTTAGCAAAATATTGTTTATCACTAAGATGATAACTAGAAATCATTATGAGAAGAAAAGAAGAAAACTTCAGTTTTTTCATCTAATTGAGAACTGTTTTTTATTGAACAAGAGCAACAATGGTAGTCAATAAAACTAATGATGACAACAATAATAACGACTGGAAAAAGAATGAAAGTTGACAATAATGTTCTGTTATACGAATAATTTG
Organism: Heterobilharzia americana; assembly: GCA_944470555.2. Classification (NCBI taxonomy): domain Eukaryota; kingdom Metazoa; phylum Platyhelminthes; class Trematoda; order Strigeidida; family Schistosomatidae; genus Heterobilharzia; species Heterobilharzia americana. Next base: position 29,529,028 of record OX104132.1, on the reverse strand, counting down.
AGTAAAAATAGAAACTGGCTAATAGTTCCAGTTGTTCTAGAATGAAAATTCTTAGATAATTTAGTATGTTTATCTGGAACTTCTTGGTGGTGTTCGAACGTTTTAGTGTTTTTAAAAAAACACGAAATTGTTAAGTAGAGCGTTGTATGGATTATCTTTCAGATACTTGGAAAAGTAGGATGAGGGCATTTTTGAAGTTCCGTTTAGCTTAGAGTTGTTTCACTTACTTTGGGCCTTTGCTTGTTCCAGTCACATAATGTTGTCTGTGTTCTTCAGAAAAATATAAAGGATCTGAAATGTGTCAACTCAAGGTGTACATTGTCACTTGTTTGGGTTCGCAACTCTGTATGTATGCATTTCAAGTTGTGGACTGTACATATACGAGTAAGATTTTAAATAACCGCCTGTACGGTGATATCTGGAAGTCAGAACTATCCAGGGTGATTCTTTATCTAAAAGAATTTATAAAAATTGCTTCTGACACTTTAACAGTAAATTTCTTTCGTATCTCTCACTAGGAAGTCAACTTAATGATGGAGTTTTTATTGGTTATTTAACTTTTATGATCTGAAACATAATCAAATAAACCCAAATACACTAAATATTGTAACTTTTAGTATAAAATATGTTTTATTAGTAAATAGTTTAGAGACTGATTGATTTCCAAACTTTTATTTTCTCAAGTTCTAATAAATTAGTTTGGAATTAAATTGACATTATATTTGAATGGAAAATGAATAGACAAGAAAATATGGAAACCAAACTTTTATAATGCGCTGAATATTGTGCAGGAAAACTAATACAAATTATTGAAGGTTGAAAACTTTGTAATATGATGAATTCTCTCACCTCAATCATTTTAATATTCCTTCAAATAAGGTTCGTATAGATCTTCACAACAGATTGAGAATCAAAAGTAAGTCTTTGGTAACAACTTGTTAATTTAGCTGAAGATATCAATGTGCTCCTCAGAGACCACTTCTGTTTATTTCATAATAGGAAACTGCTCATTTTATCAACATACAGATGTCCACATCATCTGTATCCGTTCTAATATGTGCAAATGAACAAACTTCTTTTTGACATCTTTGATTACTAATCCTACTATAGCTTTAAAGATGTCTTCAAACAGTTTTATCGGAATGCTAACAATCCACACTTTTGAGTAACTTAGAGAGGTAAAACCTAGTGCTTTTACGCATGAATCAAATATAAACTGTCACCAACCACATTTATGAGTCTTCAGACGGTGAGGGTTTCATTTTAACATCTAAAGATATGTGATCAAAATAAAACAAGTTAAAATAGCGAAAACCTGGAACTCTTCGGAAGTAGCCATTATTTGGTTTCATCACAAACCAAACCTATCGAATCGGATGAGGACTGCTCCCGATGAAGCAGGATCTTCTTTGTAGGGTATGTTAGGGGTTATGAACTTTATAGTGTCCGACAGTCTAACAGCTGGTGAACTTCTACATGTGTGATTATATTCAGCAAGAGTTGCTACGAGCTGCTTCAGGATATCATCAAAAGTCTGTATTTTTGGAGAAATTTGTTATTCTCCTAGTGCTAAGAAGTGTTTTTCGGGTATAATGATCTAATGTACTATATGGCAGTTTAGTCATGACTGACATATATATAATTATCGGAAATTCGTTGAAAATCCTGATTTATTATACAGCTGCCAATGATTGAGCTTAGGCTAAACTCTGAGGTAAGTGCGTTCTAAAAAAAGTAATCATTATTTTAAGAACATTCAGGTGTACATTTATTGTTCCGGTAGCTCATTTCTGTAATAAGCATCAGTAGATTTCAAATATCAAATATACTGCATTAGTGTTCGATTAATTCAAGATTCGAGTTAGTGTATTCAAGTGTATGGTCAGGTCAAAAATTGTTCTATATCAGCAAAAAAATAAGTTCTGTAGTAGCGTCTCTGAGATATATGAATTCAAATGTGATATGTGGGTACAAATGTTGATGAATATAATCAAATGTAGTCACTACAAATATATGCTGAAGTGTAGTTCTCAACAATACTAACATTACTTGCATTCACTAAATTGCTCTCATTTAGAAGCTGTGACTAAATAGTAGGCGTTACTACCCTAAAAATTTTCCTAATCTGGGCTTCATTTCACACAATAGAACATCTTTTACATCTTAAATCTACATGTTAACAGTAACTGTTCACAGAATGTATCTATAAAAGATAGTAGTAATTCAGTTCCACTGAAATAACAGTTGATGTAGTTTGTTATAGCTTTAGCAGCAACAGTTGGTTCATGATATCACTCCCACGTATTAGCGATTGTAGTTCAGTGAAACAACTCCGTACATACACATAACTCTCAATAAACACTGGATGTATAAAAAACATCACATATACAACCTTGAATTTTTAACCATGTACCGATAGATAAACACCCTTGACGTTTATGATTACTCCGTAAACCGTTACCTTGCATCCATTTCCTTACGGACTATCTCTCTTCAAAAGGACGAACATGGTTATAAAAACAGTTTGCAAAGTGAATATTGTAGGTGCATGAAGACATTTGATTTTTAAAGCTTTAAACTATTGCAATCTATTTGATGAAGTCAGGTGAGTTGGGAATAACCAAACCAAAATTACAGTTCAGCGTCGAATCTTCCATCGTTGGGTGTTCACTTTTTATATGGCCCTAATCTAAAAAGTTAGGTTCGTAGAAAACCATACTATTTAACATATCACTTCAAGTGCCAAAGCGTTATCCTTAAGGTTGCTGGTACCTTTTTGCGGGTTTTCAGATTTGAAACGATGGGCAGAGAGTTCTAGTCTTAGTGGGAGTAATATCGCCCACTGGGGTGTAGGTACATTCAGCTAACCAGTGAGTCTCAAACAGAACGACACGTGCATCCCTAATTCCACTGCTAGTTACCATGGTGAACATAACATCGCGAACAGTCTACAGTATTGAAGCGTCCGCACGGGAGCCCATCTGTCAACAGATGTAGAGCAGTTCAGCCTGTATATCAACGGTAAATTACAAGTGCTAAACACCAACTAAATCAAACCTTTTTAGATTACTAATCTTGTACTTTTTCAGTGTGCTTAAGAGGAAAAAGTGGGAAATGACTTTAACCATTGGAAATCATACTGAAGTATCTTAAGACTGAAGAGACATGACACGTTTTTTAGAAACTGCTTAAATAAACAGCCTTTTTGCAGTCTTTATCTATTTTGATCAGACAGTGATTGGCTGTATATTCAATTGCCAATAAAGATTGTATGCTTGAATCTACCGTACTGTTAGTAATTTTTGGACGACTTTTAAGGTCACCCTGGCAACTGCTGAAATAACTAACCATGTTTCGCTATTTCAGCTAGAAAGGTAGTCTTTCATAAAATAGAGAAGCCTAATTGATTGTCAGAACCTCGCCTGGTTAACTAGTATACTAGTTACTAGCCGGTCCTAAGCCCGGGTAAAGAGGGAAGGTTGGGCATAGGGCTAGCAACCCTACCCCGTAAAACAAATCTAACCGCTAAAGAAACTTCAAAGCACAAACAAAATATAAAAAATGAAAACAAACTTATTCCCCGCTGGAATCGGAGAGGCGAAATGACGCCAGTTGGTGAAAGCCTTCGGGAAGCCAATTGGCCGATGTGTCTTCTCTCGATGAAAGCGAAAGTAAACGTGGGGACATGGAATGTCCGCACGATGTTTGAACCCAGTAAGGCAGCCCAGATTGCAAAGGAGATGAGAAGGTATAACATCGAAGTGCTTGGGATTTGCGAAAGCAGATGGAATGGGAGTGGACTCTCCAAACTGTCAACTGGAGAATCAATAATCTACTCCGGTCACCCAGACGCCAACCACGAGCACACTGAGGGAGTGGCTATCATGATGTCCTCAAGAGCATCGAAGGCTCTCATGCAGTGGGAACCAATCTCCTCCAGGATCATGACAGCAAGATTCAACTCAAAAGGAAGAAAGGTCACAATCATACAATGTTATGCACCTACAAATAATGCAGAGCAAGAGAAAAAGGAGGAATTCTACAGACAACTTCAATCAACACTGGACAAGACGTCAGTTGGCGATATCAAAATTCTAATGGGCGACATGAATGCCAAACTGGGAGGGGACAACACGGGAAGAGAACTAACCATGGGTCGAGAGGCGCTAGGTGAAATGAATGAGAATGGAGAATTGTTTGCAGAATTCTGTGCATTCAACGATTTGGTGATTGGAGGCAGTGTGTTCAGGCACAAGGATATCCACAAAGCGACATGGATTTCACCAGATGGACACACTAAAAATCAAATCGACTTTATCTCAATCTCAAGAAAATGGAGACGCAGTCTACTTAACACAAGGTCAAGAAGAGGAGCAGATGTAGGTTCAGACCACTACTATCTAGTGCAAGGAACCTTCCAAATCAAGTTAAAAGCCTTCAAGGAAGCTGGTGATAGACCTCAATTCAAGTACAACACTCGGAAACTGAAGGATGAAACTACAAAGGAGATCTTCAAGGCAGCCATCAAGACAAAATGGGAGACGTCGAGGGACATCCCTGAAGAAACCTGTGTGGAAGAACACTGGAAGTCTTTGAAAGCTATGTGGAAAGAAACCTGCACAACAGTATTAGGAAGGAAGAAGAAAGAAGACAAGGAATGGATCTCGACGGATACCTGGAAGCTGATAGAGGAGAGGAGGATGGTGAAGCAGAAGATAAACCAGTGCAAGGATGCTCAACGACAAGAGGAACTGAGCACAATGTATAAAACACTGGACAAAGAAGTGAAGAAGAGTGCACGCAAAGACAAAAGACACTTCTACGAAACACTGGCAAGTGAAGCAGAACAGGCTGCAGGTAAGAGAGACCTGACGACATTGTATCAAATAACCAGGTTGCTATCAGGGAAGAGACCAACACAGATGAAACCAATAAAAGATGAAGAAGGAAATTTAATTACAAAAGAAGAGAAACAGAGGAAACGATGGGCCGACCACTTCAAGAAGCTCTTGAATCGACCACCACCTGCACTTCGTCCAGAAATACCACCTGCAGCCGCTGAACTACAAGTGAACATTAATCCCCCAACGAAAATGGAAGTCCTGAACGCCATAAAGCTACTGAAATGTGGGAAAGCAGCAGGACCAGATGGAATACCGCCAGAAGCACTGAAAACAGATGCAGAGACAACAGCGGACATGCTCACACCACTATTGCAGAAGGTGTGGAAGGAAGAGAAGGTACCTGACGATTGGAAGAAGGGTTACCTTGTCAAACTGCCGAAGAAGGGAGACCTCAGTGCTTGCAAGAACTGGCGCGGAATCACTCTCCTGTCCACCCCAAGTAAAATATTAAGCCGCATCATCCTGGAGAGGCTTAAAGATGCACTGGATTCAAAACTGCGACCGGAACAGGCAGGCTTCAGGAAGTACAAATCATGTGCAGACCAAATTGCAACGCTTCGTATCATCATAGAACAGAGCATAGAATGGCAATCAGCTCTCTACCTCAACTTCATCGACTTTGAGAAGGCCTTTGACAGCGTCGACCGAGAAGTAATTTGGAAACTGCTTCAATACTACGGAGTACCGCAAACCTTTATCCGCCTCATTCAACAACTATATGAAGATGCCACATGCCAAGTAATCCACAATGGGAAGCTCAGTGATGCCTTTGAAGTGAAGACAGGAGTGAAACAAGGTTGCCTACTATCCCCCATGATATTCCTTATTGTGGTGGACTGGATCATGCAGCAAACAGTAGGCAGCGAGAAGAGGGGGATACACTGGACGACGGAAAAGAACCTAGAAGACTTGGATTTCGCCGATGCCTAATGTCACATAAACTTGAAGATCTGCAGGCAAAAACTAACAAGTTGATAGAAGAGGCAGCGAAGACGGGACTTCAGGTGAATATAGAGAAGACAGAAGTGATGAAGATACCGCACCACCACCATCAACAACAACAAACTCCAATCACCGTCAACGGGAGAAACTTAAAGGAAGTAACCTCCTTCACTTATCTAGGAAGCACTGTTTCAACTACAGGCGGGACGGACGAGGACGTCAAAGTCAGAATCGGAAAAGCAAGACAGGCGTTCATTAGCCTGAAACCAGTGTGGAGATCTTCTGCACTCAGCATGCGGAACAAGATACGGATTTTCAACACCAACGTCAAGTCAGTGCTCTTGTATGGCTCAGAGACTTGGCGCGTCACGAAAGGCATTTCCAATAAACTACAGACATTCATCAACAACTGCTTACGCTCGCTGCTGAAGATCAGATGGCCAGAAAAAATAAGCAACAAGGAACTCTGGGAACGAACCAACCAAGAACCTATCACGCAACAAATATGCAGGAAGAAGTGGAGATGGATTGGCCATGCACTGAGAAGGCCGACTGAGGACATCACGCGTCAGGCCCTCGAGTGGAATCCCCATGGGAAGCGACGAGTTGGACGTCCGAGGGTGACATGGAGGAGGTCGTGCGAGGAGGAAATGAGAGGTTGTGGGCTGTCGTGGGACCAGGTTCAAAAGATCTCAGAGAACAGAGGTCACTGGAGGCGTGCTACTGAAGCCCTATGTTCCACTAGGAACCCAAGGGACTAATAATAATAATAATAATTGATTGTCAGAGCGGTTACTGGGATGACCTTTAAAAACACATACAAAATATAATGCGAATAAATACTCACTTTCATTTATTGGACCATTTAACCATTCAGTTTTCTGCTATTGTAACACTACTTCATGTTTTTTATTCATTTGAGTTGCCCCTCAACAATATTTTCCAAAAAATTACTGACTTCAGTTTAATCTACACAATTTTGACTTATTGAAGTACTCTTGAAACTTAAGTTCATGTTAAATGCTTTTAACAACTTGTACTACAAGTGTCTTTAGTTTTAAAGTTCTAATTATTTAAGTGAATGGTAAGTACGGTTTAAGTAAAAACCAAAATATAGGAGAGCATATATTTTTCAAAGTGAAAACCATATTTTGCAGGTACGAATTATAATGAATAGTGAAAGTTAGTGGTTAACTGATTTCAGAAATAAATGCAACTTCTCAACTTGAACTTATCATTAGAAGGGGAACTAGAGTATATTTGATTTCCAATGTCTATTTACTAATCGGTGACTACCATTCCACATATACAATTCTACACTTCATGCAGATCTCCGTCATATTTCTTACCTCAAATGTAGTTTATTACAGTTTTATTTCGTTCAACTGAATGTCAGCGTCGCTCTCTAGGTTTTCAAGTAACTCGAATGATATGGTATATAACTGAGCAAAATATGTAACGTTAATGAGTAACTCTTGATTATGTTCAGATACTGACCAATCATAATGCAGTTATGGTTCAGTCACCTTTAATACACATGTACGCATATGTATTATTAATGGAGCTTTGTTGAATGATATATCTCCGAGTATTGTGTGAAATCGCAGAATGCCAAAACATTAACAAGAATTTGATGGTGGGTTTTGAGTTAACCATTACTTCTGAAAAATATGTCTTTTATCACCATTCTGAAGCCATATCATAAGTTCAGCTGTGAATCGTATCATTCCGTTGCAAGTTAGGCTAAACTTCATACACAAGCCAACTCAGGGATTCTTTTTAATAGCAACTTCACCTCTGAAATATCCAAAACAGTTAAAATCCATCCTATCTGAAGTTGAACATTAATTTTAGGCATCCAACCAAGAGGATAGGTTATTGAACAGAACAGTATAGGATCTGATCAGCAGGAAGAAATATTGTATGAAAATGTCTGATAATAAATCCCCATGAGTTTTGTCGCTGACAAATTTGATTTTGTTGAATCCACATGAAGTGAATATTCCAGACTATGCTATATCATCAACTATGTTGTTATTCTGTCCATAAACTTTCTATACGTTGAAGCTCTTCACTTCGTATATGAGTACACTCAATCGCCTGTATTTAAAAAGTAATACTAAAAAACTATCTAAAAGAATCTCTTTCAGGATGAACCTTTGGCATATTGCTCAGCTTCAATGGGACAGCTTAAACAATGGAATCACTAGCGGCAAACATTTTTATGATCAAGGTAGAACTAAATAAATTTTGCCTTAGTTATCTGTTAGTTACAATTCTACAGAAGATATGCTGATAGTACATTCGTCATTTGTAGCGAGAATTGAAATTTTAAAGGTAAGTGGAGTTCTTTTAGTAAGCTGTATGCTTCTAATACCTTTAAAATGTTAACGAAACCGCATTACATTCTACTATTTCACGATATCGTGTTAATAATACACACTTAGGTCTGTTTGTTGCAAATGTGTATCAGGTGAATGAAATATCTTTTCTTCATAACTAGATTCCTACCAATAAGAAGATTATTTCAGTCAATGGAAGTTTAGTTCGTTTGAAAAATGCGTGCTAACAAAACTTAGTATCTTAGATAGGTATCCACCATACAAGAATAATCACAGAGATTTGTCATACTGAATTCAACTTGCATACCTGACCAGCAGAAAACTGTTAGTATGCTGTGAAAGAATTTTTCTAGGAATAAGGACTCCTGTGTAGACGTGGGAGATTGAGTTCTAAAGTTAACATTTAATAAAGCTGCCTTAAGAACCTACCTTAAGAACTACATATACCAGTCGCTCAATGATGATTGAATGTAACAAAGACGAAAGTTGAATATTGTTTTCTTTATTGTGAGTATTTCACTTCTACTAGTGACGTGGAGCGATTTTTTTTAAACATTTATGTTCACATCTTCTGGCATTCAGTTGATGGTGAAGACACACTCGCAAAGTAATCCTTTAATGTAACCCATCAAATAAAACAGGATCTTGCATTCGGCTTTGTAATCAAGCCATGACTTCCTATTTCCTTCCTCAGTGGCCGCCATCTATTTCATTTACTACCTTAGGATTACTGTTTGTCTACAACTACCACAAGTCGATAATCGGACATTACCTCAATATCATAGGCCAGATGAAAGCAACAGTAATACAGATCAACTTCAGATAAAGAGGAGAAGAAAAGGTCACCCTTACCCTTAAACCAATGATGAGGAAGGCCGGCAACTTTAGAATGTTTCACTTCATAGAGGAAACACTGATAAATTCGCCTAGCTTAAAGATAAAGTATCAAAGAAAAAACTTCAAAGCTCAAAAAACACCAAACAATTATCATTTTCATCCAGAGGTAAAATCTTCGCTACATATTTATTTTCTTTATCATGAGACGTAGACTATTTATTCTTAAACACGACTGTAAAGACCCTAATAATAATAGCGAAAATATGTTTCAGTTCTGAGTGCATTTTTCTATTATTCTTTCCAACAGAGAATGCTCAAAAACTTTCCACGCTTATCAGATATATGGCAAGTTCCGCTATGAGTAATTGTGAGAATAAAACAGTACTAAGTAGATACTAGCTTTTAAAAAATCTCCCGAAAAAATGTTTTACGGTTATGCCTTTTACGGTGATTACGCGTATGATATAAATATAAAAAAACTGTATTTATGGATAAAGAGATCTACTAAATAAGTCACAAATTAATCTATGCAACATTCATCATAAATTTTTGATCATTTTTGTGTCAAAAAACCGCTTTGATGGAGAAAGCTAGTGAATACAAGGATAAAACCTTATGTGAATCTCGGTCATAATCTGACCATATAATAATTTCACAAATTTCGGGTGCCGAGTGAAAAGTTGACACTAAATATGTTATATTTGTTAGGTAATGGATATCCCATAAAGTTCAATAATAAATACTTTGAACTTAAAATGAGAAATTGAATGATACAACCGTGCTGAGGAAGATTAACGACAATGAATAGAGTTTACAAAACAATCGTCGACTGAAAGCTTGCATCATATTAAATTATCCAGTTGATGAATTAACAGTTGCCTAAAACACGAAGAACATGATTGGAGAAAGTAATATAGATGTGAGACCTCTTCATGTTACCTCCAATTGTACTTACACTTGTAGTAACATATGTGTCGGAAGAAAAAGTAGATCGTTACTAAACGAATCTCTGAACATATCCTGAAAAGCTAGTCATATAGAGGTGGAAGGCTACCAAGCAGTGAAACTGGTTAACACATCCTCGATGCATGTCATGCCACTGACTCAAACATAGCTTTCAAGATAGTCAACAGACAAAATATGGTAGATTGCTACGTTGTGCAGAAGCAGCCGCAATCGTTAACTGAAAACAAACATAAGTACAGAAGGAGTTTGTGGTTCGCTTTGCATTGCGTATAATTTTATTTACTATTTCATTCTTCTATCTCGTTGTCTTACGTATTGTTCCCGAACACAATTCATATTGCCATCGTTTTCGATTTACTTCAGTGCATGATATTTTGATGATGGTGTTAAGCGTATCTTTTTCCTTTACTCTACGTTTAATTCATGCACATTGCACATCATATTTGTTGTTTCTCCTGTGTTATCGAAATTCATATCGAATTGAGTTATCATAACCCTGCATCACTAATACGTCGTGTTATTTATATTTGTATTTACTATTCGATTTTTTGATCTGATGTGTTATGTTACTTGATTCGTGTATTGGTTTGTTAGGTCATCAACTTTGCTATTTATCTCTGTTCCTATATATATGTATGGATTACTGTATGTGAAAGACGTATTTGAAATGTATCAAATGACTTATGCTGGACACTGATAGCTTATTGTACACGATTTTACAGAACAGGTGTAATGAATTCGGTTCATTCCTAAGTGCTTGTTGTTCTTGCTTCGCAAATACTTATAAAAATAAGTAATTGTATAAAATAGTCATATTTAAAAACAATCACAATCCAGGAACGATTGCAAAATTAGATGAATTACTGGGTTTTCACCTGCTACATATATACATATATATGTAGGTTGGTGGGAATTTAATTTTGACAGGAGTAAAAATCTGTGGACCATTGAACTTCAGTCTAATGGTTGAATTGTCGATGGATTTGCCGTGAAACTTGATGGTCCTAAGTTTAGTCTCTAGTGGGATCATGAGTGCATACTATCGAGTTCCATGCCATAACGAAACAGCTGTCCAGTGCTCCTAGGTTTTGAATGATTCTTCAACGAATGACAGTCCGTGACAAACACTATCTTTTATTTCCCTGAAAAGTTCCAACCAGACTTTCATGCGAAAAGTTGGAATTATTCATTTCAAATACGCTCAGATCATTCCATCTTCTAAAATCTTTTTTTATATGTCCAAAGAAGTTAAATGAATGAAATTTACTCTAAAATAGTTTACTTTCATTTTCCAATACAGCTGAATGGACCATGACAAGTGACATAAATAGTTGACAGTTTTTAGAACAAATGAAACTTAGTTGTAAGAAAGCATGTCTATGACGAAATCGTTCAACTCCCTAGGAGCATTGTAACAAGGTGTGAAACTATAAATTGTTCATTATTTACATACTCTTGGTAATTTTCTTTTTCCTTTCCTATGTTTCAAAGTCATTAGTCTACTGGAATCAAGGCAATTACACGCAGACAATCTCAGAAATACAATGAACGTATCTTACAAGAAATGAAATAAGGGATATTGTTTGATGGGAACAATCTTCACAATGCTGTCATCTGATAAATGACAGCATATCCGCTAGGTGAATAATAATCTCTTAAGGTCAATACCTAGAAGTATCTAATTTCACCATAAAAAACTAATAAAGAGTTGTTTATCCACTTCAATAGTGAACAAAATGTCCATACTTAGGCCGCTTTGTTTATCTTTTTTGAAGCGAACTACAGAAAATTAATGTCATCTAGGTATTTCTAACTATACAAACAACTTTGCAGTGTAATTCAACTCTTTATCGCCTCCCTGATTTCATGAAACCATTTATTTTCCTATATTAATTGCAATTCCTGTTGTCTGTTTTCTCTCTTAATGATGACAAACTTGTCTACTTCCCTCTTTCGCTAACTGTTACATATCTTATTTAATTTGCATACGGTATGTTGTATACATTGATTGCTTCATAAACTATCTAGCGATAGGTACCAATGTATCAATGTATCTGACTGTAATCAGCTTTCCGTTCTGTATCTATCTATGATTATTTTTTGACAGAAGTAACCTGTAAAGTTGGCTGAAATGGGCGTTTGTGCATATGTGTGTGTGTTCACGTACTTACATTTAATACTGAATAAAAAGTTTAATTTTTATTTTCCAAAATTTTGTTTTTATCAGTTGTATCTAGAAGTTTGTGGAGGTTTACTAGTTGTTTTTAAGTTGGAATTCATCATGGACTGACATCAGTCGGAGGAGCGTTTGAAAATTGAGAGCCTCGATAGTGCCTGAATATTTAGTGATTTAGATAACTTGTATGTGACTAACAGTGGAATCCGGAACGCGCGTTTCATACAAACCAAAGATAAAGCTCTGGCGTTTGAAGTGATGAGTCTCAGTGGGAACAATATCACTCACTGGAGTGCCGGTACATCCATCTGACAAATAGGTTCTATAAAAGATGAAACGCTCGTTTTAGAATTCATTGCTATGCGCAACAAAGTCGAATAAACCATCAACTTGTAGGATTACCTTGATATGTGACTGTGAGGAACTAAATTGTGCTCATCGCGTTGTCTATTAAATAATACTGTTTTACAGTAGGATAAGTATCGCGAAAGAGTGTCAATGCAACACTTGTTACATCAAAGAACTTAACTACCTGTTACGTGGGTTTATTATATAGTCACTTCATTGTACTCTTGAAACTGCTAGTAATGTTGGTCTGACGACAGGAATGGCTATATGATGTCAGAGAGTCAAAATGTGTCTAATTGCACATTTTACAAAATATTTATCTGAAGGAAATAAGCTGCTTGATCGTTTTTAGTTTCTAAGGGTTAGTCAGTGAAAATTCAATCAGGAAGGAAAGCCATCGAATACTATACAACATGCATAGACCTGAATATTATGCAAAAGGGTGAAGATTGCCCCTGCTCAGGAGTGAATAATAACGGTTGATACAGGCTTACTGTTGGTTGGCAATTACCTAAACGTAAGCTCTTTTCAGCTTACGGTTATTCATTCACACATTAACTTGCTGAAATGATAAAAAATAGGTAGCTATATATGTTATAAGCAAAAGTATGTTGATTTGCGTGAGCACCGCTGCTACTGTCTATGCCTGTATTTCTTCCACTGTAATGGGAGAAAATAGACACCTGAGCACGCAAAGAGTATTTTTATTTTTATACTGCTTGATAATATAAAAGTGTCAAAATACAGTCCAGGGTGCATGATAAATAAGTAATTTGTTCAATTAAAATCCAGTGTGTGAAAGTAATTTCCACTATACAATTCTGTCGGCTGGCGAAACACAGAAAACCCCGGAGTGCGAGATGGCTTTTTCCGCCTAGTTGGGGGCTCACCAGGAGTGGGTAACCGACTCTGCATGAAGGGTTGAGCCCAAAACTATCGAGTCTTTTGATGATGTTGTCACTGGGCTGGAATCACACGATCTACTTTTTCCCAGTTTTATTAGTTCCTGCTTTAACACGAGCACCACCCATTGTCGTCGCTGAGTTGTTGTATTCATTCTTAACTCGACTTTGACTACTATTGAAATCGTCTCATTGTACCTTTAGGGAATTTGCCTCGAAGAAGGTAATTAGTAAGCATAGGACAGTATTCCACTTGTTGATCATGAAGATTCATTGGATTAAAAGTGGTATTCATCACTTGCTGAAATACTTTTTGAATGATTTGCCAACTGCTGTCAACCTATGATGAGAACTACTTTGAATTTAATGTACTTCTTTAAAGTGTCGATGAAGTAATTTGGTAATATCGTCTAATCATCAAAACCTACAACCTTTTTGTATTTGTCTTGCATGAAACTCATGTGACAAAGTAAAACTAATTATTCCATCAATGAACTTACCTTAAAGTTAATTCTTCACATAATATGCCAATAAAGGTATTACTTTGCCCTGCTGACATAACGTTTTCCTCTTTCTTTAATTTGATGGTTTCAACTTTTTAGTGAACTGTTTTGTGGTTTTTTGATGATCATTTCATACGCAGAGTTCAACTAATTATATCATCTTTGTTTGAGTGGCAGTTTGAAAGTATCTGCATAGGAATTCATCTGCCAACATAGATTAAACAATTCGACCCTGTATAGCACCTGCAGATTACAAGTATCATACAACAACTGATGCTCGTAGCACAAGAGGTGGCTTTCTTGACGCAATAGCCTAGTGGATAACGCCTTGTCGCTTGAAGCGATAGGTGCTTGATTAGAGTTTCGGTGGGAACAACAGCACTCGCTGGGGTGCAGGTACGTCCAGCTAACGAGTGAGTCTTAAGTAGGATGAAATTTGTGTCCTGAATTCTACTGCTAGCGTTTGAGTGAACTATAGTGTACGGTTAGTTCACTAACTGCTGCCGTTTCTCTGTGGCAAATGGTTGTAATTAGGAATTGTCTGACTACATGAAAATAATTGCAGTGTTTTAATTCTCAATCAAACTTAAAACTGTCACAGGCACGTTAGGGTTAGAAAATGTAAGATTCCTTATCGCTAAGGTCAGAAAATACGTCCCATTTACACATGAACTATTTATTGCATAATAGATGATGTCATGAAAATGGTAGTTCCAGACTCATATGAATGTTTTAAACATTCGTCTATGCAATGCAATACCATGCTTCACTGCAGTTTACGCTAAGGAATGGACAGAGACCAGAAAAAGTAACTGTTCATTCCCAGTCAGTTAGAGTACATTAATTATTAAAACTTATAGTTACTAATGTGCTTGAAACTATGGAAACTTCCCTGGTGGAATAGATTATTAAGATGACCTTTTTTTCTTCGACAGAGAATTAAGTGATACTGCACTCAATCCAGAAATTAAGATCTCTCATGTTGTGGATTACAAAGGCTAAATGAAGCCTGAATTTTATCAACGTCAGAGTTTTTATCTCAAAGTCATTGTGTGAAATCGTTTTAAGGAGAACAGATTTTGAGCTTACATCGTGGTATTTTATGCTTTCGTGATTTGAATATGCTCTGGCAAATTGGGGTCTGTGATACTATAAGATGATTAAAGATGAAATGAAAATATCACCTACTTTAAAAACTGAACATCAACCAAGTGCTCTAACGAATTCGCTTTTTGATCCAGGTTTTAACTTAAATTCATTCAGCAAGGTTTCAGCTTGAGTTTGTTGCGAATTCAGCTATAGGTCATCGTAATCATACTGTTTGCATGGCCAGATAGCCTCGTTCCAAACCGGATGGAGCCAAATCAGGGACAAGAAAAGTCCCGTTATTACTGAGATGGTTGTGGCTTGGAGAATTAGAGTTATGAATACATGTGCCTGAACCATGGATATCTACGGCTTTGGAACGGAATTTCACGTATGGACACATGTGAACTTGCATATATATAAGCCATTTAACATGATCCACATTTTTTGGACTCGTTGAACTACTCAAATGAACTTGAATTCAATGTTCAACAGAAATGAGATCGAAAAGAGTTTCAAGCCGCTTTGAGACTATACAATGACTGAATTGCTATTCACTGTGATTGTACACAAAAGTGCCTCGGTGAGTTACTTCCTTCCTTCTCAACCATACTTATAACTACCGAATAATAGTCAGATTGGTGTCCTAGACAAAAAGTAGGGTCGTCTGACTTCTAAATAAGAGTAATCGGCTGTAGCGTTTAGCCATGGATAAAAGTTACTATCAGACCTCAGATCATTGTTTTAAAAAAGAATATTTTCCTGGCAGATTTCATCAAATTATCAACATAAATGAAACTGTTCATAGGTTTAAAAGTATTATTTTAAGGCATTTATAAGAAATGTAATATGTTAACTGGGAATCAATCTTGTCATCGCAGTTTTCAAAGGGGATTGATATCAGTTGAATATTCAATGAAATCCTGGATGCACTGGGTAATTTTTCCTTCTTAGTTTGAAACAATGCAGCAGTATGGACCTAAGACCATACGAAACACTTAAAACAAAAATTTAGACCAGTATACCTGTAGTAGAAATGTGATTGAATAGAAGTATCAAAGTGAAACGGTACTCGCTTAGTGTAAAATAAATCTGCCATGAACTGTGATAATTTTCTAGTTTGTATACCACAAATGGCATCGTCACCATCAATTTTTACAACGTTCTGTTCAAAATTTCACTTCTCAGTTTTCCTAAGAAATGAAGTTCCAATTAAAATAACTTATGAAAACATAAAACAGAATTCACAACTCAGTGCATGTCTACAAACAATTCATGAGATACTGAATTCAATCACCAATAATGAACTGCTTATTCTATTTGTTGCTAACCATCCAGCCTTTCTGCAAAACTAGTTGGTTATGTGGTTAGGCCAGTACCTGAGTTTCTAAGCTACAATGCAGTTAATTTTGTAACTTTAAAATAAATAAGAGTAGACTTGTTCCCTGCAGATCAGAGATACAGCCTACCTGAAATAGCAGATCGGAGAAAATGCCTGATCATAAGCTTTTTAAGAACTTATAAATATCTGAAGCAAGTTGAGGTTTAACATTTCAAACAGCTTTTTGCGCGAAGTAAGTGATATTCTCTATTTTGATATTCTGATTTTTTAATGAATGAAAACAATACAAAGTTTTTTACTGACATTAATGCTAGTAGATTTGCCATGGTAAACCAGAATTTACAATATTCAGGCTTATATTTGGTAACTGGGTCAAAGCTCTTGTGCGTAGACAGTTTTGCCTTGACATGTGGTTGAAAATCATAACCAGCACCTGCAGTGTGTTAAGTGTGACAGTTGTGCAAATTAAAAATGAGGTTGCATTCACCTTGGCGACTAGCCATGAAATCCAGGAGGTGCGTTTCGTCCTATTTGGGACTCACTCATCAGTTGGGTGAATCTGCACTCCAGCGAATGATGTTGTTCCCTCTGAAACTAGAATCCAGCACCCATCGCTTTAAAAAACCGTGCTGTTCACCAAGCTACTGAGGGACGAGGGCCATCTGTTGTGTAGTGAGTATCACTTGTTGTGCGATACGTGTAATCTCACGTTACTTCGACTTTTGAAGCGTTGAATACTGAATTAGAGTTTCAGGGGAACAACACTCACTGGGGTGCAGCTATATCCAGCCGACGAGTCCGAAATTAGACGAAACGCGTCTCCTAGATTAGACTGCCAGCCATTGTTCATCACTAATAAGATTGCTTATCATATACGCTTATTTTTCTTATCTTAGCATTTAGAAGTACGGCGAAACCGGCTGAAGCTGTGTTTTATTTTGTCGTTTCTACTTAAACCTTTTTATTCCACTTTATTTGAAGAGAGGGTGAGACTCCTCAATGGGACGTCACTTAAATGCTTAAGCCTTTTTGAATAGTTTTATCAACGTCAAAGTCTACGCTATGAACTGACTCTTATAGTACCTAGAGTTATGACTGAAATGTTTTCATGACTTTTTGAACCGTGACTAAATTATCATATATGATTATAACTTAGAAAGCTATTAGCACTGTGTAAAAGAACGTTAGTAAAACGACCTTGTATCGTTTTTTATTCCGTCGATTCCTATCAGGTTCACAGTGAACTTATAACACCCAACCCCTTTACACTCAGTATCAGTGTTGATTGGAGATAAAATTCTTATTTTTCACCTGATGTTTTCAATTTTTGAAGTTAGGAACTTTTAGATAATGTCATTGTGCTTAGTGTTCATCAAATTTGACTGTCTATACTGATAATACATCCATAGTGTTTATGCAAAAAGGGAAAATATGCATAAGAGTTAGTTTGGGTTATGAAATTAAGCTTTTTATATTCAATAGATAAAACACAGATATCGTTTGTCGTTTTATAATCTCATCAGTTCTGGGATGAAAACAGGAATGACTAAAGGCCAACGTATGCCAGAGGGGATAAATGCACGTATGCTGATTGTTCTATACTATTTTCACGAGATAACTCATGTGTACATTTCATACAGTAAATTCAGTGAATTATGTTATCTCAAATAACTACCTTCCGCTTAACTACTCAAAACTAGAATTATTTATAAACTGATTAAGTCGGTTTATAAAAGTTTTTTTCTGATGGAACTTTAAAGCAATAAACTTACAAGAGATAGAACAAAACCAGTGCAAATGAAGGAAGAGTCACTACATACTTGTACATATTTCAGTCCTCCAAGAAACAACAAACAGAAATGGTCATAAAGCTATAATCCCTTTAAAACATAAGACAAATTATTGTACTGGTTTACTCTCCTTGCATTGAAAAATCACTGATAGCTCACATAATGCAATGAAACTTTTGATATCTTAAATCCCCCTATTTTTTGAATTGTTGATGGATACTTGACCAACTTGTAAGAGGCTGGGTCTATTTGCAGTCAACATTCACCATCTACTTTCTTTGAAAAACACCTCTTTGCTTGTTCTGGAAATTAGGACACGAATATAAATGTTGCCATCGAATTAATAACAATTCCATCATTTAAAGAGATCAGTTGCATGATGGCAATGAAGTAAGTGCTCGCTGCTCTGCTGATTGTTGACAAATAATCTTCATTAGTGGCCGATATTTATGTGTAGTAAACTGTTTTAGGAAAAAAATTCTAATCCAGTCACCCAATGGTAAAGAACGTTAAATTGACTCTAGACATTAAAGAACAAGTTTTTCCAATATCTGCTTACTGGTGTGAAACATCATCTCCATTTTTAAAAATACCAATTGACTGTCCTGTGAAGAGTTTCTACTCTTTAAGAAGTACTATTAGTTTAAAAATCTCCTTCATACCGCTTTGGTTATCGAGTACTTGTTGTCAACTTCAATTTTAGTTCGTTACCTAGCATTACATTATTTATTACTCTTTCATAAAATTAATTCCTGAACGAAAACAGGATAGATTACATACAGCCAGGGTGTACGTAGATTTTACATACTTAAACTTTTAGTTATCGTCTAACTGGTTATTTAGTTATTGAAACAAGGAATCGTCTCTTACACTATGGCAAATATGTAATAAACTAGTTTAAAATATTCTTTTTCAATAGTACTCCCATTTTTTGTTTCAGATGTCAGGCGAACAAAGTTGAGCTGCCTTTTATTTTAATTTCTAGGATTATATTATTATTCTGTGTATCATTAAGCTGAAATCGTATATTGAAAAGAACTGATTTTTAAACATTCAGTGTTGAGCTTGTTTTCGCAGTGAAATGTACAAAGTGGGGTTAGTAATTTATGCTTTCTAAGAGCAGACTTTATCATAAGTCGAATTAAAGTTTCAGTCTATTTTTCGGCTGTAATTTTAACCATACTCTTCCTCTCAAGATACTATTTGCTAATTTGTTTCCTGATATTTCACATATTTCTTATGCATATTTCAGTATTCTTATTGTTTCATATGGCAAATAAGTAAATCTAATTCATCCAATAAGCACAAGAATTAAAAGAAATTGCATGGATGATGCAGGAAATGAGTAGTCGGAAGTACTTCAAAGAACGTTCATCGAGAGTGGTTATCATTCAAGATTCATCGAGCAGATCATGAAGCTCAAGCATTTTAGAGAAACTCCTACGGTCCCAAAGAAAAAAATATTTATGTATATTGAATTCAAGGTAGACACAATGGCAGAGATACTGAAGAATCGATTGTGTAAAGTTCTGAAGAAGACCTTCTTTTCTGCCCAGGTTCTGATTGCTTTTTCCAGTGAGCAACTGATTTGAGAGTGTGTACAGCATAAACTATCACTTTGAGCCACCAAACTGTGGGTTTACTAACTCACCTGCTTTTTCAATGTTGGTTACATACGGCACAAGAAGCGTATTCTATTCAAACGCAACTTCGAACACTATCCTGCCTTTCTGTCTGAAGGAGAGTATAAAGCTATCAGCAGCTCGAATATTGAGCACTTGCTCAGCTCTGATAAATTTGCTCCACTCGAATCATTTTTAAACTGATTTATAAAGTGAGAACAAACATTTTGAAGGTCATGCATATTCGTAACCTAAACACAACAGAAGTCTTAGCAATCCAGAGTTAGAAGCCTCAATTTTGTGTTCAAAAAAAATATATTCAGTCGCTAATTTTACCTTGTTCGTAATCTCCTTAAGCCGTTTTATTCATTTCTTTGCTTACTATTTGCTTATTTATTATAATCCTACCAGAAATCATTGATGATCCATAGGGAAAAAATTTCTTCACTGAATAAATAACTGGTAGAAAACTCAAAGATATAAATAAATCCTGTACTTTGCTTGAAACCGAAGCCTAAAACAGGAAACGAACTACACAAAACATAGTTTATAAACTAATATACTCTTTGGGGATACTGACAGATATAAATTTATGAAGTTCACGTAAACTACCTACCGTTGGAAAACTTGTCCAGGAACCCTGTGTGGTACATCATTGTTTGTCTTACAGGTGAATTGGAATAGAAGGTCTGATTCTTGGTTACGGTGCTCCTGGTTGGTAACGACAGCGAGATATCCAGTGTACAGGTGTCCACTCTAAAAGATTAAGGTTACGTTGAAAATCTAGATAGTAATATTCTGAGCCAGAAAAAGTGAACAATCACATACTAGGCTTCAATGTTTATCGAAAATAGTTGAGCAAGTTTAGCATATGAATAGTTATTCAACTTGAGTGGAGATAGGTCCAAGACTTTCTGATATTTTTTCTAAATTTTGAGTTAATATTGATTGTTTTTAGATAAACATAAATACACTCATATTACTTGCCAGTTAGTGTGACCGATCACAACTTTTTTAAGAAATAAGGTGTCTGAGACTACCAAATGCAGCTTACCGAAAACTGTGAGCATACCACTGCTGCGATTACAGTAATGAAGAAAACTACTTCAAGAAATATCCGCAGATTACATTCAACTTTACCTGACCGAATATAATAGCACAACAAGCTCTCAACGACTTTTACATTATCTGGAAACTAAAATGCATATGCTCATCTCCTCTACCAAATTAAGCATATTAATGAGTAGCAGGTAGATATCTGGATGTTGACAAGATGGGTGTTATTGTCGATTTCATAAAAAGAATAGATTAATACTAAAACATTCCAAAGGAGGAAAAATACAAACACACAGCTGAATTCATTTCACCAACCAAATGTTTGAGTCGATGATTTATATTCAGGCAGTTGTTTCAACTACAAATGAAGTATAACCTCAGGACTTCAAATATATGCCATGAAGCCTTATTTAATGCAAAGTAAAAAGAACCAGATGAAAATTATGAGTGTTTAAAATGAAAAATGAATTAATTTTTTCTATTTTTATCTAGATTTTGAGAGATTCATAGGGGGGCAGTGTGTTAGGTCACTATTTAGAGAACTCATACACTGGTTTGTCCCTGAAGTCTACTGACAACCTACTACAAAACCTGGTCTGTGAATCCTAATGATACCATTTATTTTACCGGAACTAACTATTACTTCCAGACATTAAGTTTAGCGAGTGATACTTATCCAGAATAGTCTTCATTCAGTGTATTAGATCACTTGTGGCTTCCTTAATCTTGTTTCGAACTATATCTACAAGTTTCGAAGTTTCCTGGGGTGGTTTTGTTTCGATATATTCATTGACTTTCTAATACATAGGTACATAAGATTAAGCAGTTGCCATTCTCTGATGATTTGCTACCCTTTTAACGCCTTATTTTTATTTCATTAGGTTTTATCTTATCTTGGTGCTGTAGTTTTAATAAACGTAATGCAAGAACCTGATCAACAATTGCCGCGTCTATAATGCTGAATACTACTTTTATGCTAAGTGTAACATCTTCAGGTTTGGGTTAAACTACCGCAGAGTTGACCAGAGTCGAGTTTAATTCTTTAATCAGGTTATTGACCACACATTTCACTTTACTGGCAGCTGAAGATGTCTTATTCTTAACTCCGTTCTTCTTTGTGGGTATTTTTCTCTCATTAATTTGCTGAACCTTTACACTTGAGTCATTTTAGATTCACTGAATGTAGCCAACCTGACTTGATTGTATGCTTTAACCAGTTTACGGTCTATCTGTTGAAGATTGGGATGATGTTTATTCATTGATTTGGTGACAGAAAAATTTGCGTTCAATAAAGTCTACCGAATATATTTTGGCTACAGCATTATTCGAACATGTATCTGTTATATTACTGGGTCAGCAACCTGTCAGCTCATTTATGAAACCCACAGAGTTGTTATTTCCTGGCAGCATCTGAACCACTGAATGTTCAGCTTGGCTGTTACTAAGAAATCGGTCATAGCTGACTGATATTTCTTTATCGAATAATTTACCATCCAAATGAGCAATCATACTGAGTAGATCAGATAGCCTTTACTACCTAGTCTTGGCTCTTTTGTTCACTTACAATGTTTAAGGATTGATGGAATGCGTCTTTGCGAAAAATTATCATAAATGAATCGGAAGTGTCGTTTTCATATATTCCACTCCCGCAAAGTCAGTATTCTCACTGCAATCACAGAAAAGAACACCTTTCGAGCACTGATCTATTAACTATGCAAATTAGTTAAGTCAATCAACGTTTAATTCTGAATTTCATCTACTAAATTAAATTGTTTAATTATATTTACTCTTTTAATGGTCACATCATTTTTATTTGTTGATATGTAACTTTCAAGAAAATAGTGAATTCAAAGGTTTTGTAATTTAGCGAATTTAGGAAATATTGGTCATAGATTTAGAGACTAAAACATTTCAAATCTCCACAATGGGAGGTTGAACACTGAAAAAGTACGTAGATGATCTAAAGGATAGGGTATAGTTTCTATGCCCCAGTGGTCTAGTGGACAACGCTTCGGCGTTTGAAACGATAAGTACTAGTTTTAAGTCTCATCGAGATCGAAGTCACTCACTAGGGTGTAGTTCCATCCAGCTGGCAAGCCCCAAATAGGAACAAACGCATGTCTTGGATTCCACTGTTAGACGAAGGCAGCCTCATGAATATACTTCAGTATCCAGTCGTACGCATAAAGAGCACGTCTGCCAACAGAGTGGAATAATTTAACCATATATAGCAACTGCTTATTTCAAGGATCAATGAACAATAATCTGAAATATTTCTATCATCATTATTACCTACCATGTATTCAGTGATGCTTAGACCACATGGAATAGATGAGGAATCTTGACGCCAGTCAACAGTTCTACACCATACTTGATGTGGATCTATCTTGACTTGATTTATCACTGTACGATTCAGTTGTTTTTTCTGTAAAGCATTATTTCTTGAATCCAATGTACAAGTGTCAATAATTTTTTGATGAAATGTTAAATTTGTAATAAATGCAACAGATCGACGTAATTGTAAATTTTCTGCTAAATTTTGATATGGTGCTCGGCTAATAGGTAGAAAACAAATTTCTAATAGATGTCGTTGACAGAAAACGTGCACTAGAATGATTAAAACAATAAAATACTATCATTTTAAGAAGCATTAGAACTAGTTTCATGGGTGAATAAATATTTTCATTACACTAGATTAGGTTAAATACCATAAGAAATCAACAATTTAGTGAAGCATGAGAATTCATTGGAAAAGAACTTGGTTGTCTGGTTTGTGTTAATTTATCAGGAAAATAAAGTACATCCCTATCCATTTTACCCTGAGATAAGTTAGGTATTTCAACCATTGACAAACGTACGACTATTAAAATGCAAAAACCCCATGGATTTCTACAGAAATTATGTAGAGATTAAAATCTTGTCCAGGAATATTCGATAGAGTTGAGAATTCATTGAAATGCAGATTAAAAAAAATGATGCACCATTGTTTTTATGGTGACTAGAATATGCAAATTAAACTCAGTAGTAACTATATACGAAATAAGCTTTTTATTAAACAAGAGGAAGCGAATCAATTAACAGTTTTCTGTCAAGTTAAAAACTAACAGGATCTGGTTCATAATGTCAGCCACCCCCTTAGGCATACAATTTAAAAACGATGGCATAAAATACGCTTCTGTCTGTGTTTGGTAATTGTTGAGGAAGTTCATGCATGTTCCGAATATTCCTTTCAGTGCCTTCACATATCTCAAACTACTGCTTGGGAAAGTCAATAGATAAATCTCATCCCCACATTCAGTCGATTCTTTCTTCCTATAACGCTTTTATTCCTTATTCAAAATGAGATATAACATTTTGATTTGTAATAATTATCTATCCTTCGTAGATGTACTCTTGGGTCGAAGAGAAGATGGTTCAATAATATTGCAGTCTACAAAAGTCTTACAGTGACAAGACAATACTGAACTTTTACAGTTTTGTCCGATCGAACACAAGTGAGGTCCAACAAAATGCCTGTGTAATAGGATCTATCGTACCTGTTCATTAGATGCGATGGATGAAGATGGTCAAAACACTAATGCATAACGAATGTCCGCTGAAGTTCATAAGCCGTTGAATGAGTCAACTTAATATACGGTTCTTAATAAGTGTCCATGTCAGTCTACCCTCCAGAGAGTTTTTGAAATGAGGTGACATTAGTCACTTGTAAAATATATCATGAGGTTAAGCTCATCGCTGTGGAAAAGACAAAACGCATGTTTCATTACAAATCTTAACAATGCATAAATAGTTATGTCACATCCTAGTATATTTACCAGTTTACATGTGTCTGGGGTCACACATACATGGAGAGCAGTACTCGAGCAAGGCAGTTTATGGTGGAAGAACATGTAACTATAAGTTCAAAAACAAATAGCCTTGATAAGCACAAATGGAAGACGGCCCTCCTTTTCCGTAACCCGACACATTATAGAAAGGTTTTATATAGAAACAGCCGGGGAAGCATACTGAAATTAACGGAAGTAATAGCCACGTGCAAACTGAAAACACCTTTGTGTGTTTAAAAACAATTTGTTCTTGCACTACATCTACCATGGTAAACTTAGTTTTCTTATCAAATGAGGATCAACTATGTCACTTAATTTTACTCCTTTATTACCTTAACTGTTTTATTTGGCCACACATTATTCGGTTCTATTTAAACTGGTTTGACTAGTAAATATGGCATCAAACTGTTAAAAATGTATTACGCAAATAAATTACACTGTTCAGACAAACTTCATCAACTAATCAGACTATCGAAATGTTTAACTGCCTAACATATCAGACAGGATTTCAGAAACCAGGTACTGTATTATACTTTCAATACCTTCGTTATTCTCAATGATTTTGATTATTAGATATCATGAGCTTTGCAATATAGTCACAAAACTGTCTAATTACTAATTATTTTGGTTGAGAAACTTTGTTAAAGAACAGCGATCTCGTTTTGTTTGAACTCCAGTTCCATCCCTTTTGGCACCTTGTAGCTAGAAATGCAAGTTAACTTTCAGAAATTCATTTTCGCACATTCTTTAGACTCCAGGTATCAAGTTTCGATAGTGTATCTTGCTTCACAGTTACTTAGCTACATAGTTGTATCCAAGATACAATCAACATAACTCAGCAGTAGCTTAGAATTCATAGATTTCTCTGGCTGCAGAAGTGTTCGGGCCTGGATTGATTGACTCGGTGACTCAGGTTTGTGGTTTAAGCTTATTATTATCCAACTAATACTTTTGAAAGCCTGGGTTTCTTGAGTTTGCGAGTAGGTTTTTGAAGTAATCGAAGACAAGCTTTAAAGAAGAGTTATTTTGAAATATCTAACAACCAAACAGTAAAAGACAGTTGCGTACAACAGCATCGAGGGCAAACTTTAGCAAATCACCAATGCTGTTTTCAGTGTGGAATTCTATAAATGTCACTAAATAAGCCGTCATCTGTCAATTTATGGTGGTTATAATGGTTAGCATTGTAATATATCCTAAGTTTTTGATTTGTTCTTTTCCAAAAATGAACTTTAAATAACAAGTGCTTTAACCTGTATTACAAGCGCTATTAGACTAATGAAAGCCTCATTAAAGGCTTAAATTGATTTTCTGTATTTAAACAACTTTTTCGTGATCTTTTAGACAAAAGAAAAATGCACCAGATGTTTACATCGGCCTTTGCTCTTCAAAGCTGGGTCACTCAAAAGAATTTTTATTCATTAACTAGATAAAATGTGGTAACTGATAACAGCTTACTGTCATTAATGTGAAACAAACATCATTATTAAAATGTTGCAGTTGGGTCTTTCGACTTTAGTGTTTCAAATGAATATTGAATTGCACAACTGCTAATAATCACTGACAGTTTACCCATTTGTTATATAAATCTTTTGCCACCAGGTGTAGTATATGATCCGGTTTTGATTTAGGAAATCTGTTTTGATGATAACAAATAACTGAAAGGTTAGGTGTTTATTCGATTAGATTGGTCAGCAAAAGAGGCAGGTTAATGAATCAGTATTTTCAATGTGTTTATATATTTACCATTTCAAAACGTTTGGATCCTTAATTTGGTCATTTAAAGAATCAGCTTTCGAAGTTACTGAAAAGTTTCATAATCATAATGAAGAGAGTCCCATCACAAATTTGTTAAGTAAAGTTTACTATGCTTGTATTCAGCACAGACTGAAATCATTCAGAGAACCGGTGAAATCCTGTGAGCACTGGACAGCTGTTCCTTCCCACCTTGCAACTCCTGAGTGGTGAGCATCCATGAGCTTACCTGGAATCAAACGTAGAACAGTCAGTTCTCATGTACTCGTTGGATTCCTGTGATTGGTTTTTTCTCTCTTTCTGTCAATTTGCGATGCGGTACGATCACCATCTAATGCCATCGTTGGGTGGTTTTCCTCATGTTCGACTTGGTTTGTTCAACCTGTTATGACACTTTATTGGAAATTCGGGAAATGCCATCTCGAAGCATGTCACTAATGAGCAATATACAGTAATTCAGTTTGTATTTATATAAAAAGTCACAGAAAACCTCATCTCACTTATTTTCATTTCATTTGAAGCTGCCACAGCACTACATATGGGAATAAGTAATTTGAAAGATTCTAGTTGTATAACTTAAGTATGATTAATTAATCTCTTCTAATAAACCTATCGTTTTTATCCCTTCTAAATTCAATGACACTTGAATGCAGAATGTCAATGACTGGAGGATCTGTTCGCGAAAATATCTATGAAACATATGTGATAAACAATAGTGTAATTATTCAGAGTGCTTACAGTTGATATTTGTATACAAATTTTTTTGATTAGTGTTCTGGAATCATTTTATTCTACCTACTTATTATTGCTTTGAATAGTTTAGAATATTTACGAACACTCCATTCTTTTTTATTATCACTGATAATGGCAAACAGCGAAAAAACTTTCAACTAAATATATTACAAGAGACATTTTCTTGTATCTTGATCGGACAGTTAAAGCGCGTACATCAGGCTACCTCTGCATGAAATCAGATAGTCAAGTTATGTCAAAGTTTATCGATATCTGTCCTTGAGTTCTTCAGGTTGTTCATGTTTCCTGAAAATACCTATAGGTTATTCATAATCAGCAATTAAATTTCTGCCGTGGTTGAATCCGAACCAGCAACCATTGGGTTTCCAGCTCGGTGCTTGACCAACTTAGCCACAAAACTCAACTACTGACCAGATGTTTACCTCACTTCAGCCTCTAAGGCTTTTGTCCGACTGTTTGCTGATTGGACAAAAACAAAAATCTAATCAGCAGTCAGGCCTCGTAGCTTAGTTGGTAAAGCACAGGGCAACTGACCCGGAAGTCAATGGATTGGATCCTACAATAGTCCAGATTTTCATCTTACCTTCAGTCATTACCCAGGATCAGTACAAGTCTACCAAACCACAACCATCTCGGATAGTTAAAATA
Source organism: Heterobilharzia americana (assembly GCA_944470555.2). NCBI lineage: Eukaryota > Metazoa > Platyhelminthes > Trematoda > Strigeidida > Schistosomatidae > Heterobilharzia > Heterobilharzia americana. The sequence goes on along the minus strand of OX104132.1, from coordinate 29,501,229 downwards.
GTAAAAATCAGCTATCTATTTTTCTTCGTGGGACATAACGGGGCTTTTGTACAGTTCAATCCTCCGCAAAGTTTTGATGATTATGCAACTCTATTCAAGTAAAAATTATGTACATTATCTCGAAATGTTTATGTTCAACTACCTACAATTCAACTACATTCAAAACCTAAATGGTATCTGTCATTCAACATTATGCATTTGGTTTTTTTCTGACATTCATGTAACATACTTGACATTAAAAAAACAGCAGTCAGTAAAAAACTATGAATTGGCTACTGAAGGCTCGAGAAAAGTTTTTAGACAAACGATACTAGGGTTTTGATTCTCAAGTCATTGAAATATTGCACCGTTGGAAGCAGATCTGGTTAACTTTATCCAAAATATTCAATGGACAACCAGCTAAAAACAAGAAATTTGAGATTTCCACTAAAAGCTTCAAATTTGAATCGCCACACTAATTTAAAGAGTAGAAGACAATGAGGTAAATAATGACTAAATCAAAGAAAATTGAAATAATAATTTTAGCACGTTCACTAACCCGCTTGCTGATGTAAGACCATATTTTATCAAATGCTGAATAGTTTAAATGACACACAATGGGGTTTGATCAGTCTTTGTTTTGAACATCGTATCCCTTTTATTGATGATTCACCAAAACAGTTTTCTTTATGCAGTAACATATACCATGTATTTCATGGTCTGTCACACAAATCAAAAATATACACGTTCTGTGCCCTGCTTAGAGCCAAAAAAGCTGTTTCACACATAAAGAGCCACTTTCGATAACATAGAGCAATCATTCCGTCACACTGCACAAGATGAACACTAAATGTTATGGCGTTCGTACATCTTCGCTCTTCAATGCTCCTTTTGTGTAATGATTTAGGTGATTATTATGTTGATTACGATCACAAACTGCTTGTACATTGATGGACCTCACACATCTTACAAATGTTTTATTTCCTTTGGCATAACAGTTACCCTTCATACAAAACTAGACAATGGTTCTTTCTTTTGATAACAATAATAATAATCCTCCATTTCCCCTAACAAAATACTGAGTCTCTTCTAACAAGCGAAAAACATTGATGCTCTATCTCCTTATGGAGTAAACTAGCATTTTTTGTCTAATCTTCTTATTGAATAATTTGTTGAATAATAGAATGAAAAACCAACAAAACTTGTTCAGAAACGCTGACATCAGAAGGCATAATAGAGATAAAAGAAAGTGGAAAGAAATTCGCCAAGAAGACGAAACAGTAACACGAATACGATAGGTTTAATGTAGACAACTAACCAGTATTTACATTCAATGTAAAATGACGCTTTGTAGTATGTCATTCATTTCCGCAGTATTTTGATTTGCCAGTGTCAGGTTGGTCCTCAGTATGTTAGGTACCTGATTACCAAAGTTAGTAGAGACTACAAGCTTATGTAATCAAACTGAGCTAGGCAATAAGTTGAACTAGCTAATAGATTCCTCAAGACTTTTGAGTTCTCTATACAATCGTAGGTGTTAGTTGGAATAATTTCCATCTTGAAATCTTCTACTGTTCGACTGGATAGTTGATTGCAGTTGATTACTCTGAACAAGCTTAGTTGGTATAGTGTTGGGCTGGAAAACCATTAGTTGCTGGTTCGAATCCGGCCACGGTCCAAATTTTCATTTCACCTTCTATCATCACCCAGCATCAATACTTATCTACCAAACCGTGGCTCAGTTAATCGAAATCAAAATCTAATAGAATCCAAACCACATTATATTTTGCTATACCTGTCAAAATAACATATTACTAACTTTTTACTTCAGCCAAATGTACTAAGACTTGATGAACGCCAAAGTTCTTAGTAAGACAGCCAGTAAGCCAGTAATCTTTGCTTTAAGTGAATGAATATTATCTGCTGGGAAACTCAGATTTGATAACTATTTCTTGTCAGACAGTTTCTTATTGTACAGTTTTTTTCTTTACTCTGTTGTTAATCTAGAAACGTTTCATGTACCATTCGATTCTGATGAGTGCACGCTAGCTGATCACTGGTGTTAGCAAGACATTCCTAAACAAGGCTCATATTTTTATATAGGTTAATTAGTTATCGAACTTAAATTTTGCAACAGAATATTTGAAGGTGAAACAAATAGCATTCAAGCTGCTATTCTTCATCGATTGATATCATTTGGAGAATCATCGAGAACTTAAACGGTTGCTTCTTCCTAGCTTGGAACTCATACACCCAATCCCTTAAGCCAAATTCAAGACCGTCTGGACTTTTGGGGGGCGTATTGAGCGTTGAGTTATTGTATGGATCCCAGTTTGTCTAAATTTTCCTCTTTCTGCCGATTCACAATCATCACAACCGTCGTCTAATGCGATCGCTGAGTAGTTTTCCTCACAACTGATTTGATTTGCGCCACTGGTCAAAGGTTTCAGAAAACTTCAGAAAATATTACCTTGAAGCATGACGCTAGTGACCACTGTATAGCTGTTCAGTCTGGAAGTTTGTGGGGACACTGTGAAGTGACGGAGGTAGAAAACTGTGAAGCGTTGGGTTTTGACTTTATGGCTCCGTTGTAAGGTGCACGTTGCGAAACCTGAAGGTCCTGGGTTCGACCGCTGGCAAGGTCATGTATGCGAACTCTGGGAGAGTTCTGTATAAGCAAGTAGAGCCTGTTTAGTGCTTCTAGGTTCTAAATGTTTCTCCAACTGATCCCAGTCCCGGATAGATAACAACCTGAAGTCAATAAATTCCCCGTAGATCTTGGAAATGAAAGTGATTTTTATTTAAAAAACGCGGTGAGTAAATGTTGCATAGGATGTAATGATTTTGGTATAAGCTCTGTTTTAACGCTGCATATGTGGAGATAGCATGTTAATCAACGACTTAGCTTTTATTTCGCATTTAGAGTTACATGAGAGGAAGGATGTATTTTTCATATGTACGAGTATTAATATTCCAGTGGGTTCTCAAAAGCTCTGGAGAAAAGCTCGATCAGCTAATTCAACAACGACTCGAATAGTGTATATTTTGTATACTAAACCAAGTTATTTGAAAATATTAACCAAAGGGGAAATTTTACTCACCGCTCCTATGGAAAGCATTTCATCAACACTCATTTATGCAAATTAAGAAATGTCAATCAAAAAATGATTTCCAATAGAGGAGAAATATAGCATTATCAAATGCATACTCCTACTACTGAAGAGAAATCTAAAGAAGCAGGAGAATTGTTTGTTGAGAAGGTATAACTGAGAATGGTTAAAAGACTATGCCTAACAGACAGTTATTTATTTATTAATAATAATACCTTCCACAAGGCTCTTATACTTTATATACTAATTCAGTATTGCATATCTTTTGTGATAGATTCCTTACCAGATGATCATTATCAGCTTCAGTGTTGCTAGATACATACTACTTATTTACATTCTTGTATGTAGCCCTCATTTTACTACCAATGTACAAAAGTTGATAACCAGTGAAGTACCAATCCCCCCGAAAATGCTCACCTTAACAAGGATTTTCATCAACAGACTCATATTCACTAATGAAGTATTTAAAATGACTTAAAAATTCTGTAGTGTAAATAAAAGTTAAGGAGCTTTCTTAACACACATAAAGTCTTGTTTAAAAGATCCTAATAATATGCAGAAAAGTTGGTCAAAAGTGTGACAAGACTGGTAAACAGTCTCTAAACTAAAGAATAGGTCTAATGGAAAACCATATTCTTGTTGTTGTGCAAAACTGCTTTTCATTCTACTGACTACTTTATGCTATGAGTTGAAGCCTGATTTTACCGATTCCCGTGGTTTGTAGTAATCCTTCAATGTTAAATAACTGTGTGGGAAAGTTGAGTTTTCTCTGATAGCATGCCTACAGTAGATCAATTTCAAGGTTCTGTCATCGTTAAGTGACGCTTTCTCCTGGTGAATGGAACAAAACGTTTGATCGTTTTGTCAGTGATTTAGTTTTGCTTATAACTAAGAGTATCTAACGTTTCAATTCCATTCTGATTTTGCAGTTATCTGACATTTATCCTAAGTAGCTAGTTAAACACTTTATTGTCTACACCTGATACTTTGCTGGACTATAAGTGAATAATGGGTAAGCTTATTTAAGTTTCAGCGCACTGTCATTTTTTTCAGTGGAACCTTGCAGCCGGTTTTGTTTGTTTTAAAACATGGCTGAATGGATGAATTCGTCTATCATCTCACCTTTCTTCTCCATTACTGAATGCGTTTAGATTAATGATCTAGGGTATTGTCAACCGCCACAGAACTCTCACTTATTCAAATTAGACTTACATCATTCAGCTGTGTAAACTGAGATTTCTCAACTAACTAATAACTAACCAGTAGCAATATGTGATGTTCTTTGAATTGTGTGCCACTTACATCACTCTTGTTGACCGGAATAATAAGCTAACATGTTGCATAAATGATGCAGCATTTTGTTAGTTACAATTGATGTGCCATAAGAGTAACAGTAAATGAAGCATAGGATGTACACCTTTACATTTCATCAATATCATACAAGGATTGTTTTTAGGTGTTTACGTTGAAAAATATTATTTATTGATATAGGTTTATTAAAGTCAAATAGTTATTTTCGTTAAATTTTATCCACTCATTCTTTAAAAACCGCTTCATATCATGTTTTACCGTGTTTGCTAAATCTCAGTTTTGAAGTTAATCGTTTACAGATTTATACTATTATTAACCTGACATCGTTGTGGAGTGAGCGTGATGTCTTCCTTCCAAGACAACACACACACACATTTATGCATACGGACGAAAAGCAGAAATCGAATTAACCCAGGCTAAATAAAAAGCTATCTATCATAAATGTCATATTCGATTAACTGACTGTGAAATCTGTTCCACAGTCGAGAAAATGTTCTCAGAAATTAGTAAAGAGGACAAAAGGCATAGAAGAGGTAGTAGACAAATTGTTTAAATCCAGTCAAGAATATGTAAAAAAAACCAATTTAATACAATAAATAAACTGACTTCTATTTTTACACAGTGTAGATTACCTAAATTCTCTCCACAAGTTTCATATTCTAAACCCACTTGTGGTAATAAAGCTGTGAAGGTATTTTGTCCAGTTTCACCCCTGTCACCATTATCAACATTCTGATTGTTTGTATGGTGTAGTATATTGATGTGTGAAGATGATTGTGTCAGCGTTGATCGAAGATTATTCGGGCATAAGCATCCAATTGATGAATCTGTACTTTGTTCATTCATTGTATAACATTTTCCGTTTGAGTGAATACACGAATCACAATTGGAGTGATTTTCTTCCAGCTGATGGACTAAAATTGGTAGTGAAGGGCATAAAAAACGTCAGCTCATACCAATTCTCATTTCAGTATACAAAATAGGTGGATGAAAAAATATCTTAGGTCTTTTAGTTATATAAAACGCAAAATGGCCACCACGTAAATTCATAAGCTAGTTTTATTATCTAGCAAAGGCCAGTGTATGATCTGATGGAATAAACGTATTCACTAAGGTTATGTGTTCATATTAAATCAATTGTTATCTTCTCCAAACAAGGAAGTAGTAAAGTTTTACTTGACCAGTAAATGTAGTGTAGTGCCATGAATTTTACTTCCTAGCAGATATGTTTATTTTTAGGAAAAAACACCTGACTGAAAAAGTAATCGTAAAACTTTTCCTAAGACATTCTTTACGATGCAATAAGTTTCTTGCCCATAAAACATTATTTACTTATACAAAAATTTACGGCTAAGCAACCAAAAGTTTGGCCTTATCTCCTGGTTTAGACTAGGGATTTATGTACATATATATATATATATATATTTATATATATATAACCATAGTTTAAAGTGTAGTCTCTAGTATTTTTAGTATGTTCTTGAAATGAGTAGAATACAAAAGGAAACAGTTTGTATATCACCACCTTGTCAAAAACAGAAATTTGATTACTTCCTACCAGCAGTATCCAAGAATCAAGACATTTCTTGCGCGTTTTTAAACATTTAATTCAGTCTCTATTATAATGGTTATTTCATGTGTGTACTTACTTCTCAATGAGTCCTTTCATAGATCAAAAAATCGGATTTCAATATAACTTAACTCTAGTCAACTTATCAAACAAATGTTTAGGTTAAAGCCAAGGCGTCAACTGCTGAGGAGTTCCGTAAAAAGAACGAAACCGCTGTCCAGTGTCCTCCTTACTTTTCATTCCTTCTCTAACAGCGTCTGTCTTTAAGACTTAAATTAAGGCTAACCAGAAACTGGTGACTGCCAAAACAAATTGCACAACGGAATCACCATTGACAGGTTTCTGAATACGGCACACCGTAGATATCACTTTGATTAGCTCAGCTATCCTACTTGAGCTTTGAAGTTGTCTGCTATTATGACAACATTTAAAAGTTTCACTTAGGTAGAAAAACAATTTTTGGGGGAACCCATTCTTTGGACCATCCAAACTACAATTATTTAGCACTTAGGCAGAGGATGGTAATAGGAATTGGTAAGTTCTGTGGTCTTTTCCAATTGAAACAGAACCAATCAGTCAGAAACCAACCAGGTGGCTGTCGACTTGAATACGCTAAAGTTCTCTTTCTGATGTATAACCTGCTGTTAACAAGGAAGTTCAGGTAATGTAGCAAGCAAAAGTAGGGAAGGTAAGCTTTGTTTTCATTTTGGGTTTTGTATGTTGCTGGAAGCGTATTGGTGGTTGATAGTACCTAGCTACCTGTAAAATTTCTACATACAAGATAAATAAATAAGTTTTATTTCACTTATACCGTTCTAGATGATGGTAGGATGGAGCATAGTATGTTTTTTTGGGGAAAGATCTCTTTTTACCATTCTTCACACAAGGATATAATAATCGGCATAGTACTTCCGGTTATTCACGGAAAACACTTCGCATCATTTACATTCCTGTCTAACTAGCAATACAATTTCGACCTTGGACAACTATCATAACGTAGTCATTTACACTACGGTGGTAGCTGCTTATTGTCTTACCACTATCCCACAGACCTCTGTAGCATTGTTGGACCTCGTAGCAGAATAGCTCTTCGAGTAATCATGACACAGAAGTTTTATTGCTACATCATGGTTGCAGATTTTAGTTGATAGTTACGGAGAAGGAGCACATGGTTAGTCTTTGAAATAACCTTATTTAAGCATATTTTTGAAGAAAACTTGTCCACCAATTCATTCAAGGAGTTTTTCGCTATATTTTCAAGGAAATGTGTCTTTATATTTTTAGTTGATGCAATCAATGACAGTCTTCAGTCTGAATTTCTAGCTCACTACTACTTTTCAGTAAAAAATTGTGAAGAAATACTTAAAAACTACAGGCCACTGGAGTTGAAATTCTAACTGACCCTTTATAAAACAGTCAGCGTTTTAAACAATTCCTCTTATGAAAAGTAAAACTTTAGGTACACACTTGCAATTTTCCCTACTCTCGAAGTTTGAGGGCATTAATGTCTATTTCAGTCGTTACTGTTTTCTGCTCGATTCCTACAATAGATCGTATTTATAAGGTAACGTATATGAGTAATGATTCTTGTATAACACTAACTATTGAAGTCTTATTTATTCCTATTTACCTAAATGAGATGAATGTTTCAATAATATTCACTTTGAGAACTATCCGACTCGCTATTGTTTGATTGTTTACTCATGAAAGCACTTTCCGAGTTTGTAAGTATCCTCTTTGTACTTTTCACTGTTCCTGTAGCTGCAAAAAAACCACCAAAAGTGGATTTATTCCTGACCATTAAGTGCTAAAATAAAAAAGATTTATCACAAAGTGGTGTACAGTTGGTATTTATTACGATTTCTCTTGATCATTGTTCATTCGGCACAAAAAGTGTTTTCCCAAGACAAAAACTGTAAGTTGACAAATTAAGTTATTTAGGGAAAATATTTCTATCCAAAAAGTCATACATCAGAAACGGTTTTAAATTTTCTCACAATTTGACAATGTATACGTCACTTACAGCATTCATAATAATTCAAATGTTTTTGGTACACTGGTATATACCCAGAAATACACTGACATGAAAACCGAATAAGGTCAGATCCTCCTTCCATTTTTACACAATGAGCATTCCTTGCTCGACAGAGTAAGTCGATATGGTTACAGTATTCCCATATATCAACTAAAAATTTAAAAAGTTAAAAGTTCGTGTATAGTACTAGAAAATATTTTGCATAATGAAAAGTAAACTCTTAAAGAAAATACCAGAACATGTGAAATTCATGTAATGTGTTTTCATATATTTGATCTGTACAACCATTTTAGAAATTACACTTACACATCTCTACTGACCAAATAGTTATGATTTATTGTAAATTGAGGAATATGGAGGTGACAAGTTGAGAGAATTGAAAATGATGAATTTATAAATTAATTGATACTCTGCACCTTAAAATGATTTAAATTAACCTAATAAACACGTGACGATTTACTGCCAAGAATCAACATAGGTAATTAGATTTCAACCTGAGAAGTCCGTAAGCAGCTTAAATAAGTTATGTTATTTCTGCGCTTAATGACAAGTTGGCGGTGAACATGTTCAGTAGACAATAAAAATATATTAAGTCCATGAATAAAACCAACGACAGATACCTTTTTTATGTTACTTTCAGTTGTGTATTGCAATTTACGTGTAACTGCCGAAACGGGTTCACTGGGAGAACAGACGTAAAGTCATATCTTCGATCCTCTGAGCACATTTCGAAGAGCCTACGGCGGAGAAGAATTACACTCTGAATAGCGCGGTTACTCGGCATCTGAATGGTACTAGACATAAAGCAGATATCAGTTTCTTCTGAAGTTTACCCAGTCCATAGCTATTGAAAGCCTTAAATGTGAATTATAGGTTCGAAAAGAAACTATAATCTGCACCTGTCTATCTCAGTAACCCTTCACGGCTGTATCAAACTTAGATGTCTACTATATGCTTGTTTAGTTGCATCAGCTGTTGGTCATATGAAATGTTTTTAACTAACCGAGTTTAACTCACAAAAGTTTGCATATTTCGCTTATTGATCGCATGACATACTTGCCTAATCTTATGATTTTAAGTCCCTCAATATTTGACTGCTGCTCTTATCGTCATCTTCATTCGAGTGTCTTTAAAGGCCACACTAGCAATCGGTGAGATGACCAATCAGGTTTCCCTGTTTCATCTGAAAAAGCACTTTTCCATAAAATAAAGGAATGTCATTGGCTTTCTTATCAGTTGTTAGGGTAGCCTTTAGAGTCACCCTTTTATTCTAGAAACTCTTACTGGACTACGCACATAACTGTGAAAATTCGTTAACTTTTTTTCCTTGAAGAAGCTCGGACCAGACTTCCATGCGAAACTTTGGAATTATTTGATTTCAAACCCACTGTGACTTACACAAGTACAATCTATATTTAATGTCACTTATTAACCTTCCTTGAATTAGCCGCTGTGATTGACCTTTAGTCTATGACGATTCCTATGCCTCACAACCACTGACCAATGTTCTGTTTTTTTCAGTGAATTAACCGAAGTATGTTAAATCTTCAGTAAAACTATATATTTTTATATTCTTGGTTCTAAGTCTTTAACAAGACACTACCAAAATAAATTGGATTAGTTGATTCATGCTGCAACTGTGGTTCTTCGTTTTTTCAAATTCATGAGGTGGAATTCGTAAGTGAAATCTTGTGAAATTGTAACAAGATATTGTACAACTTTCTATTAGTTAAGTTCGGTGTATCTAGATAGGGTGAATGTTGAATGCTCGTGTGAATTTATATAATATCGTGGTGGTTAGAAGCTCTTATCCTATCAGCGTGTGCTCAAACTTACCATCTAAGCTACTGAAGATATAACCAATCACCGCAATACTAAAATGTGTGAAGTGAAATCCAAATTTATGTGAAAAATGATTTACGCTTTGTTCCATTTGATCTAAGTTCATTGGAATCATACATTAGTATTGATCAGTATTAGGCTGCAAAACTACTGCCAAGTTACTGAAACCACTTTATTATTACTTTAACAAAAATGTAAAATGTAATATTCATCCAAGAAACAACAGAGAATCTAATGTTCGGGGCAAATGGGATGCTCAACTCTAAAACCCTATGTCACTAGGTAAACTGCAATAGTAAACAAGGATGATGTATATAGGAGGTGTATTGTCATTGTCTGTAAAAAGATGTAGTCAGTTGTATTCTTAAACCTGTTCGCTTCAAGTTGATTGTGTACAAGATAAAAGGCCTCTAATTATGGGAGCGATTACATTACTGAGTGAAATAAGCTCCTTGTAATTATAATTTTACATGTGTATGTGACACACCCAATGTTTAAATTTCATGATAATTCAATAGTTATAAAATACACATGCCTACTTTTTATGTAAAAACACCAATTCGACACTGAAAAGACTAATAGTGAATACATTACACTTTGGAAGGAGACATTCTCAAAAGTGAGGTATTTACAGTCTGTTACTGTTTCATTAATTTTTAGTTTTCAAAAAAGCCTGAGGACAAATAATACTTTACTCAGGAAAGAAAGAAAACGGAAATTTACCTCTCCCATTCCTAAAAGTCTTGTTGTTGTGTTACTTAGTGAAAACGAGAATTTTAAGTTAGTTTGTCGACCTCGTAAATAATGTGTGTAGTGAGTGAAAACCAGGTAGTGACGTAATCGCATGAAAATGACTTAGAGTGTAAGCCGTTTATCATCAAGCATTCAAGATTGTTGGGTTTTTTCAAAACAATAAACTAAAAATCGTCTACTTGCTAAATGACTATTAAAACACCTTGAAATACTTGCTAATAATTTGTAAGTCCTTTGAAAGACAAATCAACAAACCTGCTTGTAAAATGATTCTTTTGCACTGACAAACAGTTATTTCGAGAGAATCAGTTGAATGTCTATATGTCACTCTTTGGTTATTCACAGTGTTACTTTTTAACATTCATACACCCATTTTTTCAGGTTCTTTCTTATTATTGATAACTGTTTGATGCAGTTAACTGGAGTTTAACATTGTTGTGATACGCCTCTCAGAGGATTTGTTCCTCAGGTGTTTGTACAACTTTTGACGAATTCACACTTTTTTCTGAACTGTTTGTAGCAAGTAAAGGCAGCTACAGCACAATCTCAGATTTTAACCAGCTGCTTCACGTTAGCCAGCAAGCACTACAGTATGCGCGAAGAAATTATAATCATATCAAAAATGCATTACAAATTCCCTGTTTACCTTACCTATTGTCTTAAAGGTGTTTTAGATTTAAAAGGAGAAGTGGAAGACCAAAACGTGGATATATAGCATATGGAAATTGAGCTTCATGACGTCAAAAGCTACTTTGACTGATCTAAGCATCTGTTTCAAAGATTGTACGAACTGGAATTGTATCACGTAGCTTTCTAGCTAAAAGACACTGAGTGGCCAACACACTACTATCAGCAGCCGTGAAATGATCGTATTCTTTACACAGAACTTAGCATCTAAGAGCAGATGGTGTTTTATTCCAGAATTTTCGTCTGGTATTTGCAAAAGTATATTTCGGGGGGGGGGTTTAAAGTTCATATTGATGGTAGACATGATAATTTAAAGTGAAAATTTAGAACGCATGTTCTCTTGGAAGTAATGGTTCAAAACTATGAGATTCCAGACTGTCTATAATAATGTGGCTGCCATAGGTGATTTGGACTGAATATGATTATCAAATGCTATCTAGTCAAATACAGCTTTTAAAAGAATTGGAATGAGACCTGTAAGCTTTATAAATGTCAAACTTTTCTACATTTTTCATTTAATTGAGTCTTGAAAGCCCATTAATTGTCTTGTTGTGAGTTTGCTGTAGTTGCTGAAATCTAGATCAGAGAATATTATCTGCAGAAGCTACTAAGAGGTTATGGTATGAAGATGAAATGCAAGCTTAACGAGTTGATATCAGGGCAGTTTTGAGTCGGCATGGAGCCATTAAAACAACAGAATGTTTGCCGCCCATTTCATTTTCATCTCGGATACTCAATAAGTGAACACTTAACTTTTCACAAACACTCTGATTGAGTGGAAATCATTATTACTCACTAGTGAATTATTTTGATACAAATTTGCCTGAATTCTAATGGGAAACTATTACTTCAGCCACTATCAATATAAGAACATACATATTGATGTTACTAAGTGACAGTCATCATGCGCTGCTCATAGGTAGGAGTTTGAAGACAAGAATTACCTGATCTCAAGTGAGTGACTAAGTTAAATTATGGTAGTCATGATAATTGACTGTTCCAAACCCTCTACTGCAGCGGACTATATATTCCTGGAGCATCTCTCCGGTGCACTTTGATTTAAAGTGTTTATTTAAGTTGTAACAATCTGTAATAAACACCCTACCGAGTAAATCAGTATCCATGAATCTCTCACTTATTTAAACATTTGTCAGATATTCCAGTACCAACGAGCAGCACGCAACATTGGACCCTGATGTGAATAGATGTGTGCATTTCAGTCACTATAGTTCCCGTTTTGACCATCAAGGAAGTGTGCGTATATTCAACCCTTTGCAATAACACAACTGAAGACCTATGCATTAGATAATATATTACTCCGGACTAATTTTTGTTCACTAAATGTCACTAACCTCTGGTGAGAATCGCTTGGAAGTTAAAAAATAATGAGATGAATGGAAAATGATACCAATTAAATGCTGGACATACTCACCTAGCATAGCTTTGCAAAAATACCATTGTGGGAATGATTGTGATTGCTGTTGTGACAACGCAGACATTTTAATATCAACATTCGCTTCAGGATTAAAGTTTCGCCGATGATGCTTTTTTGAATGATTGTGATTTGCCTTAATCGAATCCATAATCGGGACTGAAGCCAACATACCAGTATTATGTGGACAGCTACATCCATAATTTTCTACACTAAAATATATCGGTGAAGAAATACATCAGCATAAATTGGCAACTAAGTGAGGTTATCCTAAGCTCTTTGATTAAAGTATAGCATAATGAAAAGTGAGATCATCTACAAAACCTTTACTTATTATAATCTAAACCAAGAATAGTAATCATTATTTACACATGGTATGTTAAAGGCAATGGAACTTTTTTCACGTTAGTTGTATGAGGTAGAGTGTAACCAAAGCAAGAAGAAGAGAGGAATAAAACAAACATATTTGGGAAACGAAGCAACCCTACTTGTTCTGATTTCAATGAATCACAGAAATATTTGCATCTTCTCCAATTCAGAGCATATCCTAAGAAATGGCCAGTTTTTTCACTCGAACATCGTACTGTACTAAAGCTAATTATTGAAGGCATACGTTTCAAAATGAAGTATCTAAATGAATGACAAGTTTAAGAGAGATTTTTTCACATAATTTGAAAATCCCTTATAAGTTTTGTTCATTCCTCATCTGAATGTGTATTTTCTCAAACATTAAGAAACAAAAAGAGCTGGTGTTTTCCTCAAATAACTGAGACTTTTGAAGACCGTTGTAAACGTACGTTCAAACGAAGTGTACTTCATAAGGTTACAAATAATAATCAAAGATTATGTATCAGATATCACTGTCGGACTAATTTGTGCATCTTAAAGAGGTTCTTGATTGTAACAATGTTTTTTCATTTATCAGGTAATGGAAGTTGACGTTCTCGATGATTCTGAGGCACCACTTGGTGTTCACATTTTTCAATATTTCTGATGGACTTGGCTTATTATAAGCAAGTGAATGGAATTGTACTGGGTTCACTTTTAGTCCCATCGCCCACAAGCTTCTTTCCCAACCACTAGAATGAACCATTGAAAAATATCATCAGCAAGTTAGAAAAGCATATTCGATACGTTTGTGGAATAATTATCACCGATAACAATGTGAATAAGAACTAATTGCCAAAAGACCTTAACACCGCACACTTTCTAGTGGGGAAAAACAACAAGGTGTATTTCATTGGTATTTTCTGAAGCGAATGAGATTGTTGACCCTGCATGCGGTGCGCAAGAAGCATTTCTGATAAGTCTACATACTTCATTTTCATGCCTATACAGTACATAAAGAGTCGAATGAAATGTTTGACAATCGTCGCAAAGAACATCCGCTCTGACGACACGTTAGAGAGTGAGTTAAAATGCATACTGAAACAGGCTACAGTCGTCATCTTGGAGAAATGTGTATGACAAAGTAAATGGAAACCTAGAGGTGGGAACTTTTGAAAGAAGGTGCCACTCACAAAACTACGATTTAACACAGAAAATAGACGACAGTCAAAAACGTTTTATGCAGTTATTCTCTCTCTGTCATTTTCTAGCCAATGAACTACTTTATGCCAAACGAAAAACAAGTTATCGAGTTTCCTCACTCTTATGTATTTTCATCAGTTTAATTACTTCAATGGTGACAGTAATACTGAAGCAACCAACATGACACGGAACATTTACATTCTTGGTTGGGGGAAAGGCAAGTGCATCTGGTTGAAAGTGGTCACAGAGTGAGCAAAATGAAAAAGTCAGGACTGATTTACCGCATCTTATTAAACTTTTCCGATGGAGTTGGAACTTTTACACAGAGTTGAGTTTACTGAAACAGTCTGAAACTTTATATTCAAATGAGATTTCTGCTGCTCTTATTTCTTCCTTGACCAAGGAAAGACCTAATGAGTGACTCGATCCTTTAGTGTTGCTAAACCTTATTGCGCTTCTCTATGTTCCGACTTTCTTTATGTGCATGAACAGCTGCCAACATTTTGATGCCATCCTCAACATTAGTTCTGTCATTTATACTACCAATATTTTTCCAAATTTAATGCGCGTAGCCGTCACTCTTTTTATCGTTGACCGATAAACCACCTTGAATGCTTTATAGTTTACTCATATGTGAACGGCTGTGTTTATTAGAAAAAAGCTTTAGGAGAGCTAACTGACTGTTATACCATCAACTGACTTATCTTGTTGTAATATTCTAAATCAAAGGTTTTGATATTTTGACAGACTATTGCTGGCTTTTTGGATCAGTTTTATGATGAATGACATGGAGTTTCCAGTAATGACCAAACCGTTAGTTGAAGGTTTCATCCCTTTTCCATTCGAATCATCAATGTACTTTGAGTCTTTTTCAATTTTCTTAGAATTAGCTGTACATAATTTCTATTTCATTCCGGCAAACTCTTAAATAATGAAATAATTAGGTTTCAGTTTTAATAGTTCTTAAGCAAAATAGATTGTAGTTAGTCAGCCATTTACTATCGAATCTTACAACCAAAGTAAAACGCAAGTGAAACGAATTTTATACCATATCATGAGAGAGAGAGCTAGTAAGCCTTTATACTGGGTGATGATTGAAGGTGAATAGAAAATTTGGACCGCAGCCGGATGCTAACCAGTGACAACCGAATTTGCAGCCTGTTGCTGTACAAACTGAGCTTCGAGGTTCGACCACTGAGCAGATTTTTATTTCAATTTAATCATTAAGAATTTGCTTGACTAACATGTAGATTCGTGATGCGTTACTGCAGCTCGATCGTAGTCATACTGGCTGCCCAGCCAGGATGTTTCATTCCAATCCAGATCTTACTAAAGTGAAGAAGGAGAGCATCATATTGATCGTCATTTTGACCATATGAGATAGTCTTGGTTTGGCAGATTAGTATTAATACTAGGTAATGATTAAAGTTCTGACTGGGCAGCCAGTTTGAGTGGGATTAGGCGGTAGTGCATAATTTAGCACTACATTTTACAAGCTGAAATGAAGCTAAGAGGTATCATGAACATTGGAAAAATAACAAATAATAACATTGTCATCTTGTATGAACTGTTTACTGTAAACTCTTCTATGTTCATGTAATGATGCATCTCTGCATCACTTACCTCATAAGTATTTACTGTTTCGCGTATTTGTAAAGTAAGAAGGTGAATGTTGGAAACGACCATGTAAATCATCTCCTTGTGCATAGAATTTTCAGTGAGCAAGGTGCTAACTGAAGTAAAATTTTCACAAAATGTACTGAGGTTGAAGATTGTACGATCAAAGTAAGTGATCTCATTTGAACTCTCATCATTGTTATCCTTAATAATAATTGACGATTACATTTCTAAGATGTGAAGCAGATACGTGATAATTTGCACAGGCCTTTTTTGTTAAAGAGGTGACTCCCACAAGGTAACGAAAAATCACAAATTTATTTCTCTAGCTTATTGGGGTTTTATAATGATACTTATTTCCTTTATTATCAATCTAACAAATGTTCAGCCTATTTATCTCACAAATTTTGATCCTGAAGTTTATAAAACCCAAGTTTTATGTTTGCTTTCATTCACCATTTAAGTGTATATTTAGTATAGCAAGTGTAGATCCTCTTCCGTGAACTCAAATTAGTGCATTAACGGTACGTCACTAAGGAGATTTCCGACTCGGCTATTTAAAATCGGTATATGCGATCTTTAGGCATTACCAGAACAATATGGCTCTGATTTATAATCATTCATATCTCAGATGTAAAAAACTTAAAAAATAAGTCAAGTAAAATTTCATCGCATAAAACCTGATCTGCGTTCGTGAATCATTTTTAAGTCTATATTTTGCAAAGCTTTAAGGTTACAGAGCAACTTTGCTCAGTTAGTACAAGTGACAGTTAGTCTTTTATAACAAATTTCTCCTCATTATTTCATAAACAGAAAATAATCTGATTACTTACTCGTAATAAAAAAACTAGATAACTTCAGCTAAGTGCTTGTTGCTTAACATATTGACAAGATAGTATGTAAAACGTTTAATGGGATAAAGAAAATGAAAATGATAAAAAGGTTATGATCAATATTCACTTACTTTTCGGTATATTCTGGAAATTGTTTAAATAATGTATCTATTGGACTGATAAATGGAACTAGGTCATGATTTTTATATTCATAACGCCTATAGCGGTTCATCGCCATTGTGTTAGTTATCTGAGAAGGATAATGATAACAAACTCCATTGACCTGTCGACATTTTAAACAAAATTGGTTTTGATTGTTCTCTGCTGATTGCCCTTCAAATAATTCAACCACAAAATGATTAAAAAAACGACTGTAAACAATTTTTTATGATTATAGGATACTAACCAATCAATCTAAAGGAAGATTTAAAACACTGTATGCGAAATTGTACACCAGCAATTTAACAAAGTACTTCATTTTCCATGACACCTCTGGATATAAGACAAGTTTTGTATCATTACCTTGACATATGGTTCCATGTCCTGGCAACATAATGAAGTCAGTGAATAACTTTCTAGCTATAAGGCTAAACGATTATGCCTAACCTAGTATCTTTGGAAGAGAAATTCGAAGATAGTATTTGTCAAAACAATACCCATATGAAACAGTCGCTTTCTATGGTAATTAGGTTGAAAGTAGTAGATGTATGGAAATATCTCCAATCTTGTGTAGGTGAGCAATGAATAAGTAAGAAATATGGATGATTGAAGAGTAAAACAAGAGTGAAATAAATTTGACTTGCAGATAGTTCACGAAGAACAAATTGAAGTGTTGACATTGATGTTATGAGGTGAGTACCAAACATCTACAGAGCAATTCCATACCATCAGTGAGTCCATAAATTGTAAGTAGTATATGACTAGACCAGACACAGTTTATATCGATGACGTTTAGTAAGCACCACGGTGAAGTTTTGCAAAGCATTTCAAGTGAAGGTGAATCTAGAAAACTGGAGAATTTTATTTTAAGGTGAACTTAGTACTGCTTTATCGGTAGGTTTCTTTGAGTAATTTCGAGAGAAAAGTGTTTTACAGTTATGAAACATGACTGGTGTTACCAGAAATAGGAAATCTAAACTGATTTCTACGAAAAGATACTAAGTGATGATTGAAGGTGCAGTAAAAACTCAGACCAACCTTCTCATGCAACCGAATGAGCTCCTATAAAATCTACAGTACTGGATTTATGGCGTCGTACAAACCCTCATTTTAATTGTAGTCTTTTGTAACATAAACTCTAATTGTTCCCATATTTACGTAGTAATTAAATACTGTTGTTTGAGGTTTTAGGGGATTTCATCTTTAAGGTAGTATACATCATGAAGTGAAATCAGTTGAAGAACAAACGACAGTTATGTTAAGTGGAAAATTTAATGAAGTAAGAAACTGTAGGTTGCTGAACTTCGACTCACTGGCTGAATGGTTAACGCGTTTCCCTCAGAACCTAAAGTTTCTGGGTTTGGATTCTGGCAGGGTTTGGGTAAGAATTTAAATATTGTTTATTTATTCTGTATCTAAATTTACTCATTTTTGGAAGTATTTAATTTACACATTTTACTGACTGTGTTACAACCACTTCATTCGTTAGTTTTACATTAATTTCACAACTTTTGCCTGATTACCCAGTTACGTACCCCTACGATATGGATTTTAAAGTATACCACTTGCAAATTTTGCGATTTCATGGATTACTGTGTTTACATGAATTACATTTTCATCGATCAACACCACATTATTAGACTCTGTTGTATAGAAGTTTATATCTACAGATTGAGTCTGACATGAGTTCAACAAAGTTTCTACTGGTGAAAATCAAGCATTTAGTTAATGCTCTCATAAAAATTTAACAGGATGTGAAACTCTAGCAATGCGTGTATTGAGACTTATTCTCATTATAAACCGAAATCAAGCCAGTCGAATTCAGGTTGTCTTTATAAGTCGAATCGCACATGTTTTTTATACAAAGGATAAAATTTTCACCTGTCATGCAATACTTTCTCTGTCTAAACTATGCATACTGCACGATATCTTCACAGCTGCATAAACTTATATTTTAACTAAACTTAACTGCATCGTGTGGTTTTGACTCTTAAAAAACCCCCTGTACACAAAAATGTACAATGACAAATGAATACTAACAGAAATTAACAAACCTCAGTAATCCCTGTTTACTTTCATTGTAAACTATTGTTAAAAGTAAAAGATAGTCATGCAATAAATAATATTTGTAATTGAAGACATAAGATCATGTACTGAGTTTTGAATTACATCAGATATCAAGATACATATATCACGACTCAAAACTAATTCATTGTTTAAAACACCTGTTTTGTATATTTATTATCACAGAAACCAAAGGGCTGATAAATTCAACTCCACTAAAGTATACATGATTTATTAACAGTCTCAAGTTATGTAAAGTGTACACGGAAATTGTCTAGGTAAAGCATAACACATTCCACTAAATATTCAGATTTGGATGATGTGTCTCATGAAGTTTGCGCAAAACTTTATCCTGTATATTTCTTTTTTGGGTATTTTTCACCTACGAATTGACGAGTAAACAAAACGATTTACATTGAGTTTAACGGATAGCCAATGAATGTAAACTAATGTTGTACATTAAGCAGCGGAAATGATTGGAGTCAAATGACGAATTAAAACATCATCCATAAATCTCATTTATCTGAAGCCAGGGTTGCAGTTAACGTGAACAAAGGATTTATATCCCCTGACTACTTATACTTCAACTTGAGCCGTTTTATTGATCTTGACAGCCATGAAGCGCATTTATTGTAACTCCGTATCTTAAGCTCTTTCCCAGATAATGAATTTTTTACATAAACTAAAAGTTGTTCGAGTTTATATGGTAGTCCAAACTGAGATCTCTACTTACAAATGTATTTGGTATAAAGCATGCTTATAGTGCTCTTCAGTAGGTAGGGCATTTCATACTACTTAAGACTGGATTGTCAACTTTCTTCCACATGCGGTAAAGATTAACGAATGCCCGTTCAGCAGTGTTCTGTGTGCCGAATTCGACAAAAAAGCTATGAAACATCACTTTCGATCACCATTGATCGTTACCTACACAATACATCTGTAAAGCACTACTCTGAGAAATGTGGTCTTTGAATACACACAAAATCTTAGGTGTGACAATAATTCAGTTTTGATCTATTATAGTCGTCATCACGTGTTCAAAGTATTTCCGATTTTCAGCAAAAAGTGACTAAGCGGATTTAATTGATCCATTCTCTGATGATATAATTAAAAGGCATATCTATTTTCAATACACATTGTCCAGTCAGGATCTGCACTTCATTGGTTTCAACTGAAATGATTACAAATAAGGTTTCAAACAATAAAAGGAACGTCCGTAAAACACCAAAAGACATTGAGCTATCCAGAAAAAGAACTCGTGAGAATACGGTTGTCAACATATCATTTGTGCATGGACAACGATACGAAAGTAACGACTGAACAGGGGTAATAACCAGGGAAGTTACAGGTGTCATACTAAGGAGTTGTCGCTCTTTTACAAAAACGCCTGATCACAACTTGAAGTATACCAAAAAAGACTTCAGTACAACTACTACTTGTACCAACTTACAAATATGTAATCTGGTGGGTATACGGCAAGTATCGGCAGAAAGTGACTTATGCTTGTCTCTCATATAGTGATGAATTTGAGTCAAGGAAGTATACTTCATCCAGCAGCTCAGTAGGTCGTTAAAATGACACAGGTCATCTAATGAACTCACCGGTTGATTCCTTGACCATCAACAAAAGGGTCATACTTTGGGTAGTTCTAAGAAATGCTAAGATATCAAGTCTCCAAGTAGTTAACCTCCATTAGGTTCGTCGAGAATGACTTTTGTTAAGGAATAAATGTATCATTATTTTCGAAGCATCAAATTCTAAGTTAACTTTTCTCTGTGCTTTAATTTGCTGTGTATCATTATTATTCACCTTGCAAATTTTTGAATTTGTTTTGATATCAAACCGGCATTCATTACAGACTGAAATCAGTTGGAGAACCACTTGAAATCTGAGAGAACTGAAAAGCGGTTTTGTACCAGTAGGAGACACACCGTTGGAGTTCGAAACCAGGAATGTCAGGTTTTGTAGCAAACACGTCACCACTGAGTCACTTGGCTGTAGACATGCACTGCTGAACAGTTGCATAGAAGTAGAAAATAGGTGTCCAGTGCCTACAGCTCTCTGGTGGTGCTCCAGCTGATAAAGACTGCTTTGAAAGATAGTTATTGTTGTTGTCATGGCCCAGTGGCAGTCGTCATTTCTCTTATCATAATCATTTATCTGGTCCATACATACATTTATTTGACAAAACTGTTTATTTTAATACGAAACCATCTCGTCACATTTTAGCCACATTGAAAGGTTTACCTCATTCTTTTGTCCGAGTGTAGGTTATTGATGATATTGCTAATATTCGATAACTGCTGTTCCAAGAAAGTGTATGTATATCAGTTCTCAGACTCCAGATTGTTTGCAATTAGTGGAGATCAAAGGAGAAAAATTAATTTGTCTTCCTCAACTGTGTCTTGTTTTTAGTACGAACAAGAAAAAAAGGAATGTAGTTTCTCCTGAGAGGTTCCACTGATCTGTGTGTTTAAGGACAAGAAATATAGATCAAAGGGCTTCAACAGACCGGTTTTAACTAATTCCTTGGAGTACTAGACAGATGTTCAGTTAAATTCATTGTCAAAAAATTGGTAGGAAATAAACTTCAAAACAACTCACGAAAACTTCAAATTCATCAACCTCAAAGCACTAGAATTTATTTTTCCTAAAACAAGAGACATGCAAGTTCTACTTATAGTATAAAAGTTAAGTTTCATAGCTTTTCAGTAAGAAAAGATGATTTCATTTCCTTGTAGCAACATTGGACTTTTCTTCAAATCTGAACATCCTAAGAATACGAGATTCAGTTTACTTCAATATATACTATATCAAATGAAGTATGTCTCGTGAAAAAGAACATTATCATTTTGAGGAAAACTGATTTAAAGCTTCTTTTTGGTATAAAGGTTTTTATTTTATAAAAATATCCATCAGTTTTAGTACAACTCAGGGTGTGAAGTCCTCACTTATTGGTCGATGAGATGAAAGTCACCTATTTGAATTAATTAACATGAACACACAAATAATTGAACTGAAGCCTGAAAACACTTTTTATATCAGTTTTAAAAAAGCTAAACTTAAAATGAAATTCCACTCTTATAAATCATTATTTGTGTGATGAGTTTCTACTATCACAGAAATGCTAGGAAGATGCTCATTTAACTCGTACTAAAAGCCTACTTTAATCGAAGACTAAGGACTCCTTCTTTCATATCAGGTACCTTTACTGAGGAAATCACCACACCAGTGTAAATGCCTAACTTACTAATTGCCTTAGTACATGCTATGAAATAAAAAAAGCGTTTCGCGTTATCTATATAAATGCTTAAAGTATTCAGAAGTATAAGAGATTCTGTACATCTATTTCCCCTCCCCTTGGCATTCACAATGTAGTAAAGGAGAAAATTTGGTCGTGAGTGCTGCTTGTAACCACACAGAAATAGAAATGCAGACCCTTTTTCAAACGTGACTAAGCAATAGTGTCTTGATTTGCCAAATGACGATCAGTTTTTAGAAACTTTAAAATGAATCATGGTGACTAAAATATCCGGATTTCATTAAGGCCTATTTAGTGCGGATAGATTTCTTGATACTACCTACGCATAAGTCACTCCTTGATAACAAAAAAGAATGACCTATTCCGGTTAGACCTGAAAGTATATGGTTCAGCTGTCTAATCTCTACTAGAGCAGTTTAAAATTTGAGTACTTTCTCAGCTTCTAAACTAATGCTATCACTTTGCTTTCGCTTTTTCTGGTTCAGTCAAATCGCCATTTGGAGTAGTAAGTTAAAACGACAAGGGGAGCTTGTGATAACTCGTATGGTTTTTCTTTCGTTTAATCTTTGTATCACGCTTATTTCTTGCAAGTAATTGAGGAGGAAGACCCTTCTCACTTAAGAAACGGAAAGTGAAGTGTTACAAATAAAGGTTTCTACTTTTTGAAACTAAAGTCTCAAAAAGTAGTCAATATCGTTTTATAACAACAAGGGAAAATAAGAATTCATTTCTAGAAGCACATAAACTGTGGCGGAAAGTATAGAAAATAAGTATTTTTATTATTAATTGCATTAAACATTAAACACAGAAACCTGCTAGGGTGCTAGCAGCGGATAAATGTGTGCTAATGTACGCATTTCACCTTCAGACTAGATAGAATTATACCAAAGTATGACTGGTACACTCAGAGAACAAACAATATGTTTTGACATATCATCAATATCCACTTTGATTTAAGGAGACTTGTAGATATGTACAAAGATTTCCAAGTGAAATAAAGAGACCAACATTATTCATCGATGACAAATGTGCTCATTTAGCAGTAGCAACATGTAGCTGTTGTTTTTCAAGTAAAAAAGAGTATCAACGTGTTCTCGGATATGCAAAAATAAAGTTAGCTGAACATTCACACAGAAATGTAAATTAACATCTAATCACATACTTTTGTGTTCGAAATAGCAGTTCAGTCGCTCCTGAAAGTGTGCATCATGCTACATTGCTCCAATCTTATCGCCACATCAATCTTAGTTTAACTATAAAATACATCCTTAGCATTAATGCATATTTTTGACTAGAACACTCAACTGACTAATGAAAGCTTGATTAGTTCAAAAGAGAAAATCCAGTATTCATTGTTTCCTATCATACTCCTTAGATGTTACTCAACTCAGACGGATTATATGCATGAATCTATTTCGTTATTGCTAGTGAAGTTTCATGCGTCAGCCACTTGTGTAGTCGACTAAAAAAATATCTTGCATATCATTTACATCAGGTCTATCAAGTGGAAAGTTTCATAATTGGATTTACCGCGCATGTCTGTAGGCGCTACAGTCTTTGAAAAAGTTAGCGAAGCTAGGAAAAACACTACTGCTTTTAAATAATATTTTTCATCAATTTTCCAATATCCACCAATAACTCCGAGTCTGACAAAAACAGAGAAGGTATATTGTGAAGAAACAAATAGATGGCTTGAAACTCCAAAAGATCAGAGTGTTTCCTTGAAGCGTTTATAAGGTTTGGCAGGAAAGACTACAATGGAACTGTCCCAAATTTTAAATATTAAATCAGATTTCATGAAACATTTTGTGAGTAAGTTTCTGGGTGGTATGAATCTCCACACAGTAGCGAAATGTGTTTTGGTAAAATACGTTCGAACTCGTGTGGTCGCACTACGGGATGAGTCTGCATACCATCCTGGTTTTAAAAAGCCTAAATGTGTCTTCTGTCCCCTCCTGAAAACCAATGTATAAATATCCGTTCAAATGACGGGATACGTATTTACCGTGAACAAAAGATTGAACTTTATTTACAATAGACAAACTTCTAGCCTAAAAACTTGTCACCACTGCACTTCCTTAGTCTCTTATTTTCATCCAATTAGAACTGGTTCAACTGTAGATTGTGACAAGTATGAAAATATCTGAGTATGCCAATAAATTAACTTGTTTTTTACTAATCAAACCACTTTTTCTCCTCATGAGTTTCAAGTTACAGTGCTAAAGGTTTTCGGAATATTGCAGTATTAGGTTGACAGCATTTTCGATCAAACCAGCTGCTGAGAGTAACTAAGTTATTTTTCTGTTGTCCTGCAGATGTCTAAGAAGTAAAACGAAATTTCGGTAAGGTATTAAGAATATAAATTCATGAAACGTATTTAGTAATAACTTACGACATGCATGATCCTGAGGCACATAAATTGTTCCACCTGGGCAAGCACAATATCCTGCACCTGGATGGCACGCACTGTTGATCACGTGTGTACAATCGCTGTCCACTTGACACTTCAAATTGGTCAGTACTGTAAAGCAAATGTTTTAAAGAAATATCAGTCAAGAGACTAATTAGGGTATTTATTCGGTTTACTGGTTCATATTGTTACTCAAGAGCATGATAACCCAGATTCGATGCAATGCTGGATCCACGTATGATGCTTTCAAGCCATATGAGGTAGTGAAGTTGTCTTAAAGAGAAGTTTATACATTCAAACCTAAGCTCAAAGGAAAATACTGGGTATGGTACACGTTTTTTTGTCAGTAGTCCTGTTAGCTTTTTTATATGTTCCTCGGCCATAAATTTCCCATTAATAAAAGTCTAACCCTGTGGTTACTTTGCTGTCTGCAGCACAGATTGACTCTGGACTTAACCTCATAGAGGTCAAGGTTGCAGACACACCTTCTTGATGAGTTTCAACAACCACGAGATCTATGTTAAGCAGGGCTTTCCGCTCATCACCTCCAAACACATAACATGTATTACTGTTACTATGTGTGCACTGATGTCAACTCAATTAGTCTTTAATTGTATTTCATATAGTTTGGGAGGTGGATAAATGTCAGTTACCTAAGAACCCATGAAATAATCTTCAAATACTTGATATTTGCAGGAAAAATATATCTGAATCGCCAAGAAAGTTAGCACCTCATCTAATGTCTCAACCAATGTCACTTCCCTCTTAAGAATTATTACCTGAACACAACAAGTGCAATAACTAAGTGATTAGGCTTGATTCTTTGATCAACAGCGTTAGATTGGTACTTGGAACACACATGTTATAGCTGATACCATGAAACAGCCGCTACTTGTCAGAATTTGAAGTATACTGCTCAGCTGCAGACGCGTGAGGTGTGAGGAAATTTTCCATTTATGTTGGTGCTTGTAAACTCATCGTAAAGAGGGTGACTCTTAAGGTTTGGTAGTCTAGCTAATAACTCTGTGTCGTTTGAAGCCATCAGTCTTTGGTTCCAGTCTTACAGGGAACAAAATCACTCACTGAGAGACAGGTGCATGCAGCTGACGAGTCCGAAACAGAACGAGACGTGTGTCCTGGATTCCACTGCTAGACACTATCAATCATTACTACTAAATATTCCATTTAAGCTTAAGTCAAAGAATGTTTTTAGTTGCAACTTTTGTCTTATGACTCCAGCTTCTAGTGACGTGAAGCACAGATGATTATTTAGCTTTGAACGATAACATGAGAAATGATTGTTTTATCTTAGTGAAATTCTGCCATAACTAGTTGTTGTTCCCCAATTATTGCCATTTTCAAAGGAACCTACTCCAGTGATACAACCTTTGGTTAAACAAGTCATATATTATTCCTATATTTTGATAATAATAATGTTTTCAAGATAAAAATGCACTAATAAAGATCAGATGTTTCTGGAGGTACTCAGGTTTTTAGAATATAAGATGTTATTCATATACTTGGAGCAAGTGACTGGTGGCTTGGCATACTGACTTTTCAAACTACTCAATAAATGATATTTCAAAATCAGGGATTATCTTACGAATAAAAACTAAACGATAGTATACACTGGATGGAGCAACAGATATTTTTAAGTAGTGTGCATAATCCGGAGCAATACGCTTTTGTAATATTAGAGGCAAAAAATCCTCATGTTAAGTTGAAACATAATGTAGAGTCACGCCCCATTTATGCAATTATGATCACAATCATTGAATTGTAGGGAAAGCGAAGACTAGAGTCATTTTTTCACAGTTGCTTCCATAACATCTACTCAAGACGACAATCAACGAAAGATTTTTCATTCAAACCCACCCACGTTTTGAATAGAAACAGGAGGCAAACGGCTACCGGCTATTCAGTATTACTCAAAATACATCAGTTTGTTAACAAAGGCAAAAAGTATGTCAAACATTATGATTCTCTGTGGTCCATTTGAGAATGAAAACAGATGGCTGGACAAGTGTGTTCGAGTATGGGGTTTCAAAGCTGAAAATCTTCAAATACTAAATGATTGGAAGCTGGATCAACTTTGCTGTCGGTAGTTAGATTTCACTTAAAATTGAGATTTTAACCCTAGATTGTCAAAAGTTTCAGTCGTGCACCTATGTTTATTTTCAAGAGTAGATTTAACTGGTACTAGATCCACATCGTGACCTATTGGAGTGGTTATTTGGGTTTATGGCAGTCTTAGATGACATCAGTCGAAGTATATTCTTTTTTGTCTATAGTGTTAATTTTCTTTGAAAACGTTTTTAAGCCACCATCCACCTGAAAATAATAGTAGTAAGTTTAAAGTGTATCATTCTTTTTTATTTCAGAGTAGCATTCATCATGAATTGACGCCATTCGGATAACCATTAAAAACTTGGGATCACTGAGTAGGCATTTCGTTCTAGCATAGACACCTCAGCCATTCATAACTATGACCTTCAAGTTTCACGGGGAGCTTACTGTTGAGGGATCCCATACTAGGATGTCTCTCCAATCGTCCCAGGTATTCAATAGTTCTTCAGTTGATATCAGTCCATGATGAATGTTATCTGGTAAAGTATAGTTCCTTTCAGAATCTCAAACTTAAAAAACTCTTAATCAGTGTCGAATAACATCATTTTTTCCAATATATGTATTGAAATGCACACAGAAATTTTGAACGGAAAAAGTAATTTAAAGTATGTTTTAAAACTAAAGTCAAAAATATCGTTATTATTTCGTTTAACGATTTTCTATTCCTGTATACTTGGAATAATATCCTACTTCATGAATGCAGTGAACGTTCTGCCAATTTTCTTTTGCGATACAATACGTTTAGCACTATACTTGGAAGCTAAAGCACGCTATATGAATTAAGCCCAAAAGTAAATAAAAAAAAGTACAAGAAAGACTCTCTTATCCGCATGAATCTAATTTAATAGAGACGAAGAAATTTTTGATCAAGATTAGACAAAAATGTATGTGGAAATAAAGTATTTGTTCAATATCCAGCATTGAGTGAAACGTATGAAGCATTGGTTTAAGTCTTCACAAATGTTTCTTCTGCCACAATTTTTATAATCATAAAAATTACACTTCAGCAAACCTTACTTCACATAGTTAAGATTAGGCAGGTTGAAAGTGTTTTTTCATCTGAACTTCTGAAACCAATGTTTGTTAATGAATGTAATTATGACACAAGGATTGATTATGAAAAACATCTCGTGAACAGCTTGCTTCCTTCTCTTAGCAAACTGTCCAACCTTTGGGCTAAAAGCTATAATAATATTGAGGCTAATGTATTCCGTCGTTTAAATCCTTACAGATTTTTTCATGACAGTCAAGTAAGTCTTAATTAGTGCTACAACAGGAATGACTACGGAAGCTAAAGTGAAATACTTGGAGTCAGATTTAAGTTAGCAGTATGGAAGCTATTTCAAATATTAAACCCATTTTCTGAGCCATAAGATCGCTTTATTTGAACTTTAAAATGAAAATCAAAGAACAGCTATTCAGTTGGATAAAATTGTATCAACTAGCATCCATTCAGTCAGTGGTTTTAGAATTCTGAAGTACAGTCGACGAAGTAGCATGAATTTTTATATAAGCTGTAGATCCAGAAAAACTAGTTTCTAATTAAGACCAAGTAATAATACTCATCGGATTAAGGGACAAAAAATTTTACTTGATGAAGAAATGGCTAAAACGAAATGTATATCTTCAAGAGTTAACACGGGAATTTAGAGCAAGTCCATGCTCCCCATTCTTATTTTCATAGATAGGTACTATAAGTAGGAGAAGTAGTTAAATTAGTCTAGTTATGCAAAATAAAGTGTTCGTTATCGTAGTCGAAACTCAACAGGTATCTGTCTCACTCCACTTCAAGGTTTTCTTCCCTGTTCAGGTGTATATATTAGAGCATGTAGATAAAACGAGAAAGCTATAACCTGATCTACTGAACATTTTCTGAATAATCTAATTTAGAAGTTTGCGGAGATTTATTTATTTATTTCAGGTTGGTATTAATTATGGACTGATACCAGTTGTAGAAACATTGGAAACCTAGGAGCACTGAACAGCCACCTTGTTCTAGTACTGGACTCAGCAGTGCGCATCCATGACTGCTCCAAGGATTGAACCTAGGATGTTCAGGTTCCTCAACCAGCAAGTTACAGTCAGATTCCGAGTCAGTGGCTCCATGGCAACCTGCTGACAGCAGAACTTGAAGGTCCTACTTTCAACCCTCGGAGGGGTAACGGCTGCGCACTACTGAGTCATAAACTAGGACGAGACAGCTGTTCCGTGCTTCCAGGTCTTCAGTGTTTCTCCAACTGATGTCAGTCCATGATGATTACCAACCTGTAATTTTCTTTGAATACGTTATGCATGATATGGCCGAATGGTTGTCGACATTATACAGCTGTACTTTTGACGCTTGCTGAACCTTACACTCAGACCAAATTAAAGTAAATAATCAACACGGAAGGAGTTGTTCGCCACCAACGTCCATCATAGATAATCATTCTCATATTTTTGTACCTTCACCCTACTTTTACAAATGATTGTAGAAACATTTCCAACTTTATCTCCATAACTTCAGTGTCTCAAACAAACTGATTTAATCTTAAACCGATTAAATATTGTATTTCCACTGTTAACTTATAGCAAATACTCACGCAATCTTTCGCATTTCCTTTGTCGTTTCTCAAATATATTTAGCAGTCTGATTGTATAAACATTAAACTTTTATTTTAACATATTTTATTCGCACATTCTTAAAATATTTCACTGTTTTTCAAGCTTGGTTTATCGTTTTCTCGGTCACTAGGGTATGTGAATTTTACGTATGTTTAGTATGATGAAAATCCAGACCAAAATATAACACTGAACCTGTTACAGTCAGTCATGACACTATTATTATTTTTATTTGTCCCTTGTGCTCCTAATGGAAACTAAGGATTCAGTAGCACGTCTCCAGTGAAATCTGTTCTCTGAAATCTCTTGAACCTGGCTCCATCACTGCCCACAAGCTCTCGTGTCTTCCTCACACAATCTCCTCTACGTCACCCTCACCTCGGACGCCCAACTCATCGCTTCCCATCTGGGTTCCACTCTAGTGCCTGGCCTGGCGCGTGATGTCCACAGTCGGTCTTCTCAGTGTATGCCCAATCCATCTCCACTTCCTTCCTCTGCATATTAGTTGAGCGATAGGTTCTTGGTTGGTTCGGCGCCAGCCAGAGTTCTATATTGCCTATTCTTTCTGGCCATATGAGCTTCAGTAATGAGGCAGCGTAGGTAGTTGTTGATGAATGTCTGTAGTTCGGTGAAAATGCCTTTCGTAACGCGCCAAGTCTCTGAACCATATATGAACAATGACTTGACGTTGGTGCTGAAAATCCGTAAATTGTTCTTTATGCTGAGTGCAAATCTGGACAGTGGTTTCAGGTTAATGAACGCCTGTCTTTCCTTTCCGATCCTGGTTGGCATTGACGTCCTCATCTGTGCTGCCAACTGCAGTTGAAACAGTGCTGCCTAGTTAGGTGAAGGAGTCTACTTCCTTTAAGTTTCTCCCGTTGATGGTAATTGGAGCTTTCTGTTGTTGTTGGTGGTGTTGCTGGTTCTGTATCTTCATCACCTCTACCTCCGTCTTCTCTATACTCTCCTGTAGAAAGTCGCATCTTGGCTGCCTAGCCTGTTCTGTCAACTTGTTAGATTTTGCCTGTAGATATCCAAGTTTTTCTGACATCAGACACAAGTTATCGGCGAATTCCAAGTCTTCTAGGTTCTTTTCCGCGGTCGAGCGTATCCCTCTCTTCTCGCTCCTCACTGTTTGTGGCATGATCCAGTAGACTACAATAAAAAATATCATGGGTGATAATAGGCAGTCTTGTTTAGGTTGTTTAGGTCGTAATGTATTTGAAAACAAATAATTCCAACGTTATGCATGAAGTCTGATTCAAGCTTTTCAAGGAAAATAATCAAAAATTATGATATCAACAATATGTAGGTGAATTCATAAACTTGTACCGAACCTTCTTATCCAATCCCCTACGCACATCACTATTAATTTCCAAAATAATCTTCTGCCTAACTTTCGACATCACGGAAGTGATGGCATGTCGTATACCTCAGCCTCTCTCTCCATTTGTCCTGCATCTTGCCTATTCCCCTCTTATTGTCCTCCATTATTCCTTCATGATTTATTGAAAAAAGAGTATGCAATTTGCATAGAACTTTGAAGACAGTCAGCAGAAGTAATGATGCACCTCTAAAACCTTCTTATTACACTGTTGTAAACAAATATCTTAACTCTTGTGAACATCCGAAAGGAGTTATTTCATCGCATGACCAGCATTCTCTTCACTCAAACCTCTTTACGAGTCACTCCTGAGGAAGACCAGAAGCAAGTATACAAGACTTTAGGCCCATACTACTAAATATGAAAGCTCTACAATAACTTATTCAGCTCGTATCCAGTGCCAGGAAGATAGTGTCAGAAATGAATAACTAATCATCTTTAGTTTCAGAGACTAAACTAGTTAAAGACTGCATGGCTTGCTGTTATTTATGTATAACAAGTATAACTGTTCATGCAACAGTCTACCCAAGTTAATTCTGAATCTTCAAGAGCTTCGTAGTGGGAGTAACAATTCTTAGCTTTTAATTGCAATTTTTATTTATTTCATACATATACGTATAATGTGCTACAGTTCAATTGATTCTACATGAAAATCTGAAACTTCTCTGGTTTTCTCAATATATCCTTCGGAATGAAGCCACTATTATAATTACTATTACTTCAGGAGTATAATTAGCCATGTATTCGAAACATTTAACTCTGCAGAAATAATTTTTACGTATCTTCCTGAATTCGAACGTCCAAAGCAGACTATAATGGCATCAAAAGCATACACCAATAATCCGTTGAGAAGTACCAATTTGATGCAATAATGCCATATAAGAAATTAGAAATTTTTTAGTAACATCATTATTAATATAATTAGTATATGCTGTTTCAATTGCCTGATAGCAAAGATTCTTCAAAATAATTCTAGGGGTTTATATTATATAAAAAGTATTCAGTCAGAAAATTACAGCCTCTAACTTGCCAGGATTACCTTACATGATTCATTAGTTCACCAGTTACTAGCCGGTCCTAAACCCGAGTAAAGAGGGAAGGTTGGACATAGGGCTAGCAACCCTACCCCGGAAAACCAATCCAACCGCCACAGAAACTTCAACTCACAAACAAAATATAAAACATGAAGACAAACTTCCTCCTCTCTGGAATCGGAGAGACGAAATGACGCCGGTTAGTGAAAGCCTCCGTGAAGCCAATCGGCCGATGTGTCTTCTCTTCTGTCGATGAGAGCGAAAGTGAACACGGGGACATGGAGTGTCTGCACTATGTTTGAACCTATCAAGGCTGCCCAGATTGCCAAAGAGATGAGAAGGTATGGCATGGAAGTGCTGGGAATCTACGAAAGCAGGTGGAATGGAAGTGGACTCTCCAAACTGCCAACTGGAGAGTCAACAATCTAATCCGATATTGTCACCTAGACAACAACCACGAGCACACTGAGGGAGTGGCTATCATCATGTCTAAGAGAGCATCGAAGGCCCTCATGTAGTGGGAATCAATCCCCTCCTCATGCAGGATCATGACAGCAAGATTCAACTCAGAAGGAAGGAAAGTCACGATCATACAATGCTACGCCACTCTACGCACTTACAAATAATGCAGACACAGATCAAGAGAAGAAGGAGGAATTCTACACACAACTGCGATCAACACTGGACAAGATCTCGACCCAGATGATGACATCAAAATTCTAGTAGGTGACATGTTTTAATACCAAACTGGGAGCGGACAACATGGGAGGAGAACTCATCATGGGTCGAGAAGCACTCGGTGAAATGAAAGAGAATGAAGAACTGTTCTCAGATTTCTGCACATTTAATGACCTTGTGATTTGAGGCACTGTGTACAAGCACAAGAATACTCACAAAGCGATATGGATTTCACCAGATGGACACACTGAAAATCACATCGACTTCATCTCAATGTGAAGAAAGTGGAGACGCAGGCAGCCTACTTGACACAAGATGAAGAAGGGGAGCAGATGTAGGTTCACACCACTCACTGTCTAGTGCAAGGAACCTTCAAAGAAGTTGGTGATGACAGGCGACAGTTCAAGTTCATGATTCAACACCCGGAACGGAAACTGAAGGACGAAACTACAAAGGACATCTGCATGTCAGTCATCAGGACAAAATGGGAGATATTGAGCAACATCCCCGAAGAAACCTGTGTGGGTGAACACTGGAACTCTTTGACAGCTATGTGGAAAGAAACCTGCATAAGCGTGTTAGGAAAGAAGAAGAAAGAAGATAAGCAATGAATCTCGATGGATACATGGAAGCTGATAGAGGAGAGGAGGATGGTGAAGCAGAAGATGAACCAGTGCAAGGATGAACAAGCTAGAAGAGGAACTGAGTACAATGTATAAAACACCACATTGGGCAAAGAAGTGAAGAAGAGTGCGCGCAAAGACAAAAGACACTCCCACGACACATTGGTAAGTGAAGCAGAACAGGCTGGTGGTAGGAGAGACAGAGACCTGACAACATTGTATCAAATAACCAGGTTAGTATCTGGAAGGGAAGAGATCAACTCAGATGAAACCAATGAAAGATAGATACTAAAGGAAATCTAGTTACCAGAGAGGAGAAACAAAGTAAACGAAAAGATGGTCTGAACACTTCAAAAATCTCTTGAACCGACCACTAACATCTCCTGCAACTCATCCAGAAATACCACTAGCAGCGAAGCCACAGAATAACCAGTGAACACAGGCCCCAGGACAAAAGCAGGAGTGAAGTCCTGAACTCCATAAACCTGCTGAAATGCGGGAAAGCAGCAGGACCAGATGGAATCCCGCCAGAAGCACTGAGAAGAGGCGCTGAGGCAACAGCGGACATACTGACACCACTATTGGAGAGGGTTTGAAAGGAAGGAAGGAAACGTACCTGACGACTGAAAGAAAAGCTACCTTGTCAAACTTTCAAAGAAGAGTGACTTGATTTGTTGCAAGAACTAGCGCTTAATCGTGCTTCTGTCCGCCCTAAGCAAATATCAGGCCGTATCATCCTTGAGAGACTAAATATGTGCTGGATTCAAGACTACGACCGGAAGAGGCTGGCTGGCCGGCTGGCTTCAGGAAGTACAAATCATGTGGGGAGCGAATTGCAACGCTTCGCATCATCATAGAATAGAGTATAGAATGGCAGTCAACTCAACTCAACCTCAACTTCATCGACTTTGAAAAGGCCTTTGACAGCGTCGACCGAGAAGTAATTTGTCCAGTGGCTGCTTCAATACTACGGTTTTATTGCCACAAACCTTTCTCAACCTCGTTCAACAGCTATACGAAGATGCTACAAGCAGAGTGATTGACAGTGGAAAGCTTAGTGATGCGTTTGAAGTGGAGACAAGGAAGAGGAGTAAGTTAAGGTCGCTGGCAACTACTACCGATGATCTTCGTGATTGTGGTGGATTGGATAATGCAAGAAACTGTGAGGAGCTGTGAGAAGAGGGGGGAGTAATCTCTTTCACCTGCCTACCTATCTATCTGTCTATCTATCTATCTATCTACCTACCTGCCTACCTACACACCTACCTACCTACCCACCTACCTACCTACACACCTATTTACCTACCCACCTACCTACCTACACACCTACCTACCCACCTACCTACCTACACACCTACCTACCTAACTACCTACCTACCTAACTACCTACCTACCTACCTACTCACCTACCTACCTAGGCATTCAGCATCCTTTCAACTACAGGCGGCACAGGCACACATGACGATGTCAAAGCCAGAATCGGAAAACAAGACAGTCCTTCCTCCATTAATCTAAAATCAGTGTGAAGATCTACTGCACTGCACTGCACTCAGCATAAAGCGTGAACAACACCCGGATTTTCAACACTAATTGAGTCAAGTATATATGATATTTCAGAGAGTTGGTATCTTACGGAAAGCATTTCCAACAGACTACAGACATTCATCAACAGTTGCCGCATGCGTTCACTCAATGCTGAAGATTGATTAGATGGCCAGAATAGTAGGAATAAGCAACGAGGAACTCTGGCTGGCTGGCTGACTGGCTGGCTGGCAACGAACCAACAGAGAACCCATCATCCAACAAGTGTGCAGAAGAAGGTGGAGATGGATTGGTTTGGATTGGACATTGGACTGAAAATACCTTTCGGGACATCACACACCAGACCAGACACTTGAGCGTTAACCGAGTGGAAAGGATGAGTAGGGTGTCTTAGGTGAGGGTGACTTTGAGGAGATGGTGTGAAGAAGAAATGAAAGCTTGTGTGGAGTCGTGGAGATAGGTTAGAAAGAGTGCAGGGTAGAGATTGAAATGGATATATGCTACTGGATCCGTATGTTCCAGTGGGAACCCAAGGGACAAATGATAACAAAAATAAATCACCAGGATCGGTTACGATTCTATCAGTTTTGTTTAGTAGGTTCAGTGCTACAGCATACCTAAGCCTAACTGGATGATTTAATTTAAATTTTGGATATCTGTGGAAATGTATCGGTTTTCTGAATATTTTGCCGTTAATTCACTTTCGCTTGTTCTTTGAATAAAATCAGTTTGAAACAGTCAGTCTATTCTTCGTATTTCATTTTATTTTTTATTATTGCTTAACAAACTTTCGTGGGTTTAACCAACTGGATGATCAGCAAAAAGCGCGTTTCCTCATACTTACAGCTAACTCGTCAGCCTCGAGTATTTGCATCCCATTGAATGATTTTTTTCAATTTAGACTGTAAGTCAGTACCCATCGCTTCGAACGTCAAGGTGATGTCCACTAGGTTATTAGAGCATGACACTCACCTCTTATACAACTGGTATCAGTTGTTGTTTAATGCTTATTTTGTCCGCTGCTGGACGAAGTCAAATTGCTCTGTGGCAGCTGCCCAGTGAAAAACGCCTCTGCCTTTGAAACGATGCTCACTGAGTTCGAGTCTCAGTGGGGACAGCATTTTTAACTGGGGTGAAGATACATACATCTGACTAACCCCAAGTATGAGGAAACGCATGTCTTGGGTTTCGATACTAGTCACCAAAACAAATGCAGCATGATGAGTATCCGCCCATAATGAGACACCCGTATAGGAGCCGATTTGCCAACAGATGTTCAGCAGTTTGACCTAGTATAGCAACAGATAAACACACTTATCAAATTACTTGTTAACATTTATGTAATATTGACTAAATGTTATTCGAAACTCCTTACAATTCTTTTCCTAAAAGCTATCCTTGGTTTTGTTTACTTAACGGCTAAAATAAAATGAGTTACACCTTTCCAATGGAATTTCAACCTTCGCTAACTTATAGCTTAATTTTCTCGGGGGAAAAGAGGAATAATTGCTTTTTGTATCCTATCTTATCAATCTGAACTTCAGTGTATACCTGCCAAGTCTACAAATAAATTTGCTAATCATTCTATGCACATGTTAACCATCGGATTCACTACTCTAATAATTATAGCCAGATATCTTTCAGTCTCAGGAAATCGCTGAGGTATGAATTCATTTCTAACTTGATCAACAGGTTAAAAAGTGATTATTGTGAGAAATAGCTATTCTGAGCTGAAACTAACAAATTAGGGTCCCACCTTTTGTCTGTGTACTCTTTCGTTCTGTATTGTTGTTGTCCTTATTGTTTTCACCAAGTTTGCCTTGAGTTTGACATATATGAGTTGACCATGAAGATGAGAAGCAAAGATAACATTTACCAGCTACTTTTTATAATATTCTGTTTGTTTTGTTTACGGGTGGGAAGGTAAATAGTGTAAACAACTACAGAAATAATGATGTTATGATGAGAAAATTTCATTCCTTTTAAATCCCTATGCATATCACAGAGGTGGAGAATGAATGAAGTGGAACGGAAGAGAATATGATTCGTGACAGGATTCTTGATGAATGAGTTTGACGACAAAACTCAGTCAACTCAGCTATATCATTTATTAACTTGGCTTTCACAAACTTAATGCTTCTTAATTTTTGTTTGCAGCTGGGGAAAATTTGCATATGTAAGTGCTTATCATACTGTCATTCAGTGTGTGTATTTGGTGGTCAGTCACCATCTTCACTTTAGTAAATCAGCCTTTGAGACAGTAACTGTATACAAATTGGAGGTTTGATCTTGGCACTTTTTCCCTACACATCCTGTTTTCTGCTGAAATCAACTGCTTTTTGTCATCATTGGTTATGTTGTGTTCTCTAAGATGAAAAATTTAATCGTGGAGCTTTCACTGTCCTTCTAAACATTATCAACACTAACTCAATATTGAAGTTAGTGCTGATGATGCTGTCTAGAAAAACAATGAAAGCTCCACGACTAAGTCATCCAGCTCAGATAACACAATACAATAAAGGCCATCCACCTTAAGTACAACTATTCTTCACCACTTGTTCTAATCTTTGGCTGGTCTTACACAAAACCAAATCATTGGGTCTAATTTTTGTTTCAAGTCCAGCTTTTTCTGAATGAATCTATTTGACTTAATATGACCTTATCTAGGGCTGCTACGGGTTGTATACAAATCTTCTGTTGCTCCTTTATGGTAGTTTAACCTTTATACATAATCTTTCCGTAAATTCTGTTGACAAGAGCATTCTTTATTTGCTGTGAAATTCTACCTGCGAAACTAAGTTGATCCAGGGTGGACTTGTACCACAGTTTAGTCTGAAGCCAAAATTCTCAAACTACCGTCTGAAATGGCTTTGATACATAGTGATGTGAACGATTCATATATGGAAGTTAAACAACGGATCTCACTTAATGGTTCGACCTTTTGGAAGTCATCAGTGAAGATGGACGGCCTTCATCTGGTTGTTTCATACTTAGTTCGGCTAGTGTAACAATTTTTTTATTGCAGCTATTTTCAGTAGACGCACTTAAAGTGATACAACACATCAAAGCTTTAAATCCAATGCTGATTAATTACACTCTTATGGCTTCCTCCAACCCTACGGTGAATACTTGTATTATTTCACTGTTCCACAACATTTTGTGTAGCCCATCCATAACTCCAAGATTTATGTAAATTATACTGCCTTCTCGCTTAACCTCACCTGTCTACCTATCAGTTTCAAAATAGCTATTTTCTCAGCCATATATATACACCGTATTCCTTAATCCCGTCGTTCACAGTAATTCAAAACGTTTGAAGGTGATACAGCGTGTTTCTAATTTCATGTATACTTAGTTTCTGAACTATCGCACCAGTCTCCTATAGTTTAAAGACTGAGTATGTAGAAAATAAACCTCGCCTGGTTAACTAGTTCACTAGTTACTAGCCGGTCCTAAACCTGAGTAAAGAGGGAAGGTTGGACATAGGGCTAGCAACCCCACCCCGGAAAACCAATCCAACCGCCACAGAAACTTCAACTCACAGACAAAATATAAAACATGAAGACAAACTTCCTCCTCTCTGGAATCGGAGAGACGAAATGACGCCGGTTAGTGAAAGCCTTCGTGAAACCAATCGGCCGATGTGTCTTCTCTTCTGTCGATGAGAGCGAAAGTGAACACGGGGACATGGAATGTCTGCACTATGTTTGAACCTATCAAGGCTGCCCAGATTGCCAAAGAGATGAGAAGGTATGGCATGGAAGTGCTGGGAATCTACGAAAGCAGGTGGAATGGAAGTGGACTCTCCAAACTGCCAACTGGAGAGTCAACAATCTAATCCGATATTGTCACCTAGACAACAACCACGAGCACACTGAGGGAGTGGCTATCATCATGTCTAAGAGAGCATCGAAGGCCCTCATGTAGTGGGAATCAATCCCCTCCTCATGCAGGATCATGACAGCAAGATTCAACTCAGAAGGAAGGAAAGTCACGATCATACAATGCTACGCCACTCTACGCACTTACAAATAATGCAGACACAGATCAAGAGAAGAAGGAGGAATTCTACACACAACTGCGATCAACACTGGACAAGATCTCGACCCAGATGATGACATCAAAATTCTAGTAGGTGACATGTTTTAATACCAAACTGGGAGCGGACAACATGGGAGGAGAACTCATCATGGGTCGAGAAGCACTCGGTGAAATGAAAGAGAATGAAGAACTGTTCTCAGATTTCTGCACATTTAATGACCTTGTGATTTGAGGCACTGTGTACAAGCACAAGAATACTCACAAAGCGATATGGATTTCACCAGATGGACACACTGAAAATCACATCGACTTCATCTCAATGTGAAGAAAGTGGAGACGCAGGCAGCCTACTTGACACAAGATGAAGAAGGGGAGCAGATGTAGGTTCACACCACTCACTGTCTAGTGCAAGGAACCTTCAAAGAAGTTGGTGATGACAGGCGACAGTTCAAGTTCATGATTCAACACCCGGAACGGAAACTGAAGGACGAAACTACAAAGGACATCTGCATGTCAGTCATCAGGACAAAATGGGAGATATTGAGCAACATCCCCGAAGAAACCTGTGTGGGTGAACACTGGAACTCTTTGACAGCTATGTGGAAAGAAACCTGCATAAGCGTGTTAGGAAAGAAGAAGAAAGAAGATAAGCAATGAATCTCGATGGATACATGGAAGCTGATAGAGGAGAGGAGGATGGTGAAGCAGAAGATGAACCAGTGCAAGGATGAACAAGCTAGAAGAGGAACTGAGTACAATGTATAAAACACTACATTGGGCAAAGAAGTGAAGAAGAGTGCGCGCAAAGACAAAAGACACTCCCACGACACATTGGTAAGTGAAGCAGAACAGGCTGGTGGTAGGAGAGACAGAGACCTGACAACATTGTATCAAATAACCAGGTTAGTATCTGGAAGGGAAGAGATCAACTCAGATGAAACCAATGAAAGATAGATACTAAAGGAAATCTAGTTACCAGAGAGGAGAAACAAAGTAAACGAAAAGATGGTCTGAACACTTCAAAAATCTCTTGAACCGACCACTAACATCTCCTGCAACTCATCCAGAAATACCACTAGCAGCGAAGCCACAGAATAACCAGTGAACACAGGCCCCAGGACAAAAGCAGGAGTGAAGTCCTGAACTCCATAAACCTGCTGAAATGCGGGAAAGCAGCAGGACCAGATGGAATCCCGCCAGAAGCACTGAGAAGAGGCGCTGAGGCAACAGCGGACATACTGACACCACTATTGGAGAGGGTTTGAAAGGAAGGAAGGAAACGTACCTGACGACTGAAAGAAAAGCTACCTTGTCAAACTTTCAAAGAAGAGTGACTTGATTTGTTGCAAGAACTAGCGCTTAATCGTGCTTCTGTCCGCCCTAAGCAAATATCAGGCCGTATCATCCTTGAGAGACTAAATATGTGCTGGATTCAAGACTACGACCGGAAGAGGCTGGCTGGCCGGCTGGCTTCAGGAAGTACAAATCATGTGGGGAGCGAATTGCAACGCTTCGCATCATCATAGAATAGAGTATAGAATGGCAGTCAACTCAACTCAACCTCAACTTCATCGACTTTGAAAAGGCCTTTGACAGCGTCGACCGAGAAGTAATTTGTCCAGTGGCTGCTTCAATACTACGGTTTTATTGCCACAAACCTTTCTCAACCTCGTTCAACAGCTATACGAAGATGCTACAAGCAGAGTGATTGACAGTGGAAAGTTTAGTGATGCGTTTGAAGTGGAGACAAGGAAGAGGAGTAAGACAAGGTTGCTGCCAACTACCACCGATGATCTTCGTGATTGTGGTGGATTGGATAATGCAAGAAACTGTGAGGAGCTGTGAGAAGAGGGGGGAGTAATCTCTTTCACCTGCCTACCTATCTATCTGTCTATCTATCTATCTATCTATCTATCTATCTATCTATCTATCTATCTATCTATCTATCTATCTATCTATCTATCTATCTATCTATCTATCTATCTATCTATCTACCTACCTGCCTACCTACACACCTACCTACCTACACACCTACACACCTACCTACCTAACTACCTACCTACCTACCTACACACCTACCTACCTAGGCATTCAGCATCCTTTCAACTACAGGCGGCACAGGCACAGATGTCGATGTCAAGGCCAGATTCGGTAAACAAGACAGTCCTTCCTCCATTAATCTGAAATCAGTGTGAATATCTACTGCACTGCAGTGCACTGCACTGCACTCAGCATAAAGCGTGAACAACACCCGGATTTTCAACACTAATTGAGTCAAGTATATATGATATTTCAGAGAGTTGGTATCTTACGGAAAGCATTTCCAACAGACTACAGACATTCATCAACAGTTGCCGCATGCGTTCACTCAATGCTGAAGATTGATTAGATGGCCAGAATAGTAGGAATAAGCAACGAGGAACTCTGGCTGGCTGGCTGACTGGCTGGCTGGCAACGAACCAACAGAGAACCCATCATCCAACAAGTGTGCAGAAGAAGGTGGAGATGGATTGGTTTGGATTGGACATTGGACTGAAAATACCTTTCGGGACATCACGCACCAGACCAGACACTTGAGCGTTAACCGAGTGGAAAGGATGAGTAGAGCGTCTTAGGTGAGGGTGACTTTGAGGAGATGGTGTGAGGAAGAAATGAAAGCTTGTGGGGAGTCGTGGAGATAGGTTAGAAAGACTGCAGGGTAGAGACTTTGAAAAGGCCTTTGACTGCGTCGACCGAGAAGTAATTTGGCCGGTGGCTGCTTCAATACTACGGTTTTATTGCCACAAACCTTTCTCAACCTCGTTCAACAGCTATACGAAGATGCTACAAGCAAAGTGATTGACAGTGGAAAGTTTAGTGATGCGTTTGAAGTGGAGACAAGGAAGAGGAGTAAGACAAGGTTGCTGCCAACTACCACCGATGATCTTCGTGATTGTGGTGGATTGGATAATGCAAGAAACTGTGA
This sequence comes from Heterobilharzia americana, assembly GCA_944470555.2. Lineage (NCBI taxonomy): Eukaryota > Metazoa > Platyhelminthes > Trematoda > Strigeidida > Schistosomatidae > Heterobilharzia > Heterobilharzia americana. The sequence goes on along the minus strand of OX104132.1, from coordinate 29,459,640 downwards.
GGAGCTGTGAGAATAGGGGGATTGACTGGCTGGACCATCGAAAAATCCTCGAGGGTTTGTATTCCACCGATGACTTGTGTCTGATGTCAGAAAAACTTGGATATCTACAGGCAAAATCTAACAAGTTGACAGAACAGGCTAGGCAGCCAAGATGCGACTTTCTACAGGTGAGCATAGAGAAGACGGGGGTAGAGGTGATGAAGATACCCAACCAACAACACCACCAACAACAACAGAAAGCTCCAATCACCATCAATGGGAGAACTTAAAAGAAGTAGTCTCCTTCACCTAACTAGGCAGCACTGTTTCAACTGCAGTTGGCAGCACAGATGAGGACGTCAATGCCAACCAGGATCGGAAAGGAAAGACAGGCGTTCATTAACCTGAAACCACTGTGGAGATCTGCACTCAGCATAAAGAACAATTTACGGATTTTCAGCACCAGCGTCAAGTCAGTGTTCATATATGGTTCAGAGACTTGGCGCGTTACGAAAGGCATTTTCACCGAACTACAGACATTCATCAACAACTACCTACGCTGCCTCATTACTGAAGCTCATATGGCCAGGAAGAATAGGCAATATAGAACTCTGGCTGGCGCTGAATCAACCAAGAACCTATCGCCCAACAAATATGCAGAGGAAGGAAGTGGAGATGGATTGGGCATACACTGAGAAGACCGACTGTGGACATCACGCGCCAGGCCAGGCACTAGAGTGAACCCAGATGGGAAGCGATGAGTTGGGCGTCCGAGGTGAGGGTGACGTAGAGGAGATTGTGTGAGGAAGACACGAGAGCTTGTGGGCAGTGGTGGAGCCAGGTTCAAGAGATTTCAGAGAACAGATTTCACTGGAGACGTGCTATTGAAGCCCTAATCTCCTCTGGGAAGCTTAGGGACACATAAAATTAATAAGTAAATGTAGAAAATTAAACTAGTCATTCTTCCATTCCCATGAAACGGGGCCTATCGTTCTCGAGAAATATCCTGACGATTCACACTCATGCTTAATTCAGTATTTTAATTTACCATTCTGTGTTTATTTTGTGTTCTTAAAAATATCTGAGGCGCTCATCATGTTATATAGTACATAGCGGACTTCCAGAACAACAACACGGTTGAAAATTCATCTCTACTTTCGATGAGATTAGGTGAAATCGTGTTTTTACTTGTAAAACCTACTTGACGATGCATTGGTTTTGAATACTAGGCACATTTTCGACATATGTCAGTAAAGGCAACCATGACTATCAGAAAGAAGGACAAGAGTTTCTAAGCCTTATGCAGAACGCTGCCCAAAACGAACCATAGTGAATCGAAAACATACACAAAGTGATAGTCTGGTGTCCCCTGGATGCAACCACTTATTTCTAAAAAATACTCACACACCACCGGTCCTCGTTATACGGATCCTTAGTGCTCATAATGACTTGAAAGTTGAAATCTGACCCCTATATTTATCCATTCCGTTGACAAAACTTAGTTTTCAAAGTAGTTTCCTCTTTTTATCAGATTTTAGTTTTATCTTAATGCTTACTATGAATCATTGCGTTTAGCTATTAATTTATCTTCTTTGCTACGCTATATAATTAGTCACTTTTTCTACAATTTAAAAAATACCTCCCTAGGTAATTTAAAATTCCCTACAAAATGTTACAAACAATTCTTTTCTATTTTTTTCATAGACATTTCATTTATTAACGTTAAAGTTCTTAGTGAGAACCAATAGTGTCTTAAAATACATTAAAGGCTTTTACTGAATTCCTGACTAGAGTCAGTGTGACAGCCAAAACTGGTGACTGGAGCCTCTCGAAATCGATCACAGTCACACAGATAAGTCTATACACGATCTCTATTTTAATCATCTCACCGAATTTGGTCATTATTTTACCCTTCTTCCTCTCTTTCTCTCACTTTCTACTACTTTTGATTACTTTTTTTCCCCTACCTCCCGTTTTAGTGATGTTCACCTTGATTTGCTGATATAAGGTACTATAACACACCAATGTTAGGTCCCACGTTGATACTCACTGGTTGGCTAAGTTGATGAGAATGCGGAACATAATGAATTCGTCTTATCCTGAAAATGTTGAAATTCTTGTTGGATGGAACCTATTGAAAACATGCAAAGACATACAGTAGCGCAGACACTCTAGTTAATAACCAAACATATATTAAGAAAAACTGTTTCACTCTAGTACGTGACATTTCAGCAGTTCGCATCCACGAAGATATCCATACTAAGGTGAAACAGCTGTCTAGCGTCCCTGGGTTTTGCAGTGGGTCTTCAACTTATTTCAGCTTATGACAGATACTAACGTGAAACAAATAAATCCCCCAAAATCTTAAACCAAAGATCAAGTAAACGTCAGAAGTGATGGTATATGTGATCACCAACAGATCTTCAACAGTTAGGGAAGTAGGTCGTATTCAGTCTTATCCTCAAGTGTACCACTAATAATGACATACCTACGCAAACCAGTCATTAGTACGAATTATTTATAAATTTCTATTGGGAATAATCATAAGTAGACTGATATTTACTATTTCATCATTTGGCTAGTGATGCAATAATCATATGCATAGTATCCACCAATAACTAATTAAAGTGTCGTATTTTTGCCTCATGGTGAGGTATACTATTAGTTATTTAAGATATTTCCAATACATCCTTCTTGAAAATCTTGTGACTATTGAATTTCATTCCTAGGAATGAAATATGTGAGTGGAAATAAAATTTATTTATATTACCTGATTCGTTTGCATCTGAATATTTTTAGAATGTGTTAGATGCTAAAAGTCAGGCAGCCGGAAACCATGAATTTAGATTTCTTGCTTGTTGGATTTCATCAGTAAAATATATCTTCGGTCTTCTGGAAACCAGTGTTTTTAATAACTATCACCAAAATACACTGCAATTCAATTGCGCATTAGTCATTCTGCTGCAAGTATTGCAAAGTGCTCAGTGTTTGGGACAAGACAACTGCTTTAGTTAACTATTTGGAACGTATCAGTAGCTACATTTTACATAATTAAATGATTATTTGTGACACTGTCATCAGTTACCAATCAGTATGTCTAATCCAGTCTTACAGAAGGCGAATTGCGATCCGAAGAGGTCAGTGGTAAATTCTAAACTGCAGCACTACGTGACACGATTTTGGGTCCCAATAAGGATATAAGTTCTCTCGAAGCTGTAGACAAACCTTGTTGATGAGTACCAATCAGCAAAAAACCCAAATCAGGTGGGGTTTCTTGCAAGTCGCTTTCAACTAATTAACATCTACCAAAGTGCACCACTGTGCTGAGCCTCTTAGCTTGGCTGTCACATTGGAAAATGATCGATAGAATTCTATCTGAACTCAAGACTAGACAACATGAAGTTGGCTGCCCTCCAATGACCAATCAGTGTTATGATACTGTTCTGTTAGAATCCCTGTATGGAGGTAGATGGCACCTTGATTCCATATGGTTTACTTACAGCTAGTATGAATACACTGGTTGAAACAGCAAAATGTATACGAATAGGGTATTAATAACGCTTTAGAGATTACTACGTCAGTGCACTCTCAGTTTAACATACCAATAAATATGTATAACGATAAAGTTTATAGAAGTTAATATTTCAACTCCAGCAGCTACTTAGGGTTTCTTTTAACCTCAACCATTATGTTATATCTTTGCCGTTAATGAAGGAAGATTTCTCTTGAGAAAGATTGCCTTTCACTTGATTCATACTCCATAATATATTGTTATCTTCTCACTGAAACTGAACACCACTTGTTTCAGCAAATGAGGGGCTAAAACACTTGAGATGGACGCGAACGTGCTTCGAATTCCAGCTGCTTATTGGATTAACTAGTGTTTAGGTAGTGGATGAATAATTCATTTTTCTGTCTGTCTGTATTATTATTTACTGTTCTAAAATTAATTATACAAGACATTTTAACTGTTATTGGAACTCTTGTCTCTCAGGCATTCATTGTTTAACCTAAAGGTTAGTCAGCACATCAGCTTTTAATAAATGATTAAATTTTTTATTAAGGATTACTTCTTGAAATTTGAATTTCGCTTCACAAAAGGTGTAAGAAAAAAACTCTGAGACTTTGTATTAAATTAATTGACTCGGTTATACTTGGCAAAGTCATCTTTTTAACTTTACCTTTCAGCTGGTTAAGTCTGAAATATGGTCAGAAAGTAAGAGGATTTCAAGCTGAAATGCAATGTGATTTGTACTAGATAGCTAAGAATTTAAAATAAATTTTACTTCTTCTAATACTCTTCGAAAATCAGTCAGTTTGGCTTTGAAAAAAATGATCACCTTATAATCTTTATCCTGGATTTAATCCCATGCCGTCGAATAATGACAATCTACTGAATGAAATATATTAGCTGTTCGGTATAAAAGTAAGCAAGAAACCGTGCTTGACCTAAGTTTCATGCTTTTTGAGACTCGTCAGCAAGGTGTATCTAAAACCTCAAGGGAATTATTATCCCCTCTGAAATTTGAACTCACTTCTAGACGACCGAATCATATCCAACGTTGGTAACTAGGGAGCAATCCATTCATTCTGTTTATTCGTGAGTGCTGACCGAATTATATCAACCATTTTACAACAGGGCCACTAAGGCAGGGTGGTGAAAATCTCAAAGGGGACCTTAGTTTTCTCGAGATTGCAGCTATGCTTTGCTGATGAATGTCAACAGGCACGAAAACTAGGTCCACGGTGATTTGCTGGTTACCTCTAACTTGCTGACATCCATCAAACTTCATCCCGATAGTGTGCTTCCAATCTAATTGGTCACGCTGCAAAATGATCATCAGGATTCGGTCAACACTCAGCACTAGACAAAATGAAATTTGTTGCTCTTCAGTGACCATGTAATGTAATACAAAGGCTTCTTCTAGTCTATTTCACCTTTACAAATCAATATTGAAAGGTGATAAATTTTATGCCAAAGTTATGATTGTCTATTATGTTATTTTACTGCATTGTGAATGTTTTAAAGGAATAGATTTTTGAAAGGAAAGTTTTATAGTCTGATCACACTGAAAATCTGTTAACTACTTTTACACGCCTTCAGCTTAAGTCACAAAGTTCCTCCGCCATAGTGTAAGGAAATCATTATGTACGGGGTAAACTTACGTGTTTTACATGTGATCCCATAACTTTCTTGAATTGAAACATAACCAGATTTACAGAAGCATTCGTTTTTCTCCAGCGAACACATACTGTTGGCAACACGTCGCGTACAATAAGCATCACCTTCTGGAAGACATGGTCCTGGAGAAACAACATGAAATTCATCAGCATAAATCCACTCAATGAAGTATAATAATGATAAATATTCCGCGAACAAAATCTTCATAATCCACAGATAAAAATTTTAACACATTTTTTCTAACTTGATCTCATAACATTCTTCGTCCAAAAACATATTAAAGAATTCGATTAGAATCATACAAAAAATTTTTATTCAATGGATTTTATATTTCTGCGAATAGTTTCATCAATAATATATGTATATTGCAATATTGTTCTGAGTGAGATAAATGTTTCTGAAATAATTTTAGTTTAACTTTTATTCGTGAACGTGTTACTTGATTAACCAATCTAAGGCACTTGTTTATGTGTCGTGACAGATTCAATGTTAAATTTCCTTTGTGAAAAAAGTTGTTTAATAAACCAATCACATTTTTACCACATCATAAAACATCAAATGCTAAGGAATAGTAATTATTTATAGTATATTTATTCATACTTGTAAAATAATGAGAAATTTAACTAGAATAAAAATAACTTTGCATCTTTCGTCATTTTTATTGATGACATAATTAGAATTGGTTGACTTCCTGTTCTTTATTCTGTAAGCTAAATAAATATATTCATTTATTGTGAATGCGCCAATGGCGTTATCAGTCAAACAATCAAAAATGATAGTGGTCGTAAATTTATTGGTCACAAGAGAGCGACCAATTTTATGTTATCCAGTCTTAAGTGCACTGAAAACAGACACAGAGACAACAGCGGACATACTGACACCACTATTGCAGAAGGTTTGAAAAGAAGGAGGGAAACGTACCTGACGACTGAAAGAAAAGCTACCTTGTCAAACTTACAAAGAAGGGCGGGCTGATTCGTTGCAAGAACCGGCGTCTAATCGTGCTGCTGTCAATCCAAAGCATAATATTAAGCCGCATCATCCTGGAGAGACTGAAAAATACTAGGCATTCTAAATTACGACCAAAACAGCGTCGATGGCTGACTGGGGGCAGCAAATTGCAACGCTTCGCATCACCATAGAACAGAGTATAGAATGGCAGTCAACTCAACTCAACCTCAACTTCATCGACTTTGAAAAGGCCTTTGACAGCGTCGACCGAGAAGTAATTTGTCCAGTGGCTGCTTCAATACTACGGTTTTATTGCCACAAACCTTTCTCAACCTCGTTCAACAGCTATATGAAGATGCTACAAGCAGAGTGATTGACAGTGGAAAGCTTAGTGATGCGTTTGAAGTGGAGACAAGGAAGAGGAGTAAGTTAAGGTTGCTGCCAACTACCACCGATGATCTTCGTGATTGTGGTGGATTGGATAATGCAAGAAACTGTGAGGAGCTGTGAGAAGAGGGGCATGCGCTGTCCGACCGATGAAAATACCCCAGAAGAAGATTTGGATTTCGCCAACGATGATGATTTATGTCCAACGACTTGTCGCACAAACTCGAAGATCTACAGGCAAAAAGCAACAGGTTGTCAGATGAGGCAGGGCAGCGAAGACGCGACTTTCTACAGGTGAACGTAGAGAAGACGGAGGTGATGAAGATATCTAACCAACAACATCATAAACAACAACAAACACCGACCACCGTCAATGGGCGAAACCTGGAGGGAGTAATCTCTTGCACCTACCTACCTATCTATCTATCTACCTACCTACCTACCTAACTACCTACCTAACTACCTAACTACCTACCTACACACCTACCTACACACCTACCTACCTACCTAGGCAGGCAGCATCGTTTCAACTACAGGCGGCACAGGCACAGGTGACGATGTCAAAGCCAGAATCGAAAAACAAGACAGTCCTTCCTCCATTAATCTGAAATCAGTGTGAATATCTACTGCACTGCAGTGCACTGCACTGTACTCAGCATAAAGCGTGAACAACACTCGGATTTTCAACACTTATTGAGTCAAGTATATATGATATTTCAGAGAGTTGGTATCTTACGGAAAGCATTTCCAACAAACTACAGACAATCATCAGCAGTTGCCGCCTGCGTTCACTCAATGCTGAAGATTGATTAGATAGCCAGAATAACAGGAATAAGCAACAATGAACTCTGGCTGGCTGGGTGGCTGAGTGGCTGAGTGGCTGGCTGGCTGGCTGGCTGGCTGGCAACAAACCAACAGAGAACCCATCATCCAACAAGTGTGCAGAAGAAGGTGGAGATGGATTGGTTTGGATTGGACATTGGACTTAAAATACCTTTCGGGCATCACACACCAGACCAGACACTTGAGTGGTACCCGAGTGGAAAGGATTAGTAGGGTGTCTTAGGTGAGGGTGACTTTGAGGAGATGGTGTGAAGAAGAAATGAAAGCTTGTGTGGAGTCGTGGAGATAGGTTAGAAAGAGTGCAGGGTAGAGATTGAAATGGATATATGCTACTGGATCCGTATGTTCCAGTGGGAACCTAAAGGATATATAATAAAAATAAATTCCAAACCAAATCTTATCAATCATTCTTGCAATGTGGCCATCAAGCTAGGTGGTTCAGTGTTACAGTGGACCTGTTGGTTGGAGGCAGTGGCGAGAATTCCTCCCCAAACTGGATTTCTTGCTTGTTGACACTCGTCTGCAATGCGCAGCTTTGTCGAAATTTATTACGAAACACATTAAAGTTTAATTTAAAAATATCTCATGGAATGCTTTTACGAAGCATAATTCCTTAAGCAGCTTTAATCCCCTCCAAAAACGGAAACAAACAATAATGCTGTAAGTGCTAAACGGCATTGGTGACTAGATTCGTGAGGTGATTTCTAAATTTCCAATGAGAAGTCGTAACCAGCGAGGCAAACATGTAGGAAATCAGAACAAATACTCAACGATGACATTGGCTGACCGCTGTGCTATATCGTGAACTGACAAAAGTTGGAAATATGGACTATTGGATTTCGATTCAACGGCTCAATGGTACCGTATCGGCTGTGGAACCTGATGGTCCTGGGTTCAGTCCCTGGAGGGGTAATGAGTGCGCACTGCAGAGGAGTCCTTTACTAGAACGAAACTGGTGTTCACTTCTCCCAAGTTTCCAATTTTTCTCTAACTGATGTCAGTCCACTATGAATGTCAACTTGAAATTTCCTGATTTTAGTTTATCAAATGAATAGCAGCGTTTTAATCAGTTAAAGTGATAAGGATCTAATGTATTTAAGAGTTAGTCTCTATAATTTAGTAGTTTAACTGATAACACTTTCTCACTTGAATGATAAATGTTTTATTTCCTTCCCTGAATATCAAACTAACGCAATGCTTTAAGATACCAAATTCCAAAAATGATAATATTTGTGATCTATATTTTTATTTTACTAGTCACAAAAGATATATGTATATATATTGAATTATCCTTTATCCCGGATGTGTATGTGAAAGTAGTGGTTAAAATGAACGTTTAATTTGATAATTTCACCCAGATATTAACTTAGGTGTCATAGTAGATACTTGTCATAGACTAAGTCAACGGTCTACCATCAAACCAAGCCTATAAGTCAACTCTAGTATGCTTCCGACAGCACAAGAATTAGTCTTGATGTATTTTTTTATGAAGATCAATTATGCATTTTTGAAATGTCAAAAGAGGTAACAGAAGCTTTTTAATTGCACTTTATCAAGTTCATTACAAATACTTTCTAGATGTCTCACGAATTTACTGACACATACTTACTGTTGAAATACCGACTAAATGCTCCTAGAAGACGTCGAAACTGAATTACTATTGATTTCTCATTTTTGATATGCTTCGGGATGATATTTCCTAAGTTTTAAAGAGAAGTTGTGACCTGTAAAGAAAACGATGTCCAACGTGTGGACAGATACTCAATGGTGGCATTGGATGATGATTGCACCTTATCGCTAGTCGACAGAAGTATGAAACTGTAGACCATTGGACTTCACCCTAGTGGCTTAATGCTTACATGCTCACCGCAAAACCTTAAGGTTCTTGGTTTGATTCTGAGGGGATAGTGGAAGTGTACGGCCAAGGAATCCCACACTGAGACGAAACAGCTGTTTAGTGTTCCCAACTTTTAAATGGCCCACCAACTGATGTCAGTCGGTGATGAGTGTCGGCTTGAAATTATTAAATTATCACAAACCTTCAAAATGAACTGCTTGAAATATATTAATGATGGAGAGTGGCTAGCAGTGGAATCCAAGATATGCTTTCCACCTTGTTAAAGATTCATCAGTTGGATTTACCTGTCTTTCAGTGTATGATGTTGTTCCTGGTAAGACTGGAACCCCAGACCAATCGTTTTAAATGCGAGAGCGTCACCCACTAGGTCAATGAGTCACGATAACCGCTCCTCGTACAAAGAGTCAATTATAGGTACAAAGAGTAGCTAACTAGACTCTTTGGTCAAATGAGTCACTCCCTGGAGTTTGAAGCAACTGGTCTTGGATTCGAGTCTTAGTGGGAACAATATCATCCACTAGGAGGCAGGCAAATCCAGTTAGTGACTCTTGCATATGACGAAACGCCTGTCCTGCCTGAGACATAGCTTGGAAATGTATCTTGGTATACTACTTAGAGCATTTTTGAAAACTAATATGGCTCTCTGAAAACGCCAAAAATAATCATCACGGTTTATAATACCACTCGTTTATAGCAGTTATACAGAGTGCAGTCAAAAATTAGGATTTAGAGTATACGCTGCACATTTTTGTATATATTCCAGATAACAATGTTAAATTGTTCCCATTTTGTAGCTGAAGTTTCTTATTACTAAACTAAAAGAATAAAATAGCAAGGGTTGAAACGAGGATAGTGAGTCATAGGAACTCATCTAAGAAGGTTTCGATCGATAGTGAAAATAGTTGTTATAGCTAATGAACCGGACATTCCATGAAAAATCGCAAAGATAGATCAATTTATACAGCAATAAATTCTAGTGTTCAACATGCCGTTGTTATTTATTCAATGAAGTGGAGCGGTTATACGTTTTTTAGATGTTTAACAGTGGATTAAAACAGATTGTAGTATTTAGTGACTTTGAATATCAGTCAGTGGATATTATAATTATTTGTGCATGAAAACAATTACAAGATACAAGATACATTTAACTATGCAATGGCGTGTTTACGGATATACGTCACGTGACTCCTGATATTAAATCATACGGTGTAAGCTTGAAAAAAACGTTACACTGATGCTCAGTAAATACCAATATAATATATATTGCTGGATGATATTATTTATATTTAGGTCCTTCTTATAATATAGGAGCATGGGTTCAATGAATGGAGAATGGATTGCAGAACGTAGAACTCACTGACTTATTTTCATGACCAGCATCCTCAGGAAGAATGTAAATAAACTAAAAAGATATACAATTTGACTTTGTGTCAATATAAACAACATTTGGGATAACAAAGAGTGGTGGAATAACTTGGATAAAAACGCCAAATATAATAAATGAAACATCGAAGAACGCAAAAGCTCATCGACAGGCAATTTTTAATTTAAATTTACAGAGGTTGCAGCAAATCATGAAACCAAGTTTCTATCGTTCATAATCAGATTAGTGGTAATAATGATGGGCCAATACTGCACAAGTATATATCTAATTGACATCAAATAAGATCAGGTTCCAGATAAACTACAATTGGTTATTTTGTATATTTACTCCTGGATTTCTCTGCTAGCGACAGCCAAGTAGATTACTAATAATGAATATTCCATTTATTTTACTAATTAGCTGAACTAAACAAGCAATGATAAGTGAAATTCATTAGCTGAACGTTTGAACTAGTTCTGTGTATCTGTAGTGGGGTCCAGGAGTCTAAGGCTGAGCTAGATACCTGCAATTCTATTATTACTTCAGGTGTACCTATTTTGTGTAATACAGCCTCTATTTTTATAATGTTATAGCTTTTAATTTGATTAAAGTCAAATCATCAATGATATATATTGACCTTTAAAAACTTTTTAATAATGATGACAGCTGACGAGTCCCAAATAGGACGAAATGCCCATCCTGGGTTTCACTTCTAGCCACTACCCATCATTACTATGCATAACTGGAACACAGGCAGTATCAAGGCATCCGCAAAGGAGCCCGTATGCCAACAGAGACTGATCAACTCCGCCCAGTCAACGACGATATAATACAAGGAATAACACTGATAATATCTTTTTTCAAACAATACGCTTGGTGCATTATGGAATTTTTAGCACCTTATGATTCTAAAAGTTCACCCACAAAACAACATTTTCACACAAAGTGATGGTTGCATCCGGATGACGTTAATAATAGCAACGTAAGAGGTTATAATGTGAATCAACCCGTTTGTGCTGGATTAGCTTACTGTGTTTGGCGGTGGTAGTTCATTCGATCAGCAAAGGAATGTACCATTCAAGATGGGTATCTGAAGAAAAGAAATATGACGTATTTCCCTGCATCCGGAAGCCGATTTCCGTTCGATACGACATTCCCTCTTCATTTGTTTTTACTTCAAAAAACGACTAACCCAGAACACTTTAAAAACCCGCAAGAGTAAGCGATATGTTTTGGAGATATAATAGACAGATTAAAACAAACTGAGGCGGAGGAGTTTGAAATGATATATCTGCGGGAAAATTTCATTTGTGGTCCGAAGTTCAAGCAGGCCGCCATCACTCAGAAAGATTCACATACCAACTACTCATGGCTGTCTGTGCAAAATAAGATACCATGGATTTCAACATAAAAAATTCTATAACACTGGGACATAAATTATTTCACGTAAGCATTTTGTGTTTCCTAAAATAATTTATGACATAGCTTTGAGCTACTTATAAGTAGTATAACTGTTTTACAAAAAGTGTCTTGAAACTACTTGGGTGAATATCCATTAATCAGAATCTGATGTAGAGTGAATGAATAAGGAAATGAAATAAAAGTCTGAGAACACTACCATCATCCGAAAGATGAGCTAATGTTGGCTGATGTTACAGTGGCCTTAAAAATGAAATATAGAAAGCCTAATAAGTGAAATATGAGCTACATATATAATTTACTTCTTACTGCTATTGTAACACACTTATATTTTGAAAGATCAGTGGTATTCTGACTGCCTTCGTATTTCTGAATGCTTTACATTCCTTGTTCACTGGAAGTCGTGCGACTGACCTGCATAAGTTATTTATCTCTTTGGGGTTCTAAGATATTGTCGTGTTAATGGCATTTTCTATTTCAAACTGACTTCTTGTGTCTCCTAACCGATTATCTTATCAGTTGATAATGGTGTACAAAAATTTACTATGGCGGAATATTTCGCATCAAATTTTGAGAAACTCAACGGATATTATTGATTCTTTCAGCTTGTGTACTTTAGTTTCTTGAAATTATGATTTTACTAGTCAAATCCTTGTCATTATATTAATACCTGCGGAGAATTACGGAGCGTGTTGCATTTATAAATGCAGCATAAATCATCTTTAAACGTGGAAAATATTTGTTTTCTGATAAAAATTTAAATTCAACAATGAATGTGATAAAACAGGATTTAATGAATTCATAAATTACAGTAGTTCTCATCAGCTGGTGACATATACCATCAAGCAATGCTGAAGATCTTACATGTATAACGTAGACCATAACATCGATTTAGGCGTGACAACACAGAAATGTACTGAGTGATGATTGAATGTGAGATGGAAATTTGGACAGCCACGGGACCCGAACCAGCGACCACCGCGTTTTTGGCCCGGTGCTCTACCAGCTGGGATACGAGGTCCGATTGCTGACCAGAATTTTATTACACTTCAATCACTAAGGCTATCTTAGATAGTCTAATCGTAATCAATTTGATGCTCTCCCTCTCTGATTCAGTTAGATTTTGATTCGGATGAGAAGTCCTGACTAGGCAGCCAGTGTGAATACGGTAGTAACGTGTCACGAATTCACATATTAGTCGGGCAAAACCCTTGGTGATTGAAGTAAAATAAAATTCTGGTCAGCAGTCGTACCTCGTAGATCAGTTGGTAGAGCACCGGGCAGGTAACCCGGCGATCGGTGCTTCGAACCCGGGCGCAGTCCAGGTTTTCATCTCTGCTTCAATCATCACCCAGTACTAGTCTGGCAAACTATGGCTATCTTAGATAGTCAAATCATAAACGTAGAAATGAACATTCTCTATAGGTCAAGTGGTGATACAAAGATTGGTAATGGATGTTCAGACTGAATGCGTTGAAGATAGGTTACATAATAACAGTTTGGATAGTAGTGTAGTTTAAAGAGTCATGTGGATTTCAGGTAGGAAAATATTGGCAATGATAACAATAATGTTTATGCAGCGTAATGAGAAGATGAAGATTATCTGAAACGTGTGATGGATCAGCGATATGAATTTCGAACATTCTGATCACATATGTATAAAAAACAATTTGTACTCATGATGAAGCTGCGTTGATAATATAGAGTGTGATTTTCATACCAAGAGTAACGTGATTGAGATATTGTTTTTTCTCCACCTTTCCTATTCCTTTATTTCGGATTGACTTCATTGACCCTTTTCGTGAATGTTCATGTAAACAGTTCGGCAAGTTCTTGTGTGATGAGATTGTTCTAAAATGTATTGCGCTAATACATCACATGTTTCAGGTAGTCTTCTTCTCATTATGCTGTTTATATTTATTGGAGGGACCAACTACTTTAAATAATGATGTTGGAACAAAGGTAGGAATTGAGTCAGCTGAGAGTTGATTATGTCATTCAGGACACGACAGTTAGTAGTCATTATAACCGACATTGTATATTAAAACGAATAATAATGATCACGGTGGTAACAAAAATAGGGTTTGTCAGGCTAAACAAATCGGAGAAGGACAGCAAAGTATGAGATTGGGTTTGATAATTCAAGATAAAAAGCAACTAATGAATAGTAAATAGGATTAAACCACGTTGCTATTCCTACCATAGAAGATTCAAGCTGACTACCATTCCCTTCTGAATGCAAAGGTTTGGTCTGATGATTTGAATAGCACAGGACCTTGCAGCTACAAGTTTTTTCTTATTTTTTTATATATTGATAACCATAAAAGACTTACAGGTATCAATATCATGACCAAAGTTCATCTGAATATTCACTACTAACCTTAGCATTATCACTTGACCTTCAAAGACTGTTCATTTCTGTGTTGCCACGCGTAAACCGATGTCTCAGGCCACACTATATATGTGTGTATGCATGCTCTTCAGCACTCCTTAACGGTATATATAATCAAGTATGTAGAGCATCCAGCTGACGTGTACTATTGAAATTTATGAATTCATTAAATTCAGCTTTTTTCATATCCATCGCTTGTTCTAAATGAATCATCTGTTTCTCTTTCGTGTGAACTTCATCTAAAATCCTTTCAGAGCATGAATGGTACATATCTGTGCCACATCTTATTGATCAAATATGTAAGTTGAGGCAGTTGTCATCACTTTCCAGTGAATGTTCTCTATCCTTCCAAAATAGTTAAATTCATTCTCATTATCGATATTGTGGTATACTGAAGTATTTGTGCTTTGTAAATCGTTATCGAGTTATCAGATACCTTCTGAGATATTTGAAGGTTCTATGTGCAGTGCAGTGCTGTTAATCAGTTGGGGTAACCTCTGACAGAGTTGAAATAACAGTGAATGCATGCTAATTTTAATTAACGTCAATCCATTTGTGTACTTAACAGCTTACACTTAACTTAACGACTCAGGGTTATCTCATTCCATTTCAGAGTTAATTTTTAGGAAACTTAGTTTCTTTTGAAGCATTTCAGAATAAATGTTTACATATTTCAGATAACTTAACAACCTCTGATACAACGTATACCTGAAGCACATTAGATCGCGAAATTTACATCTACTATGTTTTGACTACTTATGAGTAGTGTAAATTTGTTTTATAATTTTAGACTGCTTATTTCCAACCGATCCCCAAACGCCACCTGATAAATCTGGTTTAGAAATCTAAACGAAGGACCATATTTGAATAAACTGTATTTCTTTCAGCTAGACAATTATTTTTATTGTTGCAGAAAAAGCCAGCAGCACCATTCTATATACTCCGACTATAATTTGGTAGATTCAATTCAGAATAAATTCGCACTCTAGTGTGCACTTGAATATACTCTTCTGAAGAGTTCAGACTACTTTCATCGACAAAAATGAATTCATACGTTTGCATCAATTCGTACTTAAAAGTTGTACATCAGTAAAAACGAAACTGTTGTTAGATGATTGTCACGCTATTCCACTTTTAAATGAAACACTTGTTTCGCTTTTACAGAAAAAAAGGGGATAATACTCTTCAGTGGAAAGACCTCTTAAAGGAGGAAAATGACCGCATATTTTTTTACCGTCTTAATATTAAAGAAGTACTTCAGAAGTTAGTCATCATACTTCTGGAAATTTTTTGATCGTTTCTAACGAAGCCGTTAATCTTGCCACTTCCTAAACCTTTTATTTTGAGCAAGCGGGTTGTCGTGAAGTTTGTATATTCTGTCGAATGCCTAATGCACCTCCACTTACACCTCTTCTACTAACCTATCAAGTTTAGGTCATGTTTAAACCTACTTGACATGTACACAAGTATACAGTGATAATTTACAAATGTTAGCAACAGTATGCGTATTTTTCCTATTTCTGTTTCTGTGAATACCCTATGGGTTATCACATAGTCTAATTTAATCGCATGCAAATGATAGTTTACCTCTACGAACTGTCATCTTTATACATAATTGCGTTGAACTAAAAAAACACTTTCTTAAACTGATTGTCTAAGAAACTTGTTAACTTTTGGCTGTTGGTAGATTACCAATTAATGTTCTTGTCTTAAACTTCATGTCATCAAACATAGTAGTCACCTAAAGGTTTTCGAGTTAACATAAAGTGTAACCAGTAAAGGCATGAGTTAGATTAAAAGAGGTGTCAGGATATGGTATATCTGACCAAAATAATTTCACCATCAAGAGTAGCTATGACACTCTAAATGTAGCTGAGTACCTCATCACCTGACGTGGGCTTTTTGAGCTGCTGGCCGAATCCCTAGCCAACAGTGCACATTCAGTCATCTTTAGTTGGATATTTTAATTTCTAAACTATTCTGATCGTAATGGAATCCTAGGTCAAAGTTCAGACGTTTGGCCAATAGTACACAGAGTTAATCAGAAATACATAAGCCTTCTAGGGCACCTCAACTGTCGCCTCAGGGCTTTTCTTGTAGCGATATGCTGTTTGATAATGACATGTGTGAGATCCGTAGCGCATGCGAAGTGTGGTCAGTGATGTAGGGTATATTGTTGCTGTCTCCTCCGAGTTGCATGCTATTGGATCCGAGTTGGCCAGCATGCCGTCCTGGATAGCAGGTCAGTTATGAAGTCCACCTAGGTGACTGCATCAGCGGTCTCTGTCAAAAGCTCAAAGCGATGAAGCTTTAACTTATCTTGGCTCGGAAAGATTTTCGAAACAGTTGCCGATTACCTCTTCAAACCGATCAATTATCTGCTAACCATACAGCCAGTAAGAGCTGAAGTTTCTTGGTGTCGAAGTGTGGCCATGGTGGGAGATGGGTTGGCATTACCTGAGAGATGAGTTTGAGATTTGGCTTGCCTTAATGATACAGCCAAGGTAGGGTACTCAGTGCTTAAGGAGGTAACGGTCGGTACCCAAGACTTTGGGGTCTTCCGCATTAGTAGTAATGCATGACCTGTGGCGTAAATTCTTTTTATGCAAATGCCTAACTGACCTTGAAACCGGGGAAAACTTTTAAAACATTATACATGTAAACAGGTATCATTTTGTTAGCTGTCTTGCATTTTGTGATTAAAGGATACACTTAGCTGTCACTCCGGTGAGTTGATTAATTAATTATTCCATCGTGGATAAATCTGGACAGCAGGTAAAAATACCTTGTAGTAATAATGCTATCCATACAGAATTGGTTAAGGAAACTGGCTCATATACACCCTATGATTCCGTATAGCGAACCATTAGAACTTTGGCAACTTACTGTGTATCAGCCATTCATTTTGCCTTATAACGGATTTTTAACTTTATTTTAGAACATCTTTTACTGGAAGTCGATATCGTTTAAACGAACACTTCTTGTCATCCCGTAAGGATGAAAACGTTGGATCTAATGGTGATGTGAGAAAAGCCTCTGTACTTAAGTAATTCTGACATGTAGACATTTGCTGATTTGATTTACAAAAACTACGTAGTATTCTATGGGTTTAAATTATTTTGGTAGGAGATTTGTAATTTTTTTATAACTTGCCGATGATATATTATTTCTTCTCACTACTGCACATCCATTCCCTTCAGTGATATATATTGTAATACATTAAAGTTGTAAAAGCTAAACCGTTTGACATGAATTCCACCTAAAGATTACGTTGTAAACTGTATGAATGTCTTAACAGTCCCGTACAGTAAAAAGTCGCACGGTTGACGTCAGTAAACTGGTGTGCATCAAATAAAGAAAATGTTGCGAGTATCTTAGCTATGCATTAAGAACAGAGTATTGATATATTTTCTTTGTTTACATAAGGCAGGATGTATTCAGTCTATTCTCTTTTCTCGACATACTAACGCTAATGTAGGAAACTGCTACAGTTATTAGACTGCAGGCAAAAATGTAACAGAATAAAGGGAATAAAACAGTGTATGGACAGTTTTTTTCGGAAAGATCAGTTCAAAATCAGATTGCGTTATCGGAAAGAAGTAACTCTTGAAAACAAAGTACTATATTTCGATGACTGAAAGTCAAATCTGATAATTGTTTAACTCCAACCCTACATTTTGTGACTTAAAACAACCATAATAAGCGTTCTCTGGTTTAGAACAAAGTTACTGAAGAAGGAAAAGTGGAAACTTGCTTTAGATTATGATTCACTTCCTCTTGTATCCAACTATTATTTTATTCAGCGTTATTTTACAGCAAAATACTAAACACACGCTAAACAAAATGTGAAGCAGTCATGCCAGAAGTTTGGTCAAGATTTTTAAAAAATCATCACACATATCTCTAGTGTTGACTTTGTGGTTCAATAGAGTTAATCATTAGCTTTACAAGGGACTAAGAACAATACTTAAATGGAAGTGAACTGTGAACTCATGACTAATGTTATTCGAATGTTAAGTCATCAGAATCGGTAACTTGCAAGCATAGTATGTGAAATAAAGGAGAACTTCGTCAGAATAACAAGGTAAAATCTATGCGAGCAATTGACAAATACTTTCAAAGCAAGTGTATGAATTTCAGCAAAATATCAATACATGGTTGATTCTTTGTAGTTTATTCGTTATCATTGTTGCTGTTTACTGGAGAAATGTAAGCATCCAAAAGTAGAAGGAAAGAAATTCCTCTTAAAAAATAATAATTCAGAAAACAGTCCTTTTTTATCTGGATATCATGTATAGTCGGCAGACCAGTATAAAATACTTTGAAGTGGACTGTGAGATGATACAGAGTATTTGTAGCTCAGGAGGATGATTTCAGTAATGTTGTGTTCTCTGAATGAGGTGGTTTATACGTGAAGCTTTCGGCTTAGAGAACTTAACACCATCAAAAAAATAAGTGGACTACTTTAAACGCTTTCTTTTTGAGGAGTGCTGGGTTGATGAATGGCAAAAGAAACTTTTACACTTTTGGTGAATTTTGTTTTCATCTTCATTATTACCTGTTTCAACAGACAAGAGGAACAAAATACCAATGAATCGTTATTCCACGCTTGAGCATCTCTCATTTGGTTAGGTATTCAAAGGTTCCCCCTACTTTATTCAACTAAGTTGAAGTGAGCCCTGACTTCAAAGGTGTACACTTGTCACAAAGATAAATTGTAGTCTGTGACAACCGCTAACTTTAGGTCTCAATTCCAGGTAACGAAGCGACTCTGGTATTTTTTTGATTTTCCCCAGCCATTAGGGTCGCTTAGGTTGCTTTTACTCCCATTTGCAGTTTGATTGTTACAGTTTTCCATATCATTTTCTTCTGCACCCATTTTTTAAATTCTCAGTCACATATCTATCTTATATAACTTCTTTACAAGGTAGCAAACACAATTTTCTTTGAAGGATTTTAGTAATTTCTTCATGGCATCTGTAGTTTTGAGAAATGAAACCTAATTTCTTCTCTTTTCTAAAACGATTTGCTATTACGCTCCCTCAAATATTTAGTAGTGATAGAACAAACAAAAAAAATTGTTCATTTGATATGAGGATAAGTATGGTTCTTCAGATTCCAGAAGAAGAACGTTTATACTTGGACTACATTTATTTTATTTATATCGAGAGTACCTGAAAGTTCAGAGATTTATTAAAAGGAAAATTTTTTAAACACGATGTGGGTAGCGAAACAATAAAGCATTAGAGATGTAAATACTCAGTTGTTATTCATTGGATTTCATTAGATTTCAGTAGGAGCTATTAAGAGTAGTAGAAGTACTCACATAAGCAATTATTCTAATATGATTTATGGTATTGCTGTACATGAATTTGTCTATACGGAGAAAAGATACCCAAACAAACTGATATTAGATTGGATTTCACCTCTTTAGAGTAGTAAAAAAACAAAGTTATACAATAGGATAAGACATTTTAATAGAACTGCACGAAATTTCCATATACGATTAAAATTTAGCCTCAGTACGATGAAACTGGTTACTGTACACGAATCAAGTCTCCTTCCGATTGACTAACATAACTTCACACTGAAATTGTTCACTTATCAGTGTCCAATAAGTGTATAGCATTAAGTTGTACAAAGTTCACTTGTGACCAGAATGATGTAGTTGCACCATGAATGCCTACAACACTGGATGAATGCGATTTCTCAACTCACAGCTTAAACCAGTTTCATATACATCACAAACTTACTTTGTATTCGATCATCAACGAGCATGAAAGCTACGTCAACGACTTTCTGTTGATTATTCCCAAAAGCTTAATCTCAGTTGAGGTGCACTATAACATTTGATCTCTTAATTTGACGGTTGAATTGCAAAAGATGGATAGGATTCGGTCAGCTGTTGTGATTGGATATGATAAAATGGGCTATTCTGTAGTCACTACGTAATTCCACCAAGTTTACAAAAGCGAATATGAAGATTCGTTTTCTCGATGATTTTACGGTAAATCATGTACTAGTTTTGGAAAGCACTTCGAAGAAATCCTATATTGATCAATATGAAACTGCATCGACTAATGTTTCCCCTGAAACTAACAAATCAATTGAAATTCTTCTCAGGGATCATCTTTCTTACACATTCTATCCGCTGGTCAGCTTCCGCGACTTGTGAAGTGTGAGTAGCAGTGTCAAATTCATCGTAGTTCATCATTAGTTGTACAGTGATCCCATAAAATGTGTGCCTAATTGTTCAGTGGTATGGAATGTAATCTAATGACTCACATTTTCCTACCCCTTTCAGTTCACCATATAGCGCAACCTTCACCCAGTGCAGTCGTTGAGTGCCTGTCCTTAACTTTGACTGGTGCCAGTCCGTGGTAACTACCAAATCGACTTCGATGAATAGTCAGTTGATCATACCATATAGCCTATTTGGCAAAATTTGGAATATGAGTCACTGAATTAAAAGTTTAAGCTGGCTAGTAACCTTATTGTCACGAGACCCAACAGTCGACAGCATGACTACGCACAATTTATACAATCTCGATAGACACCAAACCAAGGTGAACTTTTTCCCTTGAGCTTCTTGGTGTCTAAGCGTTCCCTAACTCCTTCTGTATAGTACTATGAACTGTTGTGAAATATTTTATTATATTATGACACACTAATAAAGTAGGATTGGTAAATACTGGTGGATAGGTAGTATGTCTAAATGCATTGTTCGCTTGCGACCAAACAGTACATTATATTCATTACTAAGAAGGTCACAATGTGTGTGTGTGTGTCGCATCTGTTTACTTGAGAAACACGTCACAATTCTTACTTTTAGGATAAACGAAGCAAACTGCTCTTCCCTCCTTAGTAAACAAGTGAAGAAACCAGTGAACCAACTGATAAAGTAAGCAAGCTGATGTCTTGAATACTTATTCAACTCTAAGATGTCTACGGTGTGATAAGGTCATAATCATACTAGTGTTATACAACAATCTCAACTCTTAATAGGAAATGAACTTCATTATATACAAGTGACCTATAACATCTTTGTTGAAAGAATAAAAACTATTTCCATTCTTATCTTAATTGACAATTCACTGTCCTGAATTATTTTGAATGAATTGTTTTCATTGTTGAACAATAGTTGCAAATCATGACAGTTTTGTCTAATTATAAAGAAAATCAGAAAAATAGGAAGATTTTTGATTTATACTGATGGAAATAGAATTGAAACAAAGTATGGTAATAGTGCTAAAAGTCAAAAAATATTTTACTTCTTCAATAACAAGCAGTGTGAAAATATGAATGAGGAATACTTGACGCTGGATGAAGCGAAGCTTATGCTCAACCGTATTTGCGTTCCTACTTTTCTATATTTACGACAGCTGTTTTTACTAGATCCATAAAGTGTTAAATCATTTCACATGCTATCAGATTACCTACTGGTGTAATGAAACAGATTTTTCAGTGGTTTCTTGAAGACCACTTTTATGGAGATTTATTGGCGTATACTTTAAGAAGATATTAAAGATTATGATTACTGAATGACTACAGAAAGGCTGATTGCTTTTAAAGTACTGTTAAACCAGTTTAAACAAAAAGACTTTTTCTAACTCCAAACTGAAGTTACAACTGCTTTGCACAGACGCATTACGCAGGATTCTAAACAAGGCTGGAATTAGAATCACGTTCCAACATATAAATTCACTAAGAAACATGTTTTGTAGGTCCTGCGGAAACCGCTGGACAAAAAATTAAGTTTCTAACTTGGGGGGTTTTGAGGATTTAGTGATTTTTCAAGTTGGTGTTCATCATGGACTGATATCAGATAGAAGATCTGAAAACATGAGGGCAACAGACAGCTGTATCGTCCTAGTATGGGACTCCTCAACAGTGCGCACCCATGACCCCACCAGGGACTGAACACAGGACTTTTAGGTTCCGTGGCCACCACTTTACCATTGAGCCTGTAAGGTAGGAATCCAGTGGTCCATATTTTCAACATCTGTCAGCTCATGTTTCAGTGCGACCATCACTCAATGTCATCGTTGAGTGAATTTGATGCTCATTGGTGACTGGCTTTGACAGGTAATTCCTAAAGTTCCAATGAGAAGTCGTGACCAGTGGGGCAAACCTGGTCGATGTGAGGACAAACACTCAACGATGACATTGAGTGATGGTCGCACTGAAACATGAGCTGACAGATGTTGAAAATATGGACCACTGGATTCCTACCTTACAGGCTCAATGGTAAAGTGGTGGCCACGGAACCTAAAAGTCCTGTGTTCAGTCCCTGGTGGGGTCATGGGTGCGCACTGTTGAGGAGTCCCATACTAGGACGATACAGCTGTCTGTTGCCCTCATGTTTTCAGATCTTCTTCCAACTGATACCGGTCTATGATAAGTACCAACTTGGAAAAATCTCAGTTTTTGCCAAATTCCAAGCAGTAATTATAAGGTCAGGTTTTATTCATAAAATATTTTCGATTGACGTCAGATGGCATGAGAGAATATGAAAACTTGACCAGAATTACAATGGAAGACACTTAAAAGGTAAGATATTTAGAGAGAAGCTATGCCATTGCAGTGGATGCAGTTACACACAAAAGTGATAGTCCCAGGAAATAACTTAAAGTGGTGAAGAGACAGATTGATGTTTGAAGATTTGTTAATCGAATCAGCCTGCAACACATAAATGACAACATCTAGTCCAGATATTTGGGGAATTCTACTGCTCATGCGATGAATGAAGAAGAAACAGGACTATAAAAGCAGATGTAGGATTACCTCTGATATGAATTTCCAACCATCTAAGATAACTGTGGTTTGACAGACTTGCATTGATGTTGAATTGATACTTAGGCCTCGCTATTCAGTTAGTAGGATAGTTGGCCGGAAATCTGATGGTCCGTGGTTCCAATCCTGCGGCGGCCTAAATTCCTGTTTCACCTTTAATCATCTCCCAGTATCAGTCATTTTATTCCTCATTCTTATCTACGTTTTTCACATGCCTTGAGTACTCACATTTACGAATGTTTTATCCACTAAAAAGTTTCTTTATAGTGATGCAACTACGTTTTTCTTTTCCAATTTTTTGAATAAGTTTGACTGTAGATTCTATAGAAATCCTCATTAATACTGTTTCATCATATTGTAGCCAATAAACGATATCCTAATTATGAATTAACCATATTCAAGCATAAATAGTTTCACCATGATGAGTCCCAATTAACTAGAACCTATTACTTGAAGACGTGAAGTTAAGTAACCTTTTCATGGTGGTCAGACGGTTCTGACTAGATTATAATTCATGGTATTTAACTGAAGACATCTGAACTATTGTTATGGTGTTTCTATTGTCTATAGAAGCAATCTACCAACATTCATCCTTATCCTTAGTTCAAAGTCTTCTCAGTTACTTCAAAGTCATATAAATTGGTTTAGTTAACAGAAGAGAAAATAGATGCTGAAAAGTGCGGTTCCATAAAAAGGCATGAAATGGTTGCGAGACACTGACGATAAGTCTATCTTTGAAAGTACTATGATCTTTATTATGTGAACTCTAAAATCACTTTATAAGAATTCTTGGAATTATGAAATTCACATCAAGTAGCAAAGAACAAACATATATGTCCTAATTTCGTCTGTAAACCAGTTAACCGGTATTTTTTAAAGAAAGTTAATAGAATAAATTCTTATGAAAGTAAAAGACTAAAGAACAAGGAAAATAGCAACAAATCTACATAACTAATGGACGTAAATGAAAATGTTTCCCGTCTACTTAAAACTACTGAATCTAAACAAAGATACGAGGAAACTTTCATTGAAATCGAATTTATTCTAGACCCCAAACTTGTCGAAAGTCAATGTCACATCATTCTTCAAAGACTGATAATTGCCTAAAATTGAGCATATATAACTCTAAAGACTTAAGAAATTTGATAAGAAACAAAAAAGGGAGATTTTCAGAATAATAAATTAGAAGTTAGCTAAACTGCTTAAGGTTAGATCCGCATGAGAATCCAATTATGTAGTGTTACGCTGAATATGATAACTACCCTGTTATCAAAATTCATGCTATCAGCGATCTCAGGCAAGAGTAAATCGCCCAAACCTCCAGTTTTAAACAGACATATTATATGGACATTTACTCAAAACGTTCTAGTTTCTTAGGTGTCAGCCAACCACGTGCATACTATCTCTTCAAAATGAAGACCATTTGGCATAAATTTGAAGCGAGTAGGAGCAGAAAGCCTTTCAGATAAAATCTTAATGTATTAACGAAATTTCTAATGGTTAAACTATTTTATATTGAAACTGGAAGAAACACATCATGCTGAATACATTCAGACAGTTTTGTGGGTTAATGTGGTACAAACAGCTAAAACGTTTTAAATTCAATCGTTGGGTACAAGTGCAAACAGAAAACCTTCATAACCTACAAAGAGATCTGCGCTACAGAGTCATGACTATGCTTAGTATCATTAAAATTATTCCCTGCTAACAGAGATTGGAAGGGTGAATCACTCTCTTTCAAATGCTTGACTGGGTGGTAGTGCATTAGCTGTTAGATCAGAGGATCCTCGGCTCTATCACCTATACAGCCATAAGTATACAGTATAATTTATTAGTTTAGTTTACTACAGCGCAGCTACAGGATGTAAAGTATTTTTCATCGTTACAGCAGAATTACAAATAGTTTTTATTCAGGATTGGGTTGACTTGGGGAACTATCTGAAACAAAAATTCATTTTGCGTACTTTTCACTTTATTTCCTGAGTTCATTGTTCAAATCTCAAAAATTTATATTAAAAGAGACTCCACTGCTTCAAATCCTTTGCCAAGAGTGTTGATTTACATGCATACCATTAGATTTTGATATTTTATCCTGTAAACCTTCAGTATTGTTTACTGATGAATAGTCTGAAGATAGTAGGAAGCCACCGTTCATTGGTCCTGTGCTTCCAGTCAGTCATTTTGTCGACCTTAGATTACTTAAAATCAGTATTTTGGACTTTTGAGTGGTGCTGCTTAAAGATAATATCGTTATATCAGAAAATACTGTACTTTCTCACTAGTTTTAATTAAGTACTCTGTTGAGTCTCGTCAGAGCTAGATAGTGAGAGACAGCTTTAATCGTCATATGGCTACCGAAAAGTTAGTATTGGCCGAATCCATTAAGTATTTCCCTTTACATTCGGTTGTCTGCTACTGTTACTTTGTTCATTAAGTATGTTACCCACTGAAACCTAACGAAATTGTGCGTGATTGTCACAGTTCAACTTCAAACCAGTTCCCCTAGGTTCATGAGGATCGAAACTATATGTGTTTAAAGTCAGATTTAACTAATAATATGAAGAAGTTTAACTAACTTAGCACAGGTATTACTTTCGTTTAAAGTGAATGAGTCATGCGGCTTACTGACGTTTTTTAATGCCGAATGTCTTCAACCAAACTGTGAAACTCCTACCCTATTTATGTAACAGTAAGTAGTGATTTTCTATGACTGTCATAGATTTTCTGTTAATTGGCCTGTCAGGTATGCTTTCAGTGACTCATAGTGATAAGGAGATTTACAGACCGAAGACTAAGTATTACTTGGTTAATGACTGTTAGCACAGCTCTTAAGCCAATGAATCTCCTTCGAATCATGTTATGAAGACTATAGGATAAAATTGCCATTAAAAACTGATCAAATATCATTTGCGAAAACAACTGCATGTGGTGCGGTGAACACTACATTAGGCTCTCTTCACCCTTTTCTACCTGAATATCGGTTAGCAATTAAGCTTTACGGTATTTCATCCCTTCTATAAATGCATGTCGACAACTGTTGACATGTATTTGATTGTAAAAACGTATATAGTTGACAGAAGAAATGCAAAGGATACTAGAGAATTCCTATATCCTTGTCATTCAGGTCAGTCAGGATCCTACTTAATTAACCAATAAGGAATGAATAAGCAAGTCCAATGTCAGGTGTAAAATAGAGAAATGACCAGTTGGAATATCAGTGGAATTAAAGGAAACTAGCAATCACACAATATCTCATCAAAACGGGCTATTAAATCACTCATACAAAAGTCCTGAAAGCTGACTTCATACTGAAACTGGTTTTAATGATGTCCAAAAAGGTAATGCAAGCTTCACGATTCCAATGCAAAACATTCTTAATTTTATTTCTAGGAGTACTCGGTAGACTTTCAGTCAGTCGGTGGATTTTATGCTGCATACTCACCACATAACAAATACCAAAAAATAATTTGAATAACTGGCTGTAAAATGCCGAACAGAGATTTCATCACATTCAATCTACTCAAATTTCTGTTATCGCTTTTTTGTCATTTATCTTTAATTATATATCAAAATAGCTGTCTGTTTGACAATTAATTAACTTGTCAAAGTTGAAAAACCTAATAGCATCAATACCCATAGTTCCATATAGTAGATGATACGGATAAATCATACAAGTAGAACAAATTGTTTTAATAAGTCTGTTCAGTTACTTTAGTCAGTTGAAAATAAGTATTGAAGTTGGTCTAAGCATATATTTTTGGGGAAATTATGGTTTTCTGGTCAGATCAAATATTCATGTCCTAGTTCTGTCATTTATTAAAAATGAGGTTTAATTCAGATGAGATAGCTTGTAATTTGCAGTCACTAACTAGACCAGATTGATCGGTCACTATTGTCTTTGGCCCCTTGAGCGAATTCCTTGACATTTTCAGTATTTTCAGTTTGATATTAATAATGGACAGTAGCTGACAATGGAACCCAGGACACACGCTCAGTTCTATTTGGGACTAGTCAGTTGCATATACCTACTTGCCAGTAACTGACGGTCTTCTTACTAAAACTCCTACTTAGCACCAATCGTTTAAAGTCCTCGATCCACTAAGTGACTTACGATATTCACTCCCCGTGTGATAGCCAATTACACTTACAATTTATAATATCTAAACTAAACTATACCCGTTGCCCAAGGAGTAGCTATCGTGACTCAGTGGCTTACTTGGTAACGCCTGGGTGTGTGAAGCGACTGCTCCCGGGTTCGAATGTATGTGAGGACAAAAGCATTTTCTGGGAGACAGGCACATTCAGCAGACGAGTTTCAAGTTGGACGAAACGTGCTTCCTGAATTCTACCATTAAAAACTATCCAACATTACTTTCAATGAGATTTATTTAATCAGAAAGTGTACAGTGGTCAAAGATATTAGGTGAACTGAATGATATATATATATATATATATATATATATATATATATATGCAAGCTCTGGATACTGATCATGTTATTACCGGGAACACAGCCTTCCATTTAATGAACAGATGAAAAGATAGTTAGCTGCTATCTTATGCAGAAACATAAGCAGTCCATCGACTTAAAAACAATTTCATATTTACAAAAAGACTTAATCTCGCATTACCTTTTGCCACTGATCACTACTGTTCAGTGCTCTAAGATTTTCAATGTTTCCCTTACCAATATCAGCCTGTGATGAAGATTACTTTCAAGGTAGTGTTTTGTAGAAACCGACAGGTTAATTGCATCTGGGTGCTCTATAGTGACTCACATTGTACTGGAATTCTCGAAGCTTTAACTACAACCTGTGGCCTATGGAGTCACTCAACTTGAAAATGAGGCGTATGCTCATCGAATTCATTGGACAATGGTTGAGCTTTATCACTAGAAGTTGGGATTAGTGAACCACTGAATTCCAAACCAGTGGCTAAATGTCATCTTATTCTTCCTTCTTTCGTCTGATTGATTCAAATATTATTCATATTGATCATTCATATTTTCTTGATTTGCAACTTACTTCACTTAATTATACTTCAATCGTCGCTCTTACTACATTTCTCTTTATTCGACCATTATTTGTTTACTTCACACACTGACTTTGTTAGTTTTTCATATGTTAAATTTCCCACCTAACTAATATGTAGTCACACTCCCTTAGTTTTACTACATCGTATTATTTGCTTTGTAGGTATGGTCTGGTTTATCACATTAAAGATGTTTCGTACTTCTTACTTGTATTGCTTGAATGGTTCGTGAACTTCATTTATTTCTTTTCATATATATATAATAGACATATATAAGTATACATATACTCACTTACAAATGTGTAATATATATTTGGTGTTGATTTTATCATTAAACTGAATCAAATTATCAATATTTAAGACCAACATTTTAAAGTAATAAATAAGACCTAAATTTTGAACCTAATACGTTTGTGGAAGATTTATAACCCATAAGTATATTTGATTCATCCCACAGTGTTTGTTGTTCTTGCTTTGCATAGATGAACCCATCAAAATCTAGTTTCTTCAGAATAATCGTTCATTTTCATCTACTAGCAGATGACTATTTTGAGCTGTAGCTTACTTAGTGAATCCTTATTCTTATAGTCAAAAAGTATAGTAATCTACTTGTTCTTTTATTTGGCAGTTATTCTTATAAACCTTTCCTTGAAACCTTGTTTAGAGGATAGTTAGTCAAGTATATGGAACACAAGAGGACAACTATCTGGAGTCAGATCTATATCCATTCGCCGATGAAAGTATAGCCTGTCTAAATATGAATTAGCGTATACTTATTCCTAAATCACTTTTTCTTGATTTAATCCTACGCTGAAGTTAATTTACTCCAAATAGACGTATGCTTGTTCATAAGCCATCGAGTTGTGACTCACTGCTTTAGGAGGTTGACTTTCAAGCAGTTAGACAAGGGTTCAAACACTGCCCTACCTGCTTGAGTTTCTGAGGCTAGGAAGTAAGTATCAGCAGCCATCACACAAAACGTAGCACCCAGTGTCTACTAGGCTATTGTATACGAGGTTGCTGAATGGATTTTGATCCGTTTTGATCTCTGCGTGGGTTTGTATAATAGTTTTAAAGTGACACTTGGTATTATAAAGCATTAAAGCATAAAATAATTACTTCAACCCTTAATAAGTATTACATTGTTTGATTTGAGAACTCAACAGTCGAAAGCAATTGGACCAAACTAATGTGTTATAGTAACAAAGCCACCAATATTTGCCAATAACAGCGTGAAACTATTTTACTAATAAGTCTTAAGCAAGCTACGGGAAATTACAAGTATCATCACAACAACTGACACCTGTTGCACAAGCAGTGGCTATCGTGACCTAGTGGTTTAGTCAATAACGCTCCGGCGTTTGAAGCGAAGGGTATTGGGTTCTAGCCTTGGTGGGAACAACATCACTCACTGGAGTGCAGGTACATCTAGTTGATGAGTCCCAAATAGGACGAAACGCGCATCTCGGATTCCTCTGCTCGTCACCAAGATCAATATACCATCACGGATATCCGACATCATCGAGGCATCCGCATATGATCCCATCTGCTAACAAAGGTGAAGCAATTCGGTCGTGCACGACCAAAGGAAATTACTAGTATTATCACATCGTAAGCAAGCAGTTGGACGGAACTTTATGTAGACTCATCTGTCTCCAGTTACTCTCCCTGAAGTAATACATAATCAGGAGATTGACTAAAATACTACTGTAGACAGTACTACCTTGTAGTCATTCTTCTAATTTAGTGCTGAAAATAAGTTTACAACTTACCGACTACATCCACAGTATATATATGATGAAGATGCACTTCAAATAGTATTCGCTGCTACAATATCTGTTTTTCTTAGGAAGTGGTTACATCATGTATGCGGTAGGATAGTTACCATGTGCTAAATAACAATTTCTGCTATAGTTAACGAGTAGAAAACAAAGTTACTTGTCAGTTATTCTGATTCTTCTAATGTCAGTCCCTACGTTATTTACTTTTCCTAAACATTTATTCTAAGTGACACAGATAATTCATAAACTATACATCATTGTATTCATTTCCTGTATAACCACCTAAAGTTCCTTTTAGCATTTACAATGGAATTAAATAAAACTTTTACGTTTTCTTGGTGTCTTAGTAACCAGAAAAATTAACAATCTACTCTGTGTGTCGGTCATTCTAAATAAAAAAATGTACGAAAATATGACCAAATCGTTGATTGTTGAGGGCTAATTTCCACTCACAAATAGGTGTTATGTTGATGTATGAGAATGTAATCTGATGATTGACCAAAGGTTTAGAGATCTCATACGTTATTCCCAACCGTCTTCAAGCCTTAATAAAAATATGCAGTAGGTCTGCTAAGAGCTAACATTCCTAGTGCATAAATGATATCAAGCTCATATGCAATAACAGCAGAATTTCAGTGGAATATACTTTAACCTTGACTAGTTTTCTTAAGAACCTCGGACCGCTTTCCTGTGCGAAAAGCTGTGATTTGTACAAATATAATCTCTACTTAATATCAGCGTTTGAAAAAGCACCCAGTCTTTACCATACTATTCGGTCGAATCTCGATCGCAGTCCATATAAATTCAGTGTAATAGTATATAATTCTTAGGTTTCCTGCTCAACAGGAAAAGGGATAGATGCATTAGGGGAAATATATTTCCGAATAACACAGTAAATTTAGCGCCAGTTCAGTGCAAAAGAACCCCGACAAAATGACTGGATTACAGTATAAAAAATTTATGTTCAGTTGACTGTGTGGGAAAAGAAATGGGCAAGTGAGCGTAACCATGTTGAAAAATGGTTACCTACTAGTCTTCATAAATGAATACATGTTGTTCTTATAAAAGTTACAATGATAAGAAACCTTCATATCTTAGACCAAGATTCAAAGGCGATATTGCCTCAGATATCTCAACATGTTGACTGAATAAATCTGTCGAAAGTGCATGTAGAATGAAGAAACATTTCGTCACCTTCTCAACGAAACTATTAAGGGCACACTGAACGAAGGATAGATTACCAGTGATGATCATTTCCATGTGCATTTATGAGTTCAGCTGCTACTGGGAAACTAGCTTCATACATTGCAGTCAAAAGGCTCTATCCATGCATGGTGGTGAACATTTTCCTACTTCGTTACGGGAAAGAGTAAGAAAGTTTGTCAGCAGTGCAGCTCATTAGCATTGAGCAGATAGTGAACATCAAATCAAGGTAGATCACGCTTTTTCTGTAGTAAACTGGGTTTTTTAAAACCATCCCAAAGGAGCACAGCTACACTTCTTATCTATAACCGAAGACATGACAACCAATTCACGAAAACCCGATCTATGAATTCAGATGAAATATGTATATCCACTTTGTCCATATTGGCCAGCGATAGAATCAACACATTCTTCATAACCCTTTTTACGATAAACTCTACATTTCAACCTCTTATCCCATTCTTTACTTTGTCCCTCTTATTTCACCGATAAACATTCGTTTTCTTGTGTTTTTCATTCGCACTATTACCAATTGTCATATTCAACCCCTACATAACTATTCATATGTGTTATTTGTTGCTGGTTTGAATCCTGTGGTGGCCAAAATGTTCACATCACCTTCAATCATCACCCAGTGCAAACATAATTCTGGCTTACCGCTAGTATCTCAAAAAGCCAGATTTACAGTATTTATTTATTACTTGTATTCACATGAAACCTCAACTTACCTGGATATAAGTCGCATATGCATAATGATTGTTTGATCATTAGTAAGCAAACACAAACAAAATCATGCCCCAGAGAGATATGTACGATTAAACCTCTGGATTTCTGTCCCTAGGTTTCGTCCCCTTAAATCGTGATCGTCCCGCTCATCTTGATTTCATTGCACAAATAACACCAGAGTGATTAGTATCACGAATGACAAAAGCTTACATTCATTTCATTTGATCCAAAACTACCCAAAACACTCATAGATTCAACACCAAAACAACTACACGCTGTGCATCAAACTGACAATTTTAGAATAAAAATTCCCAGTAGTTATTGGAAACACTGTTTACCCATACTAAAATTCATCGCAAAATCTGTTTATCATAATAATTGACAACGAAAATGAATACTTAAAGAAACCTCCCTTACGTTCATCTGTAAATCGAATAAGTATAGAATAAGTATTTACCACTCGCATCGTCCTTTATCCTGAAACAGTTTAAGCATACTGTTCCATCACCCAATTCATTATAAAAATCATCATGCAAATAATTTTGTATGAATCTTCACTTATTTTTAAGAAACGTCTTAACAGTGAAATTTCTTGATAACTGATATGCTGAAAATAAATGTTTCCTTTTTTTGTGTAAAAGAAAAGGAAGAACCTTTCCCTCATTTTTCAAGTGACTCAGATATCTCATCTTATCACTTATATTGTCTATTCTCTTTGATTACACCAGTAAGTAGACTAAAACGTCATGTCAATATCCTGTGGTTCTTAGACTATGATACGTGAAGTCAACCGTTAATATTCATACGGTAAAAAGTTATCATTACCTTATTTTAAACAGGATTTTATTCTTTTTCCAAGTGAATCCTCTAAGAGGATATCAAAATAATGAATTCAATAATCTTCTTGACATAATTCCAGTGACTTTATTGCAGGAGAGGGGAACATATAATGCATTAGAGAATCCTCTACATTGTGGTGAAATCTAAGCTGTCAGCGTCCTTTTGGCCGCCTACAAGAGCTTCGTTTGCTGTTTACGAACATGCTGTGACTAACCAGTCTACCCAAAAAGTATATACGAATGATCATGCTTTCTTGAGGAGAATATATATATATATATACATAAACGAGGTGAAGTTCAGCTTTGCGGAATAAAACAATGGTAACATTCGCCAACACATTCAAACTTCATTTCAAGCCACGTTTCTGTGTATCAAACACTGTGTTACCAAGTCAAAGTGAAAAATGAATGTACTTTCTCTTCAATATTTCTCCGCATATTGTTGGCTCAGATTGTTAGCGGTTCTAAATTGAACGCTCAAACTTTAATCGATAACGTTTACCGAAGGTGCGAGCATCATATACATAAAAAGCGATCAATGCATTACGTCTTCTAGCTGTGTAACTACAGTTCTGAATCACACAAGGAAACTTTTCGGACGATATTTTGATCAATGTATTAGTCATCCAGTTTCTTAAGAACCATTTAAAAATGAATCGGGGAAAAAGTAGGGAGTTATCCTAGTGTTATAATAAGGTAATTTCTATTCAACCAGTATAGCTGCAAACTGATCACACTACTTAACCATTTTAAAATTTAGCATAGTCTATGTGAAACAGACCACCTCACTAGTCACCTTTTTGATGCCTATGTATTTTATTATTAACAGTTGGAATGTTATTTGTGAGTGGTGGAAAAGGAGTGGAAGTGCAAACTTGATAACCAGGCATCCTAGTTTCGAAAAGTGATCTACACCTAAAGTTATAAACGTCACAGCTTGGACATCACTCATTAAAAAATTCCCACCACCTTCATTCTCTGCTAGTTAATACAACACAAGCATATAGCGACAGATATTTTTCTTAACTCACATCTCACCACCAAATAATTTTTGATCCCGTGATCACGTAAGGAATTACATCAATCTATTATGACATTTTTAACCATGAAATTTACTTTTATCCTCTTCATTAGGTACATATCATACTCTGAGATTTTCCTACCTACTATACGAGTATATGTTTCATGTAATTAGAGACAGCAATAAATACTTTTGAATTTTACCTAATAAGCAGAATTTATAGACGAGACAATTACTGACACGACAAACCAAAGATGGTTTACTAATAATGGTTGCTGCAATGAGTTCAGCTGCTCCTTTGCAGCTACTTGCATAGGACATGCCCAAAGGGCTTTATCCATGTATGCTCACGAACGTGAACCAGCTTGGTTAGGAGAAGAAATCACAAAGTGATTCAACAATGCAGTCATAAATCACTTTGACATGTTCATTTTTGTTTACAGAATCTTGTAACTTCCCATTATTATTCTGGAACAAACTTATTGATCTCTGTTGGCATATGCACTTCTATGTGGATGCATCAGTCTTGACTGAATAATCATCATGCTGTAATTCGCTTAGTGATGACCAGCAATAGGATTTAGGCTGTGTGGAGCATAACACCTCAAGTGACCTAGTGGACAACGATCCGGGGTTTGAAGAGATGGGTGTTGGGTTTGAATCTCGGTTTAACAGCACCACTCACTGAGGGGCAGGTATACACAACTAACGAGTCCTGAATAGAAAGAAACGCGTGTCCTTGATTCCATTAATGCCTACCACCAAACTAAGTACAACACAATGAAGTATACAATTCGTTTACTCAATTTATTGTTTCCTGTATGGTCATATATTCATATATGAATTTTACTCAGCTAAACCTCAATCAACCGTTTGCAGAACGTGACTAAGACTATTTCAAAACTCTAGTAATTGATATTTATACGGAAAATAATAAGAGTGCAAACAAAAAAGTGGCATGACCACATCTTTTTACGCTAGTATGTCATCCACTTCCACAATATAAAATGAAGTTGGCAGTGAATCCAGGTGGGTCAAATCAGATGTGAACAGAGACAGAAAGGTAGGACATTAAGTGGTGATCTACTCAATAAAGTCTACTGTTGCTTTTGATTGCTAGATGAATATTACTGGTGGAGATAGTGATTAGTTATGATTATCAAGTCATTCTACCAAAAAACATACTCTTTTACAAGTACCTACACAAGATTATAAATACCCTGAACTTCTAACCTCATCATTGTGTTAGCTGAGTGAAGTATATCACACTATCTTTTGTGTACCGAAAAGTTGAGCAAGTGATTTCCAGTTTCCTTGTAAATCACTAGCGATCCATTCAACAAAAATGATAGATTTTTCACCCTTTCAAATAAAGCTAATAATATATATTCCGTGAAAAGTAATGTCAATGAATAATTCATCCGAAACAGAAGAATTTTTGTATGTGGCTGCGGGATTCATTGTTAAGGTATAGTGTCGAAATGCTCCCACTTCTGTATGATCCGATTAAGTGACAGAAATGGGATGGATGCTCATATAAGGATGGAGATTATTCTTCGTTACTTTTAATTAGTTTGTTTCAAAGTAATCAAATTTACCAGAACTTTATTACTCAGACAACAGCCAATCGATTTCGGTCAGTGTTTTTGCTACAAAAATTTCAAACGCTGCTTTAAACATTATATCATTAAGTTCTTCAAAGTATTTTTTTCTAAAGAAATGTTTTATACTTAATATTGTTGAAGAATGTTTCTACTATAATCGGATAAATAGTTTAAACATCTGCCTAATCTGGTTGTTGAGAAAAGTGGACTGGGGAATGCTTGCAATTAAGGTTTTCTTAGTGACTGAACAACCGAAATTGAAGTGAAAATGTAAAATATGTAACCAGTTATGCTTAGTAACAAATTTCCAATTACTAATGCAATTTTAGTCGCTTGGTTTCATGGCTAGGTACACTATGCGTGCCTATACGAGGTGACGTGTTCACCAATGCGATAATAAATGTTACCCTGGTATTCTATGGAACAGTATATGGTTTTCGAAACCCTTTATGACGGCCTGTAGGATTCAGTAACAACATCATGTTGATTCAGAATCTAGTCAATAATTTCGCTTGTCTCAGACTCATTTCATCAAAAGTACGCCAAAACAAATGCATTTGTGAAAGACACATCTCTCAAACTGTCAAAACCTGATCAACTTATTTGAATAAATAAGTAAGCTACACTTACTGAAAACATTGTGAGCTACTCAAAAATTACACACCAGATAGGCATACCTTTTACAGTTGGATACATTTAGCTGAACTGTACAACTCAAACCATCAGTTGTAATTTGAAACATAACAGTACTAAGTTATGGGGAAATGCAATCCTGAGATGATGGAGAAGATTGGTAGCTAAAAGCACCAAAATTTTATTCGGAAAAACATTTTTGAGCAAAAATTGTTAAAAGTTGCCATGTTTCCTAAACCCCACTAGAATTATATAAGGATAATCAAACATTATTCTTTTGCCACTTCCACCGGAACCACTCAGTCTGTGACTAATATACAAAACGATAAGACCCAGCTATTTAATTTGATTTTTGTTACTACTCACAATAAATGGCCTATTGACTATGCTGGTTATTCATGTCCATACGGTTTTAAATTCATTGCTGGAGTATCGGTTACAAGTCAGTGTGATTGTTTGAACCATCAATCATCTCACCCTCCTCAGTGACCATTCACTGCTTATATAATTAGGTTGTGTATGGTGCAATTCAGTACTCTCAACAATTACCTTTTGATTTTACTATCAAACAAGGATTGCTGTTAAATATTTTAAGTAAAACAAATACTGCTGAACAAATAATTCTTTGAACTAGACAGGTCAGGACTGGTCAGAAATAAAGCTAGTAAAACATCTACTCTTTGTATTGTTTTGAGCTTTAATATACATAATGTAGTTTATTTTACGTTTGATGTGATTCTGATCACACACAGACACTGGATATTGAGTATGTTCAACGTGAAGTTATTCGGTACGATCATGGTTGTTAGCGAACAAAAATTATTGTATTTAGAGTGAATTAATCATTGACATTACTTTTCACGGAATATATATTATTAGCTTTATTTGAAAGGGTGAAAAATCTATCATTTTTGTTGAATGGATCGCTAGTGATTTACAAGGAAACTGGAAATCACTTGCTCAACTTTTCGGTACACAAAAGATAGTGTGATATACTTCACTCAGCTAACACAATGATGAGGTTAGAAGTTCAGAGTATTTATAATCTTGTGTAGGTACTTGTAAAAGAGTATGTTTTTTGGTAGAATGACTTGATAATCATAACTAATCACTATCTCCACCAGTAATATTCATCTAGCAATCAAAAGCAACAGTAGACTTTATTGAGTAGATCACCACTTAATGTCCTACCTTTCTGTCTCTGTTCACATCTGATTTGACCCACCTGGATTCACTGCCAACTTCATTTTATATTGTGGAAGTGGATGACATACTAGCGTAAAAAGATGTGGTCATGCCACTTTTTTGTTTGCACTCTTATTATTTTCCGTATAAATATCAATTACTAGAGTTTTGAAATAGTCTTAGTCACGTTCTGCAAACGGTTGATTGAGGTTTAGCTGAGTAAAATTCATATATGAATATATGACCATACAGGAAACAATAAATTGAGTAAACGAATTGTATACTTCATTGTGTTGTACTTAGTTTGGTGGTAGGCATTAATGGAATCAAGGACACGCGTTTCTTTCTATTCAGGACTCGTTAGTTGTGTATACCTGCCCCTCAGTGAGTGGTGCTGTTAAACCGAGATTCAAACCCAACACCCATCTCTTCAAACCCCGGATCGTTGTCCACTAGGTCACTTGAGGTGTTATGCTCCACACAGCCTAAATCCTATTGCTGGTCATCACTAAGCGAATTACAGCATGATGATTATTCAGTCAAGACTGATGCATCCACATAGAAGTGCATATGCCAACAGAGATCAATAAGTTTGTTCCAGAATAATAATGGGAAGTTACAAGATTCTGTAAACAAAAATGAACATGTCAAAGTGATTTATGACTGCATTGTTGAATCACTTTGTGATTTCTTCTCCTAACCAAGCTGGTTCACGTTCGTGAGCATACATGGATAAAGCCCTTTGGGCATGTCCTATGCAAGTAGCTGCAAAGGAGCAGCTGAACTCATTGCAGCAACCATTATTAGTAAACCATCTTTGGTTTGTCGTGTCAGTAATTGTCTCGTCTATAAATTCTGCTTATTAGGTAAAATTCAAAAGTATTTATTGCTGTCTCTAATTACATGAAACATATACTCGTATAGTAGGTAGGAAAATCTCAGAGTATGATATGTACCTAATGAAGAGGATAAAAGTAAATTTCATGGTTAAAAATGTCATAATAGATTGATGTAATTCCTTACGTGATCACGGGATCAAAAATTATTTGGTGGTGAGATGTGAGTTAAGAAAAATATCTGTCGCTATATGCTTGTGTTGTATTAACTAGCAGAGAATGAAGGTGGTGGGAATTTTTTAATGAGTGATGTCCAAGCTGTGACGTTTATAACTTTAGGTGTAGATCACTTTTCGAAACTAGGATGCCTGGTTATCAAGTTTGCACTTCCACTCCTTTTCCACCACTCACAAATAACATTCCAACTGTTAATAATAAAATACATAGGCATCAAAAAGGTGACTAGTGAGGTGGTCTGTTTCACATAGACTATGCTAAATTTTAAAATGGTTAAGTAGTGTGATCAGTTTGCAGCTATACTGGTTGAATAGAAATTACCTTATTATAACACTAGGATAACTCCCTACTTTTTCCCCGATTCATTTTTAAATGGTTCTTAAGAAACTGGATGACTAATACATTGATCAAAATATCGTCCGAAAAGTTTCCTTGTGTGATTCAGAACTGTAGTTACACAGCTAGAAGACGTAATGCATTGATCGCTTTTTATGTATATGATGCTCGCACCTTCGGTAAACGTTATCGATTAAAGTTTGAGCGTTCAATTTAGAACCGCTAACAATCTGAGCCAACAATATGCGGAGAAATATTGAAGAGAAAGTACATTCATTTTTCACTTTGACTTGGTAACACAGTGTTTGATACACAGAAACGTGGCTTGAAATGAAGTTTGAATGTGTTGGCGAATGTTACCATTGTTTTATTCCGCAAAGCTGAACTTCACCTCGTTTATGTATATATATATATATATTCTCCTCAAGAAAGCATGATCATTCGTATATACTTTTTGGGTAGACTGGTTAGTCACAGCATGTTCGTAAACAGCAAACGAAGCTCTTGTAGGCGGCCAAAAGGACGCTGACAGCTTAGATTTCACCACAATGTAGAGGATTCTCTAATGCATTATATGTTCCCCTCTCCTGCAATAAAGTCACTGGAATTATGTCAAGAAGATTATTGAATTCATTATTTTGATATCCTCTTAGAGGATTCACTTGGAAAAAGAATAAAATCCTGTTTAAAATAAGGTAATGATAACTTTTTACCGTATGAATATTAACGGTTGACTTCACGTATCATAGTCTAAGAACCACAGGATATTGACATGACGTTTTAGTCTACTTACTGGTGTA
This sequence comes from Heterobilharzia americana, assembly GCA_944470555.2. NCBI lineage: Eukaryota > Metazoa > Platyhelminthes > Trematoda > Strigeidida > Schistosomatidae > Heterobilharzia > Heterobilharzia americana. Next base: position 29,420,241 of record OX104132.1, on the reverse strand, counting down.
ATCAAAGAGAATAGACAATATAAGTGATAAGATGAGATATCTGAGTCACTTGAAAAATGAGGGAAAGGTTCTTCCTTTTCTTTTACACAAAAAAAGGAAACATTTATTTTCAGCATATCAGTTATCAAGAAATTTCACTGTTAAGACGTTTCTTAAAAATAAGTGAAGATTCATACAAAATTATTTGCATGATGATTTTTATAATGAATTGGGTGATGGAACAGTATGCTTAAACTGTTTCAGGATAAAGGACGATGCGAATGGTAAATACTTATTCTATACTTATTCGATTTACAGATGAACGTAAGGGAGTTTTCCTTGAGTATTCATTTTGATTAATAAGTATTTTGACATATTTTTGATTAGCTGATGTAACGAAACTAGGTTATCAGGATTGTGCTGATAAACCTTTAGGTCAGGGTTTCCTTGGATGAATTATGTACTACAGTTGAGGTGAACCTATACATAAAAAGCATGCTTAAGAATTTTTTACTTCATGCTTTTGCTAAGTGAATGGCAGTTGCGAACTCCACTATGTAAGTCGCTGCAAACAAATTTCTCCGTAGTTGACTTGAAATCCTTGTCTCAAGTTTGTCATAAATCGAAGTATATTTGAAGTCAATAGTAGAATTCAGTACATTTTTTATAAGGAGAATGAGATTTTTGAGATGCTGAGTTTTATTTTTCATTATGGACCTTCGTGGATATCCGTTTTTAATCAAACGCCTTACTAGAATTTTTGTCTCTGGGCATCTGGGCTGCAAATAAGTCGGATGAATGTAACAAGGGATATCGGTAAATTTCATTTCCAATCGATGAGCATTTAACTGTAAAAATTTGTGAGTTTCCCCTTTAATATGGGCTTTCTGTGAACAGACCTCCAAAAATTTCTGTCGATTTTAGAGAATAATTTTCTCTCTGACTACTATTATCCACCATTCATTTGACCAGGACATATCCCAACATTGTCCTACAGTTTGCAGATTCGTTATGAATAACGATATCATGTATCTATGGAAAATAATCTCAAGTCTTCGAAGTATTGTTAATACTGTTGGTTCATAGTTCTAGTACAACTTGTGTAAAATTTTTGAGTTGACGTCTAATGAAAAAAATGTGTTGCGAAATCCCTATATATTCCGGCCATTTATGAAGATCCTTTACAAATAATCTTAGATCTAACTACAGATCAGTCTAACAACAATAATGATGATGAAATTTTCATGCAATTATAAGTCATGTACCTCTTTCGAGACGTCACTTCAACTAGTCATATTACAGAGATTATGTTTGAGTAGTAGTCAGTAAGTTATTGAAGTGGGTTAGAACAAAATAACAAAGTATGTTCTACATAAAGGATGCACTAATTTCGACAGATAATAACAAATTAGTAATAGTGTTTGGCATATTATTCAATAGTCGCTGCCTTCAAACACTAAAAACATTTACCTCTCTTGTGATGACTGTGAGGTTTCAAAATTACTGACACAAAGCAGTCACTTTGTAGATTTTTTGATCTATCTAGGAAAAGTGGGGAATTTCATAATACTTCAAGCATACTTAACATTTATGATCACAAGGCTATTCATTCTGCCTACTTTTGCTAGGTGCTCTTGTGTAAAGGCACAAAACGGCCGACCAGTTGTTGACAGTTACCTTAGTAAATTGTGTAACAATCGAAAGATAAGTAGTGTAGACTTTATAGACAGTTAACTTATTTGTTCACTGATATTTTACAACAAAATGATAAGACTGGGAAGTACGCCTTTTTATTGTTTCTTAACATTTTTGACAGATATTTCTGTGTATACATGTAAATACGTATGTGTGCTGCAAATCACAGTGCAATACACCATGAAAGCTGATATTTTAAGCGAAAGAAACTATCTCTACTGTATTTTCTGAATGCACCTAAGCTACGTGTTTTTGAGATGCAAGTGTTACACTGAATAGTTAACCAAGCTGATTGAAAGTGGACTTGAATTAGTCTTAAGGGAGTATAACGATCAGTCACGTGAAGGCATTTTGCAGAGACCAAACACAAACCATTCGATTCAACATCTGAGGATATAACTATCTGAACAAATCTTGTGTAAATGCTCTGTGTAAAACTGACTGCGTTTAATAAAGACTTGAAATCAATGGGTCAGATATGAAAAATGGTTTTGATTATCTCTTTTATTCATTTAACTGAGTGAGAAGAAAATGCTTTAAGATTTGAGGGATGAAGCAATACCCTGAAAAATGAGATTTAGATACATTCAGTGTCTTATGAATATTGTTAGCACTAACTGTTCTAAGAAAATTTCATTGAAACTATTCAAAAATCCCTACTCAGGAGAAAAAATTAATTTTTAATCTTTTCAAAAACAAAAACTATAGATCCATTTTATTTTCCTGAACATATTACTATCCTGTGGTGGCAGATTTGCAAAAGGCGAACTCACTTTAAGGAGGGTTAACAGCATCTTCGAATATGTTACAAACATAGTGAGGGTATCTTAAATTTGACATTTTACGCTTCACCACCTTTACGTATGGTAATTAAGAGATAAATGAATAATTATTTTTATTAACTGAAGCGCCAGAAACAGTTCAGAAAATGCAGTCGATGATTGCTGAAACTGACGTCACTTAGTGAAAAACAGCATATTCTCACTACCCAAGAGTAGATCCTCTTTTAGCCGAGTTTCCACCACCACTTGTTGCATAAGAATCATTATTATGTACTAGACGAATGCCTTTTTCCTCTACTTACACTCATGAAGATAACAAGCATTTGAGTTTGGCTTCCATAAAATATTCAGTAGTAGAGCTTTGTAACGCACAACTAGTGCTCACATTTGCATTTACTGATGTAGTGGCTTGGGATTATATATGAAATCAATATGAAACTGAAAGTATCTTTGAATTTTACGAATTTTCTCCACCCTTGTGTATTGTTGTCATTCTCTATTCCAAATAACTGAAAGAGAGAAAGATTCAGTAATGTATCCGATAAGTAGCTTTATTGAAGTCACTGTATTTTTCCAAACCGGTAAGTCTGAAACCCATACTATTACCTATGCTTTATAAAAACATATTTGATGATTGAAGTGAAATAAAAATCTTGTCAGAAGTAGGACCTCGTAGCTCAGTTGGTGGAGTAACGGGCCGGAAATTCAGTGGTCGTTTATTCGAATACCGCCGGGGTCAAAAATATCTATTTCGCCTTCAATCATCACCCAGTGTCAATGCTAGTCTGCCAACCCACGGCTATCTCAAATAGTCTGAAAAAAATATGATAAATATGTTGAACATATATGATGTAATAAAAAGTTTTAAACTTCACATATCCTAAAGGCTACCTGTTGGCCATAAAATGAAGGCTACACAACGGTATATGGTAATTCCTTGTGTGCAGATGTAGGTTAGAAGATAAAAAAATTAGTTGAGACAAATGAGCGAATATAGATGCAATAAAAAAATGTTTCTTGTCATTTTGACTATCTGAGATGGCCGTGAGTTGGCAGAATAGCATTGACACTGCTAAAGGCCTAGAAATTCAGAAATAAAAACTGGAGCTTCGCATAGAGAACAGACATTTTAAAGCTCGTTCCTTTCGTGGCCATAATCTTTAGCGTTTTAAACCGTTCCCCCTTTTAACCCCCTGATTCAATTCCTTTCCTACATTTTATCAACTATCCTTTGTTTCTCTAACCACCCTGATAACAATTCATTAAATGTTTAGTCAAAATACTCGGCTTATTATTTAGACTAAATAATTTTTACTTCATTTCTATGATATATTGGGTATTGCTCACTAATCTAAGCAACTCCTCATTTATATATTATTATAATTTAGCTTTATTTGTAAGTGTACCTTTCGACTACTTTTCAACATTCATTAAAGTAATGTTTCTATTTTTTACATGTATTATCTTGCATTTTAACATCCCTAACTGAACACTTTCACACATGAAACATACTGTATATGCTCACCAAAAGTTTTATATAGATCTGATTGTACAGTTATTCAGTCGCTTCACTGAATCACTTATGTCATCATGAGAATTTTTCAAGAAACATTCAGGAAACTTAAGTTAATGTATGGTTGCTTCCAAAAATATACATCCTCAAGTTCCAAATAAGTGGAGAAAACTATACAGAATACTATTTGTGTTTTTTCATATTGAACTGAGTCATCTCTTACATTTGAAAGATACGACTAAGAGAAAATAAGTATGAAGTATTTACGCAGTAACAGATCATTTAAGGGCAAGACGGAGTTCAGTTCAAAAGTCAAAAATATGAGAACTGTCAGTGTTGTTAGCTGCAACAGTTCATTCATCCAACAAGAAACATGTGTACTACAAATACCTATCATTCTCTTATACACACAATAAAGAAATACACTGGTAAACATGAAATCCATGGTCAATTATTCATCTTTCCACCTTCCACAGTCACTGAGTGGTATGTATTTTGAAGGAAAACTATGGTCTCGAATGAAATAGAAAAATACTGTTCATCTCGCTTTGTAGTCCCTATACTATTGTGCGCACCTTAACCGGGAACTCATGAATTACGTTGTCAGTATACGTTTGTACATAATAAACTATGCGAAATCACCAACTTTTCTCACTGCATGAACAGCAAAATAGTTTTATGTCATATTTTGTAAGTCTCCGTCGTTGATTGGACTGAACCGATCATCCACTATTGGCATTCTGGACTCTGTGAAGATGCGTCGATATTGCCGGAATTTTCAATTTAGATATTATTGATGGACAGTGGCTAATAGCGAAATCCAGAGTGCGTGTCTCGTACGATTTGAGACTAGCTAGCTGAAGTTGGAGTCTCAGTGGATATACAGTCACTCACTGTGAAGTAAGTAAATTCATCTAACAACTCTCAAATAGGACAAAACGCAAGTTCTGAATTCTACTGCTGGCCATTTTATGCATCATTACCATCACAATGACTGTAAAACTTACTATGAGTTTTTTGAAATGATGATTGGGGGTAACTACTACCTACTGATTTAACATGTTTTATTAATGAGTTCGTCTTTTTCTTCTTAATTGCTCCTCTTCTTACTTCTGTATGTTTTTTACAACACGTTTTTCTTTTTATGAATGCTATAATAATAACTTGATTGATATATCAGAGGATTCTCATCAAAAACGAAACTATATTGAGTGATATTCAAAAGAATAAACAGTTTTTAGATACTTCAAATCTAGAAACTCCTAACTTTGTGTAACTACCTTAGTCTACAAATGGATACTTCTCATCGGGATTTGGACAAACCTTTCTCTTTTGTGACTAAGTAGTTAGTGATAGAATATAGCCAACGTTTATGAATATTTTTTTATCTTGAAAGCAGTTCCTATTATAAAAATAAATAGACAATTAGCTGAAAACTAAACTGTAGACATTAATAGAAACATGAGTAGCCTAACATTGATATATGACAATCCATGACAAATCTTCAACCTGAAATAGCACTACCTCAGTATATTTCAATTATCCGACTGTGCACAAGATGAACGGAATACTTTACTTTCTGCTGACACCAATCACAGTGAATTAGAAGTTCAGTGCAATGATGTATTCTGTAAAAAGACTAAGCACTAAATATCAAAGGAACGAGATCAAGTAACAGCTAGGAATACTTTTAGTAATATTAACAGTAACAATAGCCGTAGACAAAGTAAAAACATACAGTGGGAAAAAAATTTATTATTCATCACTCTGTCATTACATTTTAATAAAATTTTGGCACTGGTTTATTATGGATCCCTTGTTTGTCTAAAGTATTTTCCGGCAAATTTCACAGTAAAATTTAGTGGAACACATAATCTACAATAAATAAATTCCTCTCAATGACAGAAACGTTTGAGAGATAACAAGAGTTTCAAATCATTTCAATAGAAAAGTGTTAAATGTAATTTGAAACTTTTGACTTTCAGTTTATAAAATTACATTTTTCAAACAATACGGTGAACATACCGCACCTGATAGCGTCAGATTGTGATTTGTCGATTAGGCATAACATAACCTTAATAAATTACTCCTTAGAATGAAAACACAGATTTGACCTAGTCAACAAGGTTAATAAATAAAGTAAAAACAATTTAGTATTCTTATGACCTTCAAGGAAAAACAATTCGATATTGTTAATGTTTTCTATGCAAACAAGTAAAATAGTCACTAGCTGAATGAGTTGAACGATAACAGCTTACTTACATGTAGATGCTTAATCAGTGCTCTCACGTCACATTCGATCCTCGCAAAGTATGACAGATCAACCTTATCGGATGTCAAAATATCTATGAATAAATACTAAAGATTTAAAAATTCTAAATTACTACACTAAACTACTAATATTCACTTATTTTCGTTCATTTTCTCGCTTCCAAGTTTTTCTGATCTCTGATTAGAAACACAGATCAAATTGGTTAAGATTCATTTACCAGCACGTACATGTCCTCTTACTGACATTGAACAAGAGATATGCACCAACACTGATCTGGATATTTTTATGTAAAGAAAATAGTTTCGTTCCAAGATGATGGTTGCACACTTCAGTCAAATAAAATGAAAACTTCACGCTACAGTAATGGTGACGAGTTTATTTCAAGGGTAGATGTTTTTTGTTGCAGCATAACTTTTGTGGCACAATGGTGTCGTGAACTGCAAGTGTATCAGCAGCTCTCGGGTAAAATACTTCACCTGGAATCAAAGAAGTGACACAATCTATATTTTGCAAAAAGTGCCCTTTCAGAGTGGTTATTTACAATCGTTATAAAAATGAGAACAAAGAAGACAAGGGTTATATGTTTTTGTTTCAATGGCACCCATTGTAAACCTCACTTAGTTCACCGGTCTGTCTCTATGTATCAGAAAGCATGCTATCAAAGTTTGTTCAGTTTTTGGAGATTTTCAGATCTTTTCATGTATACAAGTGACTGTTCAATCTATGTAAAGTTAATGATGAAATTTCTTCATTTCTCTTTTCATTGTAAAGTTCGGTAATATTCACTAATTACCGCAGTTATTCCACTGAAAATATTGCTTCATGAAGAAGTGTTTGAAACAATTGCATTCTTAAATTGTTCTCTCGGTGAGCATCTCCAACCCAATAGAATTATACTACTTCATGAGTAAACAGCAAGACATTGCTGATTTTAGTTAGGTACTCTAGTGTAACCTGGTCCCATGATAATTCACTCTTAGTACTTATAAACGGAAGTTTTTCTTTTCAAATGACTGACAATAATGTTTGACTACAACGAAACTAATTAAAAATTTATCCTTTTCAGCGCATACGAAAACCTCAGGTAGGATCACAAATGGTTAACATGAATCACATTACTATGCACTGAGACTTGATCTCTCTGATGATACGTTACACACTTGGAATGAATGAGACCTAAAAGTATCTACTTAATCATTCAATCCAAGATCTAACTAGCTAGTGAGAAGAACCACTTATAGTTTACAACTCATCCTATGCATAGGAAAGTAGGAATCTGATCAAAAGCAATTAACCATTAGCTAGTAATTACCGTTTCATTAATCAACTGTTTGATAGAAAACTGGATATTAAACAAAAGATAGCTTCATATTGCTAGACCCTACAATGAAATAAACAAGAACTGAGACATTATAGAAAATATGGTTTGTTAAGACATTGAGACAGTATGTTTACAAACACGCATTTCATGAGATATGATCACCCAAAACAGTACCATTCAGTTGAACAACTTTAAGAGCTACGGTTGTTTCTCACAGGCAGCTGCTGATCATAAATATTATTAACTTTTTCAGTAAAGAAATAATAGTCTGTTTACTAAACTAATGCAGGTTAAGAGTAGAAGTGCGACACTTTCTGGTTTATTCTTCAGTATTAGAAAATTTTCAGACAGTGTAGTAAAAATGCACTTATCATCCAACTTTACGAATATATACCAGTGAAGAACCTTATAATGAATTTGATGACATTATCTACAACATACATAACTTGGTGTTTTTTCCTTCGTTCGCTAGATGACATAAAAAGTTAGCAAGAATGACGGGAAAGTTAAGCTGAGGGAAATTAGTTAGAACTTTCGAAAAATGTTTGTCAATTTCTCACAATTTCTAAACACAAAAGCTTTTTAAAATGTTTTATATGAATGTATGTTACCCAGACTGATTTCCACTTTCACTGTTTTCTTATCACATTTAGAGGTTATCGCAGTATATATCAACTTTACATCTAGTGATGTGTTTTATTGTGTTTTCCAGAATATATAATTATGATAAAATAAATGAAAGTTTTCAATAATTTTCTTTTAAAGTAAGATTTTCGCTTTGCACTTTAGTTCATGCAATAAAAACTACTTTTTATTTTAAGGAAAGAAAAGTATCTTCTTGTTAACACACAGTTACATTTTTGGCGTCACAGCAAACTTTTAACATTTACCAAGTCAATAAATAAATTCAATTAATTATATTTCAAAATAAACTTATGAAACTTATGACTAGGGTGCTAAAAATATAGATGTTTCTTATTACGTCAAAAAATCACTAGGAACATTTCACATTCTCGTAGTTGACACCTGATAGAATGATTTTGCAATCATTAAAAATTACACCAAATGAAATATGTCAATAAAAGCTGCCTTATTTTTTTTAACAAATATATTTCTCATATTCAAACTAACCCCCTCCATATCTTTACTGTTTTCATAATTAGGTAGGTGCATAGGTATTATTTTTGTGTTTTTAGTTTTCAGTCATCCATTTATGAAACTAAAACAGTTAAGTCTAATGAGTTAAACGTTTTTTATTCAAATTCTATGATAGCTAATTTGCTGGAAAACATTTTCAATATCCTACACTCATAGATTATGTATTATATCACTTAATCGCATCATAAGTATACAAATTTAAACAATACCACCATATGAAATCAGCTACTCAGTAAGCTGCTGTCATATATGCTGTTACCACCAATGTTCTGAAATGAAAACGCCGAAGACAGCTGCAACTAATGCTCATCGTACATGATGTCAATTTTTCTCAAATTTCTTGCAGATAAATATACTTCTACCTTTATGTTATAGTGTGCTGAAACATGGATCAAAGCTTCATAAGAAACCGCATACCTCCAAAATCTCCTACATCCAATCGTTTTGGTTCGAATTTTTCGAAAGAACACGTGAATAAGTGTGTATGTACCAGTTTGATTGAAGAGATGAAAAATTGATAGGATTCAAATCTGAAATGGCCTGGAAATAGCTTAGACCAATGTAAATATACTTAAACCATTGTATTTTGTATGTTTTTGTAGACGTTGCAAATGCATGTTCTGTTATATTACTGTTTATTTCATTTGTCAGGAAAACTGAGCAACCATAAAAGGTGGCATCTGAAGGTTATTGTATAGACGTCCCCTATATATAACCGAGGTTTTCGCAAGTCGCTAGAAGATTGTAACAAGGGACAACAGGTGTATGGAGAAACTTTCACACACGATAAATCACTGAAAAACGAATATGAGTTGTTATGATGACTTTAAAAGCGTTACAACTCAAGCCTTGCTAATTTAGAGCTGACAATACTATACATCTTGTAAAGTTTTGTATAAGATAGTAGTAATCGAAAGCATAGAGGCCCAAAAATGAACTTCTGTAAATAAACAACAAGTTTATGTACCGAAGTTTGTAAACTTAGGAGTATCTGATAGATAAATAAAATATTAATCACTTTAAACATATTAGGGTGTACAAATGATAAACATCTTATCATATTCTTTTATGAGTTTAAAGCTGACAACGTTAACTGACGTTATCTGAAACTAGTCTTTAGGTGTTTCTATATTGAAATAAAGTACTCTATAGATTCTTTTGAACGAATAAGCTTACCTTCCTGTTGTTGTAGTACAAAGTTACTTGATTAACCCCTCTTCATCATAATTTTTGGCTTTTATTCTGCCGTCAAACTACTTGACCAGTTTTTTGTATCATCGTGACCTCGACATTTTGCTGGGTGCATTTGTCTCTTCATCAATAGTCTTCCAGTAAGGTTCGGTGCTTAACTTCCTTACGGTATTCTTCTCTAGTATATCATGTTAATAAAGTTTCTGTCTAAATTAGAGAAATAGCTTGAGCTGAGTAGATATGATGCGATTTTATTCGTGTTAGTTTAATACTACAGAAAACTAAAAGAAGAAAGTAGATAGATTGTAATAATACATGTGAATTATAAACCATACTCAAAATTGCCGTAAAATTAACAACATGATATTTTCACCGAGGAGAAAAGCAGAGAAGTTAAACTGCAGTGGTATTTCGCAGTTATCCTTCATTCACCTAGTGGTTCTCAAACGAATTCAATTCTTCGTGATTTAACAATAGATATGAAAAGCGCTCGGTGAAATGAACTGTTTGCAGATTTCTGTGCATTCAACGATTTGGTGATTGGATGCAGTGTGTACAAACACAAGAATATCCATATAGCGACATGGACTTCACCAAATGGACACACTACACAAAAATCAGATCGACTTCATCTCAACGTGAAGAAAGTGAAGATGCAGCCTACTGCACACAAGATCAAGACGGGGAGCAGATGTAGGTACACACCTCATACCATCTAGTGTAAGGAACCTTCAGAAGCAAGTTGCAAGTCTTCATTGAAGCTGGTGATAGACCAAAGTTCAAGTCCAAGTTCAACAACCAGAACAGAAGCCGAAGGATGAAACTACAAAAGATTTCTTCACGTGGTCAGCCATCAGAACTATCCGGAAGGGAAGAGATCAACATAGATGGAACCAATGTAAGATAGTGAAGGAAAGCTAGTTGCCGAAGAGGATAAACAAAGGAAACAATGGGTCGATCACTTCAAAAATCTCTTCAGTCAACCACAAACATCACCTGAAACTCATCTAGAAATGCCAGCAGCAGCCCAGTCACAGAATTACCACTGAACATAAACCCTCCGACAAAAGCAGGCGTGAAGTCCTGAAAGCCATAAATCTACTGAAAACCCAGAAAGTAGCAAAACCAGATGTAATTCCTCCAGAAGCACTGAAAACGGATGCAGAGACAACAGCGGACATGCCCACACTACTACTGCAGAAGTTTTCCAAGAAAGGAAGGAAATGTACCTGACGGCTGGAAGAAGGGCTAACTTGTCAAACTCCCAAAGAAATGAGACCCAAACCTCTGCAAGAACTGGTGCGGAATCATGCTCTTGTCCACCCACACCAAGCAAAATATTAGGCCGCATCGTCTGGAAGGGACTAAAGGATGCGCTGAGTTAAAAATTAAGACCGGAACAGCAACAACAAATCATATGTGGATCAAATTGCAACGCTACGCATCATCATAGAAGAGAGTATAGTATGGGAGTCAACTCAACCTCAACTTCACCGACAGCATCGACCCAGAATTAATTTGGTAGGCAGCTGCTTCAACACTACTGAGTACCACAAAACTTTATCAACCTCATTCAACAGCTATATGACGATGCCACTTGCCAAGTAATCAATTAGTGGGAAGCTCGGTGACGCTTTTGAAGTAAAGAAAGGAGTGAGACACGGTTGGCACTCACGATCACCGATGATCATGATCGTGGCCGACTGGACCATCCACCAAACCGTGAGGAGCGAGAAGACGGGCATACGCTGGACTGACGTAAAGAGCTCAAACGATTTTGGTTTCGCCTATGATTTGTGTCTAATATTGCAAAAACTGAAAGATCTACGGGCAAAAACCAACAAGTTGACATAAGAGGCAGGGCAGCGAAGATGCAACTTCCTTCAGGTGAACGTAGAGAAAACGGAGGTGATGAGAATACCCAACCAACAACAAGTATCAGTCACTATCACTGAGAGAAATCTAAAGGTAGTAGTCCCTTTCACCTCTCTACCAAGGAAGGCAGCATTGTTTCAACTACAGGCAGCACAGGCACAAATGAGGGTGTGAAAGTTAAGATCAGAAAAGAAAGACAGGCTTTCACTGATCTGAAATCAGTGAGGAGATCTACTGCACTCGGCACAAAGAACAAGATCCGGATTTCCAACACCAATGTCAAGTCCATACTTCTATGTGATGGTTCAGAAACTTGGCGCATCACAAAAAGCATTTCCAACGAACTACACACATTCATCAACTGCTGCCGCCTACACTCACTCCATACTGAAGATGGAGATCAGATGGCCAGAATAACAAGAATAAGCAACATGGAACCGTGGCTAGCTGGCTGGCTGGCAATGAATCAACCAAGAACCCATCACCCAACAAATATGCAGAAGAAAGTAGAGATGGATTGAGCGTACACTGAGAAAGCCATTGAGAGACATCACGCACCAGGTCATGCCGTCGAGTGGAACTCGCATGAGAAACAACGAGTTGGGCGTTCGAGGCAAGGGTGACATAGAGGAGATTACATGAGGAAGAAAAGAAAGTTTGTGGGCAGTCCTGGAGGTAGTTTTAAAAGTTTGTAGAGAAGAGAGTGAAATGGATAGGTGCTACTGAAGCCCTATGTTTCACTAGGAACCCATGGGACAAATAAATAATAATAATGATTCCTGTGCTGACTTAAAAAACTTTTTAATGTAACTCCAGTCAGCGTTTTCACACAGCAGCCCACGTTCATGACGGTAAACATGCAAAACAGGTATTGGTCTGTAAAATGGCTGCAGTCAGTGTGCAGGACAGGTAGCAGTTTGAAAGAGAAAGAAAGTTAAATTGTGTCTACGGTTGCTGGATTTTGAGTTTTGTTTCTGAAGGGAAAACTGATATGGATGAACATCTATCCCTCTGATGAGCTCCAAAAGAGACAAATTCAGCATTCATGACTTAGGTCAATTTACAGGCAATTAAAAACATGAGCGGATTCCCATTTATGTCGTCGGATGTGCACAAGGAGTTAGTACACGAAAAGTGCAGATTACTTCAGGTCAGCTGTGTTGAGTAAGAAGCTGGAAATAGCTGGAAATACAAACTCTATGAACTGTTATTAGCATATTCATAAATAATTTTGGTTGATTTTTACTACACTAGTTCTGTTATTAGCACTGGAGAAACATGGACATTATGAAATCAATCAAAAGCAATAGCTTGTGTCAAACTTCGCCATTCAAACTGCGAAACCACAATGTACTGCCGTTTCAACCGGTCATTCCAATCAAAATTGATTATTGTTTTATTTCATGGTTACTTACAAGCCCTAAAAGTTGTACAGTTTTGCTTCTTCATATGTGTTTCCGTTCATAAACTTCAGAATCACTCACACATTTAAACAAGTGAAACACCTTTTGTATTCCAAACAACGATAAAGTATTTGTTTAACATTGTATCTCAATAAACTCTTTCTATATTGTACTAACAGTTGACATGTCCACCTTCGCAAGAGACAAGGGAATTCATCTTAACAAACTTTATTCTCATCTGCAAGTAATTTTCGCCTGAATCATTTCAAAGAAAATACTGATTACATTTTTAAATGATTTATTAAAACAATGAAACTTCATTTATATCTTCTTATTCATTCCATTACTTATACTGTAGGGTATAGATTTGCAGTTAATAGGTTTAGAAATGAAAGTATTTTGCTGTCGCTCACATATACAATACAACCTGAACTCAGCTTCCTTACTACATCAGAAATATTCATGGACCATGCAGAGATAGGTCAACAAATATTTTCCAGTTTTGCATTGGAAACAGATTTTGTGCTGATTTCAAATACATTTATTAAGAAACTGTTAACGCCAGGAAATACTATTATTAGATTATCAAGATTATCAAGACAGGAGAATTGTGTGACAAAGGTTTCTATCTCCAACCCGAAAATCGTTTGAATTCAATGTTCTGTGAGTGTTATCATTTATAAGCGCAAGATTCACGTGCACCTTGAAAAGATTCACAAAATATTTGAAAAACACCAAGTCAAACATGGATATCACCACTGGAAAATGCAGAGAATGTTAGAGAGACAACGTTACATTCACTTCATATTTTAAGCAATATTCCTTACTACCATCTACTTTTTATTCTTTTATTAACCTAACAGAAGAAGAAGAAAACGCAATAAACTTGAAATGCTTGAGATTATTAAAATGTTTTTATTCTAGATACATATTATTACTAACTGTTACTATTTTTGCCTTTGTTGTACCATGTACAGAAAACTGTCAATAATACAGACACAAATGCTTAGGTTTATAATCTTTCAAGTGTCTATCACAAAAATAAGGAGTATTTCTTCCTTACACAAGTTTTATTCTCAAAAAATTCCAATTATATTAGTGATTATTAACTTCCTGATCTCTTCATGCAATCTACTATGATGTTTATCACTAAGTGCATTTTTGTTGTTGTTTATTTTAGTATTGTTAATATTATTTATGTAATTAATGGAGGTTGCTATTCTCTACTTAAATATGAACTGATTTGTTGTGTACTTCCGAACATATCATTGGGTAAATAAACTCAAGTGCATAATGGACATAACCTATTTATATCCGGAGAATAAATTTTGCTCCTCATATATGCTCATAAGTATATTTGCATATTTTCACCCAAATTAACCTCTATACTCTTCACCTAAAGTAGGATATATTTTGAGTAGTATTGATATGTCTTTTAAACTGAAGTTATTTTTCTCAAGAATACGGAAATTCATAAATCATACGATGACATTTGAAGCAGTCGTAAGAAAACTGTGCGACCTAAAACCACCAACACTGTTTAGTTTCTGAAATATTCGTATGTTAGCCCCACAAGAACACAAATAACACTTTTTCCTATGTTTTATTTCATGATATTCCTCATATACAAGATACTTTTCCCTTTAATTAGAAGTAGTCTTAAGTACTGTCTATAATTTTAACTGATTCTGTTTCATAAATTAATCACCTGAAATACACACTGTTGAATGAATTAGCTTAACCGGACATAAATATTGACTACTAGACATAATTTTAACATGATGACAATAAGTAAATATATTTCAATCTTTGAAAATTACTACTAGCAGCACCATTCATAAGATTATAATATATTTAAAGTACTGTTTAAAATCTGCATTTGTGAACAGAAAAATTAAATTTTTCTGAAAAACATCTCAGTCAGTTATTTAGCAGTTCAGTACGTGCCTAATCAACTGAATACACTAACTGATAAATATTTGAACTAAGCCATAATCTGTCAGCTACTGAGGAGCACATGAAGCAAATGAAATATGGTTAGTTACATCAGAAATGCATTACTGCAAACTTCATATCAGTAGTCCATGTACTGCTGAATTAAAATAGTTTGAGAGTGATTTCTTCCGTTTATTCCATTTAATAGTCTAGTGTTAGGATTTACGTTTGAAATGAACAGTTGTATTTCGGAGTGTTTGTTTTAATTTGCACTTTGTGGACCAGTCACGTTTATACCTCTGGAAGTTAATAAATTTTTTTCGATGTATATTGACCAATTATGGAGCAGAAATTGACAAGATAACCACTGATTTCCTAAAACACTTTGACCTCTAGTTACCTTTCGGTTTCCGTTTGTGTTGACTGTTTGAAACGTTCAGATAAATCTTGTTATTTTCGAATTTTAATTCCCTCTGATTTGCTATATATACAAATAACAGTTTAGAGATTCAACCATGGTAAGACTATAGTAGTAACCTTCAAAATATCATGTATTTATTTATATACACTTTATGCAATTTATTTGTCTAATCTTTCAAGAGTGTTGCATTTTTTTAAGCCAGTATGTTTGTATCCTTCTGAATCTCAATAAATTATCTGTCCAGGTAATTTACAATTCCAGATTTTCGAATATTTATCTACCTTTGTACTTACCCAAACAACCACGTGAATCGCTATTTGGAAAGCTTTAGTATGTCCTAATGATATGTAACACTCAGTGGTAGTGAAAATTGGTATCGTTTAATTTTTAACTGATGACCTAAATATTCAATTTTGTTTTTTGGACACATCGAAAATATATTCAGCGATTATTCACTTTTGTTAGGGGCAATAGTTTCTGACCTTTTATTGTCAACCACATCAATTCGGATATCTGTAACGGCCGGTTCAACTTTCATCACATTACATAGAACTGATTTTTTAGGATGTTATTCTCAAGAATTCAATTTCTTGTCATTTCACTTCATAAATATCCACATCACCAAAGATTGATGAACACTTACCAGTATGTTGTGGCTGTATCCACCAACTGAACATCTAGCACCCAGGAAAGTACCATTTGCTTAGTGGCCTGCCCATTGAAATGAACGTTCATCGATAGCAACATACCATCAAATTAATTTAACACAACCCATATCGAAAATATTTAGGTTAAGTACTGGGCTAACCTAGACTATATATGCAGCAGATGACAAAAATCGCTTGAACCATACTGAGCTGAAATTATACTGCACCGCATACCATCTGAGCTACTAGATATAAAAATGGTTTTTTCACAGTTGTCAGATGTGTATAAGCGACATAACAAAGCCTAAGTTCAAAGTTATCCTTGATAAGACATGTAGAAAACAGTGTGGTCCTAGCCGAATTGAATGGTCACTACATCTGTCACCATCTGTCAAAGCTTCATATTCTTGCACCTCATAACATGAAACCAACTCTCCCACAAAAGGCCTACATTTATAAATTCTTTTCCTGCTTACCGAACAGCATAAAAATTAGCATTATTCCTGGTTGGTGGCTCATTCATACATTTGACTGTGTATGTTATGTTTGTACTAGCTAGTATCACGACTGAAAGAGAAAGAAGCTCGGTAGAATGATAACTTTTAATGAAGAAAAGAACGGAACTGTTGGCAGATTTTCGATTTTTATGAGTTAACTTGTTTGAACTGAACCCTCTTTGCATAAAACAGGTAGTTTCTCATATCATGTTAGCAATTATGATGAAACAAATACAATCGAAAACCGTTGCTATTCAATAATTAAAGACTACATTAACTTATATAATTTTTTATGAAGAAGAGAGTATGTGCATTTTTTTCCAGTTATTATTACCTTTTTACTCCAGATTATTGTCCACATTGGTGAAACTTTGGAAGTAGATGTTTCCCAATAGTATTCTAACATAAAACTTGATCTTATGTAATGGTTATATTATCTATCCAATAAATTTGAACATATCCTGCCTTTTTGTGACGAGTCACTGTTTATTTAAAACGGTTCTTATCATGAACTGTAATCAACTGGAGAATAACAAAAAACCCGTGGACCTTCAACATATGTTTTGAAATCAGATGGCTCATGACCTTTGCCATTGTTAGTTCACGTTATACGAGTATCACTCAATACCACTGGCGAATATTTGTCCTCACTGGACAATAATTCAAATGTTGGTTTGTGGAGATTAATAAATTACAAGATATTATCCATTACAGACTGATATCATTTAGCCAAAGCAGCTTTTCAGTGCCTCATCAACTGATGTAATGTCCATACGAGTAGCACTTTGAAGTCATTCAACCTTTTCAAAACCAAACGGTGAATTACTTTTTCTTCATGTCTGTAATTTGTATATCTACAAAGCCTGAGTGAAATATGCTTGTCTGAAATGACATTACTTATAAATTCTGGTGGAAAATATATCCGCTGATCTTGGACAATTGATGAATACACACAGACATCCACCCGAGGACATAAGGTTTCTTTTGACTAAGGTTTAAAGTGCCTGGAATGCTTAAAGCTTATGGAACTTTTGAAGTAACTGGAAGTATGGAAACTGCCAAAGATATCTCTATGAGTTCAATAGGATTAACTAAACTATTTTGTTCATCCTTCCAAAGAAAATGCAAATGAGATGTAAGCTTTTTTCAGAAAACCTCCGAACTCTTCACAAATCAATAACGTACTACTTGTTAACATTAGTAATTGTATAATCAACATTAGCGAAATCCTTTCGGAGCCACACATTAACCCCCATATATATATATATATATATATATATATATATATATATATATTAATCATTAATTAATTAGTTTGCCGTCCACCTTCTGAATTACTTAGAAAAGAAACTTCACTTTTATTTTAGGCTTTCCAACAAAGTCTGCTAGTTAAAAATATTATTTTCCCAATGAGAAATCACATCAAACGGTTACCCACTATATTCGATAAAACGAATTCATGTTTAACTGTCTGGACATCTCTCAAATACCTATTTGATGTGCTTGACATAAAGGGTGGTTTAGGTCACGCCCAATTGTGCTCATTATATCACTTGTCAAGCCGATCAGTGAGAGATACGTAAACATGACAGACGTTATTTTGTATCCTTCTAAAATGTAGCCGAATACTTTGTATAAGCTTCATCAATCTTAGAAACCTAATCAAATGTGCTTATGGATTCGTTAATGCAAGGGGTTTTTTCATGAAAGATTAATTAACTAATTGTCTAATATAATTAGAGAATGGGAGAACAAGTAAACGAATGTTGCTTAGACAGCTTAGACAATCTTCCAAATAGTAAATTTGTGTTGTTGCTTACCAGATATGTAAAGAGATTTGTCGAAGACAAGTGTTCGGAGTAAGAATTCGCTTGTGTTCAGAACTATTACAGTGTTTTTATAAGGTAACAGTACAGAAACCAGACTGAGTAAAAGATAATAATGTTGACAAAAAAAGAAACAAAAGCGGATCAAGTTTACTTATTATTATTATTATTATTATTATTAGTCCCTTGGGTTCCTAGTGGAACATAGGGCTTCAGTAGCACGCCTCCAGTGACCTCTGTTCTCTGAGATCTTTTCAACCTGGTTCCACGACAGCCCACAAGCTCTCATTTCCTCCTCGCACGACCTCCTCCATGTCACCCTCGGACGTCCAACTCGTCACTTCCCATGGGGGTTCCACTCGAGGGCCTGACGCGTGATGTCCTCAGTCGGCCTTCTTAGTGCATGGCCAATCCATCTCCACTTCCTCCTGCATATTTCTTGCGTGATAGGTTCTTGGTTGGTTCGTTCCCAGAGTTCCTTGTTGCTTATTTTTTCTGGCCATCTGATCTTCAGCAGCGAGCGTAAGCAGTTGTTGATGAATGTCTGTAGTTTATTGGAAATGCCTTTCGTGACGCGCCAAGTCTCTGAGCCATACAAGAGCACTGACTTGACGTTGGTGTTGAAAATCCGTATCTTGTTCCAGATGCTGAGTGCAGAAGATCTCCACACTGGTTTCAGGCTAATGAACGCCTGTCTTGCTTTTCTGATTCTGACTTTGACGTCCTCGTCCGTCCCGCCTGTAGTTGAAACAATGCTTCCTAGATAAGTGAAGGAGGTTACTTCCTTCAAGTTTCTCCCGTTGACGGTGATTGGAGTTTGTTGTTGTTGTTGATGGTGGTGGTGCGGTATCTTCATCACTTCTGTCTTCTCTATATTCACCTGAAGTCCCGTCTTCGCTGCCTCTTCTGTCAACTTGTTAGTTTTTGCCTGCAGATCTTCAAGTTTGTGTGACATCAGGCACACGTCATCGGCGAAATCCAAGTCTTCTAGGTTCTTTTCTGTCGTCCAGTGTATCCTCCTCTTCTCGCTCTACACTGTTTGCTGCATGATCCAGTCGACCACAATAAGGAATATCATGGGGGATAGTAGGCAACCTTGTTTCACTCCTGTCTTCACTTCAAAGGCATCACTGAGCTTCCCATTGTGGATTACTTGGCATGTGGCATCTTCATATAGTTGTTGAATGAGTTTACTTACAAGTAATAAATCAAAACACACAAATCATTCTTGATATGAGTTGGACTCCTTCAAATAAACCTTGATGAAGTTATGAGGATTCATTTAAAAGGACTTGGTGACTTTATCTCATTACACGACGTTTACACTGGAAGAAACATTAAAACTATGTACATTGACCATTTTTTGTTAAAAAATGATGGAAACAATGGGTCTGACCAATTCTTCAAGTGTTCTTATATTCGCATACTTGGTGAAGCACTGTTTTGTAAACACATGCTATAAATTGGATCTTCACCTGACAGAAAATATAACTCTAGTTTGTTAGAATACCTGTGTCTTCTGCGTAAAACACGAAATACGAAAAACTTGCCCGAATAATTTGGCGTTAATGAGAATTAATAATGTTTACACCATTGACAAAAGCTTCTATAAACGAAGATTCGTAATTTAAGGAAACACTTTTTCTGAGAATGGTTAAAAGAGTTTGTCAACATCAAACATTAAACTTTGAGAATAGTAACGGCGGTCTTTTATACTAGTTTGTTGATGGTCTAACATTTATGTTTTACTGCAAATAAATTGAACCCATTCTGAGAATCATCATGCTTTTTGAATGATATCGATATGTGGCTTAAAATCTTTGTAATAAACCTATGTGGAAAATATTTACATTCCACTTTTTATTCATTCAATGTCATGAACACCAGAGTTATTTTCTACTAATTTTCACATAAATTTTAAATCAGCATTCTGTCATTAGCGTGAATTTTTGGGGATACCTAAGCTTCAGTGAACTTTTGTTACTGTGATACATTTATATGAAATAAAATCGCTCTCAGTATTTGAAAGTGCAGAAGTCTTAGTCCATATCTACCTCTAAACATGCATACATATATATATATATATAGATGGAAGTAATGAGTCAAAGAATTTATAAGTCAAGTAAGTCTATTGGAAGCTGAATAGGAATTTCCTGTTAACGATATAAAAAGTGCCTAGAGGTAAACATTTTTCTGATCGAATAAGTATACAACCATCTTAAAAAATGAGCTTGAATATCATTCTCCGCTTAGGTACTGATGTAAGTTTCATTTTGATTTGTGGATAATTGAAACATTTCTTGAAAATAGCTGTACTTGACCTTAGCATGAGCTTGATCTGAAAGCCAAAACACATTCATTGTATCTCCCCCTCTTCATCAGTTGATACGTTTAGGGTATAGACAGAATAATTGACCTTATTACATTCTTATCAAACATCTAATGTAGGACGTAAACTTTTAAGGTTTATACTGGTATTAAATTTATCAACTAGTAATAAATAACGAACTATTTTCGAATGAGGAGTCACAAAGTATGTGATTTTCCAGACTTATTTATCCTGTGTTATTACTAGCCATTTTCGATAAGGAAATTAAAAAATTTCCTCACCTTTCTATATTCACAAGCATACCTCTCTAGAAGTGAAGTCAGGCGTAAACTTGTACTCATCTCTTCAATATTGAAGGAAGGAATAATATATTTATCCCCAAAATTTCCTTCAAGATTAATTGATAAAGTTTTTTTTAATTTGTATGTAGAAAAAATAATATTAAGTCTGAAAAAGAAGAATTAATTTCCAGTCTTCGCTTCTGGTTTATATGGACATTAATTATGATATCAGTTACACTGAATTTTTCTGTTTTCGTCTACTTTTACTCAGCTTATGATAAAAACTAAAACCCACTTCAGAATTTGTTGCAAAACTTTTTCAATAAATTTCTTCATACCACCGTTGATGATATACTGCGTAATAAAACTGTATTGTAAATATAAGACTGATTTACATCTCGTTCAACGAATAAATCAACCTAAATTAACGTTGATACGACATGTGAATACTTAGTTGCCTTTATCCAGCCTAAATTTAATATAACCTGGATGCATACATTTACATCTGGACACGAATAATAACCCTTCAGTTGCACTCTTGACAGCTACTCAGTTCCCTAGAAAATGCAACGGGTGCTAATATAACTGAAGGTGTATTGCAACGTCAAACTATGTGTAACATACAATGGCTTATATACTTTTACAATGGCTCTGATTATTTCTGAGCCTTCCTAGAAGGATATTCCTCATTGACTTTGCCTTTTTAGTCACCCCGATATTTACACTAATGATTACATGACGTTCCTCGAAACTTCATAGCAAAATAACTGGTTGTGAAAAATTTCAGCAATTTAGGGCTTCTCACAAGAATCTGGGAGATCATACTGTACATAAAAACAGAACCATTCATGGTTAGATAGAAAAAGTCGATCAGATGAATACTAAGATGATACATTGTGGACTTTCAAGTTCTTATTTGTTATATGAATATTGCATAAAGATTTTAGAGGATTATGGTCTTAGCCTTTCATTACGACTTTTCAGGTATGTTTTATCACAAGTAATACTTTAAGAAATGAGCAGAGTAGCAATTTACTTGATTAAAGTCCTAAAATTATTCCATTTCATTCAAATCTAACTAATGCTTGATGACTAACAAGATTTCGTTAAAATCTAAACTTGTATATTGTATGTCTTTGAAAAATAATTTACTGATAGTTTTATGCATGCAGAATGGTTCTACTGAATCTCATTTACCAAGCTTCAAGAAGCAGTTTCGTACTTTTCTTCTTTTATCATGCTACTTAGAAAAATGGCCGTGTACTTTACAAATTTCCGAGATGATTGCGAGATTTTAACCATACTTCATGTTTCACATAAAAAAGTTAATCTTTGAGTTGAAGAACATTTCCGAGACAGCGGAAGGAAAAATATTCTCAAGTTATATCTCTTATATATACATATATATTACATGGTTAAACAAAAACACGTTGCATCAGATAGTCTTTTCAGTTGGGAAAGGTTCATCTTGTTGACTGGCTTCCTAACTACAAACGTTAGATTGCATGAGAGTAGAACTTCGGTGCTTTGGTAGAATGTAATTTCATTTTATTTTATTTATTAGATGTACCACTCAGTCTAACGGTGTTACTTAATAGATTATATTTCGAACAAAACCTTCTGTCGGTGGTCATATAGAACGACTTCTGAACTTTGGGGAAGGCCTGATACAGTTCTAATTTTCTCGCTTGCTTTATGATTCACGTAGTAGGGTTTTCCGTATATCCCGAACCGGTGCTGAGTCATTTTTGTTATATGTATCAGTTGTTGGTTAGATTCGAGTCAGATTGCATTCCTTTTTAAATAGCAGGATACACTCGTCTGAAATGATAAAAAAGAGACTTACAGAGTAGAAATATATTGCTTTTCGACAAAATCATTTACGTCTGTGTAAAATTCATCAAAGTGTGTTACAGTGAGTAGAATAATTCAGAATTACTTCCTGTTAGGGATCGAAATATGTTGAATAACGAAAGGAAGTTACACAATACAAATGAAGCTTAGAGTGGAAAAATAAACAGTAGATTAAGAAAATAGAAGCATATTTATATGCAGGCTTCATTTAAACCTATCGAAGTTTTTGATGGTCACGGTACTGGTTTGAATTTATAAATGCCAAGTGCTTTAGCTGTAAATGAATGCCTTGATATCAGTCCCTTAAACTGACCTGATCAAGTCCCGTAGAAGATTTGGAAGAGTCCTCTTAAAGAAGCTGGGCTCTATCTACTGCAACACATATATTCACAAAAGTGCAGCTAAGTAAATGACTTTGTCGAATAAAAACACTTTCCTCCACTGCACACTTCTTATCAAATATATAAAAAAGTACATAACTATTACATTACACTAACTTGCTCCACAAAGAATGCTTTATTATCAAACTTGACTGAATAATATATTTATTGAAATCTATCGGTTCCTTGGTTTGCATACATGTGAAATAATTTAACTTTTGTTAGTGCTCTTATTTCATGAAAAGTGTAAGAATGTTCACGTCATACTGTAACTCGTCAACATTTTCTGAGACGATTCTAGTTTTCATACAATAATAAGGGCGAATAAATCAAGTTGAATAACTCTCGTTTCAGTTCACCAAGTATAAAACTATAGTGCTGCACTTGAAATATGAGACGTAACACATGAATGTTTAACAATCAAGAATTAAATCAACTTTCTGGGTAAAATTTACTAAACAATATTCATATTGCAATTGATTATTGAGTAACATGAATTTATCAGGAGTAGATGAAATATTCGAATGCTAAAAATTTATAAAAATCACTATTTTTATAATGTCCAGATTCCATGGGAATATTTCTTACAGTACAGTTGGTCTTATAGATTGTAAGAACTCAGTTATTGAAGTACAACGGATCGGCTTTAGTTTTTATAAACTGATACCTACATATTTTGCTTGTTTTTGTATCAGGTTGATGAAACCCAGTCTCTATAATAACCATCATATGTTCTACAAGCACTAAAAATAAATCCTACAACATTTGAAATACTTCAATCAGTCAAAATATCACTACTTAGTTGACAGTTAACAATTCAGTTAGACAAAGTAGAAATACCTCTCAAAACAATGTATTTTGAATGTAGGCAATATTTATCTGACTACAAAACGTCATTTTATTACCTAATTGCAACTTACAAACTAACCTTAACAAAAGCCAGGGATTTTCACTATTCTACAATTCCTTTGGCAAATTTTTTTAACCTTGTGATAAACGAAAAAGATATTCTTTTCTCGAGTATATACGTAACGATAACATATACTGATATCCTAAGATCATGTCTAACTATGTCAAAATCGATGGACAACGTACACATGTCATTCGTTGCCATTACCTATTGTAAAGATGCGATCAATAAAATGGTATATTCAGCACTGTATGTTGCTTTTTAGTGTTTCGCCAAGTAACGAGCAGATTCATTATCCATAAAATTAATTTACATACTTCTCTATGGATTTCATCGATGAAAGTAAGTTTACATATGAATTGTTACTAGTTTTTGAAAGACCCTTTTGAAAATTATAGAATTTAATCACTCCTTAACCTACTGAAATGTCAAAGCTAAATAGTTATGTTTCTGCTTTCAAAACCAGTTTAAACGGTGTTATGGTTGTCTAGAAATGTCTTGCCCCGCTGATTCGACCTCACTTCAGTTATCTGGTATTTGTTGGGCAGTTTTATTAACGGATATATGATGATAATTTATTTTTTCACTTTTATACACCCATAAGTTAGTTTTCTTTTTTTGCTTCAGACTAGTCAAAATGAGAAAACAGTATGATTGGTTATTCTAAAACTTTCTGGAATGTAGGTATAACTGACCAGTTTTCACTAAACTTTGAATATGCCAAGTTTGTGTTCCGTTTATGTTCTGTCACTAACAGAAATCGCTAAAATAATCTACATTTTTGAGAGGAAACGAAATTATTACAAAATAATGGAAACACTTTATAATGTATTATAAGTATATTTTTAATAAAAAATTACTTATAACACATTCATCCATTCCACAATGCACAAAATTTTTATTGACACTTAATAACTTTCCACTGATGCATGCAATATCAGGATAACAAAAAAGTGGATAGTAAGTAAAAATTCTGACTTCATCACTAAGATGAAATATGTATCAACAAAGCTCTGACCAACTTTAATGATTAATCTACTCTGAATGTGTCCCCAATCTTGAATCTAGGTGGAACTCATAAAATGATGTGCATCCCAGAGATGAACTTGGTATTTGTCTTGTCTACGTTCCTTTTAAAACAAAAAGTTCACCGATAAACATTTAAGAACACGAGTGAGGTCATCAGGTTTATAACATCTGTCTTAGTCACGAAAGTATTTTACTAACAGAAAAAACTAAATCATACTGAAATATCCTTTAACTATAATTAACAGAACCATATAAAGCACTCAGTAGTGTCTCAGATAAATAAGGTTTTATTGGAGTGCTTATCATTCCTGAGATATTTTCAAATGGAATTTATTTCAACTAACAGAAAAAGGATAAATTTGTCAAGTATCTCATTTAGTTACGACAGAGAATAGGAGAAATCCTCCATATTTTCATTGACATAGAGGCGATAACTAGTTTTATACACTATCCTGTAGACTGATATGGACTTCTTGATAGCAACGTCAACCGCTGTAATGAACAGACGAATAACTGATGACAATGAAAGTTGTAAACCATTCTGAAGAAAACGTTTTCTAATTTAAATGCTTAGATTTCTTGTGAATTAATACTTATAAAAACTAAAACTAGTTGGTTCCTGTTTTCACGATAACTTCATCTAAACATGGAAAATAAGACATACCAAAATATCTGCTCTCCAATGGGAGCAGCATTTTCTTAGTTAATCTTTTAAATATTGGGAAGCACGTAGTTGGTCATAGGAAAACAGATGATAACAGGGAGGAAAATGTCTCTTTTTGAACTCACTTCTTTAGCTGTTTATTCATAAACATACCGCAGAATGGATAGAAGATTTTGGAATAGTTTTAAGTCAGACGTCAGTATACATTGCATAAAAAATTACTCAATATGTGTAGGGATTAAGAATAGGAAATAATCGAACCAGTAAAAGGTCGTAAATAATTGCGTCATCAAAAAACTGCGTAGAGTGATCAATCCTTTGCAACAGCTATGGCTAAGATTGAGGTCTCAAGTACTTCGTTCGTAGAACAGTAAAGGTCTGAATTTTTTACCACCAATGCTTTGCTCACCCCCCAACGTCTAAACCAAACTTGTTTCGAATGCCTAGATCACGCTTTTTACGAAATTTGGAAGAGGACTTGTCAAAGGAACTAGGTGTCCCGAGTTAACTGAAGATGTATTTATATAGCTGAAGATGAATGTTTGTTCTCCTTATGTCAACTACACTTGGTAGTGTTCATCAGCACACCTCCTGGGCTGATACATGATACGACCGATGTATTCAGTTCCCTAACAACAAGTAACCCCTTGGAAATGTAGTGTTGTAACAACATCCTCCCTCAGAATTTCATTTATCGGATATACATGTCTGACGCAGTTTGTGTCATTTAACAGGAAACCAAATTAGTTATAACTTTTGAATTGTAAATCAGCAAAGCTTCTAACATTGCATCTAGTGGTACTTTGCAGTTATGTACAGAATTTTAAAACAACATTGATATTAAATCAACCTTAACGTTGTGACTACTGCACTACAGATGCGAAAGATTACTGTGACCTACACAGTAGTTTAGTAACGAACATTACATTCTATCCACTGTATTTCAGAGAAGAAAGAGTTTACTGGATATTTACTTTTTCTTAGCGAATTTCACAAGTAAATTTAATGCCTTTGCTTCTTCATAACGGTTACGCAAGTAATGACTGTTTTGACGACATATCTGAACCCACCGAAGACTTCTTAACTAAACAAGCAATTCCGAAGCCTGGTGGAGTGTGACACTCAATACCCAAAGTAAAAGATCACACTTTGCAGTAGAAACTTGTTACGGACTGACGTATGTTTTCAGCGCATTACTTAGAGTAATTATATTTAGATAACAGAATCGACACTCATTTTTTGCAGTCATATAATGAAGTATACAGAAATTATCTTAAATATGTATATGCTTCGATTTCTGGTCAGGGTTGACAGTTGAATGAAACACAAAAGGTAGGAATGTTTTAATCAGCTCACACACAAACTTTCATCATAACCAACTCAGTTTCAGATTTTTCTCAATTCGCTGACTAGCATTCATCCCTTCTCCACAGAGAAATCTTTTAGTGTCACTGAAATACCCACTAAGACATAGGCATCTTTAGCGTATCCCAGATTGTATGTTTACAAACACATCCATTTATTTGTTTATCATTCTGTTTGTTAAAGGTTGGTAAAAATTAACTGTGAGATTTATGACTATCCGTTAACTGAGCAAACCACCTATTTTCCTAAGATAAATGGTAAAGTTGTGTATTATGGTCATGCAGTATAAAGTAACTAATTTTACTATGCGCAACAATCCATGTTTTCTTTGACTTCACTAGTGGTAAACCTATTTTTGTTACGCAATCCTTTAAAAATAAAAAGTCAAGGTATTTTATATAGTAGAGAAGACTTGTAGCTCACGAAGAACTTAATAACTGAGAGGTGTTTTCCGAGCTTTGAGGTTTGTACTTGAACATTTCATCAGAAGGCTGGATTTATTTCTTAAAAACGGAGGCGTTTTTAGATCACATGGGTGCTTATGGGGATATTACTGACAATGAGTGTTACTAACTTGAGCGTACGCATGACTTTTCCCTAATTTAATGTTTATAGCAGGAAGTCAGCTCTTTTCTGTGCATATGATCTCGAATAAAAGTGATCAGTTATCAGCTAGGTTTTCATTAGAGCCACCAATCTTTCTTGCGACGCCTGCAACTCGAACTCAAAAATCGCGCAAACTGTTTTTGTGCTCAAGCGATGTGTGCAACGCAATCTATATCACCGTATTAACGAATTTTGCTGAACGGATAAAGGGGTTAGTCAGGTGGACAACTGGTGGAACTGTAAGACTAAAATATGATCAGCCGACATAGTTGTGAAGTAACTACTTCGTTTCAATCAGCTTATCTTCCTTTGTCTGATAGTTTACATTAAAGTAAGATATGGAATTTAGCACTACAAAAAATAGACTCAAGGGCGGTGAAGATTCATAGAATTCAAATCGAAGGAAAGTCAGTCATCAAGTGATTAAAGCGCTTCCATATTAGTGTAAAAGTTTCACTTTTATCCAAATATAGTGCTCCCATAGGATACGTCTGTTTCACCTTGTTTTGCACTCAAATAATAGACAAATGATAAACTATTGATGTGGACCTTAATTTATCGCTCGCAGTGAACTCTGTTTACGATGTTATGCAGATCGAAGGATTCATGAATGCGTTTGTCGGAAGTAGGCTTCATTTAAACTTCAACAAAGTTTACTCTATCGGTTGTAGAGAAATGCCATGTAAGGAAATCATTCGCACAAATTGTGCTATGAAGAGAGAACTGAGGAAGAACCTACATTTGTCTAACATTCTCTGAACCGAAATGGTTACCAACAAAAGTGGATTGATAATTGCGGTGAGGCATAAACAAAGGGAATCACGTGCGTGTCAGTTGGGAAGAAGCCCATCCATCTACAAATTCTCTTCAAAGGAAACAAATTGCCACAAAATTGACCCATTCATGCTCAATGCGAAAATTTAAAGTGGACAAGTTTGCAACTCTTATTATCTCCGACTGTTTCTACCAAAAGATATGTACGTACCACAGTAAGTAAATCGAAGGGTGGAGAAAGAGTTATTGTTCACACTCCTGAACGCATCCTAAAGAATTTATCCTAAGTGCCCACATAGTATAAATTTTGCAATCGCTCGACTTATAATAAGTATTGAAATAGTGTCGAACTGTCAAAATCGTTCAAAGTGACCAATGAACAACTGAAAGATTGAAACCTGATCTATTCATTAAGAACGTTATTGGTGTCAACTCTGCTTCACCTTAAAAAGTTTATTCCTTTAAATCTGCAACTACCGAATTTCATGACTTCATAGATTTGAACCAGCAACCACCAAGTTTCGTCCCGATGGTCTAACAAATGAACCACAAGATCCAAATTATTATCTATTTATAATATATTCATAACAATGTTTATTACTTACTGCTGCGTTAGCACCTTTTTTCCTTTGACATTATTCCCTCTTCATTTATAGATTCATGAAACCACCTGTTTCGGTATTTCTCACTGACGTCATCTATATTTTTGTCATCCGTCCATTATCCTACTACAATCAAGACACTACATCTGCCACGGTATTCTTTTTGAAAATTAGTAGGGTACTATACAAGAAAGCTGAACACATATACAGAAACAAGCAATTTTAGGCAGATTAAATAAAACCAAACGCAAAGTAATGAAATTCATATATATATATATATATATATATATATATATATATATATATATTGAATTTATAATTCATATACTTTTCTGATCATATAACCTTATTTTATTGCCTCATATCTGACTTTCATTGTTAAGTTGGCTATATATAGTTTTATACACCGAGGCCACACAATGAGAAATGAATGTGTCGTGAGTCTAGAAAAAAAAAACTTTTGTAGTGAAGTGAAATATAATATTTTATTCTGATATATGTGGTCATTCTGTTGAACAGTGGAAATAATAATAGACAGAGAGATATAGAACAAAATACGATGAACAAGATGTATCTGGGAGGTTAATCAGAGCATCAGTCAACACATACAGGTGTATTATTTGTGCATGCCTCTGCAAAATAAGTGAGTTATTTTGCCGGATATTAGACTTTCTAATAATTCCAACTAACATGAATACGTTTAGCATGTAATGTGCCTTTGCAGAGAGTTATGGAATTTTATTGGTAACTCTATTTAAAATTTCGATACCTGATATTATAGACAGTCAATTCTTTGCGTTAAAAAGGCTACTAACCATTACTATACATTTCTATTTCAAATTGGTATGCATCATAGAGTAACATCGATCGGGAAATGATGGACAACTTGGGAGCACTGGACAGCTGTTCTGATCTAGTACGGAACCCCTTGAATATTTCCCAGCAGCCACGTTTTCACTAACCCACTGGATTGGAATTAAATAGCTGCCATTTTTCCGCTTCTGTTAGTTCTCACTATAGCGTGTCCTTCATCCAGTACCTTCCGTTTTGAGCCTGGCGTGCTTCGGGATGAGATTTTCCAAAGTTCTAGTTAGACTTTGTGATCAAGGATGCAAACCAAGTCGAACTTAAAGACCGATACTCAAAGACGGCACTGGACGAACATCATGCCTTACTACACACTGATAGCAGTAAAAAATATGTAGACCATTGAGTTTGGACCCACTTACCCATGATAACATGCTGGACGCACAAACTGAGGGCCATGGGTTCAACCCTTGGAGGATCATCGATAGGAAATCCCAAGGAGTCACAGTTAAACAAAACAGCCCTCTGATGCTCCTAGGTTTTTAATAGTTCTCCAACCGGTGTTATTCCGTGGCAAATATCAACTTAAAACTGATATTCTCAAAAACCT
Organism: Heterobilharzia americana; assembly: GCA_944470555.2. Lineage (NCBI taxonomy): Eukaryota > Metazoa > Platyhelminthes > Trematoda > Strigeidida > Schistosomatidae > Heterobilharzia > Heterobilharzia americana. The sequence continues at coordinate 29,389,515 of OX104132.1, read as the reverse complement.
CCAAATTTAACATACATTTTTAAATTATTTAACTCCGAAAGTTGATGAAAGGGAACAGTCCAGTCAGTTGCATTTCCATGCAAGCATCATACTCTTAAACAGTGACTTGACACTCACTTTGATTTTGTGTGGATACTTCTTATAAATTTGTTTTACATGAAGTTTAAAGGATGAAAACGTTCAGAGGCAGTTAAATTCTTCTTTACTCGTCTTCCCATTTGTTTCTTTAGCCAATAAGGTCAATAAAAATGCAATCTTTGTGTGTCATATCAAAAGAATATGGCCTCTGAAATTCAATCTAACCTTTTTTATGCAAAAAATTAAAGTTCAAATAAACAGGGAAATTCTAAGTCACATCAGACACACTGTCGTCGTATTCCTTCTTTTCAGAGGGAAATTTACTCTAACAGTAGTTTTATATACACATACATAACTAAAATCTACTAACTAATGGTTTTTACTAAGATAAGCATAGGCAGAAGAAGTCTTCAAACTCATAATCTCTATATGTACTACTAAACAAGTTATTTGCAATTATTATTACGAAATACAAATGTTTCCTAAACCCAAGCTAGTAAAGTATAGACGAGCTATCAAGTGAAACTTCTCTCCAGTGATGTAAGATAGCTGAGTTAAGCTACATACCCTGACAGCCAGTCAGTTTACATATATCTAATACTAGTAATGCAGTATTTTTCTGAACAAAGCGTATCTTTACGAAAAGTATCTGTGAAGTTCAAATGAGTCATTTCTAGGGTTATGCAAATGTTGTTGATTCTTGCAAGACATTCTTTGTTTATAGGCTAGACAGAACACGTCTTGGCTTTCTGTTTTAAAATACTTTACATGTCCAAATTAGTACAATAAATATCTAAACATAACCTATAAGCTTAAAAACAGTTTATAATTGTCACGAACAAACTGAATATCTCAAAATAGAACGACGTGCAACTTCAATATCGTAGGGTAAAACAACTTAACAATGGGTAAAAATGAAATAATGTATATTAAAGAGTTGAATTACTTATGACTCATTAATCAACTGGATATTAAGAAAGCAGAATACATTGTTTCTCTTTTTTATCTTTCAGTAGAGCATTAGTAATCATCCCTTTCATTCCAGACAATGGATTTTGATGTACAATGTAATATTTAACCTGCGATTTAAACATATTTACTTCTTGTATAACAGTCTCAAAAACAGTGATCGCAACACATAAATGCTGTGGATAATAATAACATCATAAGCAACATTATTTTACGAGAGAATGAATTTAGATTTCTCGTGAGAACCGTAAATGTGTTGCTGCAGTCGAGTGGAAAGAAAAGTCGCTAATAGTATGGCAACGGTGGTTAGCTCAGACTACAAGAGAATCTGACCTTCTTGCCAACTGCTTCAGGAATATAGCAGTGGTTTGTGCACGTGAACTATTTTCATAGTAGTGTTTATCACCGGCTAATATTTTCTGACGTGTTGAAAATATTAAAGCGTTCAACAGATACCTTCCCTAAGGTTTGGAACTACTTATCAATGTGTACTTACGACAGGTCAAGTCCAGGGTCACCAGGTGCCGACTGGGGTGGAAACAAATGGTTAGCATGCTTCCACTCCTATTGATTTGTGATATAGTGCAACCATCACCGAGTACCAGGAACACTTAGTTCATGAATTCCAATGCACCTAAAAGCCCATTTCCATTAACTATTGTGATTTTTCACAAGTTACTGAGGCCTCCTTAGCAACACGTTGGAAACATCTCAAAAGTGCAGAGGGCTACATGATAGCTTTCAAAAATGTATTTCAGTAATCGGAATAACGGTAATACAATTTGTTCGATCCACTGCCTCTCTCTCTCTCTCGTTGGCTGCCTGCCCAAAACTTAGCCTATCGAGTATATCTCACCAAGTGGTTAATTTCCTAATCAGTTTTAATCTTTTCTGTGCGTCTTCGAAAAGTAAAATACAGTTTTGTACAATTTTAAAATGTTTTCAACCAGCTGTTTTTCGGGTTAACAACAAATCGAATAAAAATGTCACACTGGATGGAAATGAACTTCTGATTGTATAAAAATGCAGCATATTACTATTCCTAGAATAATTATGTCAGATTTCTGATTTCTGGGTTGACTGAATAGATGACCATCACTAAAATTTAAGCTCAATTTTCTATTCAGTCCCCATTCCAAACGAATGCTAGTCTAACACTAGCTGGCAGTTTAACTTTATTGCCTTAAATACGACTGTTATTAACATCTTTCAAATTATTATTACTTGTCTGTTGGGTCCCTAGTGGAACGTATCGATTTCACTCTCCTTTTTGCAATATTTTGAACCTGGCACGACGACTGCTCACAAGCTTTCATTCCTTCCTTACTCAATCTTCTCCATGTCACCCCTGTCTCAGACGCCCAACTCGTCATTTCGTCGTTCCACTCGAGTGCCTGGACTGGCGCGTGATGTCCCCAGTCAGCCTTCCTAGTGTATGCCCAATCCATCTCCACTTCCATATACATTTTGTTGGGTGATAGGTTCTTGGTTGGTTCGTTCCCAGAGCTCATTGTTGCTTATTCTTTCTGGCAATCCATCTGATCTTCAGTAACGAGCGTAAGCAGTTGTTGATGAATGTCTGTAGTTTATTGGAAATCCCTTTCGTAACGCGCCAAGTCTCTGAACCATACAGAAGCATTGACTTGACGTTGGTGTTGAAAATCCGTATCTTGTTCCACATGCTGAGTGCAGAAGATCTCCACACTGGTTTCAGGCTAATAAACGCCTGTCTTTCAAAAGTAATAATTATTTCATTTGTAAATATTGTTCACATAGAGAATTTGTTGAAATATGCTGAGAACCCCATACTGTGTCGAAAATGTTACTTAGAATAAACTTATTATTATTATTATACCCTCACATTTCCAGTAGCCTTAAGATAAAGCGGGCTTCATTTACAAAAGCCGAAAGACAGTATTGAGATATATTAATAAAAGTGTGTTAGTAGTTGTAAATTATACACATTAAAAGCAGAATTCATCTCACCAAATGTCCATCAACTGGGTAATATAACAGTATCATTGAAACTAAATTCAGGTGAGCAACAATGAGGCTAAGCAACATTTCAATATTTAGAAGCTATAAAAATTTCTGCAAACGTATTCATATAAATTTGCTATTTGAAATAAAATGAACGAAAGTAGTGGTGCAGCGTTAACTGCTTCATTATGAGTCAAACTATTTCATCTTAAAAATATTTATGCAAGACACTGAGAAAAAAACCTTCTCAGTAAGTTCTCATCAGGTTGTACACTTGTTTAACAGGATTTTCCATTGTTAAAAAGTGTATATTTTGGGCAAATACGTTTTGAAAGCGTAATGGGAATAAGATATTATAAAAAGAGCGATACCGGTATTATATAGTCAGTTTCGGCGCCAGATTTATAAAAAATGTTCATCGACTACAGTTTCCCATACAGCTCCGAAAGTGATAGCAACATATACAAATTTAATAGTATGAAAATATGACATTTTCCTTTAGATGTACAACTAGTCATCTGTTTTCATGCAAAAAGGTTATATCTTTCTATGATTATTCGCTTGAAATGAAAACGTTTATTGCAAAAACATTCTGTTGCCATTAACATGTATCAAAATCAGATATCTGCATATTAAACAACTTTAGGAAGGTTTTAATCTAGAATTATCATTTAGCTAGGGATCATAATAATCTAATATAAAAAAAGGTGTTCATAAATCCAAGGTTTAACTCGACTGTTGAACCTGTTGATCACATATTTCTTATGTCTGACATAACTAATTATAATGTGATGTGAAACAGTTTAATTAATTTCGTTTCAATCTACACTTTACAAAATATTAATGGGACTGAAAAGGATAAACAGTTGCTTACAATCTTTGATACTAAACATATTCTTCAGTACTTTGAAAACGCTAAACAGTAGACATTTTCCATTGTACAACATTCACAATAAAGGAGTTTCAAGAGAGAAAAAAATATCAACGTGAAAAATTGTTTGTGCATATAAAATAAAAGGCTGTAAGAAATGAAGGCGCTAATGAATAAGGTAATAAAAGGTGAATTAATTATATCTACAGAAAAAGTGAAATAATTTATGCAAATTATTAATTTCAATGTTGACAAATATTCTGTACTCTTTATTTGACAGTTTTAAGATGATTTCACATTCATCTCTTCATTATTTATTGTTTTAGTCGTCCAACTTAATCCAAGTGTAATATCTGTAGTATATGAAACTAGTGATGACAAACACAAACTTAATGCTACATTAATAGAACAATCAAATGATACTTTTAGTAAGAAATCAAAATAAGTAAAACGGTAACCTCTATATATATTGAGTACTTAATCAGCTATTAAGTCCTTCATTAGAGCTGAAATTCACAAATAATAATATTAACGAGTTGATGACTTTATTCATACGATTTACCATTCTTTTATTTATCATTTTGAGAAAAGGTTATAAACATTTTACAAAGATTTTTATTCAACAACTCTAAGGAGGGTTTTACCTGCTAAATAACTTTAGGCTTAAAAATAAATTGGAATTAGGTTTATATTCAGTTGATGAAATGTACTCAGAGATAATTATTTCATTTGAAATCAAGTTAGCATTACCTAAACGTGGAGCCAGTGTGCGCCAGTTTACTATGACTCTCCTTCACAATTTAATATAAAAAGTTCACAGTTTGTTCATGGTTAAGAGTGATCATATTTTAGAGATCATTTCGTTTCTATAGATTCTATTCAAATGAACCTGTAATAAATACGTATTGTCATCTCATTCCATTTATGCTAACAAAAGGGATGGCATGACCTAGTGCTTAATATAAACAGCTAGAGATTAACCAGGAAACAACTTGATGACACCCAAAAGTTAATAGACATTTTACCAGTTACTTTGAGAGTTCAAGTTTGGGATGTATCTAAGAGTGAATAACTTCAGTTGATGAAATAAGTGTTCATAGATATGAATAACTCACTTTCAGGAGAACAGCAACTGTTCATATGTAAAAATGTTTCGTCTTGAATAAGATTCTACTAGAATATACATTTATTTTACATTGAATATGCCATACTTAATTTTCAGAAGGATATTCTATTAACTTCAAGGTTATCAAACTTAAAAGGTAAGGCAATGGTGCACATTTCTGAAAAATTAGGAGTACGGTATTTGAACAGAACTGTCAATCAGTATATCTTTTCAGACCCAAAATAATCTATTCTGCCAATCATAATACCAGTTGACTGTAAAAAGATAAACATTATCTGTATGCCATTTCATCAGAATACACTACTGAATCACTTTTAGTTAAGTCCTGATGACTCACTTCACACTGCACTTAGTTCTGATTATGCTATCTGGAAAGACAACGAAGGTTTCATAGCGAAACCACTAAGATCATCTGCCTCAGCTTTGAATACTCTGACGTTTATGACGGTAGCAGCATTGATAAACTGTCAGTTAGTTACTAAACTAATCTTTAGTTTTAAAAGGATACCGTTTTTTATTCTTTCTTCTTATCATTTTAAGTCAACTTTATGTTATTCACGTACAGTATTTTGTCTAATTTCTTTCACATGGTTTTATTCATTTCTTTAAGGTGTTTAAGATAAGAAACCTAACTGAAAGAAAGCAGTTGTCTTTTTTCTCCCGCTTTGGTTATGTGTATGTATCTTATGAACTGCTGTTTCTGTTTTCTATTTTACTCGCTTCAAAAGCAATTGACTAACTTACCACATAATTGTGTAAAACAGACTTCATGTATTCAGCATAAAGCAAAAAATATGACTAAATACTCTCCCATTTTCCATCCATTCACTCATAGAAAAAATTATCCACAGTTTGACAGTTTTGCTTAGTTTTTCCAGTTTAATGAAAAAATAAAAGAAGCACTATGGTTTTTGAAGTAAGAGTACAGTTAATGAGATCTTATCTACTGAGGCTGCAGAAAGATTATAGTTTTAGGAAGCATTTGTTTTGGAGCCTGTTTACTCTCTACATATACATCTTTGCTTTAATTGAATATAGTCGTGTATTCTAAACTTTCAGTAAATTTATCTGTTGTCAGCTGAAGAGTCCAAAAGACGACTCTGTAAACATTTTGTCATGCAACAAAAACCACTATTTAAGTGTTTTGCGAACAGTTTTATTTTGCTACCAGATACAAGTACATATTCATTTACAGTTTGATTTCCAAAAGCTAGACTACTTTTTGACCAGTCTTCATCTCCTTGAAACGCTAACTCCACTCATAATGAAACGCGTTTTACCACCTTTTAGTGACTTCTCTGCTTTACTAGCAGTTTTTTATCTCAGTGGTTGAATAGTTGAAAGCCTACAATAGTTGCTACTTAGAAAATGGTACCTGGTGAATACCCAAGAAGTAATATATACTGGCGTGATACATAATTTTCAATAAACTGTAGGCATAATGTAAAAGAAATGAAACGCACTAAACAACCATCTGCACGTTCACTTAGCAGACAAAGAGCCAAACTGGGTGAGGGCTGTCGGTGGTATCTGCCTGCGTACACCCTAGTAGGTGAGACGGTAAATTGACCCATGACCTAACAGTAAGATACCAGGCATTTTGATGGATGAAAACAATTTAAAGCCAGCAAAGCATAAAAACCATGCCTTCTTGGGGTTTAAAGATTTCATCGTAAGTTTTAATCATAAAATTTGTCAGCACGTAACACAGAAAGGTAATCGTATTTTGGATCTGCAGCAGCTACTTCTTCATTAAGCATTAGATACACCAATCTGTTAGTTTCTAGTTTTTTCTTCCTACGATGCATGAGTATACTGGTCTTTAAATTCAACCTCATTGCACAGTTTATTTCTGAACTGCAAACGCCTAATCTATCCAATCTTTTCTCTCACGCTGATTGTTTTACCCATCATAGTGCCAAACGCATTTTCATAATGCACAATGAAATCACCAAGAAACGTTAAGATGAGTACAAACCACTGCCCATATGAAGGTAGGCTAAAAGTAAATATTAGAAGTTTGGAAGAGGCTAACAAATGTCCTGAACTTAGTTTTTGTGCTTGTTGGCAATCGTCAGTGAACCGTAACTGTAAATTCAACAGAGGTAATATATGCATAAAAATGTGAACCCCGTCATCCAGTACTCCAGTTAGGGATCTTACCACTCAGCCCAAACAGTTCGCTAAAATGATTCGTAATCCAACATAACAGTAACGAAAGAAAACGGAAATTCAGTCTACCTATCTAACCAAATTTTTTAGAAGCAAGCGCCTGAGTTTAAAGTCATATAGGTATTAGATATAGAATATATGTACTGGTTCACTATCTGGTGTTGCTTCTGAAGTATGCTGCAGTTAATTGCTGTGTATTTCAGAAATCCTGCTTCTACTCTTTTGATTACACTGTTCAGATGCTTTGTTTATGACTTTACGCCTAAGCATTATTTATGCAGTGATATTTCTACTGTACTGTGCAATCAGGCTGTGTTCAATGACTGTTAATGTTGCTGACACAAACCCAGGGGTTAACTTTAGAATGTTCACTTCTAAAGTTATCCGAATATCATTGAAATTGGGAATACAATAAATTTTAGCTTGTGAGACCTATTTACAGTTGAATATTTAATTTCCTTCTTAAGGGATTCAAACTAAATCATGCACAGTTGGGATTCAACTGATAAATCTTTTGAATTATATATTTCAAAGATTTTGTTACCGTAAGTTCCATCTTGTAGAGAACAGATGAATATACAGAGTCCTGAAAGTTTAGTCAAGCGACTACGAACCATACAATTACTATTACTGGAAACTGTTACTGATAAAACAGAATAAATTCGTTGTTCTCTGTGTAGCAATTTCATGCTCATAAGGGGATGCTTGTATTTAGTAGACAACGAAACAACTGCAGGTTTCCTTTCACTTCCATGCCGACAATTGTAACGAAGCAAATTTCTAATTTATCCCTTTGATTCAAGTATCGAAACAATTCGATGCTTATCATTGTTCGTCCATTCTCGTTAATAACAATAACAAGTTATACCATTTGACAATATTTATCACAAGTAATTTTTTTTGTCTAATCAGTCAATCCACTAATACAAACAAAACAGAGCATTATACATCAACACTACTGGTCTGTCAATCTACCTCAGATTTTAGTCACCACTGTTTTACTACATAATCGAACGTGAATAATTTGTAGGATAGTATTCATATCATGCGAATTGAATATGAATGTATCGACTCAACGCTGAATCTATTGTTGTGAGCACAAGTTAAATAAACACATTCTGTTTACCTGATATTTTGATGAAAAGATACAAAACATTTTTACTTTTTACTTACATTTTAGGTATTCCTAAAGTGATCCCATTTGGTGACATGTTTCAAGGAGCCTACAACTCAAGGTTTCGAAATAAAATAGTCGGTAGTGTACTACTCACCTAACACAAGAACTTAGTGTAATGTTAAATTTAGTTGCCTAATAACTTGTCTCAAAACGTATGTGTGTCCAAGTCACAAATGCACATTCTGAAAGCATCTGGTTTCTAAGAAATCATCCCCCACTAAGCTGAGAAACATTCATGAACAGGATACATGAGTAGTGAAGGTGGTATGCATACATCATACATATTAAAAAACTTGGTTCAATAGAAAGTAAAAATGCATTAGTACACAGTTATTTTGTCAGTTCCCGAATAGAATTCTTTTTATCGATGGTAATTATTAGGCATACATTTTTAATCTAAAGGGATTAGTCCGGTATGCATTACGGACCAATCTTTGAAAATCTGGGAGCAATGGACAGTTGTTTCATCTAAGTGTGAGGATCGCCAGTAGTACCCACCCATAACACCGCCAGACATAGAGTCCAGAGCCTGCAGGATATCACTATACTTTCCTACTTCCGTCAGTTCGCTATAAAGCGTCACCTTCATCGAAAAGCTTTCCAGTTCTTCATGTTTTCAGTAGTTCTCCAACTGACATCAGTCCATAATAAAAACCACTTTGGTATTGGTAAAATCCCTTCAAACCTCGAAATTGAATTAAAGTGATTAGTCCACAAAGATAACTACTAACGATTCATCAGGAAATAATAAATACTAAATTAAACTAGAATTTCGACATTGACTTGGTGTAAAAAAAGTACTTCCTTTCAAGTACCATACACTGAACGTTATTGTTGATCCGAGAATATTTATAGTAGTAGACTGTTAGACGATTAAAATGCATATTATCTACTGGTACAAATGATGACGATACACACTGGTATAGTCCATCTCAAAATGTTGTTCAGCAGCAAAGTTAAGCTTATTGTGTCTTCATTATCCGCTATGACGAAGATTTTTATTGAACATACATTGTATCTCCTTTTTATTCAACATTTAGTGTATCTCGATTGCTTGTCTGACAATTAAAACTTGCGTCGTACATTGTCAGCTTAAAAGTAGGTTTTTAGTGTTGACGTTTGGTCACATCACTTAGTTTCAATGTTCAAGAACTGAATTGACAATTCCAAGGACATGTCTTGACGTACTGAAGTGTTTTTTTCATGTTGTAAACTGAATGAAAGACGTATCAACTTCTGGTTATGTGACATTTGATACACAAGTATTATTACATCACTTACACAACTGACCAATATGCTTCAGCTAGGGTTCAGTTCTAATTACTGTGTAAGCATTAAGTGACTTACTCATGCACATAAAACAGGAAATCTACAATGACCTGGATTGCCTAATACTTCACACTCAACGCTTAGCAGCGGTTGATAAAAGATAAGGTTCGAAAATACGGCTGATACTCCGAGTGAACTGTCTCCTACCTTTAGACCTCAGACACCTAACATATTTCCAATGTTTCAAATAATCTAATGACGTACATAAATAATTCAATAAAAAGTTGAACAGTGAATCAAAACCAATGTTTTTGTTTACGTGCATGGTGACATTCAATATTAAATAGGGATTAATAATTTTCGGAAGAAAAATATTTCCATTCTACTACAACATTTTATCAGAGTGATTAATTATTCTCAAGAAATCACAATAGTCTTTAATTCTTCAGTTACATTTCCATCTGTTCCATGTATAATGTGTTAATTGCTTTCGACAAAAGTTCCGTCTACCTATTATTTCTGCACTTGTACTCAATTCGAATTGTCAGGTAATATATTGTTGTAGTGAAATAAATGAAACTGAACTTCGAATAGGAGGTTGACTACTTCCGAATTTTATTTCTTTCGGTATGTATGCGCATATAACTGTGCAGGCATCGAATATCTTAAAAGATTCATATGCTGGTGTAAAAAATGGCTTCTGTAAACATTTTGGCACGGTTTTCAATGCAGTGGGTGTGAGATGGCTTCAAGTTACAAACTTTTTTATGCATATCTTTGGTACTGTGTTTTCTTCAAAAAGTCTGACAAATTTCGACTTTGAAGGTGAGATTATTGTCTCCGAAAAATATTGCGTTAACTGTATTCAGCTGAAAAGATTACTATTTGAAAATGTTCTTATGGTACATCTAACAACTGAATTCCCTAGACTCATTTTCTTCTCTGATCTTTTAAAAGCACCAGCATTTCTTTTTCGAGTAGAAACCGTATAAAAAGCACCCACAGGGAGTGATTTTGAGTTTATCCCCTATAAACTGAATATTTCCAAAGACGTTCAGCATATTGATATGTTTCATGACCCTTCGTGGGGGGGGGGGGTGTAATTTTACTGGTTCAGTGTGTTCGACGCAACAACTGCTATAAATTATTGTAACATCTATGCTTTTTTTAGTGTGAAGTGAATGCTGCTGAGCCTATTCGTAGTTAACATTTGTATGTATATATGTAGCCTGTTTAAATCTTGTTCATTTATTCTCGCTGTAGCTCAAGCTAAATAAACTTTTTCTCCTTTGCCCTCTTGAAATATCACATTTTTTGCACCCTGATGATTTTAAAGGCGGCATTCACAAAAAGGTAACATTCATGATTATCTGGTGACGTTGTTCGGTGCTATTCTTTAGATGCTAAACTTACCTCCGAAAATGGGAAGCTAAAGAGGTGAAAGTCTCTAATATAAAGTCTGTCTAACGTGTACTGTCTCCAGGAATAAGGTACTATTAGTTTAATATACAAGTTTTCTTCGTATTCCTGATATTATTCATAAATGATAACTACTTCCTATAACAGTTAACTATTCAACGTTCAATAAAATATAATTTGCCCAGCTATTTAACATCCACTGTTCTTCCAACCGAAAAACCAAAATGGTAATGATACATTAGCAAGCAAGACAGCATAGAGAAACTTCACATGATAATTTATTAATTTTTGAAAATTTGTAGATTTTTGAAATAGTTGCATATTTAATAAGACCTGTGCTTTGAATCTGTGAGTATATTTAATTAACAGGATCTCTTTCAGTAAAACGTGGAGGAAAGATACTTGAAAACGTTCGGTTGCTATTCAAAAAAGGTTATTTCTTAGCCTCAAAAACATAATTCAGCCACATGAAAATAACTCATTACGGAAGCAAATAGCATAAAGAAATACGAAAAGGTTAGTGAAACAGTAGTTAGAAACTTAATAGTTGGCATCGTTTTTCACTACTAAATTGGAATATCCAAGAATAAATTCTGTGGTGAGGAAACGAGAGACTTCTATAGGCATTTTTCCAAAAATCTGTAACCATTTCGATGTTCAGAATGCTAGGAGGAGACCTAAGCAAATTAGAAGTGCAGAAACGCAAACTACCAATTACTACTGTTTAGCTCATAGTTTTGGAAAATTCCATTGAGTTACTTCATAGATTTCATAATGTTTTACAATTTGAAGAAAATACTTTTTTGAAAAGTAGTTTCACTCAATATTTGACATTTTTACATGTCGTCTGTGTTCTAAAAGCCCACTGTAATCGTATTCCGTGACTGTTTTTTGAAGTGAGACTTAAAGTGTATTTATTTTTTGTTTTTAGGTGACAAAAATTGTTTTACCGTATCTGATTATTTTACTTGACATGGTAAACATTGCTAAAGTCTTGTTTACTGAATGAAGATTTGACCACAATTAATCAGATCAGTGTGTTTGAAATATTTTCAAACTTCATTCTTGTTGTCCACTATCTCGCTTTCCATTTACTTCTAGTGGCATTCTGTATTTCTAAATATGCGAATTAGGTAAATGAACATTTTTTTTCGTGCTTGTCACGTACTGATTTGATAAAAAAAGACTAATCAACAGCTGTCAACGTCTATATAGAAGTTTCGAATCTTGAACTTATCACCTTGTCCTATAACTCCTCATGTGGTTACAAGTCAGTCGTTGAGCATTGTCAACTGAAATTAATCCGAATATCTATCCGGAATCGTTTTGACCTGTAAATAATGTTTGACAAATAATCCAGTAAGTAACAGTGTATATGTGTTTTACCATGTCAACTGGTATCAAACAAAGTAACACGCTGCCAGACTATAATGTTACTCGCTTACATAAATACCCACTTACTTCAAAACTTTTGTGTTCTAAGTTCTTAATGATAACAGTCAAGTATCCGTTACATAATCTTCTGCAAAATGATTTCTCCTGTATAAAAGGAATCATTTTTCTTCGTTCGTACAATGAATGTCATCCAGCCCTCATGTTCACGATAGAGAAGGAACCGGAATCAACTATTCCTTTTCTGGATGTGCTTTTTAACAGACGTAAGAATGGATACATCAAAAGATCTATCTACAGAAAAGCAATGTGGAAAGACTAACTAAATTATTAAAAACGGTTACCCGCATCATTTTATTGATAAAAATATGCGAGAAAGAAATGCTAAACTAGCCAACCACTCTGTTTCAAAGAATAAATTCTTCATGAGCCTAGAATTTAAAGGTGTACAGATGTATTCAAAAATCTTCTATGCAAATCAATCAATAGAACTTTCTTCGCAGTAAGACTAGTTGGCTTTCACCAGCCGCAAAACATTTCCCGCCTGTGCTAAAGATAAGCTTCCTCGTTTGGCCACCTCCATGTGCATCTATCAGTTCACCTGCTCTTGTAGAACAAGGTATATCGACCATAGTTAGAGAATGCCTTTTACATGTATTCAAGAATATATTCCATCTTGGTTTTGTCAAGGTGAAAAGAAGTCTGTCGGAAGTTTTATTCTAGAAAATTTGTTTGATTTCCATCATTCAACAAACCCAGACAATGACTTCAAAATTATTTATCGAGTCCGCCAAGCCTCCCACTTTTTCCTCGTTTTCAACTCAAAACAGAGTAGGCTTTAGCCATTCATGAACTAAAACCTGATCTGTGCGTACAAGAGAAGCATTTTCTGTCACTGATTTTACTATGGCCATAACATTTTCCCAGTCCCACCCGTTTCTCCTCCCGCTTTGTTAATTTAACCTTTGTATTCTTTCTTTACCACTTTACTGGTATTATAATTATCTTTTATTTTGATTAGTTTCCGGGGTTATTTCACTTGATTGTCTTAACCTTTTCAGAAAACATTGATTTCATATTGACCAACTTATTTAGTCATCTTACATAATTTGTATAAACTGTGATTTTGATTTGATGGGATTATATGGCAAATACTGGGCTTTGGTTAAAAGGTTGACATCAGACAGGCTGTATTTGTGTATGTCACAGAAAGTTTGAGATCAAATAATTCCAACATTTCGCACGGAAGTCCAATCCAAGCTTCTTCAGGGGAATATCAAGGATGTATAGATGAATCCAAAAAAAGTTTATTTAATTTCCTTGTTAAGTCCCTTACTTGTAGTCAGTATTTCTAAATGATGATAATTAATAATTCAGAGTGAAATCGTACATCTGTTTTCGTATGGTGTGTGTGTATGTATGTATGTATTCCAATTCACATTCACCTTGATTGTAAATATCAGACAAAAAGGTCATATTGTCATTTTATAAAAAGGTCATAGGCAACATAATAGTCATCCGACAACTTTATAAGTGCGATGAAATGAATAAGGCGGATATACGCATGCAGTTTCAGTTGGAATACGATGGTGAATAGAATTAACCAATTGTTTCTCACTGATTTAGCGGAAAAGAGTGGAAATGAGTAATGATAATGATGGTGATCATGAAAATGATAGTAATAATTAATGAATTCCATCCTGACTGTGTTGTTGTTGATGCAGAAACAATGAAGTTGAGACTGGTGTTAGCGGTAAATGTTTTGGGGCACTGTTTCTGCTTATTAATTAGTAACTGCAATGAGGCAGTTGACTGTACTGTATCTCGTCTGTTCGAACTGTCTGGATCCGAAGCTTGACAATAAATTCGTTGAGAAGAGTCTCTGCGCTGAAGAACAGTTATATTAACCAGTCACGAAAATTCATTTATTCCTCTATAAAACATACAGATATCTCAACCTAAAGCATATGACGAAGTCACCTACTTCCACGATCCACCGTTTCTAGGTATTATAGTTCTGACAATTCAACATACGCACAGCACACAAATAGCTGCATGGTTGTCAGTATTAGTTTCATCAGTCTCTAGTTGTGTATAAAATACTGTATGATGAGTAATACAGTTTTTGCGTGTGTATTGTAAAAAACAATGTAATAATTTGCAAACTGTAGGACAATTTTTAAAACGATAAACCTCTTAATTACTCAAATGGAATACTTTGTTCCGAGAGGAAATTCAGTGTAATTAATATGGATTTGCGTTTGTTTAAACAATCGAATAAGTTTAGTGAGAATTTGCTTATCAAGAACCTTCCACTCCCGTGTGTATATTGTTTGCATCCAACAAAAAGCTCTACAGGGCAGCTTAACTGCAAGCAAGTTGATTATGAATATTATTATTTGCCTAACTTGACATGCAGAAGTGCATTTTTCATTCTCATAAAAGATATTAGGGAGAGCATTTTGACGCATAAAGCCTTATACACAATGACTTTCGGCGAATTGAATGTCAGTCAATGTGACATAGTTGTATGCAGCAGCGGAAAACAATGGAAAACCGATTCGTTTGAACTAGATGAGCGCCCTTTACACAATTCTCATAATTCACTGCTACACATTTTTGGTAGGCAAATGGAAAAGAATTAGTGGCATACAGAGTTCTTCCTAGTTAGTTTTTCTTTCACTTACATGTTATATATATTAAAACCTCTAACACTTCATTTCAGTTTCAAGTATAAACTACGCATTGAAAAAGATTCGTAGTATGGAAAATGCCTGCCTTCATAAAGTGAACCGAGCTAAATAACATCGAAAAAACAACATTCTTACAAGTGATAAAACTTTTGTATTTCTTTTCAAAATTGAATTCTACCGTTAAGAGCTGTTTTTAAGTATTCATAGTCAAAAAAGGAAGGAGATTAGATTCTGAGTGTTTTTCATTGAAACAGCGATTTAAAATCTTACTATTTCCACAGATAATGATCTGCGGTGTAAAACACAATGCAAACAACCGGAATCCCTTGGAAATAAGTATTACCTAAATTGCCTCTCCTGTATTACCCAAAGTTATTTTAATGCATTTTACCTTTCATTATGGTTAAATACATGATTTTTCCTCTAAGATAGTCAAACAACAATTTATTGCTTCTATAAAGAAACAATGATGAACAAACCTGTGTCCTACTTCTTTTACATTTCTCACAATATGTACGGTTTTGTTCTATTTTTCTCCACATTAGATTTATCCACAGACTTACAATAGTGATAACTACTGGTTAATCAGTAAATCGTAAATTTTTAGCCTGTCAAAAGCCAATATTCGTTGTTGTTAAAGAATATTGCAATTCTCTGAAACCTTCGTTTTCAATTTATAGTCATTTGAAATTATCTCGAAATGATCCGTTTAGTTGGTAATTGTCACATATGAAGGTATCTGCCAATTTGTAAGCTTCAAAGCGTTACGGTAAGATGTTCTATTCGATTTTCATCAAATTGCTGAACAATACACTTTGTGTAAGATCATTTTTCTCATTAAAACCTATTTACAAAAAGTATTCAAGTAGGCACATCTTTTAGGTGTACTGAATTAAACAGTATGAAGAGAATTCTGTCCGCCTAAATATATTCGTTCTACTGTCTGACATTGTGTACATAAAAAATTCATTTCATTTTCCTTCGAGACATCACCCAACAACTGTCCGTACCATCACAACAAGGATGCCACAGTTATTACCGAATGTGCTGGAATGAATAAAAAATGTAGTTAAAGGGCAGTTTCTTTGCCCGCTAAATAACACTCATTTTATTGTATCTAAAACATGATTTCACTTCCTTACTTCATCTCAATAGGTCGCACATGTACAAAGTTATGTTCGTCTAGTTTCATCCGTTCTCACTTTTTAAGTGTTAAGTAGTAATTAAATAAGCGCAAACAAGCCAGTCAACTGAAGGCTGAAAAGACTAGACTAACGAGAAAGCCATATTGATTATCCTGAATATATTTGTCTTAGTTTTGAAATGAAATTAATTTGCATTTCAGTATCAAAACCGTTGAACATCTATTTTTTCATAAAGAAAACTACAGAAAAACATCCAGTATGAAACTTAAGAATGGGTGAAACACCATCTACGTGAATACCACCTACGTGAACAAATATACGATGACAAAATCGAAAAGCACTCATCAGCAGTAGTATTGTAGGGTTTTTAAGTGATATCAATAGGAGAATCTATGTGACGTCACGTTATCGAAATGACTAAACTTCTCAGACTAGCTAGCTAATAGCCGAACATTATCCAAGAGAAATTAAAACATTTGGCTGGTGTATTTACAAAGATTTATTACCACCTAATGTTACACTAGGATGAGGTCCTAGTGCTTTTTGACAACTGTGTCATAATGTTGAAGGAAAGCATATTACTTTGTCATTACGCCTTTTTATCTTTCTTATTCCTTTCCCTCAGTCTTCCACTTTTGGTTTATCTGATTCAGTTTTATGGAATTAATAACTACTATTGAGTTCATAATTGTTTCTGCCGGTTTGAAAAGTGTATTCATGTATATGCAACTGAATACGGAAAACTTAGAGATGACTTCAGATAGAGTGGAAGACAGTTGAGGATTAACAGTATTCAACGTTACAAATAGAAAATGAAAACGTTTCAGGTTCTAGTTCAGTTGCTCGTTGAAGATAGAGGCATACATGAGAGCAAAAAAAGAAGTACTGAACTCTCACCAGTTGAGTTTTTAGCACTTTTCAAATCATTAAGTTTACTCCAAAACAGGCTTTTGTACGCTTTGATTGACATTAAAACGTGGCCCTAGTTGCGTTTATGGTGTTTGAAAAACTCTCAGGACCAAGATTTTAACTTTGTCACAAATTGGTAACTGGTAGTCACTGACCCACTTGTTTAGTGCAAAATGCATAACACTGATCGAAGTCCACAGCCAAGTTCCACATCATGGCCAGTGAGCGAATTGATGCGAAGCTGTCGTTTATGGTACTGTGGTGTTAGATATTAGAAGTCAACCTGCAGGAGACCCTATAACTAGTTTTTATGCTTGCTGGCACTCGTCAACACAGCTTATCCGAGACAATGAGGGAATTGGTGTTTTTTTGCTAATATAAACCAGTGTTACTCAACGCTGAAGTCAAAGACTTAAAGACCAAGCTATTTAGACTATAAAGAACCCCTATTATATAAATGAACTGGTCAACTATTAGTAGCCGATGTAGCTGTTTGTTTCCTAATCCTCAGCACTTATTTAAGTTGCCAGATCAAGTTTTTCTACACAGCTACCAATCGAAGTCCTAGGACATTTGGGTGTAATATAGTTTCGTGTAAGATGTTAAACCTTAGTATCTAACACCGAAATCCGGTAAGAGTATATCGCTTAAGTATGTAAGCTAGATTGCGGCAGACAAACTGGATCATTTTCAAAAAAGTTCGAGCTCCCAGTTTCCAAATGGTACAAATTTATAATTTAAAACCAAAAACATTTTGATAAAAACAGTAGCTGAAAGTATAAAAGTAAAATTATTCGAGTGACAAATAACTTTATAAGTAACTCAGAATTTCTGAATGTGGAAGTGTAGTACAATAGAAGTCAAGGTGTAGAACTGATTGTTAACCACTTTACAGTCAACAACAGCTAAAGTTTGACTTTCACATAACTACTTCAAAAGTGGGATCGGCTTATATACTGAAAAAATCTTGCTGCCGTTGAAGACTTTCTTAACTTCTGAAGCTGTTCGTCTGCCTGTGATTCATAACATACACGCCTTGAAATCACGCTTATTCAGATTTTCAGGGCGTAACATGTCAAGTAAGTACTAGTGCATACGGCTACTGAACATACCTTGTGGTTATTCAACGTTTAACTATTTTTGTTCGTAATAAATAGTCTTTAAGATGACTGTCAATGAAACTAGACGAAGATAAATCTCAAACCAATTTGATTCGCTTACAGAAAAGTAGCTTATTAAAACTGTCTTATAATACAATAAATCAAATCAAATTTGGCAATGAAATGAATCATGCATACACTGTTATTATACAACTCGGATTTAAATCCCTTTATGGGATGTAGGATAAATATTGTTAGTAATAACTGATTTTTATGCTTGGCTTTTGATTAATGAAAGCCACAATCTAACCATAACACTGGCCGTATTATTGCTCTTGATAACTGATTTCTTGAGAAAATATCTGAAGTAATGAGAGTTAAGGGAACAGAGAAAAACGACTAAACACAGTAATAAGATGTCTTACATTTTTAATTTTGAACATAAATGTTGGACGGTGTTTTCCACTGCTCACACAGTTATATGCTTAAATGCTTTCAATCCTAATTCTAGATTTTGGAGTCAGTCAGTGCCAGCTGTATATTTTAAGTGTGTCACGGTGTTCAAACATACCTGAACTAAAATCTAGACACAACAATGCCATTAAACTTGAACAATATAACAATACATTTGATGGCCTCACCCAACCATAAGTTGTCTTATTGCCATTTCCAAACCTTGCGAATTACGTCTAGTAATAAAGCCCGTCCCTTAGTATGAGTGATTCGACAATGATGAAAGTCCTTAAGAGAAAAACTTTCATCAGAGCGTTGTGATGTGTTACTGACATTCTCTTCAAGCATAGAAGTGTGGTGAACATTTGACTCCAAATGTAGGTATATAATATATTAAACCTTCACAATCTTCCTCAAGCTAATTCCCCTAACATTCCAGTATGTAACTGACGCCAAGGAGATATACTTAGGACACCGCATAAATACCTAGTAAAACAGATGAACAAATGTAAATGACAGATTACTCTCAAGGTAAAATGTCTTTTATTTTTAGAAATGAAAGAGTACAGGACTACTAGGTTAGAACAAATTCTCTTCTGTTTTCCGAATTTCATAGAATTCTTAGACTTTGATTTAGTTTTTGTTAATTAGGTTGCCCACACTAAACTTTTTGATAAAAACCTTGCAATTGAATCAGAGTTAACCATTTTAAAAAGAGTGGTTCAGTAAGAATAGTTTTACATAATATATAACCCCCTCTGCTTTTTTCAACCCACTTTCTTGTAACATGTTAGACCAGGTTAAACCATCGTATCACCAAATGTTTGTATTTTCACTGATTAAAATGAAAACATAAACACTTCCTATATATTTGACTACTGGCAGTCCTCTATTGTAAACAAAGGCTGAAGGAAGCTTTCAGGGTAACTTTTATGACCCCTTTTAACCACACTATTTGTAGTCACTGAAATTTACTGTGGTGCAGTGAAGCCTAACTCCCTTTCATCTTTATCTCTTATAGTCCACTGTTGAGTTGAAAAACCATTACCCACAAATTCTAGTAGATACTGGTTCATAAGTGAATAATCGAGACAATTATATCAGGTTGCCAGCCATGAACAATGAAATTATATAAACTATTAGGACTTTTTAGTGTTAAACTGGTAATTCTCTATGTATCGAAGAGAAGAATGATGACACATTGTCGTACTTCTTGACTTGTTAACCATAATTGATAATAAATAAAGAGATTACACCGAAATATTCATAAAATTTGAAAATATAATATTGGTTATCATCATTTTTACGACTTCCATCTATACATTTCACATTTAGTTAATTATCTTAAAACCTATAAAAATATAAAAATTTGTGCAAGTCATAGAAACTCACCATTATTCATTTCAACATCTGACAATAAACTCATACTTTATTTTTCCTGTCGCCTAAGAATTCGAGTGAAACTATAATGTCGTTTTCTCACTATTAATCATTTAGTCGCCAAAACCTAATGTATTTAAACTCGGGGTGGCTCAATTGCTCATCATTTGGATAACTGTAATTCTACTTTTGCTAGCAGTTTTAAAACTAGCACTTTTCTATTTCTACTTGAATATTTGAAAGAATATAATAAATCATGAATTTTTATAGGATAATGAATGCCTATAAGACTATTTCAACGCATCAAATTAAACTGTTTACTTTGTTGTGTCGTGAAAAGAAGTTGTTTTATGAGATAAAATAAATAAGATTTGTTTGACTGGTATAATCTTTTATAAGAAACTATGGTAGTACTAGGATATCCACAAGAACGTCATTCAGCAGTGTTTTTTTCTTTACTAATGTGCATTTTTAAATACATGGCACCACCTTAAAAAACCGAAGATAGCCGTTTCACAAATGATAAATGAAATCGTAGTATGATGGTGTATGGTTTGAACATTAATGTAAACCTAGGCTTTATATTTCTTAATCAACAACCAAAGCAAACGAAACTTGATGTTTATTTTTCGAACAGATGGATTTTTAAAATGGTTAGACATGCGTGTTTTAAAGAACAGACCACAAACAACTTTAAATTGTAGAATTTAATACTTTGAGTATACTATAAAGTCTTATATCCACCTTGAATAGCCTACTAAACATATGCACAGCCAATACCTACAGAGGTGAAAAAAGTACCTTTTGAAATTTCAAGTCAGGCGATTTGTAATAACGTTTCCATGACGTGATGCAAATGTCCCCACCAAGCGACAGGCTCGAAATGAAGCGACATTAAGGTCCTAGCTACGCAACCGTAATGAAGAAGTTTGCAGATGAAGATAATTTCATCTTTGCTATTGTGCTGACCTCTAAATGAGGATAGGGATTATGCGAATTTATATATCTACTCAGAGATATAAATAAAAGTCAGCACTGCCTCTGAAGAATTCAGTAGCCTAGATGACGGAAGCTTTTTCAAAGGTATGAGAAGGAAGAATAGGATTTGGGAGAAACAGTCCTCAAACCCCAATTTTGAGGATAACTGTATCAAAAAGATCATGTTTGAATGTGTCACGATTCCCATTTATATGCGAACGATATATTATTG
Organism: Heterobilharzia americana; assembly: GCA_944470555.2. Classification (NCBI taxonomy): domain Eukaryota; kingdom Metazoa; phylum Platyhelminthes; class Trematoda; order Strigeidida; family Schistosomatidae; genus Heterobilharzia; species Heterobilharzia americana. The sequence continues at coordinate 29,368,172 of OX104132.1, read as the reverse complement.
AATGTCTGTACCTCAAATTTTTCATTATTTGTGATTTCTTCAGTAATAAAATTAAGTTTCAGATTCATATAAATTCTTGTTTCAACCCAAAATTTATATTTCTAGCATAGTAGCGCAATATATGGTAAGGCTTAATAAAACTAAAAAAATCAACAATGTTTCTTTCAATTCGATCTCGTCTTCATTCTGTGACAAAGTCGGTAGACATAATACGTTTTATGAATTCTAGTCCTAAATTCAATGCGTCTGTGAATGAGAATTTACTTTTCCATCAAATTTCTCTTTATAATAGATGAAAACTAACCCATCTAATCCAGGTTATTTACTGACGACCAAATAATTTGAAAGTGTTGTTTTCAGGAAAAAATACTACAGTTATTATGCCGATGGCTAGATTATGTTGGCTAGAACTGAAGTTTTAGACCGTGAACTCGCAGACACTGCAAGTTTGAACAAGTAGATGAACTGTAAATTGTTCGGTATCTCTAATTTTAGGTTCCTTTAAGCATTCGATTTCAAAATAACCATACTTTGGACTTTCTTCTATATTCTTTCTACTAAAGTATGAATAAATTGTTGTACAAGGGTTAAAAATTCCAAGTTGAATAAAATATTGGTAAACCCAACACATAATAATGCCTTCGTGTCTGTTTGACGACAGACCTAAACCATGACCTAAATGTGACCGCTTAAATCTGAGTGTAAATAATTTATATAAACGAATACACGCAGTCAGCCATTATACTTACTTACTAGTCAGGATGGCTCATAGAAAGTCGACGCATTCCTTGTATCGAGCAATCAGTGGCCTCTTTAGCATTGAATAACAACCTGGTATCCACTATGCAAGAAGTGAGTTCTATATACCAGTGACCTAATGGATAATATTCTGGTATTTGAAGTGAGGAGTACTGTGTTTGAGTTTCAATGGGAACAACATCACTCATTCAAGTGCAAGTACACCAAGGTGTTGAGTTTCAAATAAAATGAAACGTGTGTCCTGAATTCAACGACTGGTCGCTAATTGAAGTGGAATCCCATGAATATTCAAACAGTTTCGAGGAATTTGCATGAGTCCATGAGACAAAAGATGGAACAGTTTGGTCCGCTTTAGTAACCGGAACTTTCAAGTTTCAAAGAATGATAGACTATTGATATAGGTTCAATGAATTTTATGTTGCATAAATGTAAATGAGATAACAAACCAAAAGTATAATAAAGTATTATGCTGTTGATGGAAAGCCTGTAAAAGGTTTCCCCTTATTTTAGCATAGAAAAAGCATTTTTCATTTTTAGGTTTTCCATTTTCGAAATGAAGCACATTTAACCTTACTTAGAGAAACGAAAACATATACAGCTGAACTGATCAATTCCTCTTCAACTACTTATCTGTCACCTAGGCTAACTTTTCAAAGACTGAATATACTAACTAAATTCCCACATAGGCTTATTTTTTGCACATTGCTTCGAAAGCTGTACTGCATAATTGATACATTAAAATTACATTTACAAAGTGGAAAAAAGCAGTGAGAAGTATTTAATAGCTTTTTAGGCGATAATACATTCTTCCTGAAAAGAGTCCAAGCCAGATTGTTTTCTTAATGCATTCACTGATTAGGTTTGAGTTATGCGATGAACACAGTAATTAATAATACATGTTAACTACCTTTTAAGAATCCTAATGTGTTATCTAAAGGTCGCTATTTAATAGATCTTATATCATCACTTCAGAAAGATGACAGTCTTGTCATAAGCGTGAACAAAACATTGTATCCTTGTATTCTGGCTTTATATCTTCAGCATGCTTACATTGATGATCAGTGCCACAATCTTTCAACTGATTTTTTTGGTATAAATACTAAGCTTTATAATTGGCATAATATTGTATGCATATATCAGCGGAAGGAAATACACAGCAAAATACTCGATAATCAGATTTGCCATTTAATTTATCATGTTCCTCTGAGCACAAGAAGTGAAAAAAAATATCAAAATCTGGTTTGTTATAAAAATGATGTACTCAACAATATATATATTCATTCCTTTCCGTTCCTTTTGTATCATATTAATTGAAGTGACTGAGGAAAAAATATATATACCAGCTTGTTACATAAATCAGACTCAAGGTAGCTTTTGGTTTTAGCCTTGTCTAGTTAGCCTAATATTCATTGTTCATAACCTTGTAAAAAGCATTCTGTTTAACCAAAGACATGATAACATGGAAGTTTCTAACTGATGTAAAAATGTCTGTATACAACTGGGACATAGAGAAAATTTTCAGTCCAAGAAATCTTGTTCAATATATACAACAAAAAAGCAGATATTATATGACTGAATCGCTGAACCATAATTTCTATTAAAAGAAAACCTATATGTATGTTTGATGTAGTAGTTTGGATTTATTCTCTTTCATATGTATGCTCAATAGTTATGTAAAAATAAATGTTGCTTTAGGCAAACTAGATATTTGTGCATGACTGAAAAGTCAATAACATTTACGTTTAATTGCAATGCTTTCAACGTAAAATAATATTCCGCTTTTTTATGGTCAAAACAGTGTGATAACAAAAAGCATATCCCATGCTAGGTACAATCATGCATTTCGTTTACATTTTATCCAACATATTACTCCATATGTTCAAAGATGAACACAATTGTAACAACGGAAAAATAAATAAGGAAGGATTTTGAGTGAATATATCTTTTACAAACAAGCTGATACCATTACGTAATCTAACGGATGAGGTGTGAGCTCAACCCTACTTGAGGTAAATAAAAAATGGTTGTAAAACTGTGCATGCTCAAACACGTGTGTAAACGAAATGTAAGAAAAGTAGATGAAAACGCTCTGGAGTTTATCGATTTCTTTTAGTATGACTGTAAATTCAGTGGCTAGTAAGATTTATTCAACTAATCAGTTGCATTGTAACTGAACACTGCAAATTTTATGGTTAACATTCATTGGTAGCTCTTGGTCCCCTATCGGAACCGTTATTCATTTAAAAAAAGGGGCACCATAGAAAAATAACTACAAATTAACAAGCTATAAAATCAAAACTATGCTATACTTGTCACAAAAGTAGTGACTATCATGACTTAGTGGCCATGCATGTATTGACTTGGCTGTCAAAGCAAATGATTCTGGGTTCGAATCCTGGTGGAAAGGTTAGTCAGAAGAAGTTTCGTACATCTAACTGATAAGTCAAAAACGGGATGACTTGCAATCCTTGGATTTCATTTTTAACCGCTATCTATCACTTCTACTAGCAACTATTTCTTAATTTTATTCGGTGTGGTCAATTCTCACTTGATTTGAATCGCGTTATTTTAGTCTTTGATATACAAATGACCAGTTTCATTTCTCATGCTGAGAAGGAAATTTCAATAGGATCTACGTATAACTCCATATTAGAAAAATTGTTTCTAACCACAAATAATCTTTCTAAAGGATGAAAATGCAATCAAATAGTATGTTATAAAAAAAAGGATTTTTGAGGTCAAATAACTTCATAAAAATTGTTTAAGAAGATCTGCTTTACTTTTTTTATCACTATCCAAGCCACTTCTTTGATTTCTTGTCAGACCTGGTTGTTAAGTGTTCAAAATGGGAACTTAGGTAATTTATATTTTGATTTGCAACTAGTATTCAGAAGTGATCTAACTTTTTTCTCACATGTTTTGGATAGATTCAGTTCGAAAATAAGAAAAAATCTATTTAACTGATATGATGAATTTCACGAGGATAGAAGTCTCCGGCTCACAGATAATCTGAATTACCAACAATGTATTCCAAAGTTTCTCACCTTGCATTGAAGATGTGCAAGTAAACAGCTTTCGTTTATGGTTGACCCACTTTTTACCACTGAAAAAGGATGCTTCAAGAAAGATTTTGTTTATATACGAATTTTAGTTTTTACATTCATGCATCCACCTCAACCTACAAATAAAATAAAGCACACATTTGAGTCAACGAATGAAAGACCGAGAGGAAAACAACCTCATTGTAAGAAAGATGAAAAGCGAATCTGAAGGAAATAGATGCCATAACTACTCGGAAGATATTTTTGATAGATCGTGGCTAGCAGTGGAATTCAAGAGGCGCGTTCCGTTATATCTGTGACCTGTCAGCTTGAACTACCTACCTCTCAGAGAGTGATGTTTTTCTCATTAAAACTCGAACCTAGGACTGATTGCTTTAAACGTCAGAGCGTCCAGCAGCTATGCCACTAAGTTGCAACAGCCACTTCTTACTTGACGAACCCAGTATCCATCGCTTTGAAGGTCCTAATGAGAACAACATCGCTGAGATGCAGGTACACATAGGTGATGAGTGAATCACAAACAGGACGATACCAGCATCCTGAACTCCACCGCTAGCCACCATTCATCATTAATACCAAAACTGGAATAACAGGCAATATCAAGGCATTCGTGTAGAAGCCCACGTGATAATACAGACTGATCAATTCCGTTCAGCCAACGACGGGACAATATAAGCATTGCGTCGTAACCCACTCAGAAGATATTTCGCCGCATTTTAAAGTACGGAAGATATGCAAGTCAGTTATTTGACTACTATCAGCAACAGCACTAAGCGGACTCTTAACTGTCATATGGATTGTTGATATAATGTCTGACGATTAATTCTGTAAGGTTTTTCTCACTGATAACTTTGTTGCCAATTACTCACACGCTCTGTCTAAACTGACTAGCTGTCCCTAAAGTACTTAATTTAATACCCATTAGACAAATGTTTATAGGTTAAGACATTTTTTAGGGATTTGTTTATTGATTCCAGGTTGATATTCATCATGGACTGACATCGGTAAGAGAGCCATAGAAAACCCAGAATTACCGGACAGCTGTTTCATCTCAGTGCTGGACTTCTCAGTGGCGCTCACTGACGAACCAATGGAGGACGAAACCTGAAACATTCAATTTCCGTGGCCAGCACGTTACCTTTGAATCGCTGGGTCCAAACTTCCTAATTCCTTTAGTTCGTGATATAACGTAACCTCCATCCAGTGCTGTAGTTGAGTAACACTCCTCATTTCTAACTTGGTTTGCCGCATCGGTCACGACTTTTCATTAGAATGTCGAGAACCTCATCTCGAAGCGAGTTACTAATGAGCACTAAAGTATTTCAGCCTAAAGGATTTCGAAGAGTTATTTATTGATTTCAGGTTAGTGTTCATAAGGGACTGAAATCGTTTGGAGAATCACTGGAAACTTATAGGCTCCGAATAGTTGTTTCGCCTAAATATGGGACTCTTTTGCAGTACGCAGTCACTACTTAACCAGTGGCCGGACCCAGAAAATTCAGATTCCGACTCAGTGACTCATTGCTGATTTTCTGGCAGCGGAACCTGCAGGTCCTCGGTTCAACCGCTGGTAGGTTCAAGGGTGACAAGTGCTTAGTCCCGTGCTGGGAAAAAACAACTGTCCAGTTTTTCCAGGCTTTTAATGCCTTTCAAAATGACATCACTGCTTGATGTACACCAAATCTGAAATGTTTATCAATTTCCCTTGGTTAACCAAAATATCATTTTTGTATTGCTTTATCACTACACATTTTACTGAGTGACCGTCCGTTTTTCCTTGAAAGTCTTCGGATTGCCACGAAAAACTGTGACCTGCTTAATATGTTGTGCGTACATGTACAGTTATCAAAAGTTTGAAAACACATGATATTTTACCACCAGGTATCAACTTGATATTTAGTAGGCTTTAACATAAACCACATATCCAGTAATACTTAACTGATTCACGACGAATAAAAAGAGCAGGCTCGTCTGATTTAAGTCACATTAATACGAACATCAGTTCATGAAAATTATGATTTTTGTATGAACCGTTTGATAAAAAAACGCAAATAAAACAAACCATTCCATGTGAGCAGTTAAGAAATATTAGTTCCAAGTTGTGTTTTTTTTAAAATAACGATTATCGAAAACGTTTCAACAAACTGAATACACCTTGTAAAAGATTAACAAACTGTACATATTGTTTCTAAAATCGAAGTTCGCAGAATATCTGCGTAAATTATTTGTGTTCAAAAAACCACCAACATTTCTACGTATTCAAAGGTATACAGTAAGACAATTCTGAAATCTTGAAAGAAACATTTTTCCTATTTCACAATTGCTTGAAATAATTGTGTTGTAAGTTGAAAAAGAGTTTAGTGATACTTTGAAAGTACAAACATTTTCAGACAAAGTAGTTTTCAAAATTATAAATTTTCTCAAAATTTTTACACGCTGATCTAAAATGTTTCATCTTTTTTAAAAATATAATCTTTAATTGTAATCAAGTTTGTTTATGATCACTCTTACCAGTTAAACAGTCAATCAAATATGTATGCATATAGAACTGGAAAATCGGTAAATCTTTTAGTGATATCAGTCATAAAAAAAAGATCATCAGGATCTAGAAAGTACTTTATGCCTATTTTAATCACTTCTGGTTTATTCACATAGTGTACAGAGTGCAACTGAAGAGAAACTAACCTTTTACGGTATAAATTTAGATGTTTAGGATTTTTAAGCTGATTTCAACAGTGAACTTTTTAAAAAGCTGATTTATTATATTATAAACAGTCACCATTAAGTTGAGGACTTAAGTCAGATAGTGGAATCTAAATATTAATATGATGTCTGATAGATCAGACTAATATATATATATATATATATATATATGCAGCAACAGAAAAATAATTTTTTTAAATTTCAACATGTCAATCAACGGTGAAAAGAACTTCCTATAACTTTTTTTAAAGAAAGTGTAATTGAACACTTTTATTGAAAGTAGCAATAGATTTTTTGCCTTTCCACGTTATTTTAAGTGGGATGCAGTTGAATTTTAGTTCAAACTAGCAGTCATTATTAATGTCTGCAGTTCTATACTCATGCTTTTCAGTTTCTCATTTTATCATTACGCCAATCATTCAAAGTATTTATCTACTAAGAGGAATTTAACTTCAACTAACAGAGAATGTTGGTGACCAAGTATCTCAGTTAAAACCTTAAAGCTCATTCGTAAAAGAAATAAAAGGTATTTTATCATGAAATTGGTTGCTTGTCACATGCAAATTTTCAATGAAAGACACTTCAGATGTCTCTAACATCTTAATTTCGCATCCTGGTGATTTTAACAGGTCATATAAATAACTTAAGATGCATCTGCTATCTGCCTCCACCTCAAGTGAAAAAACTTTTATTACGGCATTGAAAAGATTGAATGCCCACTGTACTAAGAAATCATCCTAGGTGTAAGATTTCCTGTCCAGTTTCTTCCCGCTGAAAGTACTTAAAGATAAAAAGTGAAACTGAGCCAACATAATAACAGAAATACTAACAGCAAATTTTACTACCAAATATTTTCAAAAATGAGCATGAACTACAACGTAAAATAATGAAGTATTAGCAAGTGAAAAATGAATATCTAGACGAAACAGTTATTGCTCACTCAGTTGATCGAAACTTCATCCTGTGAAAATTCAATTTTTTGTAACTTTTGAAGCCGGAAACAATTTTTCACCGACGGACTTTATTTTTTTGGGAAGTCGTTAAAGTTATAATTAACTACCAACCTAACGGTTACCTATCCAGATAATTAAATTAACTGTAGATAAATGTCTGCATTTTAGAATACATAGATGAATTACGACTTTTATATGACAAATTACTAGTTATTAAAGCTACTTATTTGATTTCTGTCCATGAAAGTATTTGATGCAGTAAAATAGCAGTAGACAGTATTTAGACAAAATAGATATAAGTCCATAAGGAATACTACCTTTAAATAAAAGCCCTATTAGCTTCAGCCTAAAATACCGTTGAGTGCTTACTAGTAACATGCTTTTATATGGATATCACGGAAATTAGTTGCAAGTGAATCAGGTGCCAACTAAAGACCTTGGTGGATAGTCACGCTATATCGTAAATTTGCAGAAGTCAGAAACTGCTGCCTGTTGTGCTCCCACATAGAGGTTGAATAGCTAACGTGTTCATTGTGAGTTCGACCAAAGCTGGAGTCGTAGGTGTTTACTGCTGAGGAGCTGCATAACTGAATGAAACAGCTTTTCAGTCCTGTCAGGATTTTAATGGTTCCCTAACTGATGTTATTTCATGCGGAATACTACCTTGAGACAAAATCCCAGTAGACTTTAGATTGCATTGTTGTAGGCGTAGTTTAATTTTGTTATTGTCTATGGGTAAGTGCTTTGTACTCAGATTACCTCGGATATGAATCCAATTATCCAAGTAATTGCACTTAAAGCATTTACCCCGAGGATGAGCTGAAAAATCTGTTTCATTCGATAAAAAATCATGTGATTTTAGTTCTGTTCTAACAAATCACAATTTATTATTTAAAATCCTAAGAGACAACGATAAAGAAGGGAAAACTTTCACCTTCACAGAACCAGGTAAAGTCTGTGAATGGCCAGAGGAAAATTTTTGAATAAGGCCTGTCATAAAAAATGAAGAATGTAGGGTTAACCTCATCTGGCATCAAAATTTATTTTTCAGTTTTATCAGAAGCTTATTTTTGTCTTGTCTTTTATGTGAAGTGCACATAATCTAGCGTTGCAGAACGAGTAAAGTGATCAGTGCATCTAGCACTTGATCACTGATAATGCCGTGTTATGAAGGGCTTATCTGCTAAAGGTATTTACCAAAATTCGAAATTTCAGCTGGCAGTAATATTACATTTCAGTAACATGAGCATCGTATGTGGCCAAAGCTACCCCGCTGTTCTCGGCATTTAAACCCTTAACGAACTCATAGTACTGATAACATAACTGATAAATCTAAAATGATTATTACTAGAGTCTGGCAAAAGTAATGTGCAATACCCTAAACGTCTAGAACAAAATTATTCACCATTTATATCTAAGCGTAACCATAAATGCGGATTTTAACCGGATCAAAAAGAATTCAGGCTTTAAACTGTGTAGTATCCCTGGAGAAAGTAACAAGGTCGGTTGCGGAGAAGAGTAAACAAGGACCAGCCAACCAACTACATTTTAGTTCGCTTTTTTGATGTATCACACAATGAGAAACAGTAGTAATTACTGGATAACGTTTTGGATACAAGTTATCATTATATTTATGTCAAATAATATGAGACTACTCAAGAAATCTATAAGTAATGAAGTCACTGTTAGGAGCTACTTCTTAAAATGAGTCATTTCAAAAGAGAATCATATGCGATGACGAAACACACATTAACACCACATTATAATAGATCGCTTCAAAAAAGTTAGTGGTTTCAAAAATGAGACAACGGAATTCAACTGATGGTTTATAAAAATTTGCTGGTTTGAAAATAGTTTTCACTATGCATTGAACTTATTTGGAGAACCATTATTATAAATTGTTCATCACTGATACTTTACTAGACGTGTTTCCTGAAGATCTGGTGAGGATTTATGACTTGTTGTGCCTACACTGAGTCAGCTGACCACCGATGAGAATGAATGACTTTTCCATAACTTCTCATATTGATATAAGTAGCCAAACAAGGACCATTCGATTTCATTCTAGTTGCTGAATGGTATGGCAATCACTAGGAGACTTGATGGTCCTAAGCCCGATACCTAAAGGTTTCAAGGCTACGTACTGTTGAAGGATCCTAACCCGGGTTAAATCAGCTGTTCAGTACTTCCAGGAACTCAATATTTATCCCACTTATGTGGACCTACGATGAAAACTACTTCCATGTGAATAAATGTCGTCAACTGCTAAGATATTGCAAATCAAACTACTTCGGAATGGAAAGTGACTCTGAAACCAGGATTTAAATAAGAGTCACTTCATTTTTAAATGATTCAAGTTCTCATACTCAAAGACACATGCATATGTATAGAAGAATCAACTGTTTTTGAACCTTAAAAATTACAGCCGTAATAGGTCTTGTTTAAACCGATGGTTCATATTAGGAAAGCATAAAAAACCATTATTCTATCCATCAAAAATATGCTTAGCTACTGATTTTCCCTAATGCATTACATTTTTCTAATTTTTAAAACAAGACACCGCTGAAAATCAATAATAATCAGATCGTTTGTGGAAGCGTATGGAATTAACGCTAAAAAACTTATGTCCACTAAATTGCAAATCATGACATCTAGTGCATCGGCTGAAATCCCAAATAAACACAAAATCTGAATCTATTCTTTTTCTCCCTTGAATGAATAATTTCGAAATGGATGCTGTGTGCTCGCCTGTGATAAATAAAGTGAGCAAGATACAAAATTGCTCATCTATATAAATAATATATCTTTATCAGTAAACTATTTGATCAAATATGATATTGAGTTTGAGCCTTTTTATTGAATGTCGTGTACCACCTTCATAATTTATGTTAACAACACATTAATAAAAACTTCAAGTAAGTTATTCTTTTCTGAAGACTTTTCCTGGTATGAAAATTAAATCTCGAAAATAACGCCAACTTCAAACATCTGTCAGCCGGTATTAGAACCTGTATGTTTATGAAAAGAAAAAAATAACATTTTCAGGTTAGTTACTCCCTTATCCACCCTAGATTTTGTACAAAGACATCAAATAGCTATTTACTCCATCATAGTATATAAATGAATTACAAAAATGATAAAAAATGAGGCTTTATCATGTACTGGACTCAAATCCCTGTTGAAAATAATAACAGTGAATGAAAGAATAAATAGTTTACAAAGGGCTTAATATTTTGCTTAGTCTGATAAAAGTTACTTTTTGAAAGTATAATTATCCATAGCTTCATGTAAGATCACTGAATACACTTTTGATCAGCAATTTATACGTGAAACTACTTAAGCAAAGGAGGTTTATGGGGGGTTTTAAGACTGAATTTCTCTCAGGAAACTCTGGATTTACGCTCATAAGATTAGTTGAACTTCTGATTTTAAAAATAATAATCTCACATGTAGTTAGGTAACTTAGAATTTGGCAAATAAAATTTGATGAATATGCTGGGAATACACTTTAAAGTAGACATATAAATTTCGATCAATACAAAAGTAGCTGAATTACACATTTCAGCGTACTTTTCAACCAGGGACCCTTATCTAGATATAAGAGGAAAGAAATGGTAGGGCTGTCGAATTCTGACATTCTTGATCAGATCTTAAATAACCTCAAAATCCTCTCAGCGGACTAATATGAAAAGGCATATGTTATGTGCGATTTTTATACCTGAAGAATTAAGAGGTACAAGTGATACGTCCGTTTCATACTGCTGATGGAATTCTGTGCGTTTCGGGTTAGTTCCTGATGTATAAATCTGAAGTATTAGTAGTAACTCAACAGCATGTGACCTCAAGATTAGTGTCAACGACCTCCTTGTTTTCTGACTGACTGTCTTAGATGTTACTATTCCTTATTTCAAATATCTACAGCCATAAATATTATAAAAAGCCATAGGGTGATTACGTAATTCCTCTAAATTAGAACTGATCCAAGCTTCACAAAAGTCTATTGAATGTACAGTGACCCAACAACTTGTCATCTTCACAACAGGCAGTAAGTCCGACTGCTTCCATCTACTTTGAAATACCAATAACCTCGAAGGAAGACACCACTTATGTCTGTATCTTAAGAGGCTGCACGAATGTCAGCTACAATCAGCACATGGAGGCAGAACATTATGTCATGAATAGAGTGCATCAAACTGGTGCATTTTGATTTTCTGAAAGATTTTGCTCCGCTTTCAGCTGGGAAATTCTTTCTATGCTCACTGACACGATATCTGTTATCCTTATTCGGAACAAGTTACTTACAGTTGATACTTTTAGTAGGTTTAAGCTGCAAACATCCACTTCCTACAATACTCGAACTACAGGATAATTGCCTCAGTGCCACTTTTATTTTTCACCTCTTCATCAGACGTGAGTGTCTGTACTTCAAGTACATTGAAATAGTTATCTGTCACCAGTTTGAGGACAGCATAGCTTCCCGGGAGGCAGGTACATTCAGCTGACGAATCCCAAAAGCACGAAATGCGCATACTGGATGCCACTCCTAGCCACTATAAACCACAAATAAAGTTAACCATCATTCCAAATACACATTAGGTAACTAAGATAGCTAATTAAGAGGAAATAAAAAGCATTCAAGTCTAGTTAAAACAAATAATGAAAGCCTCGAAGTTTGAGTAGAAAACGGGAATTACCTAATAGCAGAGAATTCTATTCCAAAAGCCTGATTTGGAAGTGAATAAATACTTGCTGAAAATCTAAACCAAAATGACCGTAAATGACCCTTCTGAACAATAAACGAGCTTGCTGTAGTTCCATTTTTTACATCATCTGTCAATTCTTTGACCGAGGTAAGTGATCCATAAATATGCTTATCACCTACCTAATTTGAAATACTAACTGATTCTTCATCCCATTTTGTACTAGTAGTGATAATCAAGTTTTAAACCGAGAAATAATTATTTTTTTTAAAATTTGAGATGGCTTAAGTTTAATCATTTATGGGTATAGTGATACATAGTCAGCCAACCACTCATTCTTAGCTATATATATTCCATCTAAAATGTATGTCATGCGTAAGACTACGTGTATTCCTACAATTGTGGAACGGTGTGGTATTGAAATAAAAAGAAATATGTTTTCTGCGTTAAGTTTATCCTCACTATTTTATCTTAGTGAAACCTAATCATTTTCGAAGTGATGTAAAAACAAATTAATCGATAGGAGTTAAGAAAGAAAGAAAGAAAGATTAACTTTGTCTACTGTCTTCTCTTGTTCATCTTCAACTATCACTTCGGTAAGTCGGAAGAGGAAAGAGAGAAATAACTGAGTGAGTAGTAACTTGATAATTGCATCTTTTCTTGTCTACTCTGAATTTCTTACTTACCGGAACAACAAATTGTCAGAAACTGCTGGCTATCTTTTTCTATTCCTATTTTTCAATAATTTTAATTTTTCAGATAGAAAGTGGAACATTATTACAGGGTAAATCTTGGTGGGGTTTAAGCTTTTATCACTGTGTTCTCAGTGAGATCTGTATGTACAGCCCATCAAAGTTTTTTCTTGTCATACTAATGAATGATTTTTAAAGCGATGGTCATATATCAGGAGATCATATCTTTTTACAATGTTCCATAATCAAACCTTCTAAGCACTGACTCCTAATTGCAGTGGTTTACTACGAGAAAGTGTCGAAAGTGAATTTGTGCATCACACCAGGCAGCCTCAGTTCCACATAGATGATTGAGTTCTTTGGTGAATAATATCCACTAGGCTACCTAGACTACAATAAACCCAGGATCACCTCATATTTGCAAAGTAAATTGAGCTAATTTTTGTTTACTGAATGGTTTCAATTTAGTTGCATAAAGCACGAAATAAATACAAAATTAGTATGGTATGAAGTCAGAAACATAATTTGTGTTTAGATAAAGCAGCCATGTACAGTAAAAAAGACAGATACGGCAGGAAAGACAACCTGAAAAGTATAAAAGATATGAACAGGAGGTATAAAGTTCGTCTGAAACTAGCTAGAAGGAATATTCAAAGTATATGGGCATTCAAGAAAACAGTCACAGCCCTTGAGTTTCAAAGAAGTCTGCACATCCTTCATCTTTTCGTTTACTAAGAAGCAAACAACAAACAACCTGATCACTGAAAATTTTCTCTATCTTTTTCATTGTACCACCTTCTCACATACTTCGCTTATTTAGATTTTGGAAATCCGTCTACTTCATCCTCCATTAGTATACATCTTTCATTTCTTACCAGCTTTTGACCCATGTCGCTTAACGGAGTATCAACATTCTGATGCTGTTCTCTTGGTTTTATAGTCTTTATCAGCTGCGTCACAAGTGCTTTAGTCAATACCCCCATTATGAATGTTAACGCTACTATATGTATTATCATTTTTATCATCGCTACTACTATCTGTACATTTAAAATACCTATACGTGATTGGTTCAGTTCATGTATACATATATATGTATATATGTAACCAGAAAACTAATGAATGACCGCGAAGTGTAGGGTAAAAATCAGTTGGAAGTGAAGCAGATTCCAAATGAAGACCTTAGTGGATAGTCGAACTATATCGCAAGTTGACAGCAGTAGCAAACTGTGGACCAATGAAATCAGTTCCACTGACTTAATGGCTAAGGCATTCGACACGAGACTTGTATGTCCTTAGTTCGACCCCCAATGGGGTTATGGTACATACTTCTAAGGATTGTCTCACTGTGACAAAGTAGTTGGCCAATGCTTTTATATCTTCAACGATTTTCTAACTAATATCAGTCTATGATTGGTACTACCACATATATGTAACGAGGATCTAACTGAAAACAACAATGTTTATGTATCTTGTTCTAAAACACTGTTGACACAATAACACCAGACTATTAATTGCCTCTTTCTCACCACATGAATAGACTTCAAAAGGTTAAATCAGAGTTTATTTTGCGGAGTGGAGTAGTATACAAATTTAGTATCAATTTATGATTCCAGAGTACAGGTATATCTTCACTGTGACTGAGCCGATTAGATGATATGAACTACTTAACAGGTTGTTGAACATTGTTAGAAACCGCTGACTAGTAGATAAAGTGATCAAATAATTTGTATGTTTTTAAAAGATATCTGTCAGACGACGTTTTCCAGTAACTTTTAATCAAGATGTATGCAAAATTATGAACTAAGGAAAAAGGGTATGAATGTAATTTTGCATTCGTTTTAGATTATTGTCAGCTGAGAATAAACCATGAAAGAAAAAAATATGACCTCAACTTGTTCTGAAAACTTTTATTACTATTATTGTTATTATTATTAGGTTACCATCAGTTATGTAGCCAGTCATTTTATTTCATAAATAAGCATTTAGTTGCATACAAATCAAAAAACAGATCAACTTGTCACAAATGGATATTTTAAGAAGTTAGTAATTTACACAAACATGTTCATTAATAAACAATATAAAAGCATACTCGGTAATTATCGACAAGATTTCCTTAAGTCTTTTCGCAAGTCGAAACATTTCTCTTGTTGTCGGTATGGGTCGATTGTGTAATGTCTTAGTTTAACATAGCTTGACAAGATATTGAAACACCTAAATATGGTACGAATATATATATGCTGCCTACAAAGTTTTAAAATGTTTCCCTCCATAATATAGACTGTATGTCTTTTGAAGTGTGTATATGTGTATATGTCTGGTAACTAAGATACCAAAACATTTGAATTGTAGGGGACGCTAGTTAACATTGCAAATATAATACAGTCAGTATAGCATTTGCCACTCCAGAATTACACAAAATTCAAGTTTCCACAAAATATTGAAAATATGAATGTCAGGGGACTATTTGGGTTTCTACTAAATGTTGATAATGGACAACTAATGATTTCAGGTTTCACTGAATCTGGCGACAGAAATAAAGTCCAATTATTTATCAACCAGTTATACTTCTACCATTTGATTGTCAAGGCCACAGATGAAATGTCGTGGAGCGGATCACTAACTTAAAGTTAGAAAACCCGTTGATATCCTAAATATAACTCTTGTAATAGACGGACATTGGTTTTAATCCAGAAATGAAAAAGGCCTAATTTAGACAATGACATGTTAAATGTCATGTTATCGAAGCGCTTTTGTGTTTTCGGTAGAACTACAGTACAGTTTGAGCCAAACTTATACTCCGAAGGCTAAGACAGTGGGCAGAATCTATAGTGGGATAGACAAACTCTAGAATGCATACAACATCTCTCGAACCGTGAGCTGAACGTTTTTGCATCTTTGAACTAACTGCACTATATGATGAAATCATCTTACGTACCAATTTAAAATGAAGCGAGATAATTCAATGAAGTTAGCCGGTATCATAAACACACGAATCGCTGTTCAGTTCGCATGATAAACAATGAAATAAAAATGAATAAGACTTGAGACACGAATATTTTGCTCGAACTCAAGAATTTGAAACTGTTTTAAGTTTTTTGCCTTATTTGATACTACGGTTATCCAGATAACTCATTTATTGAATAGTTAATCATATATTAGGTCTTACACAAAAACTAACAGGTTTTGATACAAATCTTACTCAAACGGGTGTTATTTCAAAATTCAACGTCAATTTTTAAGTGACGTAATACACAAAGGACTAGTATTGCATGAAATGTCTTACAAAAAAGTAAGTGCTACTGAAGTTGCTTAGGCTGGTAATAATACGTTGAAGAACTCAACGCAAAGATAGCTGAACATCAAATAATCAATATTCTTATCCTGAGCTGTAAATCTTAACTTATACAAACTTGTCTGTTTACAGATTTTGTGGTCAGATTTTACGTTTTGCAAGCGAATACCATAAAAGTTTGGTCACTGAACCAATTCTGAATTTCACTTCGAAATAAACTATAAAATTTACGGTTGTATGAGGAAAAATGAAGATATATATATTTGTGTCAAACAGAACATGAATATATCTTATCTTTCAGTCCTCTCACTCCAATTCGTTAGGATCATAAAAGATGAATACAAACACGGAATGTTCAGGTTTCCGGTGACATAATTTATAGGAAATAAGTGTTGAATATAAGCTGGAAAAAATTTCATGCCTTGCTTTCTCTCTGAAATTTCTTTTGTGTACTAAATAAGCTGTATAACCTTTTCTATCTTACACTAAAGTAGAAATGTACAATGGTTCACTCTGATATCATAAATGTAGCACGTGTTGTTAAGCTATGAACGATTATAATTGAATTTACAGCCCAGTCTTATATCTTGTGTTTGTATGTTTATTAACAATTTAGCTAAATTCGGCATTCTAAATAATTCTTAAGTCACAAAAGTAGTCAGTCATGCGTGTAGATATTCGGTGTTTGAGTCGTTTTGAAAATAGTTAACCAGCCAATTTGGAACATAACTACGATAATACTTGTAGTTTCATCCTTAGAATTCTGTGATGCAATATAGTTCATGTGATTGTCACAAAATGTGGTTTTTCAAAAAAGTACTAATCAAAAGGTTCGATTTTTCCAGTTTCTCTTTGTCTTAACCCTTATTATTTGTCTTAGTTTTGATTGGGGTTTATTCTTAATGTTCCACTTTTTTATTGTTTGATATAGGATAAGAAAGTGTTGTCTTATTGTTTTCGATCTTCTGTTTGGTTCAACTCAAGGTTGCGCTGTGAAATGACTGAATTATCTTTGCCTGCTCAAAACGTTTACTGCTCAATTTGATTCTTGTAGACAAAATTTTGATCCCATTTTGTTTACAACATCCTTGTTGATTCTTGGTTATTTAACAGTTGTATTTAGTTAATCATTCTTTCGCTTCATAGTATGTTTTCTTTATCGAAGAGATTTTCGGACTGTTTATTTGCCAAGCGGTATTATTGAGGTACTTTTGTAATTTTTATATAACTTTGTATTTTTTTTAATAGTACCACAGATTTTCTCATGTCAAATAGTGTTTTTATGCTGTTGAGATATAATCTTTGTGCGTGATTCAAAATTTGGAAACTGTAGAGAAAAACGCACCAACTTATCTGGATCGTTTTAAATTGTTTCCGTTGAATCGTTTCCTATATTCAAACCGAGATACTTTGATTTTGGTCTTTACAATACTCAATAATATTTTGTCTAACCTAACTTCAACTGAATAATAACTTACATGTATGTATGTATACGAGTTCAAAAGTAACAAATAATAATGTTAATAAATCCAATTACTGTTCAACGGGAAAGCTACAGGCCAGAGATCATTATACTTTATAACTCAAGAGTAGCATAACAACTACAATTCGCTAACTGTATAACCCGACACGATATTTCGCGTACATTATTCATAACTTGCTTCAAACAATTGTCTCTTATGAACCGACTGATCATTCGAGAGTAATGGAAATAATGTTACCTAGTTCTGAGTATTGACGAAATTCTGTTGATCAGATATGTCTGGTTGATAAATTCTCACAAGTGCAGAACCTACGTCCAGGGTTTCTCGCTGACTAATACTGACCACCTGACAAGTAACTAGTAATGAAAACACGCTTCATGTCAGCAATAAATAAAAACACTATGACGTCTGACTTAACTTTACG
Organism: Heterobilharzia americana; assembly: GCA_944470555.2. Classification (NCBI taxonomy): domain Eukaryota; kingdom Metazoa; phylum Platyhelminthes; class Trematoda; order Strigeidida; family Schistosomatidae; genus Heterobilharzia; species Heterobilharzia americana. The sequence continues at coordinate 29,350,103 of OX104132.1, read as the reverse complement.
GTTTTTTAGTAACCTTGACCGTCCACTTCTTAACCAATGTTTACATTAAACTGTTATCATATTACTTTGTAATAGACTATGAAAGCTGACACTTTGGGTAATAAATCAACCAAGGGGTTCCCTGTCTCATATTAACAGACATCATTCAGTGAAACAAAGAATTCAAAGATGCCGTAAACTACTCTCTACATGTATTTTTGAATGATTTCAAGGGCTGATTAATTTTATTTCCATGCAAATTCTAATTAACACTGACTGATTAACAGTTTTGTCAAATGAACTACACACCACCGCACGTTGAAAATCTTCGTCTAAGCAAGCATAAAACTGTCAGTGATATTCATTTATTGCAAAGGCCGCAAATTAATTCCTGACAAAGATGTGCAAACTGAAAACCTATTCATGTAATCACTGATCACGGTTAGTAGAATAAGATATGAATGAATACTTTAATAATTCACCGAAACATTTATTCAAAAAACATCAAGTATAGTCACTAAATATCCTTAGTGTTCTACAACCATACCGTTGTAAGTATTCAGTGAAAAGACTTTTTATGTTGTAGTCTAAATTTACTGGAAAGCAGCATAAATTTTCTACAAAACACGCGTTGACTTACGCCTATATAAATAATATCTAATGTGTTATCCTCGTTGAAATCGCCAGTGAATTAAAAATTAAATGCCTGAAAAAACTTATCTGCTGTTAATTGATAAAATTTTTTGGCGGAAAATCAACTTTTCCACGCTTTGTCTCTAATGCTCTTATTCAACTTCATGTCTTCTGACTTCAGTAACCTTCATCTACCAGGATCTAATATCAATTAAGACTTTGTTGACTTATCTATCAGAAGAAACTTTAGGATCACCTACGTTAATTACAAGATGTTTTCAGAATAATATCACGAGCCTAACATTAGAAATAACACAATTCCGTGACATATTCTAGATATCGGTTTTAGTACGTTTGTGCACAATAACCATTCCGTTACTCATCTGCCATACTCAACCATTCCACTTATTTTGTATTCTTGAATGAGTAACTAGTACTAACAGCATAAATCATTAAAAATTTGTGACATGCGTAAGAAAATATGTTATCGACAATAAAATCTATTTTCCAGTTTTGTTTGCTGAAACATTAGACTTCATTTTACAAAAAGCTATGTCTGTAAAAGTGAGTAATAGCAGGTTTCAGGCTTCCAAAATCCTGTATCACAGCGAAAAGTTTGGTTGCTTTTAATTCTTTAACAAAGGAAACCTGTTGCTTCCCAATAAGAAATAAAAGAGATCGGCTCATATTTTCATCAGTGGGAACAAAAGTAAAACGGTATACAATACGACAGGCATAGAAATAATAGTAAAATGATAATGATAGTATGAAAAACAGAATTTAATATCTTCATAGAAATATCAAGCCACTTCCTGTTCATTCTACAATATTTTCATAACTTATATGAAATATTCATACTGAATGGGTTTCATTGTTTCCTTTTCATGAAGACATGACATCAAATGGTGAGCCAGAGAATATCTGAGAGAACAGGACAACTTTTCCAATTTAGTGTTGGACTTCTTTGCAGTCAATATCCAAGACCTTCAGTTCTCGTGATGAGCAGTAAGTCAATGAGTTGAGTCCCGATACTTCGCTTTTTTTTACTTCTTTCAACTGGTCGGATGCGCGACTATCATTCAGTGCCATTGCTGCGCATCTGTCCTCACGTTAGGTGGTGGCTGCTTATTAGGATTTTGAGAAATCTTGTCTCGAAGGACATCAGTGATGATCACCAGACCGTATTGCAGTATGGAAGTTTGTATGAATGATTGGCACCGTGGATTAAAATCAGCTGGATAACCATTCTGTTTTAAATAAACAGAAGCAGACAGCTAGCAAAATCTGAGTACAGCGAAAAGTAGCCACACACTATTCCCTGTATATCTACCATCCAGTTTACCCCCTCTATATCCTTACATGTATTAGAATGCCGGTGAATGAAATTCAATACATTCTTCACAACTTTTTCATCAACTCTACAGCTGGCTTTAAAAATTTAAAACACTTTCAAGCAACTACAAAAACTCGACTACTATCCAATGGAACTTGACCAATGAAGTTTCGACAACTGTAGGAGCTTCACAGTTATGTTACTTTCAAAATGTCTGTGAATAACAAGAGTCAGAAAAAAAGTGAAGTGGGCATTTTTCACAGGGAAATAAAGTGTATTTCAGCTAAGTAATTTATCTGTCACCATTCCGTTTTATTGAGTAGTACAAGTAATTAGTAGTCTGTAAACTTCCTACCTAGAAATGGTCATTATTTTAAACACCCTGGTTTTACTTAAACGCTTTACCTGCAAATCAGAAGTATGAGTAACAAAATATTATCCAACCCTAAGTTTCAGTGGACAAAAGTATTATCCTACAAGACTTTTATACAATCCTCTTAGGGTATTCTTTAGACCATAATTTAATCAGTGAGATTAAAGTAACCAAATAACAGCTCAAAACGGATAGTAACTTTAAATTACAGTAGAACTTTATAAACAAACAGTTATATCCATCACATATGAAAAACAGTTATCAGTATACGTCAGTGCCACAATTAGCCTCCAAACCGTAAAGTAGTATGTTAAGCAATTAAAAAACATCTAATAAGCTTTATCTTTGAAGTCAGTGAAATTTCAGTACTTATAAAATACACAAATACATGTACAAGTATTCATAAGTTTTTCAAACCACTTTGAAAACAAGTGAGTCAATTTAGCAGTCAGTAAACATGCAAATGTGAACTGAATAAAACTATTAATTATTTGACAAAATAACATATCAAACGAGCAAAACGGAAGGTATTGTTCGAATGTCAATATATTTATTGAAGCAATCAATGTTTTGAATAAGATTCCACCAAAAAAGATCACTAGAGGCAACATAGTTATTTTAGATTAGTCTTATTAAATGCTCTATAACCAATAAAATTCATGAATAACAATATTATAATAGGAAAGCACTTATTGTGATTCTTTTGGTTTAATGAGAAAACTTGGGTATTGCGTCGAATAGATGCATACTTGGCAACTATTCTATTCTCATAACTGGACAATATATGTAAAAGTGAGCGATTCATTGATAATAATATGCTACCAGGTAACTGGTCCTCTTCCTTCTCCCAAATGAATCTACCTCCTTGAATAAATCTATTGTTAATTTTCTGAAACTGTGCATTATGTTCTCATGCAGCGTCGAATCAACAATATGCTCTTCTAGGATAAAGTGTTTTCTCGTAAGTAACGGAAGGTAATTTACTTTATCCGGAATGAATACACTTTTGGAAGCCCAATTTCATTTAGATTTGCGAACAAAACTGTCAGATTTGTTATATGTGGAGGAAAAAAGTGTACTTGTCTCAGTATTGATTTGTTTGGTCTTCGGACTATTGTTACAATTATCTGATTAAACGAGGATAGTTATCACTAGCTGGTACAGTTCAACTCTTTATCCACTAAATGTAGTGTCTGAGACAAACAAAGAACTCTAATATACTAAAATTATTTAAAACTGTTCAAGTTTTTTGTAAAAATGATGTTCACATCATCATGCTCGGTGCTTATTTTAATTCTTAAACATAAATTGATTAAATGGATGTAATTTAATTTGGAAGCTTGTTGAGATTGGCTTATTTTAAGTTGAAAATCGTTTAAAACCTAAAGCCACTGGACAGCCATTTCTTCCTAGGATGGAATTTGCCAGCAATGTGTACCAATAACCTCACCAGAAATCCAAGCCTAGACTTTCAGATTTTGAAACTAGTATGTTGTTATTGAGCCAATGTGTTGGGGTCTAATGGATTTTATAAAAACCGGGAACTAAATCTTAAACACCACTGAAATAGTCATCTGGAGGGTACTTTATCATCTCAAGAATTTTATTACTTCTAAGTTTGTCATAAATTTAGACGCAGCACCAGATCAGGAATTTTGCAACACATGATGATAAATATAATATAAATCATTTGGTCTGGAAATACTGAAGTTTTACGCTTTATCTTTTCGGAATTATTCATTCTGAATCGGGAATTACCTTTACTTCTGCAATAAGAAGAAAATAAAATTATGTGCACACAATAACCAGAAATCAATGCAAAAAGTGTTGTCATATATGTTTGAACAGAACATCACTATTAACATGTTTATTTGTTCAATAACACACTTTTTTTTCTTATTATTCACGTGCGAATACTGAAAAAATAAATGTCTATGGAGTCTTTCTTTAAAAAATATCAGATTACTGGCTTAATACCACAGTCCGCTTCACCTTGTCAAACGGAATGATATAACAAAACAAACATGATTATGTCTTCAAGAATAACATAAATATCAAAATAGGTAAAATTTTCTGTTGCAACTGATGCTAAGAAGATGGATTCAGGAGTTTATTGACTCTTTAAGACTCGAACCAAAAAACACAATATAATCAAAACTTGTTCGAACAAAAAAATTTCCTCGAATGATTGCTTTGGAAAAATCTACCTAAATGTTGCTTATTAATAACTAAAAAACATATTAGTTTAAAACGACATATCAACTTTAAAATGAAGAATGAGTACTGAAGAGGCAAATTTGATACCTCAAATTTCATGTTTAACCGATTTGTTCAGTGTTTTCGTGTGTATGGAATTCTGTGATAAACAGTAGCAACTTTTAAGTCCATTTTTAAAGCACTGCCATGGTATGAACGAGTTTTTTGAGTCAGATAAATCTGCACCAAAAACATGTTATTCATTAAGTATAGTCCTACTAGAAGTAGTCTTAAGTTAAAACCTCCGTTACATAATAAAATATATCAACAAAACAGTATAAGACTGCTTTGACGCTGAAATGAAGCTCTAGGGATCTTTTTTGTACACACAGTATTCCGATTTGAGATGAAGAACACTTATTCTAGTAATGTGTGTAACAAATTTGAATAAACTTAAACTTCATGCATGATGACGTTTCGGTTCCATTTTTAAATATTTACATCAAAGATTCAGCACTTCTATTCCCTGATTTGAAGTTAGTGAGAAGCGGGTCCTATTAGATGAAGTGAATTTCAATGATGAATATTGCTCAGTAATAAAAACTTCTGAGTGAAAGTCGATGATGCCTTTATTTCAGCTCATTCCATTATTTCTGTCTACTCTCATGTTTCACCTTTTGTTTTTTGTTCATCTTCCTAATTTTAAATTTCTTGTTTGATAAAAAACTGAACTGATCACAGAATGCATTCCACCCTTTCCACATTAAATTAAATATGACTAGCTGTAGGAAACGAAAACTGTGCGTGTAGGCGACAGAGTTGTATCAACCGGAATATGAATCTCTTCTGAAATTTGTGTCGTTTTTTGACTAACCTGTGGTGACGAAGTCATGAGCGTAAACTGATGGGGAGGTCTTTACTGGGACGAAGTATCCATCCAGTGCTGTTAAATTCTCAGTAGTCCATTAAGTGATATCAGTCTGGGTTGAATACCAACTCAAAAAATATTTAAAAAACTCTAGCTAGGATAAATGTTGACAATATACAGTGATTTCAGTCCCTTAGAAGTTATAAATACTTAATAGAACTGTGTTCAAAGGAATACAAAATGTCAAAATGACAATGTCATATGTATCATGTGGATTTATTATACCAGACAATTTCCACAGGTGTTTCATAGACACCCTACACGTAAAAACGTATCGAATGCAAAATTAACGCAGTTGAAGTTATACTTTATGCAGTTAAAGGCATATATACTGATTGCCAATAGATCGCAGACAATAAATGACAAGCATATTGTTTATGAGCAAAAAGTTGCAAATGACTGCTACATATATCACAAAGATTGTAAGTTGTCAGTATTTGGTTTTTTTATGAAACAATGATCAGCTGAAAGTTGTACATTAGTAGGATGAACATTTTTTGGGGCAAATAAGAAGAAGAAGACGTTTACACTGTTAGTCTTCCTCAATCATCACGTGTACAACCTACTATTATTTAGATACTTTTCTCATATTATCTACATTATGGTCAATATGAATGAGCAATATCTAATAAACAAACAACTTCCGTTATTTTCATCGTCAATATCATTTACTGAACTTAAAATCACTTCGGTTATTCTAGGTGAATAAGCAACAAACGGCTAATAAATTCACAAAACCTAAATAATGCATCACACATGGATATGCCTGAGTAACTCGATGACGACTGAAGGGGAATGAAAACGTGGGTAGCTGGCTGCCAGGTTAATAGCTTATTTTTCAATACCATGACTGTAGCTGATAATTTCAAAGATACATGCCTATTCTACGATATGTTATGATCAACGCAAAATACTGCTGCAGCACCAGACGAGATAAAAATCAAAGACCACATTTACACTGTGTAAAGTTAATTTCGAACAAATAGTTGTTGTAAATAAGATTTCATGACTATAAATCTCTTAACAGTGAGCACACACAGTGAACGACATAAGAATGTTATCTTAACAGAAGTGTACACTGTAATCAAAGCCATAGCGTTAAAACTTGTCTTATTTATGGCAAAAGAGCCTTATTTTCAGGCTATTCGCCGAATAATCATGAATTATGAGGCGAATGGAAAGTCAAAGAGAGGAAGAAGAAAACATACCTGCATATACATCCATACTATTGTCAGGTTATATAAAAATGAAGGCAACATTTCCGATCAAATATTCTCAAGCCAATTTTTTTCATATGACTTTAATTTTTATAATGTATATTATTTGAATGAAATTTAGACTAATCCCTAGCTGTTTTATTTCCCCGCACTGAGTAGATTAAGTCCTATTTATTGGATATCATTAAAAAATTAGCATTTATCACGCTTTATATATTGAAAAAGTTATTCTAGGTATTAAGAAAAGGAACAGAAATATCAGTTGCTTTGAGATATGCTACTATACCTCTAAAATAAGTGGACACATCCTCTAAACTGAGTTCTCACTCAATACTATTACACAGAAGTGGAAATAACACATTTGATCTTCCACATATGTCCTTCAAACCGACTGGGACTTTTCTGGTTTATATATCCTGAGATATATTTAGAAGTTTTGTTAACTGTGTTATTTGCGAAATAGATTTCAAAGCAGTTGTGATATAATGTCAGCTTGGTGTTAGTACTTTAAGAAAACTCAATAAATGAATAAATGAGCAACTTGTGCTAAACTATTCAAATACTAAAAGGACAATACGTTCACATTGAAACCTGTGCTTGTTATGATAGTAGTGAGTATAACAGCGGTGAAAATCAAAAAGTAGCAGTAATAGAAACAGACGAAGGAGTATCATTACTTTTATTTTATCATGAAACCAGGAATGAATAGTGAATTAATTTCATTTACAATTACTTTTCACTAGTAAACGTACAAGAAAACAACTCCAAGGAACTCACCAAGATCAAGACTTCTAAGTCTCCAGTGTTCAACATCCTCTTTATAACCTCTCATATCCCTCAACAATGAATATCGAATGTTATATCCATTAGCATGTTTTCGAAGTGTACATAGAGCGTATAGAGTACAAAGTATGTGTAGCATTTCCTTTTTTTATCTTATTTGATACCATAAAAAATTCAATACTGTTTAATTTTTCATAATTAATTTTTGCACATGAGAAATTCAGCAAATTTAATGTGAAAATAATTAACCTACTTTATTAATTTTGTGTTATACACAAATTAACCAATCAAAATTCAACTCACATGAATGAAAAACTGTTTGCGTATTGGATGAATTTCATTTTTTGCCTTTTTCAGAGGTAATTCATTTAAACTTCATTTATAACTTGTATCTACTACCTAATAAAAGTTCTCATCTATGTATCATTCACTGAAAGTTCCTAGGATACATACCAACTACCATTGCATTAAAAATTGTATAGTGATGTTCTGGAAATAAAAATAAATGCACGAAGCAATAATTCATAGTTGACAATGAACAGCTATCTCATGTCATTGTCCATTTTTTATCGATTTTCAGTCCATTAAGTGCAGTTTATGTCATGAATGCATAATAAAACGCTGGGCACGGTAACCTATTCAAAAAAGCATCTTTTCAGCCGGTAATACAGTAAAGGATGCATTGATTTTACTAACCTCTCTGAGATATTTTGTCTACTAATGAACATAACTCACAATTCACTTGATAACTGAGTAGATAAGTGAATCGTTGAAACGAGTACTTATCACAAACCATTTCAATTTTATTTCCAAATTGGAGTTTTTTTCAATCTTCACTGTTGGTTGAAACAGTTCACGTTACAAATATGAAACATGTAGCTCAATAAGATGATTTCCATGCTTCCTGTATTTCTATAATAAGTTGTTTATTATCATTTTGATTATCAAATTACTGAGACATACCAATATTCTTTTTATTCCCTCTGTTTAGAGTTATATATTTTAAGTTTTAATTCTTGTCTATAATTGTTCTGCTGAGCTAACAGAAGTGGAGAAACAAATTGTCTGCCTGGATAATCCTGTTGACTTTAACGACCGATGCAATGATAAGTTTTTCGGATGGTGTTTGACTGAGCCTACGCAGTTCATAGTATTTTGCATAGGAAGTTTTGGGGGATTTGACATAATGTGAAGAGACTTAGAAAGTCTCCAAACTAAAATGACCCTAAAAGGTTTTGTTTGTTTGGATATCTTTAAAACGTCCATAGAAGATGAGTGATTTGTTAGATTAGATTTTAGACATGGTGCTATGCTTGGTAATGAATTCAGTGAACAAAGTTTGGTAATACTGAATGTTCTTCTGTGACGGAAGATGTTGAAGTCTTGTTACTTGGTTACATCACCCTAAATCAATTTCATTTGTCAGTTAATTTGCTCTCATCAAGTTACGTTATCTTTCATTCATATCGAATATTTATAACTAACTGAGCCTAACTCACAATATTTTGTATGTCTGGCTTATCTAACATATGACCCACTCACGTAATCTTTCAATGTTCAGTCCCTATATCTGGACTCCTGTAGTTATTTTTATTTCAAAGACTTCTATTGTATTATATATGTATGCATATATAATTGGGATAATTTGATTCCGCTCATTATTCTTTATTTAATTTGCCGTCATCTTTCAACTTTATACCTATTTCTGACCGTCTAAAACAATGACCAATATTCTGTTTTCTTTCAGGGAATTAAACAAAATGTGTTGAATGTTCAGCAAAACAAATATTCTAGGTAGCAAACAGTTGACAAAATATCTTCGAAATAAAATGGCTCCGTTTTATCATGCCTTCATTGTTGTTATCGCGCTTTTCGAACCCCTAAAAAAGAATTCATGTATGTAAGGTGCTTCCTTTTACCCTGGTACACTTAGGACTGAAATAAGTATGCTGCTAAGATTTTTTTAGTCTTAAATGTGCTTTGAAGCCATCTTGCATGGGTTTCATTAGAAAATCCAAGGAGGCTTATCCCTCATATAACCTACAAGAATAAACATACACTGAAACCCCTGCCAAATTAAGTGAAGATGATGAAAACAGATATTATGATGAAATATTTTGGTGGTGTGTTTACCAAATAGAGTTCACTGAACACGAAATCAATATCAGAATCACCCATACTCAACCTAAAAACTGTCTGGATATCAGTTTTAATGAAATATGTAGGATAGTAAGTATTTGATACAAGAAAAGCAATGGGACAGGATGAACTAGGCTTAAGCCTGATCATAAAGCTTGCACTCCACTTAGGTGACCAACTGACTACTACATACATATATATATAATGTCTCCCAGTCAAAACATACTCGGATAGTACCAATCAAAGTACAGACCGGTAATATTGTGTATTGCTGTAGTTAAAATCCTAGACAAGTTAATCGAGAAGGCCATAAAGTTTGGCAAGATATCTACATAATAATTTCTCGTTTGCTTCACGACCCTCGCTAAAATTTTCCGCTTGACTAATGTCACAGAAAGAAAAGTTAGATAAATTCTAAGAATCACTGAAAACCTTTGGATACTTTTCTTATAAATTTTAGCAAAATGTTTGACAACATACAGTGCTCATAGTTTCTCATCAAGCTGAAAATCCTCGGAGTCTCCAGTAAACTCCTTTCATTGACCATGGTTTTTTGGTGGTATGAAACAGAATAATAATTATTTTACGATTTTTTTCCAGGAAGCGGATAAAGAGCAGAATACTACAAGACAGTCTTAGGTTTCATGTTTTTCTTGCCATACATAAATGAACTGCTGGTCAGCGCAAACCTCTGATTATTACCTCTCCTGATAATGAATAAATCTGAAAAGAATTAAAAGATGATAATAATATGGTCACACCATGCAGACCTAAACGGTCTCTTAACCTTAGTAGATAAATGGTGAATCCCGATGAACACAGTCAGGTATCTCAGCTTACACTTAGACATGGAGACGGTAACATCCACGATATTCGTGAAACTTCAGAGCACTTATTATTTAGGAGCCGTAGTAAGTCACATCTTGAAAATTTCATTTCACTGCGGATCAAAAATAACTAAGAGTTTCAGGACAATTTTAGCAGTTTATAATACTTCACTAGGTTCAGTAGCAAAATGTTCGCAACCAAGTTAACAACCAAACTGGATACCTCTACATTAGTGGCGAACTACTCGTATGACCCCTTCGATAGATAACCTAACTGGTTTGTCTTCTGTTTCTTGTGTTACTATGTTGGAACGCTTAAGAGGACATAACAAAACAGAATATATAGACCAAGGTTTCAAGTCACCGCTATGAGGTACTGACTTTTGTATCTTATAGGCAACTCTTGTAGCGAAGTTTAGGAATAAGTGATCATCAATTGGATCAATCGGGAATGCAGAGGATGAACACAGAGATCTACTAGACAAAGATTGGCATACGCTCATAAACTTTTATTCTCCGAACCCTAGATTGGGAATCTGTAAATAATCTTTCAAAAGGGTTATTATTAGACAATTTTGTTCTTTTCTCCAACAAAATGACTTACTGCATAACATTTCTGCTTCTTAAATGATATTCATGCAGGACTGTTTTTGTAGGTTTTGACCTGTTTCTACTCTATTTAAGAACGTGTTCGCTGTGCAGTGTTTTGTTTTGCATGAATTATTAATTTTGTTGGACTTGGTTACACTGATCATAACCTGTTGAGGTAAAACCTAATCGTTGGATTTCTCCACTATAAAATAAATTTGGCTTATAATGTTTCTGAATAGTTTATGTTCTTAAGTTGATGATCAATGTTTCGTCTACGTAGCTGACTCAAATATTCTGTCACAAAACTGTTGTGATTATATGACCTTCAACTTCAACATTAAAAACTTCCAGAATCCTCTCGGACATCACTGATATCATCTGTATTAATTGACCTATTTGTAGAGTGAATGATTTCGTTAAGTCATCCAGATTAAAGTTAAAGTTCTCTATAGAGTAGTGAACTGCAACCTAGCAGTAGCTTGATCCAAAGCTGAAGAGGTCTTTCGTAGCGTAGAATTGTTATCAAATTCAATCTATAGAACAAATGCTGATCAGATCCTTGCACTATATTCACCAAAATACAGTGAGGCGAAGCTTAACAAAAAAAGAAATGTTGGCATTGATAAGTTAAAGTTCATGTGTAAATTTTTGAAGGAGATTTCAGCCACAATGACAATGTCGTATGTATTAAATCTGAAAAAGGCAACTGGACAATAGTTATCATTAGGGTAGACTACTTAACGAAAGTCAATACACATACTAAAATAGGAACATTTAAGGAAATTCAAAAACCTGTAGACACAGTTGTAAAAAAGATTAGGAAGTCCACAACTGATCTAATATGCCAAATGAAACCTTTTCCGTGTAAGTCTAAGTATTTTAATTTAAGGCCTAAATTTAACAACATCAGGAAGTACAGCTTCACTACAATTCATAATCCGTTCCATCTTATTTGACGAAGACTTGACTTCAGAAAACCACCAAATTGTGAGTTATCCAAGTACATAGCAAACAGAATGTCATACTAAGAATCTCTTAAAGTACAGGATAACCATTTTTATTCTTCTGAAACCGGCTAAAAAATATGCAATTAAAAAAGCAATAAAAATTTTCAATTTTAACGTGATTATTCTTCACGCTAACCTCGCCTAGTTAACTAGTTCACCAGTTACTAGCCGGTCCTAAGCCCGGATAAAGAGGAAGGGTGGACATAGGGCTAGCAACCCTACCCCGGAAAACCAATCCAAACGCTACAGAAACTTCAAAGCACAGACAAAATGTAAAACATGAAAACAAACTTATTCCCAGCCGGAATCGAGGAGACGAAATGACACCGGTTGGTGAAAGCTTTCGTGAAGCTAATCGGCTGATGTGTCCACTCTTCTCTTGATGAAAGCAAGAGTAAACGTGGGGATATGGCATGTCCGCACCATGTTTGAAGCTGCCTGGCTGGCATGGCCGCCCAGATCGCAAAAGAGATGAGAAGATATAGCATAGAAGTGCTAGTAATCTGCAGGTGGAATGGAAGTGGACTCTCCAAACTGTCAACTGGACAGTCAATAATCTACTCCGATATTGTCACCAAAACGACAACCACAAGCACACTGAGTTTTGGAGTGGTTATCATGATGTCTTCAAGAGCATCAACGACTCTCATACAGCAGGAACCAATCTCCTCCTGCAAGATCATCATCACAGGATTCAACTCAAAAGGAAGGGAGGAAAGTCAAAATCATACAATGCTACGCTACGCACCTGAAAATAATGTAGATGAAGAGAAGGAAGTATTCTGGACAAGACTCCAGTTGGCGACATCAAAATTCTAATGGGTGATAAGAATGCGAAAATGGGAGCGGACGACATAGGAAGAGAACTCATCATGGGTCAAGAAGTACTCGGTGAAATGATGAACGAGAATAAACAACTGTTTGCAGGCTTCTGCTCATTTAATGATTCGGTGATTGGAGGCAGTGTGAACGAGCACAAGGATATTCACAAAATGACACAGACTTTTCCAAATGGACGCAGTACACTAAAAATCAAATCGACTTCATCTAAATGTGAAGAAAGTGAAGACCTAGCCTACCGGACACAAGATGAAGAAAGGGAGCAGATATAGGTTCAGACCACCATACTACCCAACTCAAGTAACCCTCAAAATCAATCTGAAAGCCTTCAGAGAAACTGGTGGTAGGCCACAGTTGAAGTTCACGCTCAACACCCAGAACAGAGACTGAGCTGAAAGACGAAACTACAAACGACATCATCACGTCAGCTATTGGAAAAAAATTAGAGACATTAGGCAACATCCCTGTAGAAACCTGTGCAGAAGAACAACGGAACTCTGTGAAAGTGACACGGAAGGAAACCTGCATAACCACGTTAAAAAGGAAGAAGAAGCAAGACAAAGAATGGATCTTGACGGACACAAGGAAGCTGATAGACGAGAGGAGGATGGTGAAGCAGAAGATGAACCAGTACAATGCAGTGCTGGAATGAACAATGAAAAGAAGAACTGAGTACAACCTATGAAACACTGGACACGGAAGTGCAGAAGAGTCTACGGAAAGATCAAAGACACTTCAGCGACACACTGGCAAGTGAAGCAGAACAGGCAGGTAGTAGAGGCCCGACAACACTATATATAATAACCAGGTTACTATCTGGGAGCGGAGAGATCAACGTAGATGAGACCAATGAGAGATAGTGAAGGAAACCTAGGTATCACCGAAGAGGAGAAACAAAGGAAACGTTGCGCTGTTCACATCAGAAAACTCTTGAATCGACCTCAAACATCACCTGCAACTCATCCAGAAATACCACTAGAAACCGTAGAACTACCGGTGAACACAAACTCTACGATAAAAGGAGGATTGAAGTCCTGAACGCCATAAAGTTACTGAAAACCGAGGAAGCGGCAAGATCAGATGGAACTCCTCCAGAAACACGGATAACAGACGCAGAGACAACAGTGGACATGCTCATACCATTATTGCAGAGTTCAGAATAAAGGAAGGAAAGGTAACTGCTGGTTGATAGGAAGAAAAACTACCTTGACAAACTTCTAAAGAAGAGTGACCTAAGTCTTTGCAAGAACTAGCGCTCAGTCATGCTCCTGTTCACCTCGAGCAAAATATTATGCTGCATCACACAAGACAGATTAAAAGGTACTCTGGACTTAAAACTACTACCGGAACAGGCTGTCTGGATCCAGGAAGTACAAACCATTTGCGGATCAAATTGCAGCCCTACGCATTATCATAGAACAGATTATAGCATGGCAGTCAACTCAGCTCAAACTCAACTTCATCGACTTTTAAAAGTCCTACAACAGTGTCGGCCTAGAAGCAATTCGAAAATTGCTCCAACACTTCAGAATACTACAAAACTTTACTAACCCAACACAATAACTCTATGCTTAGTGATACTACATGCCAAGTGATTCACAATGGAAACCTCAGCGACACATTTGAAGTGAATACAAGAGCAGGACAAGGTTACCGTCTACTGTCGCTGATGATCTTCCTGACTGTGGTCCACTGCATCATGAAACAAACTGTGAGGGGCTGTGAGAAGATGGGCATATGCTGTCTGACTAGTGAAAAGGCCCCAGAAGAAGATTTGCATTTCGCCCATGATGATTTATGCCTGATGCCTTATATCACACAAACTCGAAGATCTATAGGTGGAAACTAGCAAGCTGAAAGGAGAGACAGGGCAGCGAAGACGCAACTTCCTTCTGGTGAACGCAGAGAAGACAGAGGTGGTGAAGATACCCAAACTACAACATCGACAACAAATACCAATCACCTTCAACGAATGAAAACTAGAGGAAGTAGTGTCTTACACCCACCTCGGTAGCGTTGTCTTAACTACAGGTGGCACGGATAAGGATGTCAAAGCAAGGATTGGAAAGACAACAAGACAAGCCTTCATCAATCTGAAATCAGCATAAATAACGGATCCGGATTTTCAACACTAAGTCAGTCAAGTAAGTCAGTGCTTTTATCTGATGTTTCAGGGAACTGGCATGTTACGAGAAGCATTTTCAACGAACTACAGTCATTCATCATCAGCTGCCGCCTGCATTCACTCGATACTGAAGATCAGGTGACCAGGAAGAATAAGCAAAACAACTCTGGCAGGCTGACTGGCTAGCAACGAACCAGTCAAGAACCCATAGCTCAAAAATTAAGCAGAAGAAAGTGCAGATGGATTGGATTAGACATGCACCGAGATCGTTTTGGGACATCAAGTATCAGGCCAGGCTAGGCCAGGCCAGGCTATGGAGTGGAAGTCAAGTAGGAAACGACTAGTTGGGCATCCAATTTGAAGGTGACATTGACTAGATCGTGTGAGGAAGAAATTAAATCTTTTGGGTAACCGTGTAGCTAGTTTGAGAAGACTGGGGAGAAGAGAGTGAAATGGCCATGTGCTAGTGGATTCCTGTGTCCCACTAGGAACCAAAGGGACAAATAATAATCATAGTAGTTCTTCACGCAAATGCACTAATAGATATAGCAAGTGAGAGAGTCAGGAATGACCTCACATGTGACCATGAAATCAGTGATTGAACAAGAGATTCCATTAGGTAATTCAGGAAGTGGAAATGACTGTGTCTAACTTTAATCATTTTCAAACTTCAAGACAAATATATAAAAACCACAAAAAGTAGAAGTGGGATCTCCACTACTTCTTATCTTAGTAAATATGTTTCTGAACAGTTTGGAATAAATGACATGAGAGACATTGCGATCCAGTCCCAATGAATGACAGTGATATGTAGATGACATATTTAGTGTGCTGAAATCAGAACATATCCAGAGTTTTCTCACACCATAACTTGACAGTAGATGCAATTCGATTCACTTATGAATTATAAAATACAGAATCAAAACTACCTATTTTGGATAGCAAAATGAAGTGAAGAGAGTACAGCATTTCGAATATCAGGGTTCACTGGGAAACACAATACTCGAATAGACACTTCAGTTATTCATCTCTGAGTTTATCTATAGAAGCGGACTCAGTAAAAGGTCTGAGCAACCAAACAAGAAATTTGATTTGCAAGTTAGAAAATTCAAAGAAGAAACTCAAAAATATTAAACAGATATTACTATTTAAAAACTAGGTTTTGGAATTGATTAAAAAGTTTGTAATGATTCAGAGGAAACATAATGACAATATCAGAGATAATTCAAATCTTTTGTAGTGTTGAAGAGCAAAGAATAAACATATGAAGGGTTACACAGAATTAATAACACCACTGAACTTGCGTATGATTTAAACCCGCAAGCTAGATCAAAAATTAAAAGTTTCCAAGTTTCTAAGTCGTTTCATTACTATGATGTGTTTATGAACAGTGAATTGCTATGGAAACGTGATCCAGTTTTTAATACTGCATTACTGTGAACTGTGTCATGTAGATAATGCCGTGCTGAATTAGCTAGATAAGTTCTGCTTAAATATATATCGCCAATAACCTCAGCTTTGCACCTACATGGTACACTTCATAAGCGTAATTTACATGCAGCTCCTCAGAAATCGCATAGTAAAAATGTATAGTTTCAACGATCCAGCTATCCAGCTTTACTATTACGTTCTTTCAACCGAGCTTCCGAAATCTGAAAACCCGAAATAATTCCTTCAATAAATTACCTGCTAGCCATATCTTTCACATTACTCAAGAACAACCACAAAAAGAAGTAGCGCATCCATGATTACAAATTTGAAAAGGAATTCCCAATTGTTGATAAGATGCGACCTATTCAATTAGCATAACAACCAATATGATCTTCACCACTCATGTTTATCGATGATATCATCGCATCACCAAAAGTGGACAGGACTGGAGAGCTATCAGTGCACAAGCCGTCACAGCTTAGATGTCACTGACAGATGGCGTTTGAAGCTGATGTGATATAGATAAACAAACTTTTAAAAATAGCATAACCAAAGAAGCGTCACCTTTCATATACTGATTTTATAAAGTTCTGTGGGAACAACGTAAGTAGTACTAAGATGCCATCGCTATACTATCACAAGTATTTACTGTCTCCATCACTAAAATAAGAAAGGTTTGTCTTCTCGTAATTCTAATTACTTAATTTCATTCTTTATAATTTGTTTGCTGTTTACGATTCAGCATTTTCATCAGCTTATAATGACACGCTTTCTTTATGAATCATGAAATTCCACTTCTTTATAAATTACAAAATTGCGACAACTAGTCTTCACCTCTGCATACACTAACTATATCTTATACAATGTTTTTTCCTGTTGCAACTAGAAACTAGTACCCACGTGGTAAACAATTTATATGACGAATATTTGTAAATGAGCTTATGAATAATTCTTAATAACCATATCTATGAAAATGGTATTGCCTGGTAAATTCAAGAACAAGTTATTATTGTTATTATCACAGTGAGTGACGGTATACAAACTGAGATAAAAACCCAGACTTAAGGCAATCACGAGACATCTACTAAAATAGCTTATATGTGCAAAGTCATTACCTATGTAACTAGCTTAGCAGAGCTAATTGTAGCCATTTTGTACAGTTTGATTGAAATATCTCGTCTTCCGACTGAGTTTTTCAGGCGCATAACACAAATAATGCTTAGTAATGTTTCGTTTCCAAACTGAACATGATAGTGATAGTTTTAGTCTTATTCACTCTGTATACACGATAAAATACACTGTAACCAATTCAGTGATCATGATCTCTACGACGTAAGCGAGAAGATTACTCTTATTCAGATGTTTGCAAGGGGTTAATAAATGACGATTTATCTACACAATGAAAGACAGTCGAGAAAACGATAGTTTTTAACACAGTAATTCATCGATCAACAGACTATTGGAAGCATTAAATTGTTCAGACATTTTTCTTTTATGCCCTAAAAACTTTTTCAGTGTCATGTTTGGCCGCAAGTTGGAAAGTGATTAAAATTACCTATCCTGTAGGTGGCGTTGGTGACAATACTATGTGCAACTAATTAATAATATTCAGTGCATATTCAGAATTACTTTGTGTATCCATTTCGTACGATTTTTCATAACAGTGAAAAAGGATTCATAATAAACCCCCACAAACCCCTTGATTTAATGACCTGATATCATTTGCTATAAAGTTGAAGAACTTATCAATGGTCTTAAATGTGCGATCATAAAACATGTCTTTGAGACACTCATAGAATTTCGTTTTACAAGGCAGTTAAATATAGACGAAAGCATTTACCAGAACGTTGGAATAAGAAATAGGATATGCATAACAGTCATTAGTTTTCACTGTTTATTTTATCTGGAAAGTCTATACAATGTAAATAGTGTGTTTCATTTTTCATCTACTGGTATCAAAATCGAATCCTTCACACTTGTTAAACAGCCGGAAGGTAGTAACCTAATCATTTCAGTACTTTCCATATCTGCATAACTTCTTGAACGATATATATATATATATATATATATATATTTGTCGTGGGAATGAATGTTCAACTTAAACGGATATTCAGTCCAATGGGATAAATTTCTGTCAAATAAAACGTGTAGAAACCGACTTTCAAAGTAAATGTTGATAATCTTGTGTCACAAATGTTATAAGCTACGTTTTACGTCTCCTATCTCTCTTCAGAAAGACATTCAGTCAAAACATTATACGACAGTTTATATCACAAATATTCAATGTAAATGTCAAATTTCGTATAAAATGCGGTATTTTTATTATAAGTTGTGTAAAGTCATGTATCAGAATAGGAAGTATGGCTTGAAGCTAGCAAATTTTTTGTTCGGATATTGGTAGATTCATACTTTTCATTTGTAACAACATAAACTGACGACGTTAATTCCCTACCTGGTAAATAAAACATAGTTATCTAACATCAAATATGTGAAAATTCCTGTCTACCCTGATATTTTTTTGACTTCAAGCAGATGTCATATACCTTCACTTCTCTAAAGCATTGCATGACCAAATGAATAATTTTTTAGCGCAATGTTCAAATCTTCCTGATAAACAGTAACTTCTTCACCAGTTATACACCTACTTATGCTCCTGCGACCAATCTACGCGCATAAAATTAGGGCAGATTCTTTCAAAAGCCCAATGCATTGATGAGGCTGTGTACCTTACATGGAAAAACATGATAAACGGTGTTACACATGAGTGATCGGCTTCACAAGCTGAAAGACTAAATAAATGTAACCATATCTCCAACTACATAGACTGTCTCAGTAAATTAACAAAAAGATATTTGAACGGAACGAAGAGTTTTTCTATACACACTGTTATGTGAGATGTAACTATCTTTTATCTTTTTCAGTTGTTGAAACTGCATGCAATTCATGCTTCCAGTAAGTCTAAATGATAGTCCAAGAATCAACAAGACATACTAGTTTTCCTTACCGTTCTGATGTTTCATGTTTCCATTGTCTTAAAACCGCAATATTATCAAGGCGTAAACCATTAAATCCGAAATGCTTCCTAATTTGCGTTACACTTCAATGAGCATTTATCCAATAACTAGGGTTATGAGATTTAACTTTATGTTTGCCAATATATGTATTTGTATATTTACATTTTTGTCACTTCACTTTGAAGTTAAATGCCTATTACATTTTCGCTTTTCCAAGAATCTGTTATTCTAAGTTGTTTTACCGACCACGACTCGTTTCTACTCTAACTATGATTAATTTGTACGGATACTTATTCTTGTATAAGCAGTTGTTAATTCTGACACCAAGCTGTGTTACACAAAATTGTTGTTTTCAAAATCTTAAACTTTACAAATGCATTTTTCACACATGATTTGAAGTATTTAGAAAAAATCCTACATTTCACAAGGATGAATCTGAAAATGCATTGCAAATGAAGCATATCAAACATTCAGTAGAAGTTCCCAAAACATTTAACAGTTGTGCACTGAACTTGCAGAAATTACACCATTTTCTTTTGAAAAGGCTAAACATATAACATTCATACTACTCGGTAAACAAAGTCAAATGTCTATTGATACACATGAAGGTTGACTATAGAAAAAACCGAACCATTTTGAATCTAATCACAACTATCTGGATCTTAGCAATAGTTAGTGTTCAGAAACAAACAAATGAATTAGGTCGTTATATAGATGAGTTTTGATATAATCCCAGCGTGTCTAGAAAGTTGAACAAAAGATCTTTCTGAATAATTCGCTGTGTATGCCACAGCTTTTCCGATTTTCTAAACACTCTGGAATTATATTAAAACTCAACTTTATAATGAATCAACCTGACTCGGCACTTAAATTCCTTCAGGACATTCGTATCAACTATGGCCCTGTTGTTTTTAATCCGATTAAAACGAATTAAATACAAACCCCATTATCACTGCGAGTGAATAAAGTTAGTTACGCATTGTATTTATAGAAGTAGATATTCAGTTTAAATAAGCCTTGGTGTCTTCTTATGATAATGGAAGTCCACAAAGACTAGCTTATGTAAATGCTCCCGATCTACAATGAAAAGCATAATGATTAATAAATCTATGATCTCGATGAAAATGTTGAAATACGTTTCAAGAAGTTCCATCTGATCACAAACGAAAAAGAACTTTGGAGAATGAAATAGTTTTCGGCGATATCATCCTGTGTATCTGTACAATCGTATTCAAATACAATCAGTGTCCCTGAAAACGTCATTATTCACTTTTCAATAATTGTTAGTACTTTCTAGCCATGAACATAAAATAGTAATGGAAATTACGTAGGAGATATGAACTGGAAAGTTTAAGAATTGCAAAGTGAATGATGATAGGGAATGAAAAAGTAGCTTCTGAATTCGGTATAATATTATCTACTGTTGTATTTTTAACGTTGTTAATCATCATGGACTGACATCAGTTAGGAGAACATTGGAAACCTAGAAGCACCGAACGGCTGTTTCTAACTAATATGGGACTCTTTAGCAGTGCGCACTCACGATCCGGACAGGGAATCATCCTCACAAGCCCACAAATTCAGTTGGACTAGTGATCATTGGTGACTAGCTTCGAGAGGTGATTCCTGAAGTTCTAATGAGAAATTGTGACCATTAGGGCAAACTTGGTAGCCATGAGGACAAATACTCAGCGATGACATTGGGTGGCTGTCACACTATGCGGTGAACTGACAGAAATTGGAAATATGGACCATTAGACTCCGGCCGAGTGACTAAGTGGTAGTAAGCTATCCAAGTAACAAGAAGACAGCAGATTCGATCCCCGGTGGTGCGGGGTCGTGGGTGCGCACTCCTGAAGAGTCACATACTGGGGTGAAACAGCTGTCCAGTGCTCCCAGGTTTCCAATGTTCCTCCAACTGATATGGGTCCATGGCGGATTTCAACATGAAATCAATTATTAAATCTCACTGTTGTATTTACAAATCTTCAGCAACTTACGTAAACGTTTCATCATAACCTTGAGAAGATTACATTGGACTTTGTCGACTAGTACAAACGAATCTTATGAAACTGGTACCAATTGAATGTTGCAATACGATGCCGTTAACTGATTTGCGTTGGCCATTGCTGAGCCATACTAAAAGCTTTTGGTATCAAAAGTCCACAGTCCGCATCTGTACACGGCTTATTCACCTCGCTTCACAGGAACAGATAAATGGATATATGGACATAGAAGCGGCTAGTAGTGATAGTTTATTCATTACATGTGTTCACTATTGGGCAACTAGCGTATGTAATTTTCAGAGCAGCTGAATAGAATGTTCTGTCGACAACCTTCGTTAGTTTGCGTTTTAGTACTTCATTTGCTCCATCTTCATTAAATTGTAAGCTCAAGACTTGCTTTTTCTCCTTCACATTGATAGAGGACTGATTGATAGTATCTCGATGTAGACTTTTTACCAATCAATCTTTCTGGGTATTCACTTGTGATGAACCTCAATCTCGAAAGTTGAATTTTGTCTTTTCATGTGTCAGGATTACAAATCTTCCAGATTCCAGAGGAAAGAGAATGGAATAAATTTCTTTCTTGAGTGATGAAAACCAAGCTATTAAATCTTATCACTTATTCATTTTACGTAGTTTTTCGATAAATCAATTTCTTAAGTGTCCCTTCATCTCTTCTTATTAACAGTACTTCCGGGAATGGTATCATGGAATATGATCCCATTTCAATTAAAAAGTTGATGGAGGAGTGGCATTCATCGAGAAATTCAAGCGCTTTCTACAAACTGCATATCTTCTGTAGATTTTGAAAGCCATGATAACTGAGTTGATTCCTACTGTTTCCAGTTTGTTTTATAAATACATTGACTAACAGTGAACTCATTGGTAACCTCATTGCTAACCCTTCTCTTTGGTCATAGAAGGCGTTATTAAAGCTAAACCACACAAAAGATATGCATCTTATATATATATATATATATATATATATATATATATATATATATATATATAACATTTAAAGACTGCAATCCATGAAGAAGGCTTAACTTTAATAATGAGGTGTTGAAATAACAATAATCGTGGTCATAATAATGATGCTGCTAGTTGATGACGTAAAAGCTGAATGATAACAAAAAGGGGCTAAGCAAGATTTTGATGTCGTTTATAAGGTGCATATAGATTACAAAGGGGATAAGACATGGTAAAGTTATTAAGCAATCGAAAGATTAGGTTATATGAGTGGGACAATTTAAAAGATCCTATTGACACAATTCAGCAAAATAATCCAGTTTACCAAATCCTTTGCGATGATTGCAAGGTTAAATACATAAGTCAAAGTAGTCGACTAGGGTAGATTAGAATAGCAGAGCACAAAAAGTTAAATAAGTCAAAATTAGTATATCCTAATAAGATAAGGAATTTAGAAAGGAGCTTGTCTATAGCTACGCATACAACCGCACACTATAACACTGTAGGGTAGGGTAGAGCGACAGCTTTAAAAACTAAGTTAAGTGGAGGAAGAGATTGATAACCGAATCTTTGTTTATCGAATCAACACCAAATACATGCAATAGGAATGATTCTGCACCTGTTCCAGACATATGTAAAATTCTACTACCTTTGACATCACAAAGAAGGAGAAAAAGTCAGATTAAAAAGCTTAAACGAATTGATGTGCCGCAACTATCTCAGAACAAAGTGAGTAAGCTTCTGTGGATTGACAGGGAAACTTTACGTGTAGTTTTGTGTACGATTAACATATCGACCAGTAATTTTGTATTTAGATCAGCCTTATTATTAGGATCCGGTGCATCACTGCAGTTTTGTGCCTATGAAACATGTGCTTTCAGTAATCCTAATGTCCAGTATTATACATTTATGTGTTGATAACTACTCCAAATAAAGCTGTACAGATTTTACAAATAACGCTGAAAAAGAGATCTCTTGGATAGCTTTCATCTTTTACAACACTCACTAATTCCATGAGAATCAAATGCCTTGAAGAAACTTGATGTCTGTGTAAATTTTGAATGCATTTGGATAAAGATTCCTGAACTGTTATTTTCGGTGTGACATAGTTGTTTACTAACTTGTAATTTGTTGTTTTTTATAGGCCGTATAACAGAACTAAATTTGAACTGCTTTATTCAAAGCTAATGGTTCAAAGCATAATGAACTGAGTTCCAAATCTGTTATTGTAAATTATTTTTTCTCGTATCACTTTCATTTTCACCAAAATGTTGTTTCATTCATCTGGCTATCAACTTAAATATTATCGAAGCGTGATAATTGTGATTCACCCGTATATAATACTTTTTGATCATTTATTATGACTCCATTTTAAGTTACAAAATCTTCATATCGGTAGTTTAATTTTCTTCATAATCCAGATAATTAAAAGGAGCTCACTGAACTATGATCATGTGAAATGGTTTCAATAACAATTAGGGGGTTGATCTCCCACTGTAATCCACATTACCTTGAATGGTAATGACATGAAATTATTGAGCCACTAGTAAGATGACGATAGTGAGACAACAAATACAAATCACTCACTCATTTGACAGTCTGGTGAAAAATTGAACTTGCCTCAACTGAGGCCTTGGCATAGACATCAGTGATCATCCTACTGCTTTAGAGCAGTGTGTCAAATTAATCCCATCAGTAATGTATTGTATTTCGTCCTGATCTCTCTAAGGAAGTTAAGAGAAATAGGCATTAGCTATATTCTTCATTATTGTTGACTGATGAAGTATTGCTAAACCTTCAAAGTCATTTAGTTTTAGAGCCATTTTTGCACATTATGCAATTGTGATAAACACGGCACATATTACGAGTACATTCGACTTATCAAACTGTCACTTTCTCCTAAGATATCATCGCCTAATTTGTAAAATTGTTGAAGCAGACCATTTATATTTACCGCACTGGTAACAACCAAGAATATGTTCTTATCAAAAGTGAGGCATCGGAAAACACATTAAGTAACAAGTTGATATCTAAGGAGATTTAAATGTCAAACATGAGGACAGTTACTCAACGATGGCACTGAATGGAGGTAGCGCTATATCGTGAACTGACAGAAGTATGAGATATGGACTCCTGACACAGCAGCCCGATAGTAACATGTTGGCCGCAGAACCTGAGGGTTGTGGGCCCAATCCTAGGAGTTTTCACGGGTGTGAACTACTGAGCAGTCCCATACTATGATGAAACATAGATCCAGTGCTCTCAGATTTCCAATATTTCTCCTACTGAAGTCAGTCCATGATGAATGCCAACCTGAAATCAATAAGTAAACCACCACAAACCTTTAAACTGAATTCAGTACTGTTTTAAGATCTTCAGTAAATCGAATTCATTCCATATTTCAAAACACCTGAATAACGAAAATCTTCCAAGTGAAAGAGGAACTTAACTGAGAGAAATTGTGAAATCAGGTTACCTCTGAGCTGACAAGAATCCACCTGTGGTGACGTTTGCTATCATGAACGCTTTCAGAGGAATAAACGATGCTACCACACAACATGAGGTCGTAGGATTTGTGGTAGTAGTAGTCGCAAAATGTGTTTGCCTCGAACTGGAAAACTGCTGTCAACCCCTATGCTTTCGCAACACCTGAAGTCTTTATTCTTGCACATACAACACGTACAAAGAAAATACTCAATAAGTTATTAGTTAATTATTAATTATGAGCCACACTCGTATTGAATGACAGTTGAAGGTGAACTTATAACATAGCTCTCATCAGGAATCGAACGAGTGGGTCCCCATTACTCGTCCAGTGTTCAATCAGGAGAGATAAGAGACCCAGGTGCTGGTTAGATCTTCCCTTCATTCAGCCTGTTCGTCGTAATAACTCAATTTACTCAGGCATGACTTCTTATCCGAATGCAAATCAAGCTGATTTAGAGAAGAGTATCATCCCGATTATTGATGGGACTAAATGATATAGCCATAGTTTCGAAGACTGGTATAATGAATAAAGGTCATTGTTGACCATAAAATGAGGCAGCCCAGTTTTTCATTTCACTTTCAATTATCACCCTGTATCAGTGAAAAAGTGGCCAAGCTAAAAAACAGAAAGGCACTTATATGGCACTTTCGAAATCCCAGCTGAATGAACAGATAACATCAACTAGCAAATACTAAAAAGTCAGATAACCATTTATTCCTAACCAGCGAAAGTTTTGGACATAAAAAGGTACATTTTGTGACATGTTGTCCACTGATTTCAACTCATTGGTAGAGACAGATAGACCATACTGCTATGAGGCATTTCTGGAGAGGGTCAGTGATAGGCTCTCTCTCCCTATGGAGCACGTGGTTAGACAGAGGCCACATGTCGGTTCACAGTGTATATATCTGCATTTCAATGGACGTAGGAAAGCCTTAATAACATGGCCATGATGAGAACAACTTGACAATTTAGACACAGTGGCAACTTTCAGTGAGAAACTGGTTCGACAATCATTGGAACAGAGAAACACGTCTCATCCAGAAGAACACTGACGCCATCCCCAGTTCGCTCTAAAAAACAGCGTTAAAGACGTAATCAACTCACAGGGAGTGAATTTAGAATGTTGGTGGATCTTATCCGCTTCTTATGAATTAACTGATGTGCACAAACACATCTTTTTAGGCTCTGAGTAAGAAGAGGAGAGGAAGTAACTGGAACGTAGACTGACAGAAAGTCTACGTAATGACCACGAAACGAAGCCTGATAGATGTAAAAGGTAGCGGTGATCGGTAACAGCAGAAAGCTTTTTAGACTTATCAAGGAAACTAAAGCATAAAAATCAGTGGTAAGCCGGTAGATAGGGGAGAAAGGTAGGTCGGCGAAACGACCGGAATGGTGGGGAAACGCTTCCAGGAACAGTTCAGCTCTCCTCTAACTACTATTTCGTTGTTTGCTGTCCAGCTGGAGCCTGAGTGGAACAACAAGATAGAACCCTCAACATTTGCAGAAGCCGAAAAAGCAGTAGGAATGCTGAAACGAGGATGAACAGCGGGGCTAGATGGACTAGTTCAAGAGGTATAAAAGTGCTGATAAGAGATTTCTAGACAAAACAACTGACCTTTTCACTAATGTATGGGAGTTGGATACGATTCCCTGTGACTGCTTTGAATAAGTGATTGCCTCGGTATTTAGGAAAGGTGAGAAGTCCTCCTACGATAACTACAGAGGAATCAACCCGACAAACATAGTGCCTAATATTCTAGGTCTTACAATCGTCAGATATCTGAGTGGGGCTTGGTAACAGCAAACTCGAGAAAACCAGGCAGGCTTCAGACCTAGCCGTCAGTGTGTTGACTAGATAATCACACTCCAAGAGGTCCAGGGACACACGTGCAGTTACCGACACCCAATGCTAGTTCTGTTTCTTGACCTGAAGGCGGCGTGTAACTCCATCGATGAGGAGGTCTTATAGTGGTGTCTCAGAGATTAAAATGCCAAATGAGTATGTCACTCTGTGAAAGGCTCTTTACTCGAACACCTGCAGGTGTATTAGAGATTATAGTGGTTTGTCAGGTGACCTGTGTGCATCGATTAGTGACCATCAATAATACCCTATCTCTCGATTTCCTCTTGATTTTGTCATGACTGTTTTTTGGAAGGTCTCCCTCTCCTCATCTGACTTTAAAAGGATGGGTCTAATCACTTGAAAGGTCTAGAATGTGCATATGACTTAGTTCTGTTAAGTGAAGATGGTGACAAGATGTAGTATTCTGGAAAACTTAAGTGGCAGTATGAAAGTGTATGTGATTCCTTTTCTCTCACCTCGATTTGCAACTGCCTATTAAGGGTAGGTTGCATCGTACTGCAGTTTTCTTTGTTTCACTCTATTGCAGTGCAACGTGATCATTACAGGTAGAGGACATCAGAAGGCTACCGCTGCTTGACCACGGCTGCCTCCGTAGCATAGGCTACTTATCGTGGTCGCACCACGAGAGTAACGCTGAAGTCAGATCTGGAGTTTTAGGGAGGAGAGGAAAGTCAGTTGATAAGGTCATGAATCCTCACCCACGGGCTTGGAATTGTGTTACGCATGCCCAGTCACCGTCTGACTGGTTGCGTAATGTTAGTTGAAGTAAGTCTCGGCTGGAAACGGGTTAGGGGCGACCAGATCAAAACATGACATCACTGTATGAAGCCCTTGACTGTTGGTTTGAGCTATGTTAAGAAATACAGACTAGCTGGTTGGGGTTCACAAGGTAACAGAAACCAGCGTTTGAAGACTCTAGATGATATGGCTCAAAATGGATGTCAGAGGCAAAAATGTATCCATACACTATTTTCGTCTTAGCCAGTATAGTAAGTTCAGCATTTTGTCATTCCTTCTTCCTCTCTCTCTTATTGCTTTTTATCGGTTTTGATTAGATTTTTACCTTTTACACCATTCATCTTATCTATTTATTACCTTTTCTGCTGATAAGAGTAGTGGCAACTTGGACTGCCGTGTAGTAATGCCTGATCTTACGTTGATATTGGTTGACTAAGTGATTGATCAGTGATACCAACTTGAAAAAATGCGCTATACCAGAAGGTTGCATCAATTATAAATCTGATTCTATAGTAGAATGTTCTTAAAACTCATTGGCACCACAATTTATAACAACCTTCTGAATCAATAACAAGTATAAAGGTTAGATAAGTAGTAAATCTGAATGCAACACTTAATTATTTTAGTGACTAAGTCAGTGTATAATTGCGTGAAAACTTTACAGTATCGTCTAATTACTAATTCAAAATGCAGTCCTCAAAATACTCGAAGTGAAAATTTTTGCGGTGAGCGGGTTGAATACCAGTGACCTACCCTAGCATTTCTGTCAGTGAGAATTGAGAATGAATGTTGAAAAGATTTTGATATTTTCGCATGTTATTGATCATTTTTATTCAGGTTGATTGCTATAGATATAAGATCTCTGGCTTAAGTACTGGTTGAAGCATGTTAAAATCTCTAGAGAGACATCACATCGCTGAATTTAGCAAGTATTCCATCCCAACAAATATTGACAAATGAGATGACAAAGTTTAACTCCTCTACCTGACTGCGTTCAGCCATCCAATACCAATGAAATTCTATGTTTGTTTCATATATTAAATATTCACTAATAAATATATATGAAATACATCTTTTTTTCATTAGCGAAGTCGGTAATTATCATCCTTCAAATGCTTTAAATTGTCTTTCTCGGGTTGGTCTCTTTCAGAAATGTGACATTTTAAAACTAACGAGTACCATACATTTAAGAGACAGTCTATTAGAAATATGGAGCTTAAGTAAGCGTTCAGTAGACTCTATGTATACAGGTATCTTCGAATTTGTCCAGTTTATATGTATTTTAATGTTATCATACTTTGAGCTGGTTTTAATTAGTTATAACGGAGTGATATACCGAACTGATCAACTTAACTTTCGATATCAGCCAACTTTATTCACTTATTTGTGCCAATGTTAGAAGATGGTATAAGTAGACGCATTTCAACTAGCACGTGGAAAGTTACGACTGAATTTGAATTCATTTTCATGAAGACCAGATTAATGAACACAGAATGAGTCACAAACTCCGTTCATTTACCAGGTATATGACACAGTGAATATGTATCATCCATTAGATACTTTACTTCTTATCACACATGTGTGGTCATCACTTCACAGCTTAAAAAATAATAATTACACTCACCTACTTATCACTGGAATGTAACCAATCTCATGTTGCCTAGTCTTGCGAACTGATGGAATTCTATTGATCAGTCTCTAATTTGTCCATCAAGCTAGAAGAATCAACAGTCTGATGTATTTTGATAGGTAATAGCTGGTTGAAGGCGGCAGGCAGCAACTCCTGAACCTGGGTTTTTGCTTGTTGGCAGACGTGAGCAAGGCATACCTGCAGCCTTGAGTAAACTGATGTCTCCTTTGAGGTTTGAACATGCATTGTTTAATGACATACCCACAGACACTAAATCTAAATTGTTAGTACTTGACCAGAAGCCATGGGTAAGAGGATCCGGTTTTCTCTGTGAACTTTTAATTCTTCCCTTATTTAAGTTCATCAAAAGAATGAAACATGTAAAGTATGAAGTATCAAAATGTACCTAATGGAAATAATAATCTATAACTTACAGCTCTAGTGCGTAAAGCAATGGTGGTATATGACGACAAAATGTCAAATTTTCTAAGTCATCCCTAAAGTTTTCATGCATAAAAATATGAACAATCAATTTATTTTGTCAATAAAAATTCAGTCTTTTCCAGTTAATGAATTGCATAATACATTCTCGAATTTTATTTATATCAAGAATAACTTTCCACAGAAATACTACTAATGAGCAGTTTATAGAATCAGCAGTATGTCACCTCTTGGTGGATACAACATACCTTAGGGCGAAGATTACTCTGCTAAAACTTAAAATGTTTCTGTTCGTTGTGAATAATGAATGAAAGCATTGACCTGCTACACTTCGATTAACTGGTGCTAAAAAAGACAATTCTTTGATCCCAGAGGAATAAATTCTTAAAATTTTATTGTTTCTTGACCTCCTGGAAAGTAGTATTGAAGTAAGTGAAGAGGGGAAATTCTTCTGTAACTAATCGAGGAGTTATTCGAATCTATTTGTAACCTTAAGAAAGAAAAATATACCCGAATTTCTCGAACACACATTTAATTTAAAAATTCTTTGCTGTGAAGGAACAGTGAAGAAAATTACAAATTTTTAAAGAAACTGTTTTTATAAAAACTGGTTCTTGTGGTTAGAAATTTAGGCATTAAGAGTCGGATATGTTTGTGTTTTCGTGGTCATCATACTGTGAGTGTGAGTGTATAAATAAAGTCACTCTGACATCAGATGACTTTCAATTTGCTAATTTACAGAACAATCAGCGAAATAATTGAATAGCATTTGGTTACAAAGACTGAAATTTCCTTCTTCATTGTGGAATATTCATCAAACTCTTACTTGAATCTGAATTCACATGTAGCGTCAATTGAATGAGTTTAACATTTTTTTTAACTCAAAAGCATGATCCAAGAACAGATCAATGAAATCAGTGTATCTTCACAAATACCTATCAAAACTAAGTATTCCAACAGTATATATCTCCCATAAACATGATCGCTTCTCGAAAAATTGATGTCTTGCTTGATCAAAGTAAGCAAGTCATAGCTTCAGTCGAAATCCATGTTAAACTCAAAAATGATGTTCTTACCCCGATAATATTAATGAAATTACCCAGTAGTAAACATTTTAAACTAAAATGTGCAGTGATTTGAATCAGTCTATGAAACATCACCAACTGTATCTGTATTGCATAAAAACATGCTGAACCGTAGCACAGTGATGGTATTCATGAAACGCAAAAACTCTCCATGAAATCATGAATTTGACCAAATGAAATTCATCTCATCTGTGGTTACCGAAATGCAATAAAAAGTTGCTTCGCAGACAGTAGAAATCACACATATGTTTCAGATCCGTTCCAAATTATCAACAGACAGGATCATTCAAATTTCCTTCGCTTCTTTAAAGCCACTGCAATCGAATGTGCAGAATTAGACTTATGCTTTCAAATGAAGTCTGTCACTAATCTTTGACTACCCTTGTAGCCTATTTTCCTAACTGTTCACTCATTCGATTGCATTCCCACTTTTACCTTTAATTTTCAGTTCACACTAAATTTCAATCTTAATTTACCAGGTTCTACTGTCTATATGTTTTTATTTCACGTTTTGCATTTTAATGATTACAACTTTGTCTAACCTTTGAATTATGGACTCTCTTCTTTTAAGATCTACATTTTTCGTTTTTCTACCCCGTATAATTTTTAAAAAAACTTTTACCGCAAAGAGATATATTTTTGTATATACATACATACATGATATCGGCAATATGACATTTCGACCTTATTTGAGTCACACAGTTTCGTTATCTCGGTATGCCGTTGTCTTATTTTGACCGACCTGTATAAACCAATGTATCTTAGTATTTTTCTGCAGTTTGACGTCTTAAATACTCTAAGTTCTTTGTTACTGAAGAGAACAGGTGAAATAATAGAATAAATGCACAGTATTCTACTCCAAGTTGACTTAGATCGTATCTAAGGTCATTCTTACGAGATTCGTCCGATACAACAAACCTTTTGTTTCGTATCACTCAAAACCTATGAAAAATTATATGAATCCACCCTCTGATCGCTCCACAAAACCTGCGTTTTTGTCATAGCTAGCGTACTGGAAGAATGAGTAAACAAAAAAATATCTGATTCAAATGATCATCATTGTTGTTCACTGTTTTCGTGAAACCTAACTGACATGAGAAACGAGTTTTCTCTTGTACAGCATTTACAAAAATCAATAAGCAGAAGGTTACAACTTTTATCAGTTATTTCAAGTCGTTGGCTATCAAAAAGTCCAACGTTAGACTATTTATTTAAAAGTCAATTAATACCTTATTCAGTACTTTTTGCTTCGCTCTGGCTTCTTCATATTTTTTTAACAATTTCTTAACCCTATGATTGTCCCCTCAATCATCTGTCCTACATCACTGGCCATATCTCTAGTTCGCGTGTACTCTATTCCTCTGTTCCATAAATATCTTTGTTCCCTACGCCTTTCAATTTATATAAAATTATTTTCAATTGAATGATAATATAGGATGCCTTCCACTTCTTTAATGACTGAGGTTTCTGAAAATTCCACTTCTTATCAAATATATCTCCTTATGACTCTCTGTGGCCTGTAACTAAAGTACGTTGCTATTTTACTCTGTAATGGTTCTTGAGATATTTTAGTCTGTCTGCGATTGAAGTGAATTTAGGAAATATAGAAATGAGCCTATTTCACCCTGTAAATCTCATTCTTTCTGGTTCAACGAAGTAAAATATGGACGGAAGTCAAAATGAAGAATTTTTAAAGTTAACTTCCTTTTTTTCTTGTGAATAACTAAAAATAATTTAATGTCACCGCAATATGGTGGTCTCCCGTTAATATCTCTTACAATAAATACTTTAGTTCTATTCAAGGTTTAAAATATCTAGTAACCGAGAAAACTCCACAAAAAGATTTTCCTACCTGCCTTTTTTAAAAATTATATAATTTTCGCATAGCTAGCATTCACAAGCACCATTGACTACCAGCTCTTTTACCGGGTGTACTAATCCTTCTGTAGTTAAAGAACAATAGGAAGATATGCATTTAAATAAACAGTTTACCTCAAAACTATCCACAGTATGCTGGATTTGTCCCGCTGAATACATCAGATGAACGCTGTCAGACAGTATTTCAGCTTAACAAATATCTAGTTTTTGTCTTTTCTCATTGAAAGTTTGCTGCCAGACAACTTTAATATGAGCTTCTGAAAATAGTATTAAGTTGCTTTTGAAAAGTATTCCTCCGCAGAAAACGGAGCAAAAATGTGACAACGAATGCACATAATTCTCTGTAAGGGATCTGTAGTACACATTTTCTTAAAAATCCAATGATTTCATCGATGAATGCATTTCAACAAATCGTTCCCCCAAAGAATATTGGAAAACTTTGTGACGCTCCAATGTTCGGCACAATGCAAGAACACTGAAACGTTATGCTCTGAATTAGATTGACTCACTAAGAACTTAATTCCACTAAAGTGTTGAAGTGTTACAGAGAGATTCCACGCTGTATAAGAGCTTTCGGAAAATTTAAAGCAAGAATTTTTGAGTTATGTAGAGAATGTGGTGAATGAACGGAAAGAAAAGAAGTGCATTAAACTGATCAAAAGTTTTGAAAATCGAACACCAGAGATGAAATTCTCAACTAATCTTGGTCATTTTTTGCACAGTTTTTCTAGTATCGATCTTGATGCTATAAGATTAGAAGTTTCGTCAATTAGACCAAACTTTTGTGATAGTCGTAATACGATTAGTAAAATGAAAACGGAAATGCAGTTTGAGAACATCAGAACATAGGTAAAATGAATGCTTTACTTAGTGATGAGGGTAAACTTAAAAATTTGTCGCTTTTGGTGATACAACAGAGAAAATCGGGAAACATCTAACTGAATCACTGACAAAGATAAAACATCGGGGTTTCATTTCAGAAAGCACCTTCGAAATGCTCAAACTTACTGCAACCGTCACACCTAGACTTTACGGTCTACCAAAACTGCATAAAAACGGCCTGCCTCCCCGACCAGTTCTCGACATGGCAAACTCTCCGCATCACACAAGTGCAAGTTGGTTAGTACAGCTCTTGAAGCCTCTTCACAAAGAAGTTGAAAAGTGTATGGGGTCACCCCTTGACCTGCTCTTAGCAGATTTTTTTCGGGCAAAACTAGAGAGTGGTCCACTGGACGAAACTATTAACCGTTTAGAGTTTAATTGTCGTCACGTTGATGATACCTTTACAGTTCTCAAAAGTGAGACTGATAAGAATCCTGTTCTGAATAAGTTCAATAGTGTTCATCAGGCAATCTGCTTCATAATGGAGGAGAAGAAAAATGACAGTATCCCATTTCTTGTTGTTCTGTTGGTAGGATGGTTAGACGGAACTCTGAAACGACATGTAGATAGGAAACCAACATCAACAGGCTAATACACGCACTTCTTTAGTACTGTACCCCTCCAATACAAAAGGAACCTAGTGAAATGTCTAGCATAACGAGCCACTGCTATTTTCTCAAATGATGCTATAAAGTGAGAGGGCGCCGCCATCCGTGATCTGCTTAATAGGAATGGCTACCCAGACAAGTTTGTAACTTAGCATATAAATATTACGAGGGTTAAGACAAGAACGCTAACAATTCCCAGTAAGCAAATATTCGTGAAGCTGGAATTTAAGAGTGACATTGTCAGTGAGATCATCACACAGCGCATAAAAAGAGTCGTGCATAAAGCCTTCCATGTCGCTAAATTATGTCCCATCTTCTACAACCGTGCGATTCTGAGTGCAAGAAATAAAGACAAACTGTCTGATTCTGCCACTTTCATGTGCATTTATCAACTCAACTGCTCCTCTGGAGCTAGTTACGTTGGAAGTACAATGAAGCAGTTCCATTGTCAAATTTCTGAGCACCACTTATTATGGTTGAGCAAGGAACAAATTAGAACAATAAACAGCTCCATACCTGCACACATAGTTGACATGGGATACTCGAAAAGCTTTCAAAATCATTCATTGAATTCCAATGAATTTACCACATGGAAAACGCACTCGGTTACTTCACATAGCGGGGGCGATTGCAATCCACCTTCACAAATCTAGCCTTTATATTCAAAAGAACTTTATTCGACCATTTTCATTACCGTGGTCGTCACCATGATGTAATTTCTAGGTTTGCTTTATACGCCTCTTCTTCTTCTTGTTTCTATCAACATCTACTTGTTTTCTCAATAATATCTAATCGCTCGCTGTGAATGACTGAACACATCAAAAATCACTCCATTTACCTAAGAATAGCCTGCTCCGTATTTCCAATTTTAGTAACCCTACTGATTACTTACATCTTTATTTCTGAAACATCGCCACAGCATTGGTAATTTGAACAAACTGTTAAACTATATATTAGTGTAGACCCCAAGATGAAGACCTAATTGGAAAGGAATATATTTCTTTGCCCAACCAGTCTTTTTTAACAATAGTTTGCATAAGTTACCTCTATCAAAATTGGCTTCCTTTATGGATGAGATCAAATACTTGGGCACAAAGGTAGCCATTCAGCAAATTGATGTGCAAATGTTAAAAAGGTATTCTGCACGGAATTTTCAGCAGGTAACCGAAATGCTTACTTTTATCCATCAGATTTCTTACTTTTCTTTACATTTGTCGCCTTACTGCCTCTCTTTATCAGGTATCAAATTATGATTCATTCCGACGGAATCGTAAACTAGAAATATTAATAGACGATAAGACCACTGAGATCCCAAGGACAAGATGGATATTGAGTGAATTACTTTGGCTTTCATTAAAATAAGTCTAATATTTATCACAAATTGATCAGTGGTTGTTATCTTCCCATTAGTATTTCCTACTAACTTGCTCCCGCTACTTCGTATAACTTGGAAATATCTTGCAAAAT
Organism: Heterobilharzia americana; assembly: GCA_944470555.2. Classification (NCBI taxonomy): domain Eukaryota; kingdom Metazoa; phylum Platyhelminthes; class Trematoda; order Strigeidida; family Schistosomatidae; genus Heterobilharzia; species Heterobilharzia americana. The sequence goes on along the minus strand of OX104132.1, from coordinate 29,314,625 downwards.
TACAGTGTTGTGCTGTGGAACAAAAATCTCCATCGATAACTGCAACAGAAACAATTTGCTCAATAATAATGTCTACATAGGCATATTATGTGACTAACTATTGACCCAATAGTTAATGATTAAAGCCATCATATATAAATTTGGTTGTCAGTAAATTTAACCAACCAAAGAAAATTTTAAAAACATTATCCACCTATTTTAATTAAATTTTATTATACATTTATAATACTGACTGACTAAGTAATCGCCATTGAAAGTCAGAACAGTTAAAGCATCACTGAAGATAACATCGTTAAATATTTACAAAAAAATAATTATTGCTAACTCACATCAAAGGAAATACAAAAGTGCCAATAACTTCTATACTTTTCTTTACCTTTTTTTTTATGTCTATCTACGTGTGCAAGAAAAAAGACTAATCCTCAGAATTTTTATCTTTTAGTCAGGGAAAAGAATAGAGAGCTGACATTTCTAATGTTTTTGAAAAATGAACTAATCTTTTTTTTTTCTACATCCTATTCTCCTTTTCATCTTGAATAAATTAGTAAAAATATTTTCAGTAGAAGTGAACTGTCAGGATTTTTCACAATCACTTGAAAAGGTAAAGAAGCAAAGGCTAGTGTATTTTTATTTACTTTCGTATAACCTACTGACAATCATCGTGAATAATTGCTTACAAATATGTAACTACTTACGCATACTATACAACTTATACTATTATTACAAACTAATATGAAAAGGACAAAATTTTCTTTTGAAAAATTGATAATAGCACATTTTCTATTATTTGTAGGCAAAAAATTATCTTTCTAGCTTGCATTGAAATATCATTAGTACTTTGTACACAACTAGAAACCATTTTTATAGCGCCGATGGTAAATATAGTCAAAAAAAAGCCAGAGTTGATAAAAGATTTATCAGCTTAAGTGTACGAATTTTTTTTTCAGAGAACTAAATTTGAATTACATTATGTGATAGAATAGCAAAGGTCTTAATAACACACACTGATTGCTCATTGGTAAGTAACCAATTTCATGTTGTCTGGTCCTGAGTACAGACCTAGTTTTATCGATCATTTTGCAATGTGGCCACCAGGCTAGGAAAATCAGCAATATGGTGCATTTTGCTAAATGTTACCTGATTGAAGGCAGTTGATTAAAACTCAAACTGAATTTAACGCTTGTTGGCACATGTCAGGAAGGCCTATCTCCAACCTACAGGGAACTGATGTCCCCTGTGAAATTTGAACCTGCGTCATCCACTGTTGTAGCGAGTAACGTTACCACTTAGCTATTCGAGGTTTTTTATACACCTAGATCGATCAGGGCTTTTAGGCGTTTGCCTTCAACCGAATAAAGTCCTTAGCAAGTAGTTTTTCACTATTGCATTCCTGTGTACGGTTAGACAGTGAAGCAATAAACTGAAGTAACTTCCAAGTTGACATGATGGCTGTTTAATACTGAGGAACCAAAGAATACTTGAATATACTAAATAGACTTAAACTAAGGGAATTTCGGTAGATAGTTTTTTCTCTCCTCAACTGTCTGTCACCAAAAGCATTCATTTCTATAACTTTATAATCTGTACTTAGTCTCTAACATATTTTTATTAAGAATACATGTTCAACCTTTGGTGAGCCCATAATAATCAATGTCATACCACGTGAGATGTGATGAGTCTGACCAAGTAATCATTGCTTCTATCAGTGACAGTTTTCGAACTTCATATCTTGAAAAGTAACCAGCAAAAGAACCCCACCACAAATAAGTGATCAATTTAAGAGTTAATCCAACACAGTCACCATTCATTTCTGAGATTTGCTTGTTTTTACAAACAGAAGAAAACTCTTGTTCAAACTTTTACACTTCAATAGTGTATATACACTATTGCTCTCAGAGGAAGTATGCATATTATTTCTCCTCGCCATGCTAAAATAATGAACTGGATAGCAATCCCATTGGTGTCAGCCGAAGGAAAAAACGCATTATATTTTATGTAGTTACTAGATACAATTCAAATACACTACGGAGTGCTACAAACCTCTATCAACCCCATTCAACAGCTATATGCTAAGTGATACTACATGCCAAGTGATTCACAATGGAAACCTCAGCGATACATTTGAAGTGAATACAAGAGCAGGACAAGGTTACCGTCTACTGTCGCTGATGATCTTCCTGACTGTGGTCCACTGCATCATGAAACAAACTGTGAGGGGCTGTGAGAAGATGGGCATATGCTGTCTGATTAGTGAAAAGGCCCCAGAAGAAGATTTGCATTTCGCCCATGATGATTTATGCCTGACGCCTTATATCGCACAAACTCGAAGATCTATAGGTGGAAACTAGCAAGCTGAAAGGAGAGACAAGGCAGAGAAGACGCAACTTCCTTCAGGTGAACGCAGAGAAGACAGAGATGGTGAAGATACCCAAACTACAACATCGACAACAAATACCAATCACCATCAACCAATGAAACCTAGAGGAAGTAGTCTGTTACACCCACCTAGGTAGCGTCGTCTCAACTACAGGTGGCACGGATAAGGATGTCAAAGCAAGGATTGGAAAGACAACAAGATAAGCCTTCATCAATCTGAAACCAGTGTGGCGATCTACTGCACTGCACTCAGCATAAAAACAGATCTGTATTTTCAACACTAAGTCAGCCAAGTAAGTCAGTGCTTTTATCTGATGTTTCAGGGAACTGGCATGTTACGAGAAGCATTTTCAACAAACCACAGTCATTCATCATCAGCTGTCGCCTGCACTCACTCGATACTGAAGATCAGGTGACCAGGAAGAATAAGCAAAACAACTCTGGCAGGCTGACTGGCTAGCAACGAACCAGTCAAGAACCCATAGCTCAAAAATTAAGCAGAAGAAAGTGCAGATGGATTGGATTGGATTAGACATGCACCGAGATCGTTTTGGGACATCAAGTATCAGGCCAGGCTAGGCCAGTCTTTGGAGTGGAAGTCAAGTGGGAAACGACTAGTTGGGCACCCAAGTTGAAGGTGACATTGACTAGATCGTGTGAGGAAGAAATTAAATCTTTTGGGTAACCGTGTAGCTAGTTTGAGAAGACTGGGGAGAAGAGAGTGAAATGGCCACGTGCTACTGAAGCCCCATGTTCCACTAGGAACTCAAAGGATAAATAGTAATCATAACAATAATTCCAAATACAACTAACTTATGAGTCAATTTACAGTATTATTTTTGAAGCTATCTTTACAACCTTACTTAAAACTTGCTGATTGCTGTTTCAAGCCATTTTAAGAGGATAGCTCCAGTCAGTTAACTGTAAACTGCATGCCTTATTGCCAAGTATTCTGTTTTATTGCGGACATGCTGTGAATAAGTATCAATCTATGACTTATAGCTTCAATTAAAGGAGACTAAGCGATGTTTTTTTGAAGGTTGCAAATATTTCATCTTGCGCTCAGTTCAGATTGTCAGTCAAAGGCATCAAAAAGTGTTAGGAAGTGCATCGATATTTACATATTTATGTGAATGAAAGATTATAATCTTGTAACAGTTATCACTTCAAGAATTAAATCCACTTTAAATCATTGTATTTGATCCCATCGTTCATGAGTAAACCTACTTTCCATTACAGCAGTGAACTACGATTTGAGGAAGATTTTCAACGTCATGACATATGATTTATTTATTGCAAACAAGTACCATGTTTACAATAGATTAACTTACGTTATATTCTATGAATTGTATTTGTATGCACTAACAGAATATGGATATTTTTTTATCCATTGAATTGCATCCCCTTATTATAAATCACCACGGAGTGTTTCAGCTTTTCTGCTTGTTCACTTTTCTAGCCTAATTCTCTTCCAATTTCTAGTAACCACTTGACTCGAAATCCTTCCTTCAGTCATTGGATTTCAGAAGCTTTCGGGCCCCCATTTCTTCTGAGTTGATAGACTCGTCATGGTCAAAGAAATAATCGCAGCTTGAATAACTCAACACTGACGTCTTCAACTGAAGGACTGGATGTTGTTGGTTTGAATCTCAGAAGAGATATTGGTTCATTCGAGGCTACAGATACGCCTTCCTGATGACTGTAAAGAGACATGAGACGGAAGTTCAGGATTTCCTGTTAGTCGCCTTTAGCCTATGGTCTAGTTGGTCAGCAAACCGTATGAATCCGAACAAATTGTTACAGTGAACCATGGCTGGCACCGTTATTCAAGAAGATGGGTTGCAACATCTCTTAGCCTAAACTTTCAAGATGCTATTTCTTCTGAGTAATTCATGAACGAAATCTCTCCTCACTCAACCTGTAGTTGAGGACTCATAAGAAACACTCAGAAACATTTTGCGCAGTCATGTAACAGGTAATAAGCTACTCCTGGCTACTCAAACCTTGGTAGGTACAGCAGTGTTTGAACCCACGATCCAATGGTTAAAGGTCACCTACTTAAACATATGAACCACAGCACCGCAGTTGAATACATGGAATAATCTCTTTAACTCTGCGTAACAACTCCCTTTTATTAGGCTTACTTATCATATAGCATCTTTGAGTCATTTGAACCATTTGAAAAGATATAATTTGAGACAGAATTTAGTTGTTCATTGAGAAGTTTATTAAGTGAAGACTAAACCTGTATGCTAGGAATAGTTCGTTACCAACCACCTCAAAAATTCTTTCAGTAACCTTGAGCGTGTACCGTAACAACAAAATGTTTTACCAGCAAACTGAATTATTCACGTCTACTGTCAATAATCTATTGTGCATCAGTGGCTTATTACATTTTCACTAAGTGTGACATTTCATCGATATAAATTCCATTTTATGCCAGGTAGTAGTTATTCTATCAGTATCATTTATTATATTCCATTTATTCATCAATTCACTTATCTTTCTCCAGTGTTAAAAAAAGAATCCATTAAAACCGATTCATTAATAATTAAACAGTAAATAAAATCACACATGCAATTTATCACAGTAATTAAATTTATAGGCTATTCACACATTTTAAGTGATGATGATGATGAAGATGATAATGATAGCCATGTCAGGTTATTTTTAAAATTAATTTATTGCATTGAAATGCCTGCCTAAAGGAACCTACATAAACTAAACACTTTGTGAATGTTTTTAACAACAGTTTTTAAATCCATTCTGCGGCTCATTCACATCCTTCGAGTACAAAGTAGGCTAAAAGAAGATGCTATTTAGCTGGATGATGTTACACTACTAATCAGTTAGTAGTCTGTTCACCTTACTTTCTAATTGAAAGTCGAAACTTATGAAATTCAAGAGATTATGATTAGTAATACATGTCTACAGATTTTCCACCTTATTTGTGCAAATGGAATAAGCACCACTGACTAATTCGCTAGATCGTTTACCTATAGTCTACTGATTTTTTGTTTCAGATTATGACCTAACTTTAATTTTAACCTGAAAATTATTTATCTAATTCATGCTCTTAAAAAATATCTTTCTTACAAGATTAAAACGTTGAGCAATAATACAAAATATTTGATTCACATGAAGAACTCATATCACTGCACTACTAAAAGTTGGAATGACATATCTTCTCACATCTATATTTTTCTCGGTTGGGCTTTCCATTATCTCAGCTTCTTGAGTAAAATATCATCACGTTCAATATCTAATTGACTGTTGATTCAAATTGTGTACAATATTTTATGAAATTTATAGCTTAACATATGATTATAACTGTTTGTTGATATACTTGTAATTTTCCTTTATTTTGCTGGATCGAATTGTTCGACCTCTATTGACAGAAGGGCTCCTATGTATATGCCTGAATGTCTACTGCTACAATTAAATTGGCTGTGGCCAGCAGTGAAGTCCAGGACGCTTGTTTCGCCCTATCTGGGACTCGTCAGCTGAATATACCGGCACTCCAGTGAGTGGTGTTGTTTCCACTGATACTCGAACCTCGTACCCATTGCTTCAAACGCCAAAGCATCACCTACTAGGCCACTGAGGCATGATAGCCACCTCTTGTAAAAAAGGTATTGGTTGTGGAAAACTCTATGGCTTTTGAAGTGATAGATACGAGGCTCAAGTCTTAGTGGAAATAACATCACTCACTGTGGTGCAGGTACTTCTAGCTCATGAGTCCTAAATAAGGCAAAAAGCGCATCCTGGATTTTTCTGCTACCCAAAACCAAGTAAATTACCGCAATAAACAGAGGATTATTTGTTCAGTTGACCGCCTTCACAAATCATAGTAAATCAAAACAGAAAAAGTTTGAATAAAACGACGAATTGTTGGTATTTCATAGCCTCTTTCTCAACTGCTTACAGGATATGGATATTATAAGGTATTTACAGAGAAATGCAATATCCGGAGATTAATCATCAAAAAGAATAAAATCCATTCATAAAAAATAATGAAAAATACGATACAGGTATAAGAAATGAGAATGAAAAGATAATTATTACTTATGGACATATCTGTTATTCTCCGTTGTTTTGTTGGATCGAGTTGCTTGACGAGTCCCAAATAGGATGAAACGCACGTCCTGGATTCTTCTGCTAGCCACAACCAATCGAATTGACGAAAAAATAATTGGTTGAAATCAAAAAGGTCAAATGCTTACGTAGTCAAGTTATCATTCAGTTAAGCATGTCAAAGCAAAAAAATGGAACAGAAGAGATGCTGTCAGTGCATGTGACAAATCATCGTAGTAAATACAAAGTTAGAGTCAAATGGGCTACAATGAAGGTTGGAGGTTAACAATTGCATTTCTTTGGAGAAAAAGGTTTCGCTTCGTTCTTCTGATAATATTTACTTCTGTGGCTAATCATTTTTTGTTTGTTGACTTTTTAGTGTCCTATATCCTTCAGATTTTTGAAGTCGAACTTTTTAGACAGTTGAACCAGCTAATGCCTAATCTATTAAGAGTGTAACAATAAAAACGAGTCTCAGCCCTCCTAAGTTTTCTTTTAATGTAGGTGCTCTGTCACGTACATATGAGTCAGTATTCTGCAGAATTTGAAGCTCCGGCTTCAGTACAAGTTTTTAGACTCGTTTTTACGACATCACAAAGTTTTTCAGCCCATGTTCGATGTTCAAATTGAAAACTACTTCAAAAACAAGATCCATTAATATTTGAATCTGATTTTATTTGAGTTTACCTTGTTTCTTGCTCCGGCTACCTTGAAATAAGTTGGTTATTCGTCTCAGTTTACTGTTTAGCCCATAAATTGTCACCCGATAAAAAATACTTCATTGTTCAACTTATGACCTCTTTACCAAGATCTATCATTACTACCGATCTGAATACTTCAATAACCTAGAACTCCAGCTTTCAAATGTTATATTGAGAAATTCGGAGTTTTCTGTGTACTGTTGCAACATACCTTCATATTTTAAATGGTATTCATGGTTATCCAAATGTACTGATGTGAGTAGAGATGCCTCCTCATGTTTTACCGATAAATAAGACCTTTTCAAACCTTCCAGAAGAAAAAACTAGTTTTCCTAGTTTGACGGTGTCTTTTTATTCACTTTGTAGCTGTCGGTAATTTTGTATTCTATTGATACAAGATACTTGGGATTACATAATATTGTTCTTGTGTGTTTCTATACGTCGTTTGCGACGTGTATTACGTGCTTCCTGAATAAGTGGATCTCGGTCCCCCAAAACTTCAGCTAAATGTGGTAGGGTGGTCAGTAATAGAAAAGACTACTGGAAAAGGGATACAAAAAAGAATTTGAAGGATTTCTTCTCACTTAGACCAAACTGACTTCCCTGAAGTCATTCTGGCGACAACACAAAGCACCCTGAAGTTTTGGTCTCTTCCAACGTGTTTAGCTCGAAGACTAAATTCCTCTCTCCTCCAAAGACCTCATTTCGGTTGTTCACTGTCCATCAAAGAAGTACTGTCAAACTTCTGTATTTGTTTTGAATTCATTTGCTAGCAGCATTGTGTATAAAATAGTGAATATTCGCTTTCTAAATTCCTTTACACTTAAAAGCTTATCTTAAATATTGTACTAATTTTTTATTGCATTCAGTCAAATAATCTATAAAACTCTTAGTGCGATTCTAAATCCTCAAAGTCATATCTGAATATTCTCACCTCTTGGTATTGTCTGGTTCCCTGAGTTGAATTGCTTGATCGCGAAACTTTCACTGTCATTGTAGATTGGCTGTGATTGGCTGTTTCTGTTAAATTCTGGTCACTGCTTTCATTCAAAATTCTAACTGCTATCCTAAAGACTTGAACTTAAACCTACTTGTTGTTTCATTTGTTTCTTTTTAGTTGAAAAATTGGTTTAGTATGAACATTTCTGTCGACTGGTAACTGACGTAGGTCCGAAACCTCTAAAAAGTCTTTGATTTTTCTCTCATTTCCTCTATTGAGGACTTCTGTATTTTTAAGTCGAATTCACGTCCACAACTGTCAGTTTGCATTGACATGAGTGAAAGCAGCTTGGTATGCTACTTTGTCTTTTAATTTTCATAATAAAAGATACGAAGAAGGTAACATTTCTGTATAAGTTAAGGTTTTTCAGCTTCTGCAATTTTTCTTTTTTCAGTGATGGACTTGTCTGAATTTGCTGTTGTGTCTTTTGGGCTGCGTAACATACGGTGAAGTGGTTTTATAAAATGGCGAGCCACAACGATCCCGAACGACTTCATTAGTTTAGTTACAGTCTTGTAGACGTCTTGTATGTAAGGTAAGACAATCCGTTTGCATGAAACATTTACCTACAGAAAAATGACTGAAATGGTACTTCAGAAACTCAGCAAATATTTAGGTATTCTGGCTCCTTTCTGTTGGGAAATTGCATTGCTTACAATTTTCTCAAGATGTTTTTGTTAGTTGTCTTTCTGAATAAAGACAGATAACTAACAACAAAACACTTTGTCAAAGCATATTACTATTATTATTATTGTTAGTCGCTTGGGTTCCTAATGGAACATAGGGCTTCAGTGAACTCTGACACCACCACAGCCCACAAGCTCTCATTTCCTCCTCACACCATCTCCTCCATGTCACCCTCACATGAGATGCCAAACTCGTCGTTTCCCATTCGCCTTCCACTCGACAGCCTGACACGTGATGTCCCCACTCGGCCTTCTCAGTGTATGCCCAATCCATCTCCACTTTCTTCCTCTGCATATTTGTTCAGCGATAGATTCTTGCTTCCTTGGTTCGTTACCACAGTGAGTTCCTTGTTGCTTATTCTCATTGTTCTGGCCATCTGATCTTCAGTAACCAGCCAGCGTAGGTGGCAGTTGTTGATGAATATCTGTAGTTTGTTGGAAATCCATTTCGTAACACGCCAAGTCTCTAAACCATACAGAAGCACTGACTTGAATTAGTGTTGAATATCCGGATGTTGTTCACACTTTATGCTGAGTGCAGTGCAGAAGATCTCCACACTGGTTTCAGGTTATTGAACGCCTATCTCGCTGCTTTTCCAATCCTGGCCTCGGCATCCACGTTTGTGCTGCCGCCTCCTGTAGTTGAAACGATGCTGCCTAGATAAGTGGAAGAGGCTACTTCCTTTAAGTTTCTGTCGTTGATGGTGATCGCAGCTTGTTGTTGACTGCCATTCTATACTCTGTTCTATGATGATGCGAAGCCTTGCAATTTGGTCCGCACATGATTCGTACTTTCTGAAGCCTGCCTGTTCGGGTCGTAATTTTGAATCCAGCGCAACCCTTATTCTCTCCAGGATGATGCGGCTTAATATTTTGCTTGGAGTGGTTAATACAGTGATTCCGCGCCAGTTCTTGCAAATACTGGGGTCTCCTTTCTTCGGGAATTTGACAAGGTGACCCTCCTCCCACTCTGCAGGTACCTTCGCTTCCTTCCAGACCTTCTCCAATAGCGGCGTAAGCATGTCCACTGTTGTCTCTGCGTCTGTTCTCAGTGCTCCTGCCAAGATTCCATCTCGTCCTGCTGCTTTTCCGCATTTCAGTAGGTTTATGGCGTTCAGGACTTCCATTTTTGTTAGAGGATTTATGTTCACTTGTAGTTCAGCGGCTGGGCTGTAGGTAATATTTGTGGACGAAGTGCAGGTGGTGGTCGATTCAAGAGCTTCTTGAAGTGGTCGGCCTATCGTTTCCTTTGTTTCTCTTCTCTCGTAATTAAATTTCCGTCATCATCTTTGACTGGTTTCGTCTGCGTTGATCTCTTCCCAGATAGCAACCTGGTTATTTGATACAATGTTGTCAGGTCTCTCTTACCTGCAGCCTGTTCTGCTTCACTTGCCAGCGTGTCGTGCAAGTATCTTTTGTCTTTGCGTGCACTATTCTTCACTTCTTTCCCCAGTGTAGTGTTTTATACATTGTGCTGAGTTCCTCTTCTCGTTGAGCATCCCTGCACTGGTTTATCTTCTATTTCACCATCCTCCTCTCCCTACTCTATCAGCTTTCATGTATTCGTTTAGATCCATTCCTTGTCTTCTTTCTTCTTCCTTCCCAATACGCTTATGCAGGTTTCTTCCCACATAGCTTTCATAGACTTCCACTGGTCATCCACACAGGTTTCTTCAGGGATGTCCCTCGATATCTCCCATTTTGTTTTGATGGTTGACGTGAAGACTTTCTTTGTAGTTTAGTCCTTCAGTTTCCGAGTGTTGTACTTGAACTGAGGTCTATCACCAGCTTTCTTGAAGACTTTCAACTTGATTTGAAAGGTTCTTTGCGCCAGATAGTGGTCTGAACCTACATCTGCTCCCCATCCTTTAACTTGTGTCCATTAGGCTGCGTCTCTACTTTCTTCACATTGACATGAAGTCGATCTGATTTTTAGTATGTCCATCTGGTGGAATCAAATGCATGTTGCTTTGTGGATATCCTTGTGCTTGAACACACTACCTCCAATCACAAGATCGTTAAATGCACAGAATTCTGCAAACAATTCTCCATTCTCGTTAATTTCACCTAGCGCTTCTCAACCCATGGTTCGTTCTCGTCCTATGTTGTCCGCTCCCAGTCTGGCATTCATGTCGCCTATTGGAATTTTGATGTCGCCATTGGTGTCTTGTCTACTACTGATTGCAGTTGTCTGTAGAATTCCTTCTTCTTCTCTTCATCTGCATTATTTGTAGGTGCATAGTGTAGCACTGTATGATTGTGACATTCCTTCGAGTTGAACCTTGCTGTCATGATGCTGATCGTCGAGGAGGAGATTGGTTCCCACTGCATGAGAGCCTTCGATGCTCTTGAGGTCATCACGATAGCCACTCCATAACTCAGTGTGCTCGTGGTTGTCATCTGGGTGACAATATAGGAGTAGATTATTGATTCTCCAGTTGACAGTTTGGAGAGTCCACTTCCATTCCATCTGCTTTCGCAAATCCCAAGAACTTCAATGTGATACCTTCTCATCTCCTTTGCAATCTAGGCTACCTTGCTGGGTTCAAACATCGTGTGGACATTCCATGTCCCCACGTTCACTTTCGCTTTCATCGAGAGAAGACACACCACCCGACTGACTTCCCGAAGGCTTTCACCAACTGGCGTCATTTCGCCTCTCCGATTCCTGCGAAGAATAATTTTGTTATTATTTTTTATATATCGTTTGTGCTTTGAAGTTTGTTTAGCGGTTAGATTTGTTTTACGGGGTAGGGTTGCTAGCCCTTTGCTCAACCTTCCCTGTTTACCCGGGCTTAGGACCAGCTAGTAACTAGTGAACAAGTTAACCTGGCGAGGTAGTCAAAGCATATTATGGTAGGAAAATCCTCTAAGTCGCTGCTAAATCGATGGCAACAAAACCTACACGTTATTGAATAGAATTAGTAAAAATGTTAGTGTATCAATAAACTCTTCAATTTGAAAAGCTAGGCGAAAGTGCCAATGACAATTTTATCTAAGGGGAGTTTGCTTCGGAGACTTTGTTAGTTCATTTAAGCCTTCAAAATAACATCATTTTACAAAGTCTATTGAAATCACAACCTGTTTAAAAGGAATATATGATATATTCAGCACACGTTTGAAGTCTCACCTAAAACTATTAACTAGTGAAGCATTTGCATTTACATTCATCTCTTTATCATGGTTAGGGTATGACAAATCCACTCTGTTTAGTACTCAAAAATTATGAACTAGAGCACTGATATTACAGTTTCTAGTTTTTTTTTATTTGTAGATACGATTTACAAACCAGTTTTAATAGTGAGTGGCATGAATGAGACTTAGTTCTTAAGAGGGACGCCATTTCTCCTGAGGTTGAAGATACACCTAACTGACGAGTGCCAACAAACACAAAACCCAGATCCTATCGATTACCTCCAACCAACAAGTAATTTTTACTCATGTAAACTTTATATGTACATCTTGCTTTCAGAAAACAGAACTTTAAGTTTTTATTCGCCTTTGCCAAAATATAATGATAAGCTACTTTTATTCTACCCCAATAACTGTTAAAGCGTGTATGTGACAAATATACTGGGCATGAATATTTTTCCCTTTTACAAATTATGAAAAGTGGTTTTTCTCTAACTCATGTAAATCTCACAATTAGCAAAATTTTCAATTAAACATAAAAATTCTCATAACTCTGACTAACGTTTGTCGTCTACTTAACAGAGTTTACCTAGTCATATAAGGGTGTTCACACAGGTGGAATTGTTTAAAGTTAATCGATAATCTTCACTGAACATAACACATTAATAACCCTATCTTAGATTGTCTACGCCTTGGAAACCGATGCATACCACAAATCTCAAAACAAGGTCGTGCCTTTATTTAAACGGTATCAACACTTTTTTATCAAGCAAACATTCTTGTCACTTCAGGTTGGAATTCATCATAGACTGACGTCAGTTGCTGGAACACCATTGGATTCCGACCCAAACGTCCACATTCCCTTTTTCTGTCGGTTCGCGATATAAGGCGACCAATGTCATCGCTCTGTAACTGTCCTCATGTTCCACTTAGGTGACTTCGCTGGTCATCGCCTGTCATTGGCTTTAGTCAATTCTCTGAATGTTGAAGTCATTACAGTTAGACTCACAGCGATACACAATCTGTTCTTATCCAAGTATTAAAGTAGGTTTCTGTTTTGAAAAGTCAGCAACAAAAGCCACAAGCATAGCTCTTCTCGTTTATAATTCCATCACAATCATGTCTTGAAGCAAACTACTTGACCTGTCAATAATACTTCTTATTACCCAAGTGAAAACTGACAAGTATAAACAAAACTTCAGAGACCTCCTACTGAAGCTTGCAACTGTAATACAACTATTCAATGAAAACATTGATTAGAAAACCGAAAAAATGGTTAGAATATTTTTGAATCGAATCCAAAGAAACCAATGAATAGAAACAATATGGTGTTTTTTATCGTACATTTCAACAGGAATGAAATCACTTATTTACCCATCTCATATCTTGATATGAATTTTGCATTCTAAAAGCCGTAAGCATGTAATACTTAAACTGACTTCTTGATGTAACACCTCACTTTCTTTGACCTAAAAACTCACAGATGATTTTGCACGGCAGTTACCACCATCATTTTATGGCATATCTTGCTTCAATTAATTTATTTAAAAAGCTCAATCATATTAATTTGCTTTGTTTTCATTGAGCAAATGCATGAGATTCTAGCTTGCTGAATAATGACTGCGATGAAAAACATGAAAGTCAAAATGGATTCTCTTAATATGCAATCGAAGATAAGTGTAATGAATACTATTATAGTTGGCAACAATAAAAACTGCACAGAAATCGTTTTCACAGCCACATATTACCGAACCAAATAAGTAACTTTTTAATGGTAATTTTACACACAAGCAGAAGTTTGTATTTTCGTAATATTTCAAATTAACTGACCACCCGTCATCATGACAACACTTGGAATATCTCACCAATATCTGTTCAAACATTTACTAGCAGCCGTCATATAGATAGTCTTCACTCACTATTCGTTAGTCAGTTTGCTCAATATAATGTTCCATGTGGTTGGTAGTTGTGTTGAGATTCACCTCTATTGCATATGTTAGGGGTGGATATATATAAATCTGGATTCTGTTACTGGTCTTTCTCTCCATTTGTTTTCCTTGGTCTTTAATATGGTAGTGTTGTTCCAATCAATGTTATGTTCTTTGTCCTATGCATAAGCTGCCAACAATGAACGTTTTTCCGTTTTTTTTGTACTTTTTGTCTTTCTATGAGCTGGCCTTTGCTTAATGTTTGGTGTTCATCCAGTCTGGTTTTCAACACTCATGAAGTCGGTCCCACAGATCTTATTAAGCTGTCTGAACATACTGCTGAATACACTACATTGTTTGTGTCCAACTTTTTAACCAGATCCAATTTATTTTTAATCGAACCCATCGGTTTTTTTGCCTTGAAAATACCAGTCTTTCTAAGGTTTCTTCGAATTGCGTCTGATTTACCTGTTTTGTATGGTATTATCATTGTCTTCCTGTGGTTATCTTTCCAAATAACTCCTGTTGTTGACTTTTGTTCCTTCTTCTTGATGTTTCTTTATGAATCACTCTGCGTGCTGATTCTTCGATAACATCTTGATTAAGATAGTTGTCCCATTTCGTCAGTCACCAGGACATGTTGTTAGTCAATTTATTCTGTTTGATAGACCCAGTATTAACGCTCATTTTACTGTGGTTGGGTGGGCTGAGTCATAATTTAGAAACCTTCAAGCAAGTGTTGATTTTCTATAAAGTCCTGTTTCTAAAGTGCCATCTACTGTTCTTTTAATTTTCAACTCCAATATCGACTGTTCCCCGGATTCATTCTCTATTTCCAAAGTGAATTTTGTTGAGACCACTTGACTGTTTATATATGAGTGCAATCCTTCGACATCCTTCTTATTAATTATAACTAGAGTATCAACAACATATCTCTACCAACTTTTGATCAAAGTTATGAATGGTTTTAGTGTTTTTTTACGAAAATTCATAAATAAATCTGCTATTATTTGTAAAATAGGCGATCCTATTGCTACTTTTTTTTGTTGGTACAACTTCCCATCAAATGTAAAGAAGGTCGTTGTTAAGTTGAGTTCTTCTACACTTTATATATCTTCTACCGGGAGCTGTTTTTTCCCTTCGATCTTAGTTTTTTCCAATCTTCTTTTTAGGACATTCATAATGGTTCTTATTGGTACTTTTGTGTAAAAGCTCTTGATGTCAAAACCAACTGATATTTCTCCATCTTCAATTCCAGTGTCTCTGAGTCGTTTCACTAAAACAAACGAGTTTGCTAAACCTGTTTGTGAATCATTTCACATTGGTTGTAATATAAAGAGTCAGGAAACTTGATAGCTTATATGTAAGAGCATTCTTGAAGTTCACTATCGGTCTAAGTGAATAACCTTCTGTGTGTTATTTCATCGTATCATACATTCCAGAGATAGTCAACTATCTAAGCATAATTAAAAACCATTTTACATTGATCTTGGTGACTAGCAGAGGAATCCAGGATGCGCAGTTCGTCCTATTTGGGACTCGTCAGCTAGATGTACCTGCACCCCAGTCAGTGATATTGTTCCCACCAAGGCTCGAGACCATTATCTTTCGCTTCAGACGCCAAACGCGTTATCCACTGAGTCACTGGGTGACGATAGCGGTAAGATAGAGGTCGAGCAAGTTGGCAGTGTATATCAGTGGGAAATTACAAACATCATCACAACAACTGACACCAGCTGCAGAAGAGGTGACTATGGTGCCCCATTGGCTTAGTGGAAAGCGCATTTGGGGTTCGAAGCAAAAGGTACTGGGTCCGAGCCTCGGTGGGAATAACATCACTCATATAGGTGTAGGAACATCTAGATGACGAGTCCTAAATAGGACGAGACACGCATCCTGGATTCCTCTGCTTGTCACCAAGATTAATATAACATAGTGAATATCCGGCAGTATCGAGATATCCGCATAGGAGCCCATCTGCCAACAAAAATCGAGCAATTCGGCCCTGTTTAGCAACCGGAAATTACATGCGTCATTAAAATAATTTCAAATCATTTGAACTTTTCGATTGCAGACTTTATTTTTCTCACCATTCTTGATGTTTTCGTTATGTTTCTATTCGTCCCTGTTTCACATGATTTTCTTATAATTGAATGAGCTCCAGATACCAAGAGCTCTTTTGCCTTTTCATCACACATTTTTCCTTAGAATTACTCTCATGTTACCCTTATCTGCTTGAGTAATTACAATAGATTTATCAGCTTTTAGTTCTTTTAGTGCTGGTAACTCATTGATCGTGATGTTAGGTTTCCCGTTTCCTGCCCTTTTAAAGTTAGAGTATACTGAACTTGTATTAACTCTGCTGTTTTTTGCCCATATTCTCCTAAACCTGTCTCTATACAGGGTATAATGTCTTCTGGCTTTGGCGTGTTGTTGACAGCATCAGGATTCATTTAAGTACAATGTCCAACGAAGAAAAATGGAGAGAAGGACCAGTAACAGAATCCAGATTTATATATATCCACCCCTAACATATGCAATAGAGGTGAATCTCAACACAACTTTCAACCACATGGAACATTATATTGAGCAAACTGACTAACGAATAGTGAGTGAAGACTATCTATATGACGGCTGCTAGTAAATGTTTGAACAGATATTGGTGAGATATTCCAAGTGTTGTCATGATGACGGGTGGTCAGTTAATTTGAAATATTACGAAAATACAAACTTCTGCTTGTGTGTAAAATCAACAATAAAAAGTAACCTTTAATACTGTACTACACTCCACGTTGCATAAATGTTTCATTATGTATGTTCATGTTGTATTTCTTGTGTGGATGTGGTTATCTCATGCATAACAACAGTGGAATCATCAGAGCTAAACGCTGTAAATAAGACAGAACAAGTTGTTTTATTCAACCACTGTTTTAATTCTTGAGACTATGAGTTTTTCCGAATTGGATATAATCAACCGTAAACCCGGATAACGTGGTTTGTTATAAGGAAACTTGGAATCACCTAACGAAAATCATGAATGGCGCATACAGTTATCGTAATGGATATCAGTGCAAAATTGTTTTGTCTGTTTCGCGTAAAATATTTTTGCTTACCAATGCTTTTTCAATAAAGTTTTCAAATCCGCTTGTTAAAATTTATGAGGAAGTAACATAGATATGATAATATCATGCTTATCTCATAAAGCATCTAAGATACAATTTTCAATAGGTTCACTTTTAATGGAAAAAATATTGGGAAAATTGACAACTATAAAACCGGGTCATGTTTAATCAGATATTCTTTCAATATGAAAATTTTCATTTCCAAGTGTCTATGAGGTGATGGCATTGTGAATTTTCTGTTTCAAAAAATGATGTTTCCGAAATACTTTGTGGAAACTCTATCCATCTGAAATAAAATAAGTTAGACGACACCAACTGCTGATAGGGCATTGACCAGTTCCATTATTTTTTGAATAATTCAACAGACAAACAAATAAAAAACTAATTTGAAACTTTTCAAGCGAAATATATTATGGATGAACACTTGCGAAGAATATTTCCAAAGTTTCCTTCGCTCAGATACTCTAAAAAAAACCATACTGCACAGCTAATGCTGTACTTATTTGTTAACATTTTCCAATGACAAACTTTGAATTTGATGCTTTCAAAGTTGATTAAAGAAGTCTATCATGCTAGTTGTTGGGATTTTAAGTTTTTGAGTTCACTAAGAATACTTTCAGCAATCAGACGAGTAAAAATGAGTTGGTGGGTGTTGTAAAATTCATTGTATAATACAGCAGTTCTGCAGTCTAACTAATATCAAGTCAAACGGAACTGGTCAAACAATTTGTGTCTCATGTGAAAAGTATTTGGACCTTTATTTCATCGATTATAAATCTAGGGGACATTTTTACAGGTAACTCTTTCACATGAAATAAAATTTAAATTGAGCCGTTATTGAGATGATATTCAACAGACCCCTTGATGACTACTGGTTGAAGCACTCGAATGGCTATACAAACCAGCTGTAGAGTAATGTCAATGCAAGAAAAACTTTTTCCATCACCTGAACTTTTGTTACTTTCTAGGGTGCAGTCTAATTATGAGATGAAGAAATCTCTCCTTCAGTCTTGGTATAGATTTTATGTCTGTTTCACTGGATCGATCTCGTATATTTATTATCATGGATTAACTCAGCTTCGTGTCGATGAAGTACAAACCTTTACAATCAGGTGCCTGGCATCGACAGTAAGATCTATTTGATCCAAAAAAGTAGTGGAAAACGAACTACTGTGCATCCATGATATTCTAAGTGAAGCCATATATCTAGGTAAATTCATTGAAGCTAACTTTACTTACGTTGCCTCTAAGCAAGAATTGATGACGGTGAGAAAGTAGCCTTTGTTTCTGCGGGAGATGCTTCAAGTGGTATCCTATCAAAACGCCTAACTACAGCAGTCAATAAAACGCTTCAGGCAGATCGTCTTTGTATGTCTTTCATTAGTCCCTCAATGTCGAATCTGATACTAAAGGACAGCCTGTCTAACCTTAGCTGTTCATCTTGTATACAAAAATTTAACTGTTCCTGTGGAGCAGCTTATGTACGGCGTACGATTAGGCAAGTGCTGTGCAGTTACGAGAACAAATACTGTCATGGTTCTGAAAATATGAAATGAAAGTGGTACGAAGTTCCATCTCAGGACACATATTAGACACAAGGTACCACATAGATGCTAATGAAGCTTTCAATGCTATAAATCGTATTCCGAAGGCAATACTGTGTAGCTGGTCAATACCAGCTCAATATACCTGAGGGTGTTGTCATAAGGTTGATTCAACCTGAACTGTGTATTCAGAAAAAAATTGTTCAAGCGTTATTCCTCGCTTGACGTTCAGTAAAATAAAAGCCACTCCTGTCTTCTTTGATCAATGTCTTTTCGTCCACCACCACACTATTCATTTGAACATATCATCCCAATATTAGCAAATTAACTAGGAAAAATCCACTTCTTTAAAGTCCTGAAATCTCACTCCGTATTCGAAATCCATTTTCCCCTAACTCGATTTTATTTTACGCTATACAAATATATTTTGTAATTCTTGAATCTGATAACAATGTTTGGAAAAGAATATTCTTTTTTTAGATTGCTGAATCTCAAAAACTGACCCCATCAGATTCGCCTAGAATTAACAGCTTTAATTAAGTATACTTAAACATTTATTGATGTATACATACCCGAAATTAGATCATATAAATTTGCGGAGGCAAAACGTCGTACACCTTGCAAAGCCTTTAAAGAATTGTAGTGGAACCAAGCGCTTTAGGACGTTTGAAAACTCCTTGGCAAAGATTTGTAAATACTATATCCCTGATTACTTTGACCCATACGACAAGGAAACTGCGTTACATTGTAAACACGTCGTCGTATGCTGAGACTCTTTCAACGAACTTTGATCTATTATTGAAGATAACGTCATCAATTATCCCGTCTGTTATTGACGATCCAAACGCGACTCAAATTTGATGACATTTTTACAAATACTATTCTTTGTTTTAATACTTAATCATGAAATGAAATGAAACGATGATGTAAAAAACACAATATGAGAATGTACAAGCAGCACATTTTTCTTTCGAAGTAGTATTCATCACGGACTGATATCAGTTGGAGAACCACCGAAGGCTTGGGAGCATAGGAAAGCTGTTTCGTTTTAGTACGGCACTCCCAAGAAGTGCACACCGACTACCTGGCTAAGGATCGAACTCAAGACCTTAAGGTTTCACGGCAAAAGCGTTAACCATTCAGCCACTAGGTCCAAATCCAGTGAATCACAGTTTCCAACTTCTATCAATTTGTGATAAAGCGTGACTATCATCCAAGTTCTTCATCTAGTTTCCGCTTCATGTCCAAGATGGATATTTCAAAGTTCTAATTAGAAACCGTGACGTGTGAGATCAACACTGGATAACGCATTCGCCGTGTGATTTGAAGGTCTTTAGTTCAGCCCCTAGCCAAGTCATGGGTGCGAACTGCTGCGGAGTCCCATACTAAGAACACACAACTATTCAACGCTCCCGGTCTTTCAGTAGTTCTCAAACTGATGTCAGTTAGTGAAGAATAATACCTCAACACATGTTTGCTTGAATAGTTTAAACACTAGGTTGAAAAAATAAAACTGCAGTTTCATTATCTCAAAGAATAATTTGTTTTCTGATCATAGCTACGAGACATGAAAAGTATCTGAGCCAAGTTGATGCAATGTCTTTCGTCAATATATCGCTTTTTATGAAAAACAATCTGTTTCTAACTTATGACAAATAATGTTGACCACTTGAAATTAATTATGTGTTCAAGTGTGTTCATCTTATAATCAGTGCAAAACAATATAAGCTTTCTAATCTATAGATATTGTAGCTACTATTTTGCACTCAGTAACTACAGGCATTATTCCTGGAGTACACAAAATACCGAAAATGAACAAGATAAAATTTCTCAGGATTATTCATGTATTTTTGAAGGCATATAGATGTTTCTGAAGCTGAAGGAGGTCTTGGTTTTTTTTTTAAATAGCTCCTTGGATTTTCTATATAATGCTCTATGAATCAACCTGTAATACTGATCGTGAGTTTTTTTTTCACTTTTGATTTACCCATCTCCATCGATGATGATGAGTGTCCTTACAGAGTACACGCTGACTAGTCAAATCTACCATTGAACAAATGTTAGAATATATCAAAATTCGAAGATACTATTTAAAAAGAGTCTACTTCTTACTGATGAACAGTGCTCAAAGAATTAAACTACAAATCATTGTGACAATTTTTATTTACTATGTTAAAAAAGCGCTTTAACGTCCTCATTATCTTTACAGTAGGAATGAAAATTACCAAAACCCTTCCTGAGTAATGACTCACACATATCATACCAATAGAAAGCAACAATATAATCTGAAAACTAAGTTAAACATTATGATAATTTGGTTGCTAGTGACTAGCAGAAGAATCCAGGATGCACGTTTCGTCCTATTTGAGACTCGTCAGCTGGATGTACCTGCACCACAGTGAGTGTTGGTCCCACTGTGACTCGAACCTCGTACCCATCGCTTCAGGCACAATCCATTGGGCTACAGAGGAAGCAACCGACTTATCATAATTCAGATTCAGGCAATATCGAGTCATCCGCATAGAAGCCGACATGTCAGTTGAGGTCGGACAATTTGATCCAACAAAACAACAGAGAATAACATGTCAATAAATACGTTAAACGTTGCTAAAAATTTGTTGACGATATCATAAAGGATACCAAATAAAGCGGAACCTCAGAAAGCAGATAGGCAACCTGTTCATGAAGTCTTAAAACAAAGCAACTATCCGGAAAAGCTATTAAAAAGGATAGAAAAACGTTTATTTCAATGAGATACGGAAAAACTAAGCCATGAATATGTATAAGTACTGTAGTACTTTTTTATCAAACATCCACAGCAGAGGGAACAAGATGTATCATTAGCAGGTAGAATATCGGAGTATTCTTTGAGGTGACGAATATATTACACTCATACCTGTGTAAATAAAAAGATCCGAATCCCGATTTAGAACAAAAGAACTGGATTTATAAGATAGATTGTAGTGGATGCGATGGCACATACATTGGATAAACATCACGTCAAGTACAAACACGTTTAACGAAACACGGCTGAAGTTGCAAGAAACCATCAAAATCCCCCTATGACCTGGAAAAGCTTGAAAAAGCTCTGCCGTCACAGTTCATACCTTATATTCAAGTCATAAAATATTGTTCGAAAAGTCAAAAGTCCTGCAAAGGGGTTCTCTTTCATACAAAGAGTGGGCCATTGCAAAAGCTTTGCATATCTGTTAGTACCCTTCTTCGGTCAACGGAAAAGATGGATTAGACATCCCACAAATATGACAAACATTATTGGTTTGTACAGATAGTTGTAATAATATGTGATGAGAGGGTAGAAAATAATTTCATCCCACATCATTTATTCCGAATGTACTCATATTTAAATAGTTTCCGGTGTAATTTAGCTGGATCGTCCTAATCATGACAAAAAATACTGGTTGTATTGTATTACATGATATTGTATTGTATTACATGATATTGTAATTGTATTACATGATACTTTATTCATCTACTATTCTTATCAATTTTACGCTCCTTCCTTAGTTATCTAAATTCTATGAACCATTCTATATATTACATAATTCATTTCTTATCACTCATACTTCACCTAATATCTGGCGTTTAAAATGATCGCTCCCGAGCGCGAGTTTCAGGGGGAACAACATCACTCACTGGGTGGCAGGTACGTTCAGCTGACGAGTACTAAATACGACGGAATGCGCATCCTGAATTACACTACTAGCCATTATCCATCATCATTATTATCACAACTGCCTTTACTGCTATCATAGTTACCATTCATTGTATATTTATACTGGGTGATGACTGAAGATGAAATGAAAATCTGGACAGCGGCCGGACTCGAACCAGCAACCACAAGCAACTTCGTTCATCATCGAGTATAAATACTGGTCCAGCAAACTACGGCTATATCGGATAGTCAAATAATCATTATTATTAGCTTATGGGTTTCTAGTGTAAATTAATGATTCATGAGCACGTCTCCATTTCACTCTCTTCTACGCAATCTTTTGAACCTGACACCACCACTGCTCACAAGCTCTCATTTCCTCCTCACACCATCTCCTCCATGTCACCCTCAACTGAGATGCCAAACTCGTCGTTTCCCATTCGCCTTCCACTCGACAGCCTGACACGTGATGTCCCCACTCGGCCTTCTCAGTGTATGCCCAATCCATCTCCACTTTCTTCCTCTGCATATTTGTTCAGCGATAGATTCTTGCTTCCTTGGTTCGTTACCACAGTGAGTTCCTTGTTGCTTATTCTCATTGTTCTGGCCATCTGATCTTCAGTAACCAGCCAGCGTAGGTGGCAGTTGTTGATGAATATCTGTAGTTTGTTGGAAATCCATTTCGTAACACGCCAAGTCTCTAAACCACATGGAAGCACTGACTTGAATTAGTGTTGAATGTCCGGATGTTGTTCACACTTTATGCTGAGTGCAGTGCAGAAGATCTCCACACTGGTTTCAGGTTATTGAACGCCTGTCTCTCTGCTTTTCCAATCCTGGCCTTGACATCCTCGTCTGTGCTGCCACCGCCTGTAGTTGAAACGATGCTGCCTAGATAAATATAGAAAGAGGCTACTTCCTTCAAGTTTCTCCCGTAGTTGGTGATTGCAGCTTGTTCTTGGTGGTGGTGGTGTTGGTTGGGTATCTCCATCACCTCTGTCTTCTCTACGCTCACTTGGAGTCGCGTCTTCGCTGTCCCGCCTCTTCTGTCAAATTGTTAGTTGTCGCCTGTAGATATTCAAGTTTGTGTGACATTAAACACAAGTCATCTGTGAAATTCAAATCTTCTAGGATCTTTCTCCGGTACAGCCAGCTCATCCTCACTCTTCTCGCTCCTCACTGTTTGCTGCATGTTCCAGTCGACCACAATCAGGAATATCATGGGTGATAGAAGACAACCTTGTCTTACTCCCGTCTTCATTTCAGAGGCATCATTGAGCTTCTCATTGTCAATCACATGGCATGTGATGTCTTCATATAGTTGTTGAATGAGGTTGATAAATGTTTGTGGGAATTCCATAGTGTTGAAACAACTGCCAAATTACATCCCGGTCAACGCTGTCGAAGGCCTTTTCAAAGTCGATGAAGTTGAGGTGTGGTAGAGGGTTGACTGGCATTCCATGCTCTCTTGTATGATGATGGGTAGTGTGTGTAGTGTTGCAATTTGGTCTGCACATGGTTTGTTCTTCCTGAAGCTAACCAGCCAGCCATCCAGCCAGCCTGTTCCGGTTGCAAGTTTGAATCCAGCGCTTCCTTTAATCTCTCAAGGATTATGAGGCTTAATATTTTGGTTGGTGTAGGTGGACAGGAGCATGATTGCTCGCCAGTTCTTGCAAAGGCTTTAGTCTCCCTTCTTTAAGAGTTTGATGAGGTAGCCCTTCTTCCAGTCAACCACCAGGTCCCTTTCCATCCTTCCAGACAATCTGAAATAAGATGGTCAAATGGTTATAACATATTGTTTAATGGTCAGATGCTCATCTTTTTAAACTAATAATCTATTCTTTCTCACCCCTGATAACTCACAACTCCACTGTGCTTTTCATAGTCGAACTAAATTTAACCACCCTATTTCTGTTCCACTCTATTCGCACAATGGGAGAAAGCCTCTCTAAATGATTTGCTATTTCACTTACCTTGAATTGTGTCCATTGTTCCATATCACGACGTTATTGTATTAATTATCTAAAAGGTCATATTCTATACGAAAACTTGAATATTAATCTGAAGACTTAATGTCAGATGTATACGCTTGAAAAAGATCTTCCTAGCATGATGAAAACGCTGAAGAATAATACAAAATATTTGCTTATTTTGTTATTTGTTTTTATATACTACGCCGGGATTACACAAGTAAAAATACACCTAATACGATGAAAAATTTACTACAGTCATAATGGAAATAGAAAATGCTACTGAAACCAAAAAGAATCAAGTAACAGTCCTACAGTGAATTCATGATTCAATGTACAGCTTTCTTGTTAACTTCATCACTGAGATATGTAAAATTAAAATTAAAATTTATAATTTCAAACTCCTAAGTTACATTTTATCCGTAGTTCTCAAGTACTAATTAATAAAAACATCAGATATGTATTCAAGTTGGTATTCATTATGAGCGGATGACAGTCGGAGAAGCAGTGAAATCCGGGGAGAACCAAACATCTGGTTCGTAGGAGAATTGGACCCCTCAACAGTGCGTACTGAATAAAGCGGAAATTTTTTTCTAAAGAGCATAGTAAGTCAATGTTGCTGAAGGTCTATTACTTTGTGTAGTGCAGACATCGAAGTCCTTTCCCAGTGGTACAACTTCGACTTTCTGTTGGTATTGCAAAGAAAAAGATATTCTTCAACTTGGAAATACATCAACAGAGTAAGTAGAACAGCTATATCGATGACAAAACCTCACCTAATTTTGGAGAAAAGAGTTAAGGAACAGACATCACGTGATCTTTTTAAGTTTGGTAATCTTCTGATTACGCTCTGCACCTACAGTGCACTCAACTGATGAAATATGATGGTTACTGGAGGTTAATGAACTTCATGTTGTAGAGTATCTAGCTCTGATCTAATTCCACCGGTCGTTTTGCAATGTAGTCACTAAGCTAGTTGACTCAACATCGTGATGCACTTTGATATCTGTTGATTAGATGGAAGGAATTGACAGGAAGACCTAGATTTAGGTTTCGTGCTTTTCGTCACTAAGGCAAGTCTACAGCCTCTACTAATATCAGCCTGAGATTCAAATCCGCGTCACCCAATGCTGCAGTCAGAGACGTTACCATTGAGTTATTCAGACCACCTCTGACTGCAACACTGGATGTTGTGAGTTAAAATCTCAGGTGCGACATCAGTTCCGTAGAGGTTGCAGATACGCTTAGCTGATGAGTGTCAAAATCCACAAGATCTAGTCCCAGGGCTTCCTGTTGACTGCCTCCATTCAACTAATAATAGTGATCAAGTGCTAATTCAGAACAACATACTTATGATAGATTCATCTAAAATATATCATCTTCTCTTCTCTTCCTCAGCATATCGTTTCGGTTTAATGTAATTAATGTTTTGCGTTTCGTACTGTTTCGCATTCATGGCCAACTCTGTTAATCACCTACCTAAACTCCTGTTAACATAGTGGAAGTTGTAGAAATATTTCATGGATTTATTTTGAATTCTTATGCAATTATATACCTAGAAAAATACAACTACAATAGAGATATAAAAGTCTGCCCAAAAATTCCATACTCATACAAAAAAATATCAACGAAAAGGCATAAGTATTATTTGCCATTTTATGTCTTCATCTCTTTCTACCAGATTTTTTTCTTCATCTATCACCAATCAATATTTGTGATGTAGGTTAATAGTAAAAAAGAATTTTTCTATCACTCCGGAAACACTCTTCTGTTTGTAAATAATAAATTTGTTTTTTTCCTACTTCTTTAGGCCAAGGAGACAAATAAAAAATATACACTTTTTAATTTGACATTATCAAGATTTAGTTCTGTTTTTGCTGCTACTTATATTGATTGAAATCAGTAGTGTTGAAAGCAATAAGAAAAAAAGCAAGGGAAATTACTTTTAATTATACCTGTAGACGTAAGATATGTAGAACATTCCTAGTCATATATATATATATATATAAATCAAATATGCTCATGGTTGGTAAAAGTGTAAAGTGAGCATACAATGAAGCATTCTCGAAAAAACGAACTTCTTCAAGTTGCTAACAAGTAAACCCGTCCCCTCAACATGCTCTCAAATAATTATGGAAATCTTGTTGATACTGCAAATCATATTGTCATTTATTCCATCTTATGTTAATATATCTTACAAATTTGGTTAAAAACTGTAAGGTTTTATTGTACCATTTCTCATTCAGCTTGATAAAAAACATAGATTTCCGACATGAAACTGATAAATGGCGGGGTAAAGAGTTTTATTAGGTCTCAGGTTCAACAGAATTGCAGATTAATTACACGGAAAGTTATCCTATCAATCGGAAATCATTACAGATGTTTTCTGCCATGCCCTACTAGAAGTGCAGAGTGGTGACAAGTGTAGTATCTTTCATGCCAAATAAATATCTTCGTGCTGCACTGACAACAACAGGTCTATTCAATCCAAAAGCGAAGCTTAGTATGCTAAAATTATCTCAAATCAAAATTAAAAACTTGACTCTGTATAAGGAGAGGAGGAAGTGCAATTATCAAACAATAACTGGTACCTGTTTCACGAAGAGTAGCTCTTGTATTCCAGTGGCCCAGTGAATAAAGCCTTAGCATTTGAAGAAATGGGTACTGAGTTTGAGCCTCAGTGGGAACAACATCACTCACTGGAGTGCAGGTTTTTCTTGCTGGTCAGCTTAGACAGGACGAAATTTGCATCCTGGATTCCAATGCTGGTGGAAAAGATGAATACGAGAGCAAACTTCAGTAAAGAACAGAGATTTGATCGGGTAACCTAACGATGAGTGGAAATGGAAGACAACTGAGGAAATTATGTGCAACAGGCTTAAAGCAAAACTTTCTCTTCTATAAAACTGCATAAAAATTAACATACCTAGGGACGAATAATCTCAAAGGGTAGCATTGTTTATTATAACCTGACCTTTTAGTTAAGAAACAGGTTCTAAGTCAATCAAAAAATTGTCTTTAAATAGGTCGAAAGACAATTTCTAACTGACAAGAAGAATAAACCTGGTAGAAATTTTCGTTAATACAACATCATAATTTCCAGTCATCCCTTTAGATTTACTAAATGATTTCATAAACCAGTATTCCAAAATCAGATCCATTCTCAAAGCGTATCTGCGGTAGAGAGTGGGATTATACACATGGAACTCTTAATATCGCTTTAATGTTAAAATCAAATCCTTAATCAGACAGATGTTATCAAAATGGAAAAACCATTGGATTTGTTGTTTCTATTTCAAAACTCAATAAAAATGAAAAATTAGACACTTGTACGAAATAAAACTACATTCTGTGAAAAGTTTACTGATAGCAACTTTATTATGTGTGGCAGTAGGTCATAGTAATATATTTTAGTGAAGTTTTAACACAGTTTAGCTGAAAATCAGATTCACAGTGCAACAGAAACAATGTAGCACATTTTACTTCTTCAATTTTGACATCAAACAGTGAAACAATAGAAACTGACAAAAAATTGTGTATCGGAAGGGTAATAAAGATTACAGATATAAGCTATAAATTAACAATGAGGGTTCGATTGCACCATCTAGAATAAATTGCATACTTAATTAGTAAAATACAGCAGACATAAACAACATTTTAGCGTTGCCTAGAAAAAGGTTATTCTAATGGATTCAATTAGAAGTTTGTTGGGAAAACCTGTTTTGTAGTTGAAGAAAAATTGGCCTGAAAACGTTTATGTACATCTAGTTGTTTTCCATGGATGATTCAGTTTCAGATAGAATGAGATAAACATAGAGATGTGAACTGAAAAGTATATTATTCTTCGTGAGATAAAACCTATTTATATCACAAACATTTCACGAACAGCAAGTGAATTAGGTCAATGCTCCTTACATTGCACCTTCGGTTGTATTTACCAGTTAAAGGCAATCGAGAAATCAGGTATATCAACAGAACTAAGAAATAGGCTTGTTTTCATCTTACATGATATGTCTCATGGAATATTACTTGATACGTTAAATGATGTGGCCTATGTATCTGTAATGAAAAAACTGGATCATTGGATATGCAGCAACTCAATTTGCTTGTCAAAGACCAGTGAATTCAGCAGGCTGATATTTTGACAAGAACGAATCAATGGTTAGTCTTCAGTTGTCTAAGTGAAAATATGAAATAATTCTGCCTTCTTCATTCATTCAACTTTCATCTGAACTGTGATAGCTTTTCCCTGACTTTAAATCGGTTTTCATCTACCCATTGTATTACTTATATTACTAGCATTTTTGTTTCACCTGTTAGTTAGTCACCCATATACAATATTCTAAAATTGACAATCCGACTATTTGTAAAATGAAGAACTTGAAATTCTCCTTGTCTATATCAATTATAAAATATTGCTTCACAAAAAGATGTTCCATTCTGCCATCTAAATTGCAGAATTATATGCAATCTGAAATTATTATCAAATCTAAACATTTATTCTCTTAGTTTATTGGCACCAAACCCATTTGTTTTAACTTTTCCCAAACAAATGTTGTTCTAACAACAGTTAGAAGTAGTGTACGCTACTGACTCAAACTTTTATGCAGTTTGTAAGAGTGCTGAAATATTTCTACTCACGTAGTGGGAGAACCTGTGTCTCTGTACATGAATAAGCTCTAGATGGCGTAGTTAAATGGTGTTGAGCTTTTTTTAACTTGTGAAAACCCCAGTTGTGATGTGTACCGAGTATTACCCGTCAAGTCTAGTTGTGCATTATGGTAAGCCTCCATGTGGCCCAGCTGGATACCAACCAATACACTATCGAAGTGACTTGGCGAAAACCATGGTCAAAGAGATCCATATGTGCAAGATAAGTGGCATATTTCTCCAAAGAATAGGCGGTTTTGTAAGTCTCCAGGGTTCTGAATTGTTGACTGGGAGTAAGGTAAAAGTACCCAGCTTCAAGGTCTAGTGTCGCTGTGGCAAGATTCCTGAAGAGAGGGCTTCAAAACGGGAACCATAATTTGGCCCTAAGCTGGTAATGTTAGCCTAAGATATACCAGTTGACCAGAAACAAGTGTCTAAGACAGCAACTGTCTGCAGCATTACTTCGAGAAGAGAAAGTCGAATCACTTCTTCACGGCAGCAGAATCTTAGCGAGATATGTCCCATGCACGTCTTCTTATGAGAAACAGTGAACTACTAAACTGCTTCGGTTACCTGACAAATGTGGATGCATTGAAGCCAGACAGTTTGGGGGGTTCTAAGAGGGTCCATTCAGTAAGATATTCTCTTCAGGTGGACTGAAAACAAGGGACATTAACTGGTCATCTTGATGTACAATTCGTTTATTATTGAGACAGAAAAAGTTATATGAACAGAACATACTGTTTTGAATTTCAATGTACCCGACACTATTTAGTCAATTTATTGCTAAGTTCTTGTCATTGTTAGAACAACACATCCTTTAGCAAAATAATTGTTTTACTCCATTTGTATCATAAATTGAGAAGTGACTCACCTCTATCTTCTGAGAATACACTGAAAGTGATTTTTGCTTTATACCATTCAGTTGCCTCATATGCTATTCTTATTTGATATAAGTCATTAATTATCACTGTTTACATTCCACTATTATTATTATTATTATTAGTCCCTTGGGTTCCTAGTGGAACATAGGGCTTCAGTAGCACGCCTCCAGTGACCTCTGTTCTCTGAGATCTTTTGAACCTGGTCCCACGACAGCCCACAACCTCTCATTTCCTCCTCGCATGACCTCCTCCATGTCACCCTCGGACGTCCAACTCGTCGCTTCCCATGGGGATTCCACTCGAGGGCCTGACGCGTGATGTCCTCAGTCGGCCTTCTCAGTGCATGGCCAATCCATCTCCACTTCCTCCTGCATATTTCTTGCGTGATAGGTTCTTGGTTGGTTCGTTCCCAGAGTTCCTTGTTGCTTATTTTTTCTGGCCATCTGATCTTCAGCAGCGAGCCAGCGTAAGCAGTTGTTGATGAATGTCTGTAGTTTATTGGAAATGCCTTTCGTGACGCGCCAAGTCTCTCAACCATACAGGAGCACTGACTTGACGTTGGTGTTGAAAATCCGTATCTTGTTCCGCATGCTGAGTGCAGAAGATCTCCACACTGGTCTCAGGCTGATGAACGCCTGTCTTGCTTTTCCGATTCTGACTTTGACGTCCTCGTCCGTCCCGCCTGTAGTTGAAACAGTGCTTCCTAGATAAGTGAAGGAGGTTACTTCCTTCAAGTTTCTCCCGTTGACGGTGATTGGAGTTTGTTGTTGTTGTTGTTGATGGTGGTGGTGCGGTATCTTCATCACTTCTGTCTTCTCTATATTCACCTGAAGTCCCGTCTTAGCTGCCTCTTCTATCAACTTGTTAGTTTTTGCCTGCAGATCTTCAAGTTTATGTGACATTAGGCATAAGTCATCGGCGAAATCCAAGTCTTCTAGGTTCTTTTCCGTCGTCCAGTGTATCCCCCTCTTCTCGCTGCCTACTGTTTGCTGCATGATCCAGTCCACCACAATCAAGAATATCATGGGGGATAGTAGGCAACCTTGTTTCACTCCTGTCTTCACTTCAAAAGCATCACTGAGCTTCCCATTGTGGATTACTTGGCATGTAGCATCTTCATATAGTTGTTGAATGAGGCGGATAAACGTTTGCGGTACTCCGTAGTATTGAAGCAGTTTCCAAATTACTTCTCGGTCGACGCTGTCAAAGGCCTTCTCAAAGTCGAAGAAGTTGAGGTAGAGAGCTGATTGCCATTCTATGCTCTGTTCTATGATGATGCGAAGCGTTGCAATTTGGTCTGCACATGATTTGTACTTCCTGAAGCCTGCCTGTTCCGGTCGTAGTTTTGAATCCAGTGCGTCTTTAAGCCTCTCTATGATGATGCGGCTTAATATTTTACTTGGGGTGGACTGGAGAGTGATTCCGCGCCAGTTCTTGCAAGCACTGAGGTCTCCCTTCTTCGGCAGTTTGACAAGGTAACCCTTCTTCCAATCGTCAGGTACCTTCTCTTCCTTCCACACCTTCTGCAATAGTGGTGTGAGCATGGCCGCTGTTGTCTCTGCATCTGTTTTCAGTGCTTCTGGCGGTATTCCATCTGGTCCTGCTGCTTTCCCGCATTTCAGTAGCTTTATGGCGTTCAGAACTTCCATTTTCGTTGGGGGATTAATGTTCACTTGTAGTTCAGCGGCTGCAGGTGGTATTTCTGGACGAAGTGCAGGTGGTGGTCGATTCAAGAGCTTCTTGAAGTGGTCGGCCCATCGTTTCCTCTGTTTCTCTTCTTTTGTAATTAAGTTTCCTTCTTCATCTTTTATTGGTTTCATCTGTGTTGGTCTATTCCCTGATAGCAACCTGGTTATTTGATACAATGTCGTCAGGTCTCTCTTACCTGCAGCCTGTTCTGCTTCACTTGCCAGTGTTTCGTAGAAGTGTCTTTTGTCTTTGCGTGCACTCTTCTTCACTTCTTTGTCCAGTGTTTTATACATTGTGCTCAGTTCCTCTTGTCGTTGAGCATCCTTGCACTGGTTTATCTTCTGCTTCACCATCCTCCTCTCCTCTATCAGCTTCCATGTATACATCGAGATCCATTCCTTGTCTTCTTTCTTCTTCCTTCCTAATACTGTTGTGCAGGTTTCTTTCCACATAGCTTTTAAAGACTTCCAATGTTCTTCCACACAGGTTTCTTCTGGGATGTTGCTCGATGTCTTCCATTTTGTCTTGATGGCTGCCTTGAAGATCTCCTTTGTAGTTTCATCCTTCAGTTTCCGAGTGTTGTACTTGAACTGTGTGTGGTCTATCACCAGCTTCCTTGAAGGCTTTTAACTTGATTTGGGAGGTTCCTTGCACTAGGTAGTGGTCTGAACCTACATCTGCTCCTCTTCTTGACCTTGTGTTAAGTAGACTGCGTCTCCATTTTCTTGAGATTGAGATAAAGTCGATTTGATTTTTAGTGTGTCCATCTGGTGAAATCCATGTCGCTTTGTGGATATCTTTGTGCCTGAACACACTGCCTCCAATCACCAAATCGTTGAATGCGCAGAATTCTGCAAACAATTCTCCATTCTCATTCATTTCACCTAGTGCCTCTCGACCCATGGTTAGTTCTCTTCCCGTGTTGTCCCCTCCCAGTTTGGCATTCATGTCGCCCATCAGAATTTTGATATCGCCAACTGACGTCTTGTCCAGTGTTGATTGAAGTTGTCTGTAGAAATCCTCCTTTTTCTCTTGCTCTGCATTATTTGTAGGTGCGTAACATTGTATGATTGTGACCTTTCTTCCTTTTGAGTTGAATCTTGCTGTCATGATCCTGGAGGAGATTGGTTCCCACTGCATGGGAGCCTTCGATGCTCTTGAGGACATCATGATAGCCACTCCATAACTCAGTGTGCTCGTAGTTGGCGTCTGGGTGACAATATAGGAGTAGATTATTGATTCTCCAGTTGACAGTTTGGAGAGTCCACTCCCATTCCATCTGCTTTCGCAAATCCCAAGCACTTCGATGTTATACCTTCTCATCTCCCTTGCAATCTGGGCTGCCTTACTGGGTTCAAACATCGTGCGGACATTCCATGTCCCCACGTTTACTTTCGCTTTCATCGAGAGAGAGAAGACACATCGGCCAATTGGCTTCCCGAAGGCTTTCACCAACTGGCGTCATTTCGCCTCTCCGATTCCAGCGAAGAATAAGTTTGTTTTCATTTTTTATATTTTGTTTGTGCTTTGAAGTTTCTTTAGCGGTTAGATTTGTTTTACGGGGTAGGGTTGCTAGCCCTATGCTCAACTTTCCCTCTTTACCCGTGCTTAGGACCGGCTAGTAACTAGTAAACTAGTTAACCAGGCGAGGTTGTTTACATTCCACTAGTATTATTTAATTAAAACCACCTCAACTGTTCCTCTTATTTTACTAATGTTATTAGAGATATTAATTGTTACATGAGCTACACTTATGGTGCGGTGAAGTGTCTATTTCAAAGTTGGTCTGTTCAGTATAGTGAAAATTTCCTAAATAAGCCGTCCAAATACACTTCGTTTAATGCTTCGTGATACATCTTAGAAATATTAAAGCCACCATGAACTGAAAGAAACTTGTATTCAAAACATGTTTAAATTGACGACACTACAGAACATAACGGTCTGAGGTGGATTCTAAGAAATATTTGATTAAATATTTTTCACATCTCAGTTATGTTTCTGCACCGAAATTCTCCATAGTGATTTTTATCAACTTTTAGTTCATTTTAGCTGCCTATATGTCTTTTCCCGTTTCCTATACATAATTTATCAATCCTCTTCATATAAACCGAGAAAAATGATATAAGTGCGGCAGCTGTTATCTAGTTTTGAAGTATTTTGACTGAGTCAATATGTTATTCTATCAATTGTATATTATTTCCTACAGCAGGGGTGAGAACAGCCGGTTATAAAGTGTTTCATTACTCGCCAACTGGTAGTCGGTATACTTGCATTACCAACTGGTTGATGTTACTTTCTTTAGAAAACACAGTCTATCAGTCATTGATTTTAATCTATTCAGTTTTGAAACTGGTGTCATAAAAATGATCAGTGCAAGTGCATACTGTTTTACTGTTTGGCATGAGTAGTTAAAAATGACTCACAACTATCATTAGGGCTAACTAAACAGATCGAGGTGATCTAAACATTCAGTAAATTCCAGTTGGTCTAAAGTAAACCAGTGCGACTCATTTTATACAAGCGAACTGCGTAAACTACCCAAAACGTGGTTAGCTCTAAAGTATTAATTGCTCGTCCAAGTAGACATTCAGTCTGCTGGTGGTTTAAGCGAATCAACTATCTGATCTAAATCAATCCCAACACACCACTACACATTGAAGGACCTCAGTAAAGAATTTTTGCTGCCTATGTAACCGATACAAATAATCAGAATATTTCATGCAAGCGTACATTGAATTTCTTCAAAAAATTAACTGTAGGACACTGATTTTAACTGAAAATGACGCGCTTTTCGTTTACCTACTTTTTAATAATCAGTAGTGCAAACAATTCTACAAACCTTAGGCGTGGAGAATAAGTCCTAGAGAATTGAATACAGAACTTGCCAATACTCTGCATAGAAATCATTTCAAAATATAAGTGTTGTGAGATCCAACACTAAATATTTCTGGATAGATGAAATGCTTTTTGAACGGTCGAAAGGATAAACATAGGAACTACCAGACAAGTGATACAGGGAATCTCTAAACCTTATTTCTCTGCCGTCGAACACCTTTTTCAGTAAACAAACGAAGGTGTTATAAAGACCATCCTCAGCCCCATATTACTTAACTTAGTCCAAAAGAATCATACACGAAATATTTACAAGTCATTCCCTACTGTCCACGGGCTTTTAATCAACTTCCCAAAAGATGTCAGTCACTGAATCCTTTAAACCCTGGAAACGCTGACAACCTAAGTCGTGTTGAGAAAAAAACAGTTGTTGCTAATACAGCCACCTTGGTTTGATTTAGGATCATTAAACTCCTCATATCTTTTTTCCCATATATACGTACCATTCCACCAAACCAGTATTCTTGATACTGGTCGGTACTTGAAAGTCAATTGAAAACTGGATTTTCCGTAGGATTTGAACCAGTGGGCACAATGGTGCCAACCCGCTGCTCTACCAACTGAGCTACGAGATCTGCTTGCTAACCCGATTACAATTTAACTGAAATCATCAAGGCTTTTACTCGATTGCCGTGTGAACTCATGATGTGTGCTTCAAGGCTTCAAATGGTTCTTCAATTGATGTCAGTTTCTGATGAATATTAACTTGAAACACGGTAAAAATGAATAACATGAGCCCCATAAAGTAGTGGTTATCGAAAAAAAATTTTGCTGCTCAACTTTCAAGGAAACAATATTGAAATATTAGTGAATAAAGGACTTAAAAGTGCATTGATCAGAATGTGTCTAGCAGCTTTAGCACTGGTACAGTTGAAAATCAACACCTATTTCTCCTATATTAACTTCAACAGCGTCCATCAATTCAAGCGTATGTGCCAACCGAATATATTAGAAAAGGAAAAAACAGACCTTATTACAGACTTTCTTTGGATGTATTCCGAAAGACCTACGACAAATAGGATCCCGTAGTGTTACCAGAGTAGTCACTAGATACTTGATACATACAGTAATAAAAGTGTACACCTTCAAATCTTTTAGAATAATCGACCAGTAGAACTACCACAATCTTATCTGATTCTTTGCAGTTATCGTAATCAAAAGGCAGAAAAATAAGATTGCGCAACCAGGGGAAGCGACTGTTAATCTATCACTATCTCAGTAACACATGAGTGAAAGCTACGCAGGTTCGACTCCGTTCCATTAGGCTCAACTTGCCATAGGGTTTCTGATTTGTTATTCTTCTTGGACCATATACTTACTAAATTTACTTATGTCATCTCTTATATAAATCCAACATATTCTTGTTACTATTCCTTTCTATTTCCGTCTAAAGAGAATGTTATAATTTATCACACATTAATTTAAAATATTAAAACGCCCTATTGTCTTCGCTTTCATTCACCTAACTTTCAACCATATTATCCCATGAAACAGACAAAGCATCCACCGATTGACTTCTTGTGAGTCAAATCAAGCAAATCATCTTTCTATTCAAATCTCCTACTGATACTTTATAGAGTATGGAAAGCTAACAAGAACCTGATGAAATGAAATGAAATCAGATTATTCGGCTCAACCTTTTATCCTTTCTCCATTCTATTGACAGTATTGCTGTTTGCAACTTCAAAAGTTAAGACGCAATGATTCATTGATTGGTAAAATTCATATATACAAGTCAAAAGGAAGGTAGGTTTCATGAATATTATCAATCAAATGAATTACATAGTGTTTTATGAACAACTGTGGACTGTTAATCCTTCTTAGGTAACTGCTTACAAATTATTCTGCGCAGACTTTATGAAGTACCCTATCAGCTGTCACGTTTACTAGTAACCAATCAAAAATCCTCATGAAGAATGCCTGTATATATGTTGCTGTTAAGGGGGATCACGATGATCCAGCCTGAAAATCAGAGTATAGACTTGCAAAATGAGTATATACTGGATATTCTAAATGCTTCAAGGACTGACAGCATTTGCAGAACAAGCTGAAAACCCGAGATCACTAGACATCTGTTTCATCCGGCCACTGAACTTCTCAGCACCAACCAGAAGTCCCACACTCATTCGCGCGTCGATCATTTAAGTTAGATGATTCAGTTTGTGTGCTCGATTCTCTTTATGAAAAGCCAAATATCGCATCGAGATACCCCAGTGATGAAAGCAGTTTATTATAGATGAGGTGATTAAAGAAGGTCAACACACCAAGCAACTGCTAGTGAAGCAAGCTGATAATAACAATAAGTCACCTGAAGTCCCTTAAATGTAATGCTCCTGCACAGAAGCAGTCACGTGAGTTGCAATCTAAGTATGTAAGCATTTACCACCTATCAGTTATATATTTATCACAAAATATTTATATGTTAAAATAAGCACAACTGAAGAGTCTGAAAAAGACACACGACTGATACCTTGAGTACGCCATGCAAAGTCTATGCAATAAGGTTTCAAATTCCTTCACTATTTAGAATTCCATTCATTGCATGGAAATATCATGAAACACCGGTTTTGATTTCATATTATGCTGTTATTAAAAATGGGTGACCATAGGCTAACTAGTGTGCTCAGGAGGATTTGACTAGAAAACTTTATAATGAACATCTCCACCTTAATTTGAGTTGTTTCAATACAAATATTGATCAAGTTTTTACGATTGTTATTATTTCATTTCATAGGGTTTTATAAAAGACAACCTTCCATCCGATTTCAATATCTCCTTAAAGCATTTTCTCCTTATTTGACAGCCTTCATCATCATAACATATAATAGCACTAAAGTTGTCAAAAGTTAATGATCTCTCCCAATATATTTCAGATAATAACTTGTTTCTGTAGCACTGAATTGACATTTTGAACTTGCTTTGAGCAAAACGTATCGGTTTTCTGCTCAAAAATCATTCCTTTAAAGTATTATGTTCATAAAAACAGTTGACAGATAATGAAATTCATTTTCATACTACATATTACCCCTAATGTAAATTTGTTACCTCGCCTAGTTAACTCGTTCACTAGTTACTAGCCGGTCCTAAGCACGGGTAAACAGGGAAGGTTGAGCATAGGGCTAGCAACCCTACCCCGTAAAACAAATCTAACCGCTAAACAAACTTCAAAGCACAAACGATATATAAAAAATAATAACAAAATTATTCCTCGCAGGAATCGGAGAGGCGAAATGACGCCAGTTGGTGAAAGCCTTCGGGAAGTCAGTCAGGTGGTGTGTCTTCTCTCGATGAAAGCGAAAGTGAACACAGGGACATGGAATGTCCACACGATGTTTGAACCCAGCAACGCAGCCCAGATTGCAAAGGAGATGAGGAGGTATCACATTGAAGTTCTTGGAATATGCGAAAGCAGATGGGATGGAAGTGGACTCTCCAAACTGTCAACTGGAGAATCAATAATCTACTCCTATATTGTCACCCAGACGACAACCACGAGCACACTGAGTTATGGAGTGGCTATCAAGATGCCCGGGTTCAAAAGATTTCAGTGAACAGAGCGCATTGGAGACGTGCTACTGGAGCCCCATGTTCCATTAGGAATCCAAGGGACAAACAATAATAAATAAAAATAATCATAAAAAAATGTAAATTTGTGAAATTAAAATTCTCAGCTAAACTGACTTAAACATTAATAAATAAGACTTTATACAATAATCAGTAGGAACTTTCGAATGTGCAACTATCTCCTCATGTAAAGAATGAGCTTAATAACCATTTAGCCTAATAGAAACAGCTCAGAAAGTCAAGTCATCGAAGCCATCATCTTGATCTATCTAGTTGTCAATAGTTTCAGATTGCTTGTTTTCGTCAGTAAAAACTGTCATGTGATTGTTTTGAATACGTTTTGAATTTATTCTTTTTTCAGAGTAGAAAGTTATGTGAACATTTTACTTTTCAAAGTAAACAGTGACAGAATTTCACAGCTAGATTATACCTTATTATGTAATTTTCCCAACAGATGAAAAACTATGAATAGGTCTGTAGATATTCCAGGTTTAAAATAGAAGCAGTAGATTGTTAATAGGAGGAAAAATAGTTGGACAAACCATAGAACAGTGGACTACATTTTTTTTCTTTACATAATGTGTGAATTTAACAAGGCATCAATAAATAATTGAGAATCCATATTTCGACATTTTTGAAGACGACACACTAGTTGAAAAATGAATTAAATACCCAAAGCTAACGGCTTGGTGATCTGATATCCTTGAATATCTGCGTATTCACAAATTAATTATCACAAATGAATGTGAATGTTTTAGAAAATTAAAGTATTATTCATAGTTTGGAAGGTAATTTCGTAGAGTTTCACTGCTGCTGCAAGTAATGCATTCAGACATTCTTATTGATATAACCCAAGTCATATACGTGTATGAGAGTGAACAAACAAGCAACAACCTTAAAATACCAACCTTAGTAGTCGCCCAGTTGTTCGGTAAATAGAAAAGGGAATAAGGTAACAAAAGGTGCACTCCAAAGTTATGATATGTACAAAATTAAATGTTTTATACATGCTTACACGAGTCCTGGCTATTACTAGGCCTCACCAACCAATTCGATATTTACATGTAAGTTCGCGTGCCTTGTCTTGAGATTTCGAAGCAACATCATTTGCTTACGGAAAGTTTCAGGGATATAGCTTCTCATTAGAATCTGAGCACACTGGAAAATCATCAATCTGAAACTTTTCAAAAGGAATCGAGAACATAACGTAGAAATACGAGAACAGTGTAATGAAACTTGTTTCGTTGAAATAAAATATTTTTCTTTGCATACAGCTTCCTCCTTACATCCACAGATAAATGCGCTACAACTAACTGTTTATTCATGCATGCCACAAGTTGGATGGAGAAAATTGAAATTAGTCTACAAAGTTACGCAACGTTAACGAAGAAAGGTTGTTCACAAACAAACTGACTCTTGTGTTGTGCAGAAACAAAAATATCCAAGTTACTTCAAGTTTTGCAGATGGACAGAATCTCATCATAATGATAAGTCAACCAAGGCGATAATTAGTAGTAAGATTCCATCCATTTTTGTAAAAATAATGAATCTGCTATTATTTATCAAATAAAAAAGCAGTGAAGAGCAGTGCATGTAAAGACAAAAGACACTTCCACGACACACTGGCAAGTGAAGCAGAACAGGCTGCCAGCCGGTAAGAGAGGCCTGACAACATCGCATTAAATAACCAAGTTACTATTTGGCAGAGAAAGATCAACACACATGAAACCAATAAAAGGTGATGAAGGAAATTAAATTACCAAAGAAGAGAAACAAAGGAAACGATGGGCTGACCACTTCAAGAAGCTCTTGAATCGATCACCACCTGCACTTCGTCCAAAAATACCACCTGCAGCCACAGAACTAACAGTGAACACAAGCCCTTCGAGAAAAGTAGAAGTCCAGAATGCCATGAACTGCGGAAATCCAGGAAAGCAGCAAGACCAGATGCAATCCCTCCAGAAACACTGAGAACACATGCAGAGACAAAAGCCGACATGCTCACACCACTTCCACAGAAGGTTTAAAAGGAAGAAAAGGTACCTGGTGGTTGACTGGAAGAAGGGTTACCTCATCAAACTCCCAAAGAAGGGAGACTAAAGCCGTTGCAAGAACTAGCGAGCAATCATGCTCCTGTCCACCTACACCAACCAAAATATTAAGCCTCATAATCCTTGAGAGGTTAAAGTATGCACTGGATTCAAACTTGCAACCGGAACAGGCTGGCTGGCTGGCTGGTTAGCTTCAGGAGGAACAAACCATGTGCAGACCAAATTGCAACACTACACACACTACCCATCATCATAGAAGAGAGCATGGAATGCCAGTCAACCCTCTACCACACCTCAACTTCATCGACTTTGAAAAGGCCTTCGACAGCGTTGACCGAGATGTAATTTGGCAGTTGTTTCAACACTATGGAATTCCCACAAACATTTATCAACCTCATTCAACAACTATATGAAGACGTCACATGCCATGTGATTGACAATGAGAAGCTCAGTGATGCCTTTGAAATGAAGACAGGAGTAAGACAAGGTTGCCTCCTATCACTCATGATATTCCTGATTGTGGTCGACTGGATCATGCAGCAAACAGTGGGGAGCGGGAAGAGGGGGATGAGCTGGCTGTACCGGGGAAAGATCCTAGAAGATTTG
Organism: Heterobilharzia americana; assembly: GCA_944470555.2. NCBI lineage: Eukaryota > Metazoa > Platyhelminthes > Trematoda > Strigeidida > Schistosomatidae > Heterobilharzia > Heterobilharzia americana. The sequence continues at coordinate 29,274,083 of OX104132.1, read as the reverse complement.
AATTTCACAGATGACTTGTGTTTAATGTCACACAAACTTTAATATCTACAGGCGACAACTAACAATTTGACAGAAGAGGCAGGACAGCGAAGACGTGACTCCATGTGAGCGTAGAGAAGACAGAGGTGATGAAGATACCCAACCAACACCACCAACACCAACAACAACAAGCTGCAATCACCAACAACGGGAGAAACTTGAAGGAAGTAGCCTCTTTCACTTATCTAGGCAGCATCGTTTCAACTACAGGCGGTGGCAGCACAAAAGAGGATGTCAAGGCCAGGATTGGAAAAGCAGTGAGACAGGCGTTCAATAACCTGAAACCAGTGTGGGGATCTTCTGCACTGCACTCAGCATAAAGTGTGAACAACATCCGGATATTCAACACTAATTCAAGTCAGTGCTTCCGTGTGGTTTAGAGACTTGGCGTGTTACGAAATGGATTTCCAACAAACTACAGATATTCATCAACAACTGCCACCTACGCTGGCTGGTTACTGAAGATCAGATGGCCAGAACAATGAGAATAAGCAACAAGGAACTCACTCTGACAATGAACCGACAAAGCAAGAATCTATCGCTGAACAAATATGCAGAGGAAGAAAGTGGAGATGGATTGGGCATACACTGAGAAGGCCGAGTGGGGACATCACGTGTCAGGCTGTCGAGTGGAAGGCGAATGGGAAACGACGAGTTGGGCACCTCATGTGAGGGTGACATGGAGGAGATGGTGTGAGGAGGAAATGAGAGCTTGTGGGCAGTGGTGGTGTCAGGTTCAAAAGATTGCGTAGAAGAGAGTGAAATGGAGACGTGCTACCGAATCCCTAATTTCCACTAGGGATCTAAAGGACAAATAATAATATAAAAAGAAATGAAACTCGACGAAGATAGAAACTTGATGATAAGAGTAAATTTGATTCGAGACAGAAGAAGCATAGCCTAATCTGGAATGATTCCTTTTTCCAGTGTATTTTTGTAAAATGTGTTCTATAGTCACTGATTAGTTTTATAAATTTTCACTTGTTATTTTGAGAAATTCTTATCATATTTAAGTATGATTAAATTGTATCTAAATTTCTTCTTGCTTATATGTTTGTTCGTTTGTTCGTTTTCTAAAATCCGTAGACACCTACTTTTCATAGGCTTACAGTCAAAAAATATTTGTCTAATTTATTATTTACCAAAATATGTGACTGATGAAAAACTCTTAATATTATTTAGGAGGACAGTAGAGTTGATGTACGTCATAACAAACTAGTGAAATCATGAAACAACACTGCTATTTTAACAAGAGAGATAAAAAGAATCACCTGTGAAGTCCGATCTCATACTTTCTACCTCCTAATAAGTTTTGAGTTTATTTCATATATTTTTGAAAAACGTTTTCTTCTCTAAAAAAGAATATAGGTGTACTCAAATAATAATAGGTAGACACGCAAAAAGATGAAAGTATCCAAATTTTGTGAGTAGGAATCAAGTTTAGTCAGAATTACGAAGTATGTTTTTACTTATTTTGCTGACATATGATCTTGTTCTATATTGGCTGTTGAAAACATTCAGTACTGATAACCACACTGATGAATACAGGACCGTTCATAAATATATTCAGTTCACCTCTGCGTCTAGTCTTAAGATACGACTATTCTCACAATGAAGTTTAATTTTTCTCAAGTAAACTATGTTATGTATAACTGCACAAGATGTTTATTAAGGGGTATTTCTTAATTTTTGATTTAATTTGTAAAGCAGCACACAGCTGAAAAATGTTTCATCAATAACAGAACAATGTATATCCACCTATGTAACCTATTGACTCCCCCGTTCATTATGAAATTAGTCGAGGGAAGGTGAGCTTGGTTCACCTCCTAGACATCATTACCAACATATCAGGCTACCATAGTTTCGCTTGTATACGCATAATTATACATCTTAGGAGAATAAAATTAAGTCCTTTATGCTCAGCACTGGTGCAGATATAAAGACTCTTTGAAAAACAACCAGTCATGTATATATATTAAGCTAATATTCATCACGAGATAACACCAGCTAGAGAACCGTTGCAAAGCCGGAAACATTAAAAAGCTTTTTTGTCTGATTAATGAACCTTTCAGCTGCATGTCCTCACGACCACACCAGAGGTTGAACTCAAAACATTCAAATCACGTAGCAAAGGCGTTAATCATCCAATTGCTCGGTCAGGATTTAATGGTCCACATGCTTCTATTTCCGTAAGTTCAAGAGTTAGTGAGACTAAGAAATAAAATTTTCAGTTGGTATTCGCTTCACTTCCGACTGGTTGACCCTAGGGGTCATACCTTCTAATTAGAACTTCAGGATATTCATCTCGAAACATATCATTAATGGCCACCATCCAGTTATGTAGTGTCGGCTTTATGTGGATTTTAATTTAAAAGTAGTATTCATCACTAACTGGAACCAGTTGGAAAATGATTGAAAACCTGAAAACGCTGTGGATTTGTTTCGTCCTAGTAAGCAACTCTTTACGTATGCCGTCTATGAAGTTGGAAGTCAAACAAATGTTAACTAATGACTTCAGTGGACACTGGCGACATATTGCAAACTGACAGAGCTAGAAATCTGCTGACCACTGAACTCCATACCAGAGGTTGAGTAATTGACGCGTTCGCTGCCGGATGTGGACGTTTTGAGTCCGACGCCTGGTGAGGTTGTGCGTGACTACTGTTCAGTGGTTCCACATGAGAATAGAAAGTCTTTCTACTGCTTCTGAGTTTCCAATGGTTTTCTAGGAGATATCAGCATGTGATTGGTACCACTTCGAAATGAACATAATCCCCACAAACCTTAAACTAAATTTTACTATCAAAAAGCTTCATTAGTCACAGCGTTTGGTAGTAGAAATATAAATTTGGCTGCAGTTAACCAGCACTGTGATAAAAATAATGAAATCAGAACACAAATTCCCATCAATTACTTATGTTGATCATTATGAAAATTTTATTTAAATTCAGTAGTATATTGAATGTGCTTTATCAGCGCATAAAAAAAAACAAAAAAACGTTAGAAAATGCATCCCTGTCAGCACTTGTAGCGAATTATGACTTTACTGAATAAATTTCACACTGAAGACTGAGATTTGACTTCGTGTTAGCGTATCCTATCCTAGGCAATGATTTAAGTGATAGTTCATTTTGTTTACCATATCCTTCTTGAATTGACCACTAAGAGAACTTTTCCAAAGTTTCGAACCCCTACGAAGTTACTCACGTCTTAAAATCTGTCCCTCTTATCGAATTTTGTTCCAGTAGAACCATTTGTTCGACCACGTCTTCTAGCATGAAAAGTCTAGTGATTTATAGGCGTCATTTGATCTATTATATTCATTTCACCAGACTGAAGCTAACAGCTAAACTTAATGTCCATTATTTCTCTTTCTATTCTGTAAAACTTAACATTTGAGAAAACCTTCATGCTGCGTAACCTTATTTCATGTAATATTTTAAAGATAAAAAGAATCAAAATATTGATAGTTTTTCGAAATTAATTGTAGAAACTGGTCTCATAACTTTATATTTACGTTTTTCTTTTTGAACAGGTTTGCAAACAGCATGAAAACAAACAAATAACCAGTGATTTACTGTTGTTTCAGAAGTAAAGATCAGAATCCTCCTGCTCATGGATTGAAATTATGGTGTCTTTTGATGACAGCTGAAGGCAAATCATGGAAGTTTATGAGACTTTACGATGAGACTTGTTTTCAGCAACACCTGCTCTTCATAAACACTTGGCTGGAAGAACTAATCCAGCAAAAGATGTCTGCACATTTCCTGTGAATTCCCTAATCCTACCAGAAGAATTAAAAGTAAGAATTAATACGTGAATTTGTACAGTGTAGCCATTAACTATTAAAAATGAGTAGCAGGTTTGACTAGTAAGATGGTATGTATTGCGTGAATTATCTGAAATAAGGACTGCACATGAATTTTCTGAAAGGAAGAACTGTACTGTTTGTAAAGGGAAGAGCTGCACTTCGTTGCTTACTTAAGCCGGTGTGCCCAAGGGCGCAGTACTTTCACCCACTCCTGATTTCTTTCTTTTCGCGTGGTTTGTCTTATTCTGATTTCTAATTTTATCCTAATTTTATTAAGTATGCTGATTACCTGGCGGTTTCTTTGTCAGTCAACTCTCACTTAGTTTGCCCCGAGTTAAGTGGCTTTTTTGCTCAAATTGACCAGTGGACCGTCCTAAATGGTCTCATGCTAGGCCATTCTAAATGTTAGACTGTCAATTTAAGCTTCAGGTGTAAAGAAGACTTATGTGAACTGCTTAAGTTTCATGACTCATTGTATTGGTGATATTGTTGTACAAAGCGATTCAAGCGTTAACTATCTTGGATTGAGTTTTGCTTTCGATCTTTGCTAGAAGTCTCATATCATGTTGACTTGTAAAAAATCTTTCGTTTAAGGCACTGCAAAAAAAAATAAGGCTCTACTATATTTCACCTACTCTTCTACATTGCTCCCCGTTGATTTTTCTTGGTTTACTAAAAAATGACTGTGTTACACTATGTAGGGCTTTGAAAACTTTCAAAGTTTATGACTCTGACTCAATTGATTAACAATGTAGTTGACAGACATTTAAATTCAAGCAGGTAAATGGCTTCAGTAACTTTAACTGAAAGTGAGAATCCAGTTTATTAAAAGCGTTCTCTTTCTAGGTCCTGATGGAGGGCAAGAAGAAATTTCATACAGGGCTATAGGCCCGTGTAGCTAAATATGAGAGTTTGACTGTCTTACCTAGCATTCATTTAATGTGAGGAAGAAAGGGTTAGAATAGAACTCATTTATCAACTTTGCAATAATAAATGATCAGTTTTTCCAGTACTTTAATCGTTAATGCAAATGTATGGCTCGTTAATATTATTATTTACACTATTTAAACATTTGCACAATTCAAGATGTGTGTAAAGGAGTTTGCATATTTATGTCGCAATATTAAATGCTGTGGTGTACCAAAAATTGTTGGGGATAAACTGACTATCATTATTATTATTACCATTAGTAGTAGTAGTACGGGGTGATGTCTAAACTAATATTAAAATCCATCACCAGGAATACAACAGCTCATATTTTATTTATTGATACTTGCGATTTCCTCTGGTTATTCTGGATCGCAGTTATTAATCTCTCTTTGGATATAATCAATCAGTTCAATGCAAAATAACATCAGGAAACTACATGTATCAATGAATAATGATAACTGATACCCCCTGCACAAGGTGACTCTTGTGTTCTAATGGCTGGTGGATAAAGCTTTGGTGTTTGAAGCGTAGTACGAGGTTCGGGTCTCAATGGGACCAACATCACTCACTAAGGTGTAGGTACATCCAGCTGATGAGCCCTAAAGTGGAAGAAACATGAGTCCTGGATTCAACTGATCACCACCACCAATTAAATTGAAGGTCATAAAGTTGATAAACTCCTGAATCATGAAGCTATATCTATCAAAGGCTGAAGTTGGGGGTCTCATGGCAACTCAGTCTATGGTTAACTAATGCATCTGTTACGACAAAATCTGAGTAAGGAATCTATCAGCTGAAAGGTTGTTGACTTGAATGTCTCATTTTAGCGGCCATTTTCAAATATATTAAGAATGAAAATCCCAAAAACATACCACGCTTTAAGAGTTTATCATCCTAAAAAGTAGAAATTACTTTAATTTACAATAAAATGGAAATTTCTGTTAAGACGGAAAAAAACAGAAGTTAGCAGTAGTTGTATCACTCAACGCTGGCATTTACATAGTATATGTATGTGTATGCAAAATATTAACCGGAAAAAGGATATAAATGTCCATTTTGATTTATAGTGTCTATTAGTCATCAGGGGAATTAATTAGGCCAACGCTTTTCAAATAAATCATTCCATGATCTTATTCCATTTAACTTGACGAAATGACACACAAAGAATGTTGTGGAACAACAGCAGATTTTTTTGACACTGTATTTTATTTTTTAATTCTAATTATGAAAATATTTCTTGCATTCACCTAATCATATTTTTTAAATAAGCTTCTTTTTTTCCACATTATAAAGAGGGTAATTCAACAAAACGATGAAAATGGAATATACTCTATTTACTTATTTTCATAATTTTCATTACCCATCCTACTACCTAGATTGAAGTTGTTGTGAAGCCTAAAGTATTAAGGGTCTTCACTTTCTTTCCTATAAAATTTGCATATTTCCACAAATCAGTCGTTATTTTAACTTTTTGAAAAAATAGAATATTGTAGGCTGTTTTAAGTAAACTGAGATCTTCAAATTACAGTTCAGACTTATCGGCAACCTCTAGCTCCGAGCGTGTATTTGCCCATGAAGAAATTGAATGCTTGGTTGTATTGTGTTCTCTGAGCTGAGTTGTTTAATCGTGAAGCTTTTATCGTCTTTCTGGACGACATCATCAGCACTAACTTCAACACGAAGTGAGCTGCCAATATTTTTCCGTAAGTGATTTAGTAGCTTGCTCTGACGATGTGGTCTGTGATTGGTTGTTTCCTTCTATTGTTGTATCATTGATTGTATAGACTTTCCTGTTGACTGTTCCTCTGCTTCACCTCTGACCTTTCTGTCGTTTATTATTTTTCTTATTGGTTGATAGATCGGGTCTACGTCTATACATCTGTTGACTACTGACTAACTGACTGACCTAAATGCAAAGCTTCTAGGACATCTCTGATATTCTTTGTGTTTCCTCTGTCCAAAATTCCTACATTGTCGAAGTTGAATTCCTGTCCATAATTATCTACGTGCATTGAAACGAGTGAGAAAATGTCGTGACGTTTAACAGCCAATTGGTGCTCATGTAGACGAAGACGAAGAGGGCGGCCACTTTGTCTTTTGTAATGTTGACTACAGTTATTGCAGTTGACTTTGTAAATGATATTCGGTTTGTCTTCTTTGGTTGTCACATCCTTTGGTCTGCATAATAATGTTTGGAGGGAATTTGTTGGTATATAAGCCACACCAATTTCAAGTGGTTCCAGCAATCCTGTCATGATTTCTGATATATTCTTTATGTATGGTAGTATGATGCGTTTGGAAATGTCAAATATAAGGATGCATTAAAATCTTCAGCAATACTTATTCAAGAAGTTTTCGGCCATTTTAAACGTCGAGTGTCTTGGCAGAAACTCTACCCATTAACCACCTCCTTTCAACTTTGTAAAGATTGGCTACCAACATCTTCAAACAGCTAAATACATTCATAGAGTACATTATTATTGAGTTGAATCGTTAAATCCATTCACCAAATATAAATACCTAATAACTTGAGTTTCTAGAACAAAATACAAGTCTGAATGCAATTATGACATAATCTACGACAGTCCTTTTTTATATTCTTAAAATGTACCTACTTTTCAGTTACATATAAATTGGTACACACAGTAAGCGTTAACATAGGAAGGCTACCAGGTGACTTCTGTCTTCAGTAACGAACCTGTAATTCGATAAGCTGAAATTAGCTTAACCATAGGACAAGTTCGAACCAATACCATGTTCAATCTTCTATGTATTATACCTGAAGCAACATTTCTTTGGAAGCTGGAATGTCTGAATACCAGCATTTTGTTGACTGTTATTTTCTTCGACTAACTATTTTCAGTTCTTCTACATCAATAAACATTTGATGATATAAAGCGTCTTCAATCTTGTCACGTGTACTACTCTCTCAAATTCAGTTTCACTTACCTCCATCATTACATTTCTACAATTCTTCTTAGAGACTGACAATACTTTTTTCACCCCTCTCAATGCCGATCTTTCGGGCACATTTTCTTCACAAGCAATCGAACGACAGTTTTTTATCAGTCGTTCACATCTTCCCTTACTTACGCAGGCGTACATTTTTTTAACCGAGAATCCACTGTCACTGAATTCTCATGTTACACGATTAACACGATGTCTGTAGGTTTTTTCGCACTTGCAGTAAGTACATATAAAACCGACCAGATTTTCGAGGTGGAGTATGAGAAATGTTAATTACATTTTAATGGTTGCTTTTTTGTTACTAAAAGTGAAAATATAAGTTAAAAAGTCAAGATTCATATTTTAGAATTATATACGAAGTAAACTGAAAAATGTACACTAAATATTTTATCCTAGTCGCTAATGGACTTCATTTTGTGCAATCTAAGTACTGATGCCTGATATAAAAAGAATATCAACTCATGATTATACTCTCCTGAAGCCTGTTTATAAGGCTTTTATATCCAGTTACTGTTGTTATTGACATCTTGATCTGTTCTTTTTATTGAAAGCATTTTTACTTACTAGGATCTCACGGTTTAAATTTATTCTTCTTGTGGACGTTATGCTGCATGTGAAACTAAACAAGCCCAATCCCATCTAAATAATTAGCAATAACAACTTGATGTATACATAATATCCCTATAAAGCTCCTGTATTCTCAGACAACAGCCTAATTACGCCAATTACTTAAGTAGCAGTATATCATCAACCTATCATATCAAAATGTAAACAAAACAAGATTTAATCGCATAAACATTCTTTTGTGCTTCATGAACTGATTAAAATATGACAAAAAAAGTTGATTAAAGCCTATTTCCAATTCTTACGTTTAGGTGTAACCAGTGGTAAATGATGAATTTAGCTTGAGAAGGCATCTTGGTGATTGAACAAAGCAACCTCCTTACGCCTTTCAGCTCGTGATAGGATCAGCAGAAGCTAATATCTAGTTCTGATATGGCTGTTCAAATAACGCAAGCTATAATCCTTTTTCTACAAGGCCGATCCATAATAAGATGTCAAGAAGAAGAACAGTCAGGAATTAATGGAATAAACATTAGCATAGACGGTAAACGAATGTTGAAAATCACTTTAAAATCTGGCGTACACATCAATGAAATTCTTTAGGATATAAGAAATAATTATTCTCACAGTTGACAAGCATGAAGTGATGCAGTATCCCCTAGATTTTCCTGAAACTTTTGCACCACCATGTCATTTCATTGAATATTTTTTTCCATCTATTTTTAACTATCACGAGAAACGTCTTGTAATAATAAGGTATTCCAAACATATTATTCTCAATATAGACGCTTATTTATCCTTAGATATATCTTTCATTTTCGAACTCATAGATTAAAAAAGTATTCACCAGGATCACTAAGAAGTCCATAAGATGATGGGTACATTTCATCCACCAAACCTGAAAACTGGACACGTATAAGCAGTACGACCTCATGGATATACGGTCTACAGAAAATACACAAACTCCTGACATCTTTTCGTCCTATCAGAGATTTGACTGATATACCTTACCATGAGATTGTAAAATAGTTGGTACAATTACTTCAGCTTATGCTGGGTATTAGTAAAACATAGCGCCTGAGTGACTTCCCAGTATGTCAGCAAAATGAAAAGCTCGAATGTCTCAAACAATTTCACGGCGTCCCTTGATCTCACATTCCCCTTTACTTACGTCCTTTTAATTGAAACCATGAATTACATTTGCGAGCAACAAAGAGTGAGGAAACTAGACACTGGCATTTTCATAGTGAATTTTAAGGAAGCACTACTAAAATGTAGATTAACGTCCAGTTTAGCGATAATAGAAATTTGCACCAAAGTGAATTTGAAGTCCCCACTAAATCCTAGTTTTGCAGAAGTATTTCTAGCTCCTCGAAAGAGGAAAGTAACAGTATGAAGTTGTATTGAAATATATGGATGCAACCTTCTGAGTGGTTAATAACTCAGTTCAACAGCATCCATCCATTAGTCTAATTTACATATGACAGTTAAATCAGTAAATTCTCCCATTTTTTTGTTGTGTTAGTGACAATAAAAGGATACGGCTCCGTAAAGTATGTGCAGAAAACCAATGACTAAGACATGCACATTCGCATCTTTGCACCAGTGAATAGAAAACTTGATGGAACCAGATATCTGGCATTTAGAGTAAGATCATTTCACTCCGAGAATTGCGTGGAGAAAGAACTGTACATTTATGATGTTCTGAGTGAAAATTTCATCAAAGCTAACATCTTTTACAATAGTCTCACACGAAAAGTGATGACACTGGAGAAGTGGCCGTTGTTTCTGAGGCTTTAATTCAAGGGAGACGCAAGAAGCGACGTCCTATCACAGCGCATAGCTACAGCAGCCAATATGAACTTATATGAAGACCGTCTTTGTGGATCTTTCAGCAGTCTGTCAATCCTCAACCGGAGAATAAAGGAAATCTTACTTAATTTAAGGTCATCTTCCTTCAAATATCAGTATGACTGCTCATGGAATACAGAATACAAGGGGCTTATGACCATCTAGGTGCATCTTGGGATGCATAAGCATTCACCGGCTAGGTTTGGGAAAGGTGAAGTTAAGGCGATAGATATTTATCTATTTGAGCACTTGTTCTACGCAAGGAATCCCATAGATTCTAATACGGTTGTTTTTTTACCTTAATACACCATGTTCCAGAAGTTTTACGACATGAAGCTAGCCAATGCCTGTGCAAAATAGCTGAGGCTGTAGCGTTAAGATATATCACTCTTGAACCCTGCATTCAGAAGGAACAATGTAAGGCGTTAATTATGTCCAGGTCTTCAGTAATCAAAAGGCCATTCTCATCTACTTTGTTTTATATTCCTTTTTCTTTCCCTTTTTTTTGTTTCTTCGATTACACAACCTTTGCCCATCAACGCCTAATAAGTGTGATAGGAATAACTGAACAGCGATTTCAGATATATGGAAAATCCTACTACCAATCAAATCATAGAGGGAAAAGATGTAGAACTATAAAAAATAGACAGGAATTTGTGTGATTATCTTGATGTGAATGTGAGTGAAATATTGTGCTGAAAACGTTATCTAGTAATTGATGATAAATCACTTCGTATAGACTAACTCAATATGGAAATTAGGAGAGATTGCTTGAATTTTAACTAGGTGAATAACGTCATTTAACACCTATCGTCTTCAAGTACATGATACAGTGATCTCTTTCTAAAGGACACTACGTGGTTGCAAACCACTTCTGAAGCATAGAGCAATCGAGGTTTAGAACTGTATCAATTCTCAGGCATTTCGGCATTATTCTTGTTGCAAAGTAAGGTTGAGTTCAAATGGGATCAGAGAAGAAAAAGTGACGATTGTTTAGATCCAACCTTAATGAATGTTTGTTGAAATCACCCATCACCGAACTAAAATAAATTATTTTCTGGCTCAACTAAATTATTGTTATTCTATTCCGAAAAACTAAGTGAAAATATGCTTTTATCGTTGGCGTAGGTGTGTAAGAATAAATTTTTCTCGCACACTTTTCCTGATATCATAACAAGCTATCATCATATGTTATTTTCTATTTGCATCCAATGGCTACGTGTTTGTGAGCAAATAAAAGCTGTGTAAAGTGGAGACATGTGTTGCAATTCATAAATATACAACAGTGGATATTCTGAATAGTATTTGGAAAAACAAAACACAAGATAGCAATATATTAATCAACATTTATTACAGTAAAAAGGATACAACTTATTTCAACAACTATAGGATATGAATTAAACAAAATATCTGACAATATCCTCCCAGCTGGACTAAATTTTTAATATTTGTTTACAACCTCATGCATCAAAAGTATCTCTTAAATATTTTGTATTCCGTAACGTTTTTCCTACTTGAACATGTATCCGATTTCCATCTAGCTAAAACTTCACTCATGTACACGTATCTTAAAATAATTTATAAAATACTCCTACTGTTATTTGAATCTAGACGTTTTTGTAGACATTATTGATTCATCACGGAATAACACCAACTGAAGAACCATTGAAAACGTAGGATTACTTCATGGTTGTTTTGTTCTAGTACGTTTTTCTTACTTGAACAAGTATCCGATCTCCATCCAGCTAAAACTTTACGTATCTTAAAATAATCAAAAAAACAACTGATGTCACTTCATGATAAATAACGGCTTGAAATCAATCAAGTCTCCACAAAACTCTAAAGTAAAGAACTTCCCAGTACTTCCTAGTAACTGTTTCGAGATAGGATTTCCCGAAATTGTAATGAGAAGTCATGACCCTTGAAGCAAAGCAAGTCTGAAGTGAGGACAAACCCTCGGTGATGGCATTAAATGTATGTCGGGGTATGGCACGAATTGACAGAAGTAGGAAAATGTGGAATACTGAATTACGACCAATTAGCTCTATGATGACTTGTTTATCGTGGGGTCGTAGGTGCGCACCGCTAAAAAGTCCTGTAATAGAACAAAACAACCATGCTGTATTCCTGAGTTTTCAATGGTTCTTCAGTTGGTGTTATTCCGTGATGAATACCAACTTTAAATCAATAATATCTACAAAAACGTCTAGATTCAAATAACAGCAGGAGTATTTTTCTTACTGAATTACTTTCACTTTTTAGTGTTACAACAGATAAAACCAATACATGAATGCAGATAGGTTGTCTAGGAAAAAAGGCCTAAAGGATTGCAAACCATCAATAAAAACTCAGGAAAATAGTTGGCGTAGAGTACATGGATTTTATTCTGCAAATTTTTATCAGGCGCTTACAGTTTGGACGTGCTGAGAACAGGTATGATGAACTCTTCGTAATTTAGGCAATTTGATAAGAAAGCATTGGTGAAAAATGGCTACTGCATTGATAACACATAAAAGGTACTCGGCAAAAATGAGGGGAAAAGTTTTCTCTACTCACGGGGTAGACAGTTATTCTATATTAGGGGAAGATGAAAAACAGATAGGGGTATGATAATATAGATGTAAAAACCTAATGTCATGGGTATTGTGAGCATCATGAATATAAACGCAACTGGCTATGAGTCAAGGTATAAGGTAGGTAAAATTCAAGCGTCAAGATTAGAAGTCTGTTTACACTGCTGTCTATTTCTGGCAAATGACGAACAAGTCTACTTCTCTTGAATGATTTGATAAAATTAGATCAGATTAATATTTTTTCAAAACATTTTGAAAATTTGTTTCGAAATTTTTTTTAAACACAGGGAGAATGTTCGGAATAACGAATTTTCAAGCATTAACTTTACGTTCATTGTTGTCCTATTGGTAGAAAAATTATCTTTATGCACCTATTGACCTTCCGCGTTTATTATCTTATTGAAGGTGAATTTCCAGTGGAAGACAATAAGCCTAAAGTTCGTAGCAGCTATGCAATCTTTGAACTTAACCTGATGAACAATAAACTAGATGGTATTGAAAAACTTGGGCACCGAGTTAATATGATCCGTATAAGATGCATCTTTTTAATTGTGTAATCCCGGCCTAATATATTAGAGCAAATAATGAAATAAATAAATGCTTTGTGTTATGCCTCAACGTTTTTGATCTTGATAGGAAAATTCTTCTCAAGAGTATACATCTGACACTAAGGTTTCAGGTTAATATCCAAGTTTTAGCATAGAAGGTGACCTTTACGATCATCCAGTTACATTGTGATGTGGAACAAAGATCAATATAATGTAGGTGAGTGAATCACTTATGCAACGTGGAACAGAAATAGGATGGGGAAATTTAGTTTAACTATGAAAAGTAAAGTGAAGTTGTGAGTTATCAGGGGGTGAGAAGGAATGAATTACTATTTTGGAAAGATGAATATCTGAACATAAAGCAATATATAACAACTAATATTAACTACGATAATAGTGACAACGATAAAGGTACTTCCGAAACAATTGGTTCCCCTTGTGAATTTCGCTTTATCAAAAGGTACCTTTAATAACAGTTGAAGTATGAGTGATAGCAAAATGAATTGTGTAACATACAGAATGGTTCCTAGAATGTATATAACTCACAAATGATGAAAATAGTATATCAATGAAGCACTGAGTAATAAGGATGGATAGTGGCTAGCAATGGAATCTAGGACGCAGCGTTATACAATATAAGAGAATTAGACAAGTTATCAAAATAAAACAAATGCTATTTGAAGAGATTAAAACAATCAAGGAAAAATAACACCTGAAACTATACAAACAAGAATAAATTCAGAATAAATCAATTGGGATACTATAAAATATAAAAAAATGTCTTACCTTCTCTTTGTGTATTATCTGTAACAGTCTGTGCCAGTCATAAACGTTACGGAGGTTACGAAAAGACATGAAAAGCCTCCAAAGTGCCATACTCTTTGTGAGAAAGAAAATTCATCTGCAAGAATTTCGCCTTTTCAAATGGTAGTTTATGATCTAAATGTGAGGCATAAGTAGCAGTGACAGATCTTTTTTTCAAATTTCTCCTAATCACAGGAACATTTTGATGGTTTCTCACAACTTTGACCGCGTTTGGTTAGAGGTGTTAGTCCTTGACATGAAGTCTCTCCAATGTATGTGGCATCGCATTTGCTATAGTCTACTTTATAAAGATAGTTCTGTTTTTCTGAATGGAGAGTCGGATCTTCTTAAAAAAAGCAGGTGTTTGTAATGTGGTCGTCACCTTAAAGAACACTCTGCTGTGGCACCTATTAAGTATATATCTTATTTCTTCTAATGTGGAGGTTCCACAAGAAAGTACTACAGTGCTTATCCAATCGTTATGGCTTGATTTTTCCGTGACTATTCTAAATGAACTTTCTTCTGTCCTTTTTAATAGCTTTCCCGGATAGTTGTTTTGTTTTAAGACTTCCTGAACAAATTGCCTATCTGCTTTCTGAGATTCCACTTTATTTGATTTCATCAACAGATTTTTGGCTACATTGAACTTAGTTTCCAATAGCTGAGCTAAACCGAAGTCAAGGAACCTGTTAGAATGTCTATCTTTCGATAGAAATCAATATCAAGTGTTTCGTTGTTGTTTCGTATGGCCCTATAGTCTAGGAAATCTAGCAATCTAGATTTTGTTTCTAGTTCATAAGTGAATTTTATGAAATTGAAACGGCTGTTAAGATATTCGAAAAAATTTTCTAGGCCTTGTCTTTTGGTTACAACAAAGGTGACATCAAAGTTCCTCCATTTTCTTAATTTTAAATCATGTTGGTCAAACAGGTCTAATTCTACTTTGTACATGTATCGACTAGCTACAGTAGGTGAGAAAGGTGAATCCATGGCTGCCCGCTGGCTTGACAATAAAGATTTGTTCGGAAAGTGAAAAGGTTGAGGTCAAACATAAATTCAGGGCATAACAGACTTCACTGATAGAAAGACTGCATGTCAGCTATGAGAAAGTATCAGATTCTAATGAAAATCTAGCATCTTATACACTTTCATCAACTGGAATATTTGCATACAGAGAAACAGTATCAAAGCTAACCGTCGCTTCATCTCCTTCAATCCTTGCTTTTGATAATTTATATTTAAAATTTGACGAGCTTCTGGTGACACTTACCAAGTTAACTTGTGACGGTATGAGCATTTTTGTGAGGTATTTGTAAAGGTTATGTGTTGGGGGAGTATCAAAATCCACAGTCGACATATTTAAAAAAAACCTGAACCTAGTGAAATAATAAGGGTTACAAAGGGACAGATTGATTTCAGGAATTATGTTTGAATTTGCTTAGGAATACAAACTTTTCGGCAGAGATATTGAGTAAGAAAGGTTGAATAATCCCTAACTTCCTTGGGCTGATACATGTTGAAACGCGACACCATAAGCAGTTTAGTGGGTTCTAAAAACATGCATGTTTTTGCCAAAAGTAAACCATTAAATGTTTTGTTCTTATCAAGCTACGTAAAATCCACACTCCATAACGCAAAAGGGGTCAAGTCCCCTCTCCCGTGAAAACGTTTTACTTTAGAGATACATTCAGATTAAAAGTGGGTGATGATTGAAGGTGAAATGAAAATCTAAACCGTGGCAGGATTCGAAACTGGCAACCTCTCGGTATTTTCACTGATGTTTAAATTATTCAATAAAAGATCGCGTTTCAAATATTCAAAAAGGAAGGAATTAAACTTACTTAGTATTAGAAGTGGAGCAAAATACATGGATCCTTTTCGTTATTTTGGCTGTTTTCATCAGCTGCTTACAACCCAGGATATTTGTAAACACAACTTACAACAAAATAATAACACAGTGAAGTTCATTGTGTTAAGTCAAAAGCGAACAACAACATAGTGATGTAAGAAAGCTGTACAAGATATGTTATGACGTCATAACTTTGTATTTTATTAGCACGAAATTTCTCGCAAAAACCAGATGGGAGCAGAATAACGAACACATTGGAAGTAAGAAAAAGAAATTACATAAGTTAATGAGTAGATGATTTAGTAGCATTCAGAAAACAAAATACGAAAGAACATGGTTACTAGAAGTCAGACGATTGATATTAAGGTTAAGTGTGGACTGAAAATCTAACGAAAGGACAGTGATGCCACAAAATAATTGGAAGGTTAGAAAACTAGGTTACCAGTTACTTAAAAATTGATAATAGATCCCTTACTGGTTTCATTCGTTTGACTCCAAAAGATTTTAATCATTGGGTTTATTCCTTAATGTAAACGATTCTAAAGCATCTGCTTGATGTCAAGTGCTCAATAAGTGCTTATCATTTGCACTACGAAGAATACTTACCATTATCAGTCGTAGGATCTTCGGGAAATGTTCAAAATATAGAAGGTAAGCGCCTCCTTTTGTTCCGTCAGCATAATTTCTCCACGCAATTGGTCGTTTTGACGCTGACTATAGATGTTTGGTTCTGCCAGTAAGCAAGGATTATGAGACAGGGGAAATAATTCAGCTGCAGAATACATCTTGGCCAGTGAAATGCGCAGTCTTCGATTTACTATAATCGCTTTGTCACCACATCCAACGTTGAGCGAAATGATGAGTGGCTTCTTGCTGACTATTACTTTCTCAATTTTACTGCATTTTGTTCTGCTGCCTTTTTCGATGAAGCTTTACAGGTTTCCATCTGCTTAAACGTACTTCCGAGAAGCGATAGTTTCTTTTTCAAGCTTATCTGGCAAGCCTGATCATTGTATACAGGAGAACAGCATTCAAACAAGTTCTCATTTCAAGTTCAACGGACAAAAGCTGTTGATTTTAAGATAAAGACTCTCCCAATAAATTTACGATTGGTAGATTTTTGCAGTGCGTCATCAGTTCTACTTTGACTGCTGAAATCTAGGCAGTTGCCTTCGCATACATTTGTGAAATTGGTGCTTTGATGTATACTATTGAAACTTTCAAGCAAATGTCATGCGTGATGTAAATTCTTACACAAAATAAGCTCAGCATTGACTTGCCGAAAATAGGATGTCGCCTTCACATTCAAAAATATCTGCTAATATGAGGCCTAATGGACTAACTATTACCACTCCATCGACTTGGTGATAAAATACACCTTAAATTTAGGAGCTTCTTGAATTTGGTTGTTGATAGAGGGATAACATCGACAAACAAAAAGGTAATATCTGCAGCTTCAAAAAAATACACCTGTGTGAAAAAGTCAGATCTAAGGAAAACTTAAGCTCATTCAAGATAATAAGTTGGTTTTCCTCTCAACTAACTGAAACTATTCGTTCAAAGTGTATCTAGCCAACGGTTGATGAACTGGTTCTCTAATTTCAACCAGCTGACAAGCAACTTTGTGGTAGGGTTAATTTAACGTTTAAGGTACAAGTTTTAACGCAATATCTCGTTTAGGTATCTTAAAAAGGGCCTCATATAAAAGGCAAAAAGTATCCTTGAAGCTTCTTATCATTGTATGTGAAACCATCAACCAACTTCCCTTTCAAGAGTTTTCTGAGTGCCTTTGTGGTGCTTTTTGTCACTTAGTTTATCATGTCTTTATTCCTACTGTCAATTTTTACCTTGAATGGGTCATATAGAATGGACTTCATGTTGTTAATACAACCATTCTTGTTCATTATTACAATAACTGAAGCTTTATCCAACAGAAAAATTACTATAATTTCATTGTTTTCCAAGGGTTTTGTTACACTTTACCGTTCTTTCAACAAGATTTTGAACTGAGGAGGAGGTGACACTACGCACTGACTAGCAGTTTCGACCAACTTAGCTATGAGCCAACTTTTCTTGTCATCACTTACTGGCTGTGTGTAACTTAACCGAATAGTTACATTTTTGGATTGAGTTTCTGCGTCGATTTTGATCATAAATTCCTTTCCAACATGGAGCCTGAATCTAAATGAAAGCCTTCCAAGTTCCTTCTTCTTCAGCTTTAAATTTGACAGGTTATATATATATTTGCCTACATTTTCACGAAAGCCATCATAGATTCACTGTACTCACAAGATCTTTGAGAAACCGCCACAAGTTTCATACTGGAGGTATCCAGTGGAATTAATAAATGTTACGTGACACACAATGCTCTAACTGTTGACCAGACTTCTGAAAGCACTGGCTTCTATCAACAGTTTCCTAACCATTCCATGTTTGCTACTAGGAACAGATAAAACGTTCCTGCTAATAATGAGTCAAAAGGTTTCTTGTGAATGGCAAAAGGTTATATCTTATGAGGAATGTATAGATAAAGTCGATTTATTAACCAATGTGATAATGAGTGAAAGTTTACACGTACGTTTGTGAAATGATCCGAAGAAATCATATTTTTACTTATATCCATATGATTACGGAAATTGGTGTTTATTACACGACTTGTTCATCAGCACTAAAAACCAAGCTGTATTGAAAAAGTGAAATTTCACTGTGAACCATTCTGCTGCTAAGTGGTGAGAGTCAATCAACAAGAAGCTGTGAACCCTAATTTCGTACTAACCCCGAAAACAGTGGGCCACAGTGTCGTAACACTTTGCCTAATGACAAAATTGTGAACTCGGTCGACAGGACTCGATGTGCTGAGCACAGGGAACTAGATAGTAAATCGATCAACCACTGGTAACCAATCTGCACAAACCGGACATTATTTTATCCTACGCAATAGTCTTACCCTAATTAAAATTCATTTGACACTCTTCAGTAATATCCTTTGAAGGCTGAAAATTCAAGAGAATTGAAGACCGTTGTCAAAAATCAAACCGCTTTTTTTTCCCACACCGCTCAAAAGTGTTGAGATTATTACTTTTAGAGCCTTTTCTCTTACACTTTATACCACTTATCTAAAATAACTAACTGACTAAATTCAACTACAATGTTTCCTCTTGTCCTCAAATTCAATCTTTCATTGAAGAACAAGAATTATGCTTGTTCTATCAAATGGTTTGAGCAGATGTATAACTTTGAAACTAGATAGATTCATTTATTCATTCAGTCTTCTCTATCTTTGTCACGTAAAACGGACTCTAATTGTGGTATCCTGAAATTAAACGAAAGCGGCATTCATATAAGCGTGCTTGTATCATTCGGAATACTGTTTAGCAAATGTATGATATGTGATACCATGAGACACAATATCAATATTGGTCGGAGCAGTGCAGAAACCATAAATTATTTTACTGTTGTCAGTAAACAGACCTCTTAGTTTTAATATATGTATTCGTAAGCAAAAGATACAGACGCATATAGCCATTGTCATGCTTTTCAAAAGCAGTGGTCATCCACCATAAATATAAATCATGTGTGCAAAAAGGGTTTGTCATTCACCACAAACTGCTTCGATTATCTGGCATCATTTTAATGTGTTCCTTCCTTCTTTGTTATTATGTCCTTGAATTGTTTCAACTTGTAGCCCATTCGAAATCTTACTCATTCACCTTAGACTTTCGACTTCTAGACTACCTAACCTCTTCGTTGTCCAGCTCTACCGTTTGTCAGTTATCTTCTATTATTAAATGTAAGTACATCCTGTGTAGTTGCTGAGTCGTCGGCTCACCTTTTTTTCTTCCTTTCTTTTCTTATCCAGATTCTCGTGGCCACCACCAGACTCACACTGCTGTGCTCGCCCGCTGCAACAAGGTGCCTATCTACAAGCTAGACTAAAACTTATCAACAACTGGTCGTTACAAGCTTCCTGTTCTTCTGAAAATGGAACATATCTGTATCAAGTAGGTTTTGGATTTTCAGTACGATGAACTTAAGTGCGGTTAAATTGTAACTCCTAACATATCATTCACTGCTTTATTCTTATTTTTATGATTGCATATCTTTGTCTTAGCCAATTTAAGACCACTTCTAATGGAGCTTATTTATAAACCTCTGAATCGTATCTATTGTAACTTAGAACTCTATGTTTCACGAATATGACTAATTTAGTTACAGACATCGTCATTTAGCACTGTTACTTCCTTTTATTAGCTTCTATCAGATGATTTAACGCCCACGTAACAATTCATTCTCGTTCATAAAGTCATTAACATGCTTCACCTTTTTCATGCTTCGATATGAATGCAATCGTGTGTGACAGAATTTGACTATCAGCACTATTATATCACAAAACTACCTTGAACTGCTTAACCTATGATTACGGCACAACATGTTGTGGCCTACTGAACAACTGTCCACTTCTCTCACAGTCAAATGCAAACAAGCAGAATAAATGCATACTCAGCCACTCACTGGGTGACTGCCTTTGCATTCTCCTGACTGCATCGCATCGCATTCACGTTTCGAAATCAGTGCATATGCGGATGACATGGCGCACATAAAAGTGAAGTTTAATAATTTAAGGTTAACCAACGTCTTGGTTATTTTCCAACTATTTACGCAATTATTGTCAATTAATGAAAATACGTTTTAAGTATTGTTTTTACCATAAACAGTATATTCTGTAGGCTATAAAGAAGCTGAAAGGAATCCACAAGATATATGAACACCAATTATGTTACTACTGTTCGTTCTGCTATTTTTCAGTTTTGTGAAACGGAAGAATAGTATGTGGACAGAAATTAATTCATCAGAAAATATTCGTTATTCTTGCTTGGTGAAAAATTATTAGGCTGAAATAATTTATTTCACATCAAAATTAAGTTGAAATATCTTTAAATATCAAATTACATCGTGAACTGGTTGATTTTTAAACTTGTTGACTTCTGGAAATTCACTTTTATGCACACATGCCAAAAAAATACCTTTTTCTTCTCATAATTCAATGTATTCAAGATACTGACTGCAACAAAGCTGCTCATAGTCATTTCATTTTATTCCCTTATCATCTTGTCACACAAAATCGCATACACACAGAGTAGTAATAGATACCACACTGTTTTTCAGAACTTCGGGCGGTTTCATTATATTTATTTTGTCTCACAGAAGTAAACTGCATTGGTGATATTATTCTCTTATATTCTTCAGATATATGAAACACTTTTGACACCGTGGTATATTTCAACGTTGCTTTTACCATCCTAATTGTTAAACTGGATCCACTGAATTCACTCAGCAACGTGTTAAGATTGGCTTATCTAGAAGCTTCATCGCTTGTGGATGAAAGCAGTAGATTTGTGCCTAACTTTCCTAAGTACTTAATATGCAAGCTATAGGTTCTTAGTTAAAATCCCTCTTTATCAACTTTAACCTGGATGTCCTGGTTGGAAGATGTCTTTTATTTTGTGAATTGAGTTAAAGATAACATTTTTTAAACTTTCACTGTTCTCATTTCTATACTTTAAAAAACACTAGTATGTACAAGTGAACAACATTTATTATTTTTATTTATTGCATGAAATTTCCGAGTTACATTTTTCAGAATTATTCAATGCATATTGAACACGTATGTTGAACATTGAATATCCATCCCCCATTGATACTTTTCATCTTTATCCATATCTAGAATTAAAATAAAGCGTAAGATTTTATTATACTCAAACCTCTTTCTAACGGTATTAGTAACTTAGCAAATAACTGGAAATGTTTATCAGTTTGTATAACTTAAAAAGTTGTAGTTAGGAAACATAAAACATGGTTCCAAAGTTTCATCGGTATAAAAGACATTTCTATTAATGCAACAGGTCGAACACAAATAGATGCGCTAATGTGATACATCCATATAGTTTTAAGATTTACTTCAACGTATAAATACGATAGCTTTGGATGCGAAGATACTGTAAGTGAAATCGATACAGTCAGCATCTTCACACCCGTAATGCAATATGAGACCGCAAGCTGTTGTATTCATTCCAAAACATAATACAAGCGTTACTGAATTTCCATATTAATTGACATCAGTTGATTAGTATCAGCTAAGCAGCAGTATTCATATGGAAACGTAAATCCTAAGTGAGTGAGGAAAGATAACCAATAATAATGTCTGTTGATAGTAATCGACAATTTCACAACATTAACACGGACCATCCAGCAGAGGATGTTGAAAAGCTTTCAAAACTGGTGTTTCACCCAAACAGATGTAGATGCATCGGGGTACATCACTTCCGAGAATTTTATTTTAAATCACACAGTTAAACATCTGAGCTGCTTGTTATAATTTTGGCTGTTGTCGAAGTTCATGGATGCCCCACACTAAGAATGCCAGGATTTTTGACAGAATATTATTGATCTCAGCCCGGTATTCATTATGGACTGATGTCAGAGGAACATTGTAAACCTGAGAGCACTAGTGGGGTCATAAGTGCACACTGCTCAACAGTCTCGTACTACGACGAAACAGGTGTTCAGAGTTCTCAGGCTTCCAATGTTTCTCCAACTGACGTCAGTCCATAATGAATACCAACCTGAAGTCAATAAACTAATCTCCGTAAACCTTAAAGTAGAATATTACTGCTTGGTTATTAGGAATAGTCCTACAAAAAAGTCGTAACAAATACTTCATTCGCCACCGATAATATCTAAGTGATATATTGCGCAGCTGATTAAGGTCACAAAAGATTTTGGCTAGACTGACTGGCTTTATCTGACCAAATGGTTACAGAAATACTAAGTGGCGTGTGTAATCATCCCAATATATAGAAAATAACGTTGCAGGCAGTTACTGATGATATTCGAGACTTTCATTTTCTTATTATTTCTACTGGAATACTTTACTACTAAGATAAAATTCAATGCTGTTTTGATACAAATGAATGGTAGATATTACTGGCTTACCTACTTTGCAATAATATAAGCGTTTCATCACTGTACACAGCCTCCTGTATCTTCAAGTCTTACCATTATTGCCGAAATATCTTGTTGCCAAGGCAATTCAGTTTTAAGAACAGTAGTGACTACATTCATATTTTTAGTATACTGAAAAATTTCAAAATGAAAACACATCTAAGGCGATTGGGCTTCCGTGTATATTTCAGATCTTTCGCGTAAAATTTACTCACTTTCTACTTTCAACTCAGTAAAGTATCCTAATGGCAACTGTATTTTTTGCACAGATATGTTCCATTCGAATTTAGCAAGAAGCTAAAGGGTATGAAGTAACCATGTGGTTGGCAATACTTGGAAAGCCTTTTGCGAAATGTAACAGACAAATTTACTGAAAGTGCAGACAGACAGATATAATCAGCCCAGAACTTCACAAAATGCATCTATTCAAACTGCTACACTTCACAGCAGTAAACAGAGAGCTAGTCGATGTAGAAAGATTGATATCAAAGTCGACAAAGGTACATTGGAGGAGAAGGAATTTTAGAGATAAAGGTTGGTCAAAACATCCAAGCTTTAAAATACATCGAAAAGTGAGTAAATTTGCACCGTTGTGGCCAATTTGCAGTCATTTTATCAACAGCTCTGGACCAGGTCTGGCCCCCTTGAGCCTTTCTCCAACATAGCTTAACTTCTCTTAGCATTCCATATCGAGGTAAACAGTGGCTCGGCACGCGCAACACACTTCCAAGTCAACTGAGTCCACAAAGTTTCACAACCTCATCGACTGACTTCCTTTCCTTGCCTGATGGCCTTTGCCTAACCTCGATGCTGCTACCATGGTGGCTTTACCATCAGTAAGCGATACTAATAAGACCATGAAGGTGATTATATAAATACATTGGCAAAATAAAGATAAGGGTCTCTTCTCCGGATTTTTATTTGCACTTCTACCCATCGCAATATGTTTAAGAACTTGTGCACGAAGTGCTTGTCAGTTAGTGTAGTCATTTTTGTTCTTACTGATTAACGAACCCTAGAAAAAACAAAAGTTTTCTTTGATATTATAGAATGAATATCTAGGTAGTATTTTCCACTGAAAACCTTTTCACAGAAACACATTTGGATCCTAAGTATCATTTAAAAGCAGGAACTGAACACCGACGCTCTTAAAGTTAGTAGTCTGCATCATCGCGACGATTAGGCAGTCTTATAGACTAAGCATTCAAAAATCCTACTTGAAGTACGGATCTCTTTAATGCTGTGCAGAAAAATTATTCTTCTCGTTATCAGAATTTCTACCTTATGGATACTAGACGAACAGAAATGGAGTTATTTATTACCGAAATCATTTAATTAACCACAAATAGAAGGAAGCCAATTTTGAAACCAAATGTCTGAAAGTAATAGACAGTGATAAGCGGGAAAAACAAGGAGTAAAAGCGTGTACCACTTATAAGATCAGAAATTATACTTTCGTTCTAAATAACTTTAAGCGTTTATGTGGTTTTCGATGATATCATCAAGCACAACGAAGAGAGAGGCAAATAACCTTACATGTCAAAGTAACAGTGACTTCTTGAAATAAAGTTTTACGTTACCAAAATAAAAACAAGTTAGACCAATTTCTTCACAGGTATGGTCAATAACAAAGAAACACTACTGAAGGCAATGTGTCATTATGAGTAAAACGCGTCACAGTAAATCTGGTAAAAAAACATTTCATGATCCCAACAGTTTATTCGTCCCTCATACGGTTCGTATCATTTCTGCGCTCTCAATGATCTTCATAACACGAGAGAAACTTTTAAATGCATCATGCAAAATATTATCATATAATCACTGAAAATTAGCTGTAAAAGTCACACAATGCTGCTTATTAAATACGCTCTACAACATATAATGACCATTAACTAAACCTATGTCACTTACAAATTAATTACATTTTATTAATATTTATTGATATACATGTAATTTTCCGTTGTTTTATTAAGTTGAATTGTTCGGTCTCTGTTGGCATATGAGCCTCCATGCAGATACCTTGACACTGTCTTAATCTTATTTATGGTAATTTGTTTGGTTGTGGCTAGCAGGATGCTCGTTTTGACCTATTTGGGACTCGTCAGATGGATGTATTTTTGCCAAACAAATTGCTATAATTAACATCCAGGCAATATCAAGGCATCCGCATAGGAGCCCATACGTGAAGACAGGTTAAGCAAATCGATCCAGTTTAACAACACAGAATTACTAGTATAGCAATAGCAATAGTAGTTATAACTAATACCCGTTGTACAAGAAGTGGCTATCGTCCCTCTGTGCCACAGTGGATAATGCCTTAGCGTTTGAACTGATGATTTTGAGTCTCAGTGGAAACAACACTCACTGAGGTACAGGTACATCCACCTGACGAGTCCCAACTAGGATGAAACGTGAGTTCTGAATTCTTCTGCTGGCCACAACCAAAGAAATTACCATAACTACATTTTCATAGAGATGAAGATTTGTGTTTTTATTCTACAGTTTTTAGGCACGACTATGGGGAATGAAAGTTGACGAATGAAATGAATACTAGCTTTAACGATTCCAATGCTTATTGTCCAGTTGTTCTACATAACCTATTTCTTCAGAAGGAAATTAAAAGCAATAACTTAGTAGCCCTCATCGACCTAACATTTCTTGGTGACAGTTATTATGAAATATGTTTGATTTTAAACAAAAATTTGTAAATTGCTCGGATTACTTCACACTCAGATCAATTTAAATCAGAAAAATGAAACAGAGTGACATCTTCAACTTCTAAATGATCAGAAGAAAAAAGTAATTATTTTCTTACCACTAAAAACTTGTTTTTCCGGCTTATTATTAGCCTTTTGTGCATAGTAACAATTCGAAAAAAACCCTTATAAAGGACTTATTTTGTTGCAACAACGCGTATAAGCAAGGAGATTCACATTACTTGATAAAAAGGTAACCGAAAATGTTTTTTATTAGTTTTAAGAAGATCGGTAAATCTCATTCTAAATGGTAACACAACTTTAGCATCCCCTGTTGGCTACAAATTCTACAGCTTAATAGAATTAGACACACTCTACAAGACCCTCATGCTGCCTTGCCGTACAACTACAGATGTGATAGAAACAATTGAGATATTTTTGTGACAAAACATTAGTCATTCTAAAAGACTTGTTAGATACACGTTAATCATTGCGGTCAAATCACTAGTGATCTAATCATGAAAAAAAAGTATTTTCGGTACAATGAAGTACTGAACCAACAAAATTCTGTTCGCTACACATGCTATAAAATCCAATTAGTATAGGGAATTACAGTTCAAGATATAATTTCCCACCGAAATTTTTAATGTAGTGTATATTCTGTTACGGTTTACTATTAGCTTCGATGCCATCAAAGTCAGGTTGTTTTCGTTTCTCAGATTTAAGTCTAAGTGAAAAAAGTACACTTAGTTTTTCAATGGGAAAAATGTAGTAGACAGTTTACTTAACCTTTCACAAAAACAATCCATTTCAAAACTAGTTTTCTGACGTGTAAACGTCTTTGTTCTGACCAAAGATGAACTGCCGGTATCCGGCATGTTGCCAGGTAATCTTTAGGCGATATGACAAACATAAGTAGTCATTGTTTCGTTGAAATAAATATAAACGTATTACAATAAGTTAAGAAATTTCTTGAAAATCATCCTCAAAACTATTCATTCTACATAAGATTTGAACGAAATAATGACCCATAATGTCAGTTACATCACACAAAGCTTACGTGGCAACATACTAGATACCGTCGGACCTAAAGGTGCACTTATTTAACTTCACTGAGATTCAAACGAAAACCAAATATTACTCAGTTAATTGGCAAATCAGATGCAGAATATCCTTTTTACTTGGCATTTAAGTGGTAGCGTCCCTAACCTGTTTCACGATACCTAATTGCCCCATCACAAGCCAAAGTTTGGTGAACATTTTCCACACGCGTATTGAAAAGTAATTTTAACTACCATTAATTCGATTCAGAAGCGCAGATCATCGGGTTACCTACTATCATACACTTAAAAGAAATATTATTATTGTTAATGCTTTTTAACTTCAGTGGGATCAGTGTTTTTACGTTAGACTACTACAGTCGTAAGTAGTTGGTTCCCATTTTCAGTGACAATTGTTTAATCTTTTCCAAGAATTGAATTAAAGATTAAAGTAAGAACACAAGCACAGTAAACACTAACTCTAAAACGAAAGAAGAAAATGAATATAAATTTGCCGAAACTATAAATGAGAGCTTTGATGAACCTCTGAAATTACAGATGTATAGTGAAAACCAAAGCAGATAAAGATAATTCAGTGCCGGTGCTGCAGAGATCTGATCTTGTTCGCAAATCGAAATAACGTGGTGGTGTAGTGGACAAAGCTATGGCGTTTGAAGCGATCGCCCCTGAGTCCGAATCCCGGTGGGAACAGCATCACTCACTGGGAGGCAGGTACATCCAGCTGATGAATCCCAAATAGGACGAAATGCGCATCCTGGATTCTACTTCTAGCCACGATCCATTACTAAATATGAAATATGTATTAGAAACTGTTTCATCTATAACATAAGTTTAAGAGATTCTCTGGAGGTTATGTAGTCATTTAATGAATGGTTTCAAAAAAATAAGTTGCAAGTGAAAATAATATACCAAATGAGGCTCTTCTTGAAAAGCGATTTATGACAAACATAGAGATTGTTCATCATAATCACTTTTAAAATGACGCAAAACTATGTCCACATGAAGTATTTTGACTCTTAGCTAAACTTTCATAGTTAAATTAGGACTGGAGGTCAAACGTGAGTGTATTTTGGTGTTTAAGGTGATTAAAAAAACTGATTGTCTTCTGAATAAACTATTCTTATATTTTACACCTAAATTTGATTTTAGCCTTCATATATTCAACGTACGTTTCATGCTCGTTGAAATGGAATAATTATGTTTGGTGTTTATCATGGAGAAAGTTTTGTTTTAATTAGAATGGCTTGCTTGCCTACAAGATAATTACTTCATGGTTTTTTAACTTGTTCTTCCTTTATTCACAGCTTCACAGTAAATATCTTATGATGTTTCCAGGTTTTCTTATTAACTCTAATCGTCGGGCATATGTACTTAGCAGAAAAGTAATAGAACCAAGAACTGGATGCAGAAAAGACTTTAAAAGATCACAGAACTAAATAAATAACCGGCATACTGAATAAGAATGAATTAGGAAGTAGCTGGAAGCTACTTTTATTTTCTCCTCATTAGTAAATATTTAGCTAGATATAATTAACTCAGAATTGTACTCACATAAATATTAATAAATAAACTAACGCCTAGAATATAGCTCATTTCACTTCTTAGCAGTCAAATGTATATAAGATCAACAAAGCTCTTTTGTGTTGTTCGTATTCTGAATTTACATTTAGACTTAAGCTATCAAGAGATTTTCAGTGATAAAAGTTGTACTTTAAAATTGTTTATTTTGCAAATGAGAAAAGTAATCACTTTAAAACACGACTCTTCTCCAAACTAAGTGACCTATTAGTTTTATAAAAGAAAATAAAGGTTGAACAATGTCAGAACCTTTTGTGAAATAAACTCAATTAATGAGTAGGCTGTTTTGAAACGATACACTTGCTATATTATGGCAGTTTTTAAAAAAACATCCCTTTTTACCTGCAAACGAGTATTTGAATAAATATAACGATAGATTTTTTTTAAACATGTTCTTGTCTGATAGAATTAACTATACAGTCTACCTCCGCCTGTGAATTAAACAACACTTTTATGAGTTGTTCACCGGCGGTCAGGATGATAATTTGTTAGTCTCTAAACAGCTACTCATTAACATTAAATTCACTATGATACATGAAGGTGAATTTGATAAATGTATCATTTTTCTCTTCGACAAAAAAGGTATTACGTGTTACCATATATATATATATATATATATATATATATATATATCTACGATTCTACTAAGCATTTTACCGCTTCAGATAAGCAAAATGTTTCGATAACTAAAGATATCGTAAAAGCCAGACATAAGACAAAACGTTTTTTTCATTCATGAATAAAGTGAATAGCAATACCACACATTTCTCTAAATTAGTAGTGAAACTGTTAGGTGCTTTATTTTCTTGATTATAAAGCTTGAAAACAATTTCAGCCTTTAATATAAACGTACCTTTCAGTCTGTGAAGGGTAGACTGAATGCATACATTAAACGATGTTTAAGATAATAACAAAACAACAACTTTCTGAACCCAATTTAAACTAATACAGTATAGGAATATCATATTTGAATCTATATTACTGTTATCACAGTCACGAAAACCTAAATTGCAGACACGAGTTAAATTAATATAAACGTAAAACGTGGATTCTGATGTAGAATGTAATTTTATATTATAATTGTTCATTTGATATATAGGGCACAGTGACAAAGCATCATTTACTTCATGACGTTTCAACAATAAATGTTTGCTCACGATCATCTCAGTGTACTCACACTACTCTCAACATTCGGTTCTCATAGTCCTGTCACCTCTTATTCTTTATTTATATTGGTAGTAAAATTTTCCACATCTCTAATATAGGTGCTGCGTCACTTCTGTTACATGTGTTGAGTGTTGGTTAGATGAACAAAGATTCAGTAATCAATCCCTCTCTCCACCTAACTATATTGGACTTCGATACAGTGCTTTTATCCCACTATATTTTGTGGTTGTGTTAATGCATACACTGGAATAGCGGAGATTTTTTCTAGACTGCTGATGTTACTGGGGTCTGTCATTCTATATTTAGCTAAACTCTTGTGTTCCACTAATCTAACTAACCGCAACCAGTCAATTTGACCTGTGTACTTGACCTCACATTTATTGCGTGGTATTTGGTAGATTAAATTGTTTTTCTCGACTGCATCTAGCGTATATCCAAGCTGACAGAGCTTATCTCTGAGTGAGTATGTAAGTAAAATAAGCCTCGAAAAACGTTTAGCTGTCAGACTACTAGTCAGGGGTAACGACTTCAGAAATGATCCTAATACTGACTATAGAAAGGTAAGTTAAAGAATTCAGAAAACTAAACATCAGTGCAGACTGTTAATTATCACTGACTAACACCTACTTTAACTGATTAGGTTACAATCATTCTTGAAGATAGTAAGCGCTATAATCTGGAATTGGACACATAGAGGTGGCTGTACCATAGTGCCTTACTAAACGTTTACAGAAGATTGGTTACTTCTATTCATGACGTATGGTGCACCAAATACATATACCACTTGGTTTGCCTGGTAGTTATGCACAGGACAAAGAGTTATAGAAATATGCATCCAAACCCTCAAGGTGTAGTGCACCACTAGTAGAAACTAAAAGTGTGGGTTAGATGTGTTGAAAAAGAGGTAAGTCACCGACCCAAGGAAAACAGTACCGCGGAGTGTTGAAGCATTAAAGGAAACTGTGACTACATATTTGCAGAAAATTCAACTTCCAAGTTGTATCTTACAAGATAAAAGCCTCGTACAAATTAGGTTGGTCCACTGGGTAGGCTGATTGCTTCCCAAATAGCCAAATGATAACATCTTTGTCTGCAGCAGTAATGGACATCGGTTCGAATCTCAGACGAGACATCAGTCTCCTAGAGGTTGTGGATACGCCATAATGATTAAACCGTAAGAAAGCATGAAATCTTGGTCAGGCAAGCCCTTCAACTGGTTTCCTCCAACCAACCTACAGGATAACAGCAGAAGAAATTGGGTCTACTCAAACATGACTAATGATAAAATTTGGATTTGTGCAAAGTTGCTTACTTTGCAAGAATATTTAAATACCAATGCATACCACTGACAGACATTACTACCATTAATAAGCAGTTGATTCATAGCAACATGAGGAACATCATTTGTTTAGCCTTAGCTTTATACCTAGAGACTAATGGAAGTAGATATAATATTGCCAGTTTATTGTGTAGCTGGGTACCTTTAGTGCTAGAAAAAACACTTCAAATTAACGAAGACATGATTGTTAGAGCTTGAGTTGCTCTGTTGTTGAGCCTTAGTACGTAGATCAGTATAAAGTGACATGAAACGAAGCCTTCACCAGTGTCTTTATCATATCTCAACAGTTTTTCTGATATTAAATAGCTGCAAAAACTAGGATGCCGAGACGCTAGCAAGAATTGATTACTCCAGTGATGAAAATTCGTGGTAAGAGTTTTGTATTCATCAATACTGTTTTTCTCCGATAAAAGAGCGGCTGATTACCACTTCTATTCACATTAAGGACAAAACGCTTAGAAGTTTCATTCAAATGAGCACTTTCAATGTGAGCGAAATGTATGCTGTAAGCTTCACCATTACTCACCGTTGAAATGATGGGATTGAATTCCTCTTACAGTTAACCTGCGGGTGAAAATTATCAATATACTAAAATTTACCCAACAATAAATCAACAGTCAACAGTTGCAAACAACCAAAGTACAAGTGGGAGATGGAAATCAGGGTGTAGTTTTTAGTTGTAGGTAACTTCTATAACAGTTGTGAGACCTACTATGGTAACTTTTCATGATGGAACAATCTCACTTACAACCAGATTGTGATTAATTTCTCACGAATTACTCATTTAAACAATTATTAAACACTATTGTTGTAACTTTAAGTATGAATACCTAGCCTGCTGCGTCAACTAAATTAAGAATGGAGACCAACGCTGGAAGATGACACTGGATGATATCTCTCCCCTGTCAAGAATTACTTATGTTGGAGAAAGAATGGTGGCTGTTAAAAGTACCGGGAAAAATCGCCTAAGCATGATCCTACTTGAGTGCAGTTGTGAACAGTTAATAATTCGGAGGATGAACTGCTGTTAATCCAGAGACGTCTTAAAGTGAATGGCTATCTGGTAAGACTTACCAACAAACGTGAATAAAATGAATGCCATAAACTGCAGAAAATAAAAGTTATCAAGAACAAAATTTAATGCTGCTCGACTTTCAAGGTAATAACATTGAATAAACAGCGAATGGAGAACCCGAGATACACTGATCAGAATGCATCCAATAGCTTATGCACTGGTACAGTCAAAAATCAACACATACCTCTCCCATGATAACTTCAATAACGTCTATCAATTCAAGTGTATGTGCCAAAACAGATACATCAGAATAGCGGAAAATAGGCCTTATCATAGATTTTCTTTCGAGGTATTCCAAAAGGCCTAAGACAAATAGTATCCCATAATGCTACCAGCGTAGTTATCAGACACTCGATACATACAGTACTACAGGTAGACACCTTCAAATCTTTTAGAATAATAGACCAGTAGAACTAACACAATCTTATCTGATTCTTCGAAGCTATGGCAATCAAAAGGCGGAAATCAAATTTGTGCATCTGGAAGGAAGCAGCGGTTAATTCATCACAACACCAGCAAAACATGAGTGAACGCTACTCAGGTTCAATTATGTAATCCCCAATTATCCTTATTATTACCCATAAATAGTTTTAACTGATACGTAAATTTGTTTCATTTCACTGAGTTCAAGTCACCATAATGTGTTTCCGACTTGTAATTCTTTATAGACTATATATCCACTGAATTTACTCACGTGATCTCTTATCTAAATCCAACATATTCTTGTCACTATTCCTCTGCAATCCCATTTAACGGGAATGTTCTAGTCTACCACATATTTATTCACTTCAGTTTGAGAAACTTTCAACAATATCATCATCTGGCATTTTAAATATTTCCACCAACTGACTTCTTCAAGCTCTTTGAATTTGCACCAGCTGTTACGTAGCAATGTTTGTAGGTTGTCAGCAGCTGACAAGAAATTTTTAAAAAAACAACTTAGTCGTATTCTACCTTATTTTTTGCGCTCACTTTTGTCAAACCCTATGGTATGTCAACATTTACATTATCAGGAAACCATACATTGCGTCTCTGCTGATAAAATGAATCCATTAACAGCTTAAGTGATGACTATTTTCTGGTGAAATTAAGGAATAAGAATTTAGCATTTATAACCACTTTAAAGATAAGTTTTCCAAATACTCCTGCATGACTAATTGCAATTCTCAAAGTTGACGTTTTAACTACAACCATAAACACAGAACGTGTTACATGTCTAGAATGAATTAAAATTTAGTCCTATCAGATGTTACCGTTCACACAACTAAACAAAAAATCATCTGACCATATTAATTCCGAAAAGTTCAAATAGTTTTCAAATATTTTTTTCCCTTCTTCCTATGACGAAATTTATTATAACCTCTTATGTATTCTTTATTTCATCATGGGAATTCATTTTATCGCATTTCAATTCTTCAAATAAAAGCCATTACTTACAAAACATAACCATAATTTTACAATATAAACTTTAACTATGTGTGGTAATGGTGGGCAGTGGCTAGCAGTGGAATCCAGGATGCGCATTTCGTCCTATTTGGGATTCGTCAGCTGGATGTACCTGCCTCCCAGTGATTGATGCTGTTCCCACCGGGATTCGGACTCAGGAGCGATCGCTTCAAATGCTAGAGAGTTATTCACTAAACCAGCGAGTGGATAACGCTCTCGCGTCTGAAGCGATCGCTCCCAAGTTCAAGTCCCGGTGAGAGCAACACCAATCACTGGGAGGCAGGTGCATCCAGCTGACGAATCCCAAATAGGACGAAATGCGCATCCTGGATTCCACTGCTAGCCACTGCCCACCATTAATATGCATAATGAAAACATAGACAATGTCGGGGCATCCGCACAGAAGCCCATATGCCAACAGAGACTGATCAATTCGGTCCAAACAATGACGGTGTAATACAAGTGATAACACTAATATAAAGTTTCTTAAATTTTTGGGCACAATGAAAAGAATAAAACATGAATGGAACGTAACCTTGCAAACTTTATATAGAGTAATGCAGTAATTAAGAATCAATTTCTAAATAATATACATCTGGTGACTATGTTTTCCACAGAAAAAGAAGAAACATTACTAGTGAGATATAATAATAATCAACTTGGGTTACAACGAAATTAATTAGAGCTGATAATATCACCTAAATAATCCATTGAAACTGGTAATTCGATAAATTCAACAAACTCATGTTCAGTCTAATATTAGAATTTGTTGCTTTTCTAGTATCTATTAAGTGAAATGAAACATGAGTTTCAGACTGTACAACCGGCCACTATTCATCTTTAATCTAAAAATCAGATTCTCGTCTGGATTAAAACCTCCACACAGCTGGTTGTATACAAACGGAGACCGATTACTTTGGTTCAAACTAATCAGTAGCGGAAAATGACAGTTCAGAATTTCTTACTATATCTGTTGCACAATGGGCAGCTATTGTAACTCACTAGACTGATTGAATCGTACTTTGTCGTCTAAAATAATCGTCGCTAATTTATGCTCTCAGTGTGAATATCATCTCTTCCTTGGATGCAAATATATTCAGCTATTGATTCCCAGATAGGACAAAAGGCATGTCTGAAATTTGTGATTTTCTGTATATACATTCAAGCCTGTTTAAATTTTATCTGTGTAAACATTCCGCGACCTATGGACATTTGGATAACTGTGGAAAAGTTTTGGAGATTTCAACCCTAAAGTTTGGAAAAGTTTGCATACTTTATTAAGTATTAACCTTATTTTTTTGCAAACTTGTCAACTGAGAAAAAATGATGAGCATGGAAGGGATATAAAGTGATATATACCAATAGTTAATCCTAAATTGCAAAATTAATCCAAACACTCTATGAACAATAATGAGAACAATGAATACAGCTTCATTAGTTGCTTTCCGTGCATTCAGTTAATCATCTTGACCGAACATCAAGTCTTCCTTCCCTGTATAAATAGATTGGTATTATTGGTACCGTTATATAGGTTGTATCATACGAGATAGTAATGAACTGTTAGGAACATATTATGCAGTGAAAAAGTAGCTTGGCAATTATGACCAATAATAATACTAAATCAATCTTTGGACACACTATAACAACTCCCACTCTGTAAAAATAGAGACTGATAGTACAGTGATATATTTTGATTGGCTAGTAACATTTCACTGGCTTACGTCAAATTATTCCTCAATTTTCTTTTGATGAATCTGTACTGTAGCCTAACCTGAAGTAACTGAACTGCAGTTGGAAATGATAGGGATAATTTGCTAACACTTTGAAGAGGGGTTTAGGTATGGAATTCCAGTATTGTGTAGCACTGAATTTGCGAAAATGCTTCAAGTTCGTTCCAACCAGTTGTATGGAGTTAAGCGTTGCCATTGTACTCTTCACAATGAACTGATTACATAAATGTTTGCCAACCTCAATAAACCAAGTTCGCTAAGGCTTTTTGAACAGGCTATGGTGTCATACCATTTTAGTTCTGTTTGGCAACAGGCCTCAGTTATTTAGTTGAGATCTTGTATCCACTTTGAGTCAGAGTAACCTGGATGCGTTTGGTCGATAGGATTTGCCACTCCCCTGTGCGATGAATCGCTATGATCAACATCACAGTATTCTACCCCAACGACTTACTTTTGACGACCTGCTGCACTGTGAGCGACCTGTGAGTTTGGGTGGATACGGCGTTTTCCAGCTGCCAGCTGGTTAGTGGATATGATGTCTGAAGTGGAGCTGGCTTGCTGACAGTCCTGGTGTCCATTTTCTTGCATGAACATACATTACTTTTGATGAACCAATCCACTATTATGCAAAACAAATACCTAGTTTGATGTGTATGCAGAAGTTTTGAATCCCATTAGGTATGTTCTCTTTGGTAACTTCTTGTGGATCTTCATCGTGAGGTATAGTTGTATAAAGACTGGGTGGTATTAAACATGTTACATCACTTTGCAGACTCCCGATAAGTACTTCAAGCTTTTCATCAATTTGTTCTAACTGAATGTCTGCATCCTCTACTGTTCTTCAGTGGGTATTAGAAGGGTTAATATTATTCTCATCCATCGACGTAACATGATGCATGTTAAAAGGATTTTCGAACTCATTTTCAACTTCATCAGTTTCCATCACTGAAGTATTTATGAAAAGTCGTTTTCAAAAGTTGGGGACTTACAGATGTAGACTCTAGCTGAATGTCATCCAGCCTCTGCTTAAATTTCTCAATAACCCTCAGTGATCAGCCTTGCAGTCTTTTATTACAGCGTTGCATAAAAACTTAAAATTCTTCATTATATAGAGTTGCCATATTTTTAACTCGTCGCCACTTTATAGCTCCAGTCGCCACATTTTTATATCTTTACAAATGATCTGATGCAGCCTGAATCAAATGTGTGTACGAACTACCATACATGAGGACGCTTGTACAAATACCTTCGGATCCCACCCGTTGATGGTAACTCAACTAATAATTAAGACAGATTACGATAAGATATGCACAAAAGCGCTTATAAAAAGTCGCATGAATAATCTCGACCTATTTCCACCAATTTTTTCATACTAACAATTCAGTTACTATGCCAATAAAGTATTTCTAACAATTTAAATCGTTCTAATGAATGAACAACATTTGCACAATAAAATCATATTTGATACAAGAGTTCCTTTCTATGGATTTGAAAACAGCACGAACAACATTAGGAGTAGAATAAAAAGGATCCATTTTATTTAGGTGGAATGTTATCTACTGCTTACAACCTAAAATATCAAAATATATGGTCTCATTGAAAACACGCTACACTTTAATTCATTAAACGAAAACAAAATATAGATCAGTGTTTAAAAAGGTCAGAAGTAGTCGTACAATGAAGATTAATCATAAAAATAAATTCAAGGAAGGTAACAAGATGGTAACAAACTGTTACAGTTATGTACATAATTGAGTGGAAGTTTCTCGAGGAAAAATAACGTCATGAGCAGCAATCCAAATAGAGCGACATAGCATTACAGGATTATGTAAGTAGAGCAAGACATTTAAAATATTTCGGATCAAGCTTGCCTAGCTAAAAACATTCTCAAGACCCATTTATGTAATTGTATAATGTTAAGTCGTTCTATTTGGATCATCACTTCTGTCGTTATTTCTATTCCGAAAACTTTCATTGGATTAGATACATAATTGTGACAGCTTGCTAAAACTTATCAACTTTCCTTAAATTTGCCGTTATAATTGACTATCACTGTATGACTAGTTCTTATGGTCTTAATTACAGACCGATATTCTGTTTTCTTATAGTAAATTAGAACATGATAAGTTTTCAGTGAGATCATATATTTTGATATCCTAGGTTGTAAGCGGTTAACAGTATACTACAGAAATAGAAAGGATTCGTTTTATCCTACTCCCATCGTTTTCTTACTCTTATCGAACTCATAATCTTATTTTCGAACATCAACATTGGCTAACTTTTCGAGTGACTGACGATTTAAAAGAATTTTTCCCAAGACAAGTAAATTCTAGCTGTATAGCAGCATTCTTCCAGTTATGTTAGAAAAAGCTAAAACGATATCGTGCTGGTTACCAGATAGATCGTAAGGTAAAGCTGAACATTCAGCTCAAAGCCTAACTGTATTAATTCATCGTGAGTAAATGAAGACTACGCAGAAGACCTGCGTCATCATAGAATAGAGCGTAGAATGGCAGTCAACTCAACTGTACCTCAACTTCATCGATTTTGAGAAGGCTAGTAATCAACAGCGTTGACCGAGAAGTAATTTGGCAGGCAGCTGCTTCAGCACTATGGTTCCAGTATCACAAAACTTTATCAACCTCATCCAACACCACCCATATGCTATATGATGAAGTTACATGCCAAGTGACTCACAACACAATGGAAAGCTCAGTGATGCTTTTGAAGTGAAGACAGGGGACAGGAGTGAGAATAGGCTGCCACCTACCATCACCCATCATCTTCCTTAATGTGGTCGACTGTACTGGATCATGCGGCAGACCATGAGGAGGTGTGAAAAGATGGGCGTAGGCTGTTTGACTGATGCAATGAAAAGACCCCAGAAGAAGATTTCGATTTCACCAACGACGATGATTTATGTCTAATGTCTTGTCACATAGGCCTGAAGACCTACAGGCGAAAACCAAGAAGTTGGCACAAGAGGCAGAGTAGGACAGGGCAGAGGAGACGGGACTCCCTTCAGGTGAATGTAGAGAAGACAGAAGTAGAGGTGATGAGGATATCCAACCGATGAGAAGAAGAAGAAGAAGAAGAAGCATCAATCACAATCAACGGGAGGAACCAAAAGGAAGTAGCCTGTCTCACCCACCTACCTAGGCAGGCAGCATTGCTTCAACTACAGGCGGTACAGGCATAGATGAGGATGTCGAAGCGAAAATTGAAAAGACAGCAAGATAGGCCTTCCTGCATTATTGTGAAATCAGTGTGGAGACCTACTACACTGCACTGCACTGCACTGCACTGCACTCAGCATAAAGTGTGAGTGAGATTCGGATTTTCAAGACTAATTCAGTGAAGTAAGTGAGTGTTTGTATGTGATGGTTGAGGAACATGGTGCGTTAGGAAAAGCATTTCCAATAAACTACAGTCATTCATCAACAGCTGGTGCCTATGCTCACTCGATACTGAAGATGGAGATCAGATAGCCAGAATAACAAGAATAAGCAACAAGGAACTCTGGCAGGCTGACTGGCTAGCAGCGAACCAACCAGCAACCTATCACCCAGCGAATGTGCAGAAGAAAGTGGAGATGGGTTGGGTATACACTGAGAAGGCGGATTGGGAATATCACGTGCCAAGCCCGTGAGTAGAACTTGAGTGAGAAACGACGAGTTAGGTGTCCGAGGGTGACATGGAGGAGATCTTGTGGGCCAGGTTGAAAAGACTGCAGAGAACAAAGTGTAATGGAGACGTGCTACTGAAGCCCTATGTTCTACTAGGAACCCAAGGGACAAATAATAATAAAATAATAATGCAAAAGGCCCAATTGAATGAATACCAAAAGATCGAACAATTGACCAAATAACAGCCCACACCTATTTATTCTTTGTCAAACTGATCAAAGAATAAGAAATAAACAGTTAATTATAACCAGAAAATGAATCAACGTTAATCACTAATAGAGTATGAGGTGATAAATAGTCAAGTGTGGATTACATTTCTGTTGGCAGGAAGGCAATTTTCTCTTGCCACCAAGTGTTGCGCCGCAGTTTTTAACATGGAAATAAGATATCGATTGACTAGTAAATGTTCAACACCAGTAAGAACAAAAATCCACGAAAAGTAATGGCAATTCAGATTTTCAAGAAAGTTTTCATGCTTATAAGGATTCATCAGCTGCATAAAACCTATGTTTGTTGTATTCAATCAAATGATTTTTCACTCGCATAAAAGCTTAGCTGAGAATCTTCAATCTCTGACACTTAAATTCAAGCTTTTTACCAAAGAATTAGATTATGACTTGCAGTTATAAGGTTAAATTCTATATTCTCCCAACTGTTCAACAATAAATATATAATCCACTTAGACAAAAAAATATGTTACTTGTTACCGAAACGATTTATAATTTTTTTTCGAGAAACCTAAATTCAATCCTGACTAAAGAAATTACGTTACAAAAATATACCAAAAATTATTGATCGCCAGAAATGATAGCTATGATAATCGGTTATAATTTTTAACCGAATTCATTATTTTATGTTAGTGTTAAATTTCCGTTTCTACAAAACTGTTACCAAAATATTTTTTTAATGGATTAAATCGATTAAATTATTGCATTTAATCGAAATTTCATGCTTGACAGATTTAGTTCATCAGAGTTATTAAAGGAACCATTTGGCTACAATCCTGAAAAGCTGAGTCAATGAGCGGGTGGTCAGCAGAATAGACTGCATATGCAATGCATATTGTCTCGATTACTGGATTCGTATTTTAAACCTCATTATCCCAATTTTAACACCCTTATTAATGGCAAGTATACTACATATTATGTCCTAATATTTTGGTTTTTGGGGAAATTCATCTGAAAATTTGGTAAGTGACTAATATCACGCTGATTTAGTCTCATCTTGAGGTATTGATTTTATCAAAATCTAAAATGAGTCTGCATAACTTATTACTCTTTCAGTGAAGACACGATTTCAGCTTCAGTAGCTCAGTTGGTTAGATGAAAGTGAGAATACATTTATTTCAGCAAAATATTTTTTGTGGTTCTGAAATAACTCTATTTTAGGAGAAAAGAAAATTCTTAAATGTGAGACACTTCTGTCTTAAAATCACAGATGAACCAGTTAGACTTCTTTTGGTGGATGGAGATACTGATGGTGCTTAAGATGTTTAAACAATATTCTATTCAGTTTAGTATGAGTAGACTCTATGAATATCCTTTTTGAGTTTTGAAAATGTAAAGCGACTAAAATCTGTTGATAAACTTGTAATTCTTCGTTGTTATACTAGATCGAATTGTTGCACCTCTGTTGGCATATAGGCTCCTATGAGGATGTCTCTGTATTCCCTGGATATTTATTATGGTAATTTACTTGGTTGAGACTAGCAGAAGAATCCAAGACGCGCGTTTGATTCTATTTGGGACTGGCCTGCTGGATGTACCTGCACTCCAGTGAATTATGTTGTTTCCACTGAGACTTGAACCTTATACCCATTGCTTCAAACGCAAAAGCGTTATCCACTTGGGCAATGAAGCACAATAGCCACCTCCTGTACAGTGGGTATAAGTTACATCTGTTTGTTAACACACTTGTAGTTCTCCGTCGTCGTACTAACGAGTCTCGAACAGGACGAGACGCGCATGAAGTCGAACAATTCGATCCAGTAAAACAACATAGAATTACAAATGTATTAACAAATAGATTTAACTAATACCCATTGTACAAAAGGTGGCTATTGTGCTTCACTGCTCTAGTGGATAACGCTCTAACGTTTGGAGTGGTAGGCAGGAAGTTCGAATCCCAGTAAAAACAGCACTACTCACTGGGGTGCAGATATATTCAGCTGATGAGTCCCAGATAGAATAAAACGCGCATCTTGGGTTCCTCTGTTAGTCACAACCCAGTAAAATAAGCAATCAAAATTACTGAAAATATTTCAAAGGAATCAACAACGTAAGTGATTCATAAGCAGAAACTTTTTAGCCTTTAACTCCTGAATCATTTTCTTCTGTCAACAACTCATTCTTCAGTATACTCATTGAAAGCTAGAGCAGCGGGTCTCGTCAATTTACTTGCTTCTGCAAAATTTAGCTTGTGAAGCGCATTCATGAACAGTACTCAACCTGGCTGGCAAGTGAAGAACAGAAATTCATCTTAAACTCAGAAAACTTGACTCTTTTTGATATGCCCTCCAAATCTTGCACAAATGGCGTCCAGATTGCTCGAAAAAAATCACATAAAGCACAGCTTATGCACTGGCAATTCAAAATTTCAAACCATCCTTAAACGTTCAAAAAACAGTATTTACAACCTCAAAGTTATATAAAAAATTAAACTGGTTGACAATCTCTTTTTGTTAAAGGGTCGTTAGCGATGAAGCAGATTAGAACAATATTATCCTTTCGGAAAACATTTTCCACCCGACTTTACCAAGAAACTAAGGGTATCTGGTATAATTGAGTTGTTGAAAAAACTATGCTATATTGCATAGAACTTTGTAAATTGTCAGGAAAACTGATAGCGTACATCTAAATCTTATAATTAATAATGTGGTGGACAAACATATTAACTTATGTAAACATCTCAGAGAAGTTATTTTATCAGATGGCCAGCAACCTCTTCACTGAAACTTCTCTGCGTACTGGTCATCAAGAAAGACCAGAAGAGAGTATATAAAACGTTAGGCATGTACTACTAAGAATGAAGCTCCCCATTAACGTATTTGACTCGTCTTTTAAGCAATGAACAAAGTATTATACGTGAACCAACTAATCAAACAAAGTAATCAAAGCAAAACTAAGTAAAGAGTACACAGCTTACTATTACTTATGTATTGTTAATCTGATTGCTAGTGTGGTTTTTTACCTAGGTTAACTCTTCATTCTTCAAGAACCTTGTGGATGGAGTAAATATTTTTACCTTTTATACATAATTTAAACTTATTCTACATGCATACACACTTTTTCTGTCCATTTGATGCTAAACGACATGCTGAAATGCTGTACAGTATTCCGCAAATATCTTCCAGAATAAATCCATTATTACTATTATTATAAAATAAAACCACTACTGAATGTTTGTTTCGTTTAAATATTTACTTGCTTTAATTTTAAAGCATGTGTACATAAAACATAAAATATGAAATTATTTAAGCCTGCCCTGGTCACTTAGATAAACCTTGCTAACGATGAACGCATTACTTTACGAACATCCCACTGTTAGTAGTCAAATACTCCTCAGAGTTCTTTCCCAAAAATCGTGAGCTGATTTTTTCAATTCTGATCAATGTATTTTGGTTAGTTGTGGCTAACAGTAGAGTCCAAGATGTGTGTTTCGTCCTAGTCGGGACTCGTTAGCTGGATGTACTTACACCCCAGTGAGTGATGTTGTTCCCACTGAGACTCGAAACTCGTACCCATGGCTTCAAAAGCCAAGTAGTTGTCTACGACGGAAGGCAAGAACAATAGCCACTTCTTGTACAATGAGTAGTAGTAATTACATACTTGTAGTTCTCCGTTGTTTTGTTGGATCGAATTTTTCGACCTCTGTTAGCATATGGGCTCCAAATTGGAAGAAACGCGAGTCCTGGATTCTTCTGCTAGCCACAACCAACCAAATTATCATAAGTGACATTCAGGCAATATCGAGGCATCCCCATAGGAGCCCATATGCCAACAGGTCGAACAATTCAATCCAACAAAACAACGAAGAACTACAAGTATGTCAATAAGTAGTAATAATCTGATTAATCTATTTTAAAAATGTTTAATCTGACGTCAAAACGCAAGTCCTGAAATCTATATCTTGTAGTTGTACACGGAATCATAACATCTCTTTTAAACTGCACCTTAAAAGAATAAATCCTCAGCGATGTCTCATAATGAACGTCCCTTTCACAACAAACAATACAGGTTCAAATTACTGGGAAAGTACCACTTTTACCATGGACTTAAGATACACCTTACTGATAATTGCAGTCAACCACAAAACTAGGTGAAATAAATTCTGCTTATTGATTTCTAATATCTAACAGAGATTTCCAATAATTATTTATGACTGACATTGGCAAAAATCATCTTAAGCCTTACGTTTCTTACTGATATAATTTGTAATTTTTCAGTTGTATATAAATCCTAAATGAATAATCCCACACTGCACTTTCCAAATTTATCATGGATAGCCAAAACCACTAACT
Source organism: Heterobilharzia americana (assembly GCA_944470555.2). Lineage (NCBI taxonomy): Eukaryota > Metazoa > Platyhelminthes > Trematoda > Strigeidida > Schistosomatidae > Heterobilharzia > Heterobilharzia americana. Next base: position 29,230,848 of record OX104132.1, on the reverse strand, counting down.
TGTATTAGACGTATAAAGTCACTCAGTGTTTGTGAATACTGTTGAAATTTGATAAATTTTACGCCGAAAATCAATATCATATACCTTAATGAAATATACTGATACATATTTAGCCTGAACATACTTCTACTAAATTTTGGAACACGTATTATCTGTCCCCTTTAAACTATTCCAAGATTTCTGTCATTCCAGTTGAATACTGAATTATTATCCTAAGATTTATCAATCTGTACTATTTTTTTTAAATGGAATAAACTTTTTATTCGGTTTTCTTCATCTAAAGACAAGTGAATAAAATTACCTGCATTTTAGCCGAAGTGTATGGGTGATGTTTTAAATCTGATTTATAAAATAATTGGTAAGGTTGAATTTGTGAATAATCTATTGACAAAATGCAAATCATTGTTTGAAAATATTCATGTTTCACAAATTGTATCAGTTTTTGAACAGCTATCGCCTACTTCTGGTAAATATAAAATTGGTCAGTTCTCATAAAATCAACTCTGAGATGAATATTCCTTTTAATCTTATAGTCTGTAAACAACTTAGTAATAAATACCCTTAGTGATTTGCAAGATCTTAACTTTTTCAAATTACCAATTTATCAAACTTCATTATAACCTCTTCATGGAAATCTATACAGACGGCGAATTACAAACTCAAATTTCTTAAAAGGCAAAACTTTCAATTACCTATCTGTTATAAAATGATTTCTGAACAAAACTTTTTAAATGCTGAAGTTAAAGAAGGTTGTATTTGATCTCAAGAATCGAGATTTACTCAGAGATTATGTGTAATAGTCAAACAGCAACACCCATTATGTGATGGCTAATGATACGACTTGGTTGCTCAAACCTCAGTAGATTGAGAGGGTTTTGAACCCGTGATTGACTCATCAAAAGTCGTCTGCCAAAACCACTGATCGACAGTTCTGCGGGAATAGAACATTCTAACGTTAAGTCAGAGAACAGATTTGACTTAAGAAAGACGCCAAGATAACCCGCGGACATAAAACACTCAACTCTTTTATTCCCTAATAAAAACTTATAACCAGAGGTACAAAATAGTAAGAATTAGTTAGGTTTAAAACTTCAGTAGAGCTCATCAACCTGAATTGTTTCAAACTTCAACACATATACAACAATTGCATGTAGAGAGCTGCACAAATAAGGCAGACTAAGAAATCCACAGGTTTAGTTTTAGGTTTGTTGGGATTCATCAGTTTCAACAACTGACATCAGATGAAGAACAGTCAACACTTCCTCAGCACTGCGCACACTTGAGCCCGCCAGCATTCGTACTTAAACCCATCAGGCCTCGTGGTGAGCAGAATAACCACTCAGTAGCTGGGTCGGGGTTGAATAGTTTACAGTTTTATTCTTGTCTCAGTGGGCTAAGCGGGGAGTTCATCAATCAGTATCCGCTTCATATCCGGCTTGGTTTTCTCTTTAGGTTACGACCTCTCATTAAAACTTTAGGTTAGCCATCTCAAAGCGTGTCAACAACGATTAGTAGGCAGTAATTTAGTTTGAGGCTTGCGGGGATCTAATAATTTCAAGGTAGTATTCCTCAGTCACTGACATACCAAGACGAAACAGCTGTTTGGTGCTTCCAGGTCTTCAAACGTTCTACAACTGATATCAGCTAGTGATGAATACTGCGTTGAAGTAGAATAGTATGTAGCAATAAATAATTGAAAGCTTAGTTCCATAGGTCAACTGGAAATGCGACGTGTACCCATTCGTTTTACAATTAAGATGAGGACTGAGGGCAAAATGCCCCTATAGCAGAAGGATATGTTCTGAACTATGTTTCCCTCAGTGATCGATCAATTTCGGTTACCTCATAATGGCCGTCATTTAAAATGCCCAAATTTCCTTACAACCAAACTTATAAACAGAAATGCAGTGAACAATTTCTACTGATTATCATTATGAATGTTCTCCCCTCCTAGTTTCATAGCTGTATTATGAAGTAATTAGGCATGCGTGATACATATCTTCTTTGCCACAGTAGACAATGATGTCATTTCTCTCCTGCTTCATTCAAGATGATATGTTTGAGTACACTACATAATTTTCAACATAAATTGCTAAAAAATTAATTTGCTGTAGGTCATTTTGGAAGTTAAAGACAATAATAATCCAAACATTTTTACGAAAAGAGACCAAGGGAGATGTAACAATCAAAATAAACACTGAAGTGTAAAATAGTAAGTTTTACTTTTGAATCGAGTTTTACTTAAAATATTATTGTTGATTAAAGAATAGCCGGAAGTTTTATGAACTTGTTTTTTCTCCTCCTTGATGTAAAAAGGAGAAAGTTGTCAGTAATGCCTATTCTCAGTATCTGATAAAAATGTATCTTGCATGGATTACAACGTCCATTCACAATCATTTGCATGTGTATGATTACAAGTGCATCAGTAAGTGAAATGACCAGTTTTGATGACCTGTACCATATAAAGTAGTATCTTACCTATAAAAGGCAGAACAATGAGGAGCAACAGATAGTGATAGCTGGAAAAATACGGGATTTAATGAAAAATAAAAGCAGATGTCGAGTCATGCAAGAACTGATAGCTTCCTTGTGTAGTATAGTTATTTTATAAACCCCAAAGACATCAGGATAAATAAACGTAGGTATGACAGTATTGGTCAAGAAAGGTGAGACCTTACACTTTTTTTCTAAGGTTCACGGAAATGAAGCATGTCACATAAAACTTGTTCTTGCGTTAAATCAGAATCAGGATTAAATAGTGAAAAACTTAATAAAAGACACTTCAATGAAAAACATCTTTTTGACAAATCATTTTTAAAAGCTGTACATCGTTCAAGGATGACACTCTCATCACAGATAAAGAAGATAGTAACCTTGAGGAAATACTGCGAAAGCCCAATGAATGTCAGAAGTCAGTTAAATTTACCACGGGAACTAAAAATAACTTTGAATTCCGCTTCCCAGATGTTCTATCGACAAGAAGATATGCTGGTTCCATAAGGACATCGACTTTCAGAAAACAAACTTGTAATGGTCACCATACCCATTTTCAATGAAAACCTTCTTTCAAAATCATTTATAAAGTGATGTTAAATATTCCAAAGGGAATGCATATTTGCCAGTTCAACAGAGCAAAGGCATTGGCAGTGCAGCGTTACGAACCTGTGTTCAAAAGAGATACATTCACTCTTCAATTTCGCCTTGGTCGCAATCTCTCCAAGACATATTCATTTCTTTGTTTACTGTTTGTTTATTTATTGTAATCCTTTAAGCCGTCTTCGATGACCTTGATTTAACCCCCTAGCTGTTATCACCTTGTGGCTTTAGTGACCGCTTTTGTTGACTTTATATTACCCTATTAGTTATTGGTAGATACATATTTTGTTGTAGCTACGAGTACAGTTGTACAGCTTTTAAAAATGATTCGTCGAAAAAAAATTTTCTTAGCTAAGTCGTCTTTTATTAGTTTTCGGAATCAAGTGTTCCAACAAGCAGTACATTCCGGTTTCTACCAAATGAATCTATTCAACTAACATCTATCAGGTGTATTGCGATTGTGAGTCCCCTAGCTTAGTAGTTTATTGGAAAATGATCAATTTTTTATTCGATCAGCACTTAAGACTAGACACAATAAACTGGTTAGCCTGCAGTGAATAACCAACGTATCTAATATAGTTCTACAGAAGGCCAGCTCTGGCCCGAATAGCTCCGCGGCTACATCTTGTAATACGGCACTAGGTGACCTGAGTTGAAGTCTCAAATAAGACATCAGTCCCAGCGATTTTGCAAGTATATCTTGCTGATAAGTTCAGGCAAGCATGAAACCTTGATAAGCACGGCTTTCCGTCAATTGCCTACATCCATCTAACAAACATAAAAACTGAATAATAATGCTCACAAGTAAGAAATAACTGCTCACATAAAGTCAATTTTTTGATATATTCTCGTTTGTAAATATGAATACCACTGAGTGTATTATGTATGCTCTAATGAATTTATGAGGGTAGGATGAGCCCTATGACGATGAATAATTCCATGATGGTTTTTCTAGATATTTCACACAGTGAAACAGTATTACTTACTAAATGATGTTTTGGACACAATTTGTTTTTCATATTCTAATTAAAAGTAACTTGACAGGCTCAAGATACAAATTTCCAATTTTGTCTCTCCTTTTTTAAAATGAAAACTGTGAAAGTTTCACAGATATTTGAAATATGTATTAAGCGATTTCCACTAAGAATAATCAGTGATGACTATATTAGCAAAGCTTCAGTTATCAATCTATTTCTCCAGGGAACCAACTTGGTTTCAATAACGAGACCTGCTTCGATTCAAAATCATTGTCTCACGATGGTCCATCATTCTGGACTTACATAGGCTAATAATTCCAGACCATCCAACCAAACATAACTAGGTACCTTGACCGTCTGCGTGTTCAGTCTTGAAATCACTGCAATAAACTTGATAAGTCAAATCCTTTTGTGGAACATGTCATCGAAATTTGTAGTCAGGATGGATTATTTCGATGAGACTTTTTGGATGTAAATACCTCTCTAGTCCTAACCCTTACCGCAGTTATAGACAGTGAAAGCATGTAATCCCATTTACTCACATATTTAAATCTTAATGCTCAACAACTTTGCATCTTAATCCGTTTCCTAACTTCCCTTTATTTCAGCCTTACCATAAATCACTGCCTCTCACTGCTTGCTAAGACCTATAATTTAATATGTCTTCATGTTTATCATCTTTTTTTTTTGCAGTAAGATCTTGCTTCAGCTCAGCACACCAAAGCACAATTCATCGTAATCACTGTGGTTTCAAAACATAACTATCAAATGCGTTTGCTGCAAAAACATGGAAAAAGTGTGAAATCTGCATAGGAGCCATCTGCTTGTAAAATTCCAAACCAAGTTGTAGATGTCGGACAGCATGGCCATTTGTTTATGATTACATACTTCCACTTATATTTCGAGTTCAGAGAACAAATTATTGTTTTCTAAAACACTTTTGAAACAAAATATGCCTTTATATTATGTAATGAAAATAAGAAAGCGCTGACTAGTCAGAATATGAGGTCTAATTACCAGTAAGCGGTCTCAGTTATCTAACCTTATAGTCTGTGATTTATTTCTTCAGTGAGATTAACGTTTACAACTAACAGTCTTCTAATTAATTGACGGTACCTACCAAAAGATATCAAAATTTGTTACCCACATACTTCTAAGTCTGACTTCTCTCCTTTCCTCACAACTTCAACCAAAGTAAATGCTTAGAAAAACAAATAAACTAATTTTGAATTTCAAGCAAACTAGGGAAATATTCCTTCCCCCCCCAATAAGTTGTTTGGCGAGAGGAATTTTCTTCATCAAAAACAAAGTTTGTTTCGTTACTGTTTTTTTCCACATAATTAAAATTTTGATAAAAAAGCATATTGTGCATGTGACACATCTATATATGTTTTCAGTATTATATATCATGTTCATTTTTGATAAAATATATGTCAATTTCATGTGATCACGTTAATCCCCAAAAACTCAGACTATTTCTATAATAACCCAACTAGAACCTTTGCGAGCAACTGAATCACTGGACTTGACTAAATGATTTACCATGAAAAAAACCTCTCAACGCCTGTTTGCACTGCTTGGGAAACCTATGTACAAAGAGTAATTGTTTCATTTTATTTTTTGAATTCCTTTTCAGTGCATACCCTCAACAATATACAGGACAGAATATGAGACTATTCCCGAGTCTGTCATCCATCTACAAAGTGGTTGATTTCGTAGTAAACCAATGCTCTTTAGGGACTGCTGGCACAAGAAATGCTCAAATTTCCTGTGAAAATCCATCAACAATAAATCCATCTAAATGTAGGGTGAGGATATTTCGTCACATGCATTATGAAAAGGTGTTAAATTCTAAATGCACTAATACTTTTGCGATTTCTGAAAGGTGCGAAAGTCTTCTACCTTATACCTCATGGGACTAAGTTTTTTAGCCACTGACATGCCTAAAGAGAATGAGACAGCTTTCGGGTTCTCTATAGTCCGTATCGGTTTTAAAATCGATGTCAATCGCCCAAAAAATTAAACTGCTTTTCATCAAACCGATGAAATGAAACTTACCGATTTGTTTACCCTGTAGGAATGCTTACTGATTTAGTGACGTCCGCAGATAACCTGCCCACTCTGTCTGTAACAATCATGGTCTATTTATTTACCGACTGCTTGATAGTTTTTTAGTCAAGATCAGTGTCAGCCGAATGTTTTGTCAGAACGATCCCTCGTTATGACCAGGCACAATACTAGTTTACACAAGCATAAATGTCAAGGTTTATGATCACAAGAAACTGAATTTAAATGTGAATCTCGACTTAGAAAGACTACGTTACATTTACAGTTCCTCAAATTTCGTACTTCCAGGCTGTTCTCCACCGGATAAAGTCGCATTTCATAGGAGTGATCAGCTCACTGACTTATATTTAATGTTAAAATAACCCTTCAATAGCCCATAAAGTAACCTATGCGAACCTCACCGTATCTCAGTTATTATCATTAAAACGAACTGATTAACTGAATATTCCAAACTTAATGACTCTTCCGTAGGTTGAGAAAACAGATAGTATTTCAAGCCAAATGACTCTTCATTATCAGGTTACAATACGTGGCTTTAAGGTTTTTCCAAAACTTCAAACTAATTACATGAAGGTTTCTCAATTCTTAAATTTATTTTCCGTCATTATAAAAACCTGGCTCACAAATTAGCGCACAGACTTTCTTCCGCTTATCAAAGGAATCTCTCATCGTTTGTTTTACGGGCATATTTCAGTAATTTTAAGTTCCAGCGAGTTTACCGAATGTGCAACTGTTTATTTCTATGTAAAAAAAGGGTGACATCTTTCGTTATGTCTTTCAACTTTTAACGTCTGCTGGATAAATCTCAACAACAAACATTCTGAAATTACAAACAACTCCATCCAAACTGTAAGGAATTCCAACGCGAATAGTATTTGAAACAATCATTCATTTTTAAACTACATGCGAAAGATTCTTAAAATCTAGCCAGGCTCCTAATATATTCTTCTAAAATAAGCTTCTTACAAAAGAAAACGGAGAGTTCAGTTTTCTAAGAGTTTTCTCACTCGAAAAACACTCGAAGTCAAAACATATCAGTGACCAGCAAAACTGGCTTTTATTCGCTTATGTTAACATTGTTCCATATTAAAGTAGTAGCTTCTCATTTAAACCACGTCAACAAATAAATATTATCTTCAGATCTTAACAGTAAAACACTTGTGCACATTAAACGTGACTGTAATTTGGGTTGATCATCCTTTTATTCCTCATTCACCACATATGGAAAATCAGTGTGCATCTATATGAAAAAAATACTCCTGTAGAATTCTTCCTGAAGCTGCCGGTAGGTATCTGACACGACGTACTAAAGAGCATTTGCCATTGTGATTGATGAAGGGTTAAACAAAGAAGACTCTTAGTTCTCTCCAGTTACATTTAATCAGTACCGTTCATGTTGCTGACATCTAATCTGCTCTTAGCTATCTTGTGTAGATCACTGTTAGGGTAATGAAACTACACTCGTGTTGGAAAAATTCTAACATATGCCTTCTTTTTTCCATGACCACCAATCACCTTGTATACAACCTAATTTAGTCATGAACTGTCTAAATGACCATTTTGGCTATCATTTGACTTCGAATGTGTATTCTGATTTCTATTTCTGAGGTGCGAATTTCTCTCTTCTTTCACATCACACTTGTAAATTATAGTTATGGCTTCAACTTCCCTATACTTTCCTCCCTAATTTTATCGCAATCACTGAGTTTACTGTAATCAATTCGTTAACCACCAAAACCCTTGTGAACTGAAATTAATTGTGACGCGACTTTTCTCATAATGATAAACAGCTAACTGTTACTTCATATTTATGCAAGTTTTATCGTGCGTCCGTATCCTTATTGCAAAACTATTTCATTGAAGGTTGGAGTTCTATGAAAGCTAACCAAAAAATATACATTTCATTGAATTGTCTTGGTCATGCCTTCCTTTGGCGCATCTCTTAAGTGAAAAGTTTTGTTTAATTGGATACCAGGTTTCCAAATATTTCCGCCACGGATTTCTATTCTGTACGCCCTATATCTACTACTCATTAGATATAATGCCCTAATTATGTACACATCCATAGTTTGTATCATTAACGAATGCTACAGTCGACAGTACACTAGTTGTCTACGAGTGTCAATGAAATGAAAACTTGTTGATTGTCGATTATCTTGCTTATCAACTCTTAGGTCCCTTCCTTCATTTCTCCCCTCAAATTTAACTTTAATCATCAATTAAGCATTTACTTAAAGGTGATTGCAAAGGTTGACCGAATTTGGAGCGGTTTTTACCGTGCATTGACATCACCTGGAAAATTACTGAAAACATGAAAGCACCATACAGTTAATTTGTTATAGTTTTAGAATTGTCATCAGTCCACAACTACGATCTTGCAACTAATCAAGCAAAGGAAAACCGCATTACGTGACAAGCGCTTCATGGGTATTTATTCCCTCTGTCTTATATATATCATGGCTACAACCTAGTTTCACCAACGAACAATCATCTTTCCTCCTGGTTTGACTAATTCCACAGTCCAACAATTCATCTATATGCAAGTCTATGGGAGCTGTTCGAGAAAGAAACGAGAATGTGATACGTCTTTCTAAAATTCAAAACGTTAGTTGTATGGAAACTATTGGCAGACAACCTTAAACCTGCCTTCAGTGCCTTACGGCATTCATCATAAAGGCGTATCTGCAAACTTTTTCACACTCATTTTCGAAATAAAAGCTTTGAATTTTATCCTTTCAGTGTAAAAATTAATGAAATATACTCCTTTTTAATCATTTTACGGATGGAATACTGCTTCTTTGTTTTTAATATCAAAATATAGAAGAGATTTAATCATTGACTCTTTGAGTCTAGATATTTTTCAGTTCAGCTGAAACAGACATGAATAATACCCTTGAAATAATATTTTTATATCCACACTTTTCTTTCCAACATTCATCCACTAAACTCTTTGTATTCTAAACAATTTTAAGTTTTGGTAACCAGTACTCTTATCGCTAAGAAGAAGTATTTTTTTGACTTAAATAATAGGCTTAGGTTATTTAGATAAAGCAAACAATACTTGATATTTCACGTTAATATTCTTCGTAGACTGACATTAGTTGGAGGAACATTGGAAACCTGGGAGCACTGGAAAGCTGTTTAGTCCTAGTATGCGACTCCTCAGCAGTGCGCACCCACGACCCGCCAAAAGTCGAACCTGCAACCTTCGGGTTCCGTGGCTAGCACGTTACCATTGAGCCACCGAGTCGGAATCCAGTGATTTATATTTTCAATTTCTGTCAGTTTACGATGGAGTACGACCGCCATCTCATGTCATCGTTGAGTATTTGTCCTCACGGCCACCAGAATTGCCTCACTGGTCACTATTTCTCACTGGAACTTCAGGAATCATCTCTTGAACTAGTCGCCAGTAAGCACCAGTTCAAATGAATTTGGGGGACTGTGGGAATTTAGAATACCAACTTGAAATATCTATAAATCCCCACAAACCCCAAATTCAAGTAATACATATGTCAGCTAACAAGGTTTCGCAGCTTTGTGTGAAATTCGTTCTGGAAGACGGAAAATTTAGAAGTACCTGAACTGAAAAGAACAGTTACGTTGTGACCTGTGAGGTTAAATCCGGTTGTTAGAAGATCTGGAAGTTCAAAGATAAACCTCATCTAACTATTCATTAATTCGAATAAGTTTTATTATCTGGAGGGGGATGAAGAGCCTGATTTTTTAATAATTTGGCTAAAACAGAAACAGACAAATTTCTTTAAAAAAAGACTTTTTTGTATGTCTTCGTTTTGATTCAAAGTAATACAATAAGGAGAAATTCTTTTCTTTGAGAAAAGATACAAAGAAACAGTAAAAAAGGCAGTTAGCTAGCTGTTCAGTAAGTTGAGGAGTTTTAACAAAAACAATATGAGTCTGTATTTGGATGAGTTAATTATTACGTAAGACTTATTTTGTAGCATTTCGAATTCAAAAAGTAATAACACAAGTTTTTGGAATCCCATTACGAATCCTGTACGACTATCTAATTGTTACTTGTAATCGAAAACCCTACAAATGTGCTGTCTGAAGGAGATAAGAATATAACCAGCAGAAACCAATCACAAAGACTATAACCAACATCAAACCAGTCAGTCTTGTTGTCAGACTACACTAAGGATTTGTCATATCAACTATCCACTAAGCATAACTAGAATTTCGTTTTTAACATTTTTAAAATACTATTTCACGTAAACTAAGAAAGTAAGAGAAGATTTCTGGAAGCATAGAAACTCGAAAAAATGGCTGTTGGTGGTAAATAAATAAGGATACGAGGAACTCAAAATCGAGCATTTAAATCATTCAACAGATTTCTCATCATTGGCCACAATATACAACCATACCAAGAAAATTTTCTTAAAATGTGACTGGAGAGATATATGACAGAGAAATTACATTTACTTGAATTCCAAAAACGTTTGGGAAAAAATCCCAATCATTTTAAGGTTATAAAATGTTTAAAGTTAATCAAACCAAAACTTTCGAGCACTTTTCGACGTTTAAATATCTGACTGGAAGCACAATTTATAAATACCAAGCTCGTAAAATCCAATGTTAGTTTCAGACAAAGGAAAACATGAAGAAGGTTACTCAGCAATGACATTGGATGTAGGTCACGTTTTATCATAAACTGGAAGAGGTAGGAAATATGGACCACTGGATTCCGACCTAGCTGATCAACGGTAAAGTGTTGGCCACAAAACCTGAAGGTCCTGGGTTCGATCCCTAGTGGCGTCACAGGTGCGAACTCCTAAGGGATTCCCCATTAGGACGAAACAACTGTTCAGTGCTCCCAGGTTTACAATGTTCCTCTAACTGGTGTCAGCCCATGATGAATTCCAATATGAAATCAACTAGTCTGTTCGCCCGAAGATTACATAAGCCTAGAATATGTTCTTGGATAAGTGTACATGCAACTTTTATCTATGGTTTTTATGAGCTGCGAATTGATTTAATATTATTATTAAAGCATAATGAACATTAAAATCAAGTTAGGCATTAGAAAGGACCCATTTCGTAGATGCCAGTAAATAAATCAAAAGTTATAAATGCTGTAGATTTCAATATTTCTTGAATTCAGATGAACGAATATGTTCATGTGCTTCCGCCTTGCAGCTAACCATCTTGAATCGAAAAGACAAATCCATGTCTACTAATCAACAACAAAATTGGATTTCTTGTTCTCATCAGTGTTGATAATCCAAAACCAACATTTTCATAATAAACTTGTTTGATCACGTATTTCCCACTTGAATTTTTATTTATCAGAATACTTAGTGTATATTACTCATTAGTGAACCTGAAAACATCCACACACCATATAAATAGTGTTCTACTTCTCCTATCCAATGATCTCTATGGAACGTATTGATGTGAACCAAGCGTGAATTAATGTAATAGCTTTTTAATTCCCTCTAACTGAGTCAAAATGCTAATACTGTCACACTGTACAACAGAGCTGAAGCTTTCATCAACATAAAAAAAGAAAGCAGTTTATTTGATACACAAAGCTAACAATGGTTTCCTTATCAGTCATGCCAGATAAAATTGATATTCACAAAGATTAAATGTGACTAAACGAAAGGTCCAGGGTTTACTAGTCATTTAAACACTGTCGCAAAAATGTGCAGACGTAATACACGAATTTTCAACAGTAGTCACTACCTATGATAAATTGATTGGTTGTGGCTAGCAGAAGTATTCAGGACAATTCGAACAATTCGATCCAACAAAAAACGGAGAATAACAAGTATGTCAATGAATAGTAATAACTACTACCCGTTGTACAAGAAGTGACTATCGTTTCTCTATGGCATAGTGGATAACGCCTTGACGTTTGAAGCGATGGGTACGAGGTTCCAGTACATTCAGCTGACGAGTCCCAAATAGGACGAAACGCGCATCCTGGATTCTTCTGCTAGACACAACCAACCAATTTATCATAATTAACATTCAGGCAATATGAGGTATCCGCATACGAGCCTATATGCCAACAGAGGTCGAACAATTTGATCCAACAAAACAAAGGAGAATAACAAGTATATCAATAAGTAGTCACTACCTCTTGAAATACATTCGTCATGAACTCCAAAGAATACTGTTCTCTTCAATAAAAAAATATCATACTTCAAACCTTCATAGAAAATAAGTCAGTAGCATTGATCACTGTTAATAAGTCACTTTTACACATCGTTCAAATTAAGAAACTTGTGTGGTTTGTTTACTGGTTACTAAACAGTGACAAGGTATCAAAAAAAACTGCACTTCCAGAGGCTTCATCACAAGTGTCATGAAATAAAACATCACTTTCTGTATATTTGAAGTTTTGTAGTCTAGCAGATATATTCTTTGGCAGAATACAGCCCTGTGACTCACACTGGACTATGTATCTGCAGCCGACTAATTTTAAATGAGATCTAGTGGAATAAATATGTGAAGACTATGTAGGACTGTTTCGTGGTCAGATTTGTAACTATTTGAAAAGTAATCATTGAACTCGAGATAAATACTGACATCATGAAGTCTGAAGATTCTGGAAGTACTGTTTATAATTATATCCTGATGTTTCCTAGGTAACCAATTCTTTCATCAGTAAATTTGTCGCCTTCACGTTTACACTATGAACAGGTCTATCTTTATAACTTCAAAACATAGCTGTTGATAAGATTCAAAAAACAGTTAATTAGAGTAAATTTTGTCATCATTTTTAAAGATTTGCATTGAAAAAAGTAAAACAGCAATAATCTACGTGGTTTGTTTCCCAGAAATAGAAAAATACTTATGAAATAATAGATTATCTATTTATGAACTTTTCACAGGAAATTCTTGTTAAAATGGTTGTCAATGGGACAATCTTTCTTAGCAAAATCAAGAATCATATCTATGATTCTACTTTAACAGGAAATAGACTGAAAGAAGTAGTTAAAAGATTCAAACTAAACTTCCTCATTAAAGGATATACTTCAGGATTGAAGAATTGCAAAAAAATAACCAAACAGTTTTACTTGTCTATAAAGGCTGACACTTTTCTATGTCATTGTGGTTATTTATAAACTTAGAGAATAAGATAGTACCTATTGCAAGTGACCATTAAAAACGTCGACTCTGGTTTGACTACTGCAGCTATGCAAGTCAATCTAATAAGGCAGAAAATAGGTATTTAGGAATACTTACATTAGTCAGCTATGCTTTTACAAGATAAAGGATTTAATGATTAGTCCTTGTCGGCTTTTGAAACTTCCTTACCAGCAAAAGCCCCCAAAGGGAATGACGTATAAGCTTTGCACAACAAATCCCCCAACGGTATATAATGGGTTGTCCTTCTTGGCAACTGTTTGCATTTGCACCTCTGTTGACCGTTCAAGAACTCTTATCCCCAATCGGTTCACAACTTTATCGGTAATTTAGTCCAGATCTATCTTTTTTAAGTATATCACAGAATTCCTTATGTTTAGGATTTTCTTTAGGCATCTTTATCAGAGAAATATTCTGTCTCAATTGAAGACAATTAAGGCTTTATCTTAAGTAGAATTCTTAACCGTTGTCCCAATTTTCTTTCAAAATACATCCCAGGTAATCAAATTATATTGTTATGACGTTCGTTTTGCATACAGATTGGTGAAAAAAACCCAGTGCAGTTGAGATCAGTACCATTCCTAGAATCATCAAATAACTTGATTTTATTATTTGAACTGTCCCACCTTTAAGATAGGACTTTCCACATATAAGTTTACTGTAATAGCACTTTATTTAGTGGAGAAATTTTCAAGTATCTTGTTCATTGACTCACAAAAGTAGGCCATCTGACAATAAGTGAGACTTTTAAAAATCGCTTTCGCATATATATAAAAAAAACAGTAAAACAATATACTGTCACTATTATATGTGACATTTGTTATCACCGTATTAGAGATTTTTATAAGCTAATCCCAGTATGCTCAACACTTCATTCTTCGATTGCCCTACTACGATTTTACTTACGAGAGCAATTTGACACGGAAGTCCGAGTTTAGTCTCGAAGAAATTCAGCATCATCATTAAAGCTGTTAGTGACAATTTATGTGCTTTCTTGTGTATTCTTCATAGTTACAAGTCAATCATTTGTATTCTAATTTCCTGGCAGTTATTTACTGAATTAAACAGAAATAGATGTAACATTCTAAGCAACAATAAAAACAATTTTCATCAATGTTTCGGTGATACTTACTGGATAAATATATCCTCTAAAAAAAAATTTCATCAAAGTGTCTAACAGGTTTTCTTCATATTCCTTTCCCTATAACACAGCAGAAAAAGGAGATATTTTCGTCACTTTCAAGGCGAAGAATTAAGGGAATCTACTGTGCGAAAAGTTACGGTGAGGTGATCTATCGTCCTTGATTTATTCCGCGTGATATATAGCTAGTTTTAGAACTCAAAATAAAAAGTTATAAAGATATTTTATATACAGAATTATTTTAATCTTTATTCTTCCTTTGTTGCATATATTTTGCTTTTTGCCATGTATTAGGACTTCTACCTTTCCATTGCCAAATATAGATTCCAAACAATCATTGTATATAACATTTAAACCGTAACAATTATTTCTTACAACTTATCGGGAAGGAAATCATTGCAGCGAAAGAATGTAGGCTGGTCTAATCGATTCACCATGAAATGGCATACAAAGATGGATAACAGAACGTATTGTTTCAACAACAACAACAGTATGTGTTAGATGCCTTTCTGCGTAGGCCCATGAATCCTTACTGAGAATATTTTTAAGAACAATTTAAAGGTATTTTGTACAACGAAGTGAATAATTATGATTCACTTTCAACTGTGTTAATATATTTTTCTATGACCTGTTGTTACAAAGTGACTTCAAACTACAAAGCTAACTTTCATCTTACAGAAAAAATTCATTTGTGAACAGAAATCACATTAAACAGCATCTATGTGTCGCTTGTAACTTAAATTACATTTTACTTGTGGACCATTATTCACCGTTAACAAACATTTCCTCAGTGTTAGAGGACTAAAAGCATATCATGCCAATAAAAACTAAAAAAGTATGCGGTAAACTCAATGAAATTTAACAAAAAGGGTTAATTGTTATATCATAAGATCCTCAAAGTACTTACTATCAAGTTATGGTTAGCTTCATCCTACACTAGTAAGTACAATCGATTATGGTAGATGTCAATGACCAGTGGTTTTCTTTAACGAGAACTGAAGACGTAAATGACGCAACCAACCAGGAAATTTATGCCCCTACGTTGTACACGTTTTTTCTTGACAATCTAGCGAAGCTAAATGTTCATCTGATTGAATATAGCACATAATCATGCATCATTAACTACTGGATAAAGTCTTTAGTAAAATTTGCGGCGCCAATGATCAAGACGAGAGAACCCTACGAGTATCTGGACTATTTTTATAGTCCCAGCAAGTTTGATTCTTTGTTTTTACTATCAGTAACATTTCTGTCATGTCACTTAGTCATTTCCACTCCATGTCTTTTGTTTTGATTGGTTACATACAGGTTCAGCGACCAACTTCTTCTTCTTCTTCCTAACCACATTAGCCTTTAAGTTAGATAATTCATCCTGTCATATTTTTGAATTGTGCTACTGTATCTTTTTCAGATAATTCATCTCAATTAAATCTTAAACTCTTAGTCTAGACAGGCTTTATGCTTTGACAGTGTGACTAGCACTACCTGTCTAGCTTATCTATGTACTCAATCTCATAAGCCTTCAGTAGTATCTGGTGGGAACAACAGTTTGTCTTTGAGCAATTCTGCTAGTTTAAATGCCAACCTAAATAAGAATAAAGATTTTCATTACGTAAAGAAGGAATAAACTAATCTTTGAATGTCAATTTCCGAACCCCGTTTTTGTTGCGCTACAATCACAACTCATATTATTACTCTTCTATAAGTCCTTGTGAACTTCTGAGTGAGCCAAAGAGAATGCCACTGTGTAGGAAGGTTTTTTTAAGCATTTTAGTGCCTCATTTATTCCATTGCTTAACCAATCAGCTGCACCCATTTTTGTTAATATGGATTGAGATGGTATGAAGTTATGTATCAGAATGTGATAGTTTTCTGTAGGCACTTGTGTCTGAGAGAAAATAGAAAACTAAACCCTATCACTGTATACCACATTAAATGAACTGGTTTAGTGTGGAATATAATTTTCTCATATTCGTTAAGTTCTATAATTACATTATTGTTGCTTAACATCTCATGACTACTCAGTTCATATATAGTGTCTGTATCAAAAATCTTCAACAACCGTGATTTTTCAGAAGAAAACAAGATTAAAGTGAATCCACCAATGCAAGTTCATTGTTAAGTGAATTTCTATCTAAACTACATTCTTATATAGCAAACTGAAAAATGAAAAAAGACGCTGTTAACATTTAAGCTAGAAAATAATGGTCACTTTTCAATGCATTGCATACATAGAAAACATATTATATTAGAACAACAAATAAAACACCGTTTTCATTAGTATTATCTAGAGTTATAGTTACTTCAAAATAACATATACCATGACTATTATAAAAGTGCAAAGCACTTGACTATTGATTTATTTCTCTTCTGGCTTTCATAATACACAATAAACAGCTCAAATATGACATCCACAGAAGACCATTATTCCTCTATCGCCGTGGATGAGATTAACTTGTCTAACGTTTACTAACTTTGGTTAGAATAAGGAGTTTGCCACAAAACCTTAGGTCCTTGGAGTTAGTTTAAAATATATTTTCACCATAAAATATCAAGAAACAATGTTCCGTAGTTTTGTTTATCTTCACTGGCTATTCAGTGATAACGGTCCAAATTAAACCATGACTTTTTTATTATGAAAGTCTCACAAATCATCAACTTGTACCTGATTCACCTGCATAAAAATCATTATATTTACGTTTGTTAGAAAGACATGAAAAATTCTATGTAGTTAATGAAGTGTTGTCAAACACATTTCAAAAATAAATTTAGATCCCCTCTGTGGATGACAGTTATTATCCCATAGCAATATTAAAAATATGAAAATTTGAGAGAATACTTATTTTCCCTAAGGTTTCATAAGACTCTATCTTTAAGTATACTGTTTGAAATTTAACAAAAAAAGAAGTTGAGTGGTCACATAAATGTTTGACAGTTATCTGTGCATTAAGAACCTGTAGCCATGACTGCCCACAAGCTTTCATTTCTTCCTCACATGATCTACTGCATATCACCCTCGGACACCGAATTCGTAGTTTCCAATTTGGATTCCAATCGAGGGTTAAGCGTGACGCGTGACGTCCCCAATCGGTCTTATCAATGTATGTTCAATCAAATTCATCTCCACTTTCTTCTGCATATTCGCTGGGTGATAGCTTGCTGATTGGTTCGTTACTAGCCAGCCAGCCAGCCAGAGTTCCTTGTTCCTTATTCTTGTTATTCTGGCTATCTGATCTCCATCTTCACTATCGAGTGAGCGTAGGCACTAGCTGTTGTTGAACAAATGTAGTTTATTGGAAATGCTTTTCCTAACGCACCATGTTCCTCAACCATCACATACAAACACTCACTTACTTCACTGAATTAGTCTTGAAAATCCGGATCTCACTCACACTTTATACTGAGTGCAGCGCAGTGCAGTGTAGTAGGTCTCCACACTGATTTCACAATAATGCAGGAAGGCCTATCTTGCTGTCTTTTCAATTTTCGCTTCGACATCCTCATCTATGCCTGTACCGCCTGTAGTTGAAGCAATGCTGCCTGCCTAGGTAGGTGGGTGAGACAGGCTACTTCCTTTTGGTTCCTCCCGTTGATTGTGATTGATGCTTCTTCTTCTTCTTCTTCTTCTCATCGGTTGGATATCCTCATCACCTCTACTTCTGTCTTCTCTACATTCACCTGAAGGGAGTCCCGTCTCCTCTGCCCTGTCCTACTCTGCCTCTTGTGCCAACTTCTTGGTTTTCGCCTGTAGGTCTTCAGGCCTATGTGACAAGACATTAGACATAAATCATCGTCGTTGGTGAAATCGAAATCTTCTTCTTGGGTCTTTCCATTGCATCAGTCAAATAGCCTACGCCCATCTTTTCACACCTCCTCATGGTCTGCCGCATGATCCAGTACAGTCGACCACATTAAGGAAGATGATGGGTGATGGTAGGTGGCAGCCTATTCTCACTCCTGTCCCCTGTCTTCACTTCAAAAGCATCACTGAGCTTTCCATTGTGTTGTGAGTCACTTGGCATGTAGCCTCATCATATAGCATATGGGTGGTGTTGGATGAGGTTGATAAAGTTTTGTGATACTGGAACCATAGTGCTGAAGCAGCTGCCTGCCAAATTACTTCTCGGTCAACGCTGTTGATTACCGGTCTTCTCAAAATCGATGAAGTTGAGGTACAGTTGAGTTGACTGCCATTCTATACTCTCTTCTATGATAATGAGTAGCGTGGGGTTGCAATGTGATTCGCACATGATTTCAACTTCCTGAAGCCAACCAGGTAGCCTGTTCCGGTCATAATTTTGAATTTAGAATACCTTTAAATCTCTCCAGAATGATGCGGCATAATATTTTGCTTACAGTGGGCGGGGGTGGGGCATGATTCCGCGCCAGGTCTTGTTTTTTCAAAGACTTAGGTCTCCCTTCTTTGGAAGTTCGACAAGACAGCATTCCTTCCGGTCAACCACCAGGTACCCTTCCTTCCTTCTTTCCTTCCTACATTCCAAACTTTCTGCAGTAGTGGTGTGAGCATGTCAGCTGATGTCTCTGCATCCGTTTTCAGTGCTTATGGTCAAATTCCACCTGATTCTGCTGCTTCCTCGGATTTCAGCAGCCTTATGGTGTTGAGAACTTTACTTGTTCTTTTGTCGGGGGCCCTGTGTTCACTGATATTCTGCGGCTGAGCTGCTGGTTGTATTCTCGACGAGTCGCAAGGGGTGGTGTTGATCGATTCAAAGAATTTTTTTAAGTGGTTGGCCCATCGTTTCGTTTCGTTTGTTTCTTTTCTTGGGCGGTAACTGAACTTCCTTCACTATGTTTCATTGGTTTCATCTGAGTCGATCTTTCCCCTCTTAGATAGCAACCTGGTTATTTGATATAATGTTGTCACGTCTCTGTCTCTCCTAATTGCGGCCTATTCTGCTTCACCTGCCAATGTATCGTAGAAGTGTCTTTTGTCTTTGCGTGCACTCTTCTTCACTTCTTTGTTCAGTGTAGTGTTTTATAGGCTGTATTCATTTCCTCTTTTCATTGTTCATCCTTGCCTACACAAGTCCATCTTCTGCTTCACCATCTTCCTCTCCCTGCTCTATCAGCTTCCATGTGTCCATCGAGATCCATTCCCTGTCCTGTTTTTTCTTCCTTTCTAATACAGACATGCGGGTCCCTTTCCACATCTCTTTCAAAGAGTTCTAGTATCCCTCCAAGAAGATTTCCTCAGAAATGTTGCTCAATATCTCCCATTTTGTCCTGATGGCTGACCACGTGAAGATGTACTTTTTAGCTTCGACTTTCAATTTCTGTTATGGGTGTTGAACTTGAACTGTGGTCTATCACCAACTTCTTTGAAGGCTTTCAACTTGATTTGGAAGGTTCCTTGCACTAGATATTGAGTGATGTTAACCACCTACGTCTGCCTCTCTTCGTGATCTTGTGTCCAGTAGGGTTCGTCTCCACTTTCTTCACATTGAGATGAAGTCGATCTGAGTTTTAGTGTGGTGTGTCTATCTGGTGAAATCAAATCCATGTCACTGCCTTGTGAATATCCTGTGTTTGAACACGCTGCCTCCGATCACCAAGTCATTAAGTGCACAGAAGTCTGCAAACAGTTCTCCATTCTCGTTCATCATTTCACCGAGTGCTTCCCGACTTGTGGCTGGTTCTCTCCCTGTGTTATCCTCTACCATTTTTGTATTCAGGTCACCCATTAGAATTTCGATGTCGCCATCGCCAAGTGGAGTCTTGTCCATTACTGATTGCAGTTTTCTATAGAATTCTTCCTTCTTTGGTCTGCATTATTTGTGGGTGCGTAGAGTAGCACTGTATGATTGTGACCTTCGATCCTTTTGAGTTGAATCTTGCTGTCATGATTCTAGAGCAGGAGATTGGTTCTAACTGCATGAGAGAGAGCCTTTGATTCTGTTGGGGACATCATGATGGCCACTCAAAAACTCAGTGTGCTGTGCTCGTGGTTGTCGTCTGGGTGAGAATATCGAAGTAGATTAGATTACTGACTCTGCAGATGACGGTTGAGAGAGTCCACTCCCATTCCATCTACTTTCGCAGACTCCAAACACTTCTTTGCCATGCCTCCTCATCTCTTCTGCAATCTGGGCAGCCTTGGTAGGTTCAAATACTATGCGGAAACTCAATGTCCTTATTCTTTCTTTCGCTTTCATTGAGAGACAGAAGACATATCGCCAACTGAATTCCCGAAGGCTTTCACCAACCGGTGTCATTTCGTCTCTCCAACTCCAGCGGGAATAAGTTTAGTTTTATTTTTTATGTTCACTTTGTGCTTTGAAGTTTCTCTAGCAGTTCAGTTGGTTTTACAGGGTAGGGGTAAGGTTACTAGGCCAATGCCCTACCTTCCCTGTTTATCCGGGCATAGGACCGGCTAGTAACTAGTGAACTAGTTACCTCGGCGAGGTAAGTTCCACGTTTGCAGATAGCTAAGGGAGGATAATGAGATGCTTTAGTTAACTTTGCACATAGAGCTCAGGTTTCATAATGTTTAATGCAACAACTTCAGCACTTTAAAGAATGTGAGTTCCTACCACTTGCAACATTCAAAATTACCTCTCTTTTTTCTCACCATATTGGTAGATGTTCTTTCACACTTCGTGAAAGAGCTCTCAAAGTTCATTCTAAACAGCTGACTTCACAAAGGCGGCTGAATTGTTATTTTTATTTTTATCATCATGAATGGGAGCTAAGGAAAGCTAATAGCCTGCTTGATCAACAACGTTTCAGACGAAATCAACTTTACAATATAGAAGGAATCGAACAACAATATTTTAGTCAATTGGACCAATACGATAAAACTGAGAACTCAAGATTACAGAAGGACAGCACATACTAACCGAATCCTCAGTTAAAACAACAGCAACATAAAATTAGTTGCGCACAGACTTCGTTCGAAACCACAAAAATACTGCAGTAAAAACACTTCATGAAGAAGTGAAGAAGATAAATGGATGACTATTTCAAAGAAGAACAGTTACCCACGCAACTTCGCCACAGGGTGTCTATCCAATTCGCTGTCAACCAGGATGTTATGTACTACAGTCGTCAAACAGATTTCTGCAATATGCATAAAGAACATATCAGAGATCATGAAAAGACTAGTGAGGCCGTTTGAAATCGATATGCCTCATAAACCAACAAATCTTTGCAAAACAAATGTAATATCCAAAGAAGGTGAATCAAACATAATTTACAAAACCAGGTTCAGCAACTATGATCAATACTACACTGAATAAAGTGGTAACCTTCTTGGTCACCATCTACACCAGCCTCAGTTAGCAGTTAAACGTCGAACCAAGTCGTTGCTCATATCCATCAACACATGTGGACAAATATGAACATCAATTTGACTTTCAAAATATAGAAATCTTGGACAGAGGGAACTAACTATACCGTAAAATTTCTAGAAACCTGTCATTCAATCCTGTCAGAAGGTGTACAGATATAAATACAGTCTGATAATTAATAAGAAAAATAATAAACAACTATGATTTCAGAGATTAGGTAGAAATATGGTCAACAGGAAGATCAACGTACTTAATGCCTACAAATCAAATGCTACTTCGTCATGATGAGTTACTGTGTTGCTCACGAAGAAAGTTTAATAGTTCACCTTATACTGAAATTGGAACTGATCATACTGTCTGGAAATATGATAACAGCTTTACAATCAAGCAATCCAGCTTGAAAAACTCAACACTAAGATAACAGAATCAACCTGGTAGTTGGCATAAAAAATAAAATAAGAGAAGTTTAAAAAATATGACATTTACTAATAGGTAATGTTCTATACGAACATGGCAGAGACAGGTGAATTATGTTGGTTAAAAATCAAATGGAATTATTATTTTCAGCCATCTTTATTTAACCAAGATTATCCACAGAGTCAAACACATTTAAAAAGCGTTTCATTATGAATATGGCAGTCTGCCTCTCGAAATAACTCACCAGATATTACAAATCATAGTTAAATTAAAACCCTTCAAATATTGACATTCTTTTTGTTATTTGAGTACACAAATGTTTCAGTGTTAAGGTGACTAGTCAGTAACTTTTGAATGCCAAATCATGTTTAAACAATAATTCTAAGAACGTTCAGCTAACATTTGTTGTATTGTACAATTTGTCCACCTGTACAACCAACCAACGACTTTGCTGATTACCTCGGTACAACCTACCAAAATTCTTAGTAATGTGAGAAAAAGAACATTGCACACTAAACAAAGGACTAAGTAAGACATCTTGGAAGCAAAAACTTGAAACGAAGTACATTTTACAGTTTCTTAAATCCATTAGCAATCACATAAAGTACTCTCATCGACCACTTCAGTGAATATTTAGTGACTTCATGATTCACAGCTACACACCATATTAATACCCACGTAATCAGAGATATTTTGATGCACCCAAATTTATATAAGATAATCTCATTCAGCCCTAAATTCAAGTTCTTGATTTACTTTTCAGCTGGTATAACAACATACCAAGAATAATGTTAAAAGAGCTTTGACGCACCCTTAGACCAGTAAGCAGAAAATATTCAGCATAACTATTAACCCGATGTTTATTTCTGCGGCCTACATGAAGCCCAACATCGTCGTCCAACTAACTGTGTACACATTTGAGTTATAAGTGGAAACAAACAGACATCTAGAAACGTCTCAGTATCATTTATTCTTTTTAAAGCGTTATTACTTTAAACTCCACTAGAGAATACTTATTCTACCAATAAACCTAACCCAAAGATTTATATTATCTAAATTTTCTACTGATAATTTTATTACATGAATTTTATTAAGGATAGCTGAAACGAAGCCGTTAACCTAGTGGTCTGGAAACTAAATTTTATCTCTGCTGGTTACCGTCAGAAAACTACAGCCAAAACTCAAGAAATTTATCTTTCACTGTAGGTTCTAATCTGCTTCAGTCAGCACTTAATACCGAGACTTAAGTACTAAATTTTCCAAGTCATCAATAAATCTTAGTAAGACTAAGTTAGGCAAAACAACTGGTCGTCGAATTGTAACCTGTACAGCTAACAAGTCCTTAGAACTTGTTGAAGTCTAGGGATGGAAACTGCCAAGTAACAGTTAGGTTAAATGATGCAGCGTTACCATGCACTGCCTTGTTAGAAGTTATAGACTAGTTATATGAAATATATTTCTTGTCGTTTACGTGATTCCTCACGATAATAAATATTTTCAACTTATCTTTCATAAATGAAATCACTTTCGACTACCTTTTACATAAACTTGGGATGAATGTGAACATTCTGATGCCAAGACAATGAGGAATGCTGAACCAAACTTCATCCGTAATATTTTCATGATGACACCATATTCGTTTTTCTTTGTCAAAATTATCTCGGAATTTTCAAACGATTTTCCTAGAAATATGTCCTATAGGATGTTGAAAAAATCAGCCCTAATTCCTCCAAATGTTGGTAGTGAAAACACTGCTAGATAAGCGTAAAGTGTGCCTGTTGTAGAACAAAACCTGATGTCTTCCTTATTTTGCCCCAGCGCTTCAATGTGGGTGTCTTATAGAATCATTCCTCAAACATCACCCACAACCATCATCATTACCGCAATTCTAGGCACTTTTTAACTCAATCTTTAATCGTTGACTTACACAATAGCATCGATAAAGTTGTTGCATTCATCAATGTGAAAAATTTCAAGCCAACAGCTCCCATGTTAATTATTAAATTATAAAATTCATAATAATAATAATAATAAACTTGTCAACCCTTCAAGAATGACTATAGTCTGTAACCACAGTGAACGTTAGACCTCAGCTAACAAGGGACCAATTTACAAACGACGAGGTGTTTACACTGCTAAGTAGTCTCAGACCATTATCAAGAGCCATAAAGTTTGACTGGCTCTTGAAACCTATTTTGAAAGGGAACTATCTTAAGTCTTCAATGCTTTATAATTATTTTCAAATGGAACAAAGTCAAAAAATTTGTAAGTAGATGAGATGACCTATGCAGATTTTACCGGTGCATCACAATCATCTCTAAAATAATTGTTTGATAAATCATAAACTGAATTTGGTAAAGAAGATAAAACTGATGATCAGTTAGAGTGAGAAAAATATCGAAAAATATTAGACATATAACATTTAATGAAAAGTTTTTAAGACGTTATCGTATTTCTACACCTAATTCATCTACTATACAATAAGACCAATTATACGGAAAATGCCTTATTTACACAACAACCAACCATCTGTCCCATGACAATATATGTATATCTTTTTCTCCCACTTATTCCCCATTGTGAATAATACGTTTTTATGTTTCCTCACAAGAATAGTTTACTACTAATGAATAGGCATTATCGATGGTGTAGGGTGAATTCTTGGATAAATTGTTATTTGTCTGTGTGCAAACCTATTGTGATAGATGTTGCGTGCTAAAAATCACAAATAGATTTCTGTATCAAGACAACTGACCTGGATGAGGCAACTGCTTCACATAAATAAAATAACATCATCATTATAGCCTACGAAGAACAGTACAACCATGATGTAAGCATATAATATATCCATTAAAATGATGAACATAAGTTATATGATATTGGCAAGTAAAATTTAGTCCGAAATAAAAGGATATGGACTTGAAATCCCAACTATAAATTATATTTTATTTATTAAACAGAAAGATTAAATTAACATACAATGAGATCTAACTGAAAACCTTTTAAAGACATAGTGTAAGGAGTTTACATCTTACATCCCATCTCTACAGTTTTCAAATTTGAGATAAAATATACAAATGAATAGAAGATTTAGCAATGACATCTCTGATTTCCATAATCGGAATAGATATTTCTAAGGACATTTGGGAATGTTTGGCTCGTAGAACATTTAATCGTAACCCGAAAGTATAGTGAAGATATAGAAATGGAAGATTTAATGTGCTGAAATCTGAATCTCTATAAACTCAGTAGTAGATGAGATTAAATTTACTGTCAAGTTAAAAGATTAAACAGAAAGAATTAGCTATGTTAGATTGCAGAATAAAATGAATGTAAGATGGAAGTTTATACAAAAGTGTTTACAGAAAACCATGGCATTCTAGTACACTTCTAGACCCAACTTTATCTCACCCTACATCAACTAATAAAGGCAGATTTTGTTAAGTATCTAAGTAGTCGAAGAAGAAGTTTATCTAGTAAGTCAGAAATTAAACAAAGAAATAAGGCTTATCGGAGAAGTGTTACCACTCGATGACTATACTCAAAAAACTGATTGAGAAATACATAAGGATACATTCGAACAAGAAAAGTAATGGTGCAAACAGTGGTTATAACACAACTAAATGGAAATCCAAGACCTCTATAGAGTAGCCACATAAAGAAGAGAACATCAGAATGCCTATGAGGAACTCTCAACAAGGCTGGGATTAGGACGGCACTTAAACCAAAACGTTCACTCAGAAACAAGATATGTTGGCTCAAATATTCATTTGACCTCATTAAACAGATTACTTTTATCTACTAAATGCTTTGTAGTGACTGTGAAGGCAAGCATATAGGTCAAATAAACCAATAACTACCCTATAAGTGAGTTCACAAGTATTTTGAGTATTTTCTTTTCTGTATAAAGTTAATTACGACTTCAGGCCTACGAACCCGAATTCTAGGCTACAAATGAGAGATCCTTCGTAGGGTTGACTAAAAACTCATCAAAAGCAGACAATGAGAATGACAGTCAATTTTTTTTCTATATTATAAGGATAGCCTAGCACGCCAGCTTTTATACTGTACATAGATCATGTCACCCATTTAAAAGGAGACTGCATAGCTGAACTGTCTAAGTCTCCTAATTCTGTTTAGCACACAAATACATAGCAACATATAAGCGTAACTCAGCCTACACCACATTTACTAAGGCTGAAGCGTCTACTCTAAGAATCACCTGACTGATTTGCTTAGACCTTTTAGGACTAAAGGTCTCATAGTAAACTTGGAACTATATAAAATAATAAATAGCAACAAATAAAATTATCTGTGAACTCTAGCCGATATCCCGACCATCTTTTCTACTACGCCAACCTGATGAATGAGGGATGAAACAAGTGATTTCATGCAAATGTTGATAGTGGGTGATGATTTAAGCTGAATGAAAATTTGGACTGCGGCCGGACTCGGAGCAGCAACCACAGGGTTTCCGGCGTGCTGCTCTACCAACTGAGCTACAAGCACCATTTACTGATCAGTCAGGTAAAACCCTTAGTGACTGAAATTAAATAAAAATCTGGTCAGCAGTCGAATCTCATAGCTCAGTCGGTAGAGAACCGGGCCTGAAACCAAGTGGTCGCCGTTTCGAATCCAGCTGCGGTTCAAATTTTCAATTCACCTTTAATAGTCATTCAGTATCAAGGCTATTGGGTGTTCAATAAAGAGCCTTAATTGATCTGGTTGGAAAATCTAGAACTAATTCTCCTTACCGGGTGTGGCATAGTGTAACTTTTTAACTAATTACTCAACTCTTCAAAGGTTTACACCATGGCTGCTGTAAATAGAAATAATCTGATACTTTCACAAGTAAATTTGAGGATTTTTATTTTCGGTCGGTTACTTTAGAAGTGTACAGAAATTTCTTAAAATCACTTTCATATGATTTAATTGTGGTACGCATATGACAGCCGCTAAAAATTATTAGGTTACTTGTAAAATATGTCATATATATTCCTATCTTCGAAACCACTAGGTATTGAAACATTTAGATTAGCTGACAATAACTAATGAAACTTCAGTTTTTTATGAGCGAGATTACATAAAAAGTCCTGACTGCTAAAATGATATTAGTTATACTCAGAAAGTAGACCTTGGTAAAAGGTATTAACTGGTGATTTTTTAATAATCTTGGAACCTCAGTGCTTTCTACATGTAAACAACTTTTGGAAATAAAATCAAGTTAACATTTTTCCTATTCATTATGCACTTTAATTTCGTTTCATCCAATTCTATTAATTTCGATTTCAGTAAGGAAAGTGAAAGATATCCTGGCATATCAAATTCTACAAGTAATAAAAAACAACAGAACAATGGTGAAGTGTAGATTAGGATTTAAATGGTCTTGCTAGAAGGATATTGGGTGCAGGAAATTATTCAACCAGTAAACTTTCGGTTTAATTCAAATCTTGTAAAGTATCTGCAAACATCAACATCATTCACTAGTTAAATAGAATATGCATGATATTTTTGGGTAGACATGCAACTGAAAACCATCTCGATTCATGTAATATACTAAATGACAGACGTTAATAATTTCACCAACTTTGAGAAAGATTTCAATAGCAGTGTTTAGGGAGAAAAACAACACGAAAATGAATTAGAACAACAACTCTTTTATGAAAATCTTTCCGCCTAGAAAGAAAAATTGAACCATCCGAAAGTTGGCAATAACTCAATTCATTAGAGTTTGAAATAGACACTCCCAGTTACATATCCTTGGGGGTGTTTATGAGTCTGGCCGCTTTTAACGAAGTAAGAACACCTACTTAAACATTTGGAAGTATACTCGACGTTGATTGAAGATACTGTGGCTAGCTGGTTTACAGAGATGACTTCTAACCAATAGGTCACATGTTCTGCTCCCACTGAACCTAACGAGTTTTGGGCAACCAGGCAGTATCACTAGCCCTCACACCATAGGCATGGCTCACTGGATACTACAAGAATGTGGACAAGTTTGCTGATTGTAATTCCATTTTGATTTGATTGAAGGTGAAGTGGGAATCTGGGCTGCATCACGATTCCTACCAGAGAGCTTCCGGTTACCAGCCCTGTGATCTACCAACTGAGCTATAAAACCCCGCTGCTGACGGAATCTTAATTTTACTTCATTCACACAAGTTTGCCAAACAACGTCAGACTGCTAACCCATGTGATGCTCCTCCTCCTCGTCTCTAATTTACGAACATCTGCATTGATGTGAGAAGTCGTGACTTGACCACCAGTTTGAACACGATCAAGCTATAGTGACGCATCATGAATTCACATAACAGTCGAGCGAAACCCTTAGTGATTGAAGTGAAATAAAAATCTAGTGAACTGCCCTGTTTAGTAGCTCAGCTGGTAGAGCACCGGGCCGGAAACCCGAAGGTCACCACTTTCGGATCCTGCTATGGCCCAGATTTTCATTTCACCATCAGTCATTAGGTATTATCAGTAATACAAACCTACCAGGTAGTCAAAATGATACACAGTACACATAACACATAATAATGATTCGTTAATTACTCACCTTGAACGGCCAAACACTTGATAGTACTGATTCACAGCTGCCAAGTAATCAACCATTTGTTCATAAGATGTAAATTTCTCCGGTGGTTCAGGAAATCCAACTGGTGGTTGTCTAGCCTCTACCGTAGGAAATGTTAAATAACCATCCAGATAAGCTAGGCAATTATAAATTTTACCTTGAATAAGATTTATATAATTATTTATTTTCAACTTCAATGCATGGCCTTGTAAAGTAGGTCTTTCTAGAGGATAGTGTATCAAATGTGAAAGAATTATGAGTGTCAACAACCAGAAAACACGCTTATCTTTCACAACTTCTTTATACCACCTTAGTAGATTTGATTGGAATACAGTTAAATAAATAAGGACAAGATTTATCAACGATCTGGCACTATATCTTTCATTGATTCCATATTCATTTTCAATTGTGTTATATATTTGTTTATTCAATAATGCTCTGCATTGTTCAATGGATGTACTATACAGACAAAAATTTATTAAAATGTAATAAATTACAAAATCTAAGTGTAGTCTGTATGAGATTTTCAAACTAGTTTTGTGCATAGATGATTTGTTCAAATGAGAAATGTAAAGTACATCAAAGATTAGTGATTCACAGAACATGCATATATATAACTAATGTTAGCCAATGAATAAAGCTATGGACGTTTGAAGCAAACATTTTTATATATTATCTTTAATAAGAAGAAGACAATATTATTAGATTATAATCCATATACCAATATAAATGTATATTTACATTAAATAATATATTATAATATTTAAAGTCAGTGGTTGACATCATAATAAACACTGAACGTTTGTCATTTATCTAACACCTTAAAATTAGATGAACATCAACATGAAAGGGGTTACAAAAACTGAATTAAGTTTCTTATAATTGGTTTGTAATAACAATTAAGTGCTACAACATAGTTGTGCACCAATTTCAAAGTCAATTTTGAAATGTTTTCCCAGTAGGCGAAAACTGATTGAATAAATGATTGAACAGTATTCATTGGAAAGCCAATCAAATGTCAACATCATGAAAAATGTGATTGGATAGAAAGAAAATAGTCTACTAATTTTTTCAAGGTCGAATTCATTTTGTCAGAAGTTAGCTGCAGTGACGACTAACTTAGTGGGATAGTCTAAAAATCATCCATCCTCAAGTGTTGTAGTGCTTGTTATAGGTTATAGTGTTTGGTGTGAAAATGCGCGTAGTTTCTGTATTTGCTATGCATATTTAACCTCTGTATATTGTTATTCTTATTCGTCCCTTGCTTTGCTAGTGGAACATAGGGCTTCAGTAGCATGTCGCTATTTCACTCTGTTCTCTGCAACCTTTGGAACGTGGCACCACCACTACCCACAAGCTCTCATTTCTTCCTCACATCATCTCCTCCATGTCACCCTCACCTCGGACGCCCAAGTCATCGTTTCCCATCTGCGTTCTGCTCAAGTGCCTGGCGCGTGATGTCCCCAAATGGTCTTCTCAGTGTATGCCCAATCCATATCCACTTTCTTCTGCACATTTGTTGAGTGATAGGTTCTTAGTTGGTTCGTTACCAGCCAGTCAGCCAGAGTTCCTTGTTGTTTATTCTTATTCTGACCGTCTGATCTGATCTTCAGTATCGAGTGGGCATAGGCGGCAGCTGTTGATGGATGTCTGTAGTTTGTTGAAGATGCTTTCGTAACGCGACAAGTCTCTGAACCATATAGAAGCAATGACTTGACTGAATCGGTGTTGAAAATTTGAATCGTGTTCACGCTTTATGCTGAGTGCAGTGCAGCAGATCTCCACACTGATTTCAAATTGATAAAAGCCTGTTTTGCTGTATTTCCGATCCTGGCTTTGATGTACTCGTCTGTGCCTGTGCCGCCTGTAGTCGAAACGATGCTGCCTAGATAGGTAGGTGAAATAGGCTACTTTTTCTAAGTTTCTCCCATTGATGGTGACTGGTGCCTCTTGTTGTTGATGCTGTTGTTGGTTAGGTATCTTCATCACCTCTACCTCTGTCTTCTCTACATTCACTTGAAGTCCCGTCCTCGCTGCCAACCTCTCTGTATAGTTTTGAATTGCGTTTCATATTCCTTATTTATGTGCGCTTCCACTTTTTAGGTGGAAAGCGAGTGCAGTTACTTATGAAGTATGGTGCTCACAAATCAAAAAGATTTAATCCAGGTTTCAAATTTCAGCAAAAAAAAATTATGATTCCAGATTTCACTTCAAAATATCTTCATAAATAACATAGGAAATACGCATTTTCACACAGAGCACACTATTACACCTGAGGATGACTTTTAACCGAATTGGTTGTTTTACTCGTTGCTAGGGTGACCTTTAAAGTCCCCCTCCCCGCCGTTTTACATTCACCCCGAATTGGTCATTGCCCTAGCTAGCTTCATGAGTCATCTTAAAGGCTCCACTTTCAACTGCTGAAATAACCTCATAAACTGGGTGATCAAAGTTTAGAAAATGATAACTGATGGATAAAACTAAATTTCTAGGAAGAACAAGTATTTCAGCAAAGAGTCTCTTTTCGGAGATTTCATTTTCAAAGCTGTACAATAGCAAACCTATACTTTTTTTCTAGTCTAAGGATTTGATAGTTAAAAACGGTTTCTCAAGAATGGCAACACAAGTAGTGTCAATAAAAGAGTGGTCATTAAAGTAAAAATACCAAAGACTAAAGAGTAGTGAATACTAATCGAAATAAGTTTGGACCAGAAGTTTGGAGACTGAACTGTGATCAGACAGAAGAAAGTGACAAGAATGAGTTGCAAATTTCTTAAGAATTGAATAGTGTCGAAACAGAAAGATGAAAAGAAGTGGTAAGATGAGAAAGTTTCTGTGCATGTATCAGTTCACCTGCTCTTGTGGAGCCAGATGTATCCGAAAGGGTTCAAGAACCCTATCCCGCTTTGTTACAAAGAGGTAACAATGGGGTGATAAGGAGTGCTACAACTGAATACATAGTGAATACAAATCACCCTTTCTCAAAAACCTCCTCTTTTCAAGTCATTTATAAAGTGAAAAGAAACCACCCAAAGGCTGTATGTCTTTGTATTCTCTGCATCGCCAAAGCTCTTGTCATCCAAATGGAGAAGACTGAACTGTGTACAAAAAGGGAAATTGTTCAACCCCTTCTCCTTCCATGGTCTTAGTTTTCAGTTTCCTCTACCCCTCCTTTTTTTCTTTTCATCTTTCTGTTTCGACACTATTCAATTCTTAAGAAATTTGCAACTCATTCTTGTCACTTTCTTCTGTCTGATCACAGTTCAGTCTCCAAACTTCTGGTCCAAACTTATTTTGATTAGTATTCACTACTCTTTAGTTTTTGGTATTTTTACTTTAATGACCACTCTTTTATTGACACTATTTGTGTTGCCATGCTTGAGAAGACGTTTTTAACTATCAAATCCTTAGACTAGAAAAAAAGTATAGGTTTGCTATTGTACAGCTTTGAAAATGAAATCTCCGAAAAGAGACTCTTTGCTGAAATACTTGTTCTTCCTTCAAATCATTATAGGTATATTTCAAACTAAATTTCCGCATTGAAGTTCAAGGAATTCAATCCATTCACTTGACTTACTCGTAAACTTAACAAATAAACTTGAAGTTCTCCGAATTCTTGAAGCCCAGAGTCACATACCTTGTGGACCCAAGTCAACTACGTATCCTGTAACCATAAAGTGCCCTGATCCAGATTTTGCTCCAATCATTGACGTTTTGTGAGCCTAATAACTTGACGCCTTAAATGACAAAAATCAGAATGACTTCATAGATTAATAGCCTAGGTACAGCTCCGGTAGTTTCAAGATATTTTTAATTTCAAGGAAAGTAATTTCTTAAAAGAAACTGTGATCAAATGCCTTCGACACTCTGATATTCTCACCTGCAACGATTATATAATGAACAGTTTCCAGATGATTTACAAATTGCACAGTCCATGTTGACATTTTTCACAGATGATTAGCCCAACTCAAAAAGGTTTCCGCCAGAAACCACTCAACCGAGATAACAAGGTGGGATCTTCGACACGAAAATGTCATGAAATAACGAAAAATACTACCACTGAGCAACTTAAGCAGTCAGAAAGCACCCAGGCTAATCTGTAGTATTTTGCCAGCCGAGTACACTGTTGGTTAGCTTGGCCCCATACTAGAGAAACAGCCATCCAGTGTTTATATTACTCCGATCTGGCTGGAGAAATACTACAGATCAACCTGATAGATTTCTAACAACTCAAGTTGATCAGTAGAAGTATCTGTAACGATAATGTTTCACAAACACTAAGTAAACACTGTATTTTAATGTTGGGTTCTTAACAGGCTTTCAGATATATAGTTTGAATAACGAGTAGGCCAAATTAAAAAAGGCCGAATTAAACTCATGTTTATACTCTGAATTTTTGTTACCCTCTGACTCAGCCAATATATATCCTTATATAAGTGAAGAAACAAGGTGTCCAATCCTAATCATATCCAAAGTGGCGTTAAAACCAACTCACGCAACACTTAGAAATGTTTATGTTATTACTTAGGGGTGGTAAGGACACTTTATTATATCAGCATATGCACCAACTAACAATGACTTATCTGCCCTCCGGCACAATTAATAAATTTAATAAACAGAAGTCATTCCCTGATAAACAAAACTAAGCTTAACCTCACATATCCATTTTTAATGAATAAAAATGCTATCTACAAAATCCACGTAAAGATTTCATCTCATATGACTTAAGCACTTAATAAAGACATGCAACTACTTCAACCAATATGTTGACCATACTCTAATCAAGTGATTTATAACGAGATTCGATTCACCTTTAATTCTCTTCACCAACACTAAATAAAGCTGTACTTTTTCCCTGCTCAATGTTTCGCTTATGTAAGAGGTTTCAGTCTAGACAACGTAAGCATTCAGTTTAGAGGTTTATGAGCATTTATTGACTCCCATTTAGTATTCATCACCAACTGACACCAACTGGGAAATCATTGAAGATCTTAAGCACTGACCAACGGTTTCTCCTTAGCACGAAACTCTCCAGCTATGCACACTCGTAAACACTTCGACGATCGAACCCAGGAACTCCAGGTTCCTCGGCTAGCATGTAGTCATCTAACCAGTGTATCCGAATCCAATAGGTCACATTTTCTTAATTCTGTCAGTTCAAGATGTAGGGTGATCGTCATCCCTTGCCGTCGTTCAGTAACTGTCCACATGCCCGTCTTGGTCGGCCCCGCGGGTCACGACTTTTCAGAAGAACTTTGGGAGTTTCATCTCGAAGCAAATCACTAATGAGCTCTGAAGTAATCCGGTTTGGAGATTTGACAGGACATATCAGTTTTAAGTTAGTATTACTCACGGATTGTCACCCGTCCTGGTCAAAAGTCATGACGGCTGGAGCAAAACAAGTCAAACATGAAGACAAGTACGTAAAGATGGTGTGGAGGTTGCTCTACATCTCGACTTGACAGAAATAGAAAACTGTACACCATTGTATTCTGACCAAGCGACCCAACTTCAGTGTGCTCACCGTGGAAACTGACGTGGTACAAAGTATCTATACTTCAGTCATACTGTTTTCCCGACGACGGCATTTTGAATAAACTTTTGAGAAGTAAGAGTCCCAATCTGAAATCAACCACATTTTATGTAATCTTAAAAGACCCTAACCAAAATACTCAAAATTCTATTGATTCTTCTTACTAATATTTTGTGCTCAGTGAACTTTTCTCTGAGTTCCCTAATTTCTTCAGATCATCACATTTTAATATGCTCAAAAAATATCAGCGTAAATCTTGCTAGTTTTAATAAAAGTATGCCGAACAGTGCTAAAGAGTGTCATGTTAGTCTTAACAGAAGTCTTATGTGCGTTGCTAGGAAATCAATGTTTGTTTTTCATCTTCCTTTTATCACTGATTGGTTATTTTTCGTCTAGTGTATGCTCTCATACTCTTTTATATGTACTTAACGGAAGTTTAAGATGGTGCTCGTTCGATTATAATGGGTTACTTGCATTAAAAGCTTGCAGTGACTGTTCGAATTAGACTGTCAAGTCTTGTCAACAGCTAACTAGATGATATTTCAATATTTTCATCTACAGAGTTGATCGATATTGCACAAAGACACCTCAGTTGAGGCTGAAGAACAGTTTTAATAATTAAAATCGTGAGAAAGTCATCAAAAAACTCTCCTATTTTATATACACTGTTTTGGATGGAAAAATAGTGTTAACATTCTACTCTTATCTTACAAGTGCTCACTGAAAGTGAGGTGTGTATGTTTGCATCAGAATGATGGTGGTTCTGTGTTATCTGAGGTTTGGTATTTTGTTCAGGTTGTTTCATCACCAAACGTGATGAAATTCTTAGCACTAATTTCAAAAGGAATTCATGTACATTACTATTGGGTAAACTTCCTAATGACTGAGAAATAAAGGCCAGTCAAAGAAAAAATAAGTAACCACAAAAGATGAACATGATTGCATGAAGTATCTTTTCACCCATTCTCCAAACTGTAGCAGCATCGATGAAAACCTCTCCTTTCATCTTGCCTTTGCTTCTATGTTGCTCCTCGTTTACAACTTCCTCAGTTACTGAAAATTAACTATGTTGTGCTGCGTAAAAATTTGAATGTTGTTAGCAGAACTGGTGGTACACCTCTAATTCTTTTAGGTGAAACTTTTGTGAACAGGCATCCTGACTGGTATAAACACCCGGTAGTTGTTTTATCAGATGACCAGCACCTTCTTCCCTAGAAAGCTTTCTACATGTCAGTCCACCGGCAAGATCAGGAGCAAGTACATAGAACTTTATGCACGTTCTACTGAATATGTGTAATTTATACCATACCTTATTTAGCTTGCATTCTGTGCGAAGAAGAAAGAGCCAGAATTAAGGTAACAAATCAACGTGTTTTAATAGCAAGTGAGATAAAGAAGATATTGCTTACCGGTATCTGTGTATTATGAGTCTGATTGTTATTCTGACTGCTTACCACATTTACTTCTGCCTTTTTTTAAAAAGCTGTGGACAGAGTACGATGCCTAAAGAATCTTCAAGAATAAAGCTGCTATTATTATTACTATTATTATTGTTACTATTATTATCACTGAATACCTGTAGAAATATGAGCAACTTGATTTTAAAATAAGCACAAATGTTAAGTGGTGCATAAGTAACCCATATATTGCGATACAAAATCTCTAGATTAGTACAACTATTTTATATATGCTAGTTATGTTATTTTATAACACAACTTGGTTGTGAACGTTAGTCCATATCTATCGAAATAATCGACACAATAGTGTTCACTGTGTGAGACATCTTTAAACAAAATAATAATATGACAGATACTGTTTAACAAACTATTAAGATCATTTCAAAAAACTTTTAATACTAATGATAAATTACAAATTACATTTTCTACACGGCCATTGGTGACACCAAAACTGAAAGATGAATTGCCTAGACTGATGACTTCCTGTTGTGTTTATCAGTTCGACTGCTCCTACGCAGCCAAATGTATCGACCCCTACTCTAGGAATTTAAGCACCTGGGCTCATGAACACCTCTAAACGTGACTTAGAGAAGGTATGATAAAGACCATTACATAGTTTCATATTAGCGCACGTAGTTCAGACAAACCGTATGAGGTAGATATGAATGAAGCACTTTCCCCTATTTACCAGTTTCCCACCAACCGGTCAAAAACCGCCCGGCTCCGAATACTTCGAAATGCAGGAGTGGTGGTAATCAGGATTAAATAATCCAAGCTATGTGTTCACAAAAGGCAAGTATTGTCACTAGAAATACCTCGGTCCCATCCAGAATTCAAAAATTACTTTGCATCATTCCGCTTAGAACTTAATTTTCAGCTTCCACATTGTTGATATCCCCTCATCCGTATAATCTGAAATAATTTTATCACATTCTCGTGGCCTGTCTTGTTCCTTACCATGAATAGCGTTCTACTGGGCTATTATTCACCAAATTATACTTCTGAGTTTACTCCATCCAGTTATGATAAAGACCCTCCTATTGTTTCATTAAACCATCACACTAACCCTAACCCGTCACCTAATAGCATTACCTACGCAGTAAAATAGTTTATATAGTCAATTATTTTGAGTTGTTTTCTTAAGAGAATTCCTCAACTGCATAATATTATTAGCAAAACGTTAACGAAATCTGACTATTGTTTATTCAAAGTTACACAAAATTATAGAACCTGAAGAATATACTCCAAAGAATTTTCTTATCTCATCTGGATGGCTTTTGAACTGTAAAACGAATTCTTAAAGATTTGGCAGAGAATTGAATCTTTTAAAGGATAGATATTTGTTTACATCCTTACAATTTTTAAATTTTTCCCTATACCACTGTTTATCTCTTGGTATTCAAATATAATTATGTATAACTATGACGTGTTAACTGGCTACAAACAAAAGAGAATCAGCAAACAATACCTGTAAACAAGAAGTTGAATGCTTTCACTTTCTCTAACATTGTTTACAAGTCATGCGAATCATTTAGCAAATAGTCACACGTACCAAAATCATGAGCACGGGGATATCGATACTACTACTAATAATAATAAAGACTCAGCAAGTAGCTAATTCATGAATAGGGAAAAAGGAATGCATATATATATATATATATATATATATATATATATATGAGTGTTTTGAGGTTAAAGGGGACTTTATTTTCGAGCTACTACCCATCGTGGATTGACATCACTTGGAGAACTATCGAAAACCTGGGAGTCTTGGACAGATGTTTCGTCCTGGTATGGGACTTTTCATCAGTACGAGCTCACAACGCTGCTACAGATCGAACCCGGAGCCTTCAGGTTTCACAGCGAATTCGTTAACCATTCAGCCACTGGGTAGAAGTTCAGTGGTTTATAATTTCCAACTCCCATCAACTCACGATATAGCGCAATTATGACCAAAGTTTTTCAGCTGGCTTCCGCTTCACTTCCGAGATGCACAACTCTTCACCATCAAGTGCTGATGTAAATTTATTCGGGACTACTGAATCATACTTTATGTTAGAAATTCAGAGTATATGTAAGATAGGTATAAGATTTAAAAAAATGTTTAGGTAAGTGTATATTTCTTGTGGGTTTAGACAGTACTTGTCGGGTAAGTGATAATATATTTGCTACAAATGAAGACTTAGCTATAGCCGGAGTTTAACTTCATGAGGTATATAGTGAACAGGGAAATGTATGTAATTCCTGGTGCTAGAGGAATATTCTGAACTTTTCCTTTATTGTGATTAAACGTACCATAAAGTTACAAACTCTGCGAGTTCTAGCATTGTAATGCTAACTTTTGGTACTGCTAATTGACTTTACTACTGTTCATAATTCTAGTCGTGCTGACTTACAGTTGGTATGGCTAAAGCCCCAGGCATAACTCCTAACCATATTTAACTGTTTTCCCTTGGAATTCATGCAATAAGTGTTATATGCACCTTCATTCCTCTCCTTGTTCAGTAGAACTGAATGTTTGCTTTTCAGTGTTATGCCTACTGTATTTACATAAGTGCGCAACCACTTGAATGTTTCATGAAATTAGGTGACCCAAGGTTTAGAAAAATCAAAAAATAGTATCTTTTCACTGTTACAAAACCTAATAGTTTAAGATCAACACTTTATCTCAGTATTTTTGTTTAACTTAGTACACTGTGGAAAAATACTATTTAATAAGCGACGTTCTGGTCACCACAATAATATTAATATGCAGTACTTCTGTTAATTAAGTTTAAATGAGTAAAATGTTTGAAACAGTGTCATAAACATGAACACGGAATATTGAAGAGTATTTCTTACTTTGCATGGCATCATTATAGTGTTTTAAGCGGTATGTTTCTCTAACGAATCAAATCATCATGCT
Source organism: Heterobilharzia americana (assembly GCA_944470555.2). Classification (NCBI taxonomy): domain Eukaryota; kingdom Metazoa; phylum Platyhelminthes; class Trematoda; order Strigeidida; family Schistosomatidae; genus Heterobilharzia; species Heterobilharzia americana. Next base: position 29,192,258 of record OX104132.1, on the reverse strand, counting down.
TAGTTGGTATCCTGAAACGTTCATTTGCGTCCACAAGAAATTAAATACGCATTTCTGCTTCTTATATCTTCTAATAAGAAACAATGAATTAGATCTGAGTAATTTGAGAGCATGGAAAGAAGGACAGAATAACTAACCAAGAAATAATATTAGCTGAATCTGGTAACATAGGAAAGAAATAGCTATCTTAAAATCTATTTGTCATCACAGTATTACACCAAAGTAATATGTTCATTTTGATTAGCTTTCGATAGCTTTTGAAACCATGAAGGAACGGATGCATCAATAACTGAATTGTCGTTGACTGAGTTAAAGCAAGTTCACTGAAATTCTCGAAGATGCAGATATTTGACAGATATCTAAATAAGCTGTTAGGGATCCATTTCGTCATTTCATAGGTTTGCATGTATACAATTATGCCCTTGTGTTTCTTTTTGGTTAGTTCAACTTGATTAATTTAAACATGTTTATAAAACTTAAGATGTTCTTACCTACTTTTCTTTACAGTTTATTGGCCAATTAATGCAATCAAAATTCTGCTTCTTAACTTTGTATCGTTGTGAAGTTTTTCATTACGATGCCGGTTGGCATGCCATGTCCCAATCAAAACTGAATTTATCTAGGGGTATGTAGCAGAAATTAAGTTTTCATATGTTGCATGCCAACCAAACTTGTGTTTCTCTAACATGCTGAAAATTCTTTCGAGCAGAATACTTTTAATCTTGTTCAATAGGTAATGCTCAGTTAACACGGTATCTTCGATATGAATCATCTGTCCATAACGGATGATAAAGATTCGTAAAGTCATCTCTTTCGAAATATGACTTCAGTACCTGCAGTTACTTTTGGAACTCCTGCTGAAATCAGACTACTGGGTGGTGTGTGAAACCTTGATCTTCCTGCTTCTTTCTGTATGGCACTGTGTACATACTCACAATTCTTCAGAAAATGAAATTCCTTGGTAGTCATTTCAAAAAAATATTAACTGTCTGTTTTGTCTTGTAGATAGCCACAAATATTTGATTTTTGACAGTGATGCCCGAAACTCATTTTGATAAACATAGTGTTTGGAAATATTTGTGTATTTCTTGATTGTTCTTGGATGTTGGGTGGATCTTCGGTTACTAAGTCAATATAAACATAAAATCTGGCATGATCACTTAAAATGGTTTGAATTGCTTAACCTGCTCCCTTACATCAGCATAAAAAAATGAAAGACGAAAGAGGGAAAAGTAGTAAAAATGAAATCAAAAGTCATTTCTGGTACTGGTACTCCTTTGACAGATATATTTCAAAACTTACACGCCTAGTATTTTTCAAATACTTTCACCGCATACTTTTCGAGAAGTCATGCGTTTTCAATAATCTACTCACAGTTTATTGTTATCTTCATTCTGTATGCGAAAAGTATCCATGAGTACTGGGAAATTTTAAGTGAAAGAATCTATCTCCTAACAAAGTCGGGGATTAAGGTCATTGGGAAAGAGGAACAATGAGAGTAATTACTAATTCTTAATTTTTTTCCTTCTCATAAATGTTTGTCAATCATGAAATCTTATGTATCCCGGAATAATTGTCCTTCTCCCCTCCCTCTCTCCCTCTCTCCCTCTTCCTCTTCCTCTCTTTCACCCTTAGCCAGACCATCAGCACTTTTGGGCATGTATACACACAGCCTAGAAATGTAACCTTCTCTTTAACTGTTCCAGTCTTACTGCATGCGAACTAAAACGTGACGATTAAAGTCTTTCTTGTTTGCCAAACCACCGTATGTTCAATGGTTTATGTAGAGAAAAATGAAATAGTTATATAATGACTATAACTGTGATTATTTTTTGCACACAGAGCAATGGTCTTAGGTAAACGAGAAAGACTTAAGTAGTCACGTGTTAATTCACATGCTTTACGATTGAAACGGTTAAAGAGAAGGTTACATTTCTATGTTAAGTGTATAAACGTGCACATAAGTGCCCATGGTTTGGCTAAGGGAGAGAGAAGAAGAGAGGGGAGAAGGACAATTATTCCGGGATACATAAGATTTCATGATTGACAAACATTTATGAGAAGGAAAAAAATTAAGAATTAGTAATTACTCTCATTGTTCCTCTTTCCCAATGACCTTAATCCCCGACTTTGTTAGGAGATAGATTCTTTCACTTAAAATTTCCCAGTACTCATGGATACTTTTCGCATACAGAATGAAGATAACAATAAACTGTGAGTAGATTATTGAAAACGCATGACTTCTCGAAAAGTATGCGGTGAAAGTATTTGAAAAATACTAGGCGTGTAAGTTTTGAAATATATCTGTCAAAGGAGTACCAGTATGTAGTGGATTTGTCAGCTTGACACTTGCTTTCTTCCTCCATTATGCTGTTAAAACTCACACAACTGCTGTTTGGTTACTATTCAATAATGCTTGCAAGTCATTTCGATCGACTGGATGGTAATGCTTTGAGTATACCTCCTGGATTTCTCTGTCATTCCCTCCTGTTGGGAGAATCTTCAATCACTTTGTCAATATAAACGCGAAATTTGGCATTACCATAAAAAATGGTTGATGAAGTCCAACCTCAATATTTACGTCAATATACAACAATAAAGGACAGAGGTTTGAAAAGTATGGTAAATTAAATCAAAAGTACATTGGTTGATCACTGTAGGGTAACTAATTTCATGTTGTCGAGTCCTGAGTGCTGACAGAACTCTGCCGATGTTAGCCCTCGTAAGCAAGGTGTATCTGCAACCTCGAGGGAAGTGATGCTCCCACTGACACTCGAACCTCCATCACTTAGTCAATGAGGCAGTCACTGACGTTACTATTGAGGTATTTGGGTCGATTCTTACCCACATTACTGAGAATCCCCAACCATTGACTTTAGTTGTGCACCTGGACTGGGACTAATATTTAGAGACTTCACTGACTAGTGTCACACCTGAGTCTAGCCACCATTAATACTTTTGCAGCCTAACCCTACTTCAGGGAACAATACGTGTCAGGTTAGACTATGACTAGTTATGAGTAGTGAACGTCCCAGCTACCCGAGTTGATGACTACTCGCAGCCTGATTAGTTGAGTCTTTCTTCCACAAGACTGTACACTTGATGTCTACATTGCTAACTGGGTGGTTGTGAGATCCTGTGTTGGTGCCATGGGGGTTGATGTTGCTCAAACACTCACAGCCTTCTCACTTCGTCATCTTTTGATGACCATGTTTTACAGCCACATATTAAGGAAGATTTTACTTCTGTGCAGTAAAATCAACTGTTAGCTTGCACTGGAACGTATCTCCAGTGTGGAAACGTACACAAGTCGATGAAGTGTAGACGTACCTTCTGGATTAGTGCTAAACAGTTCTTCATGTCTGGATGTTTTCATGTGTAAGTGAGGTGGTCATCTACATCAAATGTTTTTGAGCCTGGAGATTTGCATATATAAGTCTACAACTGATTGTTTGAATTTAGTTTAGACACGCATCATGGACTTTCTCGAGTTTTTTTCTTTTTCCAGGTAGCATAATATTTGTCCAGTCAGATCATGAGTCTTTCTAGTTCCTAGAAAATGTCATCAACTCGACTGATTCGAACAATGTCTTATGACAGCCTTGTTTTGGCGAGGGCATGGTTGTTGCAAACAGGCTCAGATTCAGTGAACATTAAGCTTCTCTTAAATACTTTTACTCTTTTTATGCAGATATTCATACAAAGGGTATCACCCTAAGTATCTAGAAGTGTTTCTTATCATAGGCCCCAAGAGTTCTGACAACCATAAACCTGCTGAGTGGTAGGCGGAATCACTTATGTTTAGAGTTGAGACAAAGAATGATGCATATCTAAATATTTTAAACGACTCGTCTTTGATGCCGTCAAAGTGGTTGATCTTAGGCTTTCACATAGATTCTCACTTGTTAATCATTTATTTTCTAATTGTATTCAAACATTGGTTACCTGCTGTGTGAAGGATTCTTTTTTCGTTAGAATGTTGATGTCTAATAGAAGAAATAACATCTTTCTAATGCGAAATTTTGGTTCGTAGATCTGTTCAGTACTAGTGCAGTATCTCTTCAATATTCAATATCTAGTTAGGCAATCAGATTGAGGTGCTGTCATATTGTGTTTCAAACAAGTAACTTTGTAGTGGTCAGAAGTTTACCTGAATTCATTAATTCTGTCAAAATCTTCATAAGTTTAAAAGGTTTGGAAATCAGTCAGCTTTTTAGTTAAGGAGTAAATACGATGCGATAAAGTACCGCTGATTTACCATGGCAGACTATATAATCTCTTGTTGAAGACATTTGATCTGATATGCTTATTAAGTTGAATTTTGTAATTATTCTTCCCTTAATGTCAATGCTATGTATATCTTGAGTGGATAAAATGAATATGTTCTGATTTGTCCTTTCATTTCATTTATCCATAAATAGTTTATTATCTCTTAATCTGCCGCTAGAGTTTATTTACTTGTCACTTCAAAATTACAGATCAGTGAATTGTATGCAAAAGAGAATAACTCTGTAGGCAGGCACAAACAACTGTGACAAATCTCTTGCCCAATTAGTTGAAATCACAGAGTGAAAGTCAATGTTTATAATTTTACTCAAAAATCCCTGATTTTTGCATTCATGAGCCTTCAAAAAATATGCTTCAGAAGTCTCGAAGGCTGTAGAAACTTTCCTAAAATTCAAATATCAATCATCAGCTAGACGAGTAATTTTTTTGAAAAATTTCCCAATGACATAAGTAATCGTGTTTTTGGAGAATGAAATAAGTATTCTGAAGTGAAATAGCTTTGTCGAACAGTTAAGAGTGACAGCCAATATCAAGCAGTAAAACCGAACCAAATACTCTTATTTAAACGAACCAGCCATCTTACAGATGAAATTAATTTTAGATAGTAGCTGGCAGTGTAATACAGGGCGTTCTTTTTGTCTAACTTGGGACGTGTTAATGCACCGACCTTCGAACCCTGGGCGAATCACTTTGAGACCCAGAGAACTATCCACCATACCACTGAGTCAGGAAAGCTACTGATTGTGCATTAAGATATAGTATAATTTATGTACTACTGCCTGAAATTGGTCGTCGTCAACTGGATGGAATTGATAAGCTACTATTTTTATCTGCACAAATTGCTTGATGTTACCGATATTCTCTTGTTTGTTAATAATAATGGATAGTGACTAGCAGCGGAATTTAAGATGTGCGTTCCGTTCTAGTACATTTTCCATATATCTTCAATTCCAAAGATGTTCATCCTTTCCTTAAGCTTCGCAGCCATTTCATTCTCAAGCTTAGTCACAGTTATTACTACGGACTAGGTCATCAGTAGCAACCAATGACTGAAAAGCAATAGATGTGATATGATTTACAATTTATGCATCATAAATTCTTCCACTTTTCTAACAAATTGCAGCAACGTTGATCCTTGTTTTCGTTCTGTTATCAGTTCGCCATCCCTCATAACCTTTAATTTGACCGCACTATTATTGTTGATTACTGTGCTTGCTATAAATATTTGAAGATACTTCTCCCCCACTCACATATCATGCTATTATGAGTATGCCTACGCTTTGAAAAGTAAATGATAAATTGAGCCTACCAAGAACTGGCATATTCTTGGTGTATTTCGCCGTTCACTTCACACATTTCTTCTCTAGAAAGGTGTGTACGATTGAAGAAATCAATAAAATAAATTGAATCTGGAGGTTTGTGGAGATTTACTTAGTTGATTTCAGATCGGAATTCATCATGGACTGGCGTCACTTGGAGGGACATTGGAAACCTGGGAGATTGAACAACAGTTTCGTTTCAACAGTATAGGACTACTCAGCAGTGCGCACTCTTGACCCAGTCAGTGGTCAGACCCAGAACCTTCAGTCTCCGTAGTCAGCACGTTACCTTTGAGCCACTGGTAACTGATAGAAGTAGGAAATATGGACCATTGAATTTCTAACTAGGGGCCCGAAGGTAACGTGCTGGCCATGGGACCTGGGTTCGACGATCGATGGGGTCATAGGTGCGCCCTGCTGAGAAGTCCCATACTGGTGGGATGAAATAGCTGCCCAGTGTGCTTAGGTTTCCAATGTTCCTGTAAATGAAGTCAGTACATGATGAATTCCAACCTGAAAATAAATTGACTTTATGTGGTTCTGAAAAAGTTGTTTTGATTTTGCTATTCGAATTTACCGATAAATCAAAGGTGCACGAAGAAGCCGAAACAGACCGACAAGAATGCGCAAACGCAATAACTTTCAAAAGGAGAGCAAATATCAACAAAACTCTTCAGTCTACCCCAGTAATCAGAAAGTCAACTCTAAAACACCTTACTAATAAATAGTCTCTCTTTTACAGAAGGTTATTCTCACCAACCGAACACCTAGACAACAACACTAGCTTTTCAAGCTAATTCTTTTCGGCTTCCCTATTTGCTGCATCATCAGGGACCATTTAGGTACACTTAGGCTTTTTTCTTATTGTCAATAAAAGGTTGTCTTTACATGTTCCTCGTTAAACCTGAAAATTCTACTATCAGAATTGCAACTTTTTGCCATTGTTTGACTGGATTTCGATGGCTTTATCCCGTCTTACATAGTCTATACTTTTGTTCACCATTTATTTTATTTTTGAGTAGTTACTTCATGCTTTTACCCAAACTCATCTGGAAAAGTTGATGGAACACACTTAGAATTTTCAGAAAATGGGAGATTTTAAATCTACCCCTTTTCTACTTATCCGCATACATTCATCACTGCGTGAAGTTGTACGTTTTATGTCAGTTTAGGTCAGGTTATATGATTTCCTGAAGCAGGTACACGTCAAAATACCTTGAATTAGTTACCTGGTCACGTGCCCCATAGTACTGAAACATGCTGTATGTGGAAGGTCTGTTTCGTTTTCACTTTGTTTTTAATATTCCTATTATCAAGCGTAACAGACACTTACTTCACCATGCAGTAAATTAATAAGACAGTCTTCAAGTCAACTAATTGATGTTCTCTCTCTCATTACGTCTGCTTCAAATATTCCTTCTAGTTTACCTCTACACCTTTGAAAACCATCTGATATCCAACCCATCTCAAAAGCAAACTATGATATCTTAATGCATCTCTGCTGGGATTTATTATATCAGTGTTTTTGGAATGTTCCTTCACGCTAGTCATGCCAAAAATATGTAGTGATCAGTCACTCGCTCATGGCACCATGATCTATTTATGATCAATTTCATTTTCTGCGGATAAACAAAACAGCATTGGGCAAAAATATCGACAAAGAATTCAATAATATGTTTTTGAGATGAATGGGGATTTTTTACTTAGAGGTATTATTCATCACGGACTGACATCAGCTGCGGAACCATTGAAAATCTGGAAACACTGGACAGCTGTTTCATCCTAACATGGGACTCCTCGACAGTAAGCACCGACGACCTGACTGTAGATCGAACACAGGAGCTTCAGGTTTCACGGCAAACGTGTTAACCATCCAGCCACTGGGTCAGTTTTCAGTGATTCACAGTCTCGAACTTTTGCCAATTCAGGACATAGCGTGACTATCACCCATGGTCTTCAGTTGGTATACACTTCCCTTCCGACTGGTCGACCCCACGGCTTCTAGTTAGAGCTTTATGATATCCATCTGGAAGCATGTCACTAATTAGCACTACACAGTAATGTATTTTTGAGATGAATGGGGATTTTTAACTTAAAGGCAGTATTCATCACAGTCTGATATCAGTTGGATGCGTACTACTGATGAGTCCTAAACTAGGACAGGACAGCTGTCCAGAACTCCTAGACTTTCAATGATTCCCTAACTGGTGTCAGTTCATGATGAAGACGAACTGAAATAATTCATTATTTAATTGATTCACCTGGAAAACACGTTGAAAAACAGCAGACTTTTGTTGTCAGATAAGAAGTCACTGTGATTTCGACAATATGTTGTATACCTTCAATGAACAGGTTATTGTTTGACGAATTCTGAGTCAAAAGTAGTAGTGTAGTAAGGGATGGAGATCTAGCAATTCATAATTTTTGAATGGAGATATGTCCAAGTATTATCTTCATGCTCAAAGTGAGAATTAAAATAACAGCTCTGTCAATTTCTATGCTAAGTTCAAATTAACTAACTAGGAAAGTCACTAGACAAATTTACGGCAAGAATGGTTGAAATCTTAAGCCAATAGAGTGTCAAAAGTAAATATGATAACTACGAAGCCTGGAAGCTTTCAGTCCATCATAAAGGGGGTACCTGGACTATGAAGTGCCTGAAAGCTGACGACTCAGGTCATAGCCTTAATTAGCTTTGCTATCAGTAGGAACTCAGTGAAAAAAAGCTTTACATACGTCAAATTATCCTAATCGGTTAGAGTTTTAGTACGTTGGGTTTCAGCCTCCTCATTTAGCATACATAACAACTGGTGCATTATTACTTGACTTAGTAAAATTGTACTCAGTAATGCGTAAAACCATCAGATTTATGACGCCCTCAAACAATCATATTTTAGAAAAGTGCAAACTATTTTGGTACTTATATAATGAGAAAAAAGTGGTATTTAATGCTTAGATATCAATGAAGCATGATCACATGTCACTCAGAAACACTAAATGTAATCAAGAAAAAACTAGATTCATTAACAAGCTAATGTCGATGGTTGCAAAAAGACAAATGTTTTATTTTTTGTACTTCTGTGACCTTAATACCAGGAATAATCTCTAAAAATATTATCATAATGAATCAATACCAATAGCTGTGAAAACCGCTGGATACCTTTTTGTTATTAAATTAATCGGCAATAATCGAATGTTCATTAGCTGTTAGTTTTCTGGAACAAAAAATCACATAAGTTTGACGATAACATGACAAGCTCATGGTTTCGATAGTGAGGAGTTATATACTTCCTAGGAATAGAGTAATAATTTCCATAGCGTTTCTCACATAAAGAAGGGTAAATACATTACCCCTTGTTATATTCAATTACTGATTTGTTTGGATCCAAAGGACTGGCAAGGCCATACTTAGATTATGAAAGTGCATACAGCTGAGAAGTTATGAACGGAATGGACGTGAATTCCGAATTTTTCTGCTAATCACTAGGAATAAGAAGGAATGTACCAAGATGAGTATGTTCATAATTCAATGTATGCTTAACATTCCAAGACCAGACCGTTGAATATCAAACGTCCATATTTTGAAAAACATGGATTTCAGACAGCAGCAGGTTATTACTTTTTAGGTTATAGCAAATACAAAGACTTACATTTCTTAGTGAAATAAAATCGAAAGTGTTATATTTTTCACCGGAAAAATAACGTGCCTAGAACGCCAAAGAAAGGTCTGTAGAGATTTTTATGAGTTATCAAATACATTGTCAGGAAGATAGAAATTCCCCTAATTCAATGCTTTGCTACACATAACACACACTTTTTATATTAATGCAAGCAACACCTTTTATAGTAATCGTAACCCCCTAACCCTGGCAGCGTGGGGTCATGGGTGCGCATAGCTGATGAGTCCCACACTAAGACGAAACAGTTGTCCAGTGCTCCCAGGTTTCCATTGTTCCCTTGATTGATGTCAGTCAATGATGAATATCGACCTGTATTTGATTCAAGTTTGACTACTGTTAAACCCGGATTTGTGTACAAAATAGTAGTTTGTGGACAAACATTATTTGGTATATTCCACTAGATCTCATAGATGGTTATGATTGTTAAAGACAAGATAGTGCAGATGAGAGTGATAATGTTCAAACTTTATACTTCTATAGAGGTCAGCACACATTTTTTTTCATTTATGCTACAACCTTATCCATATTCACCAAAACCCTGTACATTTAAAAGGGAAATAATTCGAACTGAAACTGACTATGAAACCATGTCTGCTATAAAAGTCCGTCATCTCCTTGAAAACTTAAATGTTACGAAAATGGAAACTGGAGCAGAATAACACGACCTCTTTTCCCTTCATTGATTATTATCATCTGCCTAAAAAAATGAAAGTTTTAATGAAGACATCAGGAAAATTTCACACAATTTACTTCTGATGGGAATTGAAAATAAACTGATATAGATAGATCCAATCCATAAAAATCAAGTAAATGTTGGAGGAAGTAATGGAGAGTCTGACTGGACGTTAATTTCAATAATGCAAAAAAGTAGTCAAAGAAAGAACAAAGAAAACACTTTTTTTGGAAGTAGGAAACTAGTTTCACGAGTTGTTTAGGCCTTACAAAAGAAATTAACTTACATCAGGTAACAGGGAAACGTAAGGAGAAGTCAAAAATTAAAAGTTGAATTTACAGATTATAGAAATACAAGGGCCAATTAGTTATTATTATTGTATCACATAATATGAGAAAGATTTACCGTGATTGTGCCAGTGTGATGTCCATCCGTTCCTGAAAGTATAAGTTAGGTTCTACTTTTTTTACTGGTTTTCATCCTCGCAAGACTTAGTCACATTTTACTTATTCTGAACGATGTTAAAACGTGGATACCTTATCCACTAACAAGGATGTGTAAAACGAACCACTGTTGAAGAAATATACATGCATGAGCTTCGAAATTTTCAGAACATATCCTTAAATACAACCGACTGCATACCGTTGTCCTTTGAGAGTACATATGAAGTGGCAAATGCACTGAGAAGTAACATAAAAAGCAAGCCTTCCAAGTTTTAGTCACTCAGGAAGTAGATGGTTTGATACAAAGGAACAAGCTTCTTAGCTGGATACATCCTCTTCTCCGTGGTAGATATTCTATAGTTAATTTTTCATTTGTTTTATAATTTTTAAATACATGGCTCGAAAATATAAGCTTTTGCAACGACAAGACTGTTTTTTCCTCTCTTTTACTTTTCCATAATGAGTTATGAACTCCCATGGGTAATCATTGGTCCATAGGAACTCCTCAAAAATGATGAGCTGCTAGGAAATTGTTTTATCAATACAAAGCTGAAAGAATCAACTGCTAACTACAACTATCCGCCAACTTAGCAACTTTTCTGTTAGCACGAATATTAAAAGCTAATTTTCACATAGAGTAAGATTCTTAAGGTAAACCCCTTAATATAGTTCCGTATCATATTCACCAGTGGATAGTTAGAATTACGAATGGATCATCTATTTTAGAACTTTGGTTCTTTTCTGTTGTTGATTTAAAGGAACTAAATATTTGACAACTGAAAAGATTTAAAATTCTAATAACCGTCAACAAATCCCAAGCAAGACTGAGATGTTTCAACTCTGAAGGTGACTGACTGTTTCTGGAATTTGAATTGGTGGGTGCTTAGTACAAGTTTCGGGGGAAGATGCCAGTCCATTCCAAACAGGAAGAAATGAACACTTTAAATCCCACTGGTATAAACTATAAAGCCTGTGATCCTATGAAACCTCTTATGACGTACAGCACAAAATCCTGTGTACACAACACTAAACATACTTGATTACTACACTTATTTGCATTCGGAAATATATAAACCTCTTCAACGATGTGCATCAAAACTCTCATATCTCTGTTCTAATGATACCGAAAATGTGATTTTTCGACGACGAGTTCGCCCTATTTTTCAAGGTAGTTTACCATGATAACCGTCGACATTTTTAATTCGATTGTATAAGGTGAAAACAAAAAAGAACTAAAGTGAAAAAACGACATCAATCACGAATTATTTCTGTCTTCAGTTACATTTGACCTCTTATTAGTTAGCGCTGCCAAGTTTGGCGATACAACAGATCATTTTTGTTAGGATCAAACATCGCGAACCTAGAGGTGAAAACCTAGTATGGAATATTTATTGATTGTTTTAGTTGCCTGCTGATTACCATAGAAGCTTGTTGATTTGATACTTCAATACTACCTCACCTTCATTCAGTTATTATTTAGCTTACTGGATAAGACTGTAACATTTGAAGCCAATAGTATTGAGTTTGAACCTCAACGGGAACATCATCACTCCCTGTGATCAGGTATATCCAACTGACAACTAAATAGGATGAAGTATATATCCTGAACTCCACTGAGAATCATTTGTAAGTATCTAATATTTAACATTCAAGAATCTAAAAACAACCTGTTTACCTTTTGTTTTAACTGCTTATTACAACTTTTTTAAAAGAATTTACTCTGATTATTGAGTTTACACATACTGCATACCATGTGACATTTCGATTTGTTCATTTGTCCAGCTTAAATTGCTAAAATCAGCTGTTATTCATCGATAGATAATTCTGTTGTATTTCTTAATTTCTACGGAGTTTGAAAACAGTTGAAGTGATGCTAGTATAATTATGCTTATCCTAACGAGCCAGATCATAGATTACTCTTCTGAATTATGATCTAAGCAGATTCAAACCGAAGAATCGTCTTCTGTGGTATCCTCTATTTCAACGTCTCCTATATGATTAAATGATCCGACAAAAATATAAGAGAAATTAATTTTCCTACCCACTCAATTCCTTTATGATAACATTATATTTGACTGTTTTTGGTGTCAAAACCTATTTGAAAACCATCACATTTTGGGGTTAAATTTATGGATTCATTTCATGGTCATTTTACTCTACATAAAAATGGACTGTAATTATTAAGCTTCTCTGACATAATCTAGACCCATTAAGTCTACTGCTGTCCACACATGAACCAAATATTCTTCCGGTAATAAAGCATGAATAAATATTGTTGGAATGCTAGAAAATCAGATTCCGACTGAACCTTAATTACGGATCGCACTAACAGTGTATAACTGATTTCTTCAATACACAGTTTCTTGTGAAAGACTGACCTAAATATATGACCGACAACTTAGTTTAACATCAAATCAAAGAGGTAAAATCACTAATATCCCTCATCCTAAACAACACTAACACACTCATAATTTACACATTTAGTCCACTTTCCTGCTGTTATTTTCGCTAACCACTTCTGACCGGAAAACTATCTAACTGGATAAATTGTGCACCACAAAGTATAGAAATGTACTTTGACTAGGGATTGTACAGAGTGTCTGCAGCTAAAATGGTAATCAACTAGTGGTCAAGACCTAAGACAACTTCAATCCACCGTAACGGTAACCCAAGAGTCCCCGGGTAAACTCCAGATATTCATAAACGTCTAACTTCGTGTTTAACTAATATATCTGTAAAGCTAGAAAAGAAAGGTTGATTGAACATCTTAAGCTTCTAAGACAAACAAACAACTGCGAAAAAGATCCATTTTTTCTTCATAGAGGTAGTAATTAAAATATTTCAAAAAGGATAAGAATTCTCTTTTTAAAAATCTTCATCATCTCTGTTTATATCATAGTTGGGTATATTATTGTTATGACTGGAATTCATGATCTTATTTGAATACATTTTGCTTTTGTCTAGTGAGTAAGCTGAAGGGAAATTCACATCTGAACCAAATGCTTGAGATTGACGTTTTGTATTTCCACTGACTAAATTATTCCGTCCAGTCTGTTTATTTAGAAGTGGAAGAGATTGATTTGTTTTTTTCTAAAACAATAAAACAATAAGATTGCATAATTAATGGTTTTTTAACGAGTATTCAAAGGTTGAGACTTGTAATGTGGGAAGTGTGGTACCAGTGGTAACTAGTTAATTATCTACTGTAACGTGTAGTCAGTCAGTCAAGACTCCAGAATAACCAATGTCATATATCAGTAAGATTGAATCAAGAGTTTTTGTGCAGTCCCTTCAACCTACATGAAGAGCACAACTGCTAGTTTAGTCACTTAACAATCAATTCATAGGCAGTGCACTGCTGCCAACTTTGTTTCTGACGCCAAATGTGAACCTAGGCAAAAAGTGGAGGAAGTCATAATGCCAAAAAGTGGATGAACAAGTTGCAGACACTTCTTTAATGTGCATAATAAGTACTAAGAATTATCAGCCAAATAGCTCAGTACAAATTCAGGAGTCAGACGAACAGGAATGTTTACACAGCGACTGGCTAGTTCTTCAGTGATCTTGTCTTCCATAGATATCAATATATTCATATGTTATCCCGGAAGAATAATACTTTAAGTAGACTGTAACAAAGAAAGAACAATCAAAATCATGCAGATGAAATTGTTGCACTGACCAAATCTTGACAACTAATCATCAAACAACATTATGTGATTCATACTGATTTCAGTTTATTTTGAATTATGACCACAACGTACACCGGTTGACCGACGACACAGAACAAAGTGGAATGTACTGCAGTAACGAATCATTTAACCTGATATTGTTACACAGGAGCTTATTAATAGCCTGAATAACAAAAAGGGTGAAACCTATGACTGCAATTCAGAATAATACAGATTTGATTGCTTGTTTAAACGTGTGACTTTTCAACACTGCAGACTAGTCTTACTTCAGTGTTTCGCTGAACATGAAGTACACTTTCTTAACATAAACTTAGCAGTCGCAGATAAATTGACACTCCCACCTAATGGATCATTGTCAGAAAGCAAACAATCCAGCTAGAATATTATGTATATTGTGCAGGGTTATTTAAATCACATGACTAGTACTGATAGAAACACAATCATCTCATAAATTTACATAGAGGATTATTCCTCGTGTAGATTTATTTTATGGAATAGGGTTAACATATGCAACGGCATGTAACCCATGTATATTAAACACTATATTCATTTCTAAAATCTAGTTTACGTGGAAACTGGTGGTAAAATCTAGGACACATGCTTCATCTTATTCGAGACATGTCAGCTGGATGTACTATGAAGTCATATGTTATAAGGTTATGAATATCTAGGCAATAAGGGGTGTCCACACAGGACCCCAAATGCCAACAGAAGTCGGGCAATTAAATGAAATACAACAGCGGAAGATAAAAAGTATCCACAAGCATTTCTGAAAAACCTATCTGGATAAAGAACCTCCTTCATTTCGAATGATAACATAGACTTTCCATAACACTTTTCTGCTCTGTTTACACTACTTCGGGTCTCAACTTTCATAATTATGATAATGATTATAAAGTTGAAAGAGGATTCCACAATTCCAAACATATTCCTAACCTAGAAACTCCTAAAAACCTTTCAGATGAATCCTATATATAAAAACAATCAATGTAACATTAGTACCATTAGGGCTTTTAGCTAAAAATCTAAACGAAAATCTAATCAAATCCAACACTAATTGTAACTAAAATGTTCGATCCAAAAACAAACTACTTTTAAATACAAATAAGTAGCAAAACAAGAAATGAGTTAATTAATATAGTACGTCTACATTTGGGTATTGCGAAAAGAAATCTAAACAATAATTGTACCACTTTGTTTACACTCTTTCACAATTCGTAGGACGTTGACTGTCTCAAACCACCCCTTTATACTGACACAACTAACACACCTTCTCGAAAAAATATTACCACATGCGTACTTCCAAACGTCAATCCGCAATTCAAAACATTCATAGAAATGATTTGCATTAAAGATAAGAAAGCAATACGTTTCTGCATTTCCTAATCTAGGTATTTCATAATTATTAAAAACCAGCCTTCACAAGAGATATGATTTTTCCGCTACTAATGAAGATACAAATTTACAACAGATGAAAAAGGAATGAATGCAAAGTTAACCTCTAAGTCCATGAACCGCATTTAAAATCTCTTTCTGAAGTTGAATTGAAGGTGTAATATCACCTTGATATGATTATCAGAAAAAAATTGTTACTGAAAAGTCTCCAACATTTGATGAGACAGAAGGACTTTGACGGAAATATACTCGATCACAGTGTCTAAATCTTACGTTCATAATATTAAACCATCATTTTCTGCTTCATGAAAGATGGGCTTTTTGCGAAAAGGCTTAGTCAACCTCAAATCACTTTCCAGCTTCAATCACTAACCATAATTTAAGATGAACTGGTACCAACGGATGGTTGACAACAGAACTTTTCGTAATTTCGTTTTATGCATCGACTATTCATCGACTCTGAAAAGGCCTTCGACAGCGTCGACCGACGAGTGGTATGGCAACTGCTTCAAAAATAAGGTTTTAGTGCCACAAACCTTTGTCAACCTCATTCAACAACTATTTGACGACTCCTTATGACAAGTAATTCACAGTGGGAAGCTCAATGATGCCTTTGAAGTGAAGACAGGGAACAGGAGTAAGACAAGGCTATCTACTATCACCCATGATATTCCTGATTGTGGTAAACTGGATCATGCAGCAAACAGTGAGTAGCGGGAAGAGGGGATGCGCTGGACCGGGGATAAGATCCTAGAAGATTTGGATTTAGCCTGTGGCTTGTGTCCACTGTCTTGTAGCACAAACATGAAGATGTGCAGGCGAAAAAAACAAGTTGACAGAAGAGGCAAGGCAGCGAAAACGGCACTTCAAGTGAAGTTACAGAAGACAGAGGTGATGAAGATACCTAACCAACAACAGCATCAACAACAAGAGGCACCAGTCACCATCAATGGGAGAAACTTAGAAAAAGTAGCCTATTTCACCTATCTAGGCAGCATCGTTTCGACTACAGGCAGCACAGACATAGACGAGTACATCAAAGCCAGGATCGAAATACAGCAAGACAGGCTTTTATCAATTTGAAATCAGTGTGGAGATCTGCTGCACTGCACTCAGCATAAAGCGTGAACACGATTCGAATTTTCAACACTGATTCAGTCAAGTCATTGCTTCTGTATGGTTCAGAGACTTGGCGCATTACGAAAGGCATTTCCAACAAAATGCAGACACTCATCAACAACTGCCTAATCTGACTTGTTACTGAAGCTGAGATGGCCAGAACAATGAGAATAAGCAACAAGGAACTCTGGCTGGTGGCAAACCAACCAAGAACCTGTCACCCAACAAATATGCAGAAGAAGAGAGTGGGGTTGGATTGGGCATACACTGAGAAGACCATTTGGGGACATCACGTGACAGGCCTTCGAGTGGGACTCAGATGGGAAACGATGAGTTGTGTGTCCGAGGTGAGGGTGACATGGAAGAGATCATGTAAGGAAGAAATGATAGCTTATGGGCAGTCATGGAGTCAGGTTCCAAAGATTGCAGAGAGCAGAGTGTAGTGGCGACGTGCTACTGAAGCCCTAGGTTCCACTAGGAATCTAAGGGACAAATAATGTGAAAAATAAGGATATAATTTATGTATGCAATAACCAAGCTGGTGAATTCTTGAATATACAAACAGGTTTTGATTCTGGAAACGTTCAAATAGATACGCAGAGAATGCACTGCTGTAAACCAAAACATAACCCTTCACTAACTGTTCTGTAACCGAACTGAGAAGAGTAAAAGGTAAATTTTTTGGCACAATAAGTCAGCTCTATTACTCTGTCGATCCCCAGCTGGGTTATTTTCCTCAAAATAATCAAGAAACAAATATCACTATGAAAACAGTTTCTCTTTCTTCCGCGCTTTTGGAATACTTAATTACCATAGGAAATTATCTTGAGGCCTTCGAACAATTTTGCAATCAAACTGGTTTATACCTTTTTGAAACAAATCGATTGAAGTTTGAATACTATTCCATTTGTGATTGTTTTTTTCGTAACAAACCTCTGTAGATTAGATAAATAGTATACCTTAGTATTTGATGATATATCTCTATTTATTTCCTACCGCAAAATTACTACTCAAATAATGAGCTAAAATTCATTTCTAATGTATGTAAAACACTTTGAGAATTATCCTTATCGTTAATAAGCTAGGGAAATACTGAAAAGCGGCGAGTACTGGGTCCCCTTTTTGTTTCAGTTACGAAGTGTTTTTCAGTGCCCTCTTGCAAACGTTCACACAACAGAGTGCACGTTGTCTAGATCAGGTGTTGAACATCCTATTGTTCAAGTCTGATGGTCCACTTATACCAGCGTCAGTCAATTTTCCACCACAACAATAAAATCGTCTAAGGGTGTCTACATGTATCCCTCCTTATTTCCGACTTAGTTGGCCAACTAAATCTACATATCCGATTATGAATTACGGAAACCGTTTTGCAGAGCACAAAGGTCATTGTTTGATTGCGTGATTCCTAGCACGTTAGACAGTTCAGTGGCAGTTTTCAACCCACAACATCGATTTGTAATGTTCCCCTCAATTTGCAATACCACCAACTGAGCAGTCAAACCGTATACTTGTATGTGTTTACGGTTTTTCCATCGCTTAAATATGGAATAATTTTATATACTGCTCTACTGAAAAAACGGTTTACCTAGATTATTCAGCTGCCTTCTAACTAAAATTTCTGTATTTAGAAAACGCGATAAAATGAAATTATTTCAGCTCGCTGATATTCCATTAGCTGTATGCAAGATGGAAAGACAAATCAGAAGCCAGAGTATAAATAAAGGGTCAAATTGCTCGCACTCTGTTGGTAGATGGGCTGTCACGCAGATGCATCCATGTTGTTGGATGTTTATTGTGTTGTGTTTGTCTTGGCGATTGGCAGGGAAGTCTACGGTGTGTTTCATCTAATTTGGGACTCATCAGCTGGGTTTACCTGCGCCCCAATGAGTGATCTTGTTCCTACTGACACTAGAACCCATTATAAATCGTTTCGAATGCCGAAACACTATCCATTAGGTCACTGAGGCTTTGGCATTTGAAACGATGTATAATGAGTTGTAGTCTCAGTGAGAATAAGAACGCTTACTGCCTTGAAGGCACATCCAGCTGATTAGTTACGAATAGTATGAAACGCCCGTCCTAGATTCCTCTGCGAGTCATCAAGATGAATGGTAAAATCCTACGTTTTATACCGTATGCCACAGCCTTTTTCAAATCTTTGCATTTTGTATGTGGGATAGAAGCCGGAAGGTTGACAATTCTTGTGTAACGTGAGAGGTCCAGCTAACATTTCGTTTGGCTTGATATTGGAATTAACCATATGTTTTTACAATACTGAGGAAACCCACATCTCCTGAAGACTTTAACATTGAATATTCAAGTTAAAACCCAGTCTCTTTGTAACTGATCATCAAATAGACGAATTTCACATCCTACGTGCTGACGACTTTCATCATCTTATGTATATAGCCACAAGTACACCAGTCGGTATGGTTCCTATGTGGAATTCTAGGTTATAAACGATCTACTTAAAGGTAGCTAAATATATTTTACGTCTACAACCTACTTACAATTAAAACCGAATTAAAATTTATCCTGATTAGAATTAAAATAAAACCCTGATTGTACGCGAACACCAGTAAAATATGTGGTAGTAGTAGTAGTAGTAGTAGTAGTAGTAGTAGTAGTAGTAGTAGTAGTAGTAGTAGTAGTAGTAGTAGTAGTTTATACTTTTAATCACCTTGAATTTTAATCTAACGTTTTCACTATAAATGAAGTATAGTGCTTAAATAAACACCAATGTCAATGTTTGTAATTAGTAAATGTTAAAACTAGTAAATTTTCAATTGCAACAAGCTTAGAATTGAAATTTCAATACTAAATAGCTAAACTAAAGTAAATCTAAAATAAAAACCTACCAGCTTCAAAATGAACCTGTAGACTAAATGTTACAGCAGAACTGCCTAGTATGACTCATACTCTGGGATCTGCTTCAAAAGGGATTTTCGTGGGAAATTCGAGTTACGTGCATAGATATCACTTGATCCAAGAGGTATCTTAGACTATTTTAATGGAAGAAAAATAGGAAGGATTCGTTGTACCATTCTTTTTTATCCTGGTGGGATAATTATTAAAATGATGAGGGGATGTGATATAAGTTTCTCAGTTTAATGTCTACCTCAATTTTATCTACGGTGCCTTTTCAAGTTGTTTAACTGACGCCTAACATGAATAGACTACACCTTATTGATAATTATAATCATAGAGTTTCTGCAATTAGGTAAGATTCATACTTATAAGAAAGAAATGGTGGAATTCCAAGTAAACCAGTTTGATGAATGACATCTCGGCAAGTAAAGGTCTCCAGTCTCTGCATCGTGATACAAAATTTACTGTATCTAATGTTATTGTTTGTTAAAGTGTATATTACAAGATGATTTCAGCCCTTATCAACATATATGGAAATTAAAACAAATGTGACCAGCTTTTATGGATTATTCATCTTCTTAATATATATACGCGAATGGATGAATACATGGGTTCTTGTATCCTGAAACGGGCCTGCATAGTAGTGTCCCTACATATCATCCACCCGCTTGGTTTGCAAACATTGACATCAAACCTATTAGAAGTTCTATACTGGTAAATCTTGTAGAAATAAGACATCAAATAGATACTACCAAAAAGTCTCTATGATACACCATATTCAGAAGACTGCACCATCTACCATTCATCTAATCATAGCCTACATAAAGGAAGTCGTAGCTATAAGATCAACTCAGCCTAAACTTTTTATTTCAACCTCACTCATCCCTTTCATTTTCATTGACTAAACAGTATTCCATCAACATTTTTGTTGCGTTACCAATCTTCATTTTCTTCCCCCCCCCTTATTCTTCTTTCTTTTCGAATACAAAATTCTTAAAACAGTATTACTTTTTTGCTTTTCCCCTGTTATTTGAATAAACCATTAAAATTCCTGTCAAAATTTCCCACATAATTATTACTCTTATTACCCTAACCGTATTCATCATGAACTGACAATATATGAGGAACCACTGAAAACCTTAGGTCACTGGACAGCTGCTCTCTCCTAGTAAAAGAATCCTCAGCAGTATGCACCCATGAACCAGCTTAGCCAGAGATATAAATCAAGACCTTCAAGTTTCACATTTTAACCATTTTGTGACAATATATCCACCCAATTTCTCTCGTCATTCATTTTACTAATCCGAACTTCGCAACCTTGAACTTTACTTCTAATTTTCCTTCCCCTTTACTATGTCTGATCAACAACCAACTGACGCAGATTACACTCAACTTGTAACCACAGTGGACAACATGTAGAAGTTACACTGTCATCTACAAGCTTAGGCAATCTAACTGTAACTGTAATTTCAGTTACATTCTAAAACGCATTCTCAGCAAATGTGGCAATTACTATGTTATCGAATTTGATTTCTTAACTGTAGAACCTGAGGAGAAGTTAGTGAGAAGGATATCTTTCGTTCATGTTCGACTATTACTATGTGAAATGTCTAAAATCGTATATATATATATATATATATATATATATATATATATATAATGTATTCTGTATATATATATATATATAGGGTGATGATTGAAAGTGAAATGAAAATCTGGACCGCAGTAGTATTCGAACCAGCAACCACTGCGTTTCAGAACCGATGCTCTACTAGTTGAACTACGAGGTCCAGCTGCTGACTAAATATTTATTTTAGTAATTGTAAATCCTCAGATAACTGACTCCATAGGAGTAGTTGAATCCATCAATGCACATAAAAATGGATAACGTCAAATCCAATCTTCACATGTGATGGATAGTAAGATACATTTGTTTCTGAAAGTCACTATCAGCCTGATTATTACCTATTCATTTCAGATTCTTGCCATGAGTGGAGATGACCAGCTGATCCGTTCATCCTATCATTTTCTTCTTAACAATATTTCCTGAACATTCATCCTGTTTGAATGTGTACACAAGATTCTGTAACTCTTTTTCAACCTTAGAATTAGAGTAAATTCGCCTTTCCTTTCAAAAGGACATCTGTACAAGCTTTTATTCTGTCGTAGTGTAACATAACTAAAGAAGTGTTTACTCAAACAAGCTTTCCACATTTTTTTTCACTTGTTTTCCCCTACTTTGTGCATGAAGTTCACAAACACTGTTTCTAGGTCTTCCGGTATACCCCCAACAGTAAAACGATACTGCATTCCATTTCGTTGAAATCCAGTAATTTTAGATCTGATTGAATCGATCTGGTCTTGTCAGTCTTTATATTACACCAAACTTGCGATGTCTTTAGTAACGTTCAGTGGCTTTCAGGATATTGATTCGCTTCAAAGCCATTCTGAAAAGACTCTTGTATAACAACTTAAATAACCAGTCTATCAATGGAATACAAGGATTTGTTGATTCCTTTAAATCTGTGAGAAACTCGTAGGACTTTATAGTATGCAGTATAACAACGGTGAAATTTAAAAGCCACTAATTTAAATGAATCAGTACTTTGATTAAATTTTTGCCAAAGGTTGTGATTTTCAATACACCACTTCGTGCCCCGTAGCATACACACCTAGAGGAAGTGGTTGACTACAAGAACTTGAACATTGTCCGTTGGAGTTACATTCAACTATATTTCGGACTAAATTTGTTCACAGGTATCTCTCAGTAATTAACAAGTCTTCTTTGATTTATTTACCAAAGAAGTGAAGTAAAACCTTGATGAACTGTATTCACTTTGGTTTCATTTGGGGTCTTCTTCTAGCAACTATGACCACAATTTTCCTCATACGGAGTTTGGAAAATCGGATTTGACTAATACTGATTTCTTCCAATTGTTCATGGTACAAGATATCTATACACAAAGACAATTAACCAAAAAAGGGCCTTACTTTCCTCTAAAAGCACAAACTTATGATAAGAAATGTCAGAAACATTCATTCGTCAACCCTAAAATAACATGAATACTATGATAGTAAATGTTCATGTAGACAGGACAATTGATGTTGAATGGGTCTCTTACCTTGAAACTCAGATTATTTGTCAGATGTATTAATTATCTCTTTTCCTTTCCAACCATAAATACTGATTCTATAAGCAAAACTCACCGCCAAATCTACAGATGAATCACAACTACATAAAATATGGAAATTACCAATGGAGAACATTTGCTTATTCTGTAAAATGAGCGTAAAATTCGGCTATCTTATCTCATATCCGCTAATGAGAGCATGAAACATTAAGTAAACAGGATTTCTCTGTTCATGTCACTGATATTGAATAACTCATTAGCAGCGGTTAGAAACTTGTCAACTTCAAATGATGACCACCAAATGTATCTATCAGATATCCTTCCTTTCTCAAAATCTAGAACACAAAACCACTTATAAAACACAATTCCTGGTTGATTCGGATTAGTTCACTATATACTGTTTAACTTTGCAACAGTATACGAAGGTGATAAACTCTGTTATCCAAAAAATTTCTACTTATGCCATTTTCTTCGGCTGTTTCATAAATCTTTCTATGAGCAACTGTTTATATCTCTGAATTCAAGCAAATAGATTTATTTTCAAAGTACTATTTTCAGCCTCAAATCTGCTTCAAATATAGTTTTGTTTAAATACCGATAAGGAGAAGATATAACCACCAAAGTTCTCAGAAAAAGACTTATGTTCTCGAAGTACTGTATGCACCAACTAATTCCATACTAATATTTCATTCATGGCTGATATAAGCAGCAATTTAAAATGTTAACCGTGTCACTTACCTAGTCAGTTGATTGGCCCTAGTTGATGAGGAATTCTGAAAATGAATTCCAGAAGCTACAGTGAAAAATATAGCTGGTACACAGATATTACTATATTGGGCGTTGATGATAAGAGTAGATATAAGTAGTATATGTTAAGAAGGTGGCAGAAATCATAGGGAATTACAAGCAATCGGTAAGGATTCCATCAAGAGAAACGCAAGGGACAACACAGGCGTGTAAAGAACAAATCAAGAAAGAAGCAGAAGAGGAACTGAAGCACAGTTTGTAAATGACGGTTTTAGTGCAAGGTGTGTCATTTTTAAGGACTATTTCCTTCCTTCATACCTGTCTTCTTGCTCGTTTCAGTACCAGCGAAAATTTTATCTGCCGACCAAAGATAGGAAATACTTTACAGCAATCCACCATTATGCATGACCGTAAAAAGCAACCTATGAGGATAGATGTGGTTCATCATTTATGCCCTTTGACATTGACTGTATACGGTACAGCCAAAAGGAATTAATGTTTTTTTCCATTTGTTTTACATTAAAACTCAGTTGCTTGTCAGGTTCTCCAGAGTTTACAACACAACAGTTTGGACAATTATTAGTGATACCCACTGAGCGATTCACAGTTAAGAAGATGTAGAACGTAAAGAAAGGTATAGAAGTCCCTTCGATTCTTTTAGTTGACTAGCCTTCACTGGTATATCTTAGGATGAGTTAAGGTATATCTCATACTAATAGACAGTGTAAGTTCAAACTGGATTCCACAGAGTGCCTTCCATGGTATAACTAGTATACATCACTAGAACTTTCGTAGATTTCACGAGGCAATCACGCTATCCAAGCGAAAAATCTTTGAACTGAGTAAATCAAGCTAGTATTGTTACGTTCTATCAGATAAATAAATTTTCGTTGACAAAGAAATTCATCTGCCTAATTAATATTCGGTGAAAGAAATCGCTGCTTTTTCTTTGTCCTAGGAAAAGTTAGTTAAACAAATTTCAAAAAACAAGTGAGAAACATTTTAACATCATCAATTACAAAAACAATATTATAATGAGAAAATATATGATGTCTTTACAACTTACTGGGCCTGAGTATTTCCATAGAGGCTCTCTAGTTAAATGAGGTCTGCGTGAGGCACCTATTCATTAGTACTTCGTGGTGCTCTAAGATCATGACGTTCAAGCTGAAATAGACGTAGGATAAATCAAGAACAACAAAGGTGGCTGACTTAAGTAATTCTGGTATTCATACAAATAAAGGAAACCTCACAAATATTCTAGAAACAATAATACCACTGAGTGACATAACATTAGAGGTTTTTGAGCTGACTAGTTTTTATAATGTTCATCGAAGGGGCACTGTATAACTTTGCCTCACGTTATATTTTTGAACTGTGATTCATAGTTTAATTGGACAACAGTTTTATCACCTAGTTGGGATTAAACAATGTAAACAGGTACAGCAATAATACAGGTAAGTTGCTTACAACCTATGAACTTTCCAAGTTTATGTATACGTACATAAATCCATCTCATTTCTCCTACGCGCTTATAATGTTTGATGGTGTCAGTTTTTAGTTCAATCGTTTTTTAATTAAAACAGAAATTTTCTGCAGATTTGCTAAGGTCGCTATGGATCAGCAGATAGCATCACTATGATAGGACCATGCTATCATATAGATTCTAAGTTATTACGGCTGGCCTGATACTGAAGTATCCGCCACTTGGAAACAGGTAGTCTGTTCCTGATTGCCCTTTCTCTAAACGATTGAACTTTTCACTAGAATAAAATATGTTGTGTATGGTGCACTGCATAACTGGGACCTCATCTAATGTTGCAGCAATGTATCTAAATATGAAGGAGATGACTGCTTTACAGCAGTATGTAGTGGTTGTTAATTAGAAAGATACATATAAGTAGTATGCAGTACGATATCACCGGCAAAATTAGTAAAATGACAGGCAAGTGAAAGGAAGAATTTTGGAAGACAAGCAAAGGAGGGGAATCGAAGGATTGTTCACCTGAAAAGCAAATGGCGGATATTCAAACATAGGTAGCATTGAATAGTGTCTTGATATTTCACTAGTAGTAGAGGTTGCCTTAGTGATAAGAGAAATGCCATCATTTTGCTTAATTTAATGCTCTATGTCATCATCTTTGCATCAGATTTTTTTGTGTAACATTGTATGAACTGAGTTTGATTACTAGAAGCCACCGCTGGATGGTGGAAATGAACAAAACTGTGGTGGCAAAGAGGAAATATGATCATAACGGAAACGTGAAGAACAAAAAGATAACCTAATAATCTCGTCTTCGCATTCAGCCCTTGGAAATTGGGACGGATTTCTTGCGAAAAGACACTATGAAAGTTGGAAAGTCAAAAATTAATTCAGTTATTTCTGGATTTTTAAGACACTTATTCATGGAAACTACTATTGATACATGACCAGGAAAATTTGATCTTTTGACTTCTGTCAATGTTGAGCATTAAATAAATGACAGCTAAATCACTTACTCACTGGTGACTGACTCATGCTCAGAACAGAGGAGCATACAGATATTTGAGAATTCTATGATATTACCACTACATCGTCGTACATATAAAGCACTTCGTAGATCCTTCTACATATGTTCATACAACGTGGATGAGTTCAAGGGTTTTACTGTCTAACGAAACTAAACGAATTCAGTTTTTTATTGATAGGTGGGCAAAACACCTTTTGCCACTAGTAGATAAACTAGAACGAGTATATGAGTCCCCCAAATCTGAAGCCGCTAATTGGCGAAACTGATCTTAGATCATCAAAAGCGAAGTGTAAAATCGCAGATACTTATCTGTGATAACTAAAAATATCAAAAGATTCGATGATCAGAAATTACCCCTTGTTGTGTTCATTAACTAAGCATCACGCGAGACCATTACCTGTCCCAGCCACTGGTAATAAAACATAAAATAGTCTTTTAGTTGTTACTTCGTCACCGTTCAACATGATCAGCTCCTTTTTTGTGTCAAATCTAACCACACTTTATAATGAATAACAGCCATTTTCTTATTTTAATTATCTGTTTACCAACTAAAAGGAATTGTCTGAACGAAGAATATTCTTTTCGATAATTCGCTTCAGGTTACACAACTGTAAAATGCATTTGTACAGCGTGAAATCAAGCCATGTTAGCAGCAGGTGCATTTTCAAAATGGAGTAAGAAATAGGGATTGTAAAGAAATCTAATTTTCTTTTTAAATTTATCAACATTGGGATGATACGTATACAGATGAATGATATGGTAGTGAACAAAAAGATAACGAATAAAAAGGTAGGAGTGGCCTTTAGTTTACCGAAAGTCAAGAGAGAAGTAACGCTTGGACATGTTCTTCCTGAATGCAGAGTTCAGGTTTCACCAGTCTAATTGTGATAGCCTCTGCTGTGTTCAGCAGGCGTTGGCGAGCTACAATTTGTATCTTTTTCGAAATACGATAAATGATACTGAAAGCTTTATAAGCATCTGTGTGATCCCCTATTTTTACTAGATGCGCTAGGAGTGAAATTTCTGCCACTTTTACCTCGTTCTTTCTGAGCCAAGCTGGTAATTGCTCTCGTATCCGGAGACGCATCTGCCTAATCTTGCGACCTGCCTTACAAGTTCCACTAGAACAGTTGACTTGATGCATACAAGGTGAAGAGCTAAGATTAAGCAGACAACTCTTTAGCCTCAGAAAGACTATTGTCTGACTACTGAGTGATATTCAAACCCGACCTACACAAAACGTACTACTTGGTGCTCTAGCCGTGCGTTGTGATAGAATGTCACTTGAAGAGCACCCTTGGACTGCAAGTGCAGAAACAAAGACTTCTCCACTGTCACCAGTTCTCGTTTAGGACCAATATCTTCAAAAAGCACATTTTAAAAAACTGTACGTTTTACAGAAGCCAATCATTATTCATTGACAGTATAACACATCGATTTGCCCATTTAAACGTTCTATGAACAAAAGTAGTTCAGTTGGCAGAGCTCCAATATTCAGTAAGGCAGATTCAGGAACCGGACTCCCTTGGAACAGGTAACTTGAAGAAAGAGATGGGCAGCTGACCAGTTTCACGGAGGTACAGACTTCATTAAAAGAGTTACTCATAGCTCGCCTATTGATTTATTTCAATGTCAGTTAATCAACTTGATTTCTCTCTCAAAATTAAGTAATGTTAAGTAAGACGAAAACATAAATTAGTTATCAAAACCCAAACCTCTTCTTCCAATGCTTTAATTCGTAATTCAGCATTATCCAACATTTTATACAATTCTGATCGTTCGTTGTCTGAGACTGTTACTCGAAAATTGTCGTTTTCCTAAAAGGACAGAAGATAGAAGACATCGGAGGTTATTCACATTTGAAGCAAAGTTTTAAATTTAATTATATGTTTATTCTGATGAAATGACATGACCAGTGAAGTCGACAGGCTGTTGCAAGAATTTCAAGCAAAGCACTTGTCGGTACCGTAATAATGGAGAATATCTGTAGCTCAGGTGGATAATCTCGGCTTTGCTGCTTTCTTTCAGCTGGATGACTCAACCGTGAATATTTCATTGTCTTTCTGGACAAAAACACTAACACTTATTTCAACAGGAAATGAGAGAACACCGGTTTTCCATGAGTTATTCGGTAGCTTGCTCAGGTGGAATGTCATGACGATATTAACCAACTGATGCAATCATTTTGTGCAATGTACTGATGACCATACTTGTTAAAGGTGATTTTCTAAATATCTGGTTTGTCTTCTTTTGCCGCTGCGTCATTTGGTCTGCATCACATGGTTTGAAAGAAAGTCTAAGGTTCAAACCACCTCATCCAGACCAGAGGACGGGAAATCAAAAGACGATAAACCAAGTATCTTTTACAAAATCAACTTCAACAAATGCAATCAGGACTACATTGGACAAAGCGGTTGCCCTCCTGGCCTTTGTTTAAACAGATATCAGTTAGCTAGTAGAAACCACGACATTTTAGCGCTTATATCAATGCTTGTGACAACTACGTACATGAACTGAATAGTAGAAATGCTGAGAAATTGTATAGAGGAAACAAAAAAAATATCAGAGGACTTACAGAGGCTTAGCATTCAAGTCAATCAGCAGTTAATAGATGCATAAATAGACCTTATCTGTCAACCAACAAGAGAAGTGATAAACAAGGCCAACCAGAAAAGTGAACAGCAGAATTATTTTTGGAATCAATAATAACAATCAAAAGAATCTAACAATAACAAGCTTCTTCATCAGGATAGGCTATTTAATCACTCACACAGAAGTCCTTATAGCTCATTTCATATTAAAGTTAGTGCTGATGAAGCTGTTTTGAAAAACAATGAAAACTTCGCTACAAAACTACCCATCTCACAGACCACAACACAATCCAGACTCATCCATACTACTCATGTCAACTGGAATTAAAAATCATTTCAACTACCTGAATGGTTTATGGTATCATTTCCTTGCCCAAAACCCTAACAAAGAATTTCAAATAAGAGTCATTTGTACAACTGAAGTAACCTTTTTAAATATTGGAAAGTAAAAATACTTATTATAGTAGTACGTTTCCGAATTCCGTTCAACTGAATCCTAGGTACACAACAAATCTTCATTTCACTGAAATGAAAATAAGAAATGCAATCTTAAATAAACAGTGCCATAAGCTTATCACCATGAAAGGCTAAACAACACAAAAACAGAATCTGTAGATTAAGATGAAGGATTTTATTCCAAAGGATTTGTCAGCTGTACACCACATGAATAAATTAGTAAGAATTACTGTAACAAATTTTTACAGACTTCATATAAAGGGTCATAAGAAGTCATTTAATTTCACTAACAGAAGAAAAACCGTTTGGATTTTTGCTTTGCAATAAAAGTTAGATGAATAAAACGCAGTCGAAATAGAGACGCAGTATACAAAGTCGAAGAACGTTCCCGAATGAATGAAACAAGACTAGATTTAATTCGAAGTTGTTATGAATTCATGTAAGCAAGTAACATAAATTATCATGATGAAAATTGCCATTCTAATCTAATAATAGATAAAGTGAATCCAAATAACAATCAGGGGGAAATAAAAATACTAAAGTTATGGAAATTCCTTAATGACCAGGGCAGTAAAAAACAAATAACAGTCTTCTATAGAATATCTAGTTCCAGCCGAACCCCTAGAAAAAAAAAGGTTTCAGCAATGATAAGTTGGCATGATGTCTTATATGTCTTCACTGTCATGAAGGATTTTAATATGTTGATCTGGTTTCCTGTGTCAACCAAGATATATGCTATCGCATTGTAAAATTAGGCTGTCTGAGATCTGAAATCTTGAATACATTTTTATAAATCTTGATATTAAAAAAATTCTGTTTAGGACCAGAGAGACTGACTCAAAACTCCTTACTTCACAGATCAAGGTGAACTGAATTTTGTAGACAAAGACATATCGTTGCCGTATACATTAAAAATATCAAAAAGCAAATATCGAAATTCATGCACTTCAAATCCAAAGATTCCTGGCTATTATTAATTAACTCACTATCACTATAACGTGGTTTTCCACCTCGCCTGGTTAACTACTTCACTAGTTACTAGCCGGTCCTAAGCCCAGGTAAAGAGGGAAGGTTGGGCATACGGCTAGCAACCCTACCCTGGAAAACAAATCTAACCACTAAAGAAACTTCAAAGCATAAACAAAAAGGTAAAAAATAAAAACGAAATTATTCCTTGCTGGAATCGGAGAGGCGAAATGATGCCAGTTGGTGAAAGTCTTCGGGAAGCCAATTGGCCGATGCGTCTTCTCTCCCTCGATGAAAGCGAAAGTAAACATGGGGACATGGAATGTCCGCACCATGTTTGAACCCAGCAAGGCAGCCCAGATTGCAAAGGAGATGAGAAGGTATCACACTGAAGTGCTTGGAATTTGCGAAAGCAGATGGGATGGGAGTGAACTTTCCAAACTATCAACTGGGGAGTCAATAATCTACCCCTATATTGTCATCCAGACAACAACCACGAGCACACTGAGTTATGGAGTCCCTATCATGATGTCCGCAACAGCATCGAAGGCTCTGATGCAGTGGGAACCAATCTCCTCTTCAACGACCAGGATCATGACAGCAAGATCCAACTCAAAAGGAAGGAAGGAAAATCACAACCATACAATGCTACGCTACGCACCTATAAACAATGCAGATGAAGAGAGGAAGGAGGAATTCTACAGACAACTGGAATCAGCACTGAACAAAACACAACTTGGCGACATCAAAATTCCAATAGGCAACATGAATTCCAAACTAGGAGGGGACAACATAGGAAGAGAACAAACCATGGGTTGAGAAGCGCTAGGTGAAATGAACGAGAATGGAGAATTGTTTTGCAGATTTCTGCGCATTCAACTACTTGGTGATTATAGGCAGTGTGTACAAGCACAAGGATATCCACAAAGCGACACGGATTTCACCAGACACCAGGACACACTAAAAATTAGATCGACTTTATCTAAATGTGAAGAAAGCGGAGACGCAGCCTACTGGACACAAAGTCAAGAAGAGGAGCAGATGTAGGCTCAGACCACTATCTAGTGCAAGGAACCTTCCAAATCAAGTTGAAAGCCTTCAAGGAAGTTGGTGATAGACCACAGTTCAAGTACAACACTCGGAAACTGAAGGACGAAACTATGAAGGAAATCTTCACGTGATCAGCCATCAAGACAAAATGGGAAATATCGAGGAACACCGCTGAAGAAACCTGTGTGGAAGAACACTGGAACTCTTTGAAAGAGATGTGGAAGGAAACCCGCATAACCGTATTAGGAAGGAAGAAGAAAGAGGATAAGGAATGGACTTCGACGGATACATGGAAGGTGATAGAGGAGGGAGAGGAAGATGGTGATAGTGAAGCAGAAGATAAACCAGTGCAAGTATGCACAACAAGAGGATCTGAGTACATTGTATAAAACACTACACTGGACAAAGAAGTGAAGAACAGTTCACGCAAAGACAAAAGACACTTCTACGAAACACTGGCAAGTGAAGCAGAACACAGGCTGCATGTAAGAGAGACCTGACGACATTGTATCAAATAGCCAGATTACTATC
Source organism: Heterobilharzia americana (assembly GCA_944470555.2). Lineage (NCBI taxonomy): Eukaryota > Metazoa > Platyhelminthes > Trematoda > Strigeidida > Schistosomatidae > Heterobilharzia > Heterobilharzia americana. The sequence continues at coordinate 29,160,803 of OX104132.1, read as the reverse complement.
TGGGAAGAGACCAACACAGATGTAACCAATAAAAGATGATGACGGAAATTTGATTACGATAGAAGAAAAACAAAGGAAACAATGGGCCGACCACTTCAAAAAGCTCTTGAATCGACCACCACCTGCACTTCGTCCAGAAATACCACCTGCAGCAACAGAACTACCAGTGAACATAAATCCTCTAACAAAGTCGAAGTCTTGAGCGTCATAAAGCTACTGAAATGTGCGAAAGCAGCAGGACCAAATGGAATCCCGCCAGGAGCACTGAGAGCAGACACAGAGACAACAGCGGACATGCTCACACCACTATTGCGGAAGGTTTTGAAGGAAGGGAAGGTACCTGGTGGTTGATCGGAAGAAAGGCTACCTTGTCAAACTGCTGAAGAAGGGCTACCTAAGTGTTTGCAAGAACTGGCGTGGAATCATGCTCCACCTCTGTCCACTCCAAGCAAAATATTCAGCCACATCATCCTGGAAACACTAAAGGATGCACTGGATTCAAAACTACGACCGAAACAGGCTGGCTGGATTCAGGAAGTACAAATCATGTGGTGAGCAAATTGCAACGCTTCGTCTCATCATAGAACAGAGTATAGAATGGCAGTCAACTCAACTTTATCGACTTTGAAAGTGCCTTCGGCAGCGTCGACCGATAAGTAATTTGACAGACGGTTGCTTCAACACTACGGGGTGCCACAAATCCTTATCAACCTTATTCAACAACTGTTTGACGACGCTACATGCCAAGTAATTCACAATGGGAAGCTCAGTGATGCTTTTGAAGTGAAGACAGGAGTGAAACAAGGCTGCCTACTATCAATGATGATCTTCTTGATTGTGGGCGACTGGATCATGCGGCAGACAACTGTGAGAAGCGGGAGGATGGGCATACCCTGGCTGGACCGATGAAAAGATACTAGGAGATTTGAATTTCGCCAACGATGATGATTCATGTCCATGACTTGTCGCACAAACTCGAAGATCTACAGGCAAAAACTAACAAGTTGACGGAAAAAGTAACAAAATATGGGCTTGAAGTAAATGTAGAGAAGACAGAGGTGATGAAGATACCCAACCAACAACAACAAGCTCCAACCACCATTAACCAAAGAAACCTAAAGGAAGCAGCCTCTTTCATCTATCTAGGCAGCGTCGTTTCAACTACAGGCGGCACAGACGAGGATGTGAAAACCAGGATCGGAAAAGCAAGACAGGCCTTCATTAATCCGAAATCAGTGTGGAGATCTACTGCAATCACCTTGGGGAACAAGATCCGGATTGTCAAGTCAGTGCTTCTATGTAGTTCAAAAACTTGGCGTGTCACGAAAAACATTTCCAACAAACTACAGACATTCATCAACAACTGCCTACGCTCGATACTGCAGATCAGATCACATGGCCAGAATGATAAGAATAAGCAACAAGGAACTCTTGCTGGCTGGCAACGAACCAACCAACAACCTATCACCCAACAAATACGCAGAAGAAGAGAGCAGAGATAGATTGGGCAAACACTGAGAAGGCCGACTGGGGATATCACGTGTCAGGCCAAGCTCTTGAGTTGAACCCAAAGGGAAATGAACGATTTGGGGGTTGGAGGCGAGGGTGACATGGAGGAGATGACTTGAGGAAGAAATGAAAGCTTGTGGGCAGTCGTGGAGCCAGGTTATACGAGAAGACTGCAGAGAAGAAAGTAGAATGGAGGCGTGTTACTTAAGCGCTACGTTCCACTAGGAACCCAAGGGAAAAATAAAATAAAAAATAAAAAATGACGTGGTTTTTAAAAGTGGAAAATAAACGTTGTGAAAATTTTTGTCTGAAATCTCATTAAATCCTTGAGATTGTGCTAATAAAGGACATTTCACTGGTTAGAAAATGTAAGTAGCTAATCAACAACAGATAAACTGAATTGATAGGAAAGTAGCACAAAGAAATGGGGACCACAATCTATGCCTCATCGTTGAATACAAGTCTCCTTAAAAAGATACAATAGGTCATAAACACGTCATCTTTCAAACTTCAACCCCTTGTTTCAAGCTATTCCAAAAATACAGTGTGATAAATTTCTAGTCATGCAAAGTAGTGATAGCACCACAAAGTAAAGGTTTGTTTCCGTCTTTTGACCATTGATTAGTAGTCTAATAGTAGGTTCAAAAATTAAATTTTAGGCTTTATGATAATCCCATTTACTTCACATTCTTTGAAGTAACAAATTAAAGTGGACTTATTTTCAACCATGATTGAAAATGCATTCAGTTCAAACCAACAATGAAAACAGTACCTTATGTTCACAAAATGAATAGAAGCCATTTGGACTAACATTTTTACATTTAAATGGCTTACTATTGGTTCAAGTCTTCTATCCCTACGTAACGTTTGTTCTTCTAGACGATTTTGTTGCTCCTTCAAGGCATCTATTTCTTCACGATATTTTTGTTCAATCCTCTGATGATACTCATTGCTATCCTGTTGTTGTTTAGCCAAATTGCGAACGGTTCGATTTAATTCAGTTACAGTACGGCGTAAACTTTCATTTTCACTTGACAAATTTCTTAATGCTGTTAACGTTACTAAGTCATCTGAATTCATGATAGGATTGCCGGTTGATGTATTTCTTAGATGATCTAATAAATCGTTGTCTAATGCATTCATATTCACAGCATAATTAGAAAGATTTCCATTGACTATCTGTTCTATGAAAGAAAGAAGTATCATGCTTAGGGAAATCATCAAAATTAACAATTTCAAACGGTGCATTTTAAACTGTTCTCGTCAAAATTTAAACATCAAGAAAAATTCTGGAAAACAGTTTATGACACTGAAAAGTAAATCAAGTATTTTAGACATTGTATAGTGAAAAATGGTTATCTAAAAGTGAACAACTGCTTTAAAACTATAAATCTGTTTTCTCTTTAAGCAAAAATATTTATTAACATGCAAATTAGTCTAAAAATTTCCCATTTATTCATGTAATACATCCAAGCAGTACTTTAGATGCAATTAATTGCCGTAAACATGTCAGTAAAGTGACATATTTTCGAATATTCCACTTTTATAGTAGTTGTTTTTACTACTTAGCAACAGTGATGCCAGAATTTTCCATATCCGTGGAAAAGTTTCTGAATCAATCTTATTGCTGGTATTAGTCGCTGATTTCTTAAACGGAGACATGACATCTAATTTATCTGTCTGCCTAACTCTTGTAGCATGTAGGACTAAAACTGTGACTGTGAACAAATATATGTACCGTAATTTACTTCATGTTCTAGCGCTACTTATCAAATTCATATTACTTTCACATGATGATGCATAACTTGCACAATGGTGTGTTTTTTGATTCTGAAACTTCGTGATCTAGTACTACTAATTTCAGAAGATATGGTTAGTATGGCAAAATAGGACTAAACTGAGACTTCTGATTTTGGTGAACTTCCCGATTTCCATTATTGCTTAGGTGCTACTGCACACTACTCACATATGTCCCAAGACTGTCTTACCTACACAGCCTAATAAACCTACTTCACTGGCTGTTAAATATTCCACAATTGGAAATCTTAATTAACTGAGTTGTTTTTTACTGGATTAACGCAAACTTGCTTAGATGTTAGTAGGTTGGACGCAATCGATAGAAAGTCCTGCTTGACCTAAGTTTTGTGTTTGTTGTCACTTGTCATCAAGGCAGTTCCGCAACCTCAAAGGAAGTGATATCCCCTCTGAGGTTCGAACCCGCATCAACCAGTGTTTCAGTCAGTGTCGCTATCACAGAGCTATACGGGTAACAATCTACTTCTTGCAGGACTGGATTAGTTACACTGATCGTCCACTAGAGGTTATTAAATTTCATACTGTCTAGTTCCGAGTGCTGACCCAATTCTATCAAATCTCAGAGGAGACATCACTAACCTCGAAGCCACAGATACGTCTTGCTGATGGGTGATAACAAGCATGAAGCCCAGATCAAACAGGACTTCCTGCTGACTACCTTAACCTAACTAGGATCTATGTCAGTGTTCCACGATAGTGAGCCTCCTAGCCTGGTGGGTTCGGTCACGACTCAGGACTAGACAACGTGAAATTGGTTGCCCTCCAGTGATTAATCAATGCGAGCCTGTTACGAAAGTGAGTCAGCTAGGAGTACTACTAAATACTTCTAAACTATTGTTCACCAATAAATTTTCTTGTCTACATTGTTAATCAGGATGAATTTCAGCACAAAAGTACTTCTAGTTCAAGAGATTTGAATAGAACCACCGATCAACGTGAATTCAATATACAGATATGGCGTTAAAGTAACATAAAACTATACTACCCCTGCTAATATTCCTAAACTGTAGGTATCATCAGTTGAGGTCTAAACACTTTGAATTGATTGATCATTTTGCTATTGAATTATAATCATCACTTTTGAAGAAACATAAAAATTTAGTTTTCTGACACGGTCATGAGAAGCTGGTCATTAAATCTTTAGATGTTTCCTATTTTGTCATTGGTATAATCACTTTTATCTAACTAATGGTGCCTAGTTATAATTTAACTAACCAGAAAATAAAATCATATCAAAACTGTAGTAAATTATAGTCTTAAATAAATTTCACCTGCTTACTTCGTCGTCGATCTAATAGTGTTTCTAGTCGACAAATAAGTTCTTCTTGTTGTTTAACTGTTTTCTCCAAAGGTGGAACTCTTGAAGCTTGTTTCCGAAGTCTTTCTACATCCAAAGATCGAGCCTTACATTCAGCTTGAAGCTAAAGAAGATATACAAAGCAATCGGAGAACTGACAGTCTCTGTGAAGCAACAGTTCCATGTAACTTATCAATGAACAAGTAACTGTCGACAAAGAATATGAACTAGAACACAAATGTGGATACTGCTTTACAAAAATGAATTATCGCAGAGTAAACGCCATCACATTATAATCATGAGCGTTGATAACATCTGTTAACCAAAGAATCCCAACATTCCCTGCAATTTATTTTAGGCAGAGGTATCAGCTACACTATGGTGTTATCTGAGAAGTTAAATGATAAGTAGCAAAAGTCTTATTGAGTTTTTGATCCCCATCGCATATCGATTTAAATGTACACTTGATTGCTATCTATACTCTTCATGACCCACATGTGCTGCCGATAACTAAATTCATTCAGTTAAGAGTCAACTGTAAACCGTTCTGTTCTTCGAATCTATTTTGAAAGAGGCATCAAAAACCACAGTTAATGTTCACCTTTTGGCGGACTAATATCAATCATCTGTCCGAGTACACTACTGATCAGCTGGCGGCCAAATGAACAGTAAACGATTGACTGGAGTTTAGATCATTCTTATCTGATCGGAGAAATGTTTAGATCAGCCCAAGTTAGTGGTTCCTAACTACTCAATTTGTTCGAAAGAATGTCAATCATTCAGGGTCACACGATTCGGGCTATATTCAGAAATAGAAGAGAAACCCGTGTGCTTAAGTGGCGAATATTTCTTCAGTATGAAATGCTTTCAAAAATTACGCTTGAATTCTCTCCCTTAGTTGATTAAAATACTAGAAAGACGCTGGTAATCTGCACAATATACCAGTTCAAATTTATAGACTGGAAACACCTCTATTATCAGGGAAATATGACCTTTGACAAAATGAATTCAAAGTTCAATAATACAACTGCATAATGTTGATTATCATCCAAGGACTAAGCATTCATTTAAACTATTCCTGAAAAATAGCTCCACTTTATTATATTCGGAGGAAAAATAAGAAACCCAAAGTATCCTTAGTTGGTGGAGTGATTTGTCTGTTTAATTTCGATAACGAACGAGAATTTAACCTACTAAGTAGTAGACTGGTCCTCCATGTTTGTTCAGGGGTAGGGTTTTATTGCTTCTCTATGCAGTGGTGTTGTCGTGTTCCAGTGGATACAGTGCAACTTTTTACTCTTCAGGTGGACAAGCCGCACACTTAAGTCGCACGAAATTGAGCAGTAATAGGTTTGTGATGCCCTTAGATGTCCGGAACCATACGTGCGCTACTTTGGAAACTTGACCCTATGTGGATTGGCATATTTTTTCATTGCCGTCATCACCAGGATCGAGGCTTGCAGTTATTTCCCATGAACGAGAAATTCATGGTAAGTGCAAGTGTTAAGCTTGCCCTGATTACGTCCCCACCTTTTGTACACACCGCCCGTCGCTGCTACCGGTTGAATGGTTCGGTGAAGTCTTTGGATTGGTGTCACTGAAATGGCTTTGCTGATCAAGTGATGCCCAGAAGATGACCTAATCTGACTCTTTATAGGAAATAAAAGTCGTAAAAAGGTTTCCGTAGGTGAAACTGTGGAACGATTATTTTCAGAAATTCCTACATATACAAAACCAAAATCATATATGAAGAATATATAACACCCTGGTAAACGAAAGACAGACGTTCTAAACATAATATACATACATATATATATATATGTACATTTTAATTGAGAAACTTTACTCGAATTAACTTTTCTTCATTTCTTTTCTGATGAATTAACTGTTCTTGCAAGATAGTCACACGTTCCTTGTAAAATGTGAGTTCACTCGCTGCCCGAAGTAATTTCTTCTTAATGATTACTAATTATTTTTATGGAGAGTAAAGTATGAAAAGAAGCGTTGAACAAAAGAATTAACACAAAATACAAGGTTCTGTTGCATGCAAAAAGCTCACTGACTCAAAAACACCCTATCAGTTAATGAGTTGTATTGAAAAGCAATTTTGGTCAAAAGTACCTCTAAGCTAAAGTTTAGATAAAAAGCATTTTACCTTACAATAGAAATATTCAGGAACATACTATCCTGATTTTTAATGTAGTATTCACCACACAATAATAATCTGGAGAATCCTTGAAAACCTGAGACCACTGGATAGCTGCTTCGTCCTAGAACAGGAATTCTCAGTAGTACACATTCACAACCCCGGCAGGAATCCAAATGAGGGCATTCAGGTCTGGTAGCAAACGCGTTAACCATCTATTTACTGGTCGAAGTTCAACAGTCCACAGTTTCCTACTTCTGTCATTTCGTGATACAGTTTGACTGTCATCCAAGTTCTTCAGTTCGCATCTGCCTCACAGGTCACGGTTCCTAGGTTTTCAATAGTTCTTCAACTGATACCAATCCGTGATAAATCTTACCTTGAAAGTAAAAATCCCCATAAACCTTGAAAAATCTTGATTTTTCCAAAACTTTGACCTGAGATGCTTAAACTTTTCAAGGAACGAGTTAAGATTTAAAACACCGACCCAGATACAAAAAACTACAACTGTTATCGTAATAATGACAACATGATTGAAAAATACTTTTTAAAAAACATCTAACGTCTTCAATATTTACTACACAGACTATAGACCTTCTTAAATGATATATGCGTCCTATACTACAGCATAATTACTCCATTATTGTATTTCAGTGGCAGTTAACCAAACTAAAGATTCAGAAAACCGGAATGCCCAAAAACCTTACCCAATTTCATTAGATTGTAGGTGGATGTGAAACTTCAACCAACCGCGGTAGGATACCTCACAAAATCAAAGACTATCGAGCTCACTTAAAAGTCTGACATTCAGCGATGAATTGACCCATAATACCACTTATACGTTTCAAAATGTCGTGTGGTTGACGGCTTTTATTGATTAAGAAATAAGAAGTTATGGTAACTCTCAAGTTCGTCAGTCATTTGTGCGTTAATAGTGTTGCATACAAATGACAAGAAAAAACTTTCATGTTAATTTGCTTTGAAACTGTTTTGACGTCAATAAAACACTACTCAAGAGAATATTTTCGTCGCACATCCTATTAAGAATCTTACTATGGATGAGTTTTTTTCGCAAACTCTACGAATGTTATGATACAGTAACTAACCTAGATTTCAAACTCATTTGTTACGAACTCCTTTCTTACTGATTCCTGTTTCTCCTCATTTTTTCACAAATAACTTGCCCTGTTTCTCAATTTGAAACCGCCAACTAAAAGAATGCTACGCAGTTTAAGATTATCACATGAAACTCCAGGATTTAACTTTTTCTGTTGTTAATATTTCTAAAAGAATCACACTTTGAAATACAAACAACTGGTCCAGTTCCTAAATTACTATCAATACATATTGACGAATGAAGTGGATTATTGTATATAATCGTTGATATCGGTAGTTGTATACTCCATTTTACTCTACACATCATAAAGCTGGAGAAAAAGACATCAAGAGATATGGGGAGAAGACCAAATGAACTTACTTCTAGAACCAGCAACCAGAAAATAGAAATTCACCTTTCACTGTCACACTATAACCAATGCATTCATTAGTTTAGATCGTGTTTTATTTGCAGGCCGTACTAAAAATGTCCGTCACATTAACCCTTCTGAATAAATCAGGTGCACTGTTTACTTCTAGGAGTTCTTGTGTTCCACATCTTCAACTGGATCATTTATAGGCGCGGCTAATCGATTAGTAACTAACTATACTACAGAAGATAACTTGCATTGAAGACTACTCTAAAATTTACTAGTCGTCTTAAATATACCAATTTAAAGATAATGGTTAACCTTGTTTTTGAAATATAACACTATGACAATGACATTATCAGGTCAATTCTTACCCAACATAACTTATAGTAGAATTAATCTAGCAATAAGTTATCATCATCATCACAAAACAAGGTAGCCAATAATCCAAACTTGTTCTTTTCTTTCTGAAAATATGTCAATAATTTATAGTTGAATGATACTGTTTTGCTTAAAATAGCTTTTAGTCTCAGCATGAGATTTACAAGATTTTTTGGTAGTATAGTTTAGTTAGATAACTTTTTAGGGCAATGAAGAAGATTGAGAATAGATCCCATATCCTAGGTATTTAAATAACACAGCACTGATAAAACTGGTAACTGTTCAATGTTTTCTTGGCTTAGAAGATTCCTCCTGAATACTTTATCAGCTCTTACTTCATAATACAATTTACTGCAAAAATCATTAAACTACAATGTTCAGAAAGCATTTATGTTGGATTTATGTATGGTGTTTGGATTTTCACTAAAAAACAACATGAACTAAGACAGCTAGTCATACTGTTGACGAAAATAAACAAGGAGAAGAAGGAAGTCAGCACAGATGAAAAGGCTGCACTGAACTCACTCACGACCTGCAAGAAAATTGTCATACTTCAAGCGAATAAAGAAAGAGAAATTGTCATCATGAACAAACCAAATGATGTGAAAAAACCGCAAAAACTACTCAGTAACAAGAACACTTATAGACAATAATCCTATCTGACATTGCAGAAAGTAGATATTCCATTAAAACTAGTATTATCACTACCAGGAAGATCACCATCCAGTTCATCAGAAAAAAAGGAAAATGGATCCATCCTATTCATCTAGATGTATTGTTCTCGTCCTATTTAAATCTATGAAGGGTAAGAATTTTATGAAAAATCAGAAGAAAGTTAAGAAAACTAAAACACCTTACAGATGGGGGTCAACACTCAATTGCATAACTCAATTCCTGAACAGGATAAAAGATCTCACGAAACACCACGATCAACAAATGACGTTATTTAGTGTAACTGCATTTTTCACGTCAATCAAGGTAAATCTCGCTAATGAAACAGTGAATATCGTTCTCAACAACTACCAGAATCTTCAAAAGTACATGAAAACTACCACTGTTCCATGACGTACTTTGATGGCAATGAGGTCTTCAAGCAGACTGAAGGAATTACTATGGATTCAGAAATTTACAGATTAATCACTGGCGTCATGCTGCAGATATTCGAATCAACATACACCCCACTTAGTAAATCAAGGATCTGAATTCGCTATCACAAACACGTTTCCAATTCTTAAGACAACTGAACTCCAAAGAAACATTCAGCTATATCAGTTGAAATTTTCAAAGTATTTATTGATAAAAGAACAAGAAGAACAAAATATAACGAAGTCATGTTTTTTGACGTCCTAATTTGTAGAAAACATCAGGAAAACCTAAGTGGTGAAGTGTAGTGGAAAGCGATAGAGATTAAACTTTGAGCCGCAATAATTAGAACTCAACATCTCAAAGGAACTGCATTCAATAAGTAATATTTACGCTTCCCATGACTGATTGTAGGATTCAACAAGTTTTAAAGTCGAGAGAAGAAGCATCTTTACAAAGTCAGCTACCATCTACTCAACTTTTTCAAGAATTCATTGATTGACCACCAAACAGCAACCGATTTGGCGTTATCTTGTTCTAAGTGCTGACTGAATTCCATCAATCGTTTTGTAATATAACCATCAAGCTAGAAAGCACACCATCGTGGTGCACTGAGATAAATGTTAGTTGGTTGGAAACAGTCAGTAGAAAGCCGTGAACCTAGATTTTGAGCTTTATTGCCACCCATCGGAAAGGCGCATCTGTAACCTCGAGGACAGTGACGCCCTCTCTAGAGTTCAAATTCACCTCATCCAGTGTAGCATTTAGTGATGTTGCCAATGAGTTTCATGGGCAAACGCTGACCTCCTGTAGGACTAAATGAGATACACTGATAGGTCACTGGGCAACAAGAATTGTCTTTCAAGAGAACAGAACCACAAAACGAATCATTTTATCACAAATCAAAGTCGTTTCAGAAAGTATCAACTGACTAACTCGCCTGTTAGCTAACAGCATAACACATAGACTAGCCAAGTACCTTCAGATAACCATGCGCAAGCTACCCAAAAATTAAACAAAAACAAAATCTAGGTGACTGCAGAAACTTTAAGCATAACTAAGTTGATGAGTCCAGCTGTTGGAATACCAAGATGATTTTTGAACATCAGCTAGTAATCAAATAACGTTACATTACATCGATGCATGTACACAATCACAAATAAAACCCTGATGTGGGAGATATTAAAATAATTCTATATTAAATTTTGAGGGGGTTGTGGAGATTTGGAAATATTTCAAGTTGTTATTCATCGGAGTCCCATACTAGGACGAAACAGCTGTCCAGTGCTCCCAGGTTTCCTTTCTTCCTCCAACTGATGTCAGTCTTCGATGAATAACAACTTGAAATTCTATATTAGATTTGTTTATTTGATATATAGCGCACGGTGATACAGTATTATTTACTTGATTACGTTTCAAGCATAAATTATTGCTCTTAATCATATCAATACCATATTGATATGATTATGAGCAATAATTTATCCTTGAAACGTAATCAAGTAAATAATACTGTATCACCGTGCGCTATATATCAAATAAACAAATCTAATATGGAATTATATTCTACCACAGTGTCCAAGTTTTACACTTATACTAAAATATGAAAATATTTCGAGGCAAAAGGTTAAACTCTGCTACAAAACTCCCGAAAATATATTACCCCACTGAAATACCTGTCAAAAGACTCATGAACTCAGATCCCATATACGGATCACCAAAAACAGACCAATCAGATGGCAAAAACGATCGAACAAATCAGTAACTAAAAATCAGGTCAATAGCATAGATTGAGGGATCAGGTTTGCAATATTCTACGTTTAATGTATAATGTGATAAAAAACCAAGTCATAAAAGGTCAACACGCAATAGGAAAATCATCTCTACCTACAATCTAATAACTTTTAGGTCAGATAAATATTCTACGTAAAAATAAATGAAACTTGGAAACGCTTCGCTTTTCTATGGAGTAAGTGTGGATGAAGTAAACTTGGTTGCTGTTGAAACATCTCAAACGGAAAACAAAAGCTAAAACAACAACAAAAAGTAATTATCGTCATCGTGAGCTAAAAATCCTATCCAGCAACAAAAGGTACTAATACGAAAGGTAATCAGCTCCCACTGAGAAGGATATATATATAAAACAGGAATGGTGCCACACCTACTCAAAATGCCTGAAATATTATGTGACCTCCCATATAATACACTAGTAAAATTACATTTACAAGGAGAATATTAGGATAAATTGTATTAAATATCATTCCGATTTTATCATTTACTGCCTTCAAATAAAGTATCCCTATGTTTTGGAAGGAGAACCACATTTTGAAGTGAAAAATGTCAAAGTGGACCAAAATAGAAAATTCGAAGAGTCTGGAATACTGAAAAAGGATAACCACTATCATGATTCTTATCGGACATAAAAATTTCGAAATAACCTTAGCTTCTCGTTGCAATAGTGAGAACAAAAAGACACAAAATGGAAACTGCAAGGCAATAACCTGCAGAGGCTTATGCAGAGAACGTTTGGACAGTAATCAAACACCACATCTGATACTGTGACTGCATGGGGAAATGATGGCCGATCTTGGAAGAGGACTAAGAACGTCAGCGTGGGAAAAGAGTTTTGCCGCACGCATCATGAATGTTATTTAAGGGTCTTTGCTATCACTGACAAATAGGTGTAAAGATCAACCTACCACACCAGGAATTACAAAAAGTCACTTGACGACGGTAGTGCAACTCGAACAAAGTAAGACATCCTACCAAACTAACATAATCAAGTTATTCGGTGCTAAGTGCTATGACCATCGCCACAATATCCAGTACAGCGAATAGCTCATCTACAATCCTCAAAAGATCCCTCTCGTTATCAAAATGGAGTCCAATGGAACTATGATAGCTTTTGTGATGTGTCAGCTTAAAAGCCCGTCTTACGTTTGTTCAAATGGCGTTATGGACTTTGAAGACCACGATCGAACCTTGTTCAGAAAGGATGAATCCTACAAAGGCAGCTAGTTTAACCTTGAATAAGACTCATAAATGGTTATTGAAGAATTATTATGACTTCACCAGTCCTGACAGATGGTGCCCTAACTATTTTGATTGTAGTCACATGAGTTATGTCAAGAGTTCTGTTTAGGAAAACGTTAACTTCACCACTAGTACTAAAACCTCAAATGATGAGGTAGGTCAAGGTACTCCAAAATCTCCTCAAGGATACTATAAAGAGAACAGCAACAAAAATAATGAACTGAAGGAGAACTGTAATGATTGCCAGGGACGACTTCTTTGACTCTTTCGTCTACCATTTTAATTGTTATACTGCTGATGAAGTATTTTTTGGTAAATTACGCGTAACCGAGATATGAATATATATATATATATATATATATATATATATATATATATATATATTAGAGAGAGAGAGAGAGAGAGAGAGAGGGAGAGAGAGAGAGAGTATAAAAACAAGTTAGTACAATTTACCAAGTAAATTCAATGCTTCTCTTCGAGTAACCGGAACCTCTTTAAGCACTTCTTCCCAACCTGGTCCAAGTGCATTTAATCGTAGCCAATCCCAATTAGTAGGCTCAATTGTTTGTTCACTTGGACCTAAATAATCTGAGCTAAGGTAATGTGGCCAATGTTTACTACGTGTATCCATTGTCGATCGTTCATCCAACAGACGGTCGTCATTTTCATTAAAATCCTGAAAACTATATGGCTGATTTGCATCCTAACAACAAAAAACATAGAAAGGAAAGACAAACTAAACTGATTTTCGCGATTATTCTAATTAAATGTTATGGAGAGTTTATCATGTTGACGTTGTTCATTCCCGATTACCAGAATTTGAACAGAATCTGTCACAGAAATCCCATATGTTTTGCAAACTGTCTGTCAATGAAAGAGCAGAGTTTGATTACTACGCTGCTACTTTCACTATGAAGCGAACTGATGTCAATTTGGAGCTAAATAAAAGCTTAACTTCCTGAAAAATGGGTTCAACTTTTCATATATGTAACTATCCTCAATTTAAATGTAGATCTTATCACTTGGACCCAAATTCTGCGATGTGACTTCAAACGTTGATGAGATTATTTCAGAAATTCAATTAGTTGAAGGAGAGATCTAGTTCCAGTTTCATATTATAGTTCAAACCATTTCAAATCAATAGTTTTAAACCAAGGCTTGACTATGTAGGTAGAAAACCGATATGTTCATATGGTTTGTCAAAAGAACGTCAAAATCAAGTGAATAAACTGGGAAAAAGAAAAATTGTTCATGACACGCCCGGATAGAGGCTCTAGAATAATGTTACTAAGCAGATCTATGTCTATAAATTTTCATTTGTTCTATCCGATGAAGAGAAATCATTAAGACGGAAAACACAGGCAGACCCGACTGAACAGATAAGGCTTCATAAAGCCTCAGACCTCAGTTTCGTGCCTTTTAGCACTCTTTGGGAAGGCAGATCTTTAACCTCCACGGGCTGGTGTACCGCTTGAGATCCGGGACCGCGTCACTAAGTATTACAGTCAGACACATTACCACTCAGCCATTCGAATCTTGACCGACCTCCTGTATACTGGGTTAGATACATCGACTGGTTACTGAAGAGTAACCAACTTCATATAATCTACTCTGGGAGATACTGGTTCGGATCTAAGGCAGGACATTGGTTCCGTAGAGGTTGCAGATATACGTTGCTGTCACGTAACAAAATGCACGAAACCTAGGTTCAGAGCCTTGAACCGACTGCCTCCATCCAACTAACATCTGTCAATAGCGCATAGCGATAGTGAGCCTCCTAGCCTGATAACCATACTGTAAAATGATAGATATAATTGGATTAGCGCTTAAGACTAGACAACCTGAGGTTTTTTCCCCTCCAGTAACCAATCAAGATCGAGCTTCACTTGTTGGAGATATTCAGGAAAATGAGAGAGGAATTATTCATTAGCATGGAACTCCATGAAGAAATTTCCCTATTGTATTCCACTACCCAGCGCATACATCGTCTATCCAAAATACATGAAGAAAATATTTCACTTCTCCAAACACTAGGTTATGACCAAATCGCTGCAGAAAAACATAACACTTGCCCTAGCCGTACCTCATTGCATATGACATCAATTAGTAACAACTGAAACTCATTGGTAAATCCTTAAATTCCGATCACTAAACTAAATCCCGATGTTCAGTGGTGGTTGGTAATAGATACTTGACATAAAACATAGCGCCTAAAGTTTCTGCCTTTCTTATCTCATCGTCAGGGTTAACTGGCAGAAATACCGAAAACAACCTGCCATGTAACACACAAACTGCTTTTCTCATCTAGTATTTAAGTGGTTAGTGCTAAGCCTTTATCAGAGAATAGTGTAAGTTCTGTGATGGCGAGTAAATAATTCCCTAATGAGTCTTAACAACCGCTGACCATTTGTTAACAAATAATTCCAACCACTGACTGAAATACTAAACCATTCATTGTCAAATATTTCAAAAGAGAGCAACTAAGGTCTGAAGAGCAAAGGGACAAACACACTACTCCGTGTCTCAAAACGTTTCAACATGGATACACTTCCCTTGCTTTTAGCTTTTCTAGTATTCATTATCAATTAGATTCAGTAACATCTATCATTACGATGAGTACACCATGGCCAAAATGAATTAACAAATGTCTCAGCTTCTGTGCATTTACACAGATGACCAAACAACTAAATTAATTCAATTAAAAGCGTGCTGAAAGGAAACATATATAAGCTTATTTAGGCGATTAGCACGTCATATATCCAGAGAAAAATACATGTTATATTTCTGCTAAGAGTCATCTAGGGAAACGTAACTAAGGCAACAAATTTCTACAGTGACAGGTCACTCCAGGGTAACCAGCTTCATATTGCCTAATCCTAAATGCTAATCGAATTCCATCTACCACTTTATAGTGCGGCTCCCAAGCTAGGAGACACACCGTGGATATGAACTTTTGATAGATGTTAGTTGGATGAAGGCAATCTGTAGGAGGACCTGAACCTAGATTTTATGCTTTTTAGTACTGGTCAGCAAGGTGCGCCTGCAACATCAACGGAATAGATGTCTTGCCTGTGATTCAAACCCACATCACCATGTCATACTGCTGTTGCTGAGTCGCATTAAAAGAAGTCAGTTGCTGCCAAAATAGCTGAGTGGTGAATTCTGACTATAGAACTGGGTGATATGATTTCGGATCTCAGATGGGATATCAGTTCAACTGAGGTTGAAGATACACCTTGCTGACAAGTCCCAGGAAGCACGAAACCTAGGCCCAGGGCTTCCTGCTTATCGCTTCCATGCAACTGGAAGCGGATTTCTAGAAGTAAAGCTGTTACAAAGTCGGAACATCATAATTTGAGTAAACAGGTCTTAGAAACACAGAATTCTTGTCAGAAATAAATCAATTTCTAAAGCATGAGATAGATCGACTATTATTATTATTAATCCCTTGGGTTCCTAGTGGAACATAGGGCTTCAGTAGCACGTCTCCAGTGACCTCTGTTCTCTGAGATCTTTTGAACCTGGTTCCACTACAGCCCACAAGCTCTCATCTCCACGCACGATCTCCTCCATGTCACCCTCGCCTAGGACGCCCAACTCGTCCATCGAGGTTCCACTTGAGGGCCTGGCCTGACGCGTGATGTCCACAGTCGGCCTTCTCAGTGCATGCCCAATCCATCTGCACTTCCTCCTGCATATTTGTTGCGTGATAGGTTCTTGGTTGGTTCGTTCCCAGAGTTCCTTGTTGCTTATTCTTACTATTCTGGCAATCCATCTGATCTTCAGTAGCGAGCGTAAGCAGTTGTTGATGAATGTCTGTAGTTTATTGGAAATCCCTTTCGTGACGCGCCAAGTCTCTCAACCACCAAACAGAAGCACTGACTTGACTTGTTGTTGGTGTTGGAAATCCGGATCTTGTCCCTTATGCTGAGTGCAGAGGATCTCCACACTGGTTTCAGGTTAATGAACGCCTGTCTTGCTTTTCCGATTCTGACTGGCTTTGACATCCTCGTCTGTGCCTGTGGCGCCTGTAGTTGAAACAGTGCTTCCTAGATAAGTGAAGGAGGTTACTTCCTTTGAGTTTCTCCCGTTGATGGTGATTGGAGTGTGTTGTTGTTGGAGTTGTTGGTGCGGTATCTTCATCACCTCTGTCTTCTCTATATTTCCTTGAAGTCCCGTCTTCGCTGCCTCTTCTATCAACCTGTTAGTTTTCGCCTGTAGATCTTCAAGTTTATGTGACATCAGGCACAAGTCATCACTGGCGAAATCCAAGTCTTCTAGGTTCTTTTCCGCAGTCCAGCCAGTGTATCCCCCTCTTCTCGCTCCCCACTGTTTGCTGCATGATCCAGTCGACCACAATCAGGAATATCATGGGGGATAGTAGGTCGACTATACCGCAGTATAATTTTCATTGAAAACTGAACCTTGAACAGTATATACTATCTATCCAGACAAGTAACACACTGACTTATCATGATATTGTCAGCGTTGTTAAACAGACCATATAGTGTTGTACAAACATTACAATTTCTTACAGAAAATATGGTGAACTTGGGTAATCAAACTTCGGTTAGTGGTATTCTTCTCGTCTGTTAATTCTAACTTTGCGAATATGACTTGTTTATTAGGCTTCTTTAAACATTCAGTGTAGACTGATTTTTTTCAACAAAAGCATACCACAAGTATATCACCCTTGTAGCTGAACTGGAGATGGTAACTAGGATGTTAGTATGAAATCCTTCATGAATAAACTCAGTTCAAAGCACATTTGCATAAGAATAGCCATTACTTTATATATATAGGTATCTAATAAAAAACAAAATTAGAGTCAGAGGAATTCTTTTCTTTAGTTTTCACATTCTTGAAAGACACTGTAACATGATAATCGACTGGGATACTTAAATCGACCGTCGTAGGAGAACAAAATCAAAATAACCTTTTTCAGGAAGCATCAGATGCATTTGAATGACCATTGAATCACTTAACCCCTTAAGACTACGAAGAAATTCATAGTTAGGTAACTAACAACCTCATCACCAACAGATCTAAGAAGTATTTCGTCAAGGAAGTTAATTGGTACTCAGAAAGAACTAAATTTTTGAAGAGAACTAAAACCAAGTGACTCAATTATTATTTATTATAAATTATTCTGGAATATTAAAACCTACGCCATCTGAATGATTTGGTAGTTGATCATTTGAGCGTGAAAATATTTTTTTAATACTTACAGAATCTATCTGATCGTTTTTGTTCTGTCTAGTCGGTGAACTACTCTTAACTTTCATTGGATCAGGTTGCATATAGTTTGGAACACCATCCATCAGATCGTTCAGTACACCTTGATTTGTGCCTTGGTCCATTGCTTCTGAGTTTAACTGTGGTAAGAAAAATTAGTAAACATTCTGGTCAGTATATCACGAATAAATAATTCATGAATTAAGGCTTCATTTTTTTAGGTCAACCACTTAGATTTAGTTCAACCTATTAGCTTTCTGCAATCGAAACTTAAAAAATCAAATTTCGAACACTTCATCATTATGTCTTATAATCTACTTTTGTTAAACAAAATTTTACAAATTAACACAGGTCAGTAAAGAGTAAGTGACAAATGTCTACTAAAATCTTCGATGACAACAAACAAATTTTGGTAGCTCCTTCTCGTGAAAAGTGACTAATATCCGAATAATTCCGGTCTACTTCAGACAGCGAAGCAACAGTAAATTCCACTTCCTGTTTACGTTTACGAAGATAATAAAAGAAAGCAAACTGTACTACATTTCGATAATATCCCTGTCAAAATACGTAATTCCCAAAAACATATTTCTGACGAAATTTAAGTTATATTTACTAGGTCCATTCATCTGAGATGTCTTATGAAACTTTAAGCAAAAACTGAAACAAGCATTTTTCAAATGCAAGATGCAATTGAGTGTGTTTTAATCAAGAACTCAAAAGTTATACTGATCTCTGAGTTTCTTGTACCTTTCATTCCATATCAGGTGTGAGAACAGATTGCTCAAAGAGTTCCATTTACCACTTTTTGCTATTGTACTAACCCTCTTCTCAAACACTAACTGTCATGTGCAACCATATATTTATGCTGAAAGAAAGATGAAAACATCTTAGAACCTTGCGCATAAATGCATTAGTTTACTATGGCATGCTTCATTGCAAGAGGCTTAATACTGGTATCAGAAGTGGAAGACTAAGGAGTAGCAAAATGTTGGGAGGGTAAGTTATAGTTATTTGATTTTTATATACTGCTGGAAATGGGCGGGCAATCGAAACTACGCGTACGCCCATACCCTGTGAGCTGCTTTTGTGAGGTATCTGAGCGAGAAAAGTGAATAGTTTTGTGTGACTACAAGGCCTATAAGGACACATACTTAAGGCCTATCACACAAGACCTTCCTTTGGTTGGCGGATAGAGATCTGATTGTAATAGCACTGGAGAGGAAAAGCCGCTAACCGTACTGACATACAAGAGGGAAGAGCGGAATATGCTTTTTTCGACGTAATCTTCCTAACCCCTACTTATCACAGAAAAGACAGTGTCAGCGTGTTACTGATGGCCATCACTGAGAGACACCTTTATGCTGCTACACTCCATCCAACCAAAAGGATGAATATGTCCTAGCATCTATATCAAAACACAGATATTAGCATTAGGACCACAAGTGATTTTTCTCTTACTACTATACGAAAAACCTGTCTGGCACTATAGGATCTCAAACAACAAACTTTCAAGCTAGTCTAGCTATCTGGGTCATTTTCATATGCAAGTCCAACCACTGCCTCAAGATAGCGCCTATCAGTCGGCACATATCGATGTTATCCAGTAGTGACCAACCGTCACCTTCAGGATAACCATAAAACCACTGACAATGTTCAATATTGCTAATCTGAGCCATCTTTTTGAAGCCCTTGGAATGCGACATACTCTAGCCGCATAACCAACATTCATTGTCCATCTAACTGTCATTCTTGAAACTTATGTCATCACTCGATGAGAGTACATTTCTATAATAAAATATTACATTTAAAGGTTCAGTCTCATAACACTTTAGCAAAATAGGCATTTGCTTAAATTTTCCTCTTCTCAGTGATACAATGGGTATATTTCATTAACCGAGACAAAAAAAGATGAACTGGAAAGTAATTCTGTAAAGACAGAATATGCTGTAGATGATCTTCCTGGAAAAATAGGAACTGATCGTTGACTACATGCTTAAATTATCAGAAGAAATAGGATTATCAGAAAATTCATCTTTCGCTCGACACATATAAACATTTGCAATTCGATCAAAACACCAGTCAGGTAAGAATTACAGATTTTGAGTAAAACATGGAGATCATAAGTTTCAGTAGTCGAGATGAGATGAATCAACAGAGAAATTATACGAGATAAGGAAACAGCGTGTGCTCCGAAAAAGGAATGCTAAACTTTAAAGTAAATGCACAGTTACACACTCGCTTTTGAAGAAATAGAACCTGGTGAAAGCATCACTCACTGGGAGACAAGTCTCGAATAGGACGAAGTGTGCGTCCTCGACTCAAATCCCAGCCTGTGTCCATCACATATTCTGCATGTGTTCTACCTATGTTTATCGTTCCCACTAATGATCTCCCCATGGGCAGACATGCGTGGGACGCATCTCACTGAAGTCTCTCCGACCTTGCAGATCTAAGTGGACGTTACCTTCTCGAAACGATATTACTCTAGGAGGAATGACCCATGACCCCATAATACCAACAGATTCACATTGGAGACATCTTCCAGACTACAAAGGTACAAACAAAGCTAGAGCTAACGAAACCAGTATTCCTAACCGAATATATCGCTCTACCTCGCAAGGTACGAAAACACACGCCCCTGGAGAGTTCCTCAAATACAGTGACTACTAGAATTAGAAAGCTGGATTCACTGGGATCAACTATAATTTGAGTGATTCCGAAGGTCAACCCTAACGATACTAGCAATAACGAGTTATTATTATTTAATTATTTGTCATTTGGGTTTCTAGTGGGACATAGGGCTTCAGTAGCACATCACCATTACACTCTCTTCTCTGCGGTCTTTTCAACCCGCCACCGCGGCTGCCGACAAGCTTTCATTTCTTCCTCACACGATCTCCGCTGTTTCACCCTCACCTCGGACACCCAACTCATCTTTTTCCCCTTAGATTCCACTCGACGCCCTGGTGCGTGATGTCTCCAATCGGCCTTCTCAGTGTATATCCAATCTAATCCATCTCCACTTTCTTCTGCATATTTGTTGGGTGATAGGTTGTTGGTTGGTTCGTTGCCAGCCAGCCAAAGTTCCTTGTTGCTTATTCTTATTGTTCTGGCCATGCGATCTGATCTGCAGTATCGAGCGTAGGCAGTTGTTGATGAATGTCTGTAGTTTGTTGGAAACGTTTTTCGTGATGCGCCAAGTCTCTCAACCATCACATAGAAGCACTGACTTACTTGACTGACTTAGTGTTGAAAATCCGGATCTTGTTCACGCTTTATGCTGAGTGCAGTGCAGTAGATCTCCACACTGATTTCGGATTAATGAAGGCCTGTCTTGCTTTTCCGATCCCAGCTTTGACGTCCTCATGTGTGTCGCCACCTGTAGTTGAAACGAGGTGAAAGAGACAACTTCCTTTAGACTTCTGCCGTTGATGGTGGTTGGTGCCTGTTGTTGTTGGTTGAGTGTGCATCTTCATCACCTTTGTCTTTTCTACGTTCACTTGAAGGAAGTCCCATCTTCACTGCCTCTTCTGTCAACTTGTTGGCTTTTGCCTGCAGATCTTCGAGTTGGTGCGACAAGAGATTCGATAAAAATTCATCATTTTTGGCGAAATCCAAACCAAGGATAGGTTACCTATAACGTCCACTTCAGTGTGCATTTATGAGTTCAACTGCTGCTGTAGAGCTAGTTACATAGGCCTTACTCAAAGGTTTCTATCCATAAGCGTTCATAAACACGTGCTATCTTGGTTAGGGAAAGGATTGACAAACAGCATCAACAGTCCAAACCTCCCACATCTAGTAGATACCAGACATCAGATTAAGGTTAGATCATGCCTTTTCTGTGATATACCGTGTCCCTAAAGGCGCACGACTTCGCATCTTATCCACAGCCGAAGCCATAGGGATCATAGCAAAGAAAACGGACCTGTGTTCAAAAGAAATATGCGCACCCACTTTCTTTATCTTGGCCCACAACAAGGTGGACACGTTTTTTATGAACTTTCCTACCACAAATTGCACATTTTATCCTCCTATCCCTTTCTTCTGTATTGTCATTTTCTTATGTTATTAGTTTTACGCCCTTCTTTATTCATGTCACAACCTTTAGTCATTTTCATCCGTGATGTAATACTTCACGTTGGTTATTCTGTATTTCGAGGGGTTGTGGAGATTTGGAATTATTTCAAGTTGTTATTCATCGAAGACTGATGTCCAACTGATCATCCAACTGATGTCAGTCTTCGATGAATAACAACTTGAAATATTCTGTATTTCGTTATAGTATTCACATGATTTTCATCCCACCTGAATATAACTCATCACTACACAACTATTATTTGACCTCTAGTAGACAAACACATACACATTCATGCCCACAGATAAATGCATATACATGAAACTTTATCTGTAGCTTTTGTCGCCTCATTTAGTAATTGTTCTGTCAATATTGGTTTCATTGCACAACTAACACACTAGACTGGTAAGAGTTCCACCATTCCATTCTATTTGATCTCCATTCACCCATAACACTGTTTCAATATAGTAAAAATTGTACATCATGCCTTATTTCGGCTATTGTATTTCACTCATTCTCATCGATTTATAACTGTAGAGCCTGAAGAAAAAGTTAATGAAAACAATTGTTCGCTCAAATTATTTTTGTTCAGAATAATCTTTGGGGATCTTTAAATTATTGAGAGTAGAAATAATTGTTTCTATGTTTCTAAACTTAAAAATTATTTTGGTTAAAAGTATAACTATTGATCAATAAAGTATATGGGTACTTAATAAAGGTTGGGTGAGAATAGAACACGAATTCCTTATTCTCTGGTCTGAATTAGCGTGATGTGGTTATTATAAGTGAATTAAACGAGATAGGATTGATTCATTTGTTCAGAAACTGGAAGGACACGGTTGTCACAGTAAGGCACAAAATTCAGAATGTGTGAGTCAGAATGACTCTAACGGTCACCCTAACAGCTACTGAAACAGTCATTAGGTTTCTCCATTTCTGAAGTGACAGACTGAATAATAATTAATACACAAACGAGAGTAACGCCAACTGCGATACTTGAACAGGATATGAATAGCTACCGTTCTCCCTCTCACTTGATACTTCGCTAAGCTATAAAATCAGAGGATAAAGAGGGGCCTGTGACTGTAAGGAAGATTATTTGGCAAAAAATATCATTTATATACAGTTTTCCTTCAGAAAATGGAGCCACCAGATCAGAAGTCGGATACTTATTTTGATTGGTCAGCTGAAGGACAAAATTGCTCAATAAGGATTTTCGGCCCATACAGTAACATGAAACCAAGGTTGAAATCCAAAACATCTACCTTAGTGAATGCTGATTTCTATTTAGTTTGCTTCCTATCAATATGATAAGAAGTTACCTTTCTGGAGAAAATTAAAAAAATCTAATTCTCTATCGCAGCCTCGCCTAGTTTACTAGTTCACTAGTTACAAGCCAGTTCTAAGCCCAGGTAAACAGAGAAGGTTGGGTATACGGCTACCAACCCTACCCAGGAAAACAAATCTAACCGCTAAAGAAACTTCAAAGCACAAACAAAATGTAAAAATAAAAACGAAATTATTTCTTGCTGGAATCGGAGAGGCGAAATGATGCCAGTTGGTGAAAGTCTTCGGGAAGCCAATTGGCCGATGTGGCTTCTCTCCCTCAATGAAAGCGAAAGTAAACATGGGGACATGGAATGTCCGCACCATGTTTGAACCCAGCAAGGCAGCCCAGATTGCAAAGGAGATGAGAAGGTATCACACTGAAGTGCTTGGAATTTGCGAAAGCAGATGGGATGGGAGTGAACTTTCCAAACTATCAACTGGAGAGTCAATAATCTACCCCTATATTGTCATCCAGACAACAACCACGAGCACACTGAGTTATGGAGTCCCTATCATGATGTCCGCAACAGCATCGAAGGCTCTCATGCAGTGGAAACCAATCTCCTCCAGGATCCAGATCATGACAGCAAGATTCAGCTCAAAAGGAAGGGAGGGAAGTCACAATCATACAATGCAATGCCAAGCACCTACAAATAATTAAGCAGATCAAGAGAAGGAGGAGGGGGAATTTTATAGACAACTGCAATCAGTACTGTACAAGACTCCAGTTGGCGACATCAAAATTCCAGTGGGCGACATGAATGACAAACTGGGAGCGGACAACACAGGAAGAGAACCAATCATGGGTCGAGACGCACTCGGTGAGGTGATGAACGAGAATGGAGAACTGTTTGCAGACTTCTGTGCACTTAATGACTTGGTGATCGGAGGCAGCGTGTTCGAACACAAGGATATTCACAAGGCAGTGACATGGATTTGATTTCACCAGATAGACACACCACACTAAAACTCAGATCGACTTCATCTCAATGTGAAGAAAGTAGAGACGCACCCTACTGGACACAAGATCACGAAGAGAGGCAGACGTAGGTGGCTAACATCACTCAATATCTAGTGCAAGGAACCTTCCAAATCAAGTTGAAAGCCTTCAAAGAAGTTGGTGATAGACCACAGTTCAAGTTCAACACCCATAACAGAAATTGAAAGTCGAAGCTACAAAGTACATCTTCACGTGGTCAGCCATCAAAACAAAATGGGAGATATTGAGCAACATTTCTGAGGACATCTTCTTGGAGGGATACTAGAACTCTTTGAAAGAGATGTGGAAAGGGACCCGCATGTCTGTATTAGAAAGGAAGAAAAAACAGGACAGGGAATGGATCTCGATGGACACATGGAAGCTGATAGAGCAGGGAGAGGAAGATGGTGAAGCAGAAGATGGACTTGTGCAGGCAAGGATGAACAATGAAAAGAGGAAATGATAACAGCCTGTAAACACTACACTGGACAAAGAAGTGAAGAAGAGTGCACGCAAAGACAAAAGACACTTCTACGATACATTGGCAGGTGAAGCAGAATAGGCCGCAATTAGGAGAGACAGAGACCTGACAACATTATATCAAATAACCAGGTTGCTTTTTAAGAGGGGAAAGATCGACTCAGATGAAACCAATGAAAGATAGTGAAGGAAGTTCAGTCACCACCGAAGAGGAGAAACAAAGGAAACGAAACGTTGGCCTAACTACTTCAAAAATCTTTTGAATCGACCTCCGCCACCACCATCTGCAACTCGTAGAGAAACGCAACCAGCAGCCCAGCCCTGAACCATTAGTGAATACAAGCTCTCCGACAAAAGCAGAAGTGAGGTCCTGAATGCCATAAAACTGCTGAAATCCGGGAAAGCAACAGGACCAGATGGAATTCCTCCAGAAGCACTGAGAACAGACACAGAGACAACAATGGACATCCTACACCACTACTTCAGAAGGTTTGGAAAGAGGGGAGGAAAGGTACCTGGTGGTTAATTGGAAGAAGGACTACCTTGTCAACTCCCAAAAAAGGGTGAACTAAGTCTTCACAAGAACTGGTGAGAAATCGTATTCCACCCCTGTCCACCCCAAGCAAAATATTAAGCCGCGTCGTCCTGGAGAGACTAAAAAATGCTTTGGATTCAAATTACGACCGAAACAGGCTGGCTGGCTGGCTTCAGGAAGAACAAATCACCATCATAGAACAGAGCATAGAATGGCAGTTAACTCAACTCTACCTCAACTTCATCGATTTAGAAAGGGCCTTCGACAGTGTCGACCGAGAAGTGATTTGGCAGTTGCTTCAACACTACGGAATACCACAAATCTTTATCAAACCTCATTCAGCAGCAGCTATATGCCATATGAAGGCACTAAACGTCAAGTGATTGACAGTAGGAAGCTCAGTGACGCCTTTGAAGTGAAGACAGGAGACAGGAGTAAGACAAGACTACCTACTATCACCCATGATTTTCCTGATTGTGGTGGACTGGATCATGGACCAAACCGTGAGGAGCGAAGAGATGGGCATACGCTGTTTGACCGATGCGTTGAGAAGACCCTAGGAGTTTTGCATTTCGCCAAAAATGATGAATTTTTATCGAATCTCTTGTCGCACCAACTCGAAGATCTGCAGGCAAAAGCCAACAAGTTGACAGAAGAGGCAGTGAAGATGGGACTTCCTTCAAGTGAACGTAGAAAAGACAAAGGTGATGAAGATGCACACTCAACCAACAACAACAGGCACCAACCACCATCAACGGCAGAAGTCTAAAGGAAGTTGTCTCTTTCACCTCGTTTCAACTACAGGTGGCGACACACATGAGGACGTCAAAGCTGGGATCGGAAAAGCAAGACAGGCCTTCATTAATCCGAAATCAGTGTGGAGATCTACTGCACTGCACTCAGCATAAAGCGTGAACAAGATCCGGATTTTCAACACTAAGTCAGTCAAGTAAGTCAGTGCTTCTATGTGATGGTTGAGAGACTTGGCGCATCACGAAAAACGTTTCCAACAAACTACAGACATTCATCAACAACTGCCTACGCTCGATACTGCAGATCAGATCGCATGGCCAGAACAATAAGAATAAGCAACAAGGAACTTTGGCTGGCTGGCAACGAACCAACCAACAACCTATCACCCAACAAATATGCAGAAGAAAGTGGAGATGGATTAGATTGGATATACACTGAGAAGGCCGATTGGAGACATCACGCACCAGGGCGTCGAGTGGAATCTAAGGGGAAAAAGATGAGTTGGGTGTCCGAGGTGAGGGTGAAACAGCGGAGATCGTGTGAGGAAGAAATGAAAGCTTGTCGGCAGCCGCGGTGGCGGGTTGAAAAGACCGCAGAGAAGAGAGTGTAATGGTGATGTGCTACTGAAGCCCTATGTCCCACTAGAAACCCAAATGACAAATAATTAAATAATAATAACTCGTTATTGCTAGTATCGTTAGGGTTGACCTTCGGAATCACTCAAATTATAGTTGATCCCAGTGAATCCAGCTTTCTAATTCTAGTAGTCACTGTATTTGAGGAACTCTCCAGGGGCGTGTGTTTTCGTACCTTGCGAGGTAGAGCGATATATTCGGTTAGGAATACTGGTTTCGTTAGCTCTAGCTTTGTTTGTACCTTTGTAGTCTGGAAGATGTCTCCAATGTGAATCTGTTGGTATTATGGGGTCATGGGTCATTCCTCCTAGAGTAATATCGTTTCGAGAAGGTAACGTCCACTTAGATCTGCAAGGTCGGAGAGACTTCAGTGAGATGCGTCCCACGCATGTCTGCCCATGGGGAAATCAGTACTGGGAACGAGCGGATTATCCAGCTAATGTGGATGCTCTGATATCTGACAGTTGAAAGAGCTCTGATATAACATTGATCAGTTTCATGTGGCGTTAACCGAATGCTCTGGCAGGAGTTTTCACTCCTATGTGGGTGGGTATGTAGGAATAAATGAAGATTTGTAATCCAGGGCTAGCAATAAGGTAGCGAATCGAGGAAACACAGGATTAATAATCACAAATCTAGGTGAAACTCAGTGTCAACGTATATCTGATGAGATAGAAAACTCTGGAGCTCTGCAAAGATGGGGAACAACAAACAGACAGGAGTGTAAAGAGGGAGTTACATGGTTACATGAAAACGCTGGAAAAACATTAAGTTGAATGGCTAAAAGTCAGTCAATTATTGAATGAAGAGATGATGCAATCAAAGAAGGAAGACTATTTACATACGCAAAGTATTATATATAGTTATGAGGATAAAGAGTGAGTACATAGGTCAGATTCAAAATATTTGACGGTGAGAGCTTACACAAACCGTAATAAACACGGCGTTCTTTGTTTGTTGATTATCCTGAAGAACTGAGAAACATCTATTTGGCGTCCTGTTTCCATCAGGCGCCAGGTGATTGCACTGGTAAAGACTTTGCTAACTTTCAGACACAGATTTTTTAGAATACGCCCATAAACCCGAGTAGATCCCCTTCTTTCGGTCCTTCCATTGTACTTGCTTTCACAAGCACAGTTGAATTGATATACACATTTGGAGTTGACGTGAGTTGGATGTTTTTCGACTTTCAAGTGTGTTATTGAGCATACTGTTTTTTTAAACTGGAATCAGTCTGGCAGCAGGGAAGTTCCTTCTCAGTGCAGCTTTTATTCTGAAAGCTGGATGTAAGAAAACTGACTTCTCCTCAATTATTAGGTGTCTGGTTGTTTCAATAAACTCTTCTTCATCCTTAATGACGAATTTCTTCGCATATCCATTCTCTACAAGAGCCTTTTCAATGATACGGAATTCTTCTTTTTGTTTGTCTTTTGAGCACAGCGTTTTTATTCTATTAAAGAGTGTCCGGACTAAACCACACTTATAGCTGACAGGATGGAAACTATTGTTGTGAAAGTACTGACCAATCCATGTATCTTTCCTGTGGATAGTTTTCTCACCTGTACCATCTCATCTCCATCTTACACTCAGATCTAAATAATTGAATATGTCCTTATTTTCGTAGCCCATTGTAAAATTCATATTTGGATTAACATGGTTGAAGGTATCAAACAACTTTGACACGTGATTCATATTATCACAAACAATGAAAGTATCATCTACATGCCTGCAGCAACTTGTCGTTTCCTTGATCGTGGAGTTTAGACATGTTTGTTTGAGATGAGCCATGAGTATATCAGCTAGGATAGGTTAACCCATAGCCACTCCATCAGTTTGCCAGTATGGTTGATTATTAAACCGGAAGTGAACACCCCTAGTAAAGACGTGTAGTAATTGTTTTAGTTCTACTTTTGGCAATGACAGCAGATGGTAAGAATTCTAGAAAATATGACTTGACGACAAAATGTTTTTCCTCTCAGTCCTTAGCTTCACTGATAATATTTTAAGCAGAAGGTAACAAATGCAAAAAAATTAGGCACAGGTATTTTTTAGTTTTCCGATTATATTGTTACGATATAGATGCCTCTCATCTACACCACAGCACTGCTACACTTGTAGTTGAAACTCTTACCACCTATCCTCTATATCTGTTGTTCTAGCCTAGTACTATGAATTGATTTTGTGTGTTTCTTCGTCTCAGGATATGCTATCAGACCAGTCATTTGTGTATGCTTCCTGTATAAGTATTTTGGTTGCTTATGTTTCTCTTTTCTGTAACATTAAAAAATATTCACCATAGCACTACTTCACTCCAACATTAACTACATCAACTTTGTTGTAAGCTAAAAGATGAAAGAGCTAAAATACTAGAAGTATTTAAACATTTACGTATGTAGATAATCTCTATGTATTAACTTTGAGGAGAAAAACAAAGCTTAAAAATCACCTGGTCTTTTGATATGACATTTAAAACCACAAACCTTTTCCTTCCCATTCTCCTAGCAACTCTCAAAACTCGTTGTTATTATGTACTGATAAATTCAATTCGAATTCGAAGGCGAATATTTTCCACAAACTGATAGCATTCCCACAGGTAGTCCCTTAGGTCCCCTACTGGTTGACGTGTATATACAATTCACTAGAGAGCCAACCGAAGAAGTGACTGGAAACGTTTCCTTTTATAAGAGACATTTGAACGACATTATTGTTATCTATGAAAAGCTTGAGGAGGCAATACGCTCACTAGAGAAAATGAATGATGCATAAAGCCTCATTAGCTTCATTTATGAAGAAAAGGTGGATGACAAACTATCACTTTTAGACACTGATTATTCGAAGGAGGGGTGGCTCAATCGACAGATCTGTTTACTGGAAGTCGACTTGGATAGGATGATGCCTTTTGGAAAGTCCAACAATAATACCTTAGTTTTCATAGTCACTATCCAATCCAACACAACTATGACTCAGCCAGGTGTTTATTTAGTAGAGTTGATTGTATTTGCACCGAAAATACTGACGAACACGTTGTGGAAAATGGATATCCACTAAAATTTATCGATAGATGTAAAATTGGTACAACACTGAGACTGATTAATGAGTATTCTGTCCCTAAGAAAAATGTGTGTAACATTGCCAAACAGAAGTGAATGAAATACCTTATTCTTGAAGAAAAGACTAAAATCAGTTGTTAGCACTTCATACTATGCGGCCAGAGTAATCTTACTAAAGATGACAAAGCCAATGCTTTAACACAAGCCTAAACATTATTTTAATGAGCGAATCACATCCCATTGTGTCTATCAATTTACGTACATATGTGGACACATACATACGGAGCAGCAATCGTGACAAGCAGTTAAGAATGACTGAACATGTACCTAAATGGCTCCAGAAACATATGACCCCTGATACTTTGATAAGTGTAGGTGACAAACGTCCTTCCTCAACGATCATAATACACTATTAGATACTGGTTCTAGGATTGATATGAAGACAGCCTTTACAGTACTACATATTTATGGTCAATGATGAGTACTCAGATTTATCGAAGCACTTACTGTCCATAAATTTAAACCCCAATTTGTACTTATACCTAGCCTACCCTTGTAGTATTGAGTTCAACTCCTCATAATATTAGTGGTGGTGATCTGACCGTTTTGCTTCTTCTCTTGTTTTCGTTCTCGTTATCTTTCTTAAACATAATTTTATTGGCTTAAATAACCTTAACCTCAGTTTCATATAAATTATTGGATAAGTCCATGTGTGATCAAACTGTTCAAAATTTATATCCCTAATACATTATATATTTCAGATAATCTCCATCTTCTCAATAAACTGATTAAATTTATCAAGGGGACTAACTGTTTTATACATCAAAGGTCAAACAAAACGAAATAATTTTCTTTCTTCGACTGACTTAAAAGTATTTTAAATATCACAGAAATGTCTCTACCGTAATGCATTTACAGACAGGAAAAAGACACTTAAGGGAAAATCATAAAAAAGATAAGCCAAGAATTACAGTTCATTGATCTCAGATTCATCGCTGTCATTCTCAACAAGCCGAAAGCATCCAGTCAACGACTTTGGAGCTAATAATGAACAGAAGATTTGAATTTTTTCAAAGTTTTAAATAAGGACAGGTAACTGTAAACTTACTGACTTCTGGTGGTTGTAAAATGACACCAAACAATTATCATCACTATTTTCACCCTCATCAGTTTTACAAACCATCAGCAGCATTCTTAAGCGTGATATTCAGAGACACAAATTTAATTCATTAGGATAAATTGGTTCCATCTAGATAACAGAACCTCTCCTCTGATGAGTATCAGAAGCGTAGAAAAGTATAGTGAAGGGAATGGTACATTTGCTGACGACTGTTAGACGTGAACTAGTATAGCAACTGTAAATTCTTTTTTTATTTACAAAAAATTTAGTTACGAAATGTACATAATTTTTGACTGCATTGATTGACATAAACAGTTTACTTAGCAGGTCACGCACTCTCCCAAAAGGAGATCTTAAAGTTTCAAGTATTTACCCTTACCTGCTTAGCTGGGACGGCATCAAGTGCCAGACCTGGGTTATCGCACTAAGGCCAACCGTACTTCCCATGCATTTCAGCTCTTACTGCCTGCAGGGTTAACAAACAACTGACCAGATTTAGGAGTCATTTAACGAGTACTTCCGAAGACCTATTCCCCATACAGAAGGGATGATACAAGCTTTATTGCTGAGTGTTCGTTATGTTATCAGTAGATGACTACAGTATCTTCAAGTGATTTAGTTATCTATTTATTCATTCACGAACAAAGCCTCTTTTTTAAAAAGTCCGACTCCATTTGTTAGAAATACTATATCAAATTTATACTTATTTCAGCAAAATCGATTACTAGACAAGTGAATAAAATTTGCATTGGTTGTCATAACAACGACAAGTTTGAATATATATAACCGCTCTGTTTTCCTTTGCTTCTTTTGTCTGTCTTAATAAAAAACTGAGCAGATGAAATATTCATGTTGGCAAAACAGAATTTTCACTTCTACAGGACCAAATAATCTCTATTTTTGTTTCCTTTTCATCTAACAGATTTTAACAAGTACTGGTAATCTGTTCAAAATGGAGCTGATAATTCACTATGCAACAAAATGAAATAAACGAGTATGCTAAGGATGATCATGATGATCATGCCAGTTAATTGCATCTAACATTGGTTCATGAGAATCATAAGATTTCATTAATTTACAAGATCTAAATGATAACAGTGAAATCAGCTAGTATGATTACGACAGTGAATTGCTAAATTATGAGATGTTCTCCATATCTTTTTTGTTCGGCCACCGCCACCAGCATACACTTGAAAGCTCTAAGCAACAGTTTTTGGCCCCTATTTCATCATTAAGGTTACTGTAGCATGGCATTCAGAAGGTAAGTCATATTTCAAAGGAATGAGAGGAAAAACAATCATGAAATATTCCACAAGTCAGAATTTAGCATGAACTTCTGTATGTAGCGAGTTATTTAGGTAGTGCTCGAAAAATAGAAATGGCAAATAATGATTTGAAACCCAAGGAAAGAAATTATACCCACCAAAATACGAATACCTCTTATTGAGGAGATGGAAACGTGGTCTTGTTTCCAATGTCAGCTGATGTTAATACAGAAAACCATACAAAAGCTCCAAAACGTTCACACAGTAACCAAGCTGTTTTAACTAATGTATTTCACTATTTATTTTGTTCAATACATTAACACTCTGAAGATGGGAACATCTCGTGATATTTTGTGTAAGTTAAGGATTACTATTCATAATGAAATCTGTATAAAATATTATCATTTATTGATTTTTGTAATTTCCCACTGTTATTCTTGACTGAAATGATAAACGTCTCTTGGCATACAGGCTGCTACGCGGATGCTTAGATATTTCTTGTTATTTGCTATGTTGTGATTTGCTTGGTGTTGGCTAGCAGTGAAATCCAGAACGCGTGTTTCTTCTTGTTTGTGACTCGTGAGCTGGAAGTACCCAAGCAATTAATAATAAAAACTGCTAAAAGAGGTGACCCTGGTGCCTCAGTATCTCAAATACTTTAGTGTTTGAACTGATGGGTTCTGTGCTCGAGTGTAAATGGGTACAACACCACTTATTTGGATGCAGCTTCATCCTCCTAACACGTTTAAAGTAGGATGTAAGGGGTGTCCTGGCTTCCACTACTAGCCACCAACAAGCACACTACAGTGTACAAAACACTGACTGAGTTATCGTTTAAAAAATTTGTTCATGCTTTTTGCCTACTGTTTACAGCAGTTACACAAAAATGTCACGTTAACAGATAACGAAACAAAAGTCTTGTAAGCTTTTATTATAAATCCAGTGAAGCATTCAGGCTTATGGTGACAGTATGAAACTGATTAGGGTTATTTAGATTCGACATTGTTCTTGATCAACAGTCAGCTTTATTTCTATCCATCATCCTTATCTAAGTATTCACCTCCTGTTAACTGACTATCGCAAGCTATTAGTAAAAAGACTTTCACTGAATGAATGTTTAATGAACAGCTATTTGAACTAGGCACATAAATAGCCGTTGTATCTATAAACCAAAAAGAAATTGCGCTGAAATACTAGTTGCTGTTTAATTCATATCAATGGCTTTGAGTTGAGATGCTTAAATCTACTTTTCCGTAACTGAGCCTCCACATTAACCGTGTTCTATGCACCCTATGATTTTACCTCAGGTTAATAAGTCTCTCTTGGTAATTTGCTTCAAATGTTTAGTTCTGTTGCTCATGGAGGGTAAAGTGGTAGCAAAGCAAACCAACGCAATTCCGTGAGCCATGAGAGAGGAAAAAACAATCTTTATTTATGGAAGTTATTTCTCCATGTTGCACCACTTCAGAAGTTTACAGCTTCATATGAATAGTGTTTTTGTAAGCACTGTAAGGTAACACCTGGTTCCCTTCATCTTAAATTATCAAAGTTAACTTGATATAATGAAAGAAGATACACTTAGTAAATTTGCAATCAGTGTGTCTATCTGTGGAAATCAACAAAAAAAATAAGCTTAGAGAGATTCCCTCGGTTAATAAGCTGTTAAAACGAGAAAATTTAAAGAACATGAAAACCAAATGGAGCATTGAATAGAAGGAAATTCTTCTAGATATTTTACCCACTCAGAAGGGTTGGTATGATACTCTAACGAATAACGTTATCAGGATCCTGCCACTTTGAAATATTCTTCAATAAAGAACTCAATGAAAAGAGATATACCCGTACTGATAGTAGTAGTAGCAGCAATAGTACCATGATTGGTAATTAAGTAGAGAAAACCAAACAATCATAATCCTCATACTGAACTACTAATCCTCTCTAATACTGTATGATCTAATTATATTTTAATTCACAGGAAGGTAAGGAAGAATAAGAGTAGTCATGTGTATTGGAGTTACATGATGGAAAAGTGGTGAAGAGAGGACTAAATTTGCTGTAGGATTCTTATTTACAAACGCTATTATGAACAGCCTATCAGTTTCCATGCGACAGTAGAACGTTGGCAGCCTTTACATTGAAGCATGAAGATTTGGTTCAGACGAATTCTGTGGCAGTCAGATCTTTGCCTTCAAGGTAGTTCACTTTTTTCTCATTTCGTTATGGTCTGTGTCCTAGTTTATACCTCTGCTGACTTTGAACTGCTATTAAAATTAAGTTTTTCAAAATTCAATAATAGTGTTCAACTCTTTTTTCCCGCCTAGTACCTTCATATTCTGGTAAGTAAACTTCTTTCAAAAAGGTGTTTTTGTGCTCTGATATAAAGACAGGTCAATTTAATGTATATTGTTTATACAAAAGATATTCACTGGAAGAGGTTAGAACGTAATATTCACTTCATAGAATGTGTAACAATGAATAATCTTTAAAGCATATTTTAGGGTCAAGTTCAGAGTGCTCGCCTTAATTATGGCCCTTTTCAACCTGCTTACAGTATAATTGACAGGTATGCACGAGAAAAATTAAGCTTTCAGTCAAGGCAAGCTCAGTCATACTAATTTTCGAGGCAGTGGTTAACAGATGATCAGTCAACGCCACATCAGTCGATTACTGAGATGAAACCGATAACTCGGTTTGAATCTCACTTCAACCACTAACCTTCTTGCACAGAACTCATTACTTAGTTGTTTTAATCTTCATTCAAAGCTTCGAGTGAGTAGCCTGATGGTCCAATGATTTAGATCTTGTTCGAAACTATGATACCTTCCAAGTTAAGTCTCGGTGTCTATGTACAAAGGATATCAACAAAAGTTACCTCAAAGTGTCGAACAAATATTTACTTCAAAATTCGCGAAAAAGACAATTTTTTATCTAAAAACTGGCGATAAGATAACAATTTTATACCACTAAAACAGCTACATCATTGTCCTGAATGCTTTCGCTGCCAAGTAAAATCAAAAATAAAATATCCGAAGCAATATAACTGGCATTATTTACTAAATGGAAGAAGTTTACATCAAGCAGAAACTGATCCAGAAACTTGGTCAACGAACTTTTGAGTTATATCAAGTTATACTTAAGCTAGTCATTATATGACAGGATGTCCAAATCTATAGTTATGACCAACTTCTTCTGGTCAGGAAATGTATTACAGTCACTGAAGTGAATAACTCAACAATTCAGCCCGCTCAGTTTCCTATCAGATACTTTAGTGCATACAGCAACAATCAAAAATTGGTGGAGTTATTCATTGCAGACCAACATCAATTAGAGGACCACTGTAAACGTGGCAGCACTGAATAGCTGTTTCGTCCCAGTGTGAGAATCCTCAGCAGCACGCACCCATGATGCAGCAAATGTGTCAACACTAAGCCACTGGGTTGGAATTCTGTAGTTCACATTTTTCTATTTCTATTGTGATATAGCACAATCTTCATCCAATGACGTCACTGAGTACCTGTTCTCACATCGACTTGGTTTTGCCCCATTGGTTACAAATTCTCATTAGAACTTTGGCGATTCTCATCTTGGAGCAAGTCACTAATGATCACTGGACAGTAATTTAACTGAAGATTTTCTCCGTTTACATCTTTCGGTAAAATGTATCTTCAAGTTTTCAAGATCGTGATCTTAAGTGAAACAGCGGAAATGTTGCCTGTTCGTCAGTAGTAAATTTTTAATCTTCACTTTCTGAATAGCTCTCATACAGATACAGATATACCTGATTACTAAATACCAAGAAGGATAGACAGTAATTAGGCTTGATGTCCTGAAAACAATCCCGGACATTTAGAAAGAGACGGATAGAGAGATTTAAGTTTACACTATTACATAAAATTGTTTCAAACTTGATTCACTTACTTCACTTGTTCTTGGACGATAATATAAGGTGGACATGGTTATCTCTGCAGTTATATCATCACATACACACAATCAGTTACAACTTTACAGCATGAATAAGAAACCAATACAACAAATAGATCATAATCCAATCTCAATGTTCAATTGTCTTTCTTGTTTACATACCAATGAATTATGAAACATTTATTTATCCAACGGAGTGTATCATTCATGAAGAAACATTTTCATGTATACAAAAGGTTAAAACGTGAAGATTACCTGTACAATAAAATATCCATTATTATAATCACTGTTATGTATTATACATTTGTTCAAAATTACTTTATTCCTCACTAAACTATGCTCAAATATGACAATACTTGATAATATATTAAACGAAATCGGTTGCTATGACAACACACTTATTTTCCAATTTGAAAAGAAAATATTGGTGTATTTTTTGTTGAAAACAAAATTGATTGGTTACCACTGTGTAGATTATTTTGGTGCTGAATTCTACTTCATTACTGATATTATGATTACAATGGGGGGAAAATTGGATGATTTTAAAGGTACCATCCTAGCAATTGCAATATAATTAATCGGATTTTGGTTTTTCGCCTGCGAAGGGAGTTTCACATAAAATAAAGAAACGCGATTGGTTATCTTAGCAGTTGTTGTAGTCACTAGAAAAAATAGAATTACAATTTACACTGATAATGACAACTGAAACATTTCTAACTCAATACTTTGATTCCGTCTACAAGTCAATGAGAATAATAAAAACACTTAAATTGACCGTAAGTAAATAACGTGAAAATCACTGCTATTCATGTTATCTATTCTTTATCCTTTTAGCAACTCGATTATGCAACCAACACATTTTATAAGCCAGTTCATGTGATGTTCACAACTATAATATTGTCTAAGTAAGCAAAAGAGCATTTCTCGCTGATCTAAGCCATGACATCAGAAAAGAATTTAATTTCATAAGTCCAACAAACTGAGGCTATCTCAGATAGTCAAAAATGATAATCAATACGATTCTCCCTGTCTCTGATTCAGGTAGATTTGAATATGGATGAGACGTCCTGACGTGGCAATCAATGTGAAATCGATCAATCGATAGTAATTCATAAAGAATTCATATCGCTGATTGAAGTGAAATTAAAATCTAGTCAGCAGTCGATCTCATAACTCAATAGGTAGGCAATCGAGCCGGTAACCTAGAGCTGGTTGGT
Source organism: Heterobilharzia americana (assembly GCA_944470555.2). Taxonomy (NCBI): domain Eukaryota; kingdom Metazoa; phylum Platyhelminthes; class Trematoda; order Strigeidida; family Schistosomatidae; genus Heterobilharzia; species Heterobilharzia americana. The sequence continues at coordinate 29,123,479 of OX104132.1, read as the reverse complement.
TGGAATCCTGCTGCAGTCAACGTTTTCGTCTCACCTTCAACCATTGCCCAGTGAAAGTAGAGGAAATCGATCTTTTCAATTCCGAGGTGCGTGGGGATTTATTCATGACTCCAGGTTGGTATTCATCCTGGACTGACATCAGTTGGAGAAACAGCAAACTAACAGAAGTAGAAAGATGAACCGTTGGATTGCAACCCATTGGCTCAATGGTAACGTGCTGGCCACGGAACCTGAAGGTCATGCGTTCTGTTCCCGGCGGGGTCATGTGTGCGCAGTGCTGAGGATTCCTACACCAGGACGAAGTAGCTTTCCAGTGCTCCTAGTTTTCCAACGTTTCCCTAACTGATATCAGTTCAGGATAAATAGCAACCTGAAATCAATTTCTGTCATAAAATATAACCTTGAGGAATGACCTCTCTTTGCATTAGTATATATGTAACGTTGGAAAGCCCTTCGTCCCTGATGTTGATTACTTTGCCAGTTAGATAGCGAATTCGCCGTCCGGTGTTTAAATCACTCTGATCTCGCTGGTGAAATCCCCAGATCAGCCTGAGTAGTTAGGACCCACTCAGGCTGTTCAGCAGTATGTGTTACCGAATTCACTTAAAGGAATCTAAAAAATATGTCTACTTTCTGTTTGGTGAAAATTCTCTGAATCTTTAAATATCAGAACTTGTGAATATTGCGAGTAAATACAGAATATCAGTCTGAACCCATTTTTACTGTTGTTTCTCTGCTTAATAATATGTTGTGATCAAGTTATTCGACTAATAAAAGTCGGTGTGTTTAGTAAGGGTATATCAAAGGTAGTCATATGACTGGTAAACACAGTTGATACGTTAGTGAGCTGCTAAAATGCTTAAGCTAAGTCTAACCAAAAACATACAAATGCTCATTCTAATATAATCTTTGAGGTGAACATTTCTGTTATCCAGTTTGGTGCACATTCCGTTATCAAAGTTCGCTTGCCTGACCATATGAACCGCTATTGAGAAGTTCATTATGTAAAGTGTAGCTCATATCTGCAGACCCACTGTAGCCTAGATAGAGAAAGTGATGAAGTCTGCTAGCCCGGTGATGAAGCGTCTAAGAACAAACCTCAAAACTTGGAGAACACGGAATAATTATCATCTTCACCCCGAGCTATAAATCATCTCTACTATTTCAAAAGTATCTCCTCAACTTAGTCATAGAATACTTCATGAACCCCAACAGCTCAGCTCACTCTAAAAACGTTTAAATACCTTGTGAAAAATTAAAGCGAAATTTATTTAAAGCTTTAACAACCCATAATCTTAAACTTGTGTTGAAAAAGGAACACAAGAAACCTTTATTTTAACCAACGATGGTGACAAGAAGCCCCCAATATGCCCTCAATGGTTCATTTTACTATCTACTTTAATCTAAATTTACGTCTGCATATCATTCCAAGATACCCCCGTTCTTCCTACAAGACATGCATTGATGCATAAATGTATGAATGTGTAGCTACAAAAACGAGGTTTAGTGTATACACAAATTTTTTTATGCTGCAACCATCTCTTCATCCTTCGTATGCTTTTTAATTGGCTTGAGTAAATAAAAGATAGTGTCACTCTATCAGTTAAAGTAGCTTAACACGCATAATTGTGTGAAATGCACTAAATCAGTTGTTTGGTTTCTTTTCCATGCTGTTTTGAAGTTAAACAACTTGAACTGAATATTTCCTTTGTTTTAAAAGGTTCCACATTATGTTATTTCTCTTCATATTGACGAATAGAATAGTTGGTTTTACATACTTTTACAAAGCAATTGACTTTTTTCCAAAACTAACACTGCGATAAATGACCTTGACAATTTAAAAGTGTCACTAGACAACCTTGATCTATTTAAAGACAAAGTTAAAAATAAAATAAGGTCTACGCTCAAATTACAATTTACTCACTACTCCTTATCCTACCAGATGAAAAATGTAGATAGATAGACAGATATGAATGACAATAAAATTTCGAAAACTAGAAACAGATAACTAAATTATTCTCTTCAATGGTTACATTTGTTTGAAGATAATAGTCTTCTTATTCTCCCTTCAAAAGTTCAGCAAGTATGTCTTACTTCAAACAGACATTTAAAGAAAGTGCTAATGGCATGAACTCACCTCTAAAACGAATGTGTTCAATGCTTTTTTTGTTAGAGAATTATTTATCAACCTTACGGAAACTCTGAAATTTAAGGTTTACACCATTAGGAGTAAAGTACTAATACCTCCAGTCACTTAAGACAAACTATTTTCTATTGTTAATTAGCTTATTACCTAAATATAAACTGTCTTAAAATTTGAACTTTCGTACAAGCTAAGAAACAGTGGTAGACGTTCAAAGGTATTGGTAACGGATGAAAGTCACTGCCGTAGCGTTCAAGTACTAAGGCATTTATTATCAGAAGATTTTTATAATTAGGGGTCTTGTACGCCACTTATCATTTTTTTAAATCACTCTTCTAAAACCTATCTATATCTTATATAACTTCGCGTATTTTAACAAACTTGTGAGCTTTTCGTCAATCACCTTTAACCGTTGCAATACCTTTAATCGTAGGCCAGAAACAACAGCAACTGCTGAGATAACTACTCAGTTCTCATTATTTTGGCTGGGAAGGTAGCTTTTCATAAAATGAAAAACTATAACTGGTTATCGTAGTAGTTGTCAGGGTGGCCTTTAAAGCAGCTCCACTTTAAAAAAAAAAAACAACTTAAATGGCCAGTCAGATTTCTTTGTTTGAGTCGAAAAAGCATATTTTTAGAAAAGCAGCCAGGCAATCTACACCTCTCAACATGACTCACACTAACAGTCAGAGACTTCATCGACTGGTTCCACGTCTTCATCGGGCCACCATGAACCCTCTTCCGACCAATCCATCCCATTAAGTGAAGCTTCACAACTTCATCATTTGACCTGTCTGCCTGACTTGCCTCTCTTGACCTCAATATTTCTCACACGGTGATTCCACTACACATGACCAATGCTGCGAAGACATATGTGATCAAAACCCTGTAATTGCTTCATATTTCCTACTTTCGACGGTCATGTCGCAGTTGTATTACAGGACAGAATGGACTGTAGCATAGCATACTCGTCTTTTGATAGGTGGTCGAATATCTCGATAGCCGGGGACATAAATGATACAAGCTGGCAAATGCCAAATGGGTCTACTGTATTCGAGCTGAGATTTCGTCAGCAACCAGCCCTTTCGAAGGATGCAACTCAAATAAATTTCCAAAAGAGTCACTTCGTTCGACCCATTTCCTTAGCAGATCTTCGTGAATTTTAAGTATGAATAAATTTTTAGCCACCTTTGGAAAGCTTAAGTTTCTTCTTCAAATCACACTACTGAAAATAAAGCGAATACCTTCAGATCATATTCATCTCAAAAGATAGTGAAGATGCACAGAAATTTCTAGTACCCTCGAAATGAATTTGAAATAAAAGGAATAAAAGAATATACCAGCTAGGTTGATTTAGACATCCTAAGAAGGCCATTAGGTTCATCACTCCTCCAAACAAGAACCAGCTAAAATTGTTAGAATTTCCTTGACAGAAATATAGTCATAAACAGTCAAGGACTGCGCATAATGAAGACACTGTTTATGAATATTGGATTCAATAGGAGATACATTGGCAAAGATGCTTAAGAATCGATTGTGTAAAGTACTGAAGTAGACCTTTTTTTCTGGCCAACTTCGGATTTTTTTCTGTAGTCAACTACTAATTAGAGAGTGTATGAAGGATAAACTACCGCTTTGGACCGCCCCATGTTTGTTCAACAACACACTTGCTCTTGTGGAGCTGATTACATGGGCCGCACATAGCGTGTTCTATCCAAACACTCTCGAACACTACCCTGCATAGCTGTCTAACGGAAAGTCAATGGCGATATACAGCTCGATTCTCGAGCACCTAGTTAACTCCGGTCACTCTGCTTCACTAGAGTCTTCCTTCAAAGTAATTTTAAAGTCAAGTCAAACATTTCAAAGGGAAAGTGAACTAGTCACCTGAATACATTAAAAGTCCTCTACTCAACCCTAGTCTGTGTGTTCAAATGAGGTATATCCAATCTCTAATTTGACCTAAGTCACAATCTTGCTACGACATTTTATTTATTATTATTTGTTTGTTTACTGCAACCCAATGAACAACTTTCTAATGACCTTGTGTTGACCTTCTAGAAATAGTTACATTGTGACTTTATTGACAATTTTCAATCCACTGGCTATTGGGAGACATATATTTTGCAGTAACTACAATTACCACCGAACAGCTTTTGAAAATGATTCATCAGAAAATTTTCTCTCTTGAAATATCTTTTGAACAAATAGTTCCCGAAGGTAGATCATCTGGTGAATATACACCTATGAAGCCTCAAATATTTCTGTATCATAAACTAAGAGAAATCGAACTTTTCACCACTGATCATTCAGGTGAACTGCGCACAATCGATTCACCTGTGAACCAAAGTTTAAATTAACCAATACCTGTGACTTTATTCAAAAAAGTACTTCTTACTTAATTTTACTCATAAGCACGCAAATCTCTGCTAAATCAATCCTTTGTTACGTCTCACTTCTATGAGTAACCAGTTTTATTCTGAACAGCTACCATCCATCAGTTGAATTCTGACTTGAAAATAAAAATGGATTTAAAATTCTGGTTTTGGACGTACAGGTGACTAACAGAAGTGGTGGGATATTGAACGATAACAATCTACAATAAGCCTGTATGGAATCGTCAGCTGGAAAACGTTTGTAGCTGTTTGCTTATTAGCAAAACAGAAGTCTTATTGTGTCCGTGGTAGCCCTGACAGTATAAAAGAATAGCTTATACTTCTTAGGAAAAAGCCTCTGTTGTAAACAAATTAAATTTAACTAAGAAGTCTTACTGATGCTTCGAAGAAGAGACTCTATATGGATGGGAACTTAGAAGATAGCTGCATTATTTCCAACTCTGTAGGAAGAAATTTCTCAGCATCTACGTTAAGAGTCATACAGTTTGGCAGCAAAACGTTTCACATTGACCTGAAATAGAAAATTCAATGTCTGATCATTTCAATATATATGTCTCCTGTGGAGAAAAGTTGTGTTAGTCACTTAATGCACCTTTTTTCCGAGCAGTTTTCAGAAGACTGTCCTCTGTGACTGGTGGCAATTGGCAATGGAACTGTCAGAAGAGTGATCAAAAAAACCCTTCTTCAACACTGTTCGCAGCATCATAGCGAAATTCTTCATTCAAAGGCATTACACGGCGGAAACAAATCTACTGAGGATAACAACTTGCAGACTCCTATGCACTACAGAAGCTCTTACTATATGAATCGGGCAACCGGAACTATAAACCTAATAGAAACTTGGATTACCTTGGTCACAGTCATCAGTCCTAAAAGTTCTTGTTCCTTTTTCGTCGAATTTTACTGCATTTATGACTTTTTATTTCTAATTAGAAACTCAATATTACTTCTTCTTTGTTTCTACACTTTCCTTCACCACTCTAGATCTTGAAAACTGTCTTGACATTTTGTGCAGAATTATTCTTTTACTGTAGTTTCAGATTTCCTTTTGAATGAAAAACAAGATAAGGTTACTTCGCTATTTCTTTGTGCTAACAGACTTATCAACATAATGCCCGATGCCGAAATGTATTCATATTGTCACATTTCAACCCGGTTTGGACAGACAGACAGTTCGTGTTGAAATTTGTTAGTCCTCCTTGTTCCTATGCCTGACTATGATTACTTCTCATCTGTCAAGACACTTGATGTTTTACAACAAGCTTAAAATTGCTGATATTTGAATTCAACTCTACCGTAGGTACTTTGTTCAGCAGCAAGAATCATAACATTTTCAACTGGAATCTGTACACCAAAGTATAGTATCTGTGATTTGTAAAGTCTTTAAGTCTGGGTCGAACGTCCCTTTAGAATTTGAAAGTTGTTTGAGAGTAAGCGTGTCCTGATAAACTTACTGGGCATTGCTTCATGTAAATGTTTCTGCTTCCTATCTTAAGGATATTGTTAGTCTGTCAAGAGACCATCATCTTCGGCTGTCAATCAAACATCAACAGACACGGGTACAATTCACAGATGTTTAAGTGTACAGCATTCAATCACAGAAGAGAATGTATTTGCTGAACTTCGTGTCTTCCTATTAGAAGGTAGGTTTGCCATGTGAACAGAGACTCAAGGTCATGCAAATAAGTAATTATTGGATCCGATTAAGGAAGAATTCTGTAAGTATTCATTAAAAGACACGTTGAAGTAATCAGATGCCTAGATGTGAAGTCAACATTAAAAAGGGAAAACTTTCTTTCATTTGATGTAAACTCCTTATTCAATAACATCCCTTTCGCTAAGACAATTGATATTTTAGTTGATTATATTTCCAATACCTACTTCTTTGCATAACTTGAAAGAGCCACTACTCTTGTGTAGAAGTAACATTATATTACATTCGGTGGTGAACATTTCCGTCAGACTGGTGGTGTCATCACAGGAATTCCCTTAAGTTCTCTTTTAGTAAGCATAAACATGTCCTACATGGAAAACTTAAAGCAGAAAGTAGACCAGAAAGTACATCTATGTCGAAGACAAGTCAGTGATATCCTAGCTATGTGTGATAATTCAAGTCATTTCATTTAAACTCTAAGCCGAGGGAATGAAGCACAGAACAGTGTATCCTTGACATGTGTAGAAACGGAAGGTACATGCTTGTCCTTCGCATGTAAACTAAAAAGTTGACGGCAAGATGTACCTCTAAAACAATCTGTTTAAATGAAACCCACATAAACATGACAATATTTCAATCACAACAGCTTTTTCCAATTCAATAAAAGTGAGTGTTACTTAGGTTGTTATTGAATAAAATTCATCGAATATGTATAGATGATATTTTGTAAGATAAAATATGAATAGTGACCGTAACACTGTTGAAAAATAACTTTCCATTAGGATTTATTAGTCGGCTAAAATTATCTCGAGCACCAAAACCTACTCTTCACTTTGTCTTGAACAAAAATTTCTCCATAAGTTCTCCGTACAAAGGTGACTGTCATACCCCAATCCTTAAGCAGAGACTCAACGCTGCTGTTAGAAGGACCTACTATGCAGCTTGGACCTGACTAGTAGAAACCACCAAGCTTATATTCCTCTCCAAAGTCTTACAGCATGTGAACAACATTGCAACACACCATTACATCTATTAATTCAAATGTACGTGTGGCCATACACAGATAGGGAGGATTCATGGATCCTTATATGTATGGGTCTCGAAAAATATTCCAAATCGGCTCCAGAAGCTGATCAAACCACCTGAACTCATAAAAGTTAGTAGAGCACTTCCACTTTCTTCCATTGAAGAGCATATGGTTGAGGCAGGTCACAGGATTCACTTGGCCACTTCCTCTAGAAGTATTTACAAAACTCGTTGAGGATGGATCCTTAAATTTGTCAAGGCTTCAGCTATTAGAAAGTTTAAGCCACCTTTCTGTGTTCAAAAATATTTTGTTATCACATTAGACGTCCCTTGGTGAACTCAACTCTGAAACCAGGTTCGATGTACGATTATTTTCGCGCCACTGATTTTCATTGACATTTCGATCTTTAATTTACCCTTCCTACTTGACCTATCACTCCTTATCTCTCTATGAATTATCATATAGAAATATCCATCACAAGTGCGTGCGCGACTGGAATGTTCAAAATGTTTTGAGGAAATACATTACACAGTCTAGTCAATCTACATCTTCTTACTGTTTTGTTCAAGTTTATAAAGGTAACTAATTGTTGCAAATAAATAAGTGTTGGTATTTCTGCCTTTGCATTACCTGTGTTGATAATCAATCCACAGAAATAAAAAGCTCCAGGGATTATTCAAGGTTATGACAAATCTGAGCCTGTGTTAATAGTATTTTTTTATTACTGCCTTACTTGTACTTTCAGACTATAATGAATCCACGTCTAACCATCTTTCACCTTCCAACTGCTCCTTGAGTTATTTCATTCTGCCGTGTAGAATCAGTATTGTCGTATTGCTTCCAGTCGGCAGCTGTATATAGTGCGGGATGAATAACACTTCATGCCAATTGTATAACCATGCCGAACATTTATTTCAAGAATTTCTTCTGTCCAACTGCTTTAGAATAACGCTTGAACCTTAACCACTGCTTGAAACCTCTATCCTGTTTGTCATAGCTTTAGTCTGCAAAGACGTAAGGTAATCCGTAAAATGGATTTTGTAGCCAAATCCTGTCCCATAATGTCGATGTATATGACATTCAAAGAACAAAGGATCATATGTGCATTGGTTTCGTGACTTTTAAATTTTAGCCTAGAAAGTGTGAAGTCTTTAGTTGAGTCGGTCAAACTCTTTCTCCAAAGCAATGGTCGTACTTGTCTTTCAACTCAATAGCTGAAAATTTGCACACTAACACAAACTCAGTCAAGTGTTATTGCCTTCTAGTTTGAACTTCCACAACCCTGGACAACCACTGCTATTTCCTAATTTCTAACTATAGATAATACGAAATTTGAGTTGTACTTGAAATTTATCTACTCAACTCATACAGTAAAACAAAACAAAGGTAGTGTTGAAGACATTTTGTTTTGTACAAAATCAAAACCCTAGTTAATGGAGGCTAATTTCGGCCCTAAGTTCACACTCCTTTAATCTGATGATTCTTAAAGGTGCATCAGCAGACGCGAACGTTCTACGAAAAGTTTATATCATAAAGAAAACTCAAAGTTTATTGTAATCAGTTGTGCTGTAGGCTGAACAATGTTTGGTATTTGACCAGCTCATGTTAAACAGTATGACCAGCTATAATGCTTTTCAGACTTTACGATTGCTAATGAAATCTCAGCTGGAGTTCAGTCGGCTCCAAATGTCGAGATACTCAAATACCTACCAAGGGACGAGTATACCGCACTGCAGTTCCTTCTGTAATATTACACGACTGTGATATATGGCCACTGAAAGTAGAAGATATGAAGCGGCTACAGGGTTTCGATCACAGACGTCTTTGTAGCATTGATCGCGTATAGTGGAATCACTGTGTGAATAATGTTGAGGTCAGGCTAAGGGTACTAGGTGGCAAAACAGGCGAGCTGAATTATGAGGTTGTGAAGCTTTATCGACTGAAGTGGCTTAAGCATGTAAGGGATTAGGTTGGAAGAAAACAGAGTGAAAAAACTGAGACGGGAAAGCAGCCAATGAAGCCTCTCACTGTTGGTCTGAGTCGTGTTAGGAGTTTTAGATTGCCTAGCTGAGAAGCGGAGGACCATAGGAATTAAATGTTGAGGACTGTTGATGAAACAGATGAAAATCAGTCACAATGGTGCAGATTTGTTGGCTCCCTGACGTCTAAAGTTCGAATATTCTCACCAACGTTATCTTCAAATAGCTTATTCTCTCACATAACTTTGTCTATTTTGATACTGGTATTTTTCCGTTCATTCATTCTTTGTATACAACTGCGAAGTGTGGCAAATTGAGCCAATGCGCTTGTGTACAAGGTTCAACTTTGATTTGTCCATCTGACACTCTGCAAGTGGTTTCAGTTTCTCCTGGGTGTTTTACTAATATCACAACGTATCATTAATTCAGCCTGACGGGTATTTTGAGCCAAAAATACAATACATTCTCGTACCTGTTTTCCTAACGAGGAATCTTACTGTTTTCATCAAATACGCTTTCAGTGAGCATGATATTCTTCACCACAACATGGTATTTGAACTATTTTACGGGGTTCTCGGTTCCATTGAAACTTAGTAGAGCATTGTTCCGAAAAACACAACACTAAACTCTCTTCACCTCATTTTCTGCGTGCGTCATCTAAACGATCCTTCCAGCATAAATTTTTTCAGTGTTTGGCTCTCTTCTCACTCTGTATTTCTAGGATCCACGTGACTAAACGTCAATCATATGATACGCGTTTATCTCTCGGGATTGTCTTAATCGCAATTCTTGAAAATAAGTGGCGACGATGACCTTATTCTAGTCCTTGTTGACTGAATATCAGTGCTGGTGGAGGTGAAACACTAAAGTGGACTTCAATTGAACAAGAATTCTTGTATGACTGGTCAAATATAATCACATCAGACTACTAATATATTTCATTATCTAGACTTTAATCACATGAATTCCTGGAGGATATTTCATTAAAGTATTACGGACCATATCAACCACAACATCAGATAAATAAATTATTTAACGGTTCACTCAGACCAATAACTATATGATGAATGTACTTCATTTTAAAGCATGGTACATAGCTTTAGGTTTCATTTACTAGAATATTTTTTCAGTTTCCAGCGAAGTCACAAGATATTTCAGCTGACTAGTAAGTATTAACTAACTTGGTAAATCTCTCGAGGACAGCTGGAGATTTTGTAGATAATTTCTACCAAGTTCCTCTTATGAGTTTCTAATACACTTTCATGTGCTGATTAAATTAATGAGGATAAAAGTACCAGTTTCAAAACTTTAAAAACTTCACTGAATAAGGCAGCTTTAAAGACGAAATTCCATTAACATATCTAATTATCAGGCAGCTAAGCAAAAGTTATGCACTTTATTTAACATTACTATATAATGAATATGCCATCTGGAATAAATCAATAATGAAGCTTGATTTTATTGATTTTTAACAATTTAAAATTATTAAAGCATTTATTCATTAGTCATTAATCAGCCTTTTAGTTAACAAAGAAATTTATTCATTTTTTAACAAATGCGTAGAGTACGTCGACCGTTTCCTAATACGCATTCCATAAATCCGCATATCCATGATGGAAGTACTCCACATAATCATCACTCATCTGTCAGTCGATTAGACGAAGAACAACATACTAATCTTCATCATCACCATCATCATTATCATCAACAGCATCAGCATACAAATGAATCGAATTCATCAACTACACCTGTCAATAATTCAATTATATCTGATCAATCAAATGAATTTACTATGCAAAATTCAACTATGTCATATACAGATGAATCATATTTAAATTTATTGAATACATTGAATGACTATACTACTGATAACTCAAACGAATATAAATATACACGTGTTATAAAGGCAATACGTGAAGTAATCTCTTGTTGTGCATGCTATACAAGTGATACATTAATGAAAGAGTGTATGAATGGACATTTAATATGCCAAAATTGTTTTTTAACACTAAGACAAGATGAAAGACCACAATGTCCAACGTGCAGAGCTAATTTATACTCAGATACGCGACGTGCATTAATTGCACAAAAGGTTTTATCTGAATTACCAGATACTTGTAGTGATTGTAAAACACCAATGTTACATAAATCTTTAACAAATCATCGTCTTAATTTATGTCCAAAACGACGTGTTGCTTGTGGTTTATCACCGTTTGGTTGTGACTGGATTGGTAGTGCTGAACAGTATCATCAAAATCATCAAAATGAATGTATGATGCGTAAACGGTTGTTAGAACAACCGATAGGCGATCATCTAGATACATTATTAAATAGTTTTCACATTAGAGAACAATCAATGCGTGAAACATTTCAGTGCTTTTCAACTGTATTACATCATTTAGAAGCACATGAATTACAAACTATTTCAGTTACACTATCTAGTATTAATGTAAATGAAACAGACATATTGTATCGTAGTGACAATTTTCATTTAAACCAGTCAAGATGGACTGTGGAAGCTTTAGTTAAATTCACACCAGAACAAACACCATCTAATCATCATGATAATATCAGTCAACCATATACATCAGAACAATCTACAATTCAAACTGATTTAACAACAAGTAACCTAAGTTTGCCTTCAACAAATATTGAACAGAATGAATGTTCAATAGATGAAGTTACAGATCATAATCATCATCATCAACAACAACAATCTCTTACACCATCAGCAATACGACGACGTAGAAATCATTCTTGTGTCTTTTCAAGACATCATCCATATCAAAGATCATTCAGTGGTACACAAAATCATTCCTTTACATGTACAGAAAATCTTGAACAATCTAATATACCAATATATGAACATATGATATCTCCTCGTGTATCACCTATATCAACTCCTAATTGGAATGGTGATATCACTTTTCGTTTAATTAAAGAAAACAGTCCTGGAATAGGACGTAAAGTATTCTCTTTTGTATTCCTACAGCTGAGAGTACCTGAGTCTGGTGTGCATATATATGCTAGACCTCAACTTCATACATACCGTTTTAATATACGCGGAGAACATACACCTTACTATAAGATACTTCCAATTCGCTGGAGATATATTAATGATTTACGAGAAATGATTAAATATCGTCTAATTCAAGTGGAAATCATTATCGCTAGACGCATTGCTGAAGAACATTCAGATAATTAAATTATAAATGAGAAAATTAAGAATGAAGGAGTCTCAAATTCGTGTCAACTATTTTTAGTCTTACTTCCTGACCAATAAAACTCATATTCAAATTTTCGGTAATTTAAGTCTTCAATGATCAAGATCATAATTTTTAAATGACAGATAATTTTAAACAATATTCAATTTTACAATATGAAACGAATGAATTCATGAATGATTTTATGATACTCCTTTCTTGAACTTATCAATTATTTGATAAGGGGGATGAAAGTAAAATGAATAGGAATATTAATAGTAATGCATACTTTGTGTATATCCTTGATAATATTTATGAAAAGTGCTTTTATATGATTCCTAAATTTTGCCTCGATTTATTCCCTGTCATCTTAATTTTTGTTTTAATTTTTCGGCACCAATTCCGATCCAATTAACAATGGTATATTCACCATTGTTGCTATTCAACGAAATGTAAATTTTCATTCGCTAAAACTTCTACTTAGCGTGAATCAAACTTGTTTACTGGTTCTCAGTTCATTCATGAGCGTACTGACTGACAGACAATATATCGAGCACGAGATAGGAATTGTAAGTAAGAAAGGTTTGGTACTTTCAGCTTTTAAAAATCTTTATTTACGACATGAAACGACTATACTAGTCCACCGTATCCAATTGTGTAATAGCTGACAGCAGAGTATAGCCTAACTTAATAATGTCAAACGGTTTTTCTGCAGATGTTTGTTATTATTTAGCAATATTATCAACATCTGTATGTCTTTAGAGTTTGTAGAAATGATCATTCTGCCATCGATGTTGTAAACAACAAATTTTGAATAACTGAAGAAGATTCGTTGACAAATGCTGAAGTGAAACTGATAGACTATCTTGAAAACCTTGTGAAATAAGAACCTTGAAATTTGGATATGTTTTTGAAAGTATATGATCTCAGTCCCACACTATGCCAACTATAAATATATCGTTTGGATGACAAAAGTGTCTTGGCTGATACACTAACCTGAATATATTCATCAGTTTTACGAACATAATCGGTATCAAAACTTACTTGGCTATCGTCCTTTGCTGTACATAACCTTTGATATAGGATTTATACACTCCTCATCTCAGTAAGCAAATCGATACAATTTTTTATACCCTAAGTTGGTTTCCTCTCACTAATTCGGCTTGTGTTCGGTGCACTGAATGTGAATTATGAGGACTAGTAAAGAATTTTAGATAAAAGAAGCGAACTATTCGGTGTAGTGCTTACTATGTTGTTCAGATAACAGCACTTTAGCAAAAAAATCGCACAGTAGTCAAAGTAAGGATAAAGGGCTACCAAATTTCATGAAAGCTACAAGAGAAGTGTTCGTCTCTGCTCTAACTACGGAATCTGTAAATGCTCATTTCATTGGTCTGAACAGATGGAATTCTGTTGATGAATATCAGTGCCTTGTACAGATAAATTGTCAATGTTATGAACTAACCTTTGAAGCCGTCTGTTTATCTCATCTCTCAGTTTGAACACCAAGAGCCTTTGGAATCCAGGTAAGTAAAACTAACAACTAACAAAGAGGATGAAATAAGCGTTTCAGAAACCAGAAGAATAGAAAAGAAACAGAAAAATGAAGGTCAATGTAGTATCAAAATATTTGTATGCCAATCGAAGTGAACCAGTGGTTACCAAAAGATGTAATTGAAATATCAGCTGATCTTATATAAATCGACATCACTTTTAGAGGCTAACAACTTATTATTCACCGTTTTGATATAACTTCACATATTTCCTAGAAAGTTGTACCTTACTTATTTTAATGCTTTTTTTAACCTAAACTGATTCTTACAATCTGTCCGTTTATCACCAATGAAAGCACTGTGAATAACCGTCATCAAGTTGTAACATTTTCATACAAATAATGCAGAATTCTTTTTAATTATAACTGTGGACACTGTCCTGGGTCAGCTGATTTAAATGAACTGTCGATTCACCTTACCTAATCCCTTTATTGAACAATTCATAAACAAACTTGCAACAACATTCACGAATGGAGAACACTATATTGATGACCTTCTAGTTATCGTTTCAAGATATGAATGTGATCTCTCATGACAATCGTATGTTTATCTTCTATTTGACAATGAGATTTATTGAGTCAATTTATATATCCGCAAATTGTACTTTATTTGGTTGCGGCTACACCTCACCTGGTTAACTAGTTGACTAGTTACTAGCCGGTCCTAAGCCCGGATAAAGAGGAAAGGTTGGGCATAGGGCTAGCAGCCCTAAAAAAGAAAACCAATCCAATCAACAAAGAAACTTCAAAGCACAAAGAAAATATAAAACACAAAAACAAACCTATTCCTCGCTGGAATCGGGGAGACGAAATGACGCCGGTCGCTGAAAGCCTACAGGAAGCCAGTCGGCCGATGTGTCTTCTCCCCATCGATGAAAGCGAAAGTAGGCATAGGGATATGGAATGTCCGCACCATGTACCAACTTAGCTGGCAAGGCTGCTCAGATTACGAAAGAGATGAGGAGATATGGCATGGAAGTGTTTGAAATCTGCCAAAGTAGATGGAATGGAAGTGGACTCTCCAAACTCTTAACTGAAGAGTTAATAATCTACTTCCAAAGAAGGGAGACCTAAGTCTTTGCAAGAACTGGCGAGGAATCATGCTCCACCCCTGTCCACCCGAAGCAAAATATTCAGCCATATCATCCTGGAGAGACTAAAAGATGTACTGGATTCAAAATTACCACTGGAACAGGCTGGCTGGCTGGCTTCAGGAAGAACAAATCATGTACCGATCAAGTTGCAACGCTACGAATCATCACTGAACAAAGTATAGGACGGTAATTAACTCAGCTCTACCTCAACTTCATCGACTTTGAAAAGACTTTTGACAGCGTCGACTAAGAAGTAATTTGGCGGTTGCTTCAACACTACGGTTTTAGTGCCACAAATCCTTATCAACCTCATTCAACAGCTATATGAAAACGCCACATGCCAAGGGATTGACAGTGGAAAACTCGGTGATGCTTTTGAACAGAAAAAAAGGAGTAAGACAAGGTTCCCACCTACTATGACCGATGATCTTCCTGATTGTGGTTGGCTGGACTGGGCCATGCAGCAAACCATAAAGAGCGAGAAGATAGGTATACGCTGGCTGAACCGATTAAAAGATACTAGAAGATTTGGGTTTCACCGATGATTTATGTCCAATGTCTTGTAGCACAAACTCGAAGATCTACAGGCAAAAACTAACAAGTTGACGGGAAAAGCAGTAAAATAGGGGCTTCAAGTGAATGTAGAGAAGACAGAGGTGATGAAGATACTCAACCAACAACAGCATCAACTACAAGCTCCAGTCACCATTAACCGGAGAAACCTAAACGAAGTAGTCTCGCTTACCTACCTAGGCAGGCAGCATCGTTTCAACTACAGGCGGCGGCACACACCAGGGTATCAAAACCAGGATCGGAAAGACAGCAAGACAGGCCTTCATTAATTATAAATCAATGTGGAGATCTACTGCAATCAGCATGGGGAACAAGATCCGGATTTTCAACACCAACGTCAAGTCAGTTGTGTTATGTGATTGTCCAGAAACTTGGCGTGTCACGAAAAGCATTTCCAAAAAACTACAGACATTCATCAACGGCTGCCTACTCTGTCTCGATACTGAAGATCAGATAGCCAGGAAAAATAAGCAACAAGGAACTCTGGCGAGGAAACAGACCAACAAAGCAAGGACCTATCGCTCAACAAATATGCAGAAGAAGAAAGTGGAGATGGATTGGATTGGGTATACACTGAGAAGACCATTCGGAGACATCATTCACCAGGCCCTCGAGTGGAATCCAAAGGGGAAACGACGAGTTGGGCGTCCGAGCCAAGGATGACGTGGAGGAGATGATGTGAGTAGGGAATAAAAGCTTGTGGGAAGTCGTAGCGCCAGGTCCAAAAGACTGCAGAGAAGAGTGTAATTGCGACGTGCTACTGAATCCCTATATTCCACTAGGAACTCAAGGAAAAATAAAAATGATAAGTGGTTGCGACTGGCAAAAGAATCCAAGACGCTTGTTTCGTCATATCTGGGACTCGTCAGCTGGGTGTACCTACAGCTTAGTGAATGATGTCCCCACTGAGACTCAAACCTCGCACCCATCGCTTTAAACTCCAAGTCGTTACTCACCAGGCCTCTGAGGCACGATAGCCACCGTCTATACAACGGGTATTAGTTATTAATATTTATCGAAATACTTGTAATTCTCTGTAATACAGTATATTTTATATGGGAATTTACAAATATTTATCACTAATACCGGTTGTATAAGAGGTGGCTATCATGCCTCAGTGGTCCGGTGGATGACCACCTGGAGTTTAAAACGATAAATACAAGGTTTGAGTCTCAGTGGCAGACTGAAAATATTAAAAGCCTGATTATGTGCTGGATGGCTAAGAACGATTAACAGGAACTCTTGAGGCTCCTTCAAACTACAGGGTATTTATGGATTGTTGGACATAGGACTTCAGTAAACTGTTGTCATCTATTCACAGTCAACATATACGCGCCACATATTATTACCTCACTTGGCAAAATGACCACATTTTGGGCTTGGTGATAGACTTGCAGAGGTTCTCACCACCAAATTATGACTCAAGTTACCATCCATTGTCAGAGTAGTAATTTAAAGTGGCTTAAAGATCCAGTAGGCTAGAAACTTTCAAAAACCAAATGTGTCACAATGGAATACTTCTATAATATTAACAAAAGACTATCATACAGTGAATTCAAAGGATTTAGGAAGCACTGGTGAAAGATATGACAAGGTTTAACGAAGAATCGATAAACTGAAGTTAGATGGTTCTACGCACAACATTACTTGAGGGCATAAGAAACACCTGTCCAGTGCTCCAGGTTTTAACAGTTCTCTAACTGATGTCAGTCAGTGGTGAATGCTACCTCAATTATAAGAAATGTTAATTAAGTCAATGAAATCAAACAAAAACTATTTTGAAACTTTGTTGATCAGTATTTGCGTGAACGAGCAACATTACTTAAGGTAGTTTGTTTGCTTTCATTTTCGAAATTAGTATTTAGTAAGTACAAGTTGTCTAAAAGATTGGAACATTCTTTGTAGTTAGCAATTTCAATGAATGAGAATTGTTACATGATAGCTAAATGCAAGGCAAGATAGATTCCCAAGCTCCCCCATAAGTATGTGGCATGGATTTTATCCAGTAAGTAGTTAATACGTTAATTGTTTTCAACCTGCGGGTACTATTCTTTTGTCTATAGATTAGATATGAAAAATTCTAAACAGTTTTCTTTACTTCAGTGGGGATTTCATAGATTTTACAGTTATAGATATTATAGTAAGTGGTACCAATAGTTGATAACCTTTGATCAGGCATCCATAGCTACTATGAATAGAATCCCAAGAACACATTTCTAAATTATGCATTAAGTATCAGTTAATAAAATTTGTTATTTCCATTCACATTCTGTTTATCATGCAAAATCATTTGATGACCGTGCAAATCATCAAACATCTCAAGAGATTTTCGATGTAAAAACATTTTGATCTTCAACTCAGTCATATTATCTGATGTCTTTCTATTTTCTAATTTCTTGACTTTTATCATCGTTTACATTAATAATTATGACCTCTGAAAATGACAGGATTGTTCAGAATCTTCTGTACAACTGGACTTCATGATTTAAATGACTTACGTCTTGTTGTTACCTCCTTAAACTTAAGAAATGGATCCAGTTGGCTCAAACAATAAAAAATTAAATTGTGATACTCAATAAATTGTTACTGAAATTCCACTCCATGTCAGCCAATCCAATATTTTTAGAAATGACCTCTAATCAACTCTAATAGTAATTCATCCATTTTCAAGACTTCTTTGCGCATATTAAGTTGAATGAAAAGCAGTCGGTTTAACAATAGGCTTCCCAGTAGAAGCCGCACTGAATATGACTAGTATGGCAGTGTAAACTTTGTTTTGTACTCCTTGACCAGATGTATGTGAATCCCAGGGAATGATTTTGTTTCTGTCGAGATTCGAATTTAGCCCACGTTACTTAGATATGAAAATAAAAGTATCAAGGAATAACAACTGATACACGTTACAGAAGAGGTGGATGTTATGGCTAAGCAGTCTAGCAGATAACTCTGTGACGTTTGAATTGAGAGGTACTGGGTAACGGCTTCACTGAGATACAACCATCTGAGAAGTCCCAATTTGTAGGACGTATGTGTCCTTGACTCCACACCTTGTCATCACCGAGAGGATTGAATCGTAAAACATTTCATGGGCTACAGATATCCATGACTATCTCGAAACAGACTTCTGTTACTGTGAAATATGTTTGACACCATTAGGGACAATCAAAAAGTTATTTTTGTAGTAATAGTAATGACTTAAATGGGATAGTTTTGAGGAGTCTAAGCACTTTTACTCTAGTTGATACGTAGTACCTGTTATTATTCAGTAGATTACTAATGTACAGGTGGAAACCCTGAAAAATAGTATGTTATAGCTCAATTAAATCAAAAGTTATTTTCTCAAATTACTGGGCTGAACGTTGTAGAACCAAATACTAGTGTCAATTCAACATAGTTCGTTACCTTATTTTATGGCATCATTGAAACGGAAACCTGTTGATCATTTCTTTGAGAGTCTGCACCAGGACAAAGTTGTAAAGATTGATTTTGCTTATGTCGTAACTGTCCACTAATTTTATATTTGTCTGCCAAATGTATATCTCTCATTCCGTGTGTTTACAGTCCCTCTGTATGTTGTTTTAGCTAAACGATAAAACGATTTAAATAGCCGGTTGCCTATATTTATGAGTCTGAGTTTTGTATTCTTGACTAAAATTAGAAAGCAAAGGATAGAGATGAGAGGAACACAGTCTATATATAAACAAAGAAATACAAAAATCGACTTAGACAAACCTTTTTAACGAAGGCTAGAAGGAAATCTGAAAGGAAAATGGACACATTAAGGTTTTGTGTGGCATTTTAGGTTAGACTATACATTAACTGGTCACTTATTAATATAAATTATCTGTAGTGGTCAGTATCAGAGCCCGAAATTCCTTATTTTTATGCAGCTTTCTTCAACTTCTTTTTCCTACCTTCCCTCTCCTAAATGGGAATTCCGTGTTTTATTTAGTCTAACTAAGGATGTGCAAATGAATATCATCATATGTGTTTTTATTCATTGTTTATCAACGTTTTATTATTACTACAAGTGAAAGAAAAACCAAATATGGAGGCTAGGAATGGTAGAAATGTACCTTTCAATGGACTAATTGGCTTTTCCTAGTACTGCAGCGAAAGTGGTGCACAATGACAGGAGGCAATCAAGAAGAAAGCTTTATATTGGGCTTTTATGTTTTCTAGGTCATTAGATAGGTATTCTTGCAGTCATGGTAGAATTTAAGCTCCATCGTAGCTTTGAAGACTGCAATTTTCAGCAGCATTTTTGAAAACCGGACGAAAGTACTAGTTGTAGCATCACTGTTTTCTGTCATGAATAAATATCTGTATTATCTCCTTATTATGAAGACTCCCATCAAAGCAAATAAATTTTGTTGATAATCTTTAGAAGTACTTCATAATCCCAAGGGAATAACACCCCAGTCTTCTGTATTGGTATTTGTCATGGACCGACAACAACCAGAGAACCACTGAAAACTTGGGAGCACTGAAAAGCTGTTTCTGCTTAGTATCGGACTTCCCACCAGTGTTTACTTAAGTCCTCAATAATGTCTGTCTGGTAACTATTATCTTTCATATCCCTCAATCTATGTGGATTCACCTCACCCTCTGTACTAAGCTCTTGTTAACATGCGTGCAGGATGACAACTAATAAGATTAGGTTATAATTTACCTTATGAATATTCAAGTAGAACTTGACTTGTACCAACTCAGAAAACAAGAAGGAAGAATATAGCGGCATAGGAGACAAGTTCAGTAATATGTTGAATGATGACAAGCAATAGAAGAAGGTCGATATTTTCTTAATATAGAAGATGATTTCTCTCACCAAAGAAATGACAGCCAGCGGCATTCATCAGTGCCTGTGAAAACTTAAGGTCAACTAACCGCATAATATTAACTCATGACTCATTATCTGTTTGTTATTTTGCACCAAAAACCTTATAAGGTAGTAACTGTTGCAATCTGAAATAATCTTTCTTCTTTCCTTGGGAAGGACTTCATAGTATTCAGGACTTATTTGTTCAGTATGTGGGTGTTTGGTTGAGCGGAAAAGATATTCCCGAGAGTAATGATGATGTTGTTAAAATCCACGGAATCGCATGAAAACAATAAATTTCAACCTTAAGACCTAATTAAACTAGTATTTTATTTCTACCTGAAAAACAGAACACTTGTGCGTTCTGTATGTTTGCAACATAAAGTGCGTGGCTGTTAGGAATTTTCTGAAAGAATCTGATTTAATCATTATTGAAACAAACACTAATATAATGTGCTTGGAAAAATAAAACAAGATTACTATGAATATTTCGCTGCATATGCTGTAACTTCTCCAACAGAATACTTAGGTTTTTATTTTTGTATGACAAAAATCTAGATATTCTGCTGAGGAGGCTGTGACATACACATTCACGTTCATAAAAATCTTGTTTTGGTTTTCTAAACACGCTGCGATTACATTTAAACTTATTTATACAATAAGATAAATTAGGCATAAAAAACACCAAGATTTACTGAATCTCTGAATTTACTCATTGCCATGCCGAAAGCAGTATAAGCCTCTGGTGAATAAACAGGAGAACACAGATGAGGTTACAAATCGAAGTACTACTGAAAACAGATAAACTTTGAGCAAACATGTGGTTTTGTTTGTGTCATCATGCTTAATATTTGAATACAACATTTTTACAAGTGAAATGTATGTATATGGAATGGTATGAATAATGTGAGGTATGACGGCTAGATGAAGAATTTGTTAGCTTCTGAGAATAAAGTTGTGGACTAGTTTGTCTTTTTCAAAAGTGATCTTGCAATATTAGGATAGAGACATAAACACGTATAAAATTACTAAACGGCCTAAGAAAGCAAGTAATCCTCAGAAGATTGAAAGCATAATGGTAACTCATAAATAGTAGGCAGAAACCGATTAAAAATTGTAACATAAGAATTATTACAAAGAGTTGGAAGCACATACTTACAAAAGCTACAAACAGTCCACATAGTCATATGTATATCGCTGTGAAAGTTTGTAACTGGATCGTTTATATCCAAGGTAATGCGTAGCCAGGGAAAAACAAGAAAATATCTTAGCCCCTCATGAGCACGGCTCTGGTTTCCCTACTCTAGTGGGAATGGCCTCACCTTTTGGCTCAAGATAAAGTCATATCACCTGCGGTAGTAGTGTTCGGCATCTTAAGAAACACTGGGAAGTTTAACTTACTGTTCACAGGATGACCAGTATCGGTTAGATGTGGTTAGACACAGCTGGTAATTTTCTTCCTTTTGCATCTCATGAACCACACCATCAGATGTCTTGTAACACGTTGAGTCAAAGCCTTTATACAACGTCTAAGATAAATGACGCCGTAGGGGTAGTTGAACAGATATACGCACATTGATGTGGACAGGTGAAGAATGTTATGTTTTATCCATGGTGGTAGGGTATGTTTGGTTATAAAGGTTATCTTCACAGTGGCTGATGAGAATCCTCCTCAATGACTAATCCAGTCTATTCATGAGAACGTCAGCCCTATTATCTCTTATGAAGTGAAACATTAAGTTTCCACCATGGATGGAGGTGACATGTTTTTTCGTCTTACTGACAATATTTTTGCTGAAACATCTACCAGGATATCTATATTTGGGAACATGTTGTTTCCGACTATCTAAAGCCTCGGTATTTGCGAGCAAATGCTTCGCAACCTGTCCACTAAACAGTTTGTCGAATTTCATTTTACCATACATGCAGGAAGCTGATAAAATGTGTATACTGTCCTCTCCAAAGTGGTTTCGCGTGCATACTTGAGATAATTCCTCCTTCGTTAGACTTGGTTAAAAAACCGTCGAAGGAAAGAATCTTGTTTGATATTTCAAATGCATAAGGAGGTCTTATTCTTGAGTTTGCTCTTCTAAAATTTATGATCAGGCCATCAGCATCAACGTGTGGGTCCCATGAAGTGAAGATGTCATCTGACCACCTACTATGCATATTAATTGAATTTACTTAGAGATTCAGTGAGTTGTTTCCTAATTTTGGAAAAAGCAGATGAGTGTTTATGCGTGCAAGTGGAATGTTCACTGCTACTCTATATATTTACTGGTAATGACAGTCGGTGAAAAGAAGCTGACTGGTTTAATATGAATTCTTTTAAACCACTTAGCAGTAAACCTACACTCAATTTATTAACCACAGTCACTCTACACACATGTTTGATAGCTTTCAATAATGGAATGTCTGTAAATCGTGATGTGATAGATAGAGATAACATCATATTTTTGGGTATATTTTTGTTCTTTAATACATCTACAAATTCAAAGACATCTTCCAAACTGCCTTTACATAAAATCCTCCTCACTGATTCTAATAATTAAGTTATCTTGGTAGTGTGTAATGTAGTGAACTTTGCATATCTAAAATTGGTTCTATTAGAATGCTTTCACTAAAAAATTAGTACTTCCTGGTCTCAACTGCTCAATAAACTCAAGCGATAACAGTCATAGTGATTTTAACTACTCGAACGAACTAATTAATTTTCATCCAACCTTGTCAGTCATATCCACAATACTTTGTCATTTCTGAGAATGAGATCTATTCATATCCTTCGAACGATGAATTTTCTGGTAATTTGATTTCTTTTGATAAGCCCATGTGTGTAGCCAACTAAAACTATTTCTGATTTTTCAGGAAGGTCATCTAAAACATATTCTCTCCGTACCAAAATACATATTTTTCTTGTCTGAGGTTGTTTTAATGATGGTCTTTACAGTGTCCAGGCAGTTGGTTAAATTCCGTAACCTTCAAGCGACTTGCAATACTTCTTAGGATATCCGCTAGTGTCAATATAACCGTGGATGGAAATTAGTAGACCCTTCGCTTTGCTGAACCTGGAATTATACTACAAAAACTGCCGAATCTCTTTCAGTAGCGTGAAGGACTCACAAGACTTCAGTAAATGAAATAAACCCATTGTATCATTGAGAAGAGATAAGTTTAGGAAAACGTATTTCTTTGAAGTGTTATCACACCCACCCTTCAATCCAAATATGCTGATATCGATTGATGACATCACTTTGATGAATGATAGACGGATAGTAAATGTGATTTATATGGCTAGACTATCACATTCTAGGACCATTAAAAGATTACTGAAATTAGCATTATTAAAGACGGTCAGTTATTTTGTGGTTGCCCTGAATGTCATAGTTGTCCATTACTCTGACAAATCGATTTATGGCTACCTATGGCACCTAACAACAGCAAATCATATCAGTATATCTGCAAATCGCGATAAGCGCGACAGTGTGCGCAATCTGTTAGCATATGTGCGATGAAATGAAAAGTATCAGGAGACTTGGAAGAAAATATGTATTTGCACGTATTTTGATGCAATAAGTATGATTCGTTAAGTGAAATAAATACTTATGATAACTCTTTCATGGGCGTCCTGATACCAGTCAACTTTCCAAGGACCCATTTTTAACCAGACTTTCAGTGCATACTAGTGGAATACTTACCATTGTATTCATGGATAACTACTAAGATGAACGCATAACTTGGGTCAAACTAGGATTTTAACCACCAGTAAGTGAATTCCTAATTCTGCACTATTAATTCAGCTTGATTTTAAGTGAAATGATAGGATTTGATTAAAGAGACTGTGAATAGTTGTGTTTTTCTCATTCACACAGTTAGATAAAACACTGGGCCATTGAAGTGAAACTGAGAAATGATTGACAATATAGACTCGTAACTCATTTGACAAAGCGTCAGATCAGTAGCTTGAAGCTCGCTTGACTTATTCCTACCTTAATCAACCCTTTCTTTCCAAATCTTTTACATATATATATACATATATATATATATATATATATATATATATATATATATATATATAAGCACAAATCTGTCAAGCTTTGGCTATCTCAGGTCGAGAATGGCAACCACTCATTACACCGACATCTAAGCTCATATTCGATGTAGTCAGGTGAAAATCATTCACAACTAGGTTCAAAGACTTCCCTCTGGCCTCTCTTTGGCTCCCCTCATCAACAAGAACACTCAATAAATGGTTATTTTTGAACGTATTTATTAAAGTATTGCATAGAACCTGTTGTTTCCATTTTGGTAGGTAAACATAATTTGCATTCTGATGCCCAGACTTCAGAACTGTGGGGCAGATCAGATCTTCTGAATACTTAAGTTCATCATTTTCTTTACACTAATTGGTCACTGGAAAGTAACCAACTTTATGTTATCGAGTCTTAAATGGTGACCGATTTCTGTCGATCATTTTGCAGTGTAGCAATCTAGCTAGAATGCCCACCATCGTGATGCACTGATGCATATGTTAGATGGATGGAGGCAATCACCTGGAAGTTCTGGACCTGATCGTGTTCTGCAGGGGATATGTTGCATCCTAAATGGTTTAGTGATAGTGTCTCTGACTGTATACCTAGTTAACGCCGGTTCCGGTCTCATGAAGGACATAACTTCCTTTGAGATTGCACAGACGTCTTGCTGACGAGTGTTTACAACTATGAAGCCTAGAAGAGCTATCTTCCAATGGCCAGTATATAGTTATCATCTTTTTCTCTACTTGTAATTTTAATCATACAATATTTATTCAAAGTATCCATCTAATATTATCAAATGATGGTACACCCAATAGTCTCTCATGTTTAATCCCATTAACATAGTCAAATTATGTCTCCGCCCATTGAACAGTTATCGATAGTGTACACACCTGTGCGAGGTTCTAAGTGGATTTTGTCGGCTAGTGTCAGTCGTTTACAAGCTAACGGACGTTCTCAACTTCCTCACTGATACACTGAAAATTGCAGAACTTGAAGAAACTAACCTAAACTTCACGGTATAAGCTCCGTATCACTCAATAATCAGCACCTATAATTCACATATCACCTTATGTACGGTGATTAGAAGTATGGAAAATGAATAACAAAACAGTGAATAATGATATGCACTAATAACTGAAGAAAAAGGGTAGGATAGTCTACAACAGATATTAAGGACTAAAGTTTGGTTTAGGTTCAAATTTTTCTTCAAGTCATCTAGTACGGTTGGTTTAGTGAATCAATCAATAGCAACATAGTACCGGGCATTACCGCAGAATGAGGCAAGTTGCCACGCTCCATATCAGTACAAGTAAGAAAGTAGAAGGATGAATAAATAGAAAAAGAATCACTGAAAATCAGTAGAAAGTAGTAAAAAAGAGGAAGGAAGAATGGGGAAGTGTTGAATTCAGTATGATGTTCAAGACAAAGATCATGTGTGGATACATCTGCGCCACTGACATCCATTCTGAACCATATCACCTAGAGTCTCCAACTATTGTTTCCTGTTGTCACATGGACCTCTTCCTGTTAGTCTCCATCTTCCTACGTGGCTCAAACCGACATTCAAAGACTTCATGCAGTGATGCTATGTTTTAATCTGTCCACCCCGAGCTTCTTTTTGGCCTGAACCTACCTCACCCAACATTGCAAGAAGAAGCAGACGGTAACAATGGCCACACCACGATTTCCGGTGGGAAATACGTTCAGCACGAGAAAAAGACTAAGAAGGTTTAATAATTCCTAGAGAAGAAATATTAAAACACATCCCCATTCCTCAAAAAAAACTATCTTTATGCTTCATGTTTCAAACAGGAGCTTAGCATCTCCTCACTCACATAATAAATGACAGGTCCTGAAGACCTTACAAAGTACTCAAATCTTCCCTGTGTTTTTAAAAGATAATAATGAGGTTCAGGATCATTCTACAAACTATTTTTGTTATTCCAGTAATCTTAAGAATTAACATGGCTTGACTAGTATTTTATCCAACCACACAGTAGACTGATCTGTCACTTTGTTGGTTTAATCTGGAGTTACAGCTTGCAAACCCCAGAATGGTTCCTTTGAGTGATAATTCCATAACTGACTGGTATGGGTCATGAAATGAAGATCACCTTCACTTTATCTTAAGGCAAGTGATTATTTGCCCGTTTTCACAAAAACAACACTGCCTTCTTTCTTGACTTTCTTCTCCACACCAAAAGACATTTAACCTAATTGTCGATCCTGAAGTATTCTACCTTTTTAGACATACCACTTACATGTAGTAATAGCTTCTATGAGTGATTATATCGTATAAGTACTACTGGAGCTGTCACGTTTAAAAAACTGACAAATTAATGAATAATGCTTAAAGCACTTTACAGTTGATGCTTGAATGACCTTTGAGTATCCTCACTTCTTTTTCTTTTTCCTTCAAGCTAATAGGAACCAGGTTAAGTGTAAGTAATCTAGTATAATAAATACGTTAATTTTATTCTCTATTTTATTCGCTTTATTTAAGAAATCAATAAAAATTAGGGAACTGCCTACTCTACACTAACCGGTATCTCCTTGATAATTTTCTCTGAAATTTCCATCCATAAAGTCTTACATTAGATAACAGAATGGAAATATTTATAAAATTACGCTTTTATGGTGACATTCACAATGGAATGTGGAACGTTATAGCAAGACGATACATTACTTCATTAACATTTGTATCTGTGTGTACAGATATGGGATAAAGAAAATTCCTTCATTCGTTGTATACATTCTGATGTAGATATATGAATTATTCTTATATCTATGATATGTCAGATACACATTACACACAACTATATTTATGCGACCTTCGTACAGCAGCAATTTAAACAAAATAGGTCATACTGCCTGTTCTAAAATTTATTGATATTTCGCATGACAACACAGTGTAGATTTAGATGTAGATGTATGTGCGCATAGGCACATATTAGTATAACTATGACCAGTTAATACGATTGGCTAAAAATCAACTTTTGGGAAGATAGTGAATCAGCTGACCACGGAAACATTTTCAACTCCAATTTATTATTGTGATGATCAAAGATCATTTCATAGTGTAGGATCTGAACACATTTCTATATTGGGTGCTTATCTTTTTGCTTAACCTACGTATATTTTGGATACATCTAGATTGACGCGCTGACAACAAAAAGGTGAGTAAATATTTCTTTTATCAGTACAGTTACTGGTATTATATCTGATAAAGCAAAGTACATCAGTTTGAATGTGAATATTATGTCTATTTATAGCTGTTTTACTGAAGTGAATCGACTAGTCTCTGATGGTATGTGGTCTCCTTCAGTCGATGTCTGTAAATTGTATCGAAGTTTTAGTTTGATCGTAGATAACAAGAATCACCAGTTAATTACATTTGAAATCGTTTATTGGTTTTCCTACTGTGGCTAGAACTCAGCACTCACCATTTTAAATTCCAAAGTGTCATTCATTAGGCTGGTGAGTACTGGGTGCTGGTTTCAATTGTCAATGGGAACACTAAAATTCACTGCGTTTTGGGTACATTCAGATGAGTATTCCAAATACAGTGATAAGGTCTAGCCGCTACTAAGCCAATTACGCCGTCAATATGTTTTTCATTTCATACAATCCTATCCTATAAAGATTTGGTACCTTTTTAAAATAACTACAAATTAACATTTGAGTAGATTCTCGCTGACAAATTAGCACTTTAGTGATATCGAAAATTGCACTTTATGGCTGTTATTCAATCTATTGATCCATTCACTTTCTTACTTAGTAAATGTAAGGTATATAATCGGCACTTCAAGTGGCTAAGACTATTTATCATTAGAATGAAGATAATTGTAGAAACAACTGTTGACTTTATTCACTGAAGTTTTTTTTTAATATTATTAGTCCCTTGGGTTCCTAGTGGAACATAGGGCTTCAGTAGCACGCCTCCAGTGACCTCTGTTCTCTGAGATCTTTTCAGCCTGGTCCCACGACAGCCCACAATCTCTCATTTCCTCCTCGCACGACCTCCTCCATGTCACCCTCAGCTGGGACGTCCAACTCGTCGCTTCCCATGGGGATTCCACTCGAGCAACTGGCCTGACGCGTGATGTCCTCCGTCGGCCTTCTCAGTGCATGGCCAATCCATCTCCACCTCCTCCTGCATATTTGTTGCGTGATAGGTTCTTGGTTGGTTCGTTCCCAGAGTTCCTTGTTGCTTATTTTTTCTGGCCATCTGATCTTCAGCAGCGAGCGTAAGCAGTTGTTGATGAATGTCTGTAGTTTATTGGAAATACCTTTCGTGACGCGCCAAGTCTCTCAACCACCAAACAGAAGCACTGACTTGACTTGTTGTTGGTGTTGGAAATCCGGATCTTGTCCCTTATGCTGAGTGCAGAGGATCTCCACACTGGTTTCAGGTTAATGAACGCCTGTCTTGCTTTTCCGATTCTGACTTTGACGTCCTGAAGTTTAGTTCAAGTTAATGGACAAGTATGGTATCTGAGATTGGATTGTCTTAAACTAACTAAACTATGAAGTGATTAGGGTAATAGGAAGTTATTTTTAGAGGAGATAGCGGAAAACACTAAAACAATTGTATTTTCCATACATACTAAGACCATCAAATTTGTGTATAAAAACAAACATACAGGTAGTACATTGCATGAAACAGATCCTTTTTAGTATTCTTCCTGACTTAAATAGTGAATCCAGAGTTAGACCTAAATCCTCCACATTACTTATTTAGCTTTTCTGCCAATCAGACTCATCACTTAAAAGGTTTCTTTCTGAATCCATCTGATAATAACTTGGAAAAAAGTATGCTAAAATTACACTTCCTTTCACTAAGACACTTTCGATCTAATATCTTATTGCCAAATTTATGATAATTCAGATAACAGGACATCAGTGACGACACTTTCATTTTAGAATAGACTGCAGTGTGAAAGTTATTAAACTGTATTTTCATAGATAGTTCAAATCTAACGGAAGGTAAACTGTCAACCTTACCATTTGACAGTTAGTAAACCACTAAAAACCGAGGAACTCCAAAAAGCTCTCATTTCATTATGTATCATAACTCTCAATTGATAATCAGCCAGAACCCTCTAAACTGGTGATGGCGACTATTTGTTAATATACTTGTAACTCTCCATTGTTTTACAGAATCGAATTGTTCGACCTCTGTTGGCATATGGGCTCCTATGCGGGTGTTTCGATACTGCCTGAATATTTATTATGGCAGTTTGAAGCAATGGGTATGAGGTTAAGGTCTCAGTGAGAACAACACTCACTGAGGTCCAGGTAAATTCAGCTGAGGACCCCCATATAAGATGAAACGCGTGTCCTGGATCCCTCCGCTAGCCACAACTAAGCGGTGAAGAACATATTATTTTGAAACCCACAAGCCGATTACCAGTCATCAGTATTATTTAACTCGAACGTACTGAGTATCTCTTTATGTTAACAGCACCCAAGAGGTCTTAAATTAAGTTTGAAAATACCGTCAAAAGAGGTTCAATTCAGTTGTTCAAAGTCGAAGGTTTGCAGACAGTACAACAAATAATAATGATGCTCATTTTGGCTATGATGATGTGTCTGCAGAACTGAAAAACAGAATACAACAGATATCTTACAGTCATCCATTATCCTTGGTTATTTGTTTGACCGGTATAGGAAAGTACTAGAAGCAGCTCTGAAATGTTTTTGTAAGATAATTTCCGAAACTTATTGACATCCAACATCAGTAAAACTACATATTTGTATCAAATAGTGATTTCTAAGTATGATAACATCAACAATAAGAAATACTTTATGAAAATAAGTGTTCGTATGCTAATTCCCCCTCCTCAGGAAAAGTTCGTCAAAATTAACTTATTAAGCATGCTCACTTTTCATTAAGGTCGGTCATCTTGAAAAGGTTTGTACACTACATACTTCAATAGCAAAACAACAGACATGATTGTCTGGAACTAAGAATTTCAAATAAATTTTAAGACAGGTCACGAAACATAATAAAGAGTAATTTTAATCATAGATTAACATCAGATAAAAAATATCCAGCTGTAAACCTGGGTGACAAGAGACACCGGTCACCCTACCACCACATTTTAGAACTAATTCTTAAGACAAATACAATCTTTATTTCTTGCATGAAGGATCTTTGAATCTTAAGTCCTTATAGTGCAGATACTATTACCTATTAACTGGAGGAAGATTCCAATGGCGAATATTAAGATTTGAGATGCATATGTTAAAAAGCTAAAAGGTAAAAAGAATTACCTGTTCAGCGTTCCTGAGTTCTAAATAATCTCCAAGTTAACATCAATCTCTGATAAAGATTGTCTTTTTTCCCATAGCCACCTAAGAAAACGTACCAAGTACTATTAGTTTATCTTCAGTAGTTTTATTTATCTTTCAACTGGTCATCAAGGTTAGTCGTCAAATTATTCCCAACTAGTAGTAAAATATGTCGATGTTAATGCTTGAAATTTCCCGTCGTTGATTAGATCGAAATGATAGGTCTCCATTAGCATATGGGCTCATGCGCGGATGCCTCGACAATGCCCAAAATTTTGGTCTGATAATAATGATAGATAGTGGCCAGCAGTGGAATCCAGGACACACGTCTCATCCTGTTTGGGAGTCGTCAGTTGGATGTGCCTGCCGTGTAGTGAGTGATGTTGTATAGTAACGGTCTGAAAACTATACCCGTCCCACAAGAATTGGCTGTTGAGTTTTGATGGTGATTTACCGTATATACATTTCGAAAAAAATATTGTAACAGGAGGCAATGATTGATAATGAAATTAAAAATCTTCTCGCTGTGGGATTCGAGCCAACGGCCTCCGGATTGTCGGCCAGCAACTGGGGTTGTAACTCCGATGGAAGAGCTCCAAGCCGATAACTTAGAGGCCACTGATTTGAATCCTATCACCTTTAGTCACCAACCTGTATGAGTAATACCAGTCCACCAAACCATAGCAATCTCAAGTAGTCCTATCAACAAAATATACTTTATCCAAGTGTTGTATAAGTAGTTCCTGAAGTAATGTAAAAAATAGTGCATACTGCATGCCTAATAATAATAATAACTGGTACCCATTGCATAAGGGGTGGATGTTGTACCCCAGTGACCTTGTGGATAACTATCTGGCATTTGAATTGATAGGTAATTGGTTCTAGTCTCAGTGGAGACAACATCACTCAGTGAGGTTCAGGTACATCCAGCTGACGAGTCCCAAATTGGAAGAAAAGCGCGTCTGGGGATCCATTGCTAACCACAACCAATTCAGTTATAACAATAAATATTCAGGTAATATAGAGGCATACACGTATGAACCCATATGCCAACAGAGGCAGATCAATTCGATCCAGTATCACAACGGCGAATTACAAGTATCAATAAATAATAATTACGGAAGTATGTTTCACACATTTATAGCTTCTTTTGACATGTTGATATATAGTGCTAAAAACACATACACCATAGAAAAAATCTTTTCCTAAATATGACATCATTTAATATAATCTTACAAAACGTTGATCATGGTTAAAATAGCTCCAATAAAAAGCTTTTGACTGTAGTGGTGAGTGATATCGCTTCAAATGATTAGAATTATGTCGATTAGGGTGCAATTAGGTATACACACTCCTAATGACTGCTAGAAAGCGCATAAACTAGGCACAGGATTTATCACCAGTGGCATCCAATTATTGAACTTTCAATCATAAAATACTTGCAAAACCGCATTGTGTTATCCAAACCATGAATCTGTCAGCAAACGAAAGAATCTATATCTAAATGCAATTGGTTAATCTATCAGGAATATAAAGAACAAACTTATATATTGACCTTCGAAAAAACACGCTCATGTGATTTACTTTTGAAATTTATTAGGACAAAAATGGCCATGTTACATCTGTAAACAAAACAAACAGTATGAACTGTTCATTTTTGAAAAGCTGTATTTCAGTAATATAAATTAAGTAGTATGGGGAAGAATATAAAAAGTAGGGGACTTCTTTATCACTTGTTTGCAAGGCAGCTTGTATAAACTTCACCTGTTCAATTTACAGATTTAAATCCCCATTCTTTGACCTTTCTTTTTCAATTCAATAACACCGAAATTATTTTCAAGCAAAAGACTTTAACAAACCTTGTTAGATTATTGAACAAAATATTTCTGGTTGCATAGCTCATCTATATATTATAAAACTTCACTTAATAGAGAAGAGAAATTAGCATTTAAAATATGTGGGATTTAGTCTTTTGAGCATCATTTGCAGGAGTTGAAATGTATCTCATTCACAGATATCAAAGAAAATATATCTGAGTGCACACATACAGCTGATTGATTTTACCAACTTTAGTGATAAAATAAAACGATAAATGATCGCCTTTTTCACAATGCTTAATCACTGGAAGGTAATCAATTTCATGTTGACTAGCCCTAGGCGCTCATGAAATCCTACCGATCATTTTGCAGTCTATCCACAATACAGTCATCATCATCACCGTCATTATCACCATAGGGATTACTGCCTAATAATCCAAGTCATCACAACTCATATCAGCACATCAAACAACAAAGTAATGGGATGAAAGATGAAGAAATAG
The DNA here is from genome assembly GCA_944470555.2 of Heterobilharzia americana. Classification (NCBI taxonomy): domain Eukaryota; kingdom Metazoa; phylum Platyhelminthes; class Trematoda; order Strigeidida; family Schistosomatidae; genus Heterobilharzia; species Heterobilharzia americana. The sequence continues at coordinate 29,090,391 of OX104132.1, read as the reverse complement.
GGAAGAAAGCCGTTATGAGCAGTTTAAAGGACCAAGGAGAAACAAAAAAATATTGGATTCTGTAGAACGATTAAAATGAAGGTATTATGGGGATACACCTGCGTCAATGACATTCATTCTGAGCCACGTGACTTAGTACCTCCAATCATAAGTTTCTGTTATCACAACAATCTCAACCGGAAAACCCGCATATTCCTACACAGTTCATAGTTATAGTCAAGAACTTCATGCAGTTAGGCCAAGTTTTAGTCTGGCCGTCCAGAGCCTCCTTCCTGGCCAAGCCCGTCTCAGTTAAGATTGCGTGACGAGGTAAACAGTAAGTAGGCATCCATAGCCCATGTCCCAGCCACCTGATTAGATGAAGGTTCACAACCTCACCAACTGACTTTCCTCTCCTGCCTAAAACTCTATACCTGACTTCTGAGTTACTCTTGTGGTGACACTGTGACACACAGGCTATGCTACAAATGCAACGATTGTCGAACACCACAAGCCTTTTCATATTCTCTGCCTTAAATGGCCATGTTTTACATTCACATGGTAGAATAGAGTGAAATGCAGTGCAGTATACTCGAGCCGGTTGGTAATCGGATATCCCAAAGGCACAATAGATGGCGTAAGTTGACAACCGCCAGTTGAGCCTTTTATATACGTGCAGAGATTTCATCAGCCATTGACGCATCAGGGTTGGTTTGACTTCCTAGGTAAGTGAAGTGGCAAAGGCACTCAATCATATCACTGCCTGCTGTAAGCTGGTGCACTGTTGAGTGCTAGCTCTGGAGCAACAATTTGAATTTGGGTGGTGAGAAATGTGCCCCACATACTCTCAAACTGCTACTCAAGGTGCCCAGATGGCTCTACTTTTTGTCAGCATCTCCATATAACAATTTTGTGCTAACTGCGTTCTCTGGATCGATCAAGGATTCTCTTGCGATTAGATGAATGCCTAGGAATCCAGGTAAGATGGAGACCGCCATAAGAACGTCTGCAATACAACTGAATAGGAATGGAGGTAATGAACACTGTTGATGAATACCACTCAATGTAAACAGCTCAACTGACAACTCATCATAGGCTCTAACATCGCATCGCGATGCACTGGATGCAGGCAATCAACATCCTGCCAATTATCTCTCTCTAACTAACACCAATAGTTTTCTTGTTTAAGCATACTGAAATATTACTGTAGACCAGTTATTCCATATGGTAATTCAATGAAGCTGTAGAGAGAGGGGACAATCGAAAGGAATCAGTAGAAAACTTTTCAAACATAGAAGGGTTTTACCAGATACCAGATGTTCACCCGTTTACTTAAACCTGATAGATTTTATGACGGAATATTAACTAGCATAAATTTTTCAAGCCAAGTTAGACTTAAATTTTTTTAGAGTAGTGAGATGGGTTTTACATTTGAATCATCAAATGGCTGATTCGTTTTATCAGCCTATCACTGATAACTTTGATCTACAGGGCGACAGAAAGAGCTCTCCTTATTTTGAAGCCTGTTGAGAATATGATCTTCGTTTAGATATTAGATGCATTTTACTGATAAGTAGGAGCTAACATAAAACTTGATAACTTGCTATAAATTCCTAATAATAAATATTTGTCTTCACAATTCCCTGTTAATACGCTCTAAAGTTAATGCCTAAACTGAGGGTGGAAAGTATACATGTAAGACCTCAAGCTCAAACAGCTAGAAAATCATCAGGACATAGTACAACTTCTCAGCTTGACGGTCAATCTGCGTTTTTTTTAATGGATCTCCTAACTTAAAGATGAGATAAGATTTGATACAAAAGACATCACTTCCTATTAAATATTCTGCCTACAATAATGACAACATATTGCGATTTGGAAGTGAACAGTAATCAACAGTAAGAAGAATTAGTCTTGAATGATTGTCTCAGTTTCAGCATCTAGTAAAGTACTAGGAGTGAGAAGGAGGTGAAAGTTTGTATATGCGTGTATACTGATAGCTGCTAACATACTGGTTCTGTGTATGAATCATTTAGAGTGTAAATTTGATGAATGAAATCAAAAAATCCAGATAAGTTAGAAACTTCCTAACCAGCGCAATGGAGTATAATTGATCCTCTTAGTGATTCTAAATACAATTTTAAAGAATAATGTTTCCCAACAGAATATTTGAATAGTGTTATTAGTTTACTGAATATCTGTACCTAATACTTTGTCTTATGTTTTCTGTGTATTCAAAATATTTTTTTGAACTCAGTACAAAATTGTGTGTTAGGATAGATAAAATGTTACTTTAGCAACTAAATTTTTAGTGGAGAAAGATTCCCAAACAAGTTGTGTCTTGGGGATTGTAATCCCAAGATAGGATATCGTTCCATCAGAACTTTGTATCCTGAGGAGTATTTTTCTAAAAATAATGTTGGATAGTCTTCATGATTTCCTAGTTTTATTTGATTAGAAATATACTACTTTTCAATTAGGCATAATTTGAAAGTGAAACAAAATGGTGAATAACCGTCAAATAAGACAATTTTCCTATTTATTTTAACTTCAATTTACAGCAGAAAGTACCTTTAACCAGTGACACATGTCATCTTAATTACTTCATTCTGATAACTTACAGTTTCACATTCTGCAAACAGACTCTAAAAGTGATAGCAAGGAGATTATTGATACTAACAAGTGCAGAGACAGAAATTAAAGTGCCTGACGATACTGTTTTCATATCTGAGTAATTTGCTTCCCGTAGAGAATCATATATAAACTTCTCACCATGAACAGTGAGCAGTATTTTGCAAACATCTGATTTGATTTCAGCTGTTACTAGGCCACACAAATAGCTAACCCGAATTCCAGTGGTCGGAATACTTCGATTCTCAAAGCTAAAACGATCCAGGTGCAGCACTGATGAGCCGAGTTTCAAACAATTGAAACTACAACCAATTGTTTAAATCCTTTTGATCCGGCTAGAAGGTATCTCTTATCAGCATAAGTGACCTGCAACTACTCTCATCCCTCAGTAGTATATACGGTACAACTCTAATGGTTTCAATCTTGACTCAATTTGCATTACCCAGAAGATCACATTTTACAGTTTGACTATTTCCATTTCCACAAGAAACCACAGTGAAATATGTCATCATGGGCCATATCATAAACTATGAACAGCTGATTTGAAAATTTAGGTGGTGAGTTTCATCACAGCCCTCAGAATTCCCGCGGACCGAATTACTTCCAGGAATGCATTTGGTTGACTTGGAATATTCATTCGATATTGTCGTGTTAGGCAAAGGCTATGACAAAATGCGTTTTACACCTATCAAATGTAAGATGATGTCTCAGGACTGATCTACAGCTACTTCTAGTCTGAAGAAGGCAGGCAAATCTGTAGACCATCTAACTTGCTTTGTAAGTTGCGTCAATCTAAATGGGTTGGTAAATAGCAAAATTCAAGGAACTGGCTTGATGTCTGCTAAATTTTGCCGTCTCTGGCTCTGAAAAAAGGTCTAACTAGCTATTTAAGGACCAGCATACAGTCCACAATGTTTTATTATATGACTGTTAGACTCGGCTGTTGAAAGTTGGAGACATGAAGAGGTCACAGGTTCCTGATTACATATATCACCATGTGAGCAATGTCTGATGTATTGGGTATTTGATAAGGATGACAAATCAGTTTACGAGGTTGTGAACCTTAACCAATTGAAAACACCATCGCACACCTTGTACATATCCGTTCACCACCTGACTTAGTGTGTGATCTCAGCTGAAGTAGGTACAGACTACATCTCTACTAACTTTCATTTTTTTTCCTTCAATTTTTTAAAATCTTCATTAACCGATTTTGTTTTGAATTATAAATCCTTGACTACTTCCTTACCTAAAAGAGAAAAGAAAGTAAAACACTGGAACAGATGGAAACGTTAAAAATATGTAACTTAGACAGACAACGGTAATAACTGCAAAGGGAAGTCTGCCTGGTTACTGCTGAAAGAAACAAGATATTTTGATGGGAATTAAAGAAATGAATAGCACTATGTCAAAATTCAAGTAAATGACTTCAAACGATCTGGATATAATACGGGTGGCAGATCTGTTCAAAGTCCGGAATAAAAGAAAACACTTTTCTTTTCGCATAGGCATTCAAAGACTGGTCAGCAAAAATGGACGCCAGAATTCTACTTTGTTCAGTATTGCTTCATTTCATCCCCAGCATAACTGTTCAAGCTTAAATCACAGGAGAAGTGTTCATATTACTAGATTAAGGTTAGCCATCTTAAATGGACTTAAAATGTATGACTAAAATGTAATTACATTATCCTCAACTAAAGACGGGAATAAAGTAACTAAAAAACAGACTAAAGTGAAAGATCCTATCATCTGTAACTTCTCTGAAGTACACATTTCTAACCCCACGAGAAATTGAACGTATTGGTTTCAATATTAGTTGCAAACTCCCCCTACAAACAGTGTCTAGTAACCGCAGACGATGATTTGAAATCAGTTCAACTTAAAGTATAAGGACAATAAGTTGGATATTACATACAAAATTTCCCATCAGAACATCATGAAAACTCTTAAAAGGTGTCTTTGAAGACGACGTTTTACTTTTAAAATGTAATAACTGTAGACATCTACCATCAAACATTATGCAAGACATGCTTCAAAAGGAACAATAAAATGGGTTATCATATGATTATATATATGATATGATATATGATATATATGATAGCCGTAGTTTGGTAGACTAGTATTCATATTAGGTGTTGATTAAGGGTGAAATGAAAATCTGGACTGCAACTGAATTCAAACCAGTGACCACCGGGTGTCCGACTCGATGCATAATGGACCTCGGAGCTCACCTGGCACAGTATCAGGCCGGATACCCTGTGATCGCTAGTATGAATCCGGCTTCTGTCCAAATTTTCATTTCACCCTTAGTCATCACACAGTGTAAATAAAATGGATGTGAAAAAAGTTCAATAAGACTGCGATTCATTTACAAGCAGCCATATACATTGGATACATCATCCTGAGACTGAACCGTATCACCGACTGACAACAGATGCTCATCAATCGAAAACTAAGAGTAACGAATTGGTCTCAGTGAAATACAGAAAGGTTTAATATCGATTCAAAGTTTTCACTGGCTTTGGTTTACGGAACATAGGTCTTCGAAAAATACTTCACCTAATGTAATGCAGTCCCCCAGTACTATATTCATCAAGCTGCTAGGTCGACTTGTGTGAGGCGGATAAAATATATTACCCTGTGTTAAAATGTAACCATCTTGGTACAGTTGCATAGTGAGCAATGAATGCTGGACACCAGTGTAAACAACATCATCTGCGATGCAGATGAACCCATCTAAATAATCTCTAGCAGGAAAAAACATGCTCTGTATTCAAGTGTCAGCTACAACTAAAGAAATAACACAAGAATGGAACTCATAAAAGCATAAAGATAGCGGTACAAAGAAGTCTAAATGTTTACAGAAACCGATTCATTTGGTTAAATAGGTTATCAAAAAGAGATAACAACATATTCTGAATAGAACTCTAAGTACAACTGAATACATATTTCATCAAACCAATAAAACATGTCACTCAGAAACCTGATTTAGCACTCTTTTCCATCACTGAGTATTTATATATTCATAAAAGTCAGTTAGCCAGAAAACTCAGATGCCTTCAGTTCTACAATCTGAATTGAACAACTAGTATTCCTTACAAGTAAATATATTTTCATAACTTGTTCAACAATGAGTGTCAATTTCACTAGTATTCAATAAATTATTACATAATATAATCATTAATCAAGAGACTTAAAATAAGACATGAGTAACACCGAAAACGTTTTAAAGTACATTATAAGTAGTAAAAAGTTATACTAGCCAATTTTTTTGAATCAAAAAAAGCGAAAGAATATTGATTAGTAAGTATTTCAGCAAGTTCAGAGACTACCATTTCCGTTACTATTTTTCTAAAGTTTACAGAAGAAATCTACAATTGGCAGAATGACTAAAACCGCAGATAAAACTTTTCTAATTAGTTTTACACTTATACCATGTAGACTTTTTTAGATTTCATATACTATGAATCCTCACTAAACTTATAAATCGCATTGATAACGAAAAACATAATCTAATTAGCAACCTGTTTCATGTTTTTAGACTTCACTGTATTTGCTAAATAAACATGTTAACCGGTACCCTAAATTTCTTGCTTAACTACCTTCAATTTCCTTTGATATTTCCTTCTTAGTTCACGATTGTGTTTTGCACTTCTGTACTTTGAATGATAATTAAGAGTCAGCAGTGTGTTAAAAATCATTCAGCTAGCGCTATAGCATATATCTTCCCTATAAATAAACTCTCAATTAATAATTAATTTTTCCCTAGGGCTCCTAGTGAACTATAGGGATTCAGTAGCACGTCGCCCTTTCACTCAATTCTCTGCAGTCTTTTCAACCTGTCTCCACGACTGCCCACAAGCTTTCATTTCTTCCTCATATGATCTTCTCCATGTCACTCCAGGACGCCCAACTCGTCGTTTCCCATCTGTCTTCCCCTCAACGGCATGTCCGGGCCTGGAGCGTGATGTCCTCAGAGAGTCTTCTCAGTTCCGATCCAATCTATCTCCACTCTCTTCTTCTGCACATTTGTTGGGTGACAGGTTTTTGGTTGGTTTGTTTCCCCCCCAGAGTTCCTTGTTGCCTATTTTTCTTGGCTATCTGACACGCCAAGTTTCTGGACAATCACATAACACAACTGACTTGACGTTGGTGTTGAAAATCCGGATCTTGTTCCCCATGCTGATTGCAGTAGATCTCCACATTGATTTATAATTAATGAAGGCCTGTCTTGCTGTCTTTCCGATCCTGGTTTTGATACCCTGGTGTGTGCCGCCGCCTGTAGTTGAAACGATGCTGCCTGCCTAGGTAGGTAAGCGAGACTACTTCGTTTAGGTTTCTCCGGTTAATGGTGATGGAGCTTGTAGTTGATGCTGTTGTTGGTTGAGTATCTTCATCATCTCTGTCTTCTCTACATTCACTTGAAGCCCCTATTTTACTGCTTTTCCCGTCAACTTGTTAGTTTTTGCCTGTAGATCTTCGAGTTTGTGCTACAAGACATTGGACATAAATCATCGATGAAACCCAAATCTTCTAGTATCCTTTCATCCGTCCAGCCAGCGTATACCTATCTTCTCGCTCCTCATGGTTTGCTACATAGCCCAGTAGTTGATGCTGTTGTTGGTTGGGTATTTTATAAAATGTCAATGTAGGCTGCAGAATTATATTTCTATTTGGCGTGGCTTCCGATCATCAGAAGTAGCACATTTAACCGATAAAACTACTGTGCTGATGATTGTAATCAGCATTCAACCTACTACATTATTCATACAAAATTCTTCTGGGTATTCACGCCTCATACAAGTATATTCATAGGTCGACTCATCATTCTTGTTCATCAAACTAGTTAATCATGAAATAACAATTAGAAAGGAAATTAGAAATTAGACTAATTCCATTTAAGTTATTATGACACAAAACCTAATACATGTAGCATTATTGAAACAAAATATTTCATCAAAGGGACAAACCAATTTTAACCGATGGATCTCACCGTCACATATTGGAATATTTAGTAATTCTCCGAGAAATCTTAAATATCATGGACAATGTGTGTTGTAAACTCACAGACTACTATCAGTAGTATATTTGAACTATATGTCACTTAAAGTGTTTTAACTGTTGTCGTGATAAGTCAGTACGGAGATAGATACATTAGATCACTTTCCGTAGGGTCTACTAAAATGAACTAAATGATAAACTTCTCCTTTCACCTTGGAAATCGAATGCTGGATAGTGTCAACACACTGTTCATACATGTACCGACTTCTCAGTAGCAATCCATTGCTAATTAACAACTTATCTTGGGAGCATTTAAACTTAGTATGCAGTACACTGTTTACCTACGTTTCATGCTTATTGGTACTCAACAGTAAATTGTATCTGTAAGCTCATGTAGACGACAAGACCTACTGAAATTAATCAGAAAGGCAGATACAATAACCCATTAATGAAACCGATGAAACGCACTCATCAACCTTATGCACGTTCGTGCAGCAGGCAATTACCCACAATTATTGTGTGAGGACTAGCTTGCTGTCGAAACCTCGGCAGATGAGATGATGTTTGAATCCATCACCAACTGGCTGAAGCTGAACTATCTAGACCGACTAGTTTAAACTCACCTTTCTATAAATAGTTTCATCTTATTCTCCTCTGTATATCAACCAAGCAGCATCTAAGGTGGAGTTACTCTGAAGATAGCGGGAAATTCAGTGAAGTTTTCAGCATGGAGCGAAGTCAGCTAGCGCTACTGAAAATACTTCCTCTGTTTCACATTACGACTCCTTAAAAATGTGACTTCATATGAAATAGAAACCAGCAGGTTTATCTCTCTACAAGAGGAGATCCACATTCAGCCAGTGAATTGTAACTCATTATGATGAAAAGCAACCGACTTGAAAGTCTGCAAGTTGTTTATATGTCTCAGTAAAACACCTTTATAGAGTTCCCTCCTGAAAGTACTTGATATACCAACATCTTTTTGGCATCCAAGTGGTGTATAAATGTCCGAATTACGTGGAAACGTTTCTGCAGTAAAATTAAGTCAACTGACATTTGAGAAGTCTAATGTAGGCATTACAGATCCTTAAATACACTAAAAATTGTGCGAAATGAATCATAGTTATCAAGTTGATATTTCAGTTCGAAGGTTTGTAGAGATCAATTGATTCTAAATTGGTGTTCATCACAGACTGAAACCAGTTGGGAGACCACTGGAAACCTTGGACCAATGGAGAGCTCTTTCGCCCTAGTATGGGACTCCTCAACATTGCACGTCCATCACCTCGGAAAGGATAAAAGCCAAACTCCTTGGGTTTTGCAATTAGTACCTCACCATAGAGTCGCCGGATTAAAATTCAACAGTTGGCATTTTCCTACTTTCCTCAGTTCACGACATAGCCTGACCGTCATCCAATGCCACTATTGAGTACCTATCATCATATCTGGCTGGGTTTTCCTTACCGGTCATGAATTCTCGATATAACTTTCGGGAAATCTCATCTCGAAACAAGTCACTAATGAGCACTGGACAGTAAATCAGTTTAAAGCTGTGTGAGGGTTGATTAATTTCAAGTTGGTATTTACTACAGACTGACTTCTTAGCCAATCATAATACTTTGAAAGCACTGGAAGTTACCTGCAACCAGTGTTTTCATAACCTTCTTCTTATCTCAATAGTCAATTCCTTGTACTTCATATAAGCAAACAGAGCCTGGGTTGCATAAAAATATAATCTTTCAGTAAAGCTTTTGACAGTATTGAGGCGTTCTGCTTGTTTGGAATTCAAACGGTGAGGAGAATTCGAATCAAACTGTAAGCGTCCACATACCTCATGACTCAACTGCATCAATGACTATGCTTCTGATTTTTATCGACTTATGTGTCTAGAATATATATGTAGTCTAATAATTGCCCCACCTAAAAATTTGATGGTATCTACAATAATACAGCCCAGTGAGTACCTTAGAGTTATCAGATATGAACACCCCTAGTTAGTGAAACCAATCCATGTTAACATGAATAGTGTATTAAAATCTAAGCATTCTGAATAAACATAACAGAAATTAATGAATGTAGGTCTTATATAATGTTTATCGAAAACCAGTGCTATCCTATTTGCTTCACTGATCCTAAATACATAACATATAACAATTTGCATTCCACTGTCTTTCTTATCTTCTCTGTTCTGATTTTCTAAAAGAAAAATACCTGTTTGAACTAATACAATATACTCCTGGATCTGAAGGAAATACCTTAATATTTGTTGCATCCTGACCAGCTTGCTTTACTTGACAAATGTTTCGTTGCTAGTCTTAACTACTGCCGGTTTAATTTCGCTATCAATACGTGGAAAAAGAGAGGACAACAATAGTGTACTCCATGATTGGTTAGTCACGCGAATCTAATGATTGGCCTTGACTAAAGATGTATGAAACAGCAAGGCTAGTCCTAGTGTTGGTGTTGAGTGAATGTATTCCCCGAAACAGCTAACAGTTTACAGTAACTGAATGTTCTTTTCCTGAATAATGAGGTTGTCAGTATGATAATAGCTATTAAAAAATGACCCTTTTGGTAATCTAAAGTTTATGTACCAAAATAATGAATACAGTGATTTATCTACTCATGTATTGTATGATGTAAGTAGTGCATACAGTAGTTTACAGCAAAGAAACGTTGGTGCTGTTGGCAGCTGATCGCTTAAATATGATATCAAATAAATTTTCTTACTCTAATAAATTAGACAGTGACTTAGGTATGTTCATCAGTAATAATGACAGCAGGAATCATGCAGCTTGGGAAGATAAAGCAGTTCTAAAATGTGTATGCATGTGTATGTCTATATTTGTGTAAAAATTCCCTAATTTAATTCAGACTGTTTTGAAAAATGATCTTCTTGAAAAGATATTTTGACATGAAACAGTACACATTGGTTCAAAAAATCACTACAGAGAAATATTTCAGTGAACAGAAAAGAATATTTACACTCACTAGTATGAATATATTGACTGTTTCCTGACTGTCTTGCTACCTTTAACTGACTTTGCTGTATCAGAAAATGTGTGAAGTTAAAAAAATAATAACAGATTGGTTTTTCCACTTTAATATGTTCACCAATAAACCAGGTGGTCGCTCGTTTAACAGTGTACTGCTGTTTAACTCAGCAGTAGAACGAAACAGCTACACAATTTCTGCTAAGTTTTGGTGATTTCTCACTTCATGCTATATTCTGAGGAAATTCCTTTACAAAGTGAAGTCTTTCAGCCTTGAAATTAGAATTAATATAAACTTTTTTGATTGGTTCCGTGCCTTATTGACATAAGATATGGTGGCAATAATTTGACTGAGACCAGGGTAGAAGTAGGTTCAACTTTTACTGAACGGCAATAAATGAATAGATGTGGGTCATTACGTCTACTCACGGATGATTTCAAAGTGTATTTTAGGATCAATTATGTGTATGGTTACTATTTATTGGTACTTGTATTTCCCGTTGTAATTCCGAATCGGATCGATCGACGTCTGTTGGTAAATGGACTCCAATACGGATGCCTAAATATTACCTGGTTATTGATTATGTTGTAGTTTATTGATGGTGGCTAGTGGTGCAATCCAGGACACGGGTTTCGTCCTATTTGGGACTCGTCAGCCGGATGTAGCTGCACCCCAGTAAGTAACGTTATCCTGGTGATTCCCTGGATTCCACTGCGACCAACCACTAACCAAAGTACAAAGTGCACAATTTCGTGACAATTCCATCTTTTTACTTCAGAAGTTTCCTCTTTGGCTGACTAAGAACACTGATAAGTTGAACGTGAAGTAAGAGAGGTCTGCCTGTCATGTTCGCTTCCAAAGGTATTGTTTCAGAAAGGTCTACAAGGATCTAGTTTACTGTTCAAATATATATATATATATATATATATATATATATATATAGGAAGGAAACCTTTATGGCTTCTTGAGGTGCATAGTGTGATAATGACAAGTGAATTACTTCTGTTCCATACCTGGACTGTGACGTCAAACAGTGCAGTTATAATGATTAAATGAGGTGAATCGCAATACGCCCTAAATTGGGTTACATTTTTTTAAGTGAGACACATACATTGGTATTTTGAACTGCATAAGTTATCCGTCAAGTAAATTGTTGAGCTAATTCAAAAGTACACTGTTTAAAATTTTCTGATGGTTTTAAAATAATGTCAGTTCGAAATTTTAACGATTCGAAAAGTAACCAAGTCATTGGAACCAGTAATCTGAGGAAATGTATTGTCGGATAAAAGCAATCTCAGTTACATCAAAAGAAAGTCTTTCACTATGGTAGAAAGTACGATATATCTAGTAGTTTTTGATAACTACCAACAAACGGCTAAACACTGTTTAAAAACAAATTTTATTTCATTTGAGTAAATAAATTGTAAAGAAAAGTGATGAATGCATACTGAGCAGAATTAACCTATTTTTAATGGCTATTTGTCCATTTTCAACTAATGGTATAATCATTATCAAAATGATTATGAATTCATTGGATAAAAGTGATATTTGCATAAATTGCGACGTGTTTGGAATGAATAATTCAAACTTTGCTCGCGGAAATGTGATCCGAGTTCCTCCAGGGGAATAATCGAAAATTATATATATACATATATATATATATATATATATATATATATTGTATATAAAGGTCGGTCGAAATCGTATAATTCATTAGTTTGGATTAGCGTGAGAACCCAGGACGTGCGCTGAGTCCTATTTGATTGGTCCAACCTGTCACCATACTGGAATATTCCCATTACACGAAAATGAAGTGAGACGGTTAGTATTCTTTTGCACAAATGATGTCTAGTTCTAATAAAATAACCAACTTTGTCAACAGACCGATGGGATGACCCATCATCAGGAACTGTCCTAGTAAATATCTTCTTCGCTCACCTTAAGCAGACACGGTTGGGTACAGTTATCAGAGGAATAACTTATTAAAGTAATTACGTTGATGACACATTTGTAATTAGTAATGATATGAGTCATGTACCTCAAATTTTGAACAAGTTCAGCTAACCTCATATGAATGTCACATTTACGATGGAATATAAACTTGACAACTTTTTCGACTTTTCTGACCTCAATATGGAAAGTAATTATAGCATGATCAAGAAGACTATCCATAGACAAGGAAGGTGGACTGGACAATACACTAACTACCATAGCTTTGCCCCACCAGCTTTAAACGTACAGTGGTCCGAAGACCATGTAGGAAAGTCAGAAGGATACGATAGACGACAAAGCTAGAAAAAACGTTAGGCATTATCGAATCATATCTCGATGATAATAATTATTCCAAGAGATTTATCACATTTTATGGCGAATAACAGGATGAAAGAACTAAACAGTCTATGTTGAAACGAAGAAAGACTTTACTCGTCTTGCATTCAAGTTAGACATGATTTACATGAAAGGAGATAGGTAGATTAACGGAGAACTAAACAGAAGTTTCCCTGAGGCGGAATTTATGCCGATGTATGATACTATATGTCCAATGAGATAGTATAAAGTGGATAAATATTATGCTGATGTCACTTCCGAGTGTGTTTAAGAATTTACATGTACTTATGGTGGTAATCATATTAAAAGAATTCAGAAAAGGCTTCCCTGCTGGTTTTTTCCTGAACAAATTTAGAAGAAGTAAGCCTCTGAGCAGTGCAGTCAGCAGACACCTTGTGGATATGGAACATCAAACTGACGCTTATGATGCTTTTAAAATACTAAACCTATAGAATATACTCGACTACTACGCCTCACAGAAACGACTCCAGTGTAAATACTTTCAACGAAACTTATGCAAACAGGATGAGAGTATGATTAGTCTCTCACTCAGGAGATAATTTTATTTTGATCGTGTTTCGTTTTAATTGCATACTCAATTTCTTTTGCTTATCTGCTGCTTTCAAATCATCAGACTCATTTTAAGCTTACGGACCTTAGTTAATTCACTAGTTGAGAGATCTTAAAGCTGCACCTTTTTATATCTCCTGAGTTCAGGTGAAGTGTAGATAAGTCAGCTTATGAGGTTATGAATCTTTGTCGACTGACGTGGCTTGGAAATGTGCTGCGTATGTCCAGACACCGTCTGCCTCACCACACCATGCTACGGGAAGCTGGATTAGGTTGGAAGAGGGTTTAGCGTGACCAGACTAAAACGTGACATTAGTTGGTAAAATCTTCTACTGTTGATCTGAGCTGTATGGGGAGATAAAGGTTGGTTACCAAAAGTTCAAGCAATTAAGCTATCAGTCTGTCCACTAGGTCCAAAATTTAAATAAAGGAGTGAAATACATAAGAGAAGCGTCACTTCTTGATGAATGTCCTCTAAAATGTTTTTTAGAAATAAATCAGGACCCTTAAAAACATGAGAAGTAGCAATGTGAACGATGATTGCAACATGACTAAGAAGGAATTTAAGTCATTTATAAGGTTGCCATATAAGGAAAGGACATCAGAAACTTTACGTAAGGTTCTCAGAAAGGCTAGAATTAGGGTCTTATTCATACTTATAAACTCACTGAGAGGCCAAATTTGTCAGCTTAAGGATTATGCTGACAGAATAATTTAGCTCACTAAACACTTTCCAATGACTACAAGGTTATGTACATAGGTTAAACTAGCTGGTTGGAGTTAGTCGGGTTAATGAAACTATGGAACCTAGCTAGGTTTAGGTTGATAGACCCTACTAAGATTAGAAGTCTGGATTGAAGTTCATCCTTAGCTACACATGTGATAACACACAACCACACAACAGGATAGAAGAGAATTATAGCCGGTAAGCCGAAGGTGAACGTTTCTTCCCCAATGACATCGATCCTGGGTCACATCAACTAGATTCTTCAACAACTGATTTTGGTTATCATGACGACGCCAACCGTGAAGTCTACATTTTCCACATGGGTCAGACTAACAGTCAAGACTTCATTAACTGATGTTTTGTTTTAATCTGATTGCCTCTAACGATTTACCAGCTCAAACCTACTTCAGTTAACGTTTCGCAATGAGGTATACCATTACTGTTCATGCGTTGCAGATGTCCCAACCGTCTGAGTTGATGAAGGTTAACAAATTCATGAACTAACCTTTCTTATCTGAAAGTCTACGTCTAAATTCTATGTTAACGTGGTGCTTCCACTACGCGTGGCTTATGATAAGAATGCACCAGTGGTCGGACAAATGAAGACTTCTCATATCCTCTACCTTTTATGGTTGCTTTTATCCGGAAAAGAGCTAACTGCAGTTTAGTAAACTTGGAGCTTAATAAACATTTTAATATCACGCTGCGCTACAGATAGTATGAGATAACAAAAGCCAGTCAAATCTTTTGTATCTCTGAAGAGATCTGATAGATTTCCACTAGAACAATAGTTAAAGCTACGTGAATAAAGCATCCTTCTGAAAAAATGCAACACTACCAAAAACACCTCTCAGTAACCTGGTCATTCCACACAAATGCCCATAAGCTTGAGTGGTTCCCTATTTTACTGACAACAGTTCTAGTAGTTTCCCAATGCTGTACATTGTCTACCTTTGGCATTATTGTACTTAGTAATATTTCCCAATAGAACAGCTCTCCTTTACTGGAACTAGAAGCTGGGCAGTCGATCTACATGCCTTTGATTTGTTGTTATTGATATTTACCACCTGCTTAGCATCAGTTACGCTGAAGAATATTCCATATATCATATTAACAAAGCCCTTTATAAAAGAAACGTTTTCACTTCCTTTAACAATTACCAATCATATTGTGCATAACTTAACTTTTCACCTACTTTCTGTATATTAGATAATATTTGCCTCAGAACTGTTTCGTGTCACACGTGTAAACATGTGAAAAAGTGGTTAAAGTGTGTATTATCTCCTTCATTTTCAACGACCGTTGAACAGTAGTTCTTTGTTTCTTTTCACTATATTGTTCTTACTCTAAGAAACAGAGTAGGTTTTAACCCTAGGTCTATTTCTCATATTATAGGACAAAGTCATATGATTAATGATGATAAATCTTTGTTGCTAGAAGGCTGATTTAATAAATTTGGATTTCACTTTTTAAAAATTATGGTGATATACGAAGAAAAATGAAAAAAAACTATGAGAGTATTTTAATGATTCAATATACTGTAACAAATAGTTCTAAATACTACAATGGCCATCATCATGACTTTGTATGATTAAAGCAATAGTCCAGTAGTAAGTTCATCCTATTCTAGATTTTCCAAGTGAATTATTTCAGTGTTCAATTTCTTCCTGATCCATCATGTCCCCTAGGTTTTATGATGAAAAATTGTTAGCCACTTCTGCTCAAATAACTCAGTTTCAACATCTAAATGAATCATGAGGTTCAGCCAGGTTGTAGAAATGCTATGCTAGGGACTTTCAAATGAAGTAGTGGAGAATATTTGTAGCTCAGGTGGATGGTCTTGGTTGTATTGTGTCCTCTCAACTGGGTTGTTTAGTCGTTTTCAGTGTAATCACCTCTGAAGTTAGCGAAATCTATTGAAACTTTCCCAGAATTTGCTAAGAAAGTTGTATGTGAAGTGAAAACAAAACATTAGGCACAAGGGTTCTCAGTTACCTCAATGCTTCAGCTTCTGTCCCATCTTGTATTGTGAAACAACCTATTCAACAGAACTATATTAGCTATATCGTAGGTATCTTGGTAGACTGATTGCTCTTCCAGCTTGATTTCGGACCGGTACAGCTCTTGACTTTAGCATAAGAGACCCATTCAAGGCAGTTTTACACCCTTCATGAATAAGTATAGAAACGATCCTAACCTAAATTAAGTGAACCCTCGGAATTTTTCCAGATTATACTTTTTACATTAGATAAGTACAGTCACTTGATCAATTAAGGGTCAAAAATCGAGATCAAAATAATCAAAGCATCCTTGTGCACACTCCTACAGTAGACAGTGAGTCACACCTATTGTATGATGACTAGTGAAAATACCACAGTAGGCAGAGAGCTGTTCGAACTCGTGACGCATCAGCTTAAACTCAAATGTCCAAACCAATGAGCTGCAGTTCCACATCAATTACAGGTGATACAATAGTCATTTTGGTCGAGAATGGTAAAATACTGGTTGAACAAAAGTCAATGTTACCCGCTATCAATCACTAATTCACATTTCCCTTAATCCTTTTCAATGGAAGCTTATCAATGCACAGTTGACCTATTCTGTCCAATTTTTGACACAATATATACCCATTATACCGTCAGGCTTATGAAAAATTGAATAAACATGTATTTTAATCGTCTCACCAAGCAATAAATTTACACATAACAGCACATTTTGTAAATTTGTAGGCAGCCAGTAGTTACATGAATTTAAATACTGATAAATATCTGAACCGTTAATTTACTTTTTTTAGATAAACTTCCGTTAAAGTCTACTAAACAAGATTTCAGATGATAATTTCGCAGCGGAATTTAGAAAAATAGAAAAATCTAATTCCATATTAGGATTATTTATTTGATATAT
Organism: Heterobilharzia americana; assembly: GCA_944470555.2. NCBI lineage: Eukaryota > Metazoa > Platyhelminthes > Trematoda > Strigeidida > Schistosomatidae > Heterobilharzia > Heterobilharzia americana. The sequence continues at coordinate 29,073,257 of OX104132.1, read as the reverse complement.
AGTATAGTGATACAGTATTATTTACTCGATAGTTTCCTCACGCATATAAACTCAGTAGTGGATGCAATCCAATTCACTTACGAGGTAGAAAATGAACAACGAGAATTATCTATGTTGGATTGCAGAATAAAATGAAAGATAGATGGTGGTTTGAATATTATTGTTCACATGATGCCGACACATTCTAACAGACATCTAAACTTCACGTCATCTCATCCAACGTCAAATGTCTAAATAATCGAATTATAAACCTCACCAGTCATTGTAAGGTCTGAAACAAGGAACTGAGACACACAAAAGAAGCTTTAACAATTAACAATTATTCTCTACCGTTTATTTAGAAATTCGTACGAACACATAAGAAACAAAATGATAACAGTAATACGAATACGAATAATAGTGACAACATAAGCATACGCTCGCTACTGAAGATCAGATGGCCAGAAAGAATAAGCAACAAGGAACTCTGGGAACGAACTAACCAAGAACCTATCGGTCAACAAATATGCAGAAGAGTGTGGTAGAGGAGATGGATTGGGCATACACTGAGAAGGCCGACTGGGGACATCATGCACCAGGCCAGACCGTCGAGTGGAACCCAGATGGGAAGCGATGAGCTGGGCGCCCGAGGTGAGGGTGACGTGGGGGAGATCGTGCGAGGAGGAAATGAGAGCTTCTAGGCTGTTGTGGAACCAGGTTCAAAAGATTTCAGAGAACAGAGCGCATTGGAGATGTGCTACTGAAGCCCTATGTTCCACTAGGAACCCAAGGGACTAATAATAATAATAAGTAGAAGTAAGTTCAAAACCTCTATCGTGCTACCAAATAAGGAAGGAACATCAGAAACTTCATGTAGGCTTTTCAAAGAAGTTTGAATTAGGGTAGCATTTAAACCTGCAAGCTCACTCAGAGATAGGCTTCGTTGGCTTAAGAATCCGATAGAACCAATTCAGCAAAATAATATAATCTATCGAATTCCATGTGATGACTGTGAGGTCAAGTATATAGGTCAAACTAGCCGGTCGGGGTCATTTAGAATAGTCCAACATAGTAATTTAACTAAATATAGAATGACACACCTGAATAAGGTCAATAATCTGGAGAAAATACTCTTCTATTGCACTGCATGCATTGACACACAACCACACAATAGGGTGGGATAAAGCCACTGTACTTAAGTCCAATATACTTAGGCGGAGAGAGAGACTGATTACTGAGTCTTTGTTCATCGAATCTATACCTAACACATGAAACAGAAATGACGCAACACCTACACCAGATATATGGAGAATTTTACCACCAATAAAAACAAAGAATATCAGATGACAGGACCATAAAAATGAGATGTCGAGAGTAGTATGATTACACTAATATGTTAATGAGCAATAATTTATGCTCCAAACTTCATTGAGTATATAATACCGTATCACCGTGCGCTACATATCAAATAAACAAATATAATATGGAATTACATTCTACCACAGTGTTCAAGTTTTACACTTATATGTAGAAAATTGTCGATTAAAACGTTTTTTTCTATAGTATAACAAAAAGTGAGTATCAGGGGACTAAAAGCTCAGATCTTCATAACTACTGAATATTAAGTAAGTTGAAAACTAAAACACTAATTGAAAGCGGACTAAAAACAAAATAAATCAAACAATAAAATAAAAATAACCATGGACATGGAAATAAATTATGCGAATCCCTATTTGGGAATACACGCCCTCTCTCTCTCTCTCTTCTACCCTCTAGACTCATGTTTTCCTCTCCATGACTCTACAACAGCTTCAGTAGTTTAAATAAGATACATTTTTAGTATCTCTAGTGGCTTGAAAAATGTCCTGTGAATTACGGATAAGGCTGATTTAGTGTCTACAATGTAACCGGAATCTAATAGGTAAGCCTCAACGAGAATTTTAATACCCTTTAATTCACCTTCCGTTAATCATACAGGAAGAAGCTGTTTTGCATATTGTGAAAGGAATCTCACAGTACATCCAAAACAACTGAACCCATAGGCGTATGGCTATCAATTCTATTCGAAATCAATCATCAGACTATTTCTGTCTTCGAAATAGAGTGTGGAAATACCTCTACTTTATTCTTCCAGACAGAAATCTTACCGACCTCCTTTTATAATGTGCCGAAATAAAACTATTGAAGAATATATACTATCCAATCCTTATAGTTTATGATAAACGTTTCTGATGATTTCGACTTCATCCTGTAGTGGGAACCACTTATAAGGATCCGTATTAATGGTATATATAACGTTTTAAAAATCGTAGTAATGGCTTTATTCTGAAAGATATTTCAAGAATAGCGTACAGAAATTCCAGCACGTCACATATCATCAGCTGGACAGAAATGGTGTATATGTATGCAAAATAAATTAAGTTGGAATTACATATAAAAGATAAGAATATTTACTCCATCTACAACATTCTTGAAGATCCACGGTTAAATTAAATAAAAAATCACATTAGCGATTCGATTCATGGTACATAGATAATAAAAAAACTGTATACTCATTAATTAGTTTGCTTTCAGAAAAAAAAAGTTGATTAGTTAGTTAATTTCTGACACTATCTTCCTCGTTCAGGAGACGAGCTGACTACGGTATTGTAGAGTTTTATATTTAGTAATACATGCATAGCTGCTACCTTGACGTGGTGGTCGGGCTTGCATATCACCGTCACACAGAAAGCATTGAGTCAAGAGGATGCTGGCCATCTGATAAAATTACTCCTGCTAAATGTCCACAGAGTTAAGATATTTGTCCACAACAGTTCTAATTAGAAGGTTTACCTGTACACCACTAGTTCTGCTGACAATTTTTAAAATTTTATACAATACGGCATGGTCTTTTTACCATAACTTAGGAAAGAATAAAGGAGAACAGGCAAAATTCAGGAATTTATACACCACAACAGAAGCTGAGTTATACCACATACTCTCAGCTTCCTAATATAGAAAGTTAGGCGGGAAATTCTATTGGAAATTAGTAACATATGAGAGTACTAGAAAAGGTCAGAAGAAAAACACGCCGAGATAAAGCACATTTGTAGTGTCCCGTGATGCACAACCATCAATAGAATAGGAATCATGACAATGAAGCAGTCTAAGACTAAAGTTTACAGTCCGGCATTTCGAAGAATTAAGCATAAGACCATTTATGGAGAACCATCGTCTAACAGTGGATAGGAAATTATTCAGTTGAGAACAGAGCAGACATATACATAAACTGTACCATCAACAGCATATTTGACAAAACTGATACTATCTAGAGATGGTAAGTCATATAGAAAGAAAGAGAAAGAAGTGGGAGACTGATAACGAAGAACTGGTGAAGAATCAGTCCAAAGGAACGTGTAATATTGGATGGGAATACAAAGCACAAGAAATGGATAAAATTGCATACATAACAGGAGATAATTTGCACAAGGACCAGTTATTCCTAGTGGTAGGAGTTTTACCATTATCAAAAATGTCTTTCCTCATGAGAACATTCAAGACAGCGAATGCGGTTACAGTTACTGCTCATGTATGAACTTCATTCTTCGTTGTGGCTTTTTAAAATTTACTCTGAATAAGCTTGATTCAATATTCCTGTAACACAGAACAATGGAATCATTCATGTTTTGATTCTATGGTTTTAGTTAATACAAGTACAATATTAAAAAATCGTTTTCTAACTCCAACATAAGAAAACTAAACCAGTTGTCTATTTCAGAAACAATAATCTGCTCCATCTTTTTGTTTAAATCACTATTTGAAAAAAATCAAAAAGTAAACATACAATTCCCTTCAGCATACTCAACAGTAGTTCATTAATAAGTTTGTCATTTGAAATATATAATCAAAGGTTTCCAATAATGGAACATTTGCAAACAACAACGTGGAACCCAGGAAACACATTATTGTATTCAGTATCTTTACGTGTTTACGCTAATCAACAAATTCAGAAAAGCATCCTTCAAATTATATGCGAAATATTCTTCTCATTGGCGCTTTGCTAACCACATTCCAGCGTAATAGTGTATCCATTTGCAAATTTTTAAGAGTTATCTAAGCTTTAAGTTTTCTCCGTTAGTTTCTAGAAGACTGTATAGTGTAAAGACCTAAGTTCATAATATCCAAACGAAAAGATCTGATTCCTCTCTACTTGCGGGATATGTCTGTTTAATATGAATAACATAATATTTTCAACATAGAGGTCCAACCCCTTGTACTATATAATAAACCTTTGGTATCATAGCTTATGAATCTCCGTCATTGATTGGACCGAACTGATTGGCCATTATTGGCACATGCACTTCTGTGTGAATGCCTCAATATTACCGGTATTCTCAAACGGTGGCTATCGTGACTAGATGGCCTAGCGTATAACACACTGGAGTTTGAACAAGTTGATCCTGGGTTTGAATTTTACTGAGAACAACATCAGTCACTGGGAGACAGCTACATTCAACTTACGAGTCCCAAATAGGATGGAACGCACGTACTGAATTTCACTGCCAGCCAATATTCATTATCATCTTACCAATGTATAATATCCTGCTTACAAAGTATGTCAGAAACAGAAATGAATAAAGTCTACTTCGTGAACATGCACAAAATACACATATATGTACCACTGTTCTCGAACTATGAATGTCGTATTTATTGAACGAAGCCTACTCACTCGAAATAAGAATAAACTTTTTCAGCTCTATGCGCTTCTGTCTTGATATTACCAAACGTTTGCATGAGCAATTGCCTACATATATACTTACTTAGCAGTACTTAAATAAATAACAGTTTTTGAAGGAGACTTCTTCAGTATATTGGATTTGACTAGGCCTTCTAGGTCGATAGTAAGACTTCCGACACCAAAATATCAAAGTTCAAAGGACGCTAAATAAAAAACAGTTTATAATACAACAACATTTTGGTAACTCTTGAAAACATGCAACCAACTGTGAAACAAATCATGACGTATATATGACTATTTGGTTGGTTGTGGCTATCAGAACCATCCAGGATGCGCTTCTTGTCCTAGTCGGGACTCTTCAACCGGGTGTATCTGCACTCCAGTCAGTCATGTTGTTCCCGCTGGAACTCGAACCTTGAACACACCGCCTCAAACGCGAAGACGTTACCCACTATACCACGGAGGAACGATAGTGGCCTCTTGTACAACGGGTAGTAGTTATTACTATTTATTGACATACTTGTTATTCTCCATTGTTTTGTCGGATCAAATTGTTCGACCTCTATTGGTATATGGGCTCCTATGCAGGTGCCTCGATATTGCCCGTGTTAATTATGATAATTTGGTTGGTTGTGGCTATGTGGTTGTGAAGCGATGGGTACGAGGTTCGAGTCTTAGAGGGAACAACATCACTGGGGTGCAGGTGCATCCAGCTGACGAGTCCCGAGTAGGACGAAACGCGCGTCCCAGATTCTTCTGCTAGGCACAAACAACCAAATTATCATAATTAACACTCAGGCAATATTGAGGCTTCTGCACAGAGGCCTTCATGCCAGCAGAGGTCGAACAATTCTATCCAACACAACAAACAACGGCGAATAAAAAGTCTGTCAAAGAATAATAATAGAACATATTTGTTTAATTGAATTTTGAGGGAGTTGTGGAGATTTGGAAATATTTCAAATTGTTATTCATCGTAGACTGACATCAGTTGGAGGAACAAAGGAAACCTGGGAGCCCTGGACAGCTGTTTCGTCCGACTAGTACGGGACTCCTCAGCAGTGCTCACCCACGAACCCGCCAGGGACCTAACCCGCGATCTTCAGGCTCCGCGGCCAGCACGTTACCATTGAGCCACTAGATCAGAATCCAATGCTCCATATTTCCAACTTCTGTTAGCCCACGATATAGCGCAACCGCCACCCATTGTCATCGTTGAGTATCTGTCCTCACGACCATCAGGCTTTGACTCCACCGGTTACGACTTCTCATTGGAAATATTTGTTTAACTAAATTATGAATAAAAATCATGAGTGATTGACATTATGACTAATGTAAAGTACATTTATATGTGAATACTATGTAATATTGTATCTGTTTTTTAAATAAAACTACATTTTAAGGGTAAGAAAAGAAAAATAATCACGAGGTAAAGGAATCACTATCAATCATAATAATAGTTTATACACAAAAAAAGGCATAAAAACTAACTTTTTAAATTACCTAAACAAAAACTGTTTAGTGTCATTTAATCAGGTTAAATTACTGAATGTAATAAATTATGACAGAAAAGGAAGAAAGTCAAGTGATTGTTGAATCTTACCAAATAAAGTTGATGAACAAGTATGAATATGTGGAGGTGTAAATAAATTCTACCGAAGACAAAATGATAGACGATAAAAGTATACTAAATGCTCAAACAGCACGAAGAAAAACTATAACAGAATTAGCATCCATGTAAATCGTGTAACTTAATAGATCAACAACAATCAATGAAAATTCCACTTATCATTTAAATGCCATACGAATAAATAAAGAATATTCCTACCAATAAAGCCATCTTCATGCTCTGCAGTTATATACAAAATAAACAGGGGGTTGAAGATTCAAAAAATTGAACAAGGTTTCAATGATGAGTTGAGGAAGTCCCTAATTACAAAACAAATCATTCTATACTACATATCGCCCGCCTGCTAGTAGTTTCAGTCGGAAGTTGACAATGCTTGATAATTTCATCTCAAAAAATCCTTCCCTTCCAAATAACTAATTTATCACTGGTTCACATGCCTAACTCTCTTGAAATGCTCCACTTTCTACAAGAGAAATTCCACTAGTGTAACTTGGAAATCGCAAGTGAAATGTAGTGGCTCTCCTTTCCTTCATGAACAATACAACAAAAATATTTCATATCAATGTCTACCTCATGTTTGCACTTTCCACAAACTATTGATCACAAAACTTCCACCTGCCATATCAAAACGCTTTCTGCTAATAATTGTATATGAATGTCATATGGTAGGCTTCAGTGTGAAGATTCAGATTACGTGAAAGTACTTTCACATTCCAACGTCATTCCCTTCGAGCACAGTGGTGACAACAGAGTGAGTTAAAATCCACCTACCATCTGTCATAACGACCTAACTTATGATGAGCCACCCCCACTATCTGGCTGACTGACTTCCAGTCATCAAATAAACATGCTATTCAACTAATAAAACATCCAAGAATTAAGTTTCACTCCCCAGAAGTTGTGAATACATCAGCTTGTACTGTCTAGTTAAGTGGTGCAAATTAGTAACAACTACCTTGTTCAATAGCTACTGACAACTTCACAATGTCCTCTTCCACCTAACCCTCTCAAGTCTTAACATTATTCAATAATGAATACCTGAAATCAAACAGACATGCATACTCCTTGCGATGTCAAATACCACAACAAACGACTTTTCAGAAACAATACTCCAGGAGATATGACATCACTCAGTTTGCTCTTCATACTGTACACAACTTTCTACTAAACGCATACTTTTAGAAACCGAAGGTTTGAAATTGAGATTACCGTCTCTCAGACAAACATTTGAAGTATTTCTGATACTTACTCAGTACTGAAATGGTCAAATGTTTGCCAGTCAGACTGTTAGACAAACTGATGAATGACTGGTGTTTTCTAACCACTTAGGATTACTCCGAAATGTACTTGATTGAACAAAGAATATTCTTTCCGATAAGGTATTCTCCACGTCCTACACTCATTTCCACTATATTCAGGAATTATGTACCAATAATATTGAGGTTTCGCTCATCAGTTTCTTCATGATATTATTCACCTGATGAGGTCAGTTCAGAAACGTTCTGTGTGAATAATACTGTTAGAAGTAGTATTCATCATGGATTGACATCGGGTCTCACGTCCACTGGGTCGTTTTCCAGTGGTTCACAATCTCCAACTTCTGACAGAAAATCCTGATTTCGATCCCTAGCCGAGTCGTCAGAGCATACTGCTGACGAGTCCCACACTTGGACGAACAGCTGTCTAGTGCTCCCAGATTTTCAATGGTTCCCCAACTGATGTCAGTCCATGATGAACACCACTTCTAAATTAAAAATCTCTATTCACCTCAAAAACACAATACTGGTAGACTCAATTGTTACTGAAATTCAATTCAAATTAATTGATTCACTAGACAATTATACTTCGTAGGTAATGCTGTAAGGTGACTTTAAGGATCCCTCTTCCAATTGTTCAAATAGTCAAATACATTTCCTTATTTAGTGAAAATCTACTCTCTCTCTCAGGAAGAATATCTAAACCTGACTGGTTATTTCGGCAGTTGATAGGGCAGCCTTTAAAGTCATTCACTCTACTGCCATAAAGTGGTGATAGTTTAATAAAAGAATAGGAAGGTGTTCATGAGAGCTGGATGAAATAAACTAAGGAATATAATTTGAGAGATAGATAATAGCTCAACAGAATGTTACTTATGTTGGGTTGACGAAGTGGATTGACAGAATGTGTTAAAATGATTCCACATTATAGATATGAGGGGGGATGTCTAGAGTATGGAATTAGAAAATTAGATTTTCTGGGGAAGGATGCTAAGGAGTTTGTGCGTTCTGAATCGGGCTACGGTAATTCTAACGGCCACACTTGCTCTTTTTGAACAAACAACTCTGGTTGTTTGATCCTGATTCCTACTGCTTCTGCAGTCTGATGGATTGGGAGCCATTTACCTTTTGGCAATTTGATGGGAACCTGTTAAAGAATGGGAAACGACTTATTCATATCCACGTTAGGGTTCGTTTCAACCAAGTGTGAGATTATGAAGCTGTTAATGGTCTTTACAAAAGCTTTACTAAACCATGCTAGGAGGTGTATGCGAGCACGTGATTAAATACTTAAAGCTGCGACTGACGTAGTTGCCTCCATATGATCATCTCAACTGCTACACACTGCAGGAATCGGTCAGTCAAGTCAAACTGATAAGCGAAATCTAAATATTGTTGATGCCTAACTCCTCAATACTTTCACTTAATTGTGGGACCTGAGGAGGACGTTATCAAAAAGATTATTCTTTTTTCAATCAAATGATCTAAGAATTTTCCCACTGAGATGGAGTTGCTAAGACTGCTCAGTGATAGAATAATTATTCTAAAAAGGATGCCATATATATATATATATATATATATATATATATATATATATATATGGGATGGAGTTGTGCACAACGTTATTCTAGAACTAGTTAACCCAGTGGGATTAAAGGTTAACAGCTTTTCATTACATTAAATGATAACACGATCACAACTCAGAAGGTAAGAGTAGGTTTCAAAATAGATCGAAAAATACTGTGGAAAAAACAGAGGGTGGTGAGGTCATAAGATTTTGTATTTACAAATTTAAGTGTGCATTGTACAACATGTTTTTTACCGTCAACATTATATTCTATGGGTTGTTAGGCTGTTAGGCTGCTGCCATTGTTCTTCTTGCTTTATTCAAATTCGTGAAAGGGAAGAATTGTATTCAGTAAGCTGAATGCATAAAAAGACGAAAAGTTAGAAATGATCTCAAGGAATTCAGAGAGAATTAAAGACTTCTGAGTTCATCACCTTTCAAAGATTCTTATATTCAAGCTTCATAAACTAACAGTTACACTTTACAAACTCTTATTTAAATAGTTATCAGAAGTTATTCTATTTATTGTTTAAATGGAGGTTACCGACTCAGTAAGTTATGTCTGTTCCTATAGATTTGATTCGTTTAAGAGATATATACCCCGAAGTTATTGATAAAAAGTTACTTAATATTCAAATCTACTTTCAAGCACACAAAAGTTTGCTATGCCAATCCTTTTTGGATGTGATTCAGCTTCACGTGATAAGTTGTCAATTTGAAATATACTACTACATAATTAGTTAGTAGCTCAAATCTTGTACGAATTTAGAGAACATTCGGAAGAAACAAGTTTTGTAGAAGTGCACTTTATGAGTCGTTTTATACGCTTAGTCCTCGTACACCAATATCCAAATGGCTTCCTAAACCTGACAAAGCCCATATCTGGTTTGACTTTGTGCACCACTGTTCTCTTAGATGTTATACAATCTTACTATAAAACAAACTTTGAAGCGAACACGTATCTTCGGCAAATTCTAGTCAGGCTTTACATTTACATTACAAATAATTCAGCATAATCATCTGATACCAAATGGTTGAATAAATAAGCCTATATGAACTAGAAGATAACAATGAAGGTGATAATAGCATAAAATCAGTAGTCAGTCCTTGTAGGTGTGTGAGTGACGTGTGTGTGCAGGGATAGAGGGAAATTAAATTATTGTCACATAGCTATTAGATAATAAAATGTTAAAATTCTCAATCACTTATGAAACCGAGGGCAAAAAATCAAATGATAATGAAAGGAGTACAAACAGAGATAATATTTACACTTATTCAGGTGACTGGGAAGGAAATTATTGTAATTGTATCTGGGTTGAATTTGAAGGCCATGAGAGGGGAAGTGAATGAGCAAACACCTTCTGAATACACAAATTCGGTTTAAAAAGTTTCGCTGCTACGGCTTTTGCTGTGCTTAGCAGTCGGAGGTGCGCAAACTTAGAGTATTCTGATGGAACTTTGTAAATAAAAGTAACTGCTGAGATCTTGTCAATCTTATGCTCACTATCTACTAGATGGAGGAGTATTGAGCTTTTGATGAATTTCACTAACCCGAAAATATGTATTCGCTTCTAAACCTGTTTTCTAATTATCACAATGGGAATATCTGAATTAATCTTATCATAGGATGATAATCTTTGTATAACATGCCTGCTGAGAAACATTCAGTTTCCCACCTGAAGTAAGAATTTATTACGACCAATGAGTAAACAACTCCTCATTAAATACTTTGGATGGTATTCTGGAGCATATTTCATCCCGAAAACGGTTTCAATCACAGACACCATTGATAAAGTCCCATAAAATTGGAGTATACACATACATAACCCCTCTTAAACTCTTACTCAACAGGCTAAATTTCCCCGATGAGAAACGTTTTCCAGATTAATCAAGTTACCACACTACCGTTATTAAATAAGATTTCCTATCCATGAGCAAATTATTTTAATGAGATAACTCATATAGTTCTAATCAGATATCAAATCCCTTATGGTGACCAGATTGAATACACTGATAAGCTAACAGTCTGTGGAGTACAACTTCATTCGATTCCCTGAAATTTAAAACAACTAGTTTTCATTATAAGCTTCAGCAAAACAATAAAAAGACGTAGATTGTCTGAACCGTGTAATGCATTTGTCTATACACAAACACACACACTTGTCATAGGTATTTATACTGAGTGATGACTGAAGGTGAGACGAAAATCCGACCGCGGTTCACATTTTCATTTCGCCCTGAAATGGTCAGAAACAATACTCCAGGAGATATGACATCACTCAGTTTGCTCTTCATACTGTACACAACTTTCTACTAAACGCATACTTTTAGAAACCGAAAGTTTGAAATTGAGATTACCGTCTCTCAGACAAACATTTGAAGTATTTCTGATACTTACTCAGTACTGAAATGGTCAAACTGTTTGCCAGTCAGACTTTTAGACAAACTGATGAATGACTGGTGTTTTCTAACCACTTAGGATTACTCCGAAATGTACTTGATTGAACAAAGATATTCTTTCCGATAAGGTATTCTCCACGTCCTACACTCATTTCCACTATATTCAGGAATTATGTACCAATAATATTGAGGTTTCGCTCATCAGTTTCTTCATGATATTATTCACCTGATGAGGTCAGTTCAGAAACGTTCTGTGTGAATAATACTGTTAGAAGTAGTATTCATCATGGATTGACATCGGGTCTCACGTCCACTGGGTCGTTTTCCAGTGGTTCACAATCTCCAACTTCTGACAGAAAATCCTGATTTCGATCCCTAGCCGAGTCGTCAGAGCATACTGCTGACGAGTCCCATACTTGGACGAAACAGCTGTTTCTGAAAATCCATACAGATAAGGGGTTAGAAAATGAACAGAGTTGAAGTAGGAACTTTGAATTAAAGGTCAAATACCAATGAAAATCTGCAGTGCGAAAATAATAGTTCATCGATATTTATTTCTGAGTTGAATTCATCAAGGATGATATTGCTGACACTGGTCACAGTATTCACGTGGCTACTTCCTTTAGACTTATTTACAAATTTGTTGAGGTCATAGCCATTGAGAAGTTTGAATCATTTTTACGTGTTCCAAAACAATTAGTTATCACATTAAATCTCCTTTGGCGAATTCAATTCTTAAACCAAGTTCAATGTACTATTATTTTCGCTCCTTTGATATTGATCGTTATTTGACCTTTAATTCAGCCCTCTTACCTTTAACAAGTATGTGTGTGATTAGATTGGTAGAAATGTGTTGCACAAATATATTACACGGTTTAGAAAATTTGCGTCTTCTTATTGTTTTCCTGGAATTTGAAAATTCTATCTGTAATATTCAGAATGACAATAAAAATTTACCCTGACCACAATCTAAAGTAAGAATATTCAACTTGAAACTTCTAATAAAGCATTATAGCTTGTTTTTATGAGCACAAACTATTCACCTGATACTTATCAGTGTAAACGTTACAACCCCAGTGTTGACTATAGTCTGTCAATCAGGTTTGCTATACAATCACTAAGTTAAATGATACGATACTATATCCCATTATATTTCGGTGTTGTGTTAGAAGTCAGTTGATCGGAAACCCTGCTTAACCTTAGGTTTTATGACTCGTTTACATTCATTAACAAAGTGTATCTGTAACCGTCCGCCACCCGCCCACCAGGGATGCAACTCAAGACCTCTAGGTCTCGCGATGAACGCGTTACTGAGACTGGGTAGGAATTCAAAAGCCTACAGTTTCCTACTTCTATCATTTCGCGACATAGCGCGACTATCCACCAAGGTCTTCAACTGGCATCCGCAGACATTGGTATTCAGTGAATACTAGTTTAAAAACTAAAAAGCTATAAGCCTCAAACTACATCACTGCATGTTGTTGATTAGTGACATGCTTCAAGATAGATATCCCGAAGCTCTACCTAGAAGCAGTGACCTGTGCTGTCAACCAGTCGGTAGTGAAGCGGATGCAAACCGGAGATCTTGAATGATAGCTGCGTCATGTCACCAGCTGATAAAAGTAGGAGACTGTGGACCCACGGAATTCCGACCCAGCGACTGAGCGGTTAGTGAGTTCACCGTGAAACCTGAAGGTCTTGATTTGGATCCCTGGCGAAGAGAGGTCATGTGTGTGTATTGCTGAGAAGTTCCATGCTGGGACAAAACAGCTGCCCAGTGCTACCAGAGTTTTAATGGTTCCCCAACTGATATCAGTCGGTGGTGAATACTACTTTAAAAATAAAATTCCCTTTAACCTCATAATACACTACGTTTCTTATTTGTCTGTTAGTAACAGAACACTATACTATAATTAAACATCCAATGCACCAACCGGAGGCGTATAGATTACCTGGCAACCAAGAACTATTTGACCTTCCAACAGTATCCATTTATTGATCTCAGGTATCACTGTTAGCTTATACAGTTTCGCTATCCTACATACCCCAGTATTGTGACAGCTGCACTACCATTTATGCGTATCGGTAAGATCTTAGGCCGTGCAAACAGGTGGATAAAGTTAAATACAAATTTAAAACTCTATGTCAGTAATTCAGGTTTGAAAATATGAAGCAGAAGTGTGCAGTTGGACAATTCTCATGTAATACCAATTTGAAATTCAGAAAAGCATTTACTGGTGTGCATAGGCTTATTCTGTGGGAAACTTACTGACAATGGAAGGTAAGAATGATGGTCAGAAATATCTTATCAGCGTCACTATTACAATCCTTTCAAGGGAAAATTGAAAATAGACAATTATATTATTTATCAGTATTTTTCTTTCCACTAAAAAGTGGCTCAATGATGAACCTTCTAACCAAACAAGTAAGGAACAGTCAGTCTACTATTTCTGTTCGATCAATCTCAATGGATACAAAAAGAAGATAAGTAGCTTAGCACTCACCAGACAATAAAAAGTAACCTGGAATGAATAACTGAAATCTAACTAAATCAACGTAGAACCTTACACATAGGTGTATCACCGTAATATACCACACTCCACAGCAGCATACAAGGAACAAATGGATAGAATAAGAGTGATATTAAAGTAGATAAAGTAGTGTAAGAGAATAAACAATCTAAAGATAACGGTTAGAGCAAATATTCAAGCTTTGGAAGATGTCAAGCAACTAACACATCTAAGCCATTGCCACCGATGTTTAGCCATGTCACTGATTCCTTTCTTCCCGTGGACCCCAACCAGACAGTCGACATTGCCCACTTGGCTCAGACTAACAGTTATAAACTTTACCGACTGGTGTCGCATCTTAGTTTGGCAACCCTGGAATCTTTTCAGGCCCAATCCAAAGTCTCCTAGCATGGAACATCGAGGTAAGTATCGACTTGACATGCTCAGTAGATGTCCAAACCGTCTCAGTCACTAAAGGTTCACAGTTCCATAAATCGACTTGCATTTCTTGCCTAGTACCCTTCGCCTGAACTCAGTATTTCTCACACAGGGATCCCATCTAAAGTGGCAGGAAAAGTAGTTGTGAGAAGAGTTAAATGAATTCATACACCTAAGGAGTAAGGTTACCATACTGAAAGGCGAAGCATATTGGCCTAATGATTATGATAACGTAAGAATAATGCCTCTGAAAATAAAAAGCATTTTAAGTTTCATAAGAACAGACAAGATTAAATGTCACAGTCTTCAATACTAACATCACTTTAGCTTCACATTTGAGTTTGATGACCAGAGAACAACTGTACAAACATCAACATATCACATTCCTCTGTCAGTTAGTATCTATGAAAGACCCAATAGATAAGCTAAATCAGAAAGTTTGGAGTAAATCATTGCCATCTTTAATGTTATCCTCACACAGATAACCAAACATATACATGAGGATACTGAGACCACCAAAAAGCCATACAAGTTGTACTTAACAACCACCTTAAAAGTCATACACCAGCATCAAATCCTAAACCTTGATGTGGTACCGCAATGTAAAGTTGACGACATACACAGTGACAAAAGATGCATGACATTCACATTGGTGCCAATGAGGAAGGAAAGAACGTACAAAGAGTAAATACCGAATACTTGTCACATCCCTATATTCTAACCAGGATTGGAAGCTTTAAATAAGTAATCAACCCGTTTTCTGAATATTTTTCTAATGATCACTGAATAAGAAATGTCAAATGCAATATTATTATTATACTACTATGATAATATTTAAATAGCGTGAAAATTATGTTACAATATTTTCGGATTCTCTGAAAAATTTCTGTCATGCTAAAATGCTAATATAATTTTGAAGTCACAAAAAATATTCTAATGTCAATTTGCCGATGATTTGTCGAATCAGGATAACCTCCAAAGTATCTCTCATCTAGATGAAATCCCTGTCTAGCATACGTTTGAAACCACTCAGAAATAATAAGAATTTCGTTCTTCCAATGGCTATTTAATATATCAACACAATAACACTTCTTAATACTTCAGATAAACTGTTCAATATTAACGATAAAAAATAAACCAGAAAGCGAGTAAAATTCAACTTTTGTGGTTATAAAACTCCAGTGTAAATATAAGAGTAAAACCTGGGCACTGTGGTCGATTGTAATTCTATTTCATTCTGTTTATTAGAAATATCATACGGTGAAATAGTAGCATTTACTGGATAACGTTCCAGACACAATTTATTATCCTTATTCATATCAGGTAACTCCACAACTTCGAGATAGTCTTTATATATTCCTAGTTTTCTCTCCTTCTCTGTGATGACAAGGATAGTAGAATTTTCCATATATCTGGGACAGGTGCACAATCATTTCGATTGCATGTATTTGGTGTTGATTCGATAAACAAAGATTCGGTAATTAATCTCTTTCTCCCTCCACCCAACTAAATTAGTTCTCAACACTGTGGCATGCAGAACTACAACCAAGCTTTTCTCTAGATTTCTTATCTTATTAGGATCTACTAGTCTTGATTTAGCTAAGTTTTTGTGGTCTGTTATTCTAATCGACTCTCTTCGACTGCTTTGCCTATGTACTTCACCTCGCAATCATTGCAAGGGATCCGGTAAACCAGATTATTTTGTTCAGTTGCATCGATTGGATCTTTTAACCTACAAAGCGAGTTTGTTGGTTGAAATGCCTTATTGAGAATTCTTCGTAAGGCTTCTGAGGTGCCTTCTTTATATGTTAACACAGCAGAGGCTTTGAATTCTCTCTTAACCTTGTCTCCACTATTACCATTAGTAGTGGAATTATTACTACTACCACTGTTAGTACTTTTCTTTCGTTTTCTTATGAATTTACTTATAAGTTTTGGTGGGTAATTATTGAGACGTAGAGTATTCTTGATGTGTCTAATTTCTTGTCACAGATTTTCCGATCTACTGGTAAGCTTTTTCGCTCTATCACTTAAGCAATTAACGAGGCCTACTTTAACTGAAATGGGATAGGAAGATTCGAAGTCCAAATAGCGATTTGAATGGGTGGGTTTCCTATAGACACTAGTCTCTAGATTTCCTTCTTGTGTTCGTTTAATCCTGCAATCCAACATTGCTAGCTCACCTTCACTTCCTAAGTCACAGGTAAATTGGATTGCATTTACTACTGAATTTATATGTGCCAAGAACCCATTGATGTGTTCCTATGTCAGTACTGTAAACGTATCATCTATATATCGGGACCATATCTTTGGAGTAGGACTAAATATTTGAAGGGTCATCTGTTCCCAACTATCCACAAATATGTCTACAACGATAGGGGATACTGATGATCCCATGGCAACACCTTCAGTTTGTTTATATATTTTACTTTGAAACTTAAAAACTATAGATGTTAGGCACAATCGTACTTCTATTATGATTTCCTGGATTCATCATCCCAATGAACAATACTGTGATGCAACCTGTATGCTCATACAAACTTCAAATCTTCAGAAAAAGTAGGTTTTTAACATGGCCATTAGTAGTGAAAGGCTTACTTTCAAGACAATGAAGTCACCAAAGAAAATATGATCAAACGGTTGGGCTTTTCTTGAAGTGAAAAGAATGTACGAATTAGTGTTTTTACCTCTGAATCTTATATCACACAAATAATGACGAATTTTCAATGTTTCAGAGGGGGAATAACTGCTTTGAAGAGTGAAATTTAGAGGAAACTGCTCATGTTAAGCCTTTATCACTACAAAAAGATATAATTATTACGAATGAATAGATAAGCTACCTATTGCAAGGGAGTCAGACCCCTCTATGGTCTTCAAATGACACGATGATATCAGGAGGAATCAGGTCAAATATTGCTCACTTTTCATATTACCTCCAGGGGCTTGAACATGTGCTTTGCAAGCCGAACTACCACCGGCCTTGGCGTAAAATGCTTCCAGACGTTGGATTAGGTTAGAAGAAGGTTCAAACCAGCCAAACCAAGGAGTGGTTCCATTAGATTAAGTCCCTGACTCTTGGTCTGAGACTTGCAGGGAGATGTAGGCTACCTAGCTGGAGTCCTCGAGACAATAAGAAGCAGGGGTTGAGGACTCTTGATAAGATGGCTAAAAATCAGTCACAATGGTACAGATGCATTCATTCTTTGATGTCTTCTAAGGCTTAAATGCTTTAACTAACCTAAATTTTTAAATTTCCTCTCATCTAATACACCTTCTTCGACTTTGATATTAGTCATTCCTATTCACTTGTACTTTGTTTACTACTTTGAAGTGTGGCTATTTGAACGGAGGAGCTTGAGTACCAAGTCCTACTTTGATTTTTTTCTGCTAGACATTCCAGGTAAAATTCTGAGTGTCTCGCATGCATACCAAATGTTAGATGAAAATTCAAGATTGACCTAAATTTGTGCTGGCCGTGTCATGCACCTAGCCAGTTTCATCCACTCTAGTAAACTGGTGACCGAGAATGTTAACAGACAACTTGTAATGCATGAAACGCTACGATTACATCAATTGTGTGTGTATAACGCATCGCTGGTGTATGTTCGGCTATGTATTCATGAGAAGTAACCAACTGACACTATAGAAATAAAACGAATATCTTTTAATCACCAAGTGATTGTAATGGAACCGTCAAAGGTGGACTGTTTTTTTGTTCAGAATATTCCATTGTCGGCTCTCACAACTTTCATCGTCAACGCCACACTTTATACTACTCAAACGCATTCTTGTCAGTAGTATGCATCATACTTATAATTCTGGTTATGCTTCAGCAGAGGACTGTACAAAACTGCTAGTCCCATTTTAACTGAGTATACTGTTTTTTGATAACTCCGTAGCAAAACATTTCATCTTCATTACTTGGAGGTGAATAAACATTAAAATTTGTATAGTCTTTTTTAAAATTCTTAAATCTTTCAGATTGACAAGCATGTACAAGCAGACATTCACCTGGAGTTCAATTAAGTCCTAACTGACCACATTTCATTCAACTTTCATCAGAATCTTCAATTAAACGTATATCACTAAAACGTATCTATTGTTTATGCACTATGGTAACACGAACCTGCTATCAGACTACTATTAATACTACTAATAATCCTGTCACCTATAATACCCATCAGCAACCTGTTTCATATTTCACACCGAAAGCGGGTCACTTTGGAAAACAATGGAAAAGTTATCAAAATTTAGATGAACCTCGATTACTGAATCGTCATGTATCAGATCAATACATAGCAGCGGCACTTTTCAGTGGTTCTTGTAAAAACCTCTCCAAGAAAGGATACAATATTACCATTAAAATCGACAACAGTAAAAGTGACCATAATAATCATAATAACAATAATAATCACAGTAGTAGTAACTATAGTATCAATAGTGTAAATAACGGTAGTCAACATCCCTATTTCAACAGGCATATTATGTCAAATGTATGTGGTAACCTACAAAATCGAAATTTAGAATTTAAGGAAAATTCCTCTGCACCAAGGGTGCATGGAAAGTTACGTGCTGCTTCTCTCCCACCTTTATTATCATTGATGACAGGAAATTATTCAACCCCACAAAAATCAATTATTGCCAATACTGGTAATGCTTCACCGTCATTGGTTAATCCAGTGTGTCATTCCTTTTTTCCCCCTTCTAAATGCAAACATGATGGTGCAGACTGGGAGGACTGTCGTATTAGTATAGACTGTTTTGGTATTAAAACAACTAACTGTAAATATGTTCGGCACCTACACAAAAATTTCAACTATCATTTTACACCACAGTCGAACCTATCAACAGTGAATGAAAACAGATGGGAAGGGTTGAATTCAAGATATTATTTGCCTTTACCAGTAAGAATACCTTCCATTCATTTGGAAGGTAAAAAGTTTGACCACTGCCAGTCAATAAGATCGCACAGTTTATGCGCTAGATCTGTTCGTCTCTCGATCATACCATTAAATCCAATCTACAAAAGAAGGTCATCATCAGTGAAACGAAGACAGTGTGGAAACAATCTTCACCCAACAAGCACAAATACAGATTGGATTAATTCAGTTGACTTACACCATTGTCGAACAGTTCTTCGTAATTGTTGGCGTAAAAATATAATTCAAAGAATGGTATGTTAACGACTTAATTCTATACTTAAAACTATGCTGTATTACATATACATTTAGATTAAAAGTGCTGTCATTTTCCATGTCTATCTCTGATTTTAACGACTTGTTTATCACTTGTCATTCATAATTCTACACATCATTTCGAATATCTGAGATATCCGAAGTTTGGCAAACTAGTATTTATATTGGGTGATCATCGAAGATGAAACAAAAATTTCGACCACCACCAGATTTGAACCAGCGACCATCGGGTTTTCCGACCGATGCTATACCAACTGAGCTACGAGGTAGAGCGTCGGCCCATAAACCCGGTGGCCACTGGTTTGAATCCGTCTGTGTTCCAAATTTTCACTTCACCTTCGGTCGCCGCCCAGTACAAATTCTACATTTACCATGAGAATGCGGATTTCAAACGTCTGCCTTACTTTACAGCTTACGTAGTTGTTTTTTGGAAGTGACATCAAGGAATGTGATTACTGTATTCTCCAATGGTGTACAACAGATCCACCTATTCTTAGTTTAAATCCTTCAAATTTTCTAAGCTGTTTCACATAACTGAACAGGGAACCGAAGATTCGAAAAATTGAACAAGGTTTCAATGATGAGTTGAGGAAGTCCCTAATTACAAAACAAATCATTCTATACTACATATCGCCCGCCTGCTAGTAGTTTCAGTCGGAAGTTGACAATGCTTGATAATTTCATCTCAAAAAATCCTTCCCTTCCAAATAACTAATTTATCACTGGTTCACATGCCTAACTCTCTTGAAATGCTCCACTTTCTACAAGAGAAATTCCACTAGTGTAACTTGGAAATCGCAAGTGAAATGTAGTGGCTCTCCTTTCCTTCATGAACAATACAACAAAAATATTTCATATCAATGTCTACCTCATGTTTGCACTTTCCACAAACTATTGATCACAAAACTTCCACCTGCCATATCAAAACGCTTTCTGCTAATAATTGTATATGAATGTCATATGGTAGGCTTCAGTGTGAAGATTCAGATTACGTGAAAGTACTTTCACATTCCAACGTCATTCCCTTCGAGCACAGTGGTGACAACAGAGTGAGTTAAAATCCACCTACCATCTGTCATAACGACCTAACTTATGATGAGCCACCCCCACTATCTGGCTGACTGACTTCCAGTCATCAAATAAACATGCTATTCAACTAATAAAACATCCAAGAATTAAGTTTCACTCCCCAGAAGTTGTGAATACATCAGCTTGTACTGTCTAGTTAAGTGGTGCAAATTAGTAACAACTACCTTGTTCAATAGCTACTGACAACTTCACAATGTCCTCTTCCACCTAACCCTCTCAAGTCTTAACATTATTCAATAATGAATACCTGAAATCAAACAGACATGCATACTCCTTGCGATGTCAAATACCACAACAAACGACTTTTCAGAAACAATACTCCAGGAGATATGACATCACTCAGTTTGCTCTTCATACTGTACACAACTTTCTACTAAACGCATACTTTTAGAAACCGAAGGTTTGAAATTGAGATTACCGTCTCTCAGACAAACATTTGAAGTATTTCTGATACTTACTCAGTACTGAAATGGTCAAACTGTTTGCCAGTCAGACTTTTAGACAAACTGATGAATGACTGGTGTTTTCTAACCACTTAGGATTACTCCGAAATGTACTTGATTGAACAAAGAATATTCTTTCCGATAAGGTATTCTCCACGTCCTACACTCATTTCCACTATATTCAGGAATTATGTACCAATAATATTGAGGTTTCGCTCATCAGTTTCTTCATGATATTATTCACCTGATGAGGTCAGTTCAGAAACGTTCTGTGTGAATAATACTGTTAGAAGTAGTATTCATCATGGATTGACATCGGGTCTCACGTCCACTGGGTCGTTTTCCAGTGGTTCACAATCTCCAACTTCTGACAGAAAATCCTGATTTCGATCCCTAGCCGAGTCGTCAGAGCATACTGCTGACGAGTCCCACACTTGGACGAACAGCTGTCTAGTGCTCCCAGATTTTCAATGGTTCCCCAACTGATGTCAGTCCATGATGAACACCACTTCTAAATTAAAAATCTCTATTCACCTCAAAAACACAATACTGGTAGACTCAATTGTTACTGAAATTCAATTCAAATTAATTGATTCACTAGACAATTATACTTCGTAGGTAATGCTGTAAGGTGACTTTAAGGATCCCTCTTCCAATTGTTCAAATAGTCAAATACATTTCCTTATTTAGTGAAAATCTACTCTCTCTCTCAGGAAGAATATCTAAACCTGACTGGTTATTTCGGCAGTTGATAGGGCAGCCTTTAAAGTCATTCACTCTACTGCCATAAAGTGGTGATAGTTTAATAAAAGAATAGGAAGGTGTTCATGAGAGCTGGATGAAATAAACTAAGGAATATAATTTGAGAGATAGATAATAGCTCAACAGAATGTTACTTATGTTGGGTTGACGAAGTGGATTGACAGAATGTGTTAAAATGATTCCACATTATAGATATGAGGGGGGATGTCTAGAGTATGGAATTAGAAAATTAGATTTTCTGGGGAAGGATGCTAAGGAGTTTGTGCGTTCTGAATCGGGCTACGGTAATTCTAACGGCCACACTTGCTCTTTTTGAACAAACAACTCTGGTTGTTTGATCCTGATTCCTACTGCTTCTACAGTCTTAAAATGTGAATTATCTGATACATATTGTAGGAACACAGTGTAACCTGAACCTTAGTGTAATGGTATTGCATATAATGAGTTCCAAATTCAGCCACCCTGAAACTGATGAACCTGTATGAGTCAAGATGAGTCAGTTATTTAAAGTTGACCATATCTGCAGAAGTGAAATGATCAACAAAGTCATTCTCTAATGAATATTTAGTTTTATGGAAAAAGAATACCTTTTAAGGTGATTGGTATTGCAAAACAAGATATGCTGAGTCGTTAAATGTTCAATGCATCCAATTTTTGAATCTTCGGTGTTTGTTTCTTTGTGCTCTGTTTAGGCCTTCAAAATTGATGATTTTACAATTCAAGAAGACCAAGTCAAAGGTAATGGTCAATTGATTTTTAATCAGTTAATTTAAAAGATCCTCTTTGTATAATCACTTCATTTCTGTTTGTCATGTGATTGATTTTGTGGCGTTTTTTTTGGAAACAGTTAAAATTTGATAACTTTTGCACATTAATCCTAAGTACACTGAACTTGTCAAAGTTGTTTGCATCATAGATGAATAAAATAAGCTTCAATCTTGAAGTGAATACGCTTTCCTGTAGTCCGGAATTTCGAGTAATTTGTGACCTGTACAGTCATTGAATTCGGGAGTGAGGGCAGATGTCTGCCGATGGCATTGGACAGTAGTGACTCTATATCACGAATTATCAGGAGTAGCAAAAGTGTACCGCTAGATTCTGATCCACTAACCGCTTAGCAACATGACCACCGTTTTTGATCTCAGTTTCATTATGGGGTTTTGGGTGAACGTTATCAATGAGTTCAGCGGTAGGACGACACAACTTCGAGCGCTTCTCGATTTCCAATAGTTCTCCAACCGGTGTAAATCCTTAATTAAAACTACTATAATATCAATAAATCCTTACATACCACCAAATGAACTAGTCATGTTAAGCATGCAAAAAGATCAGTCACCAAAATAAGCTTGCCTCTGATAGATTTCTGAACAAATGGCGTCACTCACTGAGGAATTTCAACAAACATAGACACAGCATTTCATAGGATTCACGCTTTGTCACCTATTCGCAATTAGTCCAATTCAGCTGCTTAGTGGTGTCTGAATGTGGTGGAAATGAAAGTATAGATCTGCATATTCCTACTGTCTCTACCGCCAAAAGGTAAACAATACAACCCACATGCCATATACTGGTTTGTAAAATACTTTATGAGGTTTAATGACAGCATGAGTTCAACAGGGTTAGAACGTAGGCTTCAAGAAATAAAACTCGAGAGTCTAAGCCATTGACATGCATCTCCACTGAGTTTGAATTTACTTAACATTCTGCGTGTGGTGTTCTGGAAGCATTTGTCGAGAAGCACTGGACATAATTTATGCATATTCAGTGTGTAAATAAAGCTGTACACTACATTCCTTTGTTTTGTAACTCATTCACCCTGTTCAGTGTGTTCCACTGTACGTGTCAATTGAAACTAGTGTAAAATCCCAGCACTACAATAAAGTAAATAATCTATTTGTGTCTCCTGACTACATCCACTAGTATTAATTCATTTCTAAATGTTCTCTGGAGCATGAAAGTATCATAGGTGCATTCAATGTGAAATTTGCAATTCAGAAGAAACAATCCACCTCAACCTCTCAGTGACTATGATCAAGATACCCTTTCACATAAGTGATATCCCATCCATAAATATTTCTCTTGATACCACATTTATGAGATTCTTCTGTAAAAGTGAGTAAATCAAATGTATGCGATGCTTTATTAAGATTCACTAACATTTATGAAGTAACCGATTCGAAGCGACTGACGGAATAATACAAAATACAAGAAACGCTACTAACCTAGTGAGACACTTGCACTGAATACTAATAACAACTGTTCCCCCTCAATTTTGATACTTCACTGAGCAGCAAAAATGAGAAGACAAACACTGACCTGTAACTGTAAGGAGGATAACTTAATTCGACAAGAATAAACACAACTTATATACAGTTTTTCCTCAGAAAATGAAGCCACTAGGTCAAAAGTTGGATACTTATTTCGATCGGTCACCTGAAGGACAAACTTGTCCAATAAGGTTTTTCCTGCCCACAAAGTAATATGAAACAAGGCTGGAATCCCAAACTTCAACCTTAGAGACTGATAACTCAGAATGCTGACTTTGATCTAAGCCGCTTCTTATCAGTTTACTTCGTGTAGTTCATACGAACAACAAAAAAGTTTTTCAATGTTTTAGTTGGGTAAGTCATGTACAATGGTTACTGTCAGTAGACTCTGAGATTCAGAAAAGAATAAGCACTGGCTGGAAGAAAATCAGAACTTCCAGATTTCCAACATCAACCTCGCAATTCTGTGTGAAAGTCTACCAGGTTCATTGACTCCACGAATAGGCATATTTTAGTCCTTTTTTATGTGAATTAGAAATATCTTACCTTCTAATACTTTGCAGACTTTATAGAAGTGGTATATTGATATAGTAACAGATCGGATATAATTCAAGACCTTAAACTATAGTTTTATTGTAACTTCAACTTCAGAAACATGTGAAAGCAGTTGAATTTCTCACGGTCATTTATTAGGGACAGCTTTATTTGAAATTTGTTGCAGGACTTGGAAGAAGGCGGAATTCAACTAATTCATCCTACAGTTCTCTATTCATTTGAAAAAGTTCCTTGACGTTTAACATGTTCTCCAAGTTACTATCTCCACGACATTAATGTATATAGTAAAATAAAGAGTCCTATGTATTTTATCGAAAGTTCATCATAAATAGCTAAAAAAAATAGCTATAATGTTCTCCTTTCATTTACCTTACCTTTCAGCCGCTAAAGATGTTTTCAAACGCTTCGACAAAAGAGGACAAGAGAAAATAAGCACTACTGATTTGGGTCCAGCTTTTCGTGCGCTCAACCTAACAGTTAAACCGGATACTTTGAAAGAATGGGCTGATCAAGTAGACGATGACGGTAAGAATTTCAAAACTGATTCGATTCCAACGCTCTCTTAATTATCAATATGTTTACTTTATCCATGAGGAAATGAACGTAGATATCCGCCAATTTTCCTCTGAAAAAAGAAACTAATTTACTCTATTGGTATATAAGTTCCATGTGTAGTGAGAGCTACTAATAAGATGTATATGAGTAGTGTATATAGCAGTATCAAAATTGATAACAATTAACCATTGAGGAATTGATCAAAAGGAATACAGAACATCAGACAGAAACATGAAGCTTAAGGACATTGGCAAAGTAGATACCATATACAACGTTGACCATTTTTAACATCACCGACTGTTCAATTGAGATTTTGTAGTGATTGACCGATTTCAATATGGTATTTATCACTCATTAGTGATATTCATCGAGACAGTTTTCCTGAAGTCTTTATGAGAAACCGTGACCTGTGGGGTAAACCAAGTGAGATATGGTAACAAATACGGAACGATAATTCAAGATGACGGCTGCACTATATCGGAAATTGACAGGTGCAGGAGACTGTGGACCACTGGATTCCGACCTAGTAGCAAAATGATAACGTACTCGTTGTGAGACCTGAACACTCTGGATAAGAAAGACTCCCTGGTAGTGTCGTGGGTCTACACTTCTAAAGAGTCCCATTCTAGGACAAAACGGCTATCCAGTGCTCACAGGTGTTCAGTGATTATTTAACTGATGTCGGTCTGCGATGAATACAAACAGGACATTATCGCTCTCATATTCTCAATACACACTAGTTGTTGCTCCACCGGGCTTCTCCTTGATTTTCCTCAAGCCACAACATGATCATCAATTCCTTTTCAACCTTGTCTGGTACATGTTAACAGCGCAATTCTGAAAGTGTATCTCATTAGTTGAATTTATTTCGTTGTTCATTTTCTATAAGAGACTCGAGCCTAATGTCTGTCACCCTAATTATCAATGCCCCAATTCAGTAGAATACTAAATCATGAGCAAAATTTCAAGACAAATTGGTGAAATTTAAGTGAAAACTAATAGCTGGTGGGCAGAAGTGGTTTTCTTAACTCAGTTGTCAAGGTAATTTATGAAGAGATGTATGCTAGGCTTGAATCCCATGAAAATACCAACACTTACCGCAATGCACATCTATACGACAGAACATTTTACGAACAGGATTAAACACCAAACAGACAGTTCACTGACTACCACAGGTGGTTGCATAAATCAAACCAACTGCACAGTCTTCTCACATTTTAGCTCACTTCATACAGGAGTTCGAATGTGAAAAACTCCAATTCAAAGAATCCTTGATTGATTTTTAATTTGTAAAACAGAGATAACTGACGCAAATTAGTTGAAGTGATCAAAAACAGGAAAACAAGGTAACCAGTAGATTTAAGTGGCTGACATCTCAAAAATAAGCGTATATACAAAGTTATTGCATTCTCAGATGAGGTGTTTAACATGGCATTTCACTCAGAACTACTTATGTGGTTTATAATTAGATTTCGATTCAGAATGTGCAAACCAACATATCACTTGTAGCTGAAGAACTTGCCTACAATGTCCGACAGTTACTTCAAGATGTAAGAAAATAAAAGAGAAATGCTATTCCGTTTAAAAATATGTACCTCCTTTGAGAACCAGACTGGCGTAGTGACTTTCTGCAACTCTAAAATGTGCTAACTGTGCTTTATCCATCTGTTCTCAATCATCACTTCTGTATTCAGCATTGTGATTGGTTAATTATTATGCTGGACAGTATATTGATAATATAAGTCGGACCGGTGTTATTTGGCTGGAGGCAAGTGACAGGAAGACATAGACCTAGGATTCGTGATTGTTGGTACTTGTCAGCAAGAGGTATCAGTATCCTCGAGGAAAGTGATGTCTCTTATGAGATGCGACACCTCCCAGCTTAGTGGTCACACTACAGAATTGATCAATTGAAATCACTTAGTATTCATGACTAGATAACACGCAAGTGGTTGCCCTCCAGTGACCAGTCGATGCATTCAATCCAGTCCCCGCCCAATTGGCTCAATAGTAATTTCACTGACAGCCACAATGCAGGATGCGGGTTCAAACCTCAGGGAGTTTATCAATTCTCTTGAATTGGTGGATGCGCCTCACTGACGAATACGACCAGGCACGGATCCCAGTTCCAACAGGCATTCCTCTCAACTCTCCACCCCACTCCAACCAGCTAACATCCATTACAACGGTGACCATTCTAGTTTGGTGATCACACATTGCAGAAATGATTGACAGAACTCGGTCAATAACCACAAATTGACAACATCAAATTGCTTGCCGTCCACTGACCATCAGTGTCTACACTGAACCAATCAAAAGATAATCTGACCTTTTAATGTCTACCAACTAATCGACCATAGTGTCATAACAGTGAGTAGATTACGGCAGCGGCATATGAGGAAGCTTCGTTACCAAACTCTACTTCTAAAAACAACCGGATTCAAAATCAACAAAACACTTCAGTATGTGCATACAAACTACGAATGACATTATTTTTGTAAAGTAACAACTTGACTAGTACACCTGAAACACCGTTGACACCACTTCTCAGGCAATGCAGACAATGTATACTGTACATAGGATGAGGACAGCCAGTCATGAAACAGTGAAACTGAATTACACTTCTTATCATCTAACACAACAGCGACTACATCTTAGTGCTTGATAACACACCACTAATATTAATTGAAAATTAACTGAAAATCCTGTTCAAACAGGCCTCACTGTCGATCACCTCCATCCAACTGCCCCACGATGGTCAGCCTCCTAACCTCATCAGTCATCATATTACAAAATGATTGAAAGAACTCAGTCAGTACTCAAACTAGGCAACTTGACATTGGTTTCTCTACAGTCATCAATAAATGCAACCCAACATTAACTACCAACAATAAGATAAGATTAGAGAACAACGGCATATCAAAAAAAGCTGCTCTCTAAACTCTGGAACCACTAGTTCGACATAAGTTTCACATGCAGTGTGAAATCTCTTCGTGTTTCGAATTCCTTTCTGACGGCGCTTACGAATGAATTGGTTGAACCCCTGATCAAATCGACATCTGAGTAACGGAAATATCCCTAACTATCTCACTTTCCTAACAACTTTAGCCAAATACTCACTTACATATTGAAGAGTCCACATACAACGCAACGCAACAACTACACTACACAACATAACATTGAGAAATCAACGACAAGAGTAGATTATTGATACCAAACTGTCTGTATGTATGGTATTAGTTACTCAAGCAATTAGTGAGTATCAGAATGCAATGGATAAATATCATCTCACAAAACTACTTTAATACCAATCTAGACGACCACTTTCATTCAGGTAGACATGAACTAGAAATGGAATAGCAGATGAGTCTCCACTAACCAGACTCCAGAGAATATGCATCAGTTTGTTTACACAAAATCAACCTGCTATCAGGCATTCATTTACCCTTCCTTCCTTCCGCATCACAAACTACAATCTGTTTATTAGTTCACATACTTGAAAATGGTTGTTTGATCATTTATCTGACCACAATGACATCGTTCTAGGTACCTTATGTTGATGAAGAATGAATGTTCTCATCGATCACTGGGTAGAAAAATGAATGCAACTCTACATATTGCGTGGTGATTGAAGAAGAGATGAAACTGTGAACCATGATTGGAATCAAGCCAGCGACAAACCCACTCCTCTACTAACTCGTCTTTGAGACCTGCTTACCGGTTGGATTTCAATTTCACTTCAGTCATCCACCAGTATAAATAATGCAAGTCTGCCAATCCACACCTATCTCACATAGTCAAACTGATAACTCCAGATCTACTAACTGACTGAAATGCTAATTCACAACAATGTTGAACATCAACTTAGTAACTGAATGTCACAAGCATAGTTACATGAATCAACCACTTAGTGACAACCATGATCATATTTTCGGCCACCATAATGATGTACATCTGTCTCATAATAAATGCAGTACAGTGTGGTGCTGCACTTCGTGCAGACCCCCTGGTGGTAATAGAAAGAAGAGATGATTTATCCCGATCTCTCACCTATTAGCTCGTATCTAGATGATGACTGTAATCTTAGTCTTTGACTCGATGATATGGATTCATATTTTTGAGACAGAAAGTTGCCTCCTAACTTTGTAGTTAACTAACCTCTTCTGATTGGTATCGGAAAGCAATAAGTCTTCCTACCTGATATATCAAAAATCCTCTCTAATCAACTGACATTGATACAAGTGGTTAACTGCATTCCTCTGAAACACTGATTAATCGAACTTTCACTTCCTTTTCTTTACCTTCTCCATTAATCATGATTTCAGCCACTGGATTCATTGATTTCAATGGATTCCTAATCTGTTATGGAAAGAAGTTGCAAGAAGATCAAGACGAAAGAGATTTACGAGATGCCTTTCGAGTGTTGGATAAAAATAAACGTGGTGAGATTGATGTAGAGGATTTACGGTGAGTATTCTTTGTGTAAGACACATTGTCGTTTTGTTTTTATAATTTTACGTGTCTGTGAATTGGTCAATAACAGAGTGTTGATTTTGTCTTCATTCTGACTTATATTTTCAAAGAATTACTTGGTTTTGCATGTTGTGCTAGAAAAGCATTTCCAGTGAACACATTACTTGGAAATTGGTTCTGTTTGATTTGTTTTAAACATCAAAATGTCTTCAAATCGTATTATATACTACCACACAGTTTTAAGGTATTTCTGTGATATGAACATGGACTATAAATTATGCCGGAAATGTTATCTAGTTAAATGATACTGTTTCATTTTGTAACATTTCTAATAAACAGACTGAAATAGAATTACAATCCACTGCATTACCGAAATTCTACTAAATTTGTTGAAATATTGCACAGTAGTATTCATCACGGACTGAAATTAGTGACCATTGAAAACCTGTAGAGATTTGATAGCTGTTTCGTCCCAGTTTGTACCCACAATCCAGCTAAGTATGCTAGCCAGGACTTTGAGGTTCCGCATGAATACATTAACACTGAGCCACCGAGTTGGAATCCAATTGTTCAGATTTTATTGTATCTGACTATTCGTGAAATAGGGCATTTTTTCATCCAATGCTGAAATATTGTATGCTGAGAATTCCATGATGCATGAAACACACTGTCTGGAATGAAGTTATTGTTATTAAAGTGACAAGACTAAAAGAAACTCTGTGTTTTTTTCCTTCGTATGTATGATCATACATCAAATAATATGTTCCTCGAGTTAAGGCCGTACTGGGTTATCAAGAGAACGCATTATGCAGCTGAGTTCATCGTCCTCAAGACAGCAAAAATCATGTTTCAACACAAACCCTCAAACTGAAAAAATGATTATACCACCTGGCACTGTGTATACCAACTTGCATGTGTGGGGCCCCACATATATTATGAAGACGAGTCTGACTATCCAACTGAAGTTAATGGGACAGATCCCTCAATGATGGCTGGAGAAATAACCACTCTGCAGTATCCCTATAAATATGGATGGCAGACAGATGTCATAGTCTCCTCAGAAAAACACTATGAAACGGAAATATACACCACTTCCAAATTACTATATATGAGCTGACACAAAACTATTTTTGAGTTTATGAAAGTACAACTGACCTGCACCCGTGTGTGTCCGTGTCCCTGAGAAACTTCTTCCCACCTTTAACCATCTGTAGTAATCTATATCGCAGTCCAATACCAAGGACGCAGTGAGAATGGCTTATTCTTTTTTCTCCACCTATTATTTGAACATCTATAGCCTTTATACGAATAATCTGACTTTATTTCGTTTTTCCTCTTCATATAAAAAGCAATGAGGAGTAAACGGAGTGACTTTAAAGACCACCCCAACAACAACTGGAATAACTAATCAGGCCTTTTTATCTTATGAAAATCTTCCTTTCCAGCCGAAACTAAGTAGCCTAATTGGCTATTTCGATTGTTGCTAAGGTGGCTTTTAAAGCAGCCCTGAATTACAGGCAGCTGAGGTCGAAATAACTGTTTACACTAGTGATCAAATTTCTGACTGAGCTAACTCTAAAAGTTAGAAGAAATTCAATGTTAGATGGGATGTTTTTGAAAGCTGAGTCTACCAAAAAGATACTCAGCATCACCGTTATTTTCGACAACGTACTATTACAGTCAGACAGTTCTTATTTCTGAGTCAATTAAGACAAGTTTTATTGAAAACAGTCCTGACAGCTGTGAAACTACATCACATACTGACCTTTTGTTTGAACGAAGAGTCTGGAAGAGTTATGAACTTTAAGGTCAGAGGGTATGGATAAATAAGAATAATGTACACACATTTATATAATGTCCACTGCTTTCTGGTTTTTATTCGGTTCAGAAAAAGTGCCTTTAAAAATGATTGTTTAAAGTACAGATCATAAGGTCGGTGAACAGAGAGACAGACAGATCAACGTAAAATCTGGCACAGAAGTATATCAGTTCCAGTTGCACTGTTTGACAACGACACATAAGGCGTAGATGGATAGAAAAGTAATGATAGGGTGAACAAATAGATGAAGTTTAATGAATTTGCTCAAAACTTCTAAGATAAAAAGTGGTGTGTACATCAGCACCATTGTTATCGATTTTCAGCCATGTCACCAAGAGTCTGTAACTAGTGATTCATATCGCCTTAAGTACGGCAATCAAGTAGTTTACATCTCCCAACAGTCAAAAACTTCATGAACTGATGTCATGTCCTAGTGTGATCACTCTTAAACTTCTAGCCCAATCCCACCTCGGCTTACCTTGCATACCAAGGTAGGTGGTGGCCTGCCATGCGCAGCACGTGACTATGTCAACCCAGTCGGTGAAGGAATACAACCTGACCAACTGACCTTCATTTTTTGCTTAAAATCGTTTGTCTAACCTCGGTATTGCTCACACGGTGATTAGATTATATGCAAGCAATACTACAAAGACATCTAGGGTCAAAATAAAATACAACAAAAGCAGTAATGTGTATAAGTTGCGCATAATTGGTACAAGATGCTACTTCAATGCTAATCTGCACTGATCCTAAGTTTAACAGCAGATTAAGAATAATAGTTACCACAACTCCTCAGAAAGCCTAATCAGCTCTGTTGAGATAATTGATAGTGGAATCTCAACACAACCTATTTTATATTTACCATCCGGATACCTATCGAAAATCGTAAATACATTACAGTATTTCACTCAGTTGAACGTAATATTTATTGGACGATCTAAAAATATAATGGCTGAAAGTGTTCTTAGAATAATTTTAATGTGTAACGAAAACAATAAGTGGGTAGTTCTCAAGTTAGACTGGAGTTTTAGACATAAAAAAAAGGTTAATTAATGAACATGTTAATAGACACCGGGTAATGTGAACTTGATGACTATTATGTACACCAAACCACGTGATATCGCAATATGTGATGATACCTGCAGTAACAGTAAGTAAGTGAACGCTACTTACCATCCACTTACAAAACTAATAAGGACTCGTTTGAACCATATGGCGAGAAATCGACATACTGATTTAATCAGTCGAATAGCGGTTACTTAAAATCGGTTACGTATAAATAATTCAACTTACTTTTGTATACAATTAGTGTATCTATTAATTCCAAGTCATGTCATGCTCGGTCTCTGTTCCATTTCTGATATTTTCCATTTTTCACTGGCTAACTCTTCATGCAATTAAAATATTGATATTATTATTCCCATCCATCGGAAAACCACTGGGAAATAAGGACTATCTTATTTCCAGTAACATCTTTCGTTTTTGCATACACATCTAAAGAGATTTCAATTTTTCCCCAATTACAGTCACAAACTGTTAAAACTAGTAACTAAAGTAATTTCATGAAATTCGTTGATGAAAGAAATCTTAGGTTTAATTGACTTAGCCACTATATTATTTTAGTGATATACTTTAATCTACTTATAAGTAGTATTACTGTTTAAAGCTGCATTACTGTAACTTCATTGGATTTTAGATGGATTCTGAAAGGTCTTGGAGATGATCTTACCGAAGAAGAAATTGACGATATGATCAGAGATACCGATACTGACGGATCTGGGTTCGTCGATTTCGATGGTGAGTCCTGACTCCGTATAAAGATTCACGTGTTTCTGCATATATGGTAAACAGGATTACTAGTTCTAAGAAAATAATGAGTGGATGTATTACTTTTGACTCGGAGAATTCAAACTGTATTTGCGCTACACATAGGAATATCCAATAAACTCAGAAAATGTCACTTAAAAAAGTAACACGGGTGTCCACTATCGTGTTTTTCCTGTAACAGAACAGCAGCCATCAACTTCACAGTGACATACTTTAGGAATAATTATTCAGGTATACGCTAATCTTATCCAGTAACCATTGCCGAAAACTAGAGGATAATGATGTGAAATTGCAACATTTCGTTCCGTACACCAATTCACATAATATGAATATTATTAACCAGTTTACTGAAGTCGCCTTACTAGTTGAGAATTGACAGTGGTCTAACTTCTCGAAGTTGTATTTCTACAATAGTGATTATGATTTCTGCTTAAAAAGATCTATGAAACGAAAGATGTTGAAGGTTGAAGTAGCATCTGAAACCAAAATGGTTGGTTTTTTTCCTAAAGAAAAGAAATGGTTAACCGGTAGGCAGTGTAACTAACCCGGTACTAACACCCTGCTTATTAGTAGGCTTTCCCAAGAGGAGCCACTTTCATCAATGTTTTTTCTAACTTCATTAGACGTAGATTACAGAAAACTCCAAACCATCTGTGTGTTATCTCCTAAACCCTACAGGTCAGTAGTGCTGGAGGTTAGTAACAATTCTACCAGCAACTGTCAAACTGTACACATGTCGATATTCCAACGATCTGAGTAGTTTACAACAAGTAACTGCAAACCATCTAAATATCCTGATGGAAATGGTCCACTACAGTGCACATATGATGACCTCTGTTACTCGCGAACACCTTAGTGTAGTGAAAAAACATAGTACTAATGAAGAAACAGAAGCAACTCGACCAGAGAATGTTTTCTACGAACAATTGAACTGGTACTGGTTACATATAGCACTTCTTGCAATAACGCAACCATTTGCAAATGTCTTCGTTTCCTCTCCGTTCCTGTCTTGATTTGCTCTTGACCGACTCTTCATACACTCTTATCAGCAGCATCCTCTGTAATACGCCTGTGTTGTCCCCTGCGTTGCTCTTGGCAGAAACCTTACCCATTGCCGGTAATTCTCTACCCTCTCGATATATACTACTTATATCCGTTGTTATCAACAACGCCCACTACACTAAGTGTTGCTGTGTGATGAAACTTGAATACGAACTATGCCATTTTAGAGATAACTCTCACTTCAAAGTAGATACTCATGAAATTCTAACCACTACACTGACAAAAGTACGTATTAAAGCACTTTCAAAGCATCCACTGGCCAAAAGCTTCACACTCTATTGTCTCCTTCTCAGGGTGATCATTCTGTTTTTACCATCATGATAGAATTGATCTAATTCACTAACTAAACGTCGATCAAATACAGTTGGATCAAGGTAACGTACTCAGTTTGAAATCCTGTTTAAACTAAAACAGTTCACCATCAAACAGGTCAATGTAAAGTTAGCCCCGATGCTGTCTATGAACAAAACGAAAGCTTCACGATTAAACCACCCAATTTAGAGAATGTAACATAGCCGAAATCATCCACCGGAGCTACAAATACTCTCATTCGTTTGCGTTAACATACTAGTTGATTACTAAATGACAGAGATTAGGACTATTAGACAGACAGACAAAGTCAACCTAGAACCTCGTACATAAGTTCATTCGTTCAGGTTGGTACACTTCACAGGTGGATAGGAAAGATTGATGTCAAAACAGACAAGATGCATGGAAAGAGAACGAATTTGAAAATGAAGGTAGGTCAAAAACTTTAGGAGTGAATATATCTTCAACATTTTTACCGGTCTTCAGCCATGTCACTAAGAGTCCTCAACCAATTCATACACTGATGCTACATCTTAATTTGGTCAACCTATTCCAACTTCCCCCAGCATTGTTCATCGAGGTAGACACATCTGTTATAACTTTCTCAGAATCCTTAAAACTCCATCAACCAAAGAGTTCAAAGTGTTTTTTTCATTTGAAATGTCAGAAAACTGAAAATTCCTTGCTTGATAAGTAGTGACATAATTGAAGACTTAGTCTGTGCTGATAGTGTTTTCTAGCGTAGTAACTAGATCCTTATCTTTCTTTGGTTAAACTATAGAATCTAATGAGTGCAATACTGTTAAGACAGCTCTACTAAGCATCGATTCTCTTCCATTAAACAAACACGAAATTATCTCCCTTATTAATTAAATACAATAGCTTTATCCTACTAATTGATGTAACAACATATTTTCCAATCTTTCATCAAGATTTTTTTTTAATTTTAGAATTCTACAAACTCATGACATCTGAATGAATCCTCAACTTCTGGAATCATCAAAACAACGAAACAAAAAAACGCTTTTTCCAACTTTCCTTTTGTAATATACCAAAATGTAATGCTTCACCGATCACACTACAAGCACCAACACTGATTCTCCTATTGGACAATCTTAGTTTTATTTAAATCGATTATTCAAGTGACTGCTTCGTAACGCTAAATATATCCTACCTTAGTAATCAATGATGTAGTTATTTATAATCTAAATATACTAAACAACTGTATTTTATCACTTAATCTTCAGTAATTTCTATTTGGTTGAAGATGTGATCCTTTTAATGCTTGACTATAGTCCTGACAAGTTATCCGACT
This sequence comes from Heterobilharzia americana, assembly GCA_944470555.2. NCBI lineage: Eukaryota > Metazoa > Platyhelminthes > Trematoda > Strigeidida > Schistosomatidae > Heterobilharzia > Heterobilharzia americana. Next base: position 29,037,089 of record OX104132.1, on the reverse strand, counting down.
GCTAATTAAGTGTTGAGTGTACTACTGTGAAATATAGTTACTAAATGTGGGGGATATGAAAAGGCTGCATGTGCCTGAAAACCGTTGACTTGGTAGAAGTGACCATCTGTCGGGAAACTACTATGTGAACAATATTCAAGTTAAGAGTCAGTTTACGAAATCGTTGATCGTCATTAGCCGGGAAGAGGGAGACAAGTGTTACCCACCACTAGTTACCGTCTACCCCGATACACTATGTTAACTGGTGTACGATAAGTTTGATTAAAGGTTAAATTTGGTCGTACTAAGACAAAATCTCTAATGTTTTATCTTTTCAGTATAAGGAACTACAGACTTCCAGGTTGAAGTTTGTGTAACAGCCGAAATTGCTAATTGTAAACTCTACACGACAGTTTTCAAGATTAATCACAGTACCTCAGATGTATCCACATTTTATCTTTTCCTAACCAACATACCACAATTCATTACTTACTTTACTCTATCTTCTCTTCATCTTATGACTTTCAACAAGTGTGGATCATATTATTTATATCTATTTATCTTTCCTGTTGTTGCCTTCATGTACTAATGTGAGTTGTGGTAACTTGGACCGTTACTCAGTAGTGTCGGTTCCTACGTTGACACTGTATAACTGACTCACAGAAGCACCATAACTGTCTAGTATCTCAGTGCTAACTTAGATTCCAGAATAAGTAGTAGATAAGGCATTGTTCTGTTTGTAATACCAGTCGACAAGACTCTCATCGATCGGTCATTAGAGGGTAACTAAGATTATTTTATCTCATCCTCTGTGATGACTGAATTCTACTGATCGTTTCACAATGGGATCATCAAAATGATCGACGAAATTCACTAGACGCTAGATAACATTAAATTGACCAACCTCCAGTGACTAATTAGTGCATATGATTCAGTCCTACGGGTGAATCGCAGACCGAATACCTCAGTGCCTAGGTCTATGACTCTGGCACTGTTTTATTCAAGTTCAGATCTCAAAGAGGATATCGGTTTCCTTGAGCTGGCAGAGCTTATCAAAGGGTCCCAACAAGCGCGAAACCCAGGTTAAGTATGGCTTCCTGACAAGTGCTTCCAAATGCTAAAACAGTCTCATTTCTTCTAAAAAATTAGTGGGATGACCTAAATCCCGTCTGCTTACTTCAGTGGGTACATAATTACTTTGTATCAAAGACTAAATAATATACTATTCTGTGCATTAATGACTGATTCTCCCACATTTCAGTTATATACTTTTTTCAGGCTGCGAACTACACATGTTGCTGAAAAACGAATAACAGTAGTCAGTTTCTCAAACCGAAAGAAACGAGCTAAGAGATATCCAAGCCTGTAACTCTATGGTTTTCAGTCGTGACTTTCGATTACAAAATCTTGATCACATTGTATTCACGGAACGTTGCATTCAAAGCAGTTGAACAATGTTTATCAAAGGGCATTGAAGAGAAATTCGCAACTTCACTTTACCTTCCCGTTCGCTTTTAACACCTTGAAAGGAAACTTCTCTGTAATCGATTTCACTGTGCAGTATGTTTATTACTATATCCCACAGATTATTACATTTTGAACAAAGTGTATGAGATCAACTTAGCTCAATTCAATTTCACGTTATTTCGGCTACATACCTTAAACTCACCACCGACTGAAAGGTAATAAAATCTTAAGCCGATCTTACATTGAATCATGTTGCGACCACAATTTCAGTAAGCAGGAATACTATAATGATAACGAACTAACTTGTATCACAAAACTTATTGATGCAACTCGACTGTTTGCTTAGGACGTATTCTTCATCACTCACCATGACTATGCCCAAGGCCTAACAGGCGAAAAGATCAAAAGAACAAGCTGCTAACCAACTGATTGTATTTATATGTATCCAATACTGATACAGATCCTTTATTAGAATATACTGTCACAAATGCTTCAGTTGTGGGTAGGACGACATAACCATGAAACATAAGTCAGCCAGTAAACAGCCTACCAAAGATAACAGGAAGGTCAGGCAGCAACCAACAGAATAATGCCAATAGCTATAAGGCTATTAATTCGTCCATCATGATCGAATCATTTCGTCATAGTAAGTATATAGACCTAAAGGCTTTCATTAAGTAATCATCAAGCTGAATGAGGCCGATCATAAATCTATGCAAACACAAAAGAAAACAATTAATTAGCTATTAAAGGTGATATTCAACGGGACGGAAATCAAATTAGTTTTCAGGTAGATACTCAGAAATCAATCACACCATTTCATGAATACACCCAAAAGACCAACCACATTGAACATTGAATTTCAACCATTACCTTTGCACCAATGGATAACCATACGTGAGGCTGTTCATCAAACATCCATCCAGTTCACTCAAACACTTTATGAGCAAAGAGAATTGTATTTGTTAAGTATCTTCTGAATATTTAGATTAACGTTATAACAGTAAATAAACTGCTCGTCTATGTTTACAACATTCGCAAATCTAAGTGCAACCGTTATTTATCATGTAATTATACTTTCTATGCTTCTCATTGTCTGAACATACCTACACTTGCCTGATACTTACCTACACTTTCGAATCGCTGAAAAGACCGAAAATCGTGGTGGTGAGTCAACCAGGCCGGTGACCACATTCAAAAATGATCAATACAATTCGGTGAGCATTCAAGCACTAAACAACATGAAGTTGGTCACCCTCCAGTGACCAGTCAAGGTGTCTAATTAAATCCTGCAGGAGGTCAGTGGAAGCCCGAATAGCTCAATGATAACGTCTCGGACTGCAGTACTGAGTGACGCAGGTTTGGATCTTCGGCGAGACATGTTTTACATACGCCTTACTGATGAGTCCTAACAGGTACGAAACCTAAGTTGAGAGCTTCCAGTAGACTATCTCCATCCCCCTAACAAATTCGTAACTTTATCGCTCACGACAAAATTTAGTAAACCATAAGTACATGATAAAGGCTTTTAGGCTGTAAAACTGGAGACATGGCTTACAGCTGAATGTCTGTTACTTTTCACTAATAAAGTATGAAACAATAAATGACAGGTCGGGAGAAGGGTTCAAAAAACATTTACAAAATAGTACTAATAAATAAATTATGTTGCGTTAATTTATAATTAAAAATTGGCCTATATATGTATGAATAAATTTGACTTCTTCCTATGTTTATCCTGTTGTAATAGTCAGAAGCATAAAAATTCTCTGCATGACGTACTGAAATATAACTTTTACAAACAGCAGCCACAAAGCATTTCTCCATTAGATCATTTGTCGGGATTCCATTGATTTAACAGTAGATGTCATTGACATCATTTAGAAAACTATTCAAAGCCTCAGTGCACCGGAGAGCTGTTTCGTCCTGTACTGGTGGACATCAGCGGTGCACACCCGTCGCTTCAGTGGAGCCCGTGAGACAAATACAGAAACAAGAACGAATGTGAATGCATTCCTTGTTAAGACAAGGGTACAAGGAAGGGGAAGTTCAATATATTGTGTTAGTGTTCAAAGTATTTCACTAAAACTGACATCTGTGCTGCTTGTAAATGATAAGTCGGATGGCATAAACTCACCAGAAACGTTTCTCTTGATAAAAATGTCTAAAGAATTACTACAAGTATGCCAATCCAATAAAACTCAGTTTAGTTGTTTTTGAATAAAATACAACATTGGTAATGGGTGATGACCAAAGATAAAATGAAAACCTAGAGGCCGGTATAATTCGAGTCAGCTGCTTACGGGTTATGAACCCAGTGCTCTATCGACTGAGCTACGAGACCCAGTTGTCGACCCGGATTCGACTTGACTTCAGCCATCCGTGGTCCGAATCCTCCCGCGACTTAGATTTTTATCCCACTTTCAATCACCATTATCATTTATATCAGTCTGTTTAACCAAGACTCTGTCAGTTAGTCCCATTGGAAAATGGCATGTTTGTAGAATTAAGTTCTCAGGAAGGTGTCATCGACAACTTGATTATTTTTATCGAACAAAACTAATAACTGCTAGCAGGAGGTATAATGAATGTTAGTAAAATGGGGAAATAAGTTGGCTTGGCTCCAGTGGATTTTATTCCAGGAATCAAAGATCCTCTGCCAATAGATATACATACTTATGGTAACTTTGCCTAACATTTTTATTGGCTGTCTTTCCATCCGCCAATCACTTCTTTGTGTGACCAATCGGATGTAATAAATGCTCAACTGTAAATTATGTTACTAATTTTCCAGTTTGAGTAGTTTCCTATCTGTTGCTGCCTAGTTTATTAATATGCATTTTGTAAATAAGGCAGCTTCCGAAGAAGTTGGTAGTATCTCTTCTCATATTCAGCCGTAGGATTCAGTGGCAAATGCCGTAGTAATTCATACTCTGTACCTGGATCCGTGCATGTACAAGCAGTTGGTTAAGTCTTCCCTATCATGTTTCGTTTAACCAGGGTCATGTACAAAGCGTTAAATCCAACCATTATCGTTGTTATTATTGTTGTTTTTCGATTTACTTTAAAGACCAATCTGGCAACTCCCGAAATAACTAATCAGATTTAGATGTTTCTTCTGGGATATTATTTTATCATAAAATAGAGGACCGGTATTAGCTAATTTATCAGTAGTAGGGGTGATCTTTAGATTCAATCTTGTTTTTCGGGCATCTTTAAGAGCCAACCTAGCGAAAATCGAAATAACCAATTAGGCTTATTCATTTCGGCTGGAAAGGTGGGTTTTCATAAGATAAAGAAGTCTGGATGGTTGTTCCAGTTTTCACTAGGGTAACCTTTAAAGTCACCCTTGTTTTTCACTTTTACTCCATGATTAACGGGCGATTGACTTTAAAGGCCACTCTAATAACTGCTGAGATAGCCGATTACATTGCCTTATTTTTATGGAAAAGTACTTTTCCAGGCGAAACACCTAAGCGTGATTGGTCATTCTAGCAGTTGCAAGGGTGGGCTTCAAAGTTGCCCTTAAAGTCACCCTGATTAACACTCATCTCATAAACGTCACAGTTATCCCTCGTGGTTAGAAAACTCAAATAGTCACTATACTGATTCATTGGTCTGAATATCAAGTTAAGCAAACCACTACATGTGTTTCACAGGTTAAGTCCAACAGTCAAAGCTTGTAACCAAGTTTCTGATTATAAATCATCGTGATAACATTTATTCCATCTCTCTGTCTGTCTTTCTCTTACAAATACACACACACACACACAGATAGACAACGGTTCCATAGTAAAAATTCCACATTTATCATTTCATTGTACACTCTCTAAGGTCAAATTCCTACAAAGGAATTCCTTCAGTGAGTCATTTAGCGAACCAGTTTATGGGTATATTGTAATTCAGATAATGAGTGTTATGAATTCTCAGTTTCTACATCCCTTTCTGCAATAGACATGTCGACTACGAAGCGATTCCTCCCGGAAATTTGTTTTAACTCGAAATCAATTGGGTTTTAAATTTCCTCTAGGAAGCGTTTCATCTGTTTGCATTGGTGTCGTCAAGATAAAATAATTCTTCACTGAACACTCGCCTTTATCTTTGAAGTACGCAATAACATATGAGGATGATGATCTCAGTTCTGAGAAAGTTTGGAGGCCATGAGGGAATTCGAACCAAGGATTTTAGCATTACCTGATTACCGGCGAAACTCAGATGTGAACCAGTTCACAAAATTCACTTCAGTCAGCTAGAGTTTTACTCGGGTGTCATATGAAATAGTTGTAAGTGTCTATTTACTCATTATTACCACACTAATCGGTCAACAACATCTTCACATCCTAATCCAGACTGAGGGGAATTGATGAAAATAGATTCTCGTTACACTGTCTCCCGCTAATTTAATTTACATATCACAGCTAACTCAGGTCTTCTATGCCATTCTGAATCGGTCTTATTTAAGGTCTATCGAGAAAATCATGCTATATGATTGTTTTTCAATAGTTGAAATCAGTCATATCACAATATTGCAAAAAATGCGTGAATCAATAAAACAAATCAAATTCTGAAGGTTATATTCATACCAATTACTAAAATGACCATTAAGGTGAAACGACAAAAAAAAATCTATTTTTTGTTGATTTCGCTCAATATTCTATCGGTAATTTAAAGTGACAACTTTACAAATGCCAGTCATAGCCTGTGAGATAGGAAACACCAAGTCAGCAACTATATTATCTATTTGGAGGTGGCTAGAAGCGGAATTTAGGTCACTTATTTCGGCCAGTATATGGGTCGTCAGCTGGAACTATCTGAATCCGTCTCTGCTGAAATTACAACCTTTCAGAGTCTTGATGAATACCAACTTGGACTCAATAAAATACACCCAACCCCAAAAAAGAATTACTGTCCATTCCTCATCAGTGACTTACATTGAGATAAGACGTCCCGAAAGTCCTCTTGAGAAGTCGTGACCAGTGGGTAAACTAAGTTGGACGTGAGGACGAATACTTAATGATGGTAAACGAAGAAGGTCACGCTTTATCATGAATTGACATAAGTAGGAAAATACAGACCTTGCGTTTCAGATTCAGTGGCTCAATGGTGACCTGTTTGCCGCGGAAACTGAAGGTGTTGTGTCCGATCCCTGGCAGACCAATGTCATGGGCGTGCACTGCCATCGAGTTTTATACTAGGAGAAAACAGTTGTCCAGCTCTCTCCCGTTTCCAATGGTTCGCCAAATGATGTTAGTTCGGGATGAACACCAACTTAAAGAAATGATATAGTCACCCTGATTGGTTACTGGAGGGTAATCAGCTTCATATTGTTTACTCCGAAGTGCTGATCGAATGCCAACGATCGTTTTGCAATCTGGCCACTAGACTAGGCAGCTCAATGTTGCGATGCACTTTCATAGATAAATTGCCTCCATCCAACTAATATCTATCAAAATGAATTGCGATGTTGAGCCAACCAGGCCGGTGACCACATTCAAAAATGATCAATACAATTCGGTGAGTATTCAAGCACTAAACAACATGAAGTTGGTCACCCTCCAGTGACCAGTCAAGGTGTCTGATTAAATCCTGCAGGAGGTCAGTGGAGGCCCGAATAGCTCAATGATAACGTCTCGGACTGCAGCACTGAGTGACGCAGGTTTTGATCTTCGGCGAGACATGTTTTACATACGCCTTACTGATGAGTCCTAACAGGTACGAAACCTAAGTTGAGAGCTTCCAGTAGACTGTCTCCATCCAACTAACATCGACTGACGTGATATAATGCTAAGCATAATTTCTTTGATGTGATTAAATGTTGAACTGATACGTTCAACCAATAAGTAAACTCAAGACGTATTTAGAATTCTGAATTGTTCAACGTTGTAAAATAGATATGAGATAGGTGATTAAATCCTTATTAGCCTGTACATTGAGTCATAACTGGACTATTTAGAGAATCGACTAGTATTCAGATTCATCTTTTTGGATAGTTTACATGGATTGACTTTGTATCGACAACCAATCTACTAAAACACTAAGTATGTCTTTTAGTAAAATAAAATTCTTTTTTAAAAAAAAACATGATTTTTGAACTGATTCACCAACTGGATATGCACTTGACCTAAATAATGCAACTAATATAAACCAGTCAGTATTGATGGTGGTCACGTTTTAAAGTACATTGAAAACCAACAATGTACACTAGCACCCATATCCTCTCCCCCCATCTTCCCGGTTAAATAAAATATAACTAAGAAATATATATATCTTGATTACTAATCACATGAACTAACATGTGAACAAAAAATTGGTCCTAACAAAGATACATTTTTAGATATCGACGTACAATATGTGAAATATGCGATTTCACATATAGAGAGAATCACTGGTTCTTTTTTTCATTAATGGAAACATCTATAGCTTATACAAGGTCATGGTGTTCAACACTTTCGAGGTTGATGTTAATTATGCCGATGCACGAATATCCACATGCATAAACGTGGGCTTCCTTTTAATACCATTCATCAACAGCTGTCTACGCTCGATACTGAAGATCGGATGGCCAGAAAGAATAAGCAACAAAGAACTCTGGCAACGAACCAACCAAGAACCTATCGCTCAACAAATGTGCAGAAGAGAGTGGAGATGGATTGTATATACACTGAGAAGGCCGACTGGGGACATCACGCGTCAGGTCAGGTTCTCGAGTGGAGCCCAAAGGAGAAACGACGAGTCGAGCGTCCAAGGCAAGGGTGACATGGAGGATATCATGTGAGAAAGAAATGAAAGCTTGTGGGCATTTGTGTAGGCTAGTTGTGAAGACTGCAGAGAGAAGAGTGGAATGGAGGCGTGCTACTGAAGCCCTATGTTCCACTAGGAACCTAAGCGAAAAAAATCTTTCTAAAACGTCTTACTGCGGTTCAATGTGAAGATATGTATGTGTTTTTATTTTAAAAAATGAAGATGAAAAACTTCGGAACTGATAATAACGACAGAAACTGATCAGAGTTCGATACAAACTAAGAAAACTTGTAACATGAACGGTAATGAATTTTTAACCCAGTGACTGACTATATTGCAATCTGTTAGTTGGGACACGTGAAATTCCGGACTCGATCCCGTATGGATATAATAATAATGATATTATATTATTATTTGTCCCTTGCGTTCCTAATGGAGCATAGGGCTTCAGTAGCACGTCTCCAATGAACTCTGTTATCTCGAATCTTTTGAACCTAGCTCCACAGCAGCCTAGAAGCTATCATTTCCTCCTCGCACGATCTCCTCCATGTCACCCTCGCCTCAGATGCCCAACTCGTCCATCGGGGTCCCACTCGAGGGCCTGGCCTGACGCGTGATGTCCCCAGTCGGCCTTCTCAGTGTATGCCCAATCCATCTTCACTTTCTTTCGGTGCATATTTGTTGAGCGACAGCTTATTGGTTGGTTCGTTGCCAGCCCGCCAGTCCTTTGTTGCTTATTCTTTCTGGCCATCCCATCTGATCTTCAGCAGCGAGCGTAAGCAGTTGTTGATGAATGTCTGTAGTTTGTTGGAAATCCCTTTCGTAACGCGCTAAGTCTCTGAACCATACGGAAGCACTGACTTGACATTGGTGTTGAAAATCCGTATCTTGTTCCGCATGCTGAGTGCAGAAGATCTCCACACTGGTTTCAGGCTAATGAACGCCTGTCTTGCTTTTCCGATCACCGCTGGCTTTGATGTCCTCGTCTGTACCGCCACCTGTAGTTGAAACAGTGCCTCCTAGATAGTGAAGGAGGTTACTTCCTTTAAGTTTCTCCCGTTGATGGTGACTGGAGTTTGTTGTTGTTGTTGGAGTTGTTGGTGCGGTATCTTCATCACCTCTGTCTTCTCTATATTCAACTGAAGTCCCGTCTTCGCTGCCTCGCCTCTTCTATCAACTTGTTAGTTTTCGCCTGTAGATCTTCAAGTTTGTGTGACATCAGGCACAAGTCATCGGCGAAATCTAAGTCTTCTGGGTCCTTTTCCGCAGTCCAGAGTATCCCCCTCTTCTCGCTCCCCACTGTTTGTTGCATGATCCAGCCGACCACAATCAGGAATATCATGGGTGATAGTAGGCAACCTTGTTTCACTCCTGTCTTCACTTCAAAAGCATCACTGAGCTTTCCATTGTGAATTACTTGGCATGTGGCATCTTCATATAGCTGTTGGACGAGGCGGATAAAGGTTTGTGGTATTCCGTAGTATTGAAGCAGTTTCCAAATTACCTCTCGGTCGATGCTGTCAAAGGTCTTCTCAAAGTCGATGAAGTTGAGGTAGAGGGTTGACTGCCATTCTATACTCTGTTCGATGATGATGCGAAGCGTTGCAATTAGGTCGGCACATGATTTGTACTTCCTGAATCCAGTCAGCCTGTTCCAGTCGTAGTTTTGAATCCAATGCATCCTTTAGTGTCTCCAGGATGATGTGGCTTAATATTTTGCTTGCTTTGGGAGGACAGGAGAGTGATTCCGCACCAGTTCTTGCAAACACTGAGGTCTCCCTTCCTTGGGAGTTTGAAAAAGTAGCCCTTCTTCCGATCAACCACTAGGTACCTTCCCTTGCTTCCACACCTTCTGCAATAGTGGTGTGGTGTGAGCATGTCCGCTGTTGTCTCTGCATCTGTTCTCAGTGCTTCTGCCGGTATTCCATCTGGTCCTGCTGCTTTCCCACATTTCAGTAGCTTTATGGAGTTCAGGACTTCCACTTTTGTTGGAGGATTTGTGTTCACTGGTAGTTCTGTCGCTGCAGGTGGTATTTCTGGACGAAGTGCAGGTGGTGATGATGATGGTGGTGGTGGTCGATTCAAGAGCTTCTTGAAGTGGTCAGCCCATCGTTTCGTTTGTTTCTCTTCTTTGGTAACTATATTTCCGTCATCATCTTTGATTGGTTTCATCTGTGTTGATCTCTCCTCTTCCAGATAGTAACCTGGTCATTTGATATAATCTTGTCAGGTCTCTGTCTCCTACCTGCAGCCTGTCTGTTCTGCTTCACTTGCCAGTGTGTCGTAGAAGTGTCTTTATCTTTGTGCGCACTCTTCTTCACTTCTTTGTCTCGTGTAGTGTTTTGTACGTTGTGTTCAGTTCCTCTTCTCGTTGTGCATCCTTGCACTGGTTTATCTTCTACTTCACTATCACTATCACCATCTTCCTCTCCCTCCTCTATCACCTTCCATGTATCCGTCGAAATCCATTCCTTATCCTCTTTCTTCTTCCTTCCTAATACGGTTATGCAGGTTTCTTTCCACATCTCTTTCAAAGAGTTCCAGTGTTCTTCCACACAGGTTTCTTCAGGGATGTTCCTCGATATCTCCCATTTTGTCTTGATGGCTGACTGACGTGAAGATTTCCTTTGTAGTTTCAACCTTCAGTTTCCGAGTGTTGTACTTGAACTATGGTCTATCACCAGCTTCCTTGAAGGCTTTCAATTTGATTTGGAAGGTTCCTTGCACTAGATAGTGGTCTGAGCCTACATCTGCTCCTCTTCTTGCCCTTGTGTCAAGTAGACTGCATCTCCACTTTCTTCACATTTAGATAAAGTCGATCTAATTTTTAGTGTGCCCTAGTGTCTGGTGAAATCCGTGTCGCTTTGTGGATATCCTTGTGCTTGAACACAGTGCCTGATTCCAATCACCAAGTCGTTGAATGCACAGAATTCTGTAAACAATTCTCCATTCTCGTTCATCACTTCACCGAGTGCTTCTCGACCCAAGATGAGTTCTCTTCCTGTGTTATCTGTTCTCAGTTTGGCATTCATGTCGCCCATTAGAATTTTGCTATCGCCAACTGAGATCTTGTCTAGTGTTGATTTCAGTTGTCTGTAGAATTCCTCCTTCTTCTCTTCATCTGCTTTATTATTTGTAGGTGCGTGGCGTGGGATGGCGTGGCGTAGCGTAGCATTGTATGATTGTGACTTTCCTTCCTTCCTTCCTTCCTTTTGAGTTGAATCTTGCTGTCATTATCCCGATCGTTAGGGAGGAGTTTGGTTCCCAGTGCATGAGAGCCTTCGATGTTGTTGGGGACATCATAATAGCCACTCGAAAACTCAGTGTGCTGTGCTCATGGTTGTCGTCTGGGTGACAGTATCGGAGTAGATTAGACGATTGACTCTCCAGTTGACAGTTTGGAGAGTCCACTCCCATTCCATCTGCTTTCGCAAATCCCAAGCACTTCGATGTGATACCTTCTCATCTCCTTTGCAATCTGGGCTGCCTTACTGGGTTCAAACATCGTGCGGACATTCCATGTCCCCATGTTTACTTTCGCTTTCATCGAGAGAATAGGAGACATTGGTCAATTGGCTTCCCTAAGGCAGGCTTTCGCCAACCGGTGTCATTTCGTCTCTCCGATTCCAGCAAGGAATAATTTTGTTATTATTTTTTATATTTTGTTTGTGCTTTGAAGCTTCTTTAGCGGTTGGTTGGATTTGTTTTACGGGGTAGGGTTGCTAGCCCTATGCCCAACCTTCCCTGTTTACTCGGGCTTAGGACAGACTAGTAACTAGTGCACTAGTTAACCAGGCGAGGTTAATAATAATAATAATAATATGTTTGTTTTATTCCGCATCATAATTATGTTTACAGTACAGAATTCTCAGCGTGTTGTTACATCAATTTACCCATTGTACAACATTTTTAAAACATTAACAATGGTTCTGTTTGACAACATATAATAAAGAATTACGAATAACAGGATTATCGAAATGTTTATTGACTTCAGAGACATGATAACTATTCGCTATTACACAGTTAATTGATAAGACTTTATCTAACAGGATTTTTTTCTCGCAACACACAAGCTATATAAGGTGATATGGTTGAATGTTTGTATATGGTTGTGCGTGCATCGAGTTTAATATATTTGCTTCTTGTCTTCCTAGACGACAGACATGAAGATAGGTGCGGATGCATAGGATGCTCGTCATCAGATAATATATTTTTAGCCAGTAGTCTACAAGAATTCAGATGCCTATTCACGACTGGATTTATCAGCTTGTTCAAGGGTGTGCTACTTGTTCTACTAACAACCTTCAAAACCCTAAGCAATACAACGTAGGCTTTTTTCCGGAGTCCATGAAAGAATAAGGGGGAACAATAAGTAAGTATAGATAAAACACAGGAATTAATGAAACGTAAGAGTAGAGACTGAGTTATACCAGACAGTCTGAGTTTCCTAATACTAAAGGTCAAGCAGAAGATTTTCTTAGAAATAAGTAAGATATGAGGGGACCAAGAAAGATCAGAAGAAAAGCATAAGCCAAAATGGAACACACTTAATACATTCTCTATAATAGAGCCATCTACAAGACAATAGTCATGGGACTGAAGCAATGTGCAACAGTTTTTTTCAAGCCTTAAGCTATAACTAACCATCTGACATTTGGAGGGATTGAGTGTGAGGCCATTTAAGGAAGACCAGTAACCAATTTCCTTTCAAAAGTTGTTCAACTGAGAACAATCAGAAGAGGAGATGATTGGCATGGATACTGCCTGGTCATTAACATACTTAAAAAGTTAGCTTTAGTTGAGGTTGGTAAGTCATGGAAAAAGAAGGAGAAAAGGAAAGGAGAAAGAACAGTACCTTGAGACACACTAGCTTCACTAAGCAGCGAAGTAAAGCGTTTTTTCCTATATTAAGTGCACTGTCTTCCTTCAGAAAAAAATGAATCAAGCCAGTTTACAATCCAGCACTCAGTTTGAGTACTGGCAAGCTTGTTTAATAAGAGGGATCTGGGGATGGAGTCAAAGGCAGCAGTATGATCCAAGAAGGCAGATTTGACATGTTTACAATCTTTGTCCAGACTGGTAATAATATTATGATGTAAAACAACTGCAGTATCTAAGGTACCCCATCTAGGTTTGTAGCCAAATTGAGTTGGATCCCTGAAAATCTGCAAAGGAGATCCAAGAGCACGAAGCAACAGTTTTCCCATTATTTTTAAGAATGGTGCGATAATTGTGATCGGTTGGAATTTCACTCTAGCTCCAGCAGATGTGGACTTAAGTACTGAAACTTTCAGTTTCTTTCCAGGCTGATGGTACGTCATTTCTAGCAAAAGATTCATTAAAAATGTTTGTGAGTGGATGGCATAGAATATCAACACATTTCGTGAAAAGAATATCTGGCATGCCATCTAGTCTAGGACATAGCAAGGGTTTTAATGATTTCGAGCATATGAACACCACTGTTTCATTGAATTTCGGAAAATTGCATTCTGTTATACATGAAAAACTAGATAAGATGACATTCAAGGGTTTACGTATAAATGACTCGTTTAATGTACATACGTTGTCGCAGGTTTCATTTCTGAGTTTTCTTTTCCAGTAACATCATTAAAAAGTCTCCATATACTAGAAAGGTTTTTACATGACATAATCTTCTGGTTATACATTAGTTTAATCAGACAGTTAAGTCGTTTAATACTAGCATTTTCCTTCGATTTACAGTTTTTGTTTTTCTCTTTAAAGTCATTTTAAATGAGAAGAAAGTCTATTAAACCTTAGAAAAATTATTTCAGCTGGGTAGCAAATATCAAAGCAAAATTTAAGATAGCATTTAACAGCATCGATTACATCATCCTGAGCATCATTTTCAAATATTTTCCATTCTGTGTTGCGTAACATGTATCTGAGTTTATGGATATTGTCATATGTAGAACTCCTACGTATAGTCTTCTTAGATTGATATTTAAGGGTATTTTTATGCACTTTGTCATATATTTTTGGTAGAAAAAGTATAATACAGTGATCTGAGCTCAACAGTGGTACACACTTGCAAGTTTCATATGTTCCAGATTCATTCACAAAGAACAAGTCTAATGTGACATTAAAACGAGTTGGGAAATTGACTAGGTTACTTTGACCAAGAGAATACAGGAAGCTGCAGTCACAAAAGTTGAAATCACCACAGACAATAAACAATGAACCAGATATTATGAGAGCAGCAAATTCCGTGAAATTATCAGCGAATCTGGATAATTCAGAATAGCTTCAACCAAGAGTGACATAAAAATTTGTGATGTAAATGAATTCATATCTACCCAAGTGTTTTGGACGACACTTGACAGTCATATAGTCTATACAGTTATCAGAATAAGCGGAACATGCATAATTTGATGAACACCACGAGCATTAATTAAGGTAGCTACACCTCCACCACACTTTTTCGTTGAAATATACCGATCCTGGCAAAACAACTTGAAATCATTTGAAGAAAGTACGTTGTCATTTTAAAGGTTATGCAACCAGGTATTACGATCAATATTAGAACATAGTGGGCATTGTAAATAGTCAAATCTACCTTACCCATCATGGATCTGAAGTTCAAGTTGAGTATTTCAGGTAGTGTCATTTGATGTGGTTTGGTTTGCTTTATAGCGCGCTGCCATCTATCATGATATCTTTTCTTAGTTACATCTGTTAAATTCACAGCGGTAGGTTCATAAATTTTTAAACGTACTTGATACGATTCAAGGTCATACTTAGACAGATTAAAACAAATAAAGATAGAGTAAACTTGATGCAACACAAAGGATGGAAAGATATGGTAGCCCAATGTTTAAGCAGGCCTCCACAACTGGGATGCCCAGGGCAACTACAAAGTGGTCGTTTGCTTTCTCATTGTTCTCAATGAATCTGTAGCTGGTATCTATTCGTGAAGAAAAGTACTGGAGATACCTCCTACACTGATGTTGAAGATTCTGAAGACGAAACCTTAATCCTTAAAAACTGTTAAACAGCGTGCACTGTAAATGTCATAAACCATATTACAGGCTGAATAGTTACTATTTGTCAAGAACCAACAAATTTAAAATTTTTTGATAGCCTCATTTTGGACTCTACCTACTCAGATACCGACTAGGTTTCACTTCCATAACATCTATGGATTTTGACTGAACTCGGAAGTGTAGCTGGACAGTTAGTGTTGTGAGGATGAATAGATGGTTACTTCTCCCTTACTCACGCTAGAAAACTTGGTGAAATTCTCAGTAGCTGAAATGAAATTAGGATCTGGTTTTCACCAGGTCTCTTAGGTAAAACTGTATCCCGGGGGCTGTTGAATGCAAATCTGCTGTGATAAAGATTTTATATGGACTTTTAAACTCTCGAAATGACTTTTTTTAATCCTCCATGTCAGCTCATTAACACAACAGATAACAGTTACTACTCTCCATAGAACTGTTTCACAGTTATCTGCCAGGGCGTCAACGGGAAGATCTAAACTATGCGGTCAAGTAATGCTAGGTTTGTGCCGCTGACCTAGGAAACCAAAGATGATTTATGGATCGGTGACTACGGGTCGATGCTAGTTGCGTTATGATAGTCCGTGCTGGACATCGACCAATACACCGTCAAGTTTGACTCAGCGATAATAGAGACCGACGAGATCCATATGCTCAAGATCAGTGCTGTAGGTTTCCGCGGACGGTCTAGTTAACCATCACGATTCCACTCAGTGCACTGGGGGCAGAATAGAGGAAGGATAAGTGAATGCAGCTTCCGAATTCCGGTGGTCACTGTCGCTGAACCCATCCATTCGACAAAAATGTATTCCTACATTGTGAAGACGAACAATGTTCTGTCAGGAATGCCTGTGTCGTTACTCCTAGCCATGTGATATTTGTGGCCTCAAAGCATCCCATTCAGGAAGGCCAGCTGCACATAGGTCTGCAAGGTAATAGCGGCTCAGTGAGATGTATTACACGCATGTCTGCGATGGGGAGGTGAATACGGTCACCGAACTGACTACTTGGCGAATGTGGATACGTTGAAGCCTGATAGCTGGGAGGGTTCAGGGATAACACTGATCATTTTGAGAGGGGGTTAACAGAATACTCTGACAGGAGTGCTCATTTTCATGTGGGAGCGTTTTTTGAATGTTTCCTGCGCAACGAATAGGCCAATCCATTAAGTTTTAAGAAAATACCTTCCAAATCAGATAAGGTCCGGTCCAGAACTTGAAGCTGAGCCAAAAATTGGAGTTAAACCAAGACGGTTACTACCTTCCATGGGATTTATTTTCAATATTGAGATATTGATAAGTGAAGTTCATCAGAAGTTTATCAAGTAGTAATAATGTCTAACTCACATACATGGATATGTACTCTAGAATTTTAAGTAGACCATATAGCGGTATACTCAAGTAGCTGAAAGAAATATCATTTGGTCTGATTTTAATGTAACAATATTCACCACACCTGTCGTGCAAACTTAATGTAACTATTCATCACACGCTTGACATTCAAATGACTGTGAGTAAATAACAACTTCTTTTATCAGAGATAAAAGAGATTTGAAAAGGAAATCAAAGTGAATTGTGAAGAAACTTCTGCTTTGTATGAGTTTCCAGAAATCATGAGGTTCTCCAGCGAGTCAGTTATCTCTAATGTGGGTTGAGTTGTGCTGGTTGATCAAAGTGAATCGCCATGGTTAGTCTTCTATTTTGGCGCCTGCACTGCGAAGTTATCGATAGAATTCGATCGACCCTCAAGTCTAGACAACATGCAATCGATTAGTCTCCAGTGATCAGTCAATGTATCCAATCCAGTTCTATAAGAAGTGAATAACACTCCGAATAGCCTAGCGAAACATTTTCCGGTTGCAGTACTGAATGATTTTGGTTTAAATCTCTGACTGAACATCAGTTCCTTTGGGGGTCGCTGATACATCTTGTAGATGAGTGCTTAAAAGCATGAAATCTAGGTTAGGGAGGACTTCCTGTCAGCTTTTTTCGACCAACTATTCGTCGCCAAATAGTCAAAATACCATTTGGTCACAGCCTTAGAATAGATTTCATTAATAAAATGTGATCAACATATGATTTATCTACAAATAATATCAAACTGATATTACCAGTAATATCTAAGCATCCATGCATAAGCCTATTTGTTAACAATAGCTGATATATTTTGCCCAAATCAGTCAATGATGTGAAACGCAAGCTGTAATATCAGACAATACCCGCTGTACAATGAGTGGCTACCGTGACTCAGTAGTCTAATGGATAACGCAGTGACGTTTGATATGTTCCTTGCTGGCTTCGAGTCCCACTGAGAGGCAGATATATCCAATCAATGAGTTTCGAATGGGATAAAACGCTCGCTATGAATCCCACTAGTCACTTTTTATTCTTGGTATCAATGATATTTTTCTTACTGACGTATATATCCATGATTGTCTGCTCACTTCATTCGTGTTCATTGTTGTTGAAATGGGTATAACGAAACAAGAATAAAACTTTAAACATAATAAGAAGAATACATTTATTTTCTAGGTTTATTACTAATTGATTATACAACTTTAAACAACCTCTGTTAAGATGGAGATCAATTGCATAATGAGCACTTCTAAGTCTATCTGAATACTCTTGACTAGACTGAACTCTTTATGCGAACAATCAGTTGACGAATATGTAACACCACAGGGATTTCTCAAAAATATGATGAATCCTATTTTGAAAGTATGTGTCTCAATATAATATCGCTTTGTAATGAACATTCTGCTCTTTTCCTTCTCACCATGTGTTGAATCCAAATCAAAATGTAACACGTTGGTGTATGAATGCTCTGATATTGTGTCCACTACGCTGTTACTCATATTACAAAACTAAGAATCTCTAGAAGTGTCCAGTATCTGGTATTTTCTCATAAATCTGCTGTTATTATTGTTCTCATCGACTCAATGAAGAAACAGTAATTACTAATCTCACAACGGTTTTAATTACAAGAAATCATTTACACTGCGTTTACACATTTTTGTCTGACAGACGGTTATCTATCTGCTTAACGAACATGACTATTAACTATGGTAATTTACTTGGTTGAAGCAAAATAGAAGAATCCAGGACGCATGTTTCGTCCTGCTTGGAACTCATTAGTTGGATATACCCGCACCCTAGTGAGTGAAGTTGTTCCCACCGAGACTCGAACCTCGTACCCATCGCTTCAAACGTCAAGGCGTTATCCACTGATGCACGACAGCCGTCTCTTGTACAATGGGTACTAGTTATTACTATCTACTGATATGGTTGTAACTCTCCGTTGTTTTACTGGATCGAACTGTTCGACCTCTATTGGCATATGGACTCCTATGCGGATGCCAACAGAGGTCGAACAATTCATTCCAGTGAAACAACGGAGAGTTACAAGCATATCTAATATCAACCTTTCACTCAGAGCCCAATATTTGCCATAACGTGCGATCAAACCTTGATCATAGTTCATAAAGAATTTCAATAAATAGTAACAAAATAATAACTGTTTAATACCACTGTAATTTTCTGGTCATTTGGAAGACAATTGTAACTTCAATGATGGTTGAGGATGTTATTATCCCCCAAAAATAAACATTTTACGCTTAAATTTTATAAATTTATTTCACGGAGAATTTGAATGATGCTTTTCGCGCCTTTTTCCACCTCGCGTGTATTGTTCAGTTCTACTACATTTAAGAAAACTGTTTTGATACTGGGTGATCTTCCACTTTTAATATTCCACTTTTTCTTTTCGCCTCAAGAGAGTATAATGTAATCCCTAGAGCTGTATCCTTAAAGGGTTACCTTCACACTTTGATTGGAGTAAAGTTTCTGCAGTCCAACATTGTCTTGTTCTTGTGTCGCCTGAACTACTTGTCTAGCATGATATCCTTCGTTTAGTAACGAGATTACGCAACCCAAGTTAATCGTATACGAAAATCTCAATCAGTGAATTAATTT
Source organism: Heterobilharzia americana (assembly GCA_944470555.2). Taxonomy (NCBI): domain Eukaryota; kingdom Metazoa; phylum Platyhelminthes; class Trematoda; order Strigeidida; family Schistosomatidae; genus Heterobilharzia; species Heterobilharzia americana. The sequence continues at coordinate 29,017,918 of OX104132.1, read as the reverse complement.
CAAGTTGATATTCATCGTAGACTAACATCAGTTGGAGGGACAAAGGAAACCTGGGAGCACTGGACAGCTGTTTCCTCCAACGAGTATGGGAATCCTCAGCAGTGCTCACTCACGACCCCACCCCACACCACCCCACCCCACTGGGGATCGAACCTGCCACCTTCAGGTTCCGTGGCCAGCACGTTATCACTGAGCTAGCCACTGGGTCAGAATCCAATAGTTCAGATTTCCAACTTCTGTTAGCCCACGATATACCGCAACCACCACCCAATATCATCGTTGAGTAACTGTCCTCACAACCATCAGTCTTTGCCCTCACCAGTCACGACTTCTCACTGGAACTTTGGCAGTAACTCTCGAAGCTAGTCACCAATGAGCACCAGTTCAATTGAATTTTGAGGGGAATGTGGAGCATTGGATTCTGACCCAGTGGCTAGCTCAGTGATAACGTGCTGGCCACGGAACCTGAAGGTGGCAGGTTCGATCCCCAGTGGGGTGGGGTGGAGTGGGGTGGGGTCGTGAGTGAGCACTGCTGAGGATTCTCATACTCGTTGGAGGAAACAGCTGTCCAGTGCTCCCAGGTTTCCTTTGTCCCTCCAACTGATGTCAGTCTACGATGAATAGCAACTTGAAATATTTCCGAATCCCCACAACTTCCTCAAAATTCAAGTGAGTTTATGTTTAAAAGACTATTGAACATTAATTCTATATACAAATAAATGAAACCAACACAAACAAAAATAGCGATGCATCATGTTCAAACACTTATATCAAACGAAAAAAAGACTGATATAACTTAAAGTATCAGTTGACAGAGTATTGATTGGATTAGCTTAATTATTTTAATCAATATTAAGCCTAATGATCTCATAATATCATATAGGTGTGTTATGAATGTCACGGTCATAACTACCATAACAATATTTGTTTTAATCAACTTCAGGTACATATAAATTCAAACAAATACTTCATCTTCAATGTTAGTGGAGTAGTCGATATCATTAATGAATTTTCTACTGAAAACGTCAAAACAGTTTGATGCATATCCATGATTTTTTTTCGAGATTGCCTTCTAATGTCAATGTCTGACAAATGATAAATGCAAAGTCTCTGTCTTTCTGTTTAATCTCAAAGTACTCAGATTAGCGCACATTTAAAAGCCTTCCACGCTCTCTACTATTATGCATAAAAATACTAAATAGTTTTGATGATATTCTGTATACTGAAACTATGATAAAATGGTAAACTTTGCACACCTTGAAAAACAGTATTACTTGTTGTCAATGGATAGGAATGTATAGAGGAAGGATTGCCGTATCCTCTCCTTTTACAGTGATTCCACCATTGATATTAATCATTGCCTATAAGGCTGATGATGCACAGGGAAGGTAAACAAAGTTAATGATTCCCTATTGTTGGGTTCTGTTCCTTGTACCATATGTTCTACCGGCTGGAGTGTGCTTGTAGACCATTCAGACTGGTTTACCAGTGCTTGCTAACTAGAAAGAAGTGACACAAACACTGGACAGCTGTTTCACACATCTGACATCTAACTTGTTAGCAGTGTACTTTAACTAATTCGGCTCAGTTGTTCATCCATCTAAATTCTACCTAACAACTTAAATATGCTGGTGGCATACAGGATCAGTTGAAGTGTTTGTCACTCAAGAAATCAGACAGCTGACATTCACCTAATGGTAGTAGTTCGACTCAGAACTATGTAGTACTTATGAATAGTAATGATGGGCAGTGGCTAGCAGTGGAATTCAGGTTGCGCATTTCGTCCTATTTGGGACTTGTCAGTCGGATGTATCTGCCTCTCAGTGAGTGATGTGGTTCCCACCGGGACTTGGACTGGAGCAATAACGCTATGTAGTACTTAGTTTGTCTTATTTTTATGCATAAATTCGTACTCCAGTGTTCGCATGATCAACCTTTATAAAAGACGCATGAATTGTTCCACTCCTATTTACATTTCTACTCCAGTCTTCTGATTCACACCGACTGAGGATTTAGCGTTTTACAGCATTTTTTTAATAAGTACTTATTGGCAAAGGAATTGAAACATTCATGTTTTATACTATTTCATAGTTTTCAACTTAGGGTACTCATGAGATGTGAATACAATTCAAACACCAGAACAATGTCCACCAGAGTAGTAATTTGGAAATTCTACATTTTTTTAGTGTAAAACTTTGAAGTAATACTGAAAGTTCTAACGGTTATTCATGTTTTTGTTTATATTTTCTTAAAATATATTTAAAGTATATTTGAATGATCTATGTTGAATACTGTAGATATTTCAATAACCGTAGGCAGTAATTTTTCAATTTACTTTCCCTGTCGTCTGTGACTTCAGTAGTCAGTGAAAACACACAATTTCCTCGAAAACTACTGTTAGGAAATATAACCTTAACTTAATCATACATGAAGGTATTTAAAAGAGATTAAAAGTTTAACAAAGGATGGGATGTATTGGCTAAATCCCAGCAAATGTTAATGATTCCATGTGATAAAGAATGAATTTTACATTGGTAGATATTAAGACTTCGATACCTTTAATTTCATGATAATGATGGATCATGGATAACACTGAAATTAAGGACGTGCATTCAATTCCATTTAGGAGTCATCAACTGAATGCACCTACCTCACAGTGAGTGGTGCTTTCCTCACTGAGGCTCAAAGTCAGTAACCGGTTTCAAATATTGGCTAGAATAATGAGTAATCAGATACCTGAGTAGGTAGTTTCCTTTTGACAGTTAGAATAAGAAAATATAGCCTATAAAACCAAACTTCAATCACCACACAAGCAGTGTCTCTTGTGACTCAGTAGTCTAATGAGTAACGCTTTTTTTCTTGAAGCTATAGGTGTTGGATTCCAGCTCAATGGGAGGCAGTATATACACCTAAGTTGAAAATGGCGAAACGCATGTCTTGAATTTCAATACCTTCCACTAAACATTATTTCTGTCAAAACAAAATTACGGTTAATATCAAGGAAGCCAAATAGGAGCCCAAATGCCTATAGTGATTGATAAACCCTGTCTAATCAACGACCAAAAAAGGTTAGGCTATTTTCAGCCGAATAACTAATGAAGAAAGGCTTATATCACGACGGACTTACATTGTTTCCATTCATATGTAAAAACAGCCAAAATCAAACGTAGAGCAAATTTAATATAATCCAATTATTTATATGACTTGGTTTTGCAATAAATGATCAGATTTATCAACTTAATTTTATCTAAATCCCTCTTTGTATCTCATGCCTGGTTCATGATGATGTGCTCACCATTATTATACCAATCCTAACGAGGCGCCAGGCAATTTTCATCTGCATTCTAACAGAGAAATCTTCCCTACGATTTCAAAACAATAAAATTGTTTCAAGTTGTTATTCATCGTAGACTGACATCAGTTGGAGGGACAAAGGAAACCTGGGAGCACTGGACAGATGTTTCCTCCAACCAGTATGAGAATCCTCAGCAGTGCTCACTCACGACACCCCACCCCACTGGGGATCGAACCTGCCACCTTCAGGTTCCGTGGCCAGCACGTTATCACTGAGCTAGCCACTGGGTCAGAATCCAATGCTCCACATTCCCCTCAAAATTCAATTGAACTGGTGCTCATTGGTGACTAGCTTCGAGAGTTACTGCCAAACTTCCAGTGAGAAGTCGTGACTGGTGAGGGCAAAGACTGATGGTTGTGAGGACAGTTACTCAACGATGATATTGGTTGGTGGTTGCGGTATATCGTGGGCTAACAGAAGTTGTAAATCTGAACTATTGGATTCTGACCCAGTGGCTAGCTCAGTGATAACGTGTGGCCACGGAACCTGAAGGTGGCAGGTTCGATCCCCAGTGGGGTGGGGTGGTGTGGGGTGGGGTCGTGAGTGAGCACTGCTGAGGATTCCCATACTGGTTGGAGGAAACAGCTGTCCAGTGCTCCCAGGTTTCCTTTGTCCCTCCAACTGATGTTAGTCTACGATGAATATCAACTTGAAATATTTCCAAATCCCCACAACTCCCTCAAAATTAAATAAAATTGTTGTGAAGCAGGGGTAGTGGCTAACAGTGGAATCCGGAGCATTCGCTTCATTCTAACTATGACTCGTCAGTTGGATGTGCCTGACACCTAGTGAGCGATTCCGTTCCCACTGAGACTCGAATTTAAGATCGATCGCTTCAAGCGTCAGAGAGTTATCCCCCAGGACACCCAATCATGATAGCCACTTGTTGAGATGGGTATAGTTTTTATGTTGTTGTTTGTGCTAACCTGTCGTTGACGGAACCAAGTTGATAGGTGTCTATTGGCATGTAGGTTTCTGCGTGGATGCCTCGATATTACCTGTTTTAATTTCAGGCAACAACATAAAAATGATTATTGTTATAAAACTTATGATTTCCTACCCATTAAAATATTCGTCATCTATCTGGTTGATCTTACAGGTCAGGAGATCCGACTGGATTTATCTCTTAACCAACCATATCATGAGACCATTTAAAGGGAACTCAATGATATCAATCAGTTTTGAAAACCACAGTAAAATCACTCGGTTCTTCAAAGCCACAAAACTAATCGTTTCTCAACTTTTAAGTGAATGCGGAAATTCGTCCTCAGTTAAACACCTGTTTCATCAGTCAGGGGTACACAGTTTTATAGTTTATTTTATATGCAAGTGCTGTTCTAATAAATACGCATGAAATCAGAGAGGAACGCTGTAGTTAAAACATGTTCAAACACGTTGATCATGACTTTGTCAGGGTTCTTCTGTTTAAAAAATGTGAAAAAATGTCATCTCAACAACTCCACGAAAGAAATTAGTTGGCCGTTGAAACAAGGTTTAGACCAAGTTCTGACTTGATGGTGTGATGGTTCGATTCATTGGGGGAAAAAATATGAAATAGTAAATCGGCAGATAGGGCGCAACATGCTGGACAGTATCACATGTAACGAAACATTTAAATTTGTGCCATGTTAGAATTCAATATTCAATGAAACGAAAGAAGTAAAGTGTAGTTCAAAATAACAATAACAGAAGATAGATATGGGAAACATTCTTAGTAATATGAACTGTTGCCTTACTTTGTAATTTGTTTGGTGATGACTAGTAGTGGAATCCAGCGCACATGCTTCGTTATATTTGGGACTCGTTATCTTGATATATCTACACCCTAGTGGGTCTTATGGTTTTTCGATTGCCCAGAATTGCTGATGGGGTGCACCACAACAAACGTTTTCAGAATTAACACCTAAACTGCTTATGTAAACCCATAAAGAGATATGCTAATGCATGTATAAACATGTCAAGAACTACTACCAGCTTTCATGTTTCAATAAGTTGTAGGAATGTCAAAAGATAAGATGCAAACTGGAAAGTAGGAGAAAATATTGTGGCAAAGGTACTCTGATGCACGTATTTAAACTTCTTTTGAGAGGAAAAACAAGTGAGTAACTTATTGATAGTGATCGGTTAATAAATAACGTTACCTTAACAGAAAACAGTTTAGGATATGCAGATGTAAGGAAAGGTTTTGCATGCTATTATGTCGTTGACCGTAAGTATAAATGTTGATTACTACTGTAACCACTGTCCCTTTCCTCCTACTACTTTAAGAACCAAATATACCAGAAGGAATGAATGGGTCTTATCAGCGACTAGTGAACAGACTTTCAAGAGTATTGTGATAAACAGATTATACGACAAATATCTAGCTAATGACCCTCACACTGATCCACGAATGTCACAAGGTAGATTAAAGTAAACTGAACCCCAGATGATCACTCAGTTATTCGATTTGGAGGTTTGTATGAATTTATTGGTTTCCAGCTGGTATTCATCACAGACTGATATGAGTTAAAGAACCGTTGATAACCGAAGAGAACTGGTTAGCTGTCTTGTCTCGGCACTACACATCCACGACCCCACCAGAGGTCAAGCCCAGAACCTTCATATTTTGCGGTGAGCACACTTCCATTGAGCCACTGGATCAGACTTCAATGGTCCATATTCTCCTACTTTAATCAGTTTAAAATCGATCCTGTCGGTCGTATACCTGAATAAATTTTAACTCACAGTCCGGTCGTACAAGCCAGGTTAAAATGACTTTTCAGTATGTTTATTTGCCTTAGTTTCCCTTATGTAATCTGTAGATAGGCGTCAATGAGTATTAATTACTCAGTTGCTTTTCAAATCCTTGCATAGTTCCAACCCCGAATGTTATTGAAACGTAATATTGAGGAGGTCTAAAGTGGGAAGAAACAACTTCGCATTGTATTAGCCCCATAAAAACACCCTATCCGTTTTATAAGCTACTAGACTATCAATATTCAGCGTATTCGAACTTCGTTCAATCTAATGAACTGTACACCATGCCACGAAATATCTAAGGGCACTCTGTGTATTTCTAGTTTATAAAATGCCCTAAACTGATTGGGTGGAAATTCATTTTGAAGTATTCCCTTGAAAAGCAAGTCATTTCCCATTTTTTAAGTCTGTTTGGTATTTGTGTGAAATGAATCCGCCTAGGTTGTATTGAATGAGTAGTTTAGTATCTCCATTCCATTTCCAATAGATTCATTATTTGATTGTTTTTAATGAATGTACCTAAAACCTTTTCGTGTGTGATTAATCACTGAGCCTTATACAATCCTCAAGGTATGGGATTATTATTCGGCACCACCATAACTGGAAATTAACGTAGAGTGACTTTAAAGGCTATCTTAGCAACTGCATAGGTAACCAATTATTTTTTTCTGTTTAATGAAAATCTGCATTTGTGGACAGATTATCAAAACTTGATTGGGTTTTACGGCAGCTGCCAGGGTGACATTTAAAGCCGCTCAATATGTTTTGAATACAAAAGTTTGTAAGCGCAGATTGCTGTCCCCTCTGCTATGTGAAGTAAGCGAATGCGTAGTCCATATGGTAAACTAATCGATATTCGGTGAATGATTTTAAATGCTTTTCTAGTATCCACTTGATGTTCAGTGTCAACTAATTGTGCAATTATGGAGCTCTTTATTGTTCTAATTTGTCCCTTATACAACCATCATGAGCGGTGCTCCGAAATCTGATTATAAACTTGCCTCATTGTATGCCCAATGTAATTAGCTCCACAAGAGCAACTGAATTGATAAATGCACAAGGAAGTGACAGAATCGATTAATGTGTCTTTATTTCTTGCGCCTAGAATCACGAGGTTGTAGAAGATAGGACAGTTTATTGGCTGGGAATGCTTTTTAAGACTCCTTTTATGCTTTGTGTGATGATCTCACTGGCAATGTCATTCTTAAATTTCAGTTTCAAGAAGATTTATCTCTTAGGAACTTGGCGTTCTTGTGCTAACCATAGTAACATTCATAAGCCTAGTTACAAACTTCACTGGATAGCCATTCCTACTAGGCAGGTCACGGATGATGGTAAACTCTTCCTCTACAGCATTGTCTGAGCAAATAGCCATGGTGCAGTATGCTAGACATTTCACTGGGCTCCTTTTGTACTGGAGAGGTACGGCAATAAAGAAGTGCGTTTATTGACCTGTCTATATTGGCTTACCTTATATGCTTCGTTTCAGACTTCCATCTACCTTTCTTACCAGCAGAACATCAAGAAATGGGATATTGTCATTTTGCTCCTCTTCTATTGTGAATTCGATTGCCACATGAACACTAATAAACTTATTAAGAAAAGTATTCTTATCAATCTCATTTTTGAGAACTTTAAATATAGGATCCACATAACAACAGTATAATTGCAACTGGTTGATAGTTTCGTTCAGAGGATCATTCTCCAGTTTTGCAAACAAAACCTGTTAAGAGTGGGGTGACCCCGTAGCGACACCCTTTTGTTCATGGCTGGTGTGGATGGGCAAAGAATAATGTTATAGCATGTGGTCAATTGATTTGAGTTTGTCCAACAAGTGCAGAGAGTTGCTAACGTATTAGTAGGAATTATCAAGACGATAAAAAGGGTGACTTTAAAGAGCACCAGAGCAATGACTCAAACAACCAATTAGGTTTCTTAATCTCGAACGGAAAAGTAGTTTTATCACAAAATACAGAACTCTCATTGGTTATTTCAATCGTTACTAGGACTGCCTTCTTAGTCACTCCGATAAAAAATCTTTCCTAATAGAGATAAGACTATAGGTCAGATAGTGCAGACCAAAAGGAGATGGACGGTATTTAGTTTCAAGGTTAAACTGCATATTGGCGTTCAGAAGTCAGTCTAAAAAGCATTCCTAGGTGTTATTGTGCTTGTTACAGGTAAGTCATAGTAATCTATGTGAAAATGAGTATTTTATGTGTTCTGTTAGCATATTTTACCTATTTGTATGGGTTTTAACGCGTAGTCTGTCACTGAATCCTCTTTCATACAGTTTATTCATGTACGAAGTATTGGCTGCAATTCCACTTCTTAATTTGGAAGTGTTAGGGATGTATATATCCTAGATATTCCATGCTTACAGTTTGGATATACTTGAACTGTTTTACTTCGCGCTCTCTTTCCTGCGCACTGATCATATTTCATATGAACTGCTAGCATTCTGATTGACTTCTACCTCTTTAAATTTACCAATTATTCCTAACCTTTAAAGGTTACCGGAAACTCTATAAATTAGGTCCGTTTTCACCAATAAGGGTTTTCAGTCCGAGATTTCGCTTTGAGAATCACTCAGGTTGAACAGTCTCAATGTTTGACTATCAATCATTAAGTATTATCATTCGATCTCACAACTCTACATCATAACCGGAAGTAAGTACAGTTATTTATGGAGAATAAAGTTTACAAATCAAAGTGAGTTAATTGAGACTTAAGATTGCAGCATCAAGTTCAGCTGTGACTTTAAAGGCTACTCTAACAACTAATGAGGCAATCAATTACTTTTCTTTATTTCATGAAAAGTTAATGTTCCAAAAGAGATAACGACATTCGATTGATTATTTCGGTCGCTGCTGGATTAGTCTTTATGGACACTCCTAGTCAAGTAACACATGGACCCCATTATTTAGAATTAGAACAAATTTAACCCAGCGTAGTGGGATAATTCAACAATAATTCACTGCCTCGTTTGTAAGAAATTGATTTGTTCAAGAACAGTTTTCGAAAGGAACCGACGTCAGCTCTGGAATTGCTGAGGACCAGATAACGTCCAGCTTCTCCAGCTACCAGCATCATCCACAACCGCATGTGGGGTTGAACCCAGAACTCTAAATTCTTACAGCAAACCACCTTTCCAATAGGATATTGAGCTCGATTCAAATGGTTCACCTTATCTACGTGTGAGTACTGATAACAGAAGACAAATAGGAAAACACCTCAGATAGTGAAACGCTTTCAAAATTGTAGTTTATTTATTAGTCTGTAGTAAAAAGGTTATTTAGAGGGAAACATTATAACTTATCTGTCTATAGATGGCTGAACTACGAAATCTGAATTTGCGGGTGTTGATCAACACAAAGAAGACGCAAAATGGAGAATATAAGCAGGCAGAGACCTACAAGACTAAAGATACCTGTGACGCCATAGCAGACTAATTTCCTAATATTAAGTTATTTGGAATATTTATTGATTTATCTTGAACCTATTACTGTTTTAGTTCCAAGAACGTTCACCGTAATAACATAATCGTTGTTATTGGTGCATGTATTTCTTCACTATCTAATTGACTGACCTCATAGATCACGGCTTTGGCTCTAAACTTCGAGCAATCCGTCTCGAAGTGAATCAGTATATTTCATTTGCATGATTTGTAAGATAAAGAGGCATGGTCATAGGTGTGCATCATTGACAAGTGCTGAAATAGGGAGGTAGAACCGTTCAGTGGAACCTGGTTTCCAAAGGCCCCCTATTTCATGTCAGTTAGAGATGAAAACTCTCTTCAAAACCTAACAGTATATTGGTGAATCTTAGGCGAAGTTCTTAGACAGGTCGTGTTATGAAAACAGTCGATTCATTTCAACTGTCCATACAAATCGATTGTCATACGTTGTTTCCCAGCTCAGCTGAACTAGTCGTAGAACGAAAAGTCCACAAGATGCTTATACATTAGATTTTCTAGGTAATTTCTGGTCATCTTTCAATAAGATCCATTATCAGCCGAATTCACACTAACCACTAAACTATTCAAATATTGATTGCCCCAATGTGATTTTTCACTGTATCATGTCGTTTATTTAGTATCCTGTTGAAAGCTAATGCTAAAAAATGCCCAAATGATGATGCTTTACCAGGTTACAGGAGATATGCAGTCATTCTGAAAAGAAAAATCAGACCTCTGATGAAAGCAGAATTATTTAATTTGAATATCGACATAAATATTATATAGTTTTAGTGTTATTGCTTTTATAATACCTTCATTGGTTGAACCGAATTGATAGATCTCTATCGGCATATGGTCTCCTGCACGGATGCCTCGATATTGCCTGTATTGTTAATTATATGGTAATGATGGATAGTGGCTAGCAGTGGAACCCAAGATGCGCATTTCGTGCGATTTGGGGCTCGCCAGCTGGATGTGCCTTCCTCCCAGTTAGTGATGTTGTTCCCATCGGGATTCGAAATCAGGAGAGATCGCTCCAGATGCCAGAGCGTTATCTACTAAACCACCAAGCCATGATAGCCACTTCTTCTGCGACGGGTATAGTTTTGGTGTTATTGCTTGTACATCCAGGTATATCCAGCTGACTAGTCCCAAATAGGACGGAATGTGCAGCCTGGATTCCACTGCTAGCCACTATCCATCATTACCATATTATTATATTGTTTGCCTGCAAAAATGCTGAATTTATCATTGTATTGTTACCTCTGAGGATAGGAATACACTCAGCAGTTAAAAAATGATGACTAGTCAGGGGAAAGATTTTAAGCTAAACTGAGTGTGTATGACTGAGTGATAAATATGACAGGAATGCAACAGAGCATAAGATCATTAGTGCATGTATGGTAAGACTGGAAGCAGTTAGTTGACAATCTAGAAAATTATTTAACCAGTATCTTATAATTCATAAATATCTTAGTGTTACAACAAAATGCAAAAGATAAACAAGGGCAGAAACAGAAACAACAAAGGGCGAACTGATACAAGTTAGCAGGTAATCGCCATCTCACTCCGAAGCACTCAGTTCACACATTAGTTGCTCAAGATGATCATTTAAATTCAGAGAAACAGCATCAGTTTTGCTTGGTGATAACCAGAATAAGAGTGTCTTCAATCAAAGTACACGTTTAGTAATATGTGAATCAGAACTAAATGATACTAGGAGGTTGGAAGCTATAGGCAAGAAGACTGTACAACTAGGTTCCATAAGTCTTGACACCGGTTAACAAGACATGTCTTCAACCTTCATCAGTGTATGTAGACTGAATCAGTTTAAAGTGTATGTGTCCATTCAGCAATCTTGTGCACATATGGCAGTATGCAATAAACCACACCTATTGCATGATGACCTATGATACTACTTCACTGCCTAAACCTCGGTAGTTCGAGCAGTGTTCAAATCCGTGACAACCTGGTTCAAAGTCAACTCCCTAAACCAAAGAGCTAGAAGTCGATCAACGTCTTAGCTTAAGGAAAGCAGAAATACCATTTTAAAAACACTGTTTGGCATGATCCATCACGTGCTCACTCATCAGGAAGTCACACCATAACAGCCATTCAGTAAACTTTTGTACCCCAGCCATTGCAGCTTATAAGGATACTTTTTGGCAAATTTTGACCCAGCGAATGAATCGTTAGCGTGTTTCCGTGAAACATGAAGATCCTGAGTTTGATCTCTGGCGGAGCTGTAGGTGCGCACTGCTCACAAGTCCCATACCAGAACCAAACAGCTCTTCAGTACTTCCAGGTTTTCAATAATTTTCTAACTGATATCAGTTCATGATGAATACTACCTTCAAACTGACGAATTATTTAGGAAAATGACCACAGTCACTACTATTTTCATACCAGAAATTTTTCGCAACTTCAGTCGTACGATAAGAACGCGCATCAACAGAACAAATATGATTTAAGCCATTAAAATTCAGTTGAAGACTTCACGAACAAATGTGAGCTATCCTATTGTTTAGTTCAATACTTTGTTATGCCAACAATACTTTTAGAGTTAATTTCTTGTACAAAGTTTAGAAAAACAAAATTGTATTCACATTGGTACATGTATGTTTTACCAAGAAGGTAGATATAAAAAGACAGAATGATCAAAGGACAGGGTCATATGAAGGAATATGTAGAAGGGAACAATGGATAAGAAGGGTATCACCATTGAAGGTTATAGGTAAATTTGAAAATTGAAATAGCTTGCAAAAAGCCAGCATTCGTTTCTTGAGTTTCCATCAGTTTGTAATTATCCATACATAGGTAAGTGACCTAACGCTCCTACTGACAGTTTAATCTGAAACTCCTCTTTCTTCAGGAGTCATTTCAACACTATGAGACATCGCATACAAACAGCAACAAACAGTGAAACCTAGGACGCGCATTTCGTCCTATTAGGAAATCGTTAACTGGAGATACGTGCGTCTCAACTAATGATGTTGCTTCCACTGATACTCGAACCCAAGACCAATCACTTCAAACGTCACAGCGTCATCCGTCAGGCCACTGAGTCGAACTGAAACTACCAACAATATCGAGGCATTTGCACAGAAATCCGTATGCTAATTTTGGCTGATCAATTCGGTCCTATCACCGATGGGAAATTACATGCCATAATACCTAAATTATGAGATTCATTGTTAGTTTTCACATGAAACAGTTATACATCGATCACATTGCTATTTTCAAGTTTTCCGGTTTGTATTAGTGTTTTGAGTACTCTTTTTAGTGGTTTAACACTAGTCTTCGTCACTACAAAGTCAATACAGCTAAGTAAACAATGGAAAACTGAGAAAATTAGGTAAATACTTCATTTTATCATGAAGCTCTTCATCAATGTATTCTACTATTAACGCTACTTATCAAATAGTGTATCAGTAATATATATTATAATATTGGGAAATACAAGAAGGAATAGTGATCGACTCTTGAAGATTCTGGAAGGAAGAAGGCACAATATTGAGACGAAATAAATAGGACAGTGACACCACACGCTAGAAGTCTACTTGGTAATTCGATTTTACTGTACAATTTAATAGTTTTGTCATTAGTGTTTGTAATTTTTCCGATTGATTTCTCATCAATACCTTCAACCCTTCAAAGTATTATATGCATGATGTTAATAATGATAATATCAGCACCGAAAAAGAGGCCCAACTAAGTCCTAAACTGGGAAAGGTGGGTGGATAAAACAGCCTATGAATTTCACTGACACTTAGGATAGTTAAATTCATGCATATATTTATAAGTAAACGAAACCAAAACTGCTAGAATTCATTGTGTAATAAATTTGAATAGATGAATGATTATAGTTTTTCCTCATAATAAATTCTATTTCTTTGTCTATGATAGCGGCTGATCTAGTAATATACTATATGGTTGGAAGTTAGTTCAAACTTGTATATGTGTATCAACACATTCCTTATCTCTGATTATCATCATTCTTTTATCGGATTGTGAAATATACAAAACTTGATTGTGTTATTTATATATCTTTAATGATTTATAAAGACAAATAATCTTCATGCTCAGCAAACTATCCGTTCTTCATGTCCATTTACGAGAATGCCTACATACGCAGTGTCTATACAAATACACGTGTAAACAGCTAACACGTTTACACATATGTGATAGCAACATAATTGAATAGATTTCTTAAAATTAAAAAAAATATGTTTTTAAACTCACTTTGAAACAACATGGACAAAGATATTACTGACTGAAAAAATCAACGTAGAACCGCACACACATGTGCATCAGCTTAGGTTGCCACACTTCACAGTGATACGCAAAGAATAGATGGACAGAAACAGAATGACATCAAAGTGGCTGAAGTTGTATCAGAGAATAAACTATTTGAAGATAACGGTTAGTGTAAATACTCGAGCTTTAGAAGATATGAAAGAGTGAATATATCTGCACCATGTCACCAAAGGACCTCAACTACTAATTCTGATCGTCTCGCTGACCCCAACCAGGTAGTCTACATCTCCCCACATGACTCAAACCAACAGTCAGATACTTCAAGGACTGATACCACATCTTGGTCTGGCCACCCTGATCCTTCTTCCAACCTTTTGGTAGCATAGAGAGCAGTGGAGTTCAGTGTGTACATTTCGATTTGTTTAAGATTCATCAACTGAAAGCAAAACTCAAAATTTTGGTATACAGGACCATTTCTTGTTCAGAAGTGTTCACCTTTTACTTTCTTGCCCAAAAATGATTTAAGCTTTTTCTCATCTCATGAAGTGTATGCTTCAATCTGATCATTGGAAGAATGTTTTAGAATATCACAGGTAAGAACAATCCCTGTGAAGTACTACTATCTCCCATTATCATCAGCAAGTATTTTCGAAAAACCTTTCGGCCTGATTTATCCAATAGCTTATGACCCTTCATTACAGCTGTTATCTAACTACCTAATAGAACCCATCCACGCATAAGTCACATGGCACACACTTCAAACTAAACTCACCTTATAGTCGACTAACAGGTTGTTTTTAACACAATAAAAATAACCAGATACATTTTCCAAAGATAAACCCTACTAATGAGGCCAACAAGCACGAAACATAGGTCAAGTAGGCCTTTCCGCCAAATGCCTCCATCCAACTAAAACCTGATATGTATTGAGAAATAGAAATAAAGATAATCAACCCACTGATGTATTCATTAAGACACATACAATAGACTCGCAAGAACCTTTATTGAACTGGATACTACTGAAAACACTGAGAGCCAATCAGATTATTCAGAGATCTCCAACCGACTGGTGATTTAGTTGGTTAGCGAAAACAAATGACAACAACCATTTAGCATGCTTACAATACATCAGCACTATCTATAAATACTTAAACACCTCAGTATTTTTTGGACAGTTGAAACCTAGATTCAATCTTATATTGTTTCATTATCTATTCTCTTTCCTAAGAATTAACGACTAGTGGAGTGGGATTCGAAGGTCATTGTCCAACTATTCCTCGTCAAAAACGAATGTTAGCAAAAGACACTCGATTGTCTATGTTCATTATGAATTGCAGACAATGATGTTTTGCAAAGTCTAGTAAATACAGTGCACAAAATGATCAACAGTAGCCCATCTTTATCGCTAGAGACTACATGGAAGTTCATAATCGATCAATCCGTTGTTTGAAAAGTGATTTTAAGGATAAAAACATGACAGTCTGCCACTCATATAATTTCCATCTATTACAACCGTGTAGAATGTCTTTCGTGTAAGTGGTTCAGTGCCCAACTACATTTTGCAACTTACACCACAGACTAAGCCAGATAAAATTCAATCAAAATCCTATGCTGAAATCACATTAAATATGGTGGCGTTCTATTATTAAGTGATAGAAGTGAAGAGATGCATAGTAATGAGTCCTATTAGAGTGGGTAAATGGTGACATGCTTGCCCTGAGATCTGAAGTCCTAAGGTCGACCCCTAACAGGGTTGCAGGTGTAAACTACGAAGAAGTCCCAGCCTGGAACGAATCAGCTACTTAGTATTCTGCAGTTTTCTATAGTTCTTCAGTTAATGTTAGTTACTGATGGAAACTGTCTTGCAGTCAATAAGTCCTGATGAAAGCAATCAGATGAATATTAGTTCGTTGCATTTTGTATGTCATCTCATCAGCTGCATATATATATATATATATATATATATATATATATATATATATATTATAATATCGATCCAGGTCATCATCTTCCTTATCAGTAATCCACTACTGTGTAGATGTCAACTCGAAGTGAAAGTAATTCTTCTGGTCCACTTTGATCAGTTACTTTCTCAACGAGCAGTGAATGTATGATATTATTCATAGCTCGGTACAATAATGCTTTTTTAGCCGATGAGCTTTACTTTTCTACTCTGTTCCAACCTGTTCCTTGTTCTGTTGTCTTTCTTTCCTGAATATGTTTGCATTCTGCGAGTTTGTTCACTGTGCGCTGTTGCTTAGTGTGAAATATCAGAAGGATAAGTCTTTCTGAAATTTTGCTGGCGAATTTATCCCTTAATTCATTACCATTTCGATGAAGTAACGAAATTTGACGAACAATGAGTATGCTACTTGACTTATGAGTTATTGTCCTTAGGTGAGGAATAAAAACACCAGTATTACACCAATGACTTTGAAGGCCACCCTAACAAATACTGATAGCCAATTACTTTTCTTTATTTTTATGAAAAACTACCCTTCTAAATGAAATACCGAAACAGGATTGGCCCTTAAAGTCTGTCGTATCACACTATCTAGTTGAGAAAATATATAATATCAACAAAATTGAGGTATTTCAAGTCACAACCGACGACTGATATACAAGTGACTCCAGCAACTGTTGTACTAAGCAATCAGGTTTCGGTATATCGTCTGGGAGGTTAATTTTTAGTAAAACAAAGAACCATAATTGGTTGTCTAATAGTTGTTAGGGTGGCCTTCAAAATCACTCGTGATATCTATATGGATTAGTTTCTAGATGGTAACCAATAAGGGGTTGACGTTCCACACATCGATGGAAGTTTGAAAACCAAGAGATATTGTATGTAGCCACGGAGCTAATTAACATCTCCCCATTGTAGTGTATGATTGTTACCACCATTACCATTCATAATAATGATAGTAATAGCAATAATTTAAAAAACGGACGTGTTACTCTAAATCTGATGAGTCGCAATTGAAATATTACATGGATTAAGTTCACTACGAAATGAATATTATACTTGTGTAAATAAACTTTCTGATATGAACTTTAAATATGATCACTTTCTTGTAACTCAACATCCGAAAAAACTTCTGAATTGTCTAAAAGTACAACGTATCCTGATAATGGTCTCTGAAGCCTCAGTATTCAAACTAGAAATTGTAATCAAGTTTTGAATGTGATCTTAAATAATAAGCAGTACACAGAGAATGCGGTTGCCTATTGAACCAAAGTTACTATACTATTAGCTACTTCCCCAGCACTTTTTCATTTTGAATTCATATGGATCATTTCTGTGTCAACCATCGATTTTATGCTTGCAGAATATTTCTAATATTCTAGCGTTGTGCACCAATATCGCTATACGCACTAAATTACTTTTAAAACGTCATCAAGTGAGCAATACTCTATCACTATGTGGGTTGTATCGAGTAAATAAATTACACTCTACCACAGCCGCCAAGTGTCTTTTAACGTTCAATATTCAGGGGAATGGATTTTTGACTTGATCACTTCAAAATATCCCAAATAATGTTTGATATTATATTGCAGGACATTGAACTCTTGAACTTATGTCTTCTGGTGAAAAAAGCTACCGCCAAAGGTGACTGTACCACTACTGACTTTAAATAAGTTGTATAAACAACTTGATTTTACTTATATATTCGAGTGCTCCTCTATCTTCTGTGATATTCAACAGAGATTTATATCATTGATTTTAGAGAGTTACGCAATCATCAGGTGTTCATACTCGACTATGAAGAAAACTTATTGAACTTCCAAAGTATGTTGTTTAGCTCCCGATCTTTCTACAATTTTCAAAGGCTTTAACGGTATGATAAATAAGGTTTGAATATTCCAGCAATTTCTGGCAGATTGATTTCAGGTTACAATCAACATAACTTCTGTAAAAACAGAGAATTAATTTCCCTTTTCTGTTTTCATTTTATATTCTACTTTATAAGCTATTTGAATTGTGTGTGCTACTATGCTGATGCTTGTTTAAATAAATGCGCTGACAGATATGAGATGTTATTTTCAATTCAAAAAATGCGTAATCCATAAATTTGTTTGATCAAAATTTAAATGAGTCATTCAAATATCTTCAAATTTTATCCGACTTAAATCCAATCATTTTATGTCTTCTGACTTCCTATTGTATATGTCGTCAGCATAATATCCCACACTCTCGAAGTTCATCAGACATACTGATAATTATCATTCTTATTAGTAGTGTATACAACATTATTTCAACCCCACCTCTAACTAAACAACGATGTGTTGAGGTAAATCTAAGCTGCAGTTAACTCTCCCCCCTCGTAGAACTCAAGTCATTCAGTAAAAAAGGTGGAATTATTAGTAGATTAAATACAGCATAGATATAAGCTTTCGTTAGGTATATTGTGGTGTGAGTAATGACGAACGAGAAATTATTTGAAACAACATTCGGCTTATGCACTTGTATGAATCAATAGTCTGACTAATAACAGTCTGTCTCATTTTGTTGTAAATAAATCTATTCACATCAAATAAGACATTTTTTAGTAAAATCTCTACCTTTTAACTAAGCAGGGCTATTTATAGACATTTGTTATTTATCATTCTTATTGCGGATCTAACTGATCGACCTCTGTTGACATATGAGATCCTGTGTGGAAGCCTCAAAAATGCTTAACTATTGATTGTTTTAGTTTGCATGGTAACCTAGTGGATAACACTTAGGCCTTTAAAGCGATGGGTGCTGAGTTCAATTTCTGGTTGCAGATACGTCCAGCTGATGAGTTTCAAATAGGACGAGATATGCGTCCTGGATTCCACTGAAAACAGGTTAGATAGTAAACAGATACGTCTCATATACTACAGTCATTTCAACTATTATGTCTCCAACAAAAAAATATAATACATCAATGTGACTATCTGCGATAGCCGAACTTTAGAAGATTTGTATTATTGATACTGGCGGGTGACTAAAGGTGAAATGAAAATCTGGGCAGGATTTAAACCAGTGGTCTCCTGGCCTCTAGAGGCTAAATAACACAAGTTCGACCATCTGTGGAAACATGAGTTTTTACAGTGTTCCATATGCGCCTTGTTGATGAATGTCAACAAGTACAAAACCTAGATGCAGCAATGCATCCTGACAACTGGCTTATTTCTAGCACAATTTAAGACGTCTGTAAAAAACATCCGCAAAAAAATAGTCGGTGATAACATAATAATATGAATGCAATAATGTACTTCAGAAGTTCATAAATGGCCTTGAAAATATCTATTCAAAATAATGCAACTGACAATTTGTGTATTCTTACAACATAGCGATGATAAGTCTTGGTGGTAATGTACTTTCTAGCCTAAGTGATGAACCTGGGGACTAAGAAGGATTTATGCCTGAAGATATTCATTAAAGTTCGTGCAATGAAACTTCGATCCACACAGCTACAGATGAGTTTAAAAAGTGCCGGTGTCTGGGTGG
This sequence comes from Heterobilharzia americana, assembly GCA_944470555.2. Taxonomy (NCBI): domain Eukaryota; kingdom Metazoa; phylum Platyhelminthes; class Trematoda; order Strigeidida; family Schistosomatidae; genus Heterobilharzia; species Heterobilharzia americana. The sequence continues at coordinate 28,998,634 of OX104132.1, read as the reverse complement.
ACTTTTTGCTTTTATAACTGATATCATCTTATAAACCTTTAAAGACTTTATTTTCTGAAAAGATGAATTCTTCACAGTAAGGATTATACTCTCACGATAAAATCGAGAAACCTATAATCTTTTACCAAAATACGAGATGTCGTCAGGTATACACATTTGCATACAACAAACTTTGACAATAAAATTTTACTTCGTAGGTATCCTACACTTCATTCCTCAGGTACTCGGAACAAAACATCATCAATGAGTAACGTTGTCTTTGACGAGCGAAAAGCAACTGCACCACTTACCTATGAAGAACAAGTATATGATAGTTTTTTCATTCTAGTCATATCACAAACTGATAAAATCTTAAGCCCAAAAACAGTATGAGGAATTCAGCATAAAATCGAAATTAATTTGATTCTACTTCATAGTAAAACAACTGAACTTTATTTCAAACTTAACACTTATCAAATACTAACCAAAATCAGATTCACGCTAAACACTATTTGCTTAAAGTGATAAAGTAACCAAGGTAAGTCACGAAACCAATAACGCTATATATAAGTAGGTGGTCTTGGGCTGTAGAGTATATGAACAGCCAATCAAAACACTTTTACCTTCAGCCAAACAAAAACGAATGGACGTTGATGATGGCTAGCAAAAAAGACAAGTTTAGACTAGAATTTAGACATTCTCATCTCAGCGCATAGATTTAAGTTAACGTGGCAACTTGCAGGTTGTATTCAATCTTTGTACATAAAATGACTCACAACCCAGCCAACATATTAAAAGTATTTATTTACAGCTGTTCTTATTTCAGAAATCATCGGAAAAGACGTTCATTTTTATAGATTGATTGAGTGGTGAGAATGCATTTAATGGGAGAAGAAAAGTGCATTTTAGTACCTGAGGTATTGTGAATCTGTTTCATTATTTCCACTGCTCGAGTGATTCTATAGGCCACCATAACAAAGATTGAAACAAAAAACTAGACTTCACCATTCTATAAAAATCTGCCTTTCTAATCACTCTAAAAGTGATTATAAAGGCCATCCTAGAAACTGTTGGAATAACCAATTACATTTCTCTATTTTAGGAAGGACTGCCTTCCCAACCGAAAAACCGAAACCCGATTGGATATTTCGGCAGTTTCTAAGGTAACCTTTAAAATCACTCGACTTAGGCTTAGTGGATAGCCTAACTTGTCTTCGAAACTGAAGTTGTACTTTAAATATTGTTAGCGATATTCTTTCAAGTATATCTCTTCCAGCAATGAAATTGTATGTGCTTAGTTCCCCCAGGGAGAAAGTCTACACCGTTGGAAGTGAAAATAATCTTTAATATAAGAGTAAAACTTGGGCACTGTAGTAGTAGATCCTAATAAGATAAGAAATCTAGAGAAAAGCTTGGTTATAGCTCTGCATGCGATGATACAGTAGGGTGGGATAGGGCGACAGTGTTGAAAACTAATTTAGTTGGGTGGAGGGAGAGAGAGATTGATAACCGAACCTTTGTCTATCGAATAATACCAAATACATGCAATCGAAATGATTGTGCACCTGTCCCAGATATATGGAAAATTCTACTATCCTTGTCATCACAGAGAAGGAGAGAAAATTAGGAATATATAAAGTCTTTCTCGAAGTTGTGGAGTTACCTGATGTGAACATGGAGAATAAATTGTGTCTGAAACGTTATTGAGTAAATGCTACTATTTCACCATATGATATTTCTGATGAAGACTAAAATGAAAATAATCCTCCTATATCAGTTCAAGCTGTACATACTAAACACAAATTTGTCAATCATTCATAAACCAGTTTATTCACCTGTATCACTGCTAATCGATTTTCTAATAACCAAATTATTGAAACAATGTAGCGTCAGTCGGAGCGAATGGCGACGCTGACTATCTTAGTCTGGTGACTAGGCTGGAAAATGAACAAAATAAACTGATCAGCAATCGATCAGATGAAGATGTTGAAAAGATGCAGTTTATTATGAACACATTGACAAGCAGTTGGAAAATATTCAGAATACCATCCTCGCAACACAAATGCAAATTGTTGCTTCAGGAATGAACCGTGTTGGCTCCATGTTTAACAACAGAAATTGGGCTGGTTAGATGCTTTGATCGCTTCAATAATTTGGGAAGTCAGATCAGCTCTGGTAGGTCAGCAACTGACGAACTCTTTGGTGGGATAAAAGACTCTATTGGTATTTGCTGCCTTACATGAAACATGGACATTAATAATGGAGGACTTGAGACGACATATAGGTGTTCGATTACAGTTGCCTTTATAGTACTGGCCATGTATCATGATGCAGCCACACAGTTACGTAGGAGTTAGAGGTAGAATTTCGGGTAAAAGAGGAAAGTCAGTTGGTAATTTTGTGAACCATTATCGACTGAGGTGGCTGGAACATGTGATACACCATCTGACTTGTCGAGTAAGTTTGAGGTTTAGGCTGGAAAAGGGTTAAATATGGAGGAAGTCCATGAAATGTTTGTCTGTTGGTCTACATCATGTACATAAATATAGGCCTCCTAAATGAGGTCATTGTGACAACCGGAATCAGTGGCTGAAGACTCTAGATGATACAGCTCACAGCTCGATGTCAGAGATGCAAAAATATATCCATACATTATCTTCATCTAGATCGTCATACTGAATTGCATTATGGTTCATTTCTTCTTGTTCTCGTTTCTATCACTTAGACTACGTTTTTGCTTTGTTCATATCAGTGACTAACTGTGGAATACAGGACGCGCTTTTCGTACCACTTGGCACTCGTCAGCTGGATGTGCCTGCACCCCAGTATTTGGCGTTGTTCCCATTGAGACTTGAACCCAGTATCCATCGTTTCAAACGCCAAAGCGTTATTTCATATTGGTGACTTTCACTTTGACGTATTGATGTAAGGTGTGGCGAATGGGACCATTACATAGTAATGCCACACACTGACTGACTGCCGTAACTAACCAATGTTTGTAATATAGTTCTACAGATGGTCAATGGCGGCCCAAATAACATCGCTGACTTAAGCACTGGGTGACGTGACTTCGAATCTTTGAGTTGGTATCACTCTCCTAGAGGTTGCGAACAGATCTTGCTGACAAGTCTCAACAGGCACTAAAACTAAGTTAATGGCCTACTGAAAATTACCTCTAACTACCTAGCATATCATAATACAGAATCACTCCGGGATAAAAAATTGAAGCGAATTCAGTTTTTAGTTGTTTATTAGATGTCTCATACAACGAAACAGTATTTTTTACTGGATAGCGTTTCCAAAATTATTTATTGTTCATATTCAGACTAAAATGGAATTACAATCTACCATAGTCCCCAAGTTTCACTCCTATATTAAAGTGAAAGGAAATAACAAGGTAGATGGCATATTTAATTGGGAAATTAATATTTCACTTAAAGACAGGAACATTCAAACGTTAATCAATCAAGTAAATACAAGAAGGGCGGACACCATGAAAATAGGAAAATAAAACGTGCTAAAAAGCTTGACTACTATTGTCGTTAGTTCAAATGTTATCGCCGATAAAGTTTTCTTTCGACCTTATTTATCATCCCCATTACATGAAAGTGAATTTGTCACGATAAAATTACTTCAAATATAAAACGACTACGTCATGGATGGAACCGAACCGAGCTGCTACAACTGATATATAGGATCCTAAGCGAATACCTTGATATTGCCTCTACTTTAAATGCGATAAATTATTATCTTAAAGTCATTAAAAAGTTAATATAATCAAAAATACACATGAAGTAATTGAGCATTTCTAAAAAGAGTAGTATTATTCATCTAATGTTAGGTGCTTGAAGATAATCTTTAGGTATCCCTGAATGTTTACAATAGCATGATGCTTGACACTTGTCAGCGAGGTACATCTTCAACTTCAGGGGAACCGATGTTTCCTAAGATACATAAATCTGCACCACACAGAGCTGTATTCAACCATCTTATCTCTATATTTGCTTGGGTTGGTCTCAAGACTAGACAGAATGCTTTTGGAGTACTCTTCAAGCACTGATCAACTGCTTGGTGCACCGATTTAAATACTGACACAGACAGTGAAACCAGTTCCAAAATATTTTACAGTTTCATCAAGAATGATACTTCCGCGTCCCTTGAAGAACAACATAACGCTGAACTACCACTGTCACACAGAATCTCAAATTGATAACGGAAAAAGAATGTTGTAATTTTCGTTGGTAGTAAAACTTGATGTACAGAAAAGTTACAATCAATGAACTCAGGATCATAGTTGTATGAGAAGAACTGATTCCATTCAGAGTTCAGATGCTGCAGTGGTTGAACAGTATACTGTAAAATGTGTTATTTAAAAACGACGAAAAAAATTCACAAGAAAGACTAACTGAGTAGCTTCGCCAAAAAACCGTAGAAGATATGTGGCATCTAAGTGATAACACTACAAAAATAAAATGGATACTAGATAGTTCGAAGTAATAGGAAGTAAATCCTGACTCTGGGTTTCGGGCTTGGCAGCACTTATCAGCAAGACATATTTGAAGATAAGGGAAAATGGTATCCTCTCGTAGATCCAAACAGACGTCGCAAAGTCTTGCGACCTAGCACATTACCACAGAGCCATTCCGACAGTGATAGAAATCTTTTGGAACTGAAGAGTATATATTTATCCATCCGTCGACATTGACCAGAATTCGCTCAATCGTCTCAAAATATGGTGAACCAGCAAGCAGCCTAACTGTTGCATTGCAATATAACTGATGCTAGGTAATTGGCGATATTACTATTCAATTATTATTTTTCCTTTGGGTTCCTAGTGGAACATATGGATTCAGTAGCATGCCTCCATCCTACTATCGTCTACACAGTCTACAAAACCAGGCACCACGACTACTCACAAGCTATCATTTATTCTTCACATGATCTCATCCATCTCACTCTCACCCCAAACGCCCAACTCATCGCTTCCCCATACGCGTTCCACTAGAGGGCAACTGCAACTGCCAGGATAGCCGATTACTTTTATCGATTTTATGAAAATTAGACTTCCCAACTGAAATGGAGAACACCTAAGTGGTTATTTCGATCGTTGCTAGGGTGGCCTTTAAAGTCTCCCGTTTACTGCACATCATAAAATCACACAGTTGATTTTCAATCTTAATGATCTCACGAAGGGCCATAAGCTGTTACTTCTTTCGTTTCATAAATATCTGAACTTAAACTGATTTGCGTATCTTCATATATTGTTTTTGATTAACAAGCTGGTACTGTAAGGTATTAGTAGTTTTGTTTTTCGGAGTTTGCATCAATTCACTTCTGCATGACAAAGTAAGAATATTTGAGAGGCGTAGAGGTGAATATGCATCCCAACATATGCCTAGATATGTTATACTCTTATATTAGCAGATATGTTATTACTTGCATCGTGGTGGCTAGCAGTAGAATCCAAGATGCACGTTTCGTCCTATTTAGAACTTGTCAGCTGAACGATATCAGCTGTTATAAGAGGAGCATGAGCTCCACTGATGTCAGTTGGTAATGAATATCACATTGAAATCAGACGGTCTCCAAAATATATCAATTGAATTACTGTCCAGTGCTTTTTATTGGCTACTTTCGAGATAAATTCCCTAAAGTTTCTTATTAGAAACAACTGATCAGTCGGGTTAACCAAGTAGTTTGTAATGACAAACCAATCACCCATGGAACTAAGTAGTGGTTCTGTCATATCGTGAAGTGAGAGAGGTGGAAGAATGTCGAGCACTGGACTCTGACTTAGTGGCTGAGGGGTAGCGCGCTCGCCATCAAAGGCGCTGGGTTCGATCCCTTTGGGCGTAAAGAACGCGAATCAAATCGAAATCTATTAAACAACCTTTTGCAGGTTCGTGTAGTAGGCAGTAAACCACACCTGTGTGAAGCCTAGTGATACGTTTACTCCTAATGAGTCTGATTGGAACAAAATAATTGTTAAGTGCTCTCATGTTTCTAACGTTTCTCTAACTGATGTCAGTCTGTATGTTAAATTATTATTATTAGTTGTCCCGTGGGTTCCTAGTGGATCATAGGGCTTCAGTAGCACGTCGACATTTCACTCTATTCTACGCAGTTTTCAAAACCTGGCTCCACCAATGCCCACAAGCTTTCATTTCTTCCTAACACGCTCTCCTTCATGCCACCCTCACCTCAAACGCCCAACTCGTCGTTTCCCACACGGGTTCCACTTGACGGCCTAGCCCGGCCCGGACTGGTCTGGTCTGATCTGACGCTTGATGACCACAAACGGTCTTCTCAGAGTAAGCCCAATCCAATCCAATCCATCTCCACTTTCTTCTGCAACTTTGTTGGGTGATAGGTTCCTGATTGGTTCGTTGCCAAAAGCCAGCCAGCCGCCAGCCAGCCAGCCAGCCAGCCAGCCAGCCAGCCAGCCAGCCAGCCAGCCAGCCAGCCAGCCAGCCAGAGTTCCTTGTTACCTATTCTTATTATTCTGGCCATCTGATCTCCATCATCAGTATCGAGTGAGCATAGGCGACAGCTGTTGATGAATGACTGTAGTTTATTGGAAATGCTTTTCTCACTAACGCGCCAAGTCTCTCAACCATCACACAGAAGCACTGACTTACTAGACTGACTGACTGACTCGGTGTTGAAAATCCGGATGTTGTTCATGCTTTATACTCAATGCAGTGCAGTGCAGTGTGCAGTGCAGTGCGTGCGGTGCGGTGCGGTGCGGTGCGGTGCGGTGCGGTGCGGTGCGGTGCGGTGCGGTGCGGTGCGGTGCGGTGCGGTGCGGTGCGGTGCAATGCAGTAGGTCTGCACACTGATTTCAGACTGATGAGAGAAGGCCTGTCTTACTGTCATTGCAATGCTGGCTTTGACATCCTCATCTGTGCCTGTACCGCCTGTAGTTGACACGATCCTGCCTGACTAGGTAGGTAGGTGAAAGAGACTACTTCGTTTACATTTATCCCGTTGGTGTTGGTGATTGGTGCTTGTTGTTATTGTTCTTGTTGATGTTGTTCATATTGTCAGTTGAATATCTGCATCACCTCTACCTCTGTCTCCTCTACGTTCATCTGAAGGAAGTCTGGTCTTCGCTGCCCTGTCCTGTCCTGTCCTGTCTTGCCTCTTGTGCCAACTTGTTAGTTTTCGCCTGTAGATCTTCGAGCTTGTGCTACCAGACATTCGACAGAAATCATCATGGTTGGCGAAATCGAAATCTTCTTCTGGGGTCTCTTCATCGTATCAGTCAAAAAGTGTATGTCCATCTTCTCACAGCTCCTCACAGTTGTCTGTTGCATGATCCACTCCACTCCACTCCACTCCTGTCAAGTCAAATCATGTCGAGTCGAGTCGGATCAACCACATTGAAGAAGATCATGGGTGATAGTAGGCGGTAACCTTGTCTTACTCCTGTCCCCCGTCCCCTGTCTTCACTTCAAAGGCATCACTGAGTTTTCCATTGAGTTGTCAATCACTTGGCGTGTAGCCTCATCATATAGCATATAGCTGGTGTTCAATCAGGTTGATAGAGGTGTTTTTGGTACTGTAAGCGTAGTGTTGAATCAGTTGTCTGGCAAATTACTTCTCGGTCGATGCTGTTGAATGCCGGCCTTCTGAATATCGATGAATTTGAGGTTGAGATGCAGTTGATTGTCATTCTATGTTGTGTTCTATGATGGTGTATAACGTGGTGTAGCGTTGCAATTTGATCCGCACATGTTTTGTTCTCCCTAGTTAGCCAGCTAGCCATCCATCCATCCAGCCAGCCACCCTCCAAGCCTGTTTTAATTTTGAATCCAGCGCATATTTCAGTCTCTTCAGAATAATGCGGCTGAATATTTATCTTGGGATGGAGCATGATTCCACACCAGTTCTCCTTCTTGCGAAGACTTAAGTCTCCCTTCTTTGAGAGTTTGACAAGGTAGCCCTTCTTCCAATCAACCACCAGGTACCTTTCCTTCCTACATTCCAAACCTTCTTCAGTAGTGGTGTGAGCATGGCTGCTGTTGTCTCTGTGTCTGTTTTCAGTGCTCCTCGGGGAATTCCATGTGGTCCTACTGGTTTCTCGGACTTCAACAACTGTATGGCATTGGGAACTCCACTTGTGCTGTTGTCGCAGGGTTTGTGTTCACTAAGAGTTCAGTGGCTGAGCTGCTGGTTGCATTTCTTGACGAGTTGCAGGTGGTGATGATGATGATGGTGGTGGTGGTGGTGGTCGATTCAAGAGGTTTTCGAAGCGGTCAGCCTATCGTTTCGTTTCCTTTGTTTCTCCTCCTCGGTGGTAACTAGCTTTCCTTCACTATCTTTCATTGGTTTCATCTGTGTTGATCTCTCCTCTTCCAGATAGTAACCTGGTCATTTGATATAATCTTGTCAGGTCTCTGTCTCTCCTACCTGCAGCCTGTCTGTTCTGCTTCACTTGCCAGTGTATCGTAGAAGTGTCTTTATCTTTGTGCGCACTCTTCTTCACCTCTTTGTCTCGTGTAGTGTTTTATACGTTGTGTTCAGTTCCTCTTCTCGTTGTGCATCCTTGCACTGGTTCATCTTCTACTTCACCATCTTCTTCTCCCTCCTCTATCACCTTCCATTTATCCGTCAAGATCCATTTCTTGTCTTGTTTCCTCTTCCTTCCTAATACGGTTATGCAGGTTTCTTTCCACATCTCTTTCAAAGAGTTCCAGTGTTCATCTACACAGGTTTCTTCAGGGATGTTGCCTAATGTCTCCCATTTTCCCCTGATGACTGACTGACGTGAAGATGTCCCTTGTGGTTTCGTCCTTCAGTTCAGTTTCTGTTCTGTGTGTTCAACTTGAACTTGAACTGGTCTATTACCAACTTCTTTGAATGCTTAACCAACTTGGACTAGATAGTCTGATAGTCTGAACCTACATCTGCTCTCCTTCTTCATCTGATCTTGTGTCCAGTAGGCTGACTGAGTCTCCACTCTCTTCACATTGAGATGAAGTCCATCTGATGTTTAGTGTGTCCACCTGGTGAAATCAACTCCATGTCGCTTTGTGGATATTCTTGTGTTTGTTTGTACACACTGCCTCCCTCCAATCACCAAATCGTTGAATGCTTAGAAGTCTGCAAACAGTTCTCCGTTCTTATTCATTTCACCGAGTGCTTCTCGACCCATGATGAGTTCTCTTCCTGTGTTGTCCCCTCCCAGTTTGGCATTCATGCCACCCGTTAGAATTTTGATGTCGCCAACTGGAGTCTTGTCTAGTACTGATTGCAGTTGTCTATAGAATTCCTCCTTCTTCTCTTCATCTGCTTTATTGATTGTAGGTGCGTGGCGTGGCGTGGCGTGGCGTGGCGGCGTGGCGTGGCGTGGCGTGGGCGTGGCGTGGCGTGGTGGCGTGGCGTGGCGTGGCGTGGCGTGGCGTGGCGTGGCGTGGCGTGGCGTGGCGTGGCGTGGCGTGGCGTGGCGTGGCGTGGCGTAGCGTAGCGTAGCATTGTATGATTGTGACTTTCCTTCCTTTTGAGTTGAATCTTACTGTCATGATCCTGATCGTTGAGGAGGAGATTGGTTCCCAGTGCATGAGAGCCTTCGATGTTGTTGGGGACATCATGATAGCCACTCGAAAACTCAGTATGCTGTGCTCGTGGTTGTCGTCTGGGTGACAGTATCAGAGTAGATTAGATTATTGACTCTGCAGTTGACAGTTTGGAGAGTCCACTCCCATTCCATCTGCTTTCGCAGATTCCTCGCACTTCTATGGTATATCTCTTCATCTCTTTCGTAATCTGGGCAGCTTTTCCAGTCAGCCAGCTCCAAACGTTGTGCGGATATTCCATGTTCCCACCCTTACTTTGGCTTTCATCAAGAGAAGAGAAGAGAAGACATATCGGCCATTCGGTTTCCCGAAGGCCTTCACCAACCGGTGTTATTTCGTCTCTCCTATTCCAGTGAGGAATAAGTTTATCCTTATGTTTTATATTTTCTTTGTGCTTTGAAGTTTTTTTGGAGGTTGGATTGGATTGATTTTAGGGAGTAGGGTTGCTAGCCCCCGCTCAACGTTTTCTGTTTGTTCGGGTTTAGGACAGGCTAGTAACTAGTGAACTAGTTAACCAAGCGATGCTTTAATTAGTGGTAATCATCGAGAAATCTTGAACCTTGGTTTTATGCTTGCGGAAATGTATCGACGATGCTCAATGCCCGAATTGTGGGAATCATCGATAGAATTCAGTCAGTACTCAAAATTGTTCGTTTATCAGTTACTAGCTAATGGAGAAATACAGTAGTCATCATATTCAACTGTTAGGAAGATCTGCTTTTTATATTTTGTATAGTCTGTACATGGAACATTGAGGAATGCACAACTTCTTAATTGATTGTATTTTCTCTCCAAGGTTGCTTCGACTTGTTACAAGGCTTTGTATAAAAGTTGTTTAGAGGTTACAAATTTCGCCTTTGTTGGCAACTTCATGACAGGTTTAGTTTTTCATATGATGGACAAAGGGATTGACTTTGCCATTTGTAGTGGTTCGACTAAACAGAATACCGTGTATGCCCAACGGGTAAACGCCAGTCATCTTCACCACAGATGGCTTATCTGTACAGTAATACATTTTTTATCTACGCCGACTTTAAGTAATATCTATGTATCATCTCTCATTCATAAGGTTCTCTGGAACTTAGGAGAAAAATAGAATGTGGCAGTATTCCATTAAGAGATATACACTGAAATATAAAAATAGTGAGTGTGGTTTATTTTAGATGGGAGTTATGGTTGTTAGTTGGTCCTAAATAAGAACTGATGACAATGGGGAAGAAGCCTTAGTTTCTGTGCTCACAGTTCAAGGGGGATGTCACAGGTGACGTTCTATCACAACGCCTAGCTAGAGCAGTCAACAGGACTTTTTATGTATGTCGGCTTTGCATATCATTCAGTGGTCGACCAATGCTCACTTTGAGACTAAAAGATAGCCTACCTAATATTAACTCTTCATCTTACATACATCAATATAACTGTTCCTGTGGAACTAGTTTCATAGGGCGTACGATTAGACAGGTTCGTCTGGGGATACGAGAGCGTTTACCAACTTGGTTTAGAAAGGGCAAAGTGAAAGTGGTGGAAAGTTCAGTCCTAGAGCAGACAGAGGGTATCACACAGATGCTAATAAAGCTTTCGGTGTTATTCATCGTGTTCCAAAACGACACCACGTGTAGCTCACCAACACCTGTTCAACATAACAGAGGCTGTCTCAATAAGACTGATCAAGTCTGAACTCTACATTCAGAAAGAACATGTCCAAGCGTTACTTCTCCTTTGACCTTTAGCTAACTAAACGCCATTCGTGCCATCTTATTCTTTATCTTTTTGTTCACCATCATATCATCCTTCTGTATATGTATCATCCCAATATTGACTAATTTACAAAAGATATATCGACTTCCTTACAGTCCCTAGATCTCACTGCATTTTGAAAATGTAACTACCCATATGATGGCTTGTTTTTACACAGTACAAATGCATTTTATAAGTGTGGAACCTGAAGAGAATTTATTGAACAGAATATTCTTCGTTCAGATGATGCTTTTTACAAATACTATTGATTATTTTTATTATTATCATTATCATTATTATCATTATTATTATTATTAGTCCCTTGGGTTCCTAGTGGAACATAGGGCTTCAGTAGCACGTCTCCAGTGACCTCTGTTCTCTGAGATCTTTTGAACCTGGTCCCACGACAGCCCACAACCTCTCATTTCCTCCTCGCACGACCTCCTCCATGTCACCCTCGGACGTCCAACTCGTCGCTTCCCATGGGGATTCCACTCGAGCAACTGGCCTGACGCGTGATGTCCCCAGTCGGCCTTCTCAGTGCATGCCCAATCCATCTCCACTTCTTCCTGCATATTTGTTGCGTGATAGGTTCTTGGTTGGTTCGTTCCCAGAGTTCCTTGTTGCTTATTCTTTCTGGCAATCCATCTGATCTTCAGTAGCGAGCCAGCGTAAGCAGTTGTTGATGAATGTCTGTAGTTTATTGGAAATACCTTTCGTGACGCGCCAAGTCTCTGAACCATACAGGAGCACTGACTTGACGTTGGTGTTGAAAATCCGTATCTTGTTCCACATGCTGAGTGCAGATCTCCACACTGTTTTCAGGCTAATGAACGCCTGTCTTGCTTTTCCGATTCTGACTTTGACGTCCTCGTCCGTCCCGCCACCGCCTGTAGTTGAAACAGTGCTTCCTAGATAAGTGAAGGAGGTTACTTCCTTTAAGTTTCTCCCGTTGATGGTGACTGGAGTTTGTTGTTGTTGGTGGTGGTGGTGGTGCGGTATCTTCATCACCTCTGTCTTCTCTATATTCACCTGAAGTCCCGTCTTCACTGCCTCGCCTCTTCTATCAACTTGTTAGTTTTTGCCTGCAGATCTTCAAGTTATGTGACATTAGGCACAAGTCATCGGCGAAATCCAAGTCTTCTAGGTTCTTTTCCGCCGTCCAGTGTATCCCCCTCTTCTCGCTGCCTACTGTTTGCTGCATGATCCAGTCCAGTCCAGTCGACCACAATCAGGAATATCATGGGGATAGTAGGCAACCTTGTTTCACTCCTGTCTTCACTTCACTTCGAAGGCATCACTGAGCTGAGCTTCCCATTGTGAATTACTTGGCCGGCATGTGGCATCTTCATATAGTTGTTGAATGAGATTGATAAAGGTTTGCGGTACTCCGTAGTATTGAAGCAGTTTCCAAATTACTTCTCGGTCGACGCTGTCAAAGGCCTTCTCAAAGTCGATGAAGTTGAGGTAGAGAGCTGATTGCCATTCTATGCTCTGTTCTATGATGATGCGAAGCGTTGCAATTTGGTCTGCACATGATTTGTACTTCCTGAAGCCTGCCTGTTCCGGTCGCAGTTTTGAATCCAGTGCATCTTTACGCCTCTCCAGGATGATGTGGCTTAATATTTTGCTTGCTTTGGGTGGATTGGAGAGTGATTCCGCGCCAGTTCTTGCAAGCACTGAGGTCTCCCTTCTTCGGCAGTTTGACAAGGTAACCCTTCTTCCAATCATAGCCAGGTACCTTCTCTTCCTTCCACACCTTCTGCAATAGTGGTGTGGTGTGAGCATGTCCGCTGTTGTCTCTGCATCTGTTCTCAGTGCTTCTGGCGGTATCCCATCTGGTCCTGCTGCTTTCCCGCATTTCAGTAGCTTTATGGCGTTCAGGACTTCCATTTTCGTTGGGGGATTATGTTCACTTGTAATTCAGCGGCTGCAGGTGGTATTTCTGGACGAAGTGCAGGTGGTGGTCGATTCAAGAGCTTCTTGAAGTGGTCGGCCCATCGTTTCCTCTGTTTCTCTTCTTTTGTAATTAAATTTCCTTCTTCGTCTTTTATTGGTTTCATCTGTGTTGGTCTCTTCCCTGATAGCAACCTGGTTATTTGATACAATGTCGTCAGTTCTCTCTTACCAGCCAGCAGCCTGTTCTGCTTCCTTGCAGTGTTTCGTAGAAGTGTCTTTTGTCTTTGCGTGCACTCTTCTTCACTTCTTTATCCAGTGTTTTATACATTGTGCTCAGTTCCTCTTGTCGTTGAGCATCCTTGCACTGGTTTATCTTCTGCTTCACCATCCTCCTCTCCTCTATCAGCTTCCAGGTATCCGTCGAGATCCATTCCACTCTTTGTCTTCTTTCTTCTTCCTTCCTAATACGGTTATGCAGGTTTCTTTCCACATAGCTTTCAAAGACTTCCAGTGTTCTTCCACACAGGTTTCTTCAGGGATGTTGCTCGATGTCTCCCATTTTGTCTTGATGGCTGCCTTGAAGATCTCCTTTGTAGTTTCATCCTTCAGTTTCCGAGTGTTGTACTTGAACTATGGTCTATCACCAGCTTCCTTGAAGGCTTTTAACTTGATTTGGAAGGTTCCTTGCACTAGACAGTGAGTGGTCTGAACCTACATCTGCTCCTCTTCTTGACCTTGTGTTAAGTAGACTGCGTCTCCATTTTCTTGAGATTGAGATAAAGTCGATCTGATTTTTAGTGTGTCCATCTGGTGAAATCAAATCCATGTCGCTTTGTGGATATCTTTGTGCCTGAACACACTGCCTCCAATCACCAAATCGTTGAATGCGCAGAATTCTGCAAACAATTCTCCATTCTCATTCATTTCACCTAGCGCCTCTCGACCCATGGTTAGTTCTCTTCCTGTGTTGTCCCCTCCCAGTTTGGCATTCATGTCGCCCATTAGAATTTTGATATCGCCAACTGACGTCTTGTCCAGTGTTGATTGAAGTTGTCTGTAGAAATCCTCCTTTTTCTCTTGCTCTGCATTATTTGTAGGTGCATAACATTGTATGATTGTGACCTTTCTTCCTTTTGAGTTGAATCTTGCTGTCATGATCCTGGAGGAGATTGGTTCCCACTGCATGAGAGCCTTCGATGCTCTTGAGGACATCATGATAGCCACTCCATAACTCAGTGTGCTCGTGGTTGGCGTCTGGGTGACAATATCGGAGTAGATTATTGATTCTCCAGTTGACAGTTTGGAGAGTCCACTCCCATTCCATCTGCTTTCGCAAATCCCAAGCACTTCGATGTGATACCTTCTCATCTCATTTGCAATCTGGGCTGCCTTACTGGGTTCAAACATCGTACGGACATTCCATGTCCCCACGTTTACTTTCGCTTTCATCGAGAGAGAGAAGACACATCGGCCAATTGGCTTCCCGAAGGCTTTCACCAACTGGCGTCATTTCGCCTCTCCGATTCCAGCGGGGAATAAGTTTGTTTTCATTTTTTATATTTTGTTTGTGCTTTGAAGTTTCTTTGGTGGTTAGATTTGTTTTACGGGGTAGGGATGCTAGCCCTATGCCCAACCTTCCCTGTTTACCCGGGCTTAGGACCGGCTAGTAACTAGTAAACTAGTTAACCAGGCGAGGTTACTATTGATTATTACTAAACAAAAATTCTATCATCAATCCCATTGTAGAGTGATCAAAATCAATTTAAATAACCCATGTAAAAAGTCAACAAGTCTATGAATTACTAACTTATCATAATCTTATTAGTGTATACTTCGTCACAATGCTCACTTTCCAAATTCCAAGTTTGCATTGTAAAGTTGACAATTTCTCAACCGATAGATATGCAATGAATGAATAACCAATTAAGAATAAAGCTCAAACATAGAAAGTTAGGTATTTCATTGAGAAAAGAAAGTAGATTAGCATAAAATGTAGAAAGAAAAACTGTAGCTAAACGGACTCACTGAATTGGTATACCTTGAAGTGGATTTCTTACTGATTGACAAGATGAGAGACCGTAGATCTAATCACTTTTATGGCCATTATAGAAATTACAATCACCCAACAAAATATTAGTTAGGAAAGTGATTGAATTTATAAAACCATATCTTCAGAAACTTCGCTAGAAGTTTTTTACTTAATTGTTCGATTCTCACAGAACAAGGAAACGTTAAATCCCCTACGAATTCATAGAAGTTTTTTTAATCGGGTTTCATTCTCACGACTCTATACTTGACTTGGCATATTAGGTGCACTCCTTGTAAAACTGGAATCCAGGACGCACGTTCCATCCTATTTGGGACTCATCAGTTGGATGTGCCTGCCTCCCAGTGAGTGGTGTTGTTCTCACCAAGACTCGAATCCGGGATAGGCCGTTTCAAACACCCGCCACCACCAGTCATTCATATAAAATTGAACTAGGTAATATTGGGGCATATACACCATATACCGACACAGACCGATCACTTCTGTTGAATCAACCGCTGGATAATACAAGTAATGATATAGGTTACAATTAGGTCGGTAAGTTGATGAGTTATGGTAGGTTGACACCGTATTTAACCCGAATGAGAATAGGTACAACTCGACGAGCATTCACCACCTTTATTGTCGACAAGATGCCCATTTGTTTATTAAGTATGAAAAGGATAAAAACTTAATTATTATTGGTTGTATTGTGTTTTTTGAGCTAGGTTGTTTAATCATGAAGCACTCATCTTCTTTCCAAGCAACATCATCAGCGCTAACTTCAACATGAAGTGAGCTGTCAATATCTCTCCGTGAGGGACTTGGTAGCCTACCCTGACCAACTGGTTTGTCATCGGTTGTTTCCTTTGATTGTTGTGTCATTGAAAGGACCACATAGATTTTCCTGTTAGCTGTTCCTCTGCTTGACCTCTGACCTTTCTGTCGCTTATCATTTTCCTTGTTGGTTGATAGATTGGGTCGATGTCTATACATCTGTTGATTGCTGACTGACTGACTGACTGACTGATTGACTGACTGACTCACTGACTGACTCACTGACTCACTGACTGACTCACTGACTGACTGACTCACTGACTCATTGATCTGAATGCCAAGCTTCCAGGAATTCTCTGATATTATTTGTGTTTCCTCTCTCCATCCAAGATTTCGACATTGTTGAAATTCACTTCATGTCCATAATTATCCACATGTATTGAAATGAGTGATGAAATGTCATGTGTGACGTCTAATAGCCAATTGGTGCTCATGTAGACGAACAGTACGAAACGCATGTCGTTGACTCGATAACCAACCACTACCCATCAACAATATGCATTGCTAAATCAATTTGGTAGCAAGTCAAGCTTTACACTATCATAAATCACCATTATATTTGTTGTGCATTTTACAGCAGTAAGATTGATTAACTACTGAAACTTGTATGCGTTACGTGCTATATCGAAGTAAACTATGCGAGTTGCAAGCTAAGAGTAAACATGTTGAAACTTGTGTTTTTAATGCAATCAATATATTTCCTCCTAAAATGTTTTGCTCTCTGCTTATTTATGTACCTTTCAGAAAGTTTGTATTTTTCTGTTTTGCTGAGATACTTCTCTGTGAAACTTGTGTTGAAATTACTCAAATACTGTGAACTAATCGATTTCTCTAGAAAGAATTCTATAGTTCACTTCAGGTAATTAAGCAGTAAGAAACACTACTCTATATGATGTAAGCTCAGATATAGTAGTCGTATGAATTTCCTAGCCATTGCCAATAAACACGCAATGATCAACATGCAACTGACAAAACTTCAAACATCCATTCGACAATACTAATAAGGTTAAATCAGGTAAGGCTGTGTAAAATATTCTGTGTTGTGATAAATCAGAATGTACAATAATGTATACACAGTTTGTTAAAGTTGTAGAGCTACTGTTAGTGTACTTTACTTCAACTCCACTAAAAATACTATGGAATACAATTAGGCAAAATGATCAAAACGTTACCAAAGTTATCTGCTTTCATTCAATGATGTACAAAATCGATTATGACTTATCATTCTACTTGTGATTTCCCGTTACTATACAGGGTCGAATTGCTCGAGTTCTGAGTCGGCAAATAGGTCCCTATGTGGATCCCTCGGTACTCCCGGATATTCACGTTTCTATATTCATGTTGGTGACTAGATGAGCAGTCCAGGAGGTATGTTTTGTCCCAGTTGTGACTCGCCAGTTGGGTGTTCCTGCATCTCAATGAATGATATTGTTCCCACTGGGACTCGAAGTCAGTACCCAGTGCCTCAAAAGCCATAGCGTTATCTAATAGACCACTGAAGCACTACAGCCACCTGTCGTGCAACGAGTACCAAATGCTGTTACGATACTTTCAATTTCCCGCTGCCATACAGGGCCGAATAGCTGGACTTCTGACCAGTCCCAAGTAGGACGAAACGCGCGTCCTTGATTCCTATGCTAGTCACCAACATGGATATAACATCCTGAATATTCGGGTGTATTGAGGCATCCGCATAGGAACCGATCTGAAAACAGCAGAGGTTGAAGTATGGTTTAGAAGTATTTTGGCTCCAGAAGTATAAGCCAATAAAAGTAGAGTTTACAAGGTAGAATTTATCACACACATCACCTAGTTTACCAGTTCACCAGTTACTAGCCTGTCCTAAACCCGAACAAACAGAAAACGTTGAGCGGGGCTAGCAACCCTACTCCCTAAAATCAATCCAATCCAACCTCCAAAAAAACTTCAAAGCACAAAGAAAATATAAAACATAAGGATAAACTTATTCCTCACTGGAATAGGAGAGACGAAATAACACCGGTTGGTGAAGGCCTTCGGGAAACCGAATGGCCGATATGTCTTCTCTTCTCTTCTCTTGATGAAAGCCAAAGTAAGGGTGGGAACATGGAATATCCGCACAACGTTTGGAGCTGGCTGACTGGAAAAGCTGCCCAGATTACGAAAGAGATGAAGAGATATACCATAGAAGTGCGAGGAATCTGCGAAAGCAGATGGAATGGGAGTGGACTCTCCAAACTGTCAACTGCAGAGTCAATAATCTAATCTACTCTGATACTGTCACCCAGACGACAACCACGAGCACAGCATACTGAGTTTTCGAGTGGCTATCATGATGTCCCCAACAACATCGAAGGCTCTCATGCACTGGGAACCAATCTCCTCCTCAACGATCAGGATCATGACAGTAAGATTCAACTCAAAAGGAAGGAAAGTCACAATCATACAATGCTACGCTACGCCACGCCACGCCACGCCACGCCACGCCACGCCACGCCACGCCACGCCACCACGCACGCCACGCCACGCCACGCCACGCCACGCCACGCACCCACGCCACGCCACGCCACGCCACGCCACGCCACGCCACGCCACGCCACGCCACGCCACGCCACGCCACGCCACGCACCTACAATCAATAAAGCAGATGAAGAGAAGAAGGAGGAATTCTATAGACAACTGCAATCAGTACTAGACAAGACTCCAGTTGGCGACATCAAAATTCTAACGGGTGGCATGAATGCCAAACTGGGAGGGGACAACACAGGAAGAGAACTCATCATGGGTCGAGAAGCACTCGGTGAAATGAATAAGAACGGAGAACTGTTTGCAGACTTCTAAGCATTCAACGATTTGGTGATTGGAGGGAGGCAGTGTGTACAAACAAACACAAGAATATCCACAAAGCGACATGGAGTTGATTTCACCAGGTGGACACACTAAACATCAGATGGACTTCATCTCAATGTGAAGAGAGTGGAGACTCAGTCAGCCTACTGGACACAAGATCAGATGAAGAAGGAGAGCAGATGTAGGTTCAGACTATCAGACTATCTAGTCCAAGTTGGTTAAGCATTCAAAGAAGTTGGTAATAGACCAGTTCAAGTTCAAGTTGAACACACAGAACAGAAACTGAACTGAAGGACGAAACCACAAGGGACATCTTCACGTCAGTCAGTCATCAGGGGAAAATGGGAGACATTAGGCAACATCCCTGAAGAAACCTGTGTAGATGAACACTGGAACTCTTTGAAAGAGATGTGGAAAGAAACCTGCATAACCGTATTAGGAAGGAAGAGGAAACAAGACAAGAAATGGATCTTGACGGATAAATGGAAGGTGATAGAGGAGGGAGAAGAAGATGGTGAAGTAGAAGATGAACCAGTGCAAGGATGCACAACGAGAAGAGGAACTGAACACAACGTATAAAACACTACACGAGACAAAGAGGTGAAGAAGAGTGCGCACAAAGATAAAGACACTTCTACGACACACTGGCAAGTGAAGCAGAACAGACAGGCTGCAGGTAGGAGAGACAGAGACCTGACAAGATTATATCAAATAACCAGGTTACTATCTGGAAGAGGAGAGATCAACACAGATGAAACCAATGAAAGATAGTGAAGGAAAGCTAGTTACCACCGAGGAGGAGAAACAAAGGAAACGAAACGATAGGCTGACCGCTTCGAAAACCTCTTGAATCGACCACCACCACCACCACCATCATCATCATCACCACCTGCAACTCGTCAAGAAATGCAACCAGCAGCTCAGCCACTGAACTCTTAGTGAACACAAACCCTGCGACAACAGCACAAGTGGAGTTCCCAATGCCATACAGTTGTTGAAGTCCGAGAAACCAGTAGGACCACATGGAATTCCCCGAGGAGCACTGAAAACAGACACAGAGACAACAGCAGCCATGCTCACACCACTACTGAAGAAGGTTTGGAATGTAGGAAGGAAAGGTACCTGGTGGTTGATTGGAAGAAGGGCTACCTTGTCAAACTCTCAAAGAAGGGAGACTTAAGTCTTCGCAAGAAGGAGAACTGGTGTGGAATCATGCTCCATCCCAAGATAAATATTCAGCCGCATTATTCTGAAGAGACTGAAATATGCGCTGGATTCAAAATTAAAACAGGCTTGGAGGGTGGCTGGCTGGATGGATGGATGGCTAGCTGGCTAACTAGGGAGAACAAAACATGTGCGGATCAAATTGCAACGCTACACCACGTTATACACCATCATAGAACACAACATAGAATGACAATCAACTGCATCTCAACCTCAAATTCATCGATATTCAGAAGGCCGGCATTCAACAGCATCGACCGAGAAGTAATTTGCCAGACAACTGATTCAACACTACGCTTACAGTACCAAAAACACCTCTATCAACCTGATTGAACACCAGCTATATGCTATATGATGAGGCTACACGCCAAGTGATTGACAACTCAATGGAAAACTCAGTGATGCCTTTGAAGTGAAGACAGGGGACGGGGGACAGGAGTAAGACAAGGTTACCGCCTACTATCACCCATGATCTTCTTCAATGTGGTTGATCCGACTCGACTCGACATGATTTGACTTGACAGGAGTGGAGTGGAGTGGAGTGGATCATGCAACAGACAACTGTGAGGAGCTGTGAGAAGATGGACATACACTTTTTGACTGATACGATGAAGAGACCCCAGAAGAAGATTTCGATTTCGCCAACCATGATGATTTCTGTCGAATGTCTGGTAGCACAAGCTCGAAGATCTACAGGCGAAAACTAACAAGTTGGCACAAGAGGCAAGACAGGACAGGACAGGACAGGGCAGCGAAGACCAGACTTCCTTCAGATGAACGTAGAGGAGACAGAGGTAGAGGTGATGCAGATATTCAACTGACAATATGAACAACATCAACAAGAACAATAACAACAAGCACCAATCACCAACACCAACGGGATAAATGTAAACGAAGTAGTCTCTTTCACCTACCTACCTAGTCAGGCAGGATCGTGTCAACTACAGGCGGTACAGGCACAGATGAGGATGTCAAAGCCAGCATTGCAATGACAGTAAGACAGGCCTTCTCTCATCAGTCTGAAATCAGTGTGCAGACCTACTGCATTGCACCGCACCGCACCGCACCGCACCGCACCGCACGCACTGCACTGCACTGCACTGCATTGAGTATAAAGCATGAACAACATCCGGATTTTCAACACCGAGTCAGTCAGTCAGTCTAGTAAGTCAGTGCTTCTGTGTGATGGTTGAGAGACTTGGCGCGTTAGTGAGAAAAGCATTTCCAATAAACTACAGTCATTCATCAACAGCTGTCGCCTATGCTCACTCGATACTGATGATGGAGATCAGATGGCCAGAATAATAAGAATAGGTAACAAGGAACTCTGGCTGGCTGGTTGGCTGGCTGGCTGGCTGGCTGGCTGGCTGGCTGGCTGGCTGGCTGGCTGGCTGGCTGGCTGGCTGGGCTGGGTCTGGCTGGCTGTTTGGCAACGAACCAATCAGGAACCTATCACCCAACAAAGTTGCAGAAGAAAGTGGAGATGGATTGGATTGGATTGGGCTTACTCTGAGAAGACCGTTTGTGGTCATCAAGCGTCAGATCAGACCAGACCAGTCCGGGCCGGGCTAGGCCGTCAAGTGGAACCCGTGTGGGAAACGACGAGTTGGGCGTTTGAGGTGAGGGTGGCATGAAGGAGAGCGTGTTAGGAAGAAATGAAAGCTTGTGGGCATTGGTGGAGCCAGGTTTTGAAAACTGCGTAGAATAGAGTGAAATGTCGACGTGCTACTGAAGCCCTATGATCCACTAGGAACCCACGGGACAACTAATAATAATAATTTAACATACAGACTGACATCAGTTACAGAAACGTTAGAAACATGAGAGCACTTAACAATTATTTTGTTCCAATCAGACTCATTAGGAGTAAACGTATCACTAGGCTTCACACAGGTGTGGTTTACTGCCTACTACACGAACCTGCAAAAGGTTGTTTAATAGATTTCGATTTGATTCGCGTTCTTTACGCCCAAAGGGATCGAACCCAGCGCCTTTGATGGCGAGCGCGCTACCCCTCAGCCACTAAGTCAGAGTCCAGTGCTCGACATTCTTCCACCTCTCTCACTTCACGATATGACAGAACCACTACTTAGTTCCATGGGTGATTGGTTTGTCATTACAAACTACTTGGTTAACCCGACTGATCAGTTGTTTCTAATAAGAAACTTTAGGGAATTTATCTCGAAAGTAGCCAATAAAAAGCACTGGACAGTAATTCAATTGATATATTTTGGAGACCGTCTGATTTCAATGTGATATTCATTACCAACTGACATCAGTGGAGCTCATGCTCCTCTTATAACAGCTGATATCGTTCAGCTGACAAGTTCTAAATAGGACGAAACGTGCATCTTGGATTCTACTGCTAGCCACCACGATGCAAGTAATAACATATCTGCTAATATAAGAGTATAACATATCTAGGCATATGTTGGGATGCATATTCACCTCTACGCCTCTCAAATATTCTTACTTTGTCATGCAGAAGTGAATTGATGCAAACTCCGAAAAACAAAACTACTAATACCTTACAGTACCAGCTTGTTAATCAAAAACAATATATGAAGATACGCAAATCAGTTTAAGTTCAGATATTTATGAAACGAAAGAAGTAACAGCTTATGGCCCTTCGTGAGATCATTAAGATTGAAAATCAACTGTGTGATTTTATGATGTGCAGTAAACGGGAGACTTTAAAGGCCACCCTAGCAACGATCGAAATAACCACTTAGGTGTTCTCCATTTCAGTTGGGAAGTCTAATTTTCATAAAATCGATAAAAGTAATCGGCTATCTTAGCAGTTGCTAGAGTGGCCTTTAAAGTCACTCGTAGTAAACTCTCGCTCAGCAAATCTTAGTGAAACATCGAACTCTTTGCAGGATGGTATTCATCATGGACCGATATCATTTGGAGAAACACTGGAAACGTGGGAGTAGTAGATGGCTGATTCACTCCAGTGTGGGGCTCCTCAGGAGTGAACAGCCATTATCTCACCAGAGATCGAACCGAAATGTTATCAGTCCATGATGAATACCAACTTGAAACAAGTAAATGAATCTCCAAACCTCTTCAAACCTCAAAGTTGAATTGATCGGTTTATAGCATGAACAATAGGTAGGTTAAGTAATTGACTAGACACACAAACAATGCAAAACAGTCACATTTTCAAACGCAAAATTTAGGACTATGTGTCATTATGACTTACGCGCCTAACCTATGCTACAAACCATATATATATACACACACACATTAAGGTCATTTGCATACACAATACAGGGCAGAGTAACGCATAATAGAGTTGTAAACCAGCATGATATATCTATCCTTAACGTCTAAATAAGCATAACGTTTATTGTGCACATTTTCATACATAGGTGTAAACTTACACTGTTGGTGAGTGGGAAGGAATTATAAGTTATCAGTTGAAAGATGCTTTTTCTTGTTTCACAATTCTGCATAGCTTATCATTGTACCAAATATTCATGTCAAAACGTGGATATTGTTACAGTTGCAATCAGTGTTGATAGCTGATAAGCATGACTGTTACCCATCCACCCCAATCCGCAACCAACAACGCCGCACAGCATATATTGGTATGGTACACAATATTGACCTGCTATAATTAAAAAGATGTTAATCAATTTTCAGATTACGCCCTAAAGTTATTCTCTATATAGTGAGCAGCTAGAGTTTGTTCCAACTTGTTCTGCTTTACGTGCCTATATTGATATTCCTTTGAAAGTCGGAGGTAAAACGCATTGACAAGATAAGCAACGAGTTAACACACAATATTTAGTCTGACTAGCGATGCTAGTCTCAACAGGTTTAAGCCCTATCACCTATGATACAGGGAATGTCAGTGCGAATGGAGTCCGTCTCACCTACTTCAAATAAAAGGCCACTCGGCCACAAGAAACGTCTATAAGTAGCCCTGATGATCGAATTCTGTCACTTTCCCGTACACTGATCAGCACTAACGAGTGTAGCATTTTGCTGATTTTGTGGGTAGTACTGTTGAGACGCTCTGAATTAGGACAAAACAGATCTTCAGTTGTTACCCAGTTTCTTTCGAGTGGTTCTCTTATTCATTTCAACCTGTGACTAAGTATATCATGAAATCAGTTAATTCCTCTGAAAATTTTAAAGTACAGTTAAATGATGTTCCTAACTATTGGATATCGGTGTAATTTACTTATAATTTCATAGTATAACTCTGCCCAGAGACGTTACCAGTGCACATAGGTAACAGAAAGTTTGATGCCACACTGACCGGCGGAAGGCATTCACATATGCTAGCACCCATCATCAACGCATATATGCAGCTGGTGCGTTCAAATCCACATCGTTGGGTGCCATAATCAGATCAATTATTCACAAACTTTTACATTTTAAACCACGGCCATCTCAGACATTCGATGTGACAATGACAAAACCGTCTAATCCCAGGTGATGGCTACTGATTAATACTAAGTTTAGATACTACCATAAGAGTATTTTTCACTTAAACGTTGTCTAGCGAGTGAACGAGGTCGAGTTTTTCTCAATTCTATTGCTTTACTATGTTTTAAGAACTAAAAAATATAGCTCACATGGGGTACAACAGGCCCTAGCGCTACAAAGGATCCTGCATATTTGGATGCCATCATTACCCCAATTTTCACTCACTGAAGTCAAACGTGAACTGTTGGGACTGCATCCATTTTGCTTAGTAGTCATTCGAAGTATTCAAAAAAAGGTGTGACCGATTTTGATACTCTCAACGCTTTATGTCTAAAATACACAAAACCGAATTGAACAAGATACTGCTACAATAATGAGTACTAATCAAAATAAGGGATAGATAGTCGGGTAGACAACTTCATAATGACAAACATAGGTGTGTGCTATGCTACTGAATAATAGAATTCCAATGGAATGGAACTACAGGAATTCTGTGATCAAGCATTCAACTAACGTTTTTGTGCAATGAATAAAATTACCTGACCAAGATGTCAATCAAATTCATACTTTTCAGATGTTAAGATTGGTTGGTTGCGATTACTAGTGGGTGGGGTAGAACAACAAACCACTGAGATTGTAGGTTATCTCCCTTACACTATAAGAAGGTTCTAACACGTATCCGATACCAAAATTTCACTATTCGATAACTTCGAAGCTCTATTTTCGGCAAATTTGAACTTCAGATATTAGTGTCAAAGTAACTAACATTCTCAGGAAATCTAAAGGATTGAAAAGTGCATAGTAATCGAATCCCGACAGAACTACTGCCTGCTGTAAGAATAGTTACACAGAAAGCATTGTGCGAGGTAGGTTGCAACTAGAACTAATGACGAAGTTAGATCACACATGGAATGCATACCAGAAACATCATCCTAACACATGAGCAGCACACAATATATTAGTCCACACGACTGTGAAGCTATACAGAGGCAATATATGAAAATTACAATTTCGCCGTATTTCGGTGGATAAAATAAGGACAAAATTCTTAAGCCAGTTTGAGAAAATCACTACAGACTTCTAACCATAATGTTATCAGTAACAAGGTTCCTTCACACCTTAAGCAAGCACAACAAGTAAACACTAGACGCATAACTAACGCACCCAGTCATTATCGTCAAAAGTCGAAAAAAATAATACGGAGAACCAGTCAAATTCAAGTACTTGCTAAATGAAAAAGACACTAGTTCGATCACGATCAAGGTTAACTGTCAGCATAAATTGTATGCAGGTTGCCTTTGCAAAGAACCTATAGTTGGAGTGTAGACAAAGGAGCGTAAACATGTACCCATATAAAAATTAAAGACTTTGACTATTATGACACCATTTGACTTCAGTTAACCTAGTTAAATTCTGTGAAACAAACTGCATTGTTGAAGCTGAGAAACATAACACTTCTGTTACACAATCGTTTCAATAAACCTTGACCAGCTAGTTGAGGTTGTTCGGACCAATGACACCAGCTTGGTTGGGTGTAGCACCAACCAGTAATGCCTCATTGTCAATCATCCAAACCAGGACTTTATTACAGATAGTTGCTCACTTCGTTTCACCACCGACCAATAGCAATTCCACATTTTACAGGGTCTCGGGTTCAGTTACTAACAGCATCTTCCGCACACTAACGTTAGCTGTTATACGTTACATTGTCAGTTAAATAACGCAATTCATTATTATAATCGGAAAAAATCTCATCATGATGCATTATTTCGAAGAGTGATGTTCACAAATGGAAAACCAGCTTTAATCGCGATCTCAGATAAAACATTTCAAGTTCTCAGAGCGCGAGGAAAGCCGACTTGCCGATTTGAGAGTATAAATCCTTACTTGTTGATCGTACGTATTTATACGTCCCGAATCTACTTACCCTCACAACCAACCGCTTCTGTTTAAGTGCATTCAGAAAAATATCTAGATAGGTCTTATTGAAATCCTTCGGGAGAAAAAAATATGAGCAAAAAAACTCGTACACTCCCAACGTCCGATCGATGAATGCATTTACTAACTGATTGATACTATCTCATTATTAAATGGTATATGAGTTTACAAACTTGAGCCCCTGCTCTTTACTTATTGGTCAGAATGTATCAGGTGAGTGGCCTGTCTGTATTTCATCAATAAATAAAAAGTCATGTACGTCACTCAGGATAGGTTGTTATTCATGTTGATGCTTTTCGTGCCTCTACCTCATATGACCTTGACATGTCGGTATATTATTAGTTGTGCGAAAGTAGTAATGGAGACCAGTGAATGTCTACAATGAGTGCATGATCTGCCCGTCTTGAAATTCGCCCTATTTGGCAGCTAATAGGGCATAGTTCCATGTGGATAATTACCTGAACAACTCTTCCTTAGTTCTCAATTAAACAGACAGCATTTTTGGAGCATTTCATTTATAATGTATTAAGTGGCAGCGAATAATCACAAGCAGCACAAAACTGTATTTCCGGGATGGGCCGTTTTCCTACCGATCCATCAATCATATGATAATCTTGAAACATTAATCGGCGTTACTGTACGTCAGTCATTTTATTTTTACGGAAACCTGTTTCATATTCATCTCTGTAAACGTGGCAATCGAACTTATCACAACACCTCAATATCATCGGTTTTGTGGTCGGCCTTGGCAATATTTTCCCAGCATACACAACTTTTTCGCATCTGGAAACTTGAAAATCCTAAACTTAGATAAGCAATGAGTTTTCTGACAGGTGAACCCACCGTATTTAGATCCATATTTTATTCGTAGGTTTGAAATAACACACGGTTATGCACTACTATTTACTCGATGACGTTTCGAGAAGAAATTATTGTGCATAATCATATCAAAAGCAATAATACACCTTTGATGTCTGATTTTTTTAGTCTTATCACCTCATATCTTCGATATAGGTGTTACAGCATTCCTATTGCATGTGTTGGGTATTGATTCGATGAACAAGGATTCAGTAACCAATCTCTCCCTCTACCTAACTATATTGAACTTGAGTGCATTGGTTTTATCCGACCCTATAATGTGGTTGTGTGTTAATACATGGATTGCCATACCGATAACACAAGTAGATGAGAATTCAAAGGCTCCATTGCGTTACCATATAAAGAAAGAAAATCAGAAACCTTACAGCTAATTCTCAATAAGGCTGAAATTAAAGTGGCATTCAAACCTATAAACTCACTCAAAGACAAGCTTTGTCGTCTCAGAGATCCAATAGACCCAATAAAACAAAATAATTTGATCTCAAAAACCATACAATGACTGTAGGGTCAATTACATAGGTCAAAGTAGTCGATTGGTGTCAGTTAGATCATCTGAACATAGGGATTTAACGAAATGTAGAATGAAAGACTCCAACAGGATTAATAATTTATAGAAATCTTGCCTATTGCAGTGCATGCATTAACACCTAACCATACAATATGGGGAGATGAAGCCACAGTAATTAATAATTAGGTGGAGAGAGAGGTTAACTACTGAATCTTAGTTCATCGAATCTACACCCAATACATGTGATAGGAATGATGCAACACCTATACCAGAGATATGGAAAACTTTACTACCAATAAAAACAAAGAATTTGCGGTGACGTGACTATAAAAATCAGATGTCCAGAGTAGTGATATGTTTATGCGCAATAAACTGTGCTCAAAACGTCATCTTGTAAATAATACTGCATCACTGTATCCTACATCAAATAAACAAATCTGATATGGAATTAAATCCTACCACAGTGCCCACGTTTTACACCTACATTAATGAGACAAGTGGTAGCCTGATTCAGCATTATGGACTGTGATGACGCAAGCTGATGGCTGGAATCTCTAGGTGATTATGACTTAGGATAAATCTCAGCACCATACCAGCATCTACACCTCATCTTCGCGGTTAACTTTACTCTATATTTCTTTGTTTCCTTTGATCATGTTTCAGTTTTGTCTTTTTACAAACCTAACTGCATCGTTTCCATTTCATTGTCTCTTGACATGTCACCTTGTATCTTGATGTACTGATGTGAGATGTGAAAACTTGAATCACTAAATATGAATACTTGATTCCGTTTTGATGCTCACCAAAGTTTGAAGCGAAAAGGTGGTATCACTTTTTGAACTTCACCATACATAAACATCTGAAACTATTATCAGTACGGAAGTGATGGAAAGATGTCAAACATAAATAACTTTATGAATTTCTTAGATGATACTGCAGTCATAAGAGTGACAGAAGCGAAGACTTCGTTTCACGAAATAAAAATATTACCGAGGCTCGTTCAGCTCTTCATCCATTTAAAACGCATACTGCAGAAAATCAACTAAAACGTTGAAAGTTGTTGATTGCGATCACCAACAGTATCTATATAGTGACATTTCAACTGCAAGACTTGCTTAAAACACTGAAAATAAGTACTATTTTCAGGTTGATATTCATCACGAACCAATATCAGACAGAGAAACACTGGAAATCTGGGAGCACTGGACAACTGTTTCGTCCCACTAGTATGGAACTCCTCTCCAGTGTGCATGCTGACCCCACACCTCCAGTGATAGAATCCATGACCTTCAGTTTCACGGTCAGGACACTGGAAGCGAGCCACTCGGTTGGAATACAATGATCCACATTTCCTACTTCTGTCAACTCTTGATATAGCACGACTTCCATCCAATGGCGTTGTTGAGTAATTGTCTTCATGTTCGTCTTGGTTGACCCAACTTGTCACGACTTCTCATTGAAAATTTCCGAATCACCAGTGATTCTTATATCCTCATTTGTTCTTAGGGTTCCTAGTGGATCATAGGGCTTCAGTAGCACGTCGACATTTCACTCTATTCTACGCAGTTTTCAAAACCTGGCTCCACCAATGCCCACAAGCTTTCATTTCTTCCTAACACGCTCTCCTTCATGCCACCCTCACCTCAAACGCCCAACTCGTCGTTTCCCACACGGGTTCCACTTGACGGCCTAGCCCGGCCCGGACTGGTCTGGTCTGATCTGACGCTTGATGACCATAAACGGTCTTCTCAGAGTAAGCCCAATCCAATCCAATCCATCTCCACTTTCTTCTGCAACTTTGTTGGGTGATAGGTTCCTGATTGGTTCGTTGCCAAACAGCCAGCCAGCCGGCCAGCCAGCCAGCCAGCCAGCCAGCCAGCCAGAGTTCCTTGTTACCTATTCTTATTATTCTGGCCATCTGATCTCCATCATCAGTATCGAGTGAGCATAGGCGACAGCTGTTGATGAATGACTGTAGTTTATTGGAAATGCTTTTCTCACTAACGCGCCAAGTCTCTCAACCATCACACAGAAGCACTGACTTACTAGACTGACTGACTGACTCGGTGTTGAAAATCCGGATGTTGTTCATGCTTTATACTCAATGCAGTGCAGTGCAGTGCGGTGCGGTGCGGTGCGGTGCGGTGTGGTGCGGTGCGGTGCGGTGCGGTGCGGTGCGGTGCGGTGCGGTGCGGTGCGGTGCGGTGCGGTGCGGTGCGGTGCGGTGCAATGCAGTAGGTCTGCACACTGATTTCAGACTGATGAGAGAAGGCCTGTCTTACTGTCATTGCAATGCTGGCTTTGACATCCTCATCTGTGCCTGTACCGCCTGTAGTTGACACGATCCTGCCTGACTAGGTAGGTAGGTGAAAGAGACTACTTCGTTTACATTTATCCCGTTGGTGTTGGTGATTGGTGCTTGTTGTTATTGTTCTTGTTGATGTTGTTCATATTGTCAGTTGAATATCTGCATCACCTCTACCTCTGTCTCCTCTACGTTCATCTGAAGGAAGTCTGGTCTTCGCTGCCCTGTCCTGTCCTGTCCTGTCTTGCCTCTTGTGCCAACTTGTTAGTTTTCGCCTGTAGATCTTCGAGCTTGTGCTACCAGACATTAGACATAAATCATCATCTACAGTAATGATGGGCAGTGGCTAGCAGTGTAATCCAGAATGCGCATTTCGTCCTATTTCGGACTGGTCAGCTGGATGTACGCGCCTCCCAGTTGGTGATATTTTCTCATCGGGACTCGGGTGAGGGAGGGACAGCATCAATTGCAAGAGCGTTATTCACTGCACCCACGATAACCTATTCTTGTGCGACGGGTATAGTTTTAGTGATAATTTCGGTCCAATCAACGACGGCGTAATACAAGCAACAACACTAACAACAATAAATCGTGATCGTTGGTGAAATAGAAATCTTCTTCTGGGGTCTCTTCATCGTATCAGTCAAACAGCGTATGTCCATCTTCTCACAGCTCCTCACAGTTGTCTGTTACATGATCCACTCCACGCCACTCCACTCCTGTCATCAAGTCGAGTCGAGTCGGATCAACCACATTGAAGAAGATCATGGGTGATAGTAGGCGGTAACCTAGTCTTTCTCCTGTCCCCTTTCCCCTGTCTTCACTTCAAAGGCATCACTGAGTTTTCCATTGAATTGTCAATCACTTGGCATGTAGCCTCATCATATTGCATATAGCTGGTGTTCAATCAGGTTGATAGAGGTGTTTTTGGTACTGTAAGCGTAGTGTTGAATCAGTTGCCTGGCAAATTACTTCTCGGTCAACGCTGTTGAATGCCGGCCTTCTGAATATCGATGAATTTGAGGTTGAGATGCAGTTGATTGTCATTCTATGTTGTGTTCTATGATGATGTATAGCGTGGTGTAGCGTTGCAATTTAATCCGTACATAAGCATTAGAATACTTCAATTTGGAGGTTTGTATAGATTTACTCATCACTGTCACCCGATGACGAAAATCAACGTGAAAATCAATGAAGAAAGCCACGAAAGCCTCCAAATTAAATTAATATAATGCTCATTGGTGACTTCTTTCAAGAGGTGATTCGCGGAGTTCCAATGAAAAGTTGTGACAAGTTGGGTCAACCAAGACGAACATGAAGACAATTACTCAACAACGCCATTGGATGGAAGTCGTGCCATATCAAGAGTTGACAGAAGTAGGAAATGTGGATCATTGTATTCCAACCGAGTGGCTCGCTTCCAGTGTCCTGACCGTGAAACTGAAGGTCATGGATTCTATCACTGGAGGTGTGGGGTCAGCATGCACACTGGAGAGGAGTTCCATACTAGTGGGACGAAACAGTTGTCCAGTGCTCCCAGATTTCCAGTGTTTCTCCGTCTGATATTAGTTCATGATGCATATCAACCTGATAGCAACAAATAAATACCCACGAATCTGCCAAGTGAGGCAATGAATTTTCTTAATATTTCCAGACAAACTTTTGTGATGAATGCCGCTGAGCGCAAACCATTGGTAGGACGTTATATCAAGATCCTGGTAGTTGTACTGACAGATAGATGCTATATACAGGTTAAACACTTGAAGATAGATTAATACGGACGTGAAACACTAGACTATATCATCATGAGCAAAACACAAAACTGTCACACTCAATCTTCCATTAACTGTAGTTTTCGGCTGTGAAATTACTATGGATTCAATCAATCAATTAATAGGTACTAGTAAAAGTTAATTTGACCTGTAACAAAATCATGAACTTATTGTTATTCGCATTTTAAAACTGTTTCAAGAGAATGAAATACGTGAATTTTTGATTATTTTATAGATAACATGAGTGAGCTTCGGTCACATATAAATAAATGACTGGAGTTGAATGGAAAGTCCACCAAATCTGATTTTAACAAAGTTGTATGGTTGATAGGACTGATTTACCTGAGAAGAAGCTACCAAATATTGGTTTGGACGACAATGTATAAATAATTTGTCATCAGATTCTTTAGCCTCACCAATAATCATCCACACCTCTAAAGAGTATTGAAGAAGTACTTTTCATCTCATGTGTAACAGGATATTTTAAATGGAAGCTGACTACAGAATTCATTATTCCATACCACCAATCTACCGTAATACTCATTGTGAAATGCTAACTAGTTGTTGCAATGAATGGCTTTGGCATCACTTTTCACTCAAGAAACTGAAATAGCTAACTACTGTAATTCAAACAGCTTGTTTTTCGAACTCATTACACTTCTGTTGATCATATCCTAAGAGTATTCATCTCGGCAACTACAAATAAGGCACAATTAGCAGTACAAACACTAGGTAACCCTTAACTACAATTGATAGTCATAATGCTGATCGTCTGAGGCAAAACATCCTACTTTCCAAAAAATGAGTACTTGTTTGATACATAACTGGTGACTGTCACAACGATAACACTAACTGATGACTAAATGCATCCGGTTAAACAATTGAGAATACTTTGAGATATGAGTCTTGCGCTCAACTCCTTACTGATATAAATATCCCAAGGATGTGAAGGCGTGTCATACAAGATATGATTATTTAATAAGCAACAAATGAATTCTTTCAGTTGGTTCCACTCTATTATTTCGTTGACTACTCCTAGATATTCAACATGTAGGACGATAGAGTTTGCAAATCTCAACACTCATTACCCACATTATAATCCATGCCTTATTCCACACTCAGTTTTGTGTTTAGTTAGACGTACCTACCGCCTATTGACAGAACATTTTCATTTGTTATCACTTTTAAGTATAATTAAATTCTATGAGTGAATTTTTGGCTTTTATACCAGATGAATAATACACAAAAGAAATGAGTATATACAGTGTAATGGATTAAACTGTTACATGTGTCTATCGCTTGATGACTACTGAGTGATATTGTTCATCTATCAAAGCGAAATTGAGCAAGTTGTTCTTAAGGCTGTAATTAGACAGAATAATGCTATATTGCGTAGAACTTTGAAGATTATCAGCAGAACTAGTGGCGTACCTCTAAACCTTCTCGTGAAAACAGTTGTGGACAAACATATTAACTCATATAAACATCTGGCAGGAGATAATTTATCAAATTACCAGCATCCTCTTCATTCAAAGGTCTTTGCGTGTCGGTCATGTGGAAAGACAAGGAATAAGTATATATGACTTTATACACGTAGTAAAAAATATAAATTCTACAATACCGTATTTAGCTCATAATAGAAATGAACTAACTAATCAACTTCTGTTTTTGAAAGAAAACTAGTTGATGAGTACACAGCATGTTACTATTTACGGATTATGAACCTAATTGCTGATGTGATTGTCTACGTAAATTAACTGTACATTTTCAAGAAAGTTGCAGAGTGAATATTCTTTTTTTTTTAATGTAATTTATATACTTATTTCATTTTGCCATGTATAAATGTACACTCTGTCTAGTTGATGCTATATAACATGCTGAAAATTCTGTAGAGTATTCTCGAAATAGCCTTCACAATAAAGCTAATTATAATAATAATTGGACTAGTTGGTCACATATCTACTGAAACTAGAGCTTAAACATTTTCAAGTCTTCATTTATTTTTTCTCACAGTTATTCATGCAACCGCTGTTATATCTTGCGAAAACACTACAAGAAATACTGGACTTGCTTAGACTTAAAGAGAAAAAAGATGAAATATGAAGGTGAATAACTTGTTCATTCATTATCTACAGAGGCACTTTCAAGTTTGCTCAGTCTGCGCAATGATATTTCTATGATTGCTCATAGGCTCACTTCATATCAAGGTGCATATAAAATCTTTTCCCCTACTGCCTACCTCTATTAACAGTGACTTTAAGGGCCACCCTAGCAACTACTAAGATAACCAATTACTTTTATCCATCCCATCAGAAACTACTTTCCTAGATAAAATTCCGAAATCTGATTGGTTACTTTCAGCAGTTGATAGCATTGCCTTTGCGAGGATTGATTCAAAAGATCACCCTGACAACTACGCGTAGTTGATTATCTCAGGGGTAGAAACGTGTTTCTTCGTTTTATCGTAAACCATCCTCCCAGACGAAATGCCGAAACCTGACTAGTTATTTCAACAGTTGCTAGGGTGACTTATAAAATCATTCTGTTTTCTTTTTTCATTTATCCTTTTCTACATATTTTTATTCTTTATGTGAGTTCTACTCATATTTTGTTGACTGGTACCTTCCTGTTTTATGGGGAAGTAGTACAAACTGTATAGATAAACGATTTCGTGTTTATTGCTGAAGCAATAGTTTAATTAAACTCTCACCTCTGGTAGTGTTGTGTTTACTCGAAGTATGATAGAAACCAACTAAAATAGTTTTTTCCATCGTCTACAGATTAAAAGCTTTTAAAATGAAGCAATGGATCAAATATTGAAAAAAGGTTTGTCACCGTAGTAACAAAAGGGATGGTACTAAATGTATGCTTAACTCTAGATACCACCTTAGCAATAATTGAAGTGAACAATATCATTTCTTTATTTTATGAAGAAATTACCTTTCCATTTGAAATAAAGAAACTTAACTGATTATTTTATCAGCTGCCAGGGTAACAATAGAAACCACAATTAAACATATGATTCAATATTTTGATCTTCGATATAATCAATAACTGATAAGAAAAGGGATAGGATCATTTGAGGATTTATCTGTCAGAGGCTTACTTGAACTGACCAACAGATAAACGTTTATGGTCTTATGTACTGAATTTAGGAATTACTTTAAAGGCCATCCTAGCAACCACTGAAACAACCAATTAGATATCTATATTTTACCTAGAAGGGTATTTCTATAAAATACCGACGCCTAACTGGCTATTCTGATAACTACTATGATAGACTTTAAAGTTACTCTTCTTTACTTCGTTTTCAGTTAGGCCAAAAAAATAAGTAAATTGGGGGGGGGGGGGTCTGTTGAGCGTATATTTATAGTCATTTTTAATCACTTTGATAGCTCTTGGTATTAAGCAGTAGTAGGAATTCCCAGTATGTGCAATATCTACTCTGAAGATCCGTAGGGAAACGAAAAATCTCCAGACATTCAAAACAAATCAGATTATACAGAAGCTTCTGTAACATCACGTGACTGTGTTTAATCATAACCTTCTGCTGTCTTACCCGCTTTTTCCACTTCCAAAAAATCAGATAAGCGGAAGAGTGGAATTCTAAAGTCAATGTATTATTCAATATTACCATAAAAGCGTTTTAGAAAAGTTTGTGGAATCCTTAGGAAAATTTGAAAAGGTACTCGAACCATAGTGTTTGAGCACAATTTGTAGGTTTACCCAACGTAGACGTTGAAACTTGCAAATAAAACGAATCTTAAATGATTGACTTTAAAGGCCAGCAACTACTGACATAATTAATCCAGTTTCAGTATATAGTCTAAGAAGGTAGTTATTCCTAAATAAAGGGATGTAAGTAGTTATCTCAGCTGTTGTTAGGGTGGTTTTTAAAGTTAATCATCTGAAATTGTTAAAATTAAATTCATACACCGAATTGTCAGTTAGGAACCTGTAACGCATATCTATCAGGACTATTGACTCTGTCGTGTTAAAGGCATGTTAGAGAATTCAATGCACGTTGTTTGGCTAATACAAACCGGACTAAATCCAAAGTTTTCATATCCTATATAAATGAAGGTGGTTGAAATTGTTAGGTGGACCAATAAAATGACCCAGAAAGGAAGATGCGTTTGTACTCGAAAGATCCAAACTTACAAGGTTGAATTAAGTTCAAAAATAAAGTACCCATACAATACTGGTAAAATCAGACATAGTTTGTCCAGTAAGTGGAACACAATGAAGTGATATATGCTTGAAAAACTACGCCTAATTTCCTACCAATCAGACTGTTATTTTGACTTCATGTCCAGCATACCGGTATATTAAGTTTTGCCCAAATAACTAATGGCTTAGTTTGAGGCTATCCTTTTCTTTATTCAAATGCCCAAAATAGGATGGTTTTTGAAGTTTAACTAGTAACTGGGTTTAGCGAAAATAATCATGCGCTAGATATATGGTACAGGAAGGCATAGTGCAGTCAAATTGAATACATACTAATAACTATGTTATTCATTTAGCGAAACTTCGTAATGCTGTTTAGCTAAAATAGGTAGGATGTAAATGTGGTAGAAGTTGAAACTGGGTTTTACAACAATTCTTAGTTGAACGCATGACCGTCTCGACATTCAATTCGTTCTCTTCTGTTCATAATTAGGATATATACATTGAAGGTGAACCTTTTTGGACTTCTTCATTATTTCAAGCACAATCAACACATAACCTAATGGTTAGAATGTCAAGGAAAGATAAAGATTGATTGAAACATGACTTCTTGGAGTGTATATTCAAGTTTGTCAAATAAACATTTGTTCGCCACTTGTGCACACTGAAATGTTTATACATTGTGACCCACAAGGAAGAACTTCAGGCAGCTCTTCTGACTGAACAAACAGTGAGGGTCGATTGTGGGGGGAATCAGTGTAAGGGTGTTAGTAAAATCTGAACAACTCCTGTCAAGTGATTGAGGTAAGGTCCGATCAGGGCTGACCAGACAGTAAAGACATCACATTAAGATCCATCACAATGAAAAGTATGCCTAAAATATCAGTCTTAGAAAAAAATGCATAAAATGCATTATGACAAAAGAAACAAAACAATGCAAATTTCGCGAAGGGTGTAGAAGGAGTGACTGTAAAGATCATCTCAGCAGCCAAAATAAAGGCACCATATTGGTTATTTCATTCAGTTGTTGTGCTGCATTAGCTTTTTAAGTTTATTTGTGCACAGCACATCGGGGGTGTACATTCTCCACAAGTCAAAGAAAATACAGTCACTGCTCATAACTATTTGAAATTGCGTATCCCATTTTCATGCTGTTCGGCACTCCACAGCCGAATGTATTTCTATAAACTAAAAGCATTGTGTTGCAGGATACTCAGTTAATAAGCTCAAATTCTCTGCAAGCGGAAATACTTCCCAGATGGACTATTAGTTGATACTAGGTGATGATTGAAGATGAAATGAAAATTTGGAACATGGCCGTATTCGAGCCAGCGACAACAGGGTTCCCTGCCCTGTGCCCTATAAATTGAGCTACAAAGTCCAAATGATTACCATGTGAATTCATGACGCCTTACCACTGTTTGACCGTACTGAAACTGAGCGCCCAGTCAGGACTTCTCATTCCAATCCAAATTAGAGAGGGGGGAGCATCATATTGATTATCACTTTGACTATCTGAGATAGCCATGGTTTGGCACACTAATTGCTCGGTATATCTTTCAATCCTAGTGGATATCTATTTGCAGGCGGAAATGACAGTTGGTGACTTCATGTTGTAGCAAAAATATCGCCAACGAGGTCTTACAGATAAATCTAGATAATGAGCCCTGAATGAGATGAGATATGGACATGACATGACATGAAGTGACATAGACATTACCAAATACTATCAGCACCACAAATCAATCAAAAGAAGAAAAATAGTGAATATTATAAAAACAGAATCAAGTGAGAAAACCTCAAATATTGTCTACCTTCCATAGAAGTCATAGTCATTTCTCCCTAGTAATACATAACTAATTTTTTTTCTATGGTATTCCAAAACTTTAAAACAATTATTTTTAGAACTTTCAGTCATTATGGTTCCCATTATTCAGTTGCAAACTACCCCATCAACCTCTAATTGATGTATCATTTTACACCAAAATTACAAGTTATAACATCTAAAGTGTGCTGTACCCAGGGCACAAGGAGTGGCTATGGTGACTCGAAGGTCTAGTGGATAATGATCTGGTCTTAGATTCGAGTCCTAGGCGGAAGAACACCGCCCACTGGGAGGCGGGTACATCTGGCTGAATGAAGCCTAAATAGGACGAAACGCATATCCACTGCCAGTTACTATCCATCAATAATGTTTAGTGTTAACATAAATTAATCTAAGATTAGCTTTTCAACCAATGTAGCTGGTATACAGATATACAAAGTATTCGAATGAACAAGGCTATATCAGTAGCAAACTATCTCCATTATGGGAACATTGGTAAATACAAAGGCAACATACGGTGAAGCCATAACCACACGAAATGTGTTTTTCACCTGGTCATAGTTTCTTGAGATATTGACCCCTAGTTTATTGACCTTCGTTTGATCGGAACTTTATTTTTCAGGTGTAAATTTAT
Organism: Heterobilharzia americana; assembly: GCA_944470555.2. Taxonomy (NCBI): domain Eukaryota; kingdom Metazoa; phylum Platyhelminthes; class Trematoda; order Strigeidida; family Schistosomatidae; genus Heterobilharzia; species Heterobilharzia americana. The sequence goes on along the minus strand of OX104132.1, from coordinate 28,960,060 downwards.
TTAATTTTTCCAAATATTTCACTTCTGTAATTATTCAGATCAGGCAAACCAGGGTGTACTGTACAACTGCATCGTCCTTCTCTGAAAGCCGTCATCAGTACAGGAACTTCAGGTCTTGAGGCGAATAAGTTATCATTCAATCAACTGATTAAAAGTAAACAAACCTACACTTTCTAAAATCTGCTATTTTAAACGGGTAAAGAGAAGTAAGCGAAGTACGACTATTTCATTGTATCAGTGAATCTACTCTTAAATTCCTCGAACGAAGTTTGAAAACATAATTAAATCCAGTAAAATCAGAAGCCTTTTTCCAGCATACTTGTTATAAAAGAATTTAGTCTGATTCTAATCTAAAATTAGCTGACCTTTTGTTGCATCTTTATCTTCAATTTTAAAAAATGCTTCCTGTGACTGGCTCCAACCAACTAATATGTATCTTCTCAGTGCATGGCTATGGCTAACTTCATAGCGTGGTGGTCACATTGCCAAATGATCGATAGAATTTGATCAGCAAGTAGAGCTAGACTACATGAAATTTGCTACCCCCAGTAAACAGTCAATGTGTCTAATATAATAATAATAATAATAATAATAATAATAAAAATCGCCTTATTCCAAACAATATATATGACAGTATAGAATTCTCAGTATGTAATTTCTCAACAAATTCACTCCCACAACAATACTTTCAGACGAAATGGTTATTGCATCTACGTGATGTTAACAATGACAGTATCCAAGGCAATAATGTGAAATAGCCAGCTGCTTCTGGATGGGCATCTGGTCCACAATGAAGAATCAACAGAAATACAAGCGTAATTTTGGTGGTAGTGGTGGTGGTGTTTCATTCAGACGGTACAAAAATCTGCAACTCAATCTAAGCATCTGATGGATAGAAATATGATGTAGCTTTTTGCACCGAAAGTTCTACTTTCACATGACGTAACATTTTTTCTCTGCTTTGTTATTGACTGGAGAAATGGAGAGTTTGAAACAGTTTAAAAATGTGCAAGAGTACATGATATGTTGAGGGGATATATTTGAATGGTTAAAAGAGATTGAAAGGAAAGAATTTGATGAAAAATGTTCGATGGATAAATTTGGTAACTCAAGGTTCCAGCAAGCCGCCTGAGTCTTCATACAGTTTTACAAAATGTCATTGGCTGCCCGAATAGTTCAGTGGTAACGTCCCTGTCTGCAACGCTGTTTGACATGGGTTCGAATCTTCGATGGGAAATCGGTTTCCTCGAGGTTGAAGATAGGCTTTACTGACGAGTGTCATTTTAAGAGAAAATCAATTTTTTTAAATACTTCATTGTACTATTGTTTTGGAGTCATTCAGCTCACATAGGTAGGAAAAATTCATCAATAGGAGAGGAACTTTCTAAAAACATCTTTGACGAATATTCTATGGCAGAAACTGATGGTAAGAAAAATCGAAGTATTACAGTAATTTAATTAGTCACTGGTTACAAATGAGTGAAGTAGAATTGGTTGTAAGTGGTTACCTTTCGCTATATTCATTTACTATACCAGTAACATATCAGATTTGGTTAATTATTCACTTTAGTTATCTGATCACTTTCGGAGAAAATGTAACATTATTTGTTGATATACTTGTAATTCTCCGTTGTTTTGTTGGATCGAATTGTTCGATTGATGCAAGTACATCCAGCTGACGAGTCTCAAATAGGACGAAACCCGCATCCTGGATTCTTCTGCTAGCTGTAACCGAACAAATCACCAAAATGTAACATTACCTGATTTTTATAAGGTATTCCAAAATTATATCGATCAGTTTTCATTTCCGATCTCCAAGTTGTCTTTTCTTCTCGTCATCTATTATTAACGTCTTTCGATCATTTTCTTTGATTTAATTTTGATACATTCATAATGCTTACTGACTTGTTGGTTCACATTCTTCACCACATCATTTCCAGATTTTCATTCTGGCTGGGCAGATTACCACCGTTAGACTTACACATATTCTTCTGTTTGCCACCTTCTCCCCTCTATGTAACAAATTACCTAGATACTACGCGAAGACCTGTCGACAGCTAGTCTCTACACTCTTTCATTGCCTCTATGCAAACCGAGAAACTACTTAAACACCATGAGTAATAAGTGTGGAATGTGTGAAAATAATAGTTCACATATTTCAGCAAACGGGATGTTACTGAGCTTTTCAAAAAAATCGGGGTAATTGTGTACGATTTCTACTTCAGGCATATTTCTATGCTTTTGTAGTTCTCATACCTGAAGCTTAAAATAATACTTCAACATACAATCATCCTAATTTATGTTTGTCGCCTAGCGACATATGATTTCTCCATAGTCAAATTCAGATAGTTAAGGTCATGATGTAGTCTAACATTTAAATAGTCCATCCAAATGTCTACTATCATCATGTGGTCACAACTTAAAGCCAACGGATGACCATTTACTTCAGTTAGGTACTTCAAATATTACAAACTTGATGTATGGTGTTTGGACAAAAACAGCATGGCACCCTAGTAATAACATCTAAGCTGTCATTATAATTCAGTAGCACAGTGTCCACAACCATGAAGAAAACCACATACCTACCATAATGTCTTTTGAGTGGTGAAAGATCGCGTGTATGGTTGAGTCATGCGCAAATACGGGGTGGCTTTAAAGGTCACCCTCGCAACTAATATGACAGCCAATCACACTGCCTTTATTTTATGGAAAAGTACTTTTTTAGGCGAAATATCGAAGCCTGATTAGTCATTTCAGCAGTTCCTAGGATAGCCTTTAAAGTCACCCCAAATACGTGATTGTATCTCGATATCCTGTTTCACAAGGGCTGCATTGCATTTTCTGATTCATTTCTTTTTAATCTGTGCTGAAAAACAGATTGGATAAGAGTAACTACTATCTGTCAACTGATTCACACAAACATTTGCAATTTCTGGAACTCAGATATGTTTAATGGAACTGTATGATAGATAAATTCCTTTACATGTAGATAGCATTGAAATCTTTCGACCAAGAGGACTCATCACATCAGGATGTTCTAAAGTGATTTTCAATAGTCTAGTCTTGTTGTAAAGTTCCATAGAATTACTATTAGGGATAGATAATTTCATTCCTGGTCTGTGGTAGAATTCACACCAATGGCATTGAAATAGGTAGTTTGGTTGTCTACTGACTGAGATGTGCTGGTAACCAGGGTATCCCATCTGTTTAGCTGCTTAGTTTTCTGCCATACCAGTTATGGGAATGAAACGCACCTAATTATTTATTCATAATCCTTTCACCAAATCTTCTCATTCGGATATGTATAGATGTGAATTTAAAGCAGAGACCAGGTGTTTGATTGTTAATTTAACTGTATGAACTCACCTTGATTCGGATCTGACAGGCAAACCAGTAAAGCTGAAGTGTGGACGTTGCTGGTTCTAGCGCTACTACAATCTAAGATTTTCGCCAACTTGGGAAATCATTTGTCAATAAGAGAATCAGTCTGACAACAAAGGCAATTCCTGACAGTCTAATTAACAAGCTATTTATTTCAAACTTCTGTGGAACTTATGTATAACCCGAACAACCCTCAGTCGATTCCAGGTATCACTTTATCAAGCTAAAATGATAACAGTAAATGAGAGAGACTCTGAAACATCTTTGCAGAATGATTTTATTCTAGTTAGCTTGATGTTTTACTATACTAGCTGATTTGCTTTTTTTCGCCAGATAATTTTGAAAAGACTGGAACTTGAATAACTGCACTGGTATTCTCACTCTGTTTATTGACCACGAAGACCAAAGTTTTGTGATAGAGTCTGACTGTGAAGGAAATGTTGAACAATCGATAAACAAGGTTAACCAGTTGTATTCAAACAATTGTGTAAGTGATCATAGAAAGGTGTCATCTGAAGTGGAAACAACCAGTACTGTCCACTCCAAACTTCCTCCATCATCACCAATCTTGTTTAACTTTGTTCTTGGGATAATGATGAAGGTGAGTTTGTTCACCTGCAACGTCACTTGCATTGGTTATTCTGACACATACAGACTAAAGTTAACTAGAAATACGAAAGACGTAGTTCTTTTAAATGACAATACGAACAAAACGAAAGGTCTTTGGAATGTTCTGGGTACAGATTTAAGTATTTTTGAGATAATTTGTTGGTGTCTATCTATGGAGTTCAAAACGCACCTTTTATCCTATCCAGGACTCGTTATCTGGATGTATCTAGACCTCAGTGAGTAGATCTTTTCCCACTGAGATTCGAACCCCTTACTCTCCATTTCAAGTATCCACTAGGATACTGAGGCAGGAAAGCCACCTGTTGTGCAAAAGGTATCAATTTTTTATTGACTGGTACTACAGATTTCCAGTTGTTACACTGGATCGGATTGACTGACATGTGTTGACATATGAACTTTTATGCGAATCCGTCGATATTGCCTAAGGATTCATCATATTTAAAAATTGGCGGCGGCTGACAGTGGAACTACAACTCAATGAATCTTCAGGCAATTTGAGGCATCCGCATAGTAGCACACATGCCCACAAAAATCAATCACTTTGATGCCGTATAACAACGGGAAATTCCAAGTATCAGTAAACATATATAGGATACTTTTCATCTTGTTTTCAGGGGACTTTATAATGAATCGACCCGATATATTTGTTCAGACAGGCTTGTGTAATGATAATTGTTTATTTTTTCACTAGGTCAGTTAGTGATTAAACATCCTAAGGTACTAAAAACAACTGGTAAGAAGAGGATAGCAAAAACGTTTACCATGAAAGTGATTGGATACATTAAGATTAATGGGACATTCCAAATTACCTTCCGAAATATATAAAAAAGATGGCGAAGTCTAGTAGCACTAATGGGTTTGTACATTACTGTCCTTCATCAGACATCTTTTTCAAAAATATGTACTAAAGGTGAGTATTTGGATGAACAACAATCCAAAAGTCTATAGACATTTATTAGTCAGCTACCATTCATTGCCTCAAATCAAGTTTTTGTTCAAAAATATCAATTTGGTAAAATTAACGAGTTCATTTACTAGCTTCTAGCAGAACCACACAGTATTCTTAGAAATACATCAGTCATGCACTATGAAACAGGGTGAAAGTTGTACCTCAAGAAGTGTAGCAATTTTGTCTGACCGTCTTCATCTTTCTGAAAATACTTCTTGTCAGAACCATCATCTAAAAATAGTCGCTAATACAAGTCGCTTTGCCTGTCAGTGTTAATAGAATAGGTTCATATAATTTCTCAGATCACTTCAATTCATATATATATATATATATATATATATATATATATATATATATATATATATAATATATATATAAATCTCTGTTGTTTTGACCTAGTGTCGAGATGAACAACAGGCCACATAGATTTCAATTTTAGATCAACTTGAATCATGGGTTCTAAGACAAAGTTACTATCGAAGGATTAGTAGTTTCTGGTTTGGAAAGTATCTTCAGTTTAAGATAGTGCTAACGGTAGACATTTTACTTCAATGAGTGATAATTTTGCACAAAAACTGATTACCTTGCTTTTTCTACTAAATTCACCTTCAAAAATCTAAGGACATTGACCTTGAGACTAAAGGGAGTCAGAATTGACAGTATAGTGATTATTCAGTAACTAGTAGTATGCATTATTTGATATTCATTCTTCGCAGCGTACTGTCAGGATGTTTTCAGTGTCACCACTTGTCTGACCAGCGTACTTGGTCCATTCTTGTAGAGGTCAGTCTAGGGACAAGTAGGTCAATAGTACTGATTCTAACCACAGTGATGAGAGATGCTGGCAGAGAATTTTGAAGCAGGTTTTTTCACCTCACTGTGTAAACAACCAAAAGCAGGCAGACAGGATCTTCTGTAGATCATTTCCAGACTACCCAACTCATTTATATGTATTTTTGAGATGAGTGGGGATTTTTAATTTAGAAGTAGTATTCATCATGGACTGATATCAGTTGGGGAACCATTGAAAACCTGGGAGCATTGGACAGCTGTTTCGTCCAAGAATGGGACTCTTCAGCAGTACGCACCCACAACCCCACCTATCAGGGATCGAACTCAGGACCTTCAGGTTTCATGGTGAACGCGCCAACCATTCAGCAACTGGGTCGGTTTCCAGTGGTTCACAATTTCCAACTTCTGTCAATTCACGACATAGCAAGACTGGCACCCAAGGTCTTCAGTTAGCATCCACTTCACTTCCGACTAGCTGACCCCACACGTCACGACTTCTCATTAGAGCTTCCTGATATCCATCTGGAGGCAAGTCCCTAATGAACACTATACAGTAATGCGTTTTTGAGATGAATGAGGATTTTTAATTCATATGTGCTTGGTGATGACTGAAGGTGAAAGTAAAACCTGAGTCAAGGCAGGATTCGAACCAGTGGCCTCGAAAGGTAGACATATAGATGGGATGAGCATGCCATCTGAGTAGAGTTGCGTTTTATTCACATAAATGCATCTAGGACTCTTCATATATATGTGTACTTATCTTTCAGAAAAAGTGTAAACTTGTTTTTGCATCGGCTTACTAAACCAATTTCAAACCACCAATTAGAGAAATACGATGGTCAATTTACAGCTGTGTATCTTGTAGCAGTTTATTTGTAACATCTTACCTGAGTTAAAAGTACAACCAGAGTATACTGACGATAAATCACCGGTCTAACTTCATTACGTCTATCATATACGTTGACCTCTAATGCACTGTTCGTCATTCCTTTCATTTTAGTATAATGATGTCAACGTGTTTTTTACTGTTACTGTTACTAATACAAGCAACAACATTAACGAGACAACTGTTGTTATTTATGTGAAATAAATCAATGTGAATCACATAGTAGAATCCCACCTTATTTTCCGTTTATCGATGAAAGTTCATCATTGCAATGAGCGATATTAACTGTAACCAACTTAAGTATCGTCACCATAGGACATTCAAATTCATCGTATTCACTTCAGTTTACAAAGCCAAATACTGAAAGTTGATAACAGACGTTATTTTAAGTTATCATTCAACATGGCCTGACATCGGTTGGAGAACCATTGAAAACTTGAGAGCAGTGTAGAGTTGTTTTGCCCAAGTATGGGACACCTCAGCAGTGCACACTCATCACCTCATTATGTTAGTGATCGAATCCAGGTCCTGATGGCATCCATACAGGAGCCTCATAGGTCAATGATGGTCGATCAATTCGCTTGAATCAGTGGTGGGATATTACAAGCCATAATATCTAGACTGTACTATCGTGAGTCAGTGGTTTAGGGAATAACTCTCTGGAGTTTAAGGTTACTGCCCCTCGATTCCAGCCTTACTGGAAACAACATCACCCACCGAGAAGCAAGTAGTTCCAGCGAAATATACTGTATTCTATATAGGCGTTTAACTATCAACTTCAATACTCCTGAACGTGATACGAAAGGAAAATCAAGAAGGGCGGGAAGACAATTGAAACTAGTGCACGTGCCGAGCTCATCCAAAGCCTGGATTTAATTGATGAGCCATCCCCGAAAGCTTATTGTTACTGAGGCTTTGAATTTTACTCGAGCTAATCAGTCTTATTTTGTTCTCTTGAAGAAATCCCAATAGAGAACTGGACAGTACCAAAGTTATTACATTCTGCAAACAAAAATTTAAAAAACTTTGTCTACAAAACATGCCTTTTCTACTTAGATTATCAAAAAGACTGGAGAAAACTATGAAAGTTTGCAGAGGAAACTATCACCTATTTTAATAGGAAAGGTTTTCTGAAATTTCGATGTTTCATTCTTCATTTTCTAAACGCCAAACTTATACACTTACTACTGGCCCATAAGATCAGTCTGTAGGGGTCAAGTGTTCCAGCTGCTTCTAAGAAGGCTAAGTAGCAATGACTAAGACAATGAGTATCCACTATCATGCTGTAAAACGAACTAACAAGACATAAATGGATTGGGAAAAAATACATCTGAATTTTGAAGGTGATCATACTGCTGACTGCAACATTGAGTGACATGTATTCGAATCTCACGGAGGAAAACGCTTTCCTCAAGTTTTCAGATATGCCTTGCTTTCTGTCGACCGCCTCCAACCAACTAACAGTGAGTGTATCTTCAGCATTCTGATACATTGGGTATTTCTAACCCCCTGATTTATGCTCCTGGGGATATCCGAATACTCATGTTAACGCGTAGATTTATTTGTTTTCAATCAAGGCTTATTTTATGGTTTACAGCCAACCCCATTCACATTATATTAAATATTTTAGTCAAGCAGTTGTGTTTTGTGAGGTGATCAATATCAAGAACTGATATTTGATGAAGTACTATAAATCTTTTTAGTTTTAGACTGTTCAGAAATCTACAGCTGATTAGTAAGTCTCTTTTCTCAGTAAATCCTACCCTTTCTAAACACTGAACTGTATTGGTCAGCAATATTAAGCCTTGGTTGCAGTATCTCGTGAGCTTAGTGAAATTGTGAGACATTGGCTGGTGAAGTATGACTTACTGGTTCAGTGGTAACACACTAGAAAATCAAAAAACTCTGATTCTACTTCTATAAGAGTCAGAATAGCAGTATCTTCCAGCGTGTTTTTTGTTTCAAGTTTCTTCTGCTCTGAACACAACTATATGCATCTTTTTCTTAATATCCTGATATTCGAGTAATTTGTCGGGTGATGGATGCATCGACAACGTTTAGAGGAATAAGTATATAAGAAAATGTATTTGGATGAATCAGGTACGCATTCACAACACTAAATAAATTTCAACTTTGATAAACTTATCTTTAACACAACTTGGTATGATTAAACTCTTATAGACATAGAATAATAACACCATTTTTATGTGACTGTATATCTTTGAAAATCACTGAAAAAAGTTCTTGAAGTTTATCTTTTAAAAACTTGCTGACGCACACCATTGAACTAACTAAAGATTAGACAGTTAAGGCACAGATGTAGAGTAGCTCTTTGATGATTATTGATCAAGTCATATGACTGTTGGCTATTTCAATAAACTATGAATTTATTATAAAAATATCCAGGTCATATTTGTTAAGAATGTCCTGAAAGAAGTTGAGCACTGAGTCAGGTTTAATTGTTATATGAGTAAGTTAAATTAAATGTTGAATGTGTCTGTTTATATCTATGGGAATGATGACATTGGTATCTAGCCAAATTATTACTATTATTTTTCCCTTAGGTTCCCAGTGGAACATAGGGATTCAGTAGCACGCCTTCATCCCACTATCTTCTCTACAGTCTACAAAACCTGGCACCACGACTGCTCACAAGCTATCATTTATTCTTTACATGATCTCCTCCATGTCACCCTCACCTCAAACGCCCAACTCGTCGTTTCTCACTTGGGTTCCACTCGAGAGCCTGGTCTGGCGTATGATGTCCCAAATCGGCCTTCTCAGTGTATGTCCAATAGAATCCATCTCCCCTTTCTTCTGCATATTTGTTGGGTGATAGGTTGTTGGTGGGTTCGTTCCAAGATTTCCTTATTGTTTAGTCTTATTATTCTGGCCATCTGATCTTCAGTCTCCAGTGAGCGTAGGTGGCAGCTGTTGATGAATGTCTGTACTTTTTTGGAAGTGCTTTTCGTGACAAGTCAACTTTCTGAACCATCACATAGAAGCACTAACTTGACTGAATTGTTGTTGACGATCCGGATCTTGTTCTTTGTACTGAGTGCAGTAGATCTCCACATTGATTTAGGATTAATGAAAACCTGTCTTGCTTTTCCGATCCTGGTTTTGACATTCTCGTCTGTGCTGTGTGAAGTTGAAACGATCCTGCATATCGAGGTAGGTGAAAGAGACAACTTCCTTCAGGTTTCTCCCGTTAATGGTGATTGGTGCTTGTTGTTGGTTGAGTATATTCATCGCCTCCGTCTTCTCTACATTCACTTGAAGTCCCGTCCTCGCTGCCTCGCCTCTTCTGCCAACTTGTTGGTTTTTGCCTGTAGATCTTCGAGTTTATGAAACATTAAACATAAGTCATCTGCGAAATCCAAATCTTTTGTGGTCTTTTCATCTGTCCATCCAGAGTATGCCCATCTTCTCGCTCCTCATGGTTTGCTGAATGATCCAATCCACCACAATCAAGAAGATGATTGGTGATAGTAGGCAACCTTGTCTTACTCCCGTCTTCACTTCACTTCAAAGGCGTCACTGGAATTTCCATTGCAAACCACTTGGCATGTGGCGTCTCATATAACTGTTGAATGAGGTTGATAAAGGTTTGTGGTACTGAAACCGTAGTGTAGAAGCAGATGCCTGCCAAATTACTTCTTGGTCGACGCTGTCGAAGGCCTTTTCAAAGTCGATAAAGTTGAGGTAGAGGGTTGACTGTCATTCTATGCTCTGTTCTATGATGATGCGTAGTGCACCGTTGCACATGATTTGTTCTTCCTTAAGCCAGCCAGCCAGCTTGTTCCTGTAGTAATTTCGAGTCCAGCGCATCCTTTAGTCTCTCCAGGATGATGCGGCATAATATTTCGCTTGTGATGGACAGCAGCATGATTCCTCGCCAGTTCTTGCAAAGACTTAGGTCTCCATTCTTCCGGAGTTTGACCAGGTAGCCAAATGATATGTCCATATTGAATTGTATTTCGTTATTTGCTGCTTATACTGTTCGAAAAATAATGAATTCACAGCCCTACATGTAGTTATGAAGTATTGATACTGAAGCATACTTGCTTACTTGTGTAGCGCATTCGAAATCTTACTCACTCACCTTAAAGTTTCGTCTAGGTTGTCTCACCTCTTCGTTGTCCAGCTCTACCGTTTGTCAGTTATCTTTCACTATTAAGTGTAAGTACATCCTATGTACTTACTGAGTCGTCGGCTCACCTTTCTTCTCTTCCTTTTCTCTCTTCCAGATTCTCGTGGCCACCACCAAACTCATACTGCTCTGCGCGCCCCCTGCAACAACAAACCTATCTACAGGCTAGACGAAAACTTATCAACAACTGGTCGTTACACTTTTTTAACTAACTGTTTTGATCATATGTACTCAGTTTGTTTTAAAATTTTATCGACTTACTACTTACTGTAGTAAGTAGTAAGTCGAACTAGATTGATCCTTTTATGATTTAGAGCGACAAAGGTTTTTAATCGTTCAAAAATATTGTTTGTGTTTTTTATTTACAGGTCATGGAGACTTGTAACACAAAGAAATCCTCAAATTGTAATGTTTTAAAAGGTTTTTCATCTTAGTTACCTATTTTATTGAAATAGTACTGCTCTAAACAATGACTGACTAACTAAATTTTTTAAATTTATTTGTTCGCAGTTTGAATAAACAATTTAGTTGTTTTCTTAAGTGAATGTTGAACGCAATTTGTCAGAATTTCGAGTGATTTTAAATGCCACCCTAGTAACAGCTAAATTCATCAATTAGATTTCTGTATTTTATAAAATCTGACTTTCCAGACGAAATACAGAAGCCTAATTGGTCAGTTCAGTTTTTGCTAAGGTGACCTTTGAAGTCACTCCAGAATTTCTATCCCATGGGACTAAAAAGTCACCTTAATGACTGATATAATTTTAAGGACAGAACATTTAGTCAGTGTTTCAACAGGTAAGGCAATATGCTGTGGTTTTTTCTACACGGTTTGCTGTTTACTGAAAATGTAGGGTCTACTGGACACCTTGAGTGACAGCTGCAAGATTTTGTGGGTGGTTCTGTCTCCTCTGAAGTGTTTCAGCACTGGTCTCCGTCTCATATAGCAATAGGTGGTGAAGTAGTTGAGAGCGGTGACCGCTTCATTTAATTGAGAAGTCGGATCAACTTCGATGGATCAGCGTCCGATGGTATTTCTGCACCGATACAAATGTCTTGATTAGATTTTGAAGATTTAAGCAGTCATTGGCGCCTAGGGGATACCCGTTTACCTACTAAGGGCACATTGTACTGCTTAATACTGGAATCCATTCTAGCATACAGCGGTGAAAGATGGCCATTAAATGTGGAAGGTATCAGAAGGCTTCAGGTGCTTGATAATCATTGCTTTAGTAGCACTGGCTGCGTGTAGCAGGACAAGTAGAAGTAGAAGTCACGTAGAAGTCACCATGTCTTCCCTAGAATGTTCATTCTATCATTATATAAATAGTTCACTTCTGAGTAGTCTTGGCAACTTCATTTAATTTCTTTGATTTTGGTTAGCCTACATCTTTGTTATCTTCTATCTCAATCGAAGCATTCTTATTGGTTAATCTAAGTACGTTGTGTAACATATTTTTTTTATTTTTGAGGGAGTTGTGGAGATTTGGAAATATTTTAAGTTGTTATTCATCGTAGACTGACTGACTGACTGATGTCAGTCTACGAGGAATAACAACTTGAAATATTTTTTAATCATAAAAATTATGTTCTGCAGGTCGTAAAACAGCTGAGGAGAATCCGTGGAATACATAAATACCTTATTGTGTCTCGTGGAAACTCAGAATCGCATGAAGTTTATAAAACTTTAAAGCTTAACCACTATTATTCCTAACGTCATAGCAAAAATTTGTATATAAGTTGGATTGCTTTGGTTACATTAACTAATGGAGTAAAGGGGACCATCTCAGCAGTTGTCTGAGTATGTATAAGTTTTTTTTTGCGGGGGAGGGGGACGAGAAAGCTAGGTCTACCTATTCATGAACTCAAACATTTATCTTACAAAGAGTAACATTCTTGTTCTTTATTTATTTCTACTTGTTTCCTTTTTGCTTTTGAGCATATCTTTTAACTTTACTCAGGTGAGAGTATATCGATCGGTTCACGGCCGATAAGCAATCTAACCTTTGGATTCAACAATCTGTGATCAAAGAAAAAGAAAGATATTTTGTGTCAGAGTTGACCTTTCGATTTGGCAAAACTAATTACTGTATTAAATCAAGTCTTCCTTAGTCAGTCAGCTGGTCTACCCTCCTAACAGAGACAAAGTGATGTCTGATAAAATAGACAAAATCTTGTGAAGTTGGTCGGGGTGATGTGTTGGAGTCATTAGGTTATTGCCTAGTAGTTCAAAAGGTTATGTGGGTAGCAGACTAAAGCAGCTGAAAACGCTCGAACTAGATTATTGCAGTGGTACGCTTTGGATGTTTGTTCCTCTATATCCAAACCACTATGATGAACACTCATTGGAAAGTACTCTTAAAATTTCTCCAATAAAACAATAAATGAAATATATTTGTAAAATCCCAATAAAGTAGAAAAATAAATTTTTGACTCTTTGTGACTTCGTGGAAACTGCTTCTTCTGAGATTTTCTGAAGTAAACGAAATTAACACAACTTCCGATGACTCCGCATAAAATTTACAATGGAGAAGGAGTCAAACAACCAACTACCATTGCTGGATGTTCTACTCAGTGGAACAAATACCGGAAAGCTGGAAACCCAAGTGTACAGAAAGCCAACACACACTGATGAAATCCTCAACTACAGTAGCAACAACACAACAACTCACAAAATCAGTTGCATGCAGACTCCATTCAAAAGAGCGAGAACACACTGCAGTACAACAACTTCACGGAAAAATGAAAAAAATCACTTCATATCCATCCTAAAGAAGAATGGCTACCCACGAAACTTTATCACAAGATGCCTATCCCGTCAGTGCATCATCAACCACAAAGTCATCCACAGAAATCAACAAACACATCGTCCTACCATACATAAGGCATATATCAGAAATCACAACAAGATTACTGAGACCACTTGGAGTTGGTGTGGCTCATAAACCAACAAATTCCCTGCAAACACTATTATGCGGATCAAAGGATGCGACAACCAAAGAAGACACATGGAATATCATTTACAAAATCGACTGCAATAACTGTAGTCAATAATACATTGGACAAAGTGGTCGCCCTCTTCACCTTCGTCTACATGAGCACCAATTGGCTATTAGACGTCACACATGACATTTCATTACTGATTTCAATACATGTGGATAATTATGGACATGAAGTGAATTTCAACAATGTCGAAATCTTGGATGGAGAGAGGAAACACAAGGAATATCAGAGAATTCCTGGAAGCTTGGCATTCAGATCAGATCAGTCAGTCAGTCAGTCAGTCAGTCAGTCAGTCAGCAATCAACAGATGTATAGACATCGACCCAATCTATCAACCAACAAGGAAAATGATAAGCGACAGAAAGGTCAGAGGTCAAGCAGAGGAACAGCTAACAGGAAAATCTATGTGGTCCTTTCAATGACACAACAATCAAAGGAAACAACCGATGACAAGCCAGTTGGTCAGGGCAGGCTACCGAGTCCCTCACGGAGAGATATTGACAGCTCACTTCATGTTGAAGTTAGTGCTGATGATGTTGCTTGGAAAGAAGATGAGTGCTTCATGATTAAACAACCCAGCTCAAAGAACACAATACAACCAAGAGATATAACTCAGGATATTCCTCACCAAATTAAGAGAAATGCATGGGAGAATATGCAGAGCCATTGGAAGTTGTGTTAATTTTGTTTACTTCAGAAAATCTCAGAAGAAGCAGTTTCCACGAAGTCACAAAGAGTCAAAAATTTATTTTTCTACTTTATTGGGATTTTACAAATATATTTCATTTATTGTTTTATTGGAGAAATTTTAAGAGTACTTTCCAATGAGTGTTCATCATAGTGGTTTGGATATAGAGGAACAAACATCCAAAGCGTACCACTGCAATAATCTAGTTCGAGCGTTTTCAGCTGCTTTAGTCTGCTACCCACATAACCTTTTGAACTACTAGGCAATAACCTAATGACTCCAACACATCACCCCGACCAACTTCACAAGATTTTGTCTATTTTATCAGACATCACTTTGTCTCTGTTAGGAGGGTAGACCAGCTGACTGACTAAGGAAGACTTGATTTAATACAGTAATTAGTTTTACCACATCACCCATAACACTCCTACAAATCAAGCTTTACTTTAGAGAATACTAAATAGGGTTAAGTAGAAAGTGTCAGTAATGTATGATAACTACACGGTCATATTTTTTATTTCCTGGCTCTCTGCCTTTTATGAACAAGAGCTTTTGAACGAATAAGTCAGTGTTTTACGTGTTAAAAGCACTTCCAGAAGAATTCATAAGGTTTATTATTTTGAATAAATTCGGGTCTATAGATAAACAACTTGTTTTAGCTCAATCACAGCCCAATGTACATTGGCAGCCCACTGGATGGTAACTAATTTCATACTTCTTAAGCCTAGATATCAGTTCGATTTTAGTAATCATCCTGTGATATGGTCAGCAAGCTGGGTGACTCACTATTGCTTAATTCACTCTCTCCACTGTTTACTGACTGAAAACAGTTGATAGGAAGCTCTGGAACCGGGTTTCGAACCAAGAATAGATCAGTGGTCCTATCAGTCACTGCGGCATTGAGTGATGTAACTTTGGATTTCTGAAGGAATATCAGTTCTCATGTTGTGTCAGATGTATCATTCTGATAAATAGCTGTAGGACCCGAAATATAAGTCCAAAATCTCCTAATAATCCCCTTCAAGAAACATAAATCATAATGTATATTATTAGTCAAGTAATATTTTCTTCATCTTCTGGTATTTGGTGTCCAGGACGAATATTGCTACCATAGTTGGTAGTGCTTGTTTGAGGTTCACTTGATTTCCTTTCCTACCAATGTTAATTTCTGTATTACAGAGATTCCTATTTCGACCTTCAGTAAAACAAACAGTTTGAACGAAGAAATACTTCTCTTCACTTCGCTCCTCATCAAATGCTGTGGACTACAATATAGTGGTTTGAGAATGAAAATAGCATCTATCTAAAAGTACCAAAGTATAATAATTAATCAAAGAGATTAGAACAGCAGATAACTCACAGAATATCTATAAAACACGGTTTAAACAAATACGTTTTTTAAATAAGTTCTCTGTTAGTTTCGACCATTGGTGGAGCCATGGGTGCGTACTGCTGACAACTCCCATTCTACGACGAAACAGTTGTCCAGCGCTATCAGGTTTTCAATACTTCTCCAGCTGATGTCAGTGCGTGGGGAATACCAACTCACAATCATAAATTATTTTCGAACGTAAAACATTTGATAAATAGAGCTTCGAATAACAAGCATACAATGTCGATAAGTTTTGAATATCTGACTGAAAAAGTAGTTTTTCAATCAACATTGTTTCTTGTGTTGGTGATATATTTTTGTATTTTGTGGTTGAATACGTTTTAATCGGGTTTCGGTTATTAGATGACATGATCTGTTGTTTAAGCGATATCTGAATTTACGTAGAAAAATAAATAATTTTGGATCGATAATGGTAGTATGGTGCAGCATATTGCTACAGTAGGAAGGTGTGTTATAAGGGTTTGAAATGATGAAAATTTTTTTATTATGACACACAAGTTCAAGTTCTCACAACGGGGTGCCCAAGAAGGCGTAAATGTATCCGTCAGCTTGCTGCTTCCATCCACTGAATTTGTGCATAAATTAGGATAGCTCATAAACTTTCATGGCGTAGCTAATACGAATGTCGTGGAATAAGTTGGGTGAGGAGTCCGTTTTAATCATTATCTAATTAAGTTTTAATGTATTCTGAGCTTGTTTGAAAAAAATTGGTTTCAGTTTGTTTTCACATATCGACGTAGAAACCCCATGCGGAAGAATTAAGGAATTTGTACTATAAGCAGTATGAATGTTCACCTCATGTTTAGTAACGAATTCTATCTACAAGTAGGTAGGGTTTCAATAGGCTTTTCTCTGCGTCCTATGCTAGCCGATATCTTCTTGATCAAATTTGAAAATGGCCCAATCAGGGGTACACTTGTGGACCAGACTGTTATTTTCGGTATATGGAAAATACCTTCATCATTTCTAATAACGACTCCAATGAAGAAGATTTTTTGAATACTTTCAGTAATGTCCATCCAGCTATGAAGTCCACCTGTGAAGACAAACAGGGGAATAGTATTTCTTTCCTAGGTGTCCTCCTCATCAGGAAAACGGATAGATACACTAAAAGAAATACTTTTTCGAAAGAATACATAGAATGGTCAATATATTAGATTTTCATGGCTACACACTATTATTATTATTTTTTCTCTTGGCTTCTTAGTGGAACGTAGGGCTTCAGTATCACGCCTCCATTGCACTCTGTTCTCTGCAGTCTTTTAAACCTCACTCCACGACTGCCCACAAGCTTCATTTTTACACACTACTTCGGTATAAAAGAAACCTCGTCAATTCCCTGAGTTACAGAATATATGTTCTGACGACTGTATTAAAGAAGAAATCAATCAGGTAACATTGTGGCGAATGGTTATTCAGTTAACTTTATAAATAAATACATGTTAAAAACTAGAGAGAAGATGAAGAGGGATGATGTTTTAAATTAGCCGTTATATCTTAGACTAATTTACGATATCTTAACACGTTGATTGAGTAGATGTATACAAAAGATATTCACTGCAGCGAAACTTCTTGTCAGCTGCTCGATCAGACCATCCTTGATACAGCGAACCGAGGATAGGTTACCAATGATGGTCACTTCAGTGTGCATTAATGAGTCCAACTGCTCCTATGGAGGTAGTTCCATTGGCCGTACCCAAAAGGCTCTATCTGTGCGTACTCGTGAACATGTACCAGCTTGGTTAGGGAAAGGAAAGACAAGGTGCAATCCTCTCGGATCTAGTAGATACTGGATATCCGATCAAGGTAGATCACTGCTTCTATTTGATATATGCACTACTACGTATCTTATCCATAACGGAAGCCATAGGTATCAATGCGAATAAACCTGATCTGTATTCAAAATAAATATGTATATCTACTTTGCCTACCTTGACCCACAAAAGGCTTCATGTGTTCTTTATGAACTTCCCTACCACAAATTTCACATTTTAACCTCCTACCCCTTTGACAATGTCATTACATTCATTTTATTGTTATCAGTTTTACACCTTATTTCTATTCATGCCACTACCGGTAGTCATTTTCAACCGTTACTCAATACTTCCTATTTGTTATTCTTCATTTCGTCATTGTATTCACACTATTGTCACCCTACTAGAATGTAACTCATCGCTACATGGTGATCATTTGACTCTTAGTAAACAAGCACATCACATGGTAGTTGGGTGAAACCCATGTTGATTGAAATGAAATAAAAATCTGGTCAGCGGTTGGACCTCGAAGCTCAGTTGGCAGAGCATTGGGTCAGATTCGGTAGCGGTCCAAATTTTCATTTCTCCTTCAATCATCACCCAGGATAAACAAACATATACATATTCATGCCTCAGATAAATGCATATAAATAAAACATCATCTCTAAATTTTATCTCGTAATTATTTTGTCCATTTTGTTTTCATTGGACAACTAACACACTAATTACTACTACACCTCATAAAAACTTACATCCATTTGATTTGATCTCCACTTACCCATAACACTGACTGTTCCGATAGTGAAATAGTCTCACATCATGTCTTACTTCGTCCACTGTATTTCACTTATTCTCACAGATTTGTAACTATAGAGCCTGAAGAAGAAGCTATTGAAAACAGCTGTTTGCTCAAATTATTCTTGTTCTGGATATATTGCAGTAACTATATCACAAATTAGTACCAGATGACTACTGAAGTCCCAGCGTAAAGTCAGAGTGAGTTATTGTTGAATTCAATGTATGAGTGTTTCGTTCAAGGACAGCGCGCAGATACTCACTTCTTTCCAAGAGCTAGTATATAATGAAGGTGAGGTAAGGAGTCTGTTAGGCATTTTAATAAGAACTTTTAAAACCGTATTTTCTCTTTTCATCAGCTCACAGTCGTTACAAGGAAAGAACAGTCGGGGGCGTATAATAAGTGTCAATCAAAACAGCCTAAATTAATAATCCGACATTTATGTCAACAGTATCATTATATTTTGTAGAACAATTGTTTCTATATTTTCAGAAAGTGCTATTACCGCAATTACAAGACAAATTATATAACATAATAGACAGGCTTAAGTGAGTTTAAATAAAACGCTTTCTGAAAAAAACCAAATAACTTTTACGATAGCAAATAGCAGTTTAAAAACTTTTGGAGCATCCGTGTCGCATGTGTTAAACAAACGATACTCACATTGTACCTATATCTTGTGTTAAAAATTGAGTTCTGTTGAGTTAGTTGGTTAGCTGATAAATGGATTACATCTGTTTACTGAGGTAGTTTCAAGTACCTATTTGAACAAAGAACATCTGTTTACCTCCATCAGCTGATTTATTTGTTTATTCTGCTTAGCTACCTGCATTCTTCAAAGATACTTCGAAAAAAAAATCACTTTAAATTTTGAGAAGGGATCTTTTACAGTTACACGGACTAATAAATTAGGTTACATACCTGCCAAGTTTTATGACATACTTTGAAAAGTCTTTTGTAAATGTAAAAGTTTTTTGGCTTACATTTATTTTGATCTTAAGTTTTGTAATCAGTATTGTTAATGGTAAGTATTGAAATGTCATCAACGTAAGAATTACAATAGGATGAATAAGGAAACACAGTAATTTAGACAGTTGGACCCATCTATTTCGATGGATTTATTACTTACGATTGTGCAATATTCACTCAGTTTGAAAAAGATAACTTCAACCTTCCTTACGAAAGATGACTTATTGAAATATGCAGCTCCTGATTGATATCCATGAAAAAATGGATACTGATATATCGAAATTTAAAGGGATATGGTTTGAGATAGGTTGCAGTGGTTCCAGCCTGTAACTTGATCTTAGCTGTAGTAGTAAATTTGGCTGTTTGCTTTTCCTTTACTCCTTTTTGTCTTTTGATCTTCAACGACTACCGATCATCATCATCATAATAATAATAATTGCCTTATTCTAAACAATATATATGACAGTATGGAATTCTCAGTATGTAATTTCTCAACAAATTCACTCCCACAACAATACTTTCAGACGAAATGGTTATTGCATCTACGTGATGTTAACAATGACAGTATCCAAGGCAATAATGTGAAATAGCCAGCTGCTTCTGGATGGGCATCTGGTCCACAATGAAGAATCAACAGAAATACAAGCGTAATTTTGGTGGTAGTGGTGGTGGTGGTGTTTCATTCAGACGGTACAAAAATCTGCAACTCAATCTAAGCATCTGATGGATAGAAATATGATGTAGCTTTTTGCACCGAAAGTTCTACTTTCACATGACGTAACATTTTTTCTCTGCTTTGTTATTGACTGGAGAAATGGAGAGTTTGAAACAGTTTAAAAATGTGCAAGAGTACATGATATGTTGAGGGGATATATTTGAATGGTTAAAAGAGATTGAAAGGAAAGAATTTGATGAAAAATGTTCGATGGATAAATTTGGTAACTCAAGGTTCCAGCAAGCCGCCTGAGTCTTCATACAGTTTTACAAAATGTCATTGGCTGCCCGAATAGTTCAGTGGTAACGTCCCTGTCTGCAACGCTGTTTGACATGGGTTCGAATCTTCGATGGGAAATCGGTTTCCTCGAGGTTGAAGATAGGCTTTACTGACGAGTGTCATTTTAAGAGAAAATCAATTTTTTTAAATACTTCATTGTACTATTGTTTTGGAGTCATTCAGCTCATATAGGTAGGAAAAATTCATCAATAGGAGAGGAACTTTCTAAAAAACATCTTTGACGAATATTCTATGGCCAGAAACTGCTGGTAAGAAAAATCGAAGTATTACAGTAATTTAATTAGTCACTGGTTACAAATGAGTGAAGTAGAATTGGTTGTAAGTGGTTACCTTTCACTATATTCATTTACTATACCAGTAACATATCAGATTTGGTTAATTATTCACTTTAGTTATCTGATCACTTTCGGAGAAAATGTAACATTATTTGTTGATATACTTGTAATTCTCCGTTGTTTTGTTGGATCGAATTGTTCGATTGATGCAAGTACATCCAGCTGACGAGTCTCAAATAGGACGAAACCCGCATCCTGGATTCTTCTGCTAGCTGTAACCGAACAAATCACCAAAATGTAACATTACCTGATTTTTATAAGGTATTCCAAAATTATATCGATCAGTTTTCATTTCCGATCTCCAAGTTGTCTTTTCTTCTCGTCATCTATTATTAACGTCTTTCGATCATTTTCTTTGATTTAATTTTGATACATTCATAATGCTTACTGACTTGTTGGTTCACATTCTTCACCACATCATTTCCAGATTTTCATTCTGGCTGGGCAGATTACCACCGTTAGACTTACACATATTCTTCTGTTTGCCACCTTCTCCCCTCTATGTAACAAATTACCTAGATACTACGCGAAGACCTGTCGACAGCTAGTCTCTACACTCTTTCATTGCCTCTATGCAAACCGAGAAACTACTTAAACACCATGAGTAATAAGTGTGGAATGTGTGAAAATAATAGTTCACATATTTCAGCAAACGGGATGTTACTGAGCTTTTCAAAAAAATCGGGGTAATTGTGTACGATTTCTACTTCAGGCATATTTCTATGCTTTTGTAGTTCTCATACCTGAAGCTTAAAATAATACTTCAACATACAATCATCCTAATTTATGTTTGTCGCCTAGCGACATATGATTTCTCCATAGTCAAATTCAGATAGTTAAGGTCATGATGTAGTCTAACATTTAAATAGTCCATCCAAATGTCTACTATCATCATGTGGTCACAACTTAAAGCCAACGGATGACCATTTACTTCAGTTAGGTACTTCAAATATTACAAACTTGATGTATGGTGTTTGGACAAAAACAGCATGGCACCCTAGTAATAACATCTAAGCTGTCATTATAATTCAGTAGCACAGTGTCCACAACCATGAAGAAAACCACATACCTACCATAATGTCTTTTGAGTGGTGAAAGATCGCGTGTATGGTTGAGTCATGCGCAAATACGGGGTGGCTTTAAAGGTCACCCTCGCAACTAATATGACAGCCAATCACACTGCCTTTATTTTATGGAAAAGTACTTTTTTAGGCGAAATATCGAAGCCTGATTAGTCATTTCAGCAGTTCCTAGGATAGCCTTTAAAGTCACCCCAAATACGTGATTGTATCTCGATATCCTGTTTCACAAGGGCTGCATTGCATTTTCTGATTCATTTCTTTTTAATCTGTGCTGAAAAACAGATTGGATAAGAGTAACTACTATCTGTCAACTGATTCACACAAACATTTGCAATTTCTGGAACTCAGATATGTTTAATGGAACTGTATGATAGATAAATTCCTTTACATGTAGATAGCATTGAAATCTTTCGACCAAGAGGACTCATCACATCAGGATGTTCTAAAGTGATTTTCAATAGTCTAGTCTTGTTGTAAAGTTCCATAGAATTACTATTAGGGATAGATAATTTCATTCCTGGTCTGTGGTAGAATTCACACCAATGGCATTGAAATAGGTAGTTTGGTTGTCTACTGACTGAGATGTGCTGGTAACCAGGGTATCCCATCTGTTTAGCTGCTTAGTTTTCTGCCATACCAGTTATGGGAATGAAACGCACCTAATTATTTATTCATAATCCTTTCACCAAATCTTCTCATTCGGATATGTATAGATGTGAATTTAAAGCAGAGACCAGGTGTTTGATTGTTAATTTAACTGTATGAACTCACCTTGATTCGGATCTGACAGGCAAACCAGTAAAGCTGAAGTGTGGACGTTGCTGGTTCTAGCGCTACTACAATCTAAGATTTTCGCCAACTTGGGAAATCATTTGTCAATAAGAGAATCAGTCTGACAACAAAGGCAATTCCTGACAGTCTAATTAACAAGCTATTTATTTCAAACTTCTGTGGAACTTATGTATAACCCGAACAACCCTCAGTCGATTCCAGGTATCACTTTATCAAGCTAAAATGATAACAGTAAATGAGAGAGACTCTGAAACATCTTTGCAGAATGATTTTATTCTAGTTAGCTTGATGTTTTACTATACTAGCTGATTTGCTTTTTTTCGCCAGATAATTTTGAAAAGACTGGAACTTGAATAACTGCACTGGTATTCTCACTCTGTTTATTGACCACGAAGACCAAAGTTTTGTGATAGAGTCTGACTGTGAAGGAAATGTTGAACAATCGATAAACAAGGTTAACCAGTTGTATTCAAACAATTGTGTAAGTGATCATAGAAAGGTGTCATCTGAAGTGGAAACAACCAGTACTGTCCACTCCAAACTTCCTCCATCATCACCAATCTTGTTTAACTTTGTTCTTGGGATAATGATGAAGGTGAGTTTGTTCACCTGCAACGTCACTTGCATTGGTTATTCTGACACATACAGACTAAAGTTAACTAGAAATACGAAAGACGTAGTTCTTTTAAATGACAATACGAACAAAACGAAAGGTCTTTGGAATGTTCTGGGTACAGATTTAAGTATTTTTGAGATAATTTGTTGGTGTCTATCTATGGAGTTCAAAACGCACCTTTTATCCTATCCAGGACTCGTTATCTGGATGTATCTAGACCTCAGTGAGTAGATCTTTTCCCACTGAGATTCGAACCCCTTACTCTCCATTTCAAGTATCCACTAGGATACTGAGGCAGGAAAGCCACCTGTTGTGCAAAAGGTATCAATTTTTTATTGACTGGTACTACAGATTTCCAGTTGTTACACTGGATCGGATTGACTGACATGTGTTGACATATGAACTTTTATGCGAATCCGTCGATATTGCCTAAGGATTCATCATATTTAAAAATTGGCGGCGGCTGACAGTGGAACTACAACTCAATGAATCTTCAGGCAATTTGAGGCATCCGCATAGTAGCACACATGCCCACAAAAATCAATCACTTTGATGCCGTATAACAACGGGAAATTCCAAGTATCAGTAAACATATATAGGATACTTTTCATCTTGTTTTCAGGGGACTTTATAATGAATCGACCCGATATATTTGTTCAGACAGGCTTGTGTAATGATAATTGTTTATTTTTTCACTAGGTCAGTTAGTGATTAAACATCCTAAGGTACTAAAAACAACTGGTAAGAAGAGGATAGCAAAAACGTTTACCATGAAAGTGATTGGATACATTAAGATTAATGGGACATTCCAAATTACCTTCCGAAATATATAAAAAAGATGGCGAAGTCTAGTAGCACTAATGGGTTTGTACATTACTGTCCTTCATCAGACATCTTTTTCAAAAATATGTACTAAAGGTGAGTATTTGGATGAACAACAATCCAAAAGTCTATAGACATTTATTAGTCAGCTACCATTCATTGCCTCAAATCAAGTTTTTGTTCAAAAATATCAATTTGGTAAAATTAACGAGTTCATTTACTAGCTTCTAGCAGAACCACACAGTATTCTTAGAAATACATCAGTCATGCACTATGAAACAGGGTGAAAGTTGTACCTCAAGAAGTGTAGCAATTTTGTCTGACCGTCTTCATCTTTCTGAAAATACTTCTTGTCAGAACCATCATCTAAAAATAGTCGCTAATACAAGTCGCTTTGCCTGTCAGTGTTAATAGAATAGGTTCATATAATTTCTCAGATCACTTCAATTCATATATATATATATATATATATATATATATATATATATATATATATATATATATAAATCTCTGTTGTTTTGACCTAGTGTCGAGATGAACAACAGGCCACATAGATTTCAATTTTAGATCAACTTGAATCATGGGTTCTAAGACAAAGTTACTATCGAAGGATTAGTAGTTTCTGGTTTGGAAAGTATCTTCAGTTTAAGATAGTGCTAACGGTAGACATTTTACTTCAATGAGTGATAATTTTGCACAAAAACTGATTACCTTGCTTTTTCTACTAAATTCACCTTCAAAAATCTAAGGACATTGACCTTGAGACTAAAGGGAGTCAGAATTGACAGTATAGTGATTATTCAGTAACTAGTAGTATGCATTATTTGATATTCATTCTTCGCAGCGTACTGTCAGGATGTTTTCAGTGTCACCACTTGTCTGACCAGCGTACTTGGTCCATTCTTGTAGAGGTCAGTCTAGGGACAAGTAGGTCAATAGTACTGATTCTAACCACAGTGATGAGAGATGCTGGCAGAGAATTTTGAAGCAGGTTTTTTCACCTCACTGTGTAAACAACCAAAAGCAGGCAGACAGGATCTTCTGTAGATCATTTCCAGACTACCCAACTCATTTATATGTATTTTTGAGATGAGTGGGGATTTTTAATTTAGAAGTAGTATTCATCATGGACTGATATCAGTTGGGGAACCATTGAAAACCTGGGAGCATTGGACAGCTGTTTCGTCCAAGAATGGGACTCTTCAGCAGTACGCACCCACAACCCCACCTATCAGGGATCGAACTCAGGACCTTCAGGTTTCATGGTGAACGCGCCAACCATTCAGCAACTGGGTCGGTTTCCAGTGGTTCACAATTTCCAACTTCTGTCAATTCACGACATAGCAAGACTGGCACCCAAGGTCTTCAGTTAGCATCCACTTCACTTCCGACTAGCTGACCCCACACGTCACGACTTCTCATTAGAGCTTCCTGATATCCATCTGGAGGCAAGTCCCTAATGAACACTATACAGTAATGCGTTTTTGAGATGAATGAGGATTTTTAATTCATATGTGCTTGGTGATGACTGAAGGTGAAAGTAAAACCTGAGTCAAGGCAGGATTCGAACCAGTGGCCTCGAAAGGTAGACATATAGATGGGATGAGCATGCCATCTGAGTAGAGTTGCGTTTTATTCACATAAATGCATCTAGGACTCTTCATATATATGTGTACTTATCTTTCAGAAAAAGTGTAAACTTGTTTTTGCATCGGCTTACTAAACCAATTTCAAACCACCAATTAGAGAAATACGATGGTCAATTTACAGCTGTGTATCTTGTAGCAGTTTATTTGTAACATCTTACCTGAGTTAAAAGTACAACCAGAGTATACTGACGATAAATCACCGGTCTAACTTCATTACGTCTATCATATACGTTGACCTCTAATGCACTGTTCGTCATTCCTTTCATTTTAGTATAATGATGTCAACGTGTTTTTTACTGTTACTGTTACTAATACAAGCAACAACATTAACGAGACAACTGTTGTTATTTATGTGAAATAAATCAATGTGAATCACATAGTAGAATCCCACCTTATTTTCCGTTTATCGATGAAAGTTCATCATTGCAATGAGCGATATTAACTGTAACCAACTTAAGTATCGTCACCATAGGACATTCAAATTCATCGTATTCACTTCAGTTTACAAAGCCAAATACTGAAAGTTGATAACAGACGTTATTTTAAGTTATCATTCAACATGGCCTGACATCGGTTGGAGAACCATTGAAAACTTGAGAGCAGTGTAGAGTTGTTTTGCCCAAGTATGGGACACCTCAGCAGTGCACACTCATCACCTCATTATGTTAGTGATCGAATCCAGGTCCTGATGGCATCCATACAGGAGCCTCATAGGTCAATGATGGTCGATCAATTCGCTTGAATCAGTGGTGGGATATTACAAGCCATAATATCTAGACTGTACTATCGTGAGTCAGTGGTTTAGGGAATAACTCTCTGGAGTTTAAGGTTACTGCCCCTCGATTCCAGCCTTACTGGAAACAACATCACCCACCGAGAAGCAAGTAGTTCCAGCGAAATATACTGTATTCTATATAGGCGTTTAACTATCAACTTCAATACTCCTGAACGTGATACGAAAGGAAAATCAAGAAGGGCGGGAAGACAATTGAAACTAGTGCACGTGCCGAGCTCATCCAAAGCCTGGATTTAATTGATGAGCCATCCCCGAAAGCTTATTGTTACTGAGGCTTTGAATTTTACTCGAGCTAATCAGTCTTATTTTGTTCTCTTGAAGAAATCCCAATAGAGAACTGGACAGTACCAAAGTTATTACATTCTGCAAACAAAAATTTAAAAAACTTTGTCTACAAAACATGCCTTTTCTACTTAGATTATCAAAAAGACTGGAGAAAACTATGAAAGTTTGCAGAGGAAACTATCACCTATTTTAATAGGAAAGGTTTTCTGAAATTTCGATGTTTCATTCTTCATTTTCTAAACGCCAAACTTATACACTTACTACTGGCCCATAAGATCAGTCTGTAGGGGTCAAGTGTTCCAGCTGCTTCTAAGAAGGCTAAGTAGCAATGACTAAGACAATGAGTATCCACTATCATGCTGTAAAACGAACTAACAAGACATAAATGGATTGGGAAAAAATACATCTGAATTTTGAAGGTGATCATACTGCTGACTGCAACATTGAGTGACATGTATTCGAATCTCACGGAGGAAAACGCTTTCCTCAAGTTTTCAGATATGCCTTGCTTTCTGTCGACCGCCTCCAACCAACTAACAGTGAGTGTATCTTCAGCATTCTGATACATTGGGTATTTCTAACCCCCTGATTTATGCTCCTGGGGATATCCGAATACTCATGTTAACGCGTAGATTTATTTGTTTTCAATCAAGGCTTATTTTATGGTTTACAGCCAACCCCATTCACATTATATTAAATATTTTAGTCAAGCAGTTGTGTTTTGTGAGGTGATCAATATCAAGAACTGATATTTGATGAAGTACTATAAATCTTTTTAGTTTTAGACTGTTCAGAAATCTACAGCTGATTAGTAAGTCTCTTTTCTCAGTAAATCCTACCCTTTCTAAACACTGAACTGTATTGGTCAGCAATATTAAGCCTTGGTTGCAGTATCTCGTGAGCTTAGTGAAATTGTGAGACATTGGCTGGTGAAGTATGACTTACTGGTTCAGTGGTAACACACTAGAAAATCAAAAAACTCTGATTCTACTTCTATAAGAGTCAGAATAGCAGTATCTTCCAGCGTGTTTTTTGTTTCAAGTTTCTTCTGCTCTGAACACAACTATATGCATCTTTTTCTTAATATCCTGATATTCGAGTAATTTGTCGGGTGATGGATGCATCGACAACGTTTAGAGGAATAAGTATATAAGAAAATGTATTTGGATGAATCAGGTACGCATTCACAACACTAAATAAATTTCAACTTTGATAAACTTATCTTTAACACAACTTGGTATGATTAAACTCTTATAGACATAGAATAATAACACCATTTTTATGTGACTGTATATCTTTGAAAATCACTGAAAAAAGTTCTTGAAGTTTATCTTTTAAAAACTTGCTGACGCACACCATTGAACTAACTAAAGATTAGACAGTTAAGGCACAGATGTAGAGTAGCTCTTTGATGATTATTGATCAAGTCATATGACTGTTGGCTATTTCAATAAACTATGAATTTATTATAAAAATATCCAGGTCATATTTGTTAAGAATGTCCTGAAAGAAGTTGAGCACTGAGTCAGGTTTAATTGTTATATGAGTAAGTTAAATTAAATGTTGAATGTGTCTGTTTATATCTATGGGAATGATGACATTGGTATCTAGCCAAATTATTACTATTATTTTTCCCTTAGGTTCCCAGTGGAACATAGGGATTCAGTAGCACGCCTTCATCCCACTATCTTCTCTACAGTCTACAAAACCTGGCACCACGACTGCTCACAAGCTATCATTTATTCTTTACATGATCTCCTCCATGTCACCCTCACCTCAAACGCCCAACTCGTCGTTTCTCACTTGGGTTCCACTCGAGAGCCTGGTCTGGCGTATGATGTCCCAAATCGGCCTTCTCAGTGTATGTCCAATAGAATCCATCTCCCCTTTCTTCTGCATATTTGTTGGGTGATAGGTTGTTGGTGGGTTCGTTCCAAGATTTCCTTATTGTTTAGTCTTATTATTCTGGCCATCTGATCTTCAGTCTCCAGTGAGCGTAGGTGGCAGCTGTTGATGAATGTCTGTACTTTTTTGGAAGTGCTTTTCGTGACAAGTCAACTTTCTGAACCATCACATAGAAGCACTAACTTGACTGAATTGTTGTTGACGATCCGGATCTTGTTCTTTGTACTGAGTGCAGTAGATCTCCACATTGATTTAGGATTAATGAAAACCTGTCTTGCTTTTCCGATCCTGGTTTTGACATTCTCGTCTGTGCTGTGTGAAGTTGAAACGATCCTGCATATCGAGGTAGGTGAAAGAGACAACTTCCTTCAGGTTTCTCCCGTTAATGGTGATTGGTGCTTGTTGTTGGTTGAGTATATTCATCGCCTCCGTCTTCTCTACATTCACTTGAAGTCCCGTCCTCGCTGCCTCGCCTCTTCTGCCAACTTGTTGGTTTTTGCCTGTAGATCTTCGAGTTTATGAAACATTAAACATAAGTCATCTGCGAAATCCAAATCTTTTGTGGTCTTTTCATCTGTCCATCCAGAGTATGCCCATCTTCTCGCTCCTCATGGTTTGCTGAATGATCCAATCCACCACAATCAAGAAGATGATTGGTGATAGTAGGCAACCTTGTCTTACTCCCGTCTTCACTTCACTTCAAAGGCGTCACTGGAATTTCCATTGCAAACCACTTGGCATGTGGCGTCTCATATAACTGTTGAATGAGGTTGATAAAGGTTTGTGGTACTGAAACCGTAGTGTAGAAGCAGATGCCTGCCAAATTACTTCTTGGTCGACGCTGTCGAAGGCCTTTTCAAAGTCGATAAAGTTGAGGTAGAGGGTTGACTGTCATTCTATGCTCTGTTCTATGATGATGCGTAGTGCACCGTTGCACATGATTTGTTCTTCCTTAAGCCAGCCAGCCAGCTTGTTCCTGTAGTAATTTCGAGTCCAGCGCATCCTTTAGTCTCTCCAGGATGATGCGGCATAATATTTCGCTTGTGATGGACAGCAGCATGATTCCTCGCCAGTTCTTGCAAAGACTTAGGTCTCCATTCTTCCGGAGTTTGACCAGGTAGCCAAATGATATGTCCATATTGAATTGTATTTCGTTATTTGCTGCTTATACTGTTCGAAAAATAATGAATTCACAGCCCTACATGTAGTTATGAAGTATTGATACTGAAGCATACTTGCTTACTTGTGTAGCGCATTCGAAATCTTACTCACTCACCTTAAAGTTTCGTCTAGGTTGTCTCACCTCTTCGTTGTCCAGCTCTACCGTTTGTCAGTTATCTTTCACTATTAAGTGTAAGTACATCCTATGTACTTACTGAGTCGTCGGCTCACCTTTCTTCTCTTCCTTTTCTCTCTTCCAGATTCTCGTGGCCACCACCAAACTCATACTGCTCTGCGCGCCCCCTGCAACAACAAACCTATCTACAGGCTAGACGAAAACTTATCAACAACTGGTCGTTACACTTTTTTAACTAACTGTTTTGATCATATGTACTCAGTTTGTTTTAAAATTTTATCGACTTACTACTTACTGTAGTAAGTAGTAAGTCGAACTAGATTGATCCTTTTATGATTTAGAGCGACAAAGGTTTTTAATCGTTCAAAAATATTGTTTGTGTTTTTTATTTACAGGTCATGGAGACTTGTAACACAAAGAAATCCTCAAATTGTAATGTTTTAAAAGGTTTTTCATCTTAGTTACCTATTTTATTGAAATAGTACTGCTCTAAACAATGACTGACTAACTAAATTTTTTAAATTTATTTGTTCGCAGTTTGAATAAACAATTTAGTTGTTTTCTTAAGTGAATGTTGAACGCAATTTGTCAGAATTTCGAGTGATTTTAAATGCCACCCTAGTAACAGCTAAATTCATCAATTAGATTTCTGTATTTTATAAAATCTGACTTTCCAGACGAAATACAGAAGCCTAATTGGTCAGTTCAGTTTTTGCTAAGGTGACCTTTGAAGTCACTCCAGAATTTCTATCCCATGGGACTAAAAAGTCACCTTAATGACTGATATAATTTTAAGGACAGAACATTTAGTCAGTGTTTCAACAGGTAAGGCAATATGCTGTGGTTTTTTCTACACGGTTTGCTGTTTACTGAAAATGTAGGGTCTACTGGACACCTTGAGTGACAGCTGCAAGATTTTGTGGGTGGTTCTGTCTCCTCTGAAGTGTTTCAGCACTGGTCTCCGTCTCATATAGCAATAGGTGGTGAAGTAGTTGAGAGCGGTGACCGCTTCATTTAATTGAGAAGTCGGATCAACTTCGATGGATCAGCGTCCGATGGTATTTCTGCACCGATACAAATGTCTTGATTAGATTTTGAAGATTTAAGCAGTCATTGGCGCCTAGGGGATACCCGTTTACCTACTAAGGGCACATTGTACTGCTTAATACTGGAATCCATTCTAGCATACAGCGGTGAAAGATGGCCATTAAATGTGGAAGGTATCAGAAGGCTTCAGGTGCTTGATAATCATTGCTTTAGTAGCACTGGCTGCGTGTAGCAGGACAAGTAGAAGTAGAAGTCACGTAGAAGTCACCATGTCTTCCCTAGAATGTTCATTCTATCATTATATAAATAGTTCACTTCTGAGTAGTCTTGGCAACTTCATTTAATTTCTTTGATTTTGGTTAGCCTACATCTTTGTTATCTTCTATCTCAATCGAAGCATTCTTATTGGTTAATCTAAGTACGTTGTGTAACATATTTTTTTTATTTTTGAGGGAGTTGTGGAGATTTGGAAATATTTTAAGTTGTTATTCATCGTAGACTGACTGACTGACTGATGTCAGTCTACGAGGAATAACAACTTGAAATATTTTTTAATCATAAAAATTATGTTCTGCAGGTCGTAAAACAGCTGAGGAGAATCCGTGGAATACATAAATACCTTATTGTGTCTCGTGGAAACTCAGAATCGCATGAAGTTTATAAAACTTTAAAGCTTAACCACTATTATTCCTAACGTCATAGCAAAAATTTGTATATAAGTTGGATTGCTTTGGTTACATTAACTAATGGAGTAAAGGGGACCATCTCAGCAGTTGTCTGAGTATGTATAAGTTTTTTTTTGCGGGGGAGGGGGACGAGAAAGCTAGGTCTACCTATTCATGAACTCAAACATTTATCTTACAAAGAGTAACATTCTTGTTCTTTATTTATTTCTACTTGTTTCCTTTTTGCTTTTGAGCATATCTTTTAACTTTACTCAGGTGAGAGTATATCGATCGGTTCACGGCCGATAAGCAATCTAACCTTTGGATTCAACAATCTGTGATCAAAGAAAAAGAAAGATATTTTGTGTCAGAGTTGACCTTTCGATTTGGCAAAACTAATTACTGTATTAAATCAAGTCTTCCTTAGTCAGTCAGCTGGTCTACCCTCCTAACAGAGACAAAGTGATGTCTGATAAAATAGACAAAATCTTGTGAAGTTGGTCGGGGTGATGTGTTGGAGTCATTAGGTTATTGCCTAGTAGTTCAAAAGGTTATGTGGGTAGCAGACTAAAGCAGCTGAAAACGCTCGAACTAGATTATTGCAGTGGTACGCTTTGGATGTTTGTTCCTCTATATCCAAACCACTATGATGAACACTCATTGGAAAGTACTCTTAAAATTTCTCCAATAAAACAATAAATGAAATATATTTGTAAAATCCCAATAAAGTAGAAAAATAAATTTTTGACTCTTTGTGACTTCGTGGAAACTGCTTCTTCTGAGATTTTCTGAAGTAAACGAAATTAACACAACTTCCGATGACTCCGCATAAAATTTACAATGGAGAAGGAGTCAAACAACCAACTACCATTGCTGGATGTTCTACTCAGTGGAACAAATACCGGAAAGCTGGAAACCCAAGTGTACAGAAAGCCAACACACACTGATGAAATCCTCAACTACAGTAGCAACAACACAACAACTCACAAAATCAGTTGCATGCAGACTCCATTCAAAAGAGCGAGAACACACTGCAGTACAACAACTTCACGGAAAAATGAAAAAAATCACTTCATATCCATCCTAAAGAAGAATGGCTACCCACGAAACTTTATCACAAGATGCCTATCCCGTCAGTGCATCATCAACCACAAAGTCATCCACAGAAATCAACAAACACATCGTCCTACCATACATAAGGCATATATCAGAAATCACAACAAGATTACTGAGACCACTTGGAGTTGGTGTGGCTCATAAACCAACAAATTCCCTGCAAACACTATTATGCGGATCAAAGGATGCGACAACCAAAGAAGACACATGGAATATCATTTACAAAATCGACTGCAATAACTGTAGTCAATAATACATTGGACAAAGTGGTCGCCCTCTTCACCTTCGTCTACATGAGCACCAATTGGCTATTAGACGTCACACATGACATTTCATTACTGATTTCAATACATGTGGATAATTATGGACATGAAGTGAATTTCAACAATGTCGAAATCTTGGATGGAGAGAGGAAACACAAGGAATATCAGAGAATTCCTGGAAGCTTGGCATTCAGATCAGATCAGTCAGTCAGTCAGTCAGTCAGTCAGTCAGTCAGCAATCAACAGATGTATAGACATCGACCCAATCTATCAACCAACAAGGAAAATGATAAGCGACAGAAAGGTCAGAGGTCAAGCAGAGGAACAGCTAACAGGAAAATCTATGTGGTCCTTTCAATGACACAACAATCAAAGGAAACAACCGATGACAAGCCAGTTGGTCAGGGCAGGCTACCGAGTCCCTCACGGAGAGATATTGACAGCTCACTTCATGTTGAAGTTAGTGCTGATGATGTTGCTTGGAAAGAAGATGAGTGCTTCATGATTAAACAACCCAGCTCAAAGAACACAATACAACCAAGAGATATAACTCAGGATATTCCTCACCAAATTAAGAGAAATGCATGGGAGAATATGCAGAGCCATTGGAAGTTGTGTTAATTTTGTTTACTTCAGAAAATCTCAGAAGAAGCAGTTTCCACGAAGTCACAAAGAGTCAAAAATTTATTTTTCTACTTTATTGGGATTTTACAAATATATTTCATTTATTGTTTTATTGGAGAAATTTTAAGAGTACTTTCCAATGAGTGTTCATCATAGTGGTTTGGATATAGAGGAACAAACATCCAAAGCGTACCACTGCAATAATCTAGTTCGAGCGTTTTCAGCTGCTTTAGTCTGCTACCCACATAACCTTTTGAACTACTAGGCAATAACCTAATGACTCCAACACATCACCCCGACCAACTTCACAAGATTTTGTCTATTTTATCAGACATCACTTTGTCTCTGTTAGGAGGGTAGACCAGCTGACTGACTAAGGAAGACTTGATTTAATACAGTAATTAGTTTTACCACATCACCCATAACACTCCTACAAATCAAGCTTTACTTTAGAGAATACTAAATAGGGTTAAGTAGAAAGTGTCAGTAATGTATGATAACTACACGGTCATATTTTTTATTTCCTGGCTCTCTGCCTTTTATGAACAAGAGCTTTTGAACGAATAAGTCAGTGTTTTACGTGTTAAAAGCACTTCCAGAAGAATTCATAAGGTTTATTATTTTGAATAAATTCGGGTCTATAGATAAACAACTTGTTTTAGCTCAATCACAGCCCAATGTACATTGGCAGCCCACTGGATGGTAACTAATTTCATACTTCTTAAGCCTAGATATCAGTTCGATTTTAGTAATCATCCTGTGATATGGTCAGCAAGCTGGGTGACTCACTATTGCTTAATTCACTCTCTCCACTGTTTACTGACTGAAAACAGTTGATAGGAAGCTCTGGAACCGGGTTTCGAACCAAGAATAGATCAGTGGTCCTATCAGTCACTGCGGCATTGAGTGATGTAACTTTGGATTTCTGAAGGAATATCAGTTCTCATGTTGTGTCAGATGTATCATTCTGATAAATAGCTGTAGGACCCGAAATATAAGTCCAAAATCTCCTAATAATCCCCTTCAAGAAACATAAATCATAATGTATATTATTAGTCAAGTAATATTTTCTTCATCTTCTGGTATTTGGTGTCCAGGACGAATATTGCTACCATAGTTGGTAGTGCTTGTTTGAGGTTCACTTGATTTCCTTTCCTACCAATGTTAATTTCTGTATTACAGAGATTCCTATTTCGACCTTCAGTAAAACAAACAGTTTGAACGAAGAAATACTTCTCTTCACTTCGCTCCTCATCAAATGCTGTGGACTACAATATAGTGGTTTGAGAATGAAAATAGCATCTATCTAAAAGTACCAAAGTATAATAATTAATCAAAGAGATTAGAACAGCAGATAACTCACAGAATATCTATAAAACACGGTTTAAACAAATACGTTTTTTAAATAAGTTCTCTGTTAGTTTCGACCATTGGTGGAGCCATGGGTGCGTACTGCTGACAACTCCCATTCTACGACGAAACAGTTGTCCAGCGCTATCAGGTTTTCAATACTTCTCCAGCTGATGTCAGTGCGTGGGGAATACCAACTCACAATCATAAATTATTTTCGAACGTAAAACATTTGATAAATAGAGCTTCGAATAACAAGCATACAATGTCGATAAGTTTTGAATATCTGACTGAAAAAGTAGTTTTTCAATCAACATTGTTTCTTGTGTTGGTGATATATTTTTGTATTTTGTGGTTGAATACGTTTTAATCGGGTTTCGGTTATTAGATGACATGATCTGTTGTTTAAGCGATATCTGAATTTACGTAGAAAAATAAATAATTTTGGATCGATAATGGTAGTATGGTGCAGCATATTGCTACAGTAGGAAGGTGTGTTATAAGGGTTTGAAATGATGAAAATTTTTTTATTATGACACACAAGTTCAAGTTCTCACAACGGGGTGCCCAAGAAGGCGTAAATGTATCCGTCAGCTTGCTGCTTCCATCCACTGAATTTGTGCATAAATTAGGATAGCTCATAAACTTTCATGGCGTAGCTAATACGAATGTCGTGGAATAAGTTGGGTGAGGAGTCCGTTTTAATCATTATCTAATTAAGTTTTAATGTATTCTGAGCTTGTTTGAAAAAAATTGGTTTCAGTTTGTTTTCACATATCGACGTAGAAACCCCATGCGGAAGAATTAAGGAATTTGTACTATAAGCAGTATGAATGTTCACCTCATGTTTAGTAACGAATTCTATCTACAAGTAGGTAGGGTTTCAATAGGCTTTTCTCTGCGTCCTATGCTAGCCGATATCTTCTTGATCAAATTTGAAAATGGCCCAATCAGGGGTACACTTGTGGACCAGACTGTTATTTTCGGTATATGGAAAATACCTTCATCATTTCTAATAACGACTCCAATGAAGAAGATTTTTTGAATACTTTCAGTAATGTCCATCCAGCTATGAAGTCCACCTGTGAAGACAAACAGGGGAATAGTATTTCTTTCCTAGGTGTCCTCCTCATCAGGAAAACGGATAGATACACTAAAAGAAATACTTTTTCGAAAGAATACATAGAATGGTCAATATATTAGATTTTCATGGCTACACACTATTATTATTATTTTTTCTCTTGGCTTCTTAGTGGAACGTAGGGCTTCAGTATCACGCCTCCATTGCACTCTGTTCTCTGCAGTCTTTTAAACCTCACTCCACGACTGCCCACAAGCTTCATTTTTACACACTACTTCGGTATAAAAGAAACCTCGTCAATTCCCTGAGTTACAGAATATATGTTCTGACGACTGTATTAAAGAAGAAATCAATCAGGTAACATTGTGGCGAATGGTTATTCAGTTAACTTTATAAATAAATACATGTTAAAAACTAGAGAGAAGATGAAGAGGGATGATGTTTTAAATTAGCCGTTATATCTTAGACTAATTTACGATATCTTAACACGTTGATTGAGTAGATGTATACAAAAGATATTCACTGCAGCGAAACTTCTTGTCAGCTGCTCGATCAGACCATCCTTGATACAGCGAACCGAGGATAGGTTACCAATGATGGTCACTTCAGTGTGCATTAATGAGTCCAACTGCTCCTATGGAGGTAGTTCCATTGGCCGTACCCAAAAGGCTCTATCTGTGCGTACTCGTGAACATGTACCAGCTTGGTTAGGGAAAGGAAAGACAAGGTGCAATCCTCTCGGATCTAGTAGATACTGGATATCCGATCAAGGTAGATCACTGCTTCTATTTGATATATGCACTACTACGTATCTTATCCATAACGGAAGCCATAGGTATCAATGCGAATAAACCTGATCTGTATTCAAAATAAATATGTATATCTACTTTGCCTACCTTGACCCACAAAAGGCTTCATGTGTTCTTTATGAACTTCCCTACCACAAATTTCACATTTTAACCTCCTACCCCTTTGACAATGTCATTACATTCATTTTATTGTTATCAGTTTTACACCTTATTTCTATTCATGCCACTACCGGTAGTCATTTTCAACCGTTACTCAATACTTCCTATTTGTTATTCTTCATTTCGTCATTGTATTCACACTATTGTCACCCTACTAGAATGTAACTCATCGCTACATGGTGATCATTTGACTCTTAGTAAACAAGCACATCACATGGTAGTTGGGTGAAACCCATGTTGATTGAAATGAAATAAAAATCTGGTCAGCGGTTGGACCTCGAAGCTCAGTTGGCAGAGCATTGGGTCAGATTCGGTAGCGGTCCAAATTTTCATTTCTCCTTCAATCATCACCCAGGATAAACAAACATATACATATTCATGCCTCAGATAAATGCATATAAATAAAACATCATCTCTAAATTTTATCTCGTAATTATTTTGTCCATTTTGTTTTCATTGGACAACTAACACACTAATTACTACTACACCTCATAAAAACTTACATCCATTTGATTTGATCTCCACTTACCCATAACACTGACTGTTCCGATAGTGAAATAGTCTCACATCATGTCTTACTTCGTCCACTGTATTTCACTTATTCTCACAGATTTGTAACTATAGAGCCTGAAGAAGAAGCTATTGAAAACAGCTGTTTGCTCAAATTATTCTTGTTCTGGATATATTGCAGTAACTATATCACAAATTAGTACCAGATGACTACTGAAGTCCCAGCGTAAAGTCAGAGTGAGTTATTGTTGAATTCAATGTATGAGTGTTTCGTTCAAGGACAGCGCGCAGATACTCACTTCTTTCCAAGAGCTAGTATATAATGAAGGTGAGGTAAGGAGTCTGTTAGGCATTTTAATAAGAACTTTTAAAACCGTATTTTCTCTTTTCATCAGCTCACAGTCGTTACAAGGAAAGAACAGTCGGGGGCGTATAATAAGTGTCAATCAAAACAGCCTAAATTAATAATCCGACATTTATGTCAACAGTATCATTATATTTTGTAGAACAATTGTTTCTATATTTTCAGAAAGTGCTATTACCGCAATTACAAGACAAATTATATAACATAATAGACAGGCTTAAGTGAGTTTAAATAAAACGCTTTCTGAAAAAAACCAAATAACTTTTACGATAGCAAATAGCAGTTTAAAAACTTTTGGAGCATCCGTGTCGCATGTGTTAAACAAACGATACTCACATTGTACCTATATCTTGTGTTAAAAATTGAGTTCTGTTGAGTTAGTTGGTTAGCTGATAAATGGATTACATCTGTTTACTGAGGTAGTTTCAAGTACCTATTTGAACAAAGAACATCTGTTTACCTCCATCAGCTGATTTATTTGTTTATTCTGCTTAGCTACCTGCATTCTTCAAAGATACTTCGAAAAAAAAATCACTTTAAATTTTGAGAAGGGATCTTTTACAGTTACACGGACTAATAAATTAGGTTACATACCTGCCAAGTTTTATGACATACTTTGAAAAGTCTTTTGTAAATGTAAAAGTTTTTTGGCTTACATTTATTTTGATCTTAAGTTTTGTAATCAGTATTGTTAATGGTAAGTATTGAAATGTCATCAACGTAAGAATTACAATAGGATGAATAAGGAAACACAGTAATTTAGACAGTTGGACCCATCTATTTCGATGGATTTATTACTTACGATTGTGCAATATTCACTCAGTTTGAAAAAGATAACTTCAACCTTCCTTACGAAAGATGACTTATTGAAATATGCAGCTCCTGATTGATATCCATGAAAAAATGGATACTGATATATCGAAATTTAAAGGGATATGGTTTGAGATAGGTTGCAGTGGTTCCAGCCTGTAACTTGATCTTAGCTGTAGTAGTAAATTTGGCTGTTTGCTTTTCCTTTACTCCTTTTTGTCTTTTGATCTTCTACGACTACCGATCATCATCATCATAATAATAATAATTGCCTTATTCTAAACAATATATATGACAGTATGGAATTCTCAGTATGTAATTTCTCAACAAATTCACTCCCACAACAATACTTTCAGACGAAATGGTTATTGCATCTACGTGATGTTAACAATGACAGTATCCAAGGCAATAATGTGAAATAGCCAGCTGCTTCTGGATGGGCATCTGGTCCACAATGAAGAATCTACAGAAATACAAGCGTAATTTTGGTGGTAGTGGTGGTGGTGGTGTTTCATTCAGACGGTACAAAAATCTGCAACTCAATCTAAGCATCTGATGGATAGTAATATGATGTAGCTTTTTGCACCGAAAGTTCTACTTTCACATGACGTAACATTTTTCTCCTGCTTTGTTATTGACTGGAGAAATGGAGAGTTTGAAACAGTTTAAAAATGTGCAAGAGTACATGATATGTTGAGGGGATATATTTGAATGGTTAAAAGAGATTGAAAGGAAAGAATTTGATGAAAAATGTTCGATGGATAAATTTGGTAACTCAAGGTTCCAGCAAGCCGCCTGAGTCTTCATAAAGTTTTACAAAATGTCATTGGCTGCCCTAATAGTTCAGTGGTAACGTCCCTGTCTGCAACGCTGTTTGACATGGGTTCGAATCTTCGATGGGAAATCGGTTTCCTCGAGGTTGAAGATAGGCTTTACTGACGAGTGTCATTTTAAGAGAAAATCAATTTTTTTAAATACTTCATTGTACTATTGTTTTGGAGTCATTCCGATCATATAGGTAGGAAAAATTCATCAATAGGAGATGAACTTTCTAAAAAACATCTTTGACGAATATTCTATGGCCAGAAACTGCTGGTAAGAAAAATCGAAGTATTACAGTAATTTAATTAGTCACTGGTTACAAATGAGTGAAGTAGAATTGGTTGTAAGTGGTTACCTTTCACTATATTCATTTACTATACCAGTAACATATCAGATTTGGTTAATTATTCACTTTAGTTATCTGATCACTTTCGGAGAAAATGTTACATTATTTGTTGATATACTTGTAATTCTCCGTTGTTTTGTTGGATCGAATTGTTCGATTGATGCAAGTACATCCAGCTGACGAGTCTCAAATATGACGAAATCCGCATCCTGGATTCTTCTGCTAGCTGTAACCGAACAAATCACCTAAATGTAACATTACCTGATTTTTATAAGGTATTCCAAAATTATATCGATCAGTTTTCATTTCCGATCTCCAAGTTGTCTTTTCTTCTCGTCATCTATTATTAACGTCTTTCGATCATTTTCTTTGAGTTAATTTTGATACATTCATAATGCTTACTGACTTGTTGGTTCACATTCTTCACCACATCATTTCCAGATTTTCATTCTGGCTGGGCAGATTACCACCGTTAGACTTACACATATTCTTCTGTTTGCCACCTTCTCCCCTCTATGTAACAAATTACCTAGATACTACGCGAAGACCTGTCGACAGCTAGTCTCTACACTCTTTCATTGCCACTATGCAAACCGAAGAACTACTTTAACACCATGAGTAATAAGTGTGGTATGTGTGTAAATAATAGTTCACATATTTCAGCAAACGGGATGTTACTGAGCTTTTCAAAAAAATCGGGGTAATTGTGTACGATTTCTACTTCAGGCATATTTCTATGCTTTTGTAGTTCTCATACCTGAAGCTTAAAATAATACTTCAACATACAATCATCCTAATTTATGTTTGTCGCCTAGCGACATATGATTTCTCCATAGTCAAATTCAGATAGTTAAGGTCATGATGTAGTCTAACTTTTAAATAGTCCATCCAAATGTCTACTATCATCATGTGGTCACAACTTAAAGCCAACGGATGACCATTTACTTCAGTTAGGTACTTCAAATATTACAAACTTGATGTATGGTGTTTGGACAAAAACCGCATGGCACCCTAGTAATAACATCTAAGCTGTCATTATAATTCAGTAGCACAGTGTCCACAACCATGAAGAAAACCACATACCTACCATAATGTCTTTTGAGTGGTGAAAGATCGCGTGTATGGTTGAGTCATGCGCAAATACGGGGTGGCTTTTAAGGTCACCCTCGCAACTAATATGACAGCCAATCACACTGCCTTTATTTTATGGAAAAGTACTTTTTTAGGCGAAATATCGAAGCCTGATTAGTCATTTCAGCAGTTCCTAGGATGGCCTTTAAAGTCACCCCAAATACGTGATTGTATCTCGATATCCTGTTTCACAAGGGCTGCATTGCATGTTCTGATTCATTTCTTTTTAATCTGTGCTGAAAAACAGATTGGATAAGATTAACTACTATCTGTCAACTGATTCACACAAACATTTGCAATTTCTTGAACTCAGATATGTTTAATGGAACTGTATGATAGATAAATTCCTTTACATGTAGATAGCATTGAAATCTTTCGACCAAGAGGACTCATCACATCAGGATGTTTCTAAGTGATTTTCAATAGTCTAGTCTTGTTGTAAAGTTCCATAGAATTACTATTAGGGATAGATAATTTCATTCCTGGTCTGTGGTAGAATTCACACCAATGGCATTGAAATAGGTAGTTTGGTTGTCTACTGACTGAGATGTGCTGGTTACCAGGGTATCCCATCTGTTTAGCTGCTTAGTTTTCTGCCATACCAGTTATGGGAATGAAACGCACCTAATTATTTATTCATAATCCTTTCACCAAATCTTCTCATTCGGATATGTATAGATGTGAATTTAAAGCAGAGACCAGGTGTTTGATTGTTAATTTAACTGTATGAACTCACCTTGATTCGGATCTGACAGGCAAACCAGTAAAGCTGAAGTGTGGACGTTGCTGGTTCTAGCGCTACTACAATCTAAGATTTTCGCCAACTTTGGAAATCATTTGTCAATAAGAGAATCAGTCTGACAACTAAGGCAATTCCTGACAGTCTAATTAACAAGCTATTTATTTCAAACTTCTGTGGAACTTATGTATAACCCGAACAACCCTCAGTCGATTCCAGGTATCACTTTATCAAGCTTAAATGATAACAGTAAATGAGAGAGACTCTGAAACATCTTTGCAGAATGATTTTATTCTAGTTAGCTTGATGTTTTAGTATCCTAGCTGATTTGCTTTTTTTCGCCAGATAATTTTGAAAAGACTGGAACTTGAATAACTGCACTGGTATTCTCACTCTGTTTATTGACCACGAAGACCAAAGTTTTGTGATAGAGTCTGACTGTGAAGGTAATGTTGAACAATCGATAAACAAGGTTAACCAGTTGTATTCAAACAATTGTGTAAGTGATCATAGAAAGGTGTCATCTGAAGTGGAAACAACCAGTACTGTCCACTCCAAACTTCCTCCATCATCACCAATCTTGTTTAACTTGTTTCTTGGGATAATGATGAAGGTGAGTTTGTTCACCTGCAACGTCACTTGCATTGGTTATTTTGACACATACAGACTAAAGTTAACTAGAAATACGAAAGACGTAGTTCTTTTAAATGACAATACGAACAAAACGAAATGTCTTTGGAATGTTCTGGGTACAGATTTAAGTATTTTTGAGATAATTTGTTGGTGTCTATCTATGGAGTTCAAAACGCACCTTTTATCCTATCCAGGACTCGTTATCTGGATGTATCTAGACCTCAGTGAGTAGATCTTTTCCCACTGAGATTCGAACCCCTTACTCTCCATTTCAAGTATCCACTAGGATACTGAGGCAGGAAAGCCACCTGTTGTGCAAAAGGTATCAATTTTTTATTGACTGGTACTACAGATTTCCAGTTGTTACACTGGATCGGATTGACTGACATGTGTTGACATATGAACTTTTATGCGAATCCGTCGATATTGCCTAAGGATTCATCATATTTTAAAATTGGCGGCGGCTGACTGTGGAACTACAACTCAATGAATCTTCAGGCAATTTGAGGCATCCGCATAGTAGCACACATGTCCACAAAAATCAATCACTTTGATGCCGTATAACAACGGGAAATTTCAAGTATCAGTAAACATATATAGGATACTTTTCATCTTGTTTTCAGGGGACTTTATAATGAATCGACCCGATATATTTGTTCAGACAGGCTTGTGTAATGATAATTGTTTATTTTTTCACTAGGTCAGTTAGTGATTAAACATCCTAAGGTACTAAAAACAACTTGTAAGAAGAGGATAGCAAAAACGTTTACCATGAAAGTGATTGGATACATTAAGATTAATGGGACATTCCAAATTACCTTCCGAAATATATAAAAAAGATGGCGAAGTCTAGTAGCACTAATGGGTTTGTACATTACTGTCCTTCATCAGACATCTTTTTCAAAAATATGTACTAAAGGTGAGTATTTGGATGAACAACAATCTAAAAGTCTATAGACATTTATTAGTCAGCTACCATTCATTGCCTCAAATCAAGTTTTTGTTCAAAAATATCAATTTGGTAAAATTAACGAGTTCATTTACTAGCTTCTAGCAGAACCACACAGTATTCTTAGTAATACATCAGTCATGCACTATGAAACAGGGTGAAAGTTGTACCTCAAGAAGTGTAGCAATTTTGTCTGACCGTCTTCATCTTTCTGAAAATACTTCTTGTCAGAACCATCATCTAAAAATAGTCGCTAATACAAGTCGATTTGCCTGTCAGTGTTAATAGAATAGGTTCATATAATTTCTCAGATCACTTCAATTCATATATATATATATATATATATATATATATATATATATATATATATATATATATATAAATCTCTGTGTTTTTGACCTAGTGTCGAGATGAACAACATGCCACATAGATTTCAATTTTAGATCAACTTGAATCATGGGTTCTAAGACAAAGTTACTATCGAAGGATTAGTAGTTTCTGGTTTGGAAAGTATCTTCAGTTTAAGATAGTGCTAACTGTAGACATTTTACTTCAATGAGTGATAATTTTGCACAAAAACTGATTACCTTGCTTTTTCTACTAAATTCACCTTCAAAAATCTAAGGACATTGACCTTGAGACTAAAGGGAGTCAGAATTGACAGTATAGTGATTATTCAGTAACTAGTAGTATGCATTATTTGATATTCATTCTTCGCAGCGTACTGTCAGGATGTTTTCAGTGTCACCACTTGTCTGACCAGCGTACTTGGTCCATTCTTGTAGAGGTCAGTCTAGGGACAAGTAGGTCAATAGTACTGATTCTAACCACAGTGATGAGAGATGCTGGCAGAGAATTTTGTAGCAGGTTTTTTCACCTCACTGTGTAAACTCCCAAAAGCAGGCAGACAGGATCTTCTGTAGATCATTTCCAGACTATCCAACTCATTTATATGTATTTTTGAGATGAGTGGGGATTTTTTATTTAGAAGTAGTATTCATCATGGACTGATATCAGTTGGGGTACCATTGAAAACCTTGGAGCATTGGACAGCTGTTTCGTCCAAGAATGGGACTCTTCAGCAGTACGCACCCACAACCCCACCTATCATGGATCGAACTCAGGACCTTCAG
This sequence comes from Heterobilharzia americana, assembly GCA_944470555.2. Taxonomy (NCBI): domain Eukaryota; kingdom Metazoa; phylum Platyhelminthes; class Trematoda; order Strigeidida; family Schistosomatidae; genus Heterobilharzia; species Heterobilharzia americana. Next base: position 28,915,521 of record OX104132.1, on the reverse strand, counting down.
GTTTCATGGTGAACGCGCCAACCATTCAGCAACTTGGTCGGTTTCCAGTGGTTCACAATTTCCAACTTCTGTCAATTCACGACATAGCAAGACTGGCACCCAAGGTCTTCAGTTAGCATCCACTTCACTTCCGACTAGCTGACCCCACACGTCACGACTTCTCATTAGAGCTTCCTGATATCCATCTGGAGGCAAGTCCCTAATGTACACTATACAGTAATGCGTTTTTGAGATGAATGAGGATTTTTAATTCATATGTGCTTGGTGATGACTGAAGGTGAAAGTAAAACCTGAGTCAAGGCAGGATTCGAACCAGTGGCCTCGAAAGGTAGACATATAGATGGGATGAGCATGCCATCTGAGTAGAGTTGCGTTTTATTCACATAAATGCATCTAGGACTCTTCATATATATGTGTACTTATCTTTCAGAAAAAGTGTAAACTTGTTTTTGCATCGGCTTACTAAACCAATTTCAAACCACCAATTAGAGAAATACGATGGTCAATTTACAGCTGTGTATCTTGTAGCAGTTTATTTGTAACATCTTACCTGAGTTAAAAGTACAACCAGAGTATACTGACGATAAATCACCGGTCTAACTTCATTACGTCTATCATATACGTTGACCTCTAATGCACTGTTCGTCATTCCTTTCATTTTAGTATAATGATGTCAAAGTGTTTTTTACTGTTACTGTTACTAATACAAGCAACAACATGAACGAGACAACTGTTGTTATTTATGTGAAATAAATCAATGTGAATCACATAGTAGAATTCCACCTTATTTTCCGTTTATCGATGAAAGTTCATCATTGCAATGAGCGATATTAACTGTAACCAACTTAAGTATCGTCACCATAGGACATTCAAATTCATCGTATTCACTTCAGTTTACAAAGCCAAATACTGAAAGTTGATAACAGACGGTATTTTAAGTTATCATTCAACATGGCCTGACATCGGTTGGAGAACCATTGAAAACTTGAGAGCAGTGTAGAGTTGTTTTGTCCAAGTATGGGACACCTCAGCAGTGCACACTCATCACCTCATTATGTTAGTGATCGAATCCAGGTCCTGATGGCATCCATACAGGAGCCTCATAGGTCAATGATGGTCGATCAATTCGCTTGAATCAGTGGTGGGATATTACAAGCCATAATATCTAGACTGTACTATCGTGAGTCAGTGGTTTAGGGAATAACTCTCTGGAGTTTAAGGTTACTGCCCCTCGATTCCAGCCTTACTGGAAACAACATCACCCACCGAGAAGCAAGTAGTTCCAGCGAAATATACTGTATTCTATATAGGCGTTTAACTATCAACTTCAATACTCCTGAACGTGATACGAAAGGAAAATCAAGAAGGGCGGGAAGACAATTGAAACTAGTGCACGTGCCGAGCTCATCCAAAGCCTGGATTTAATTGATGAGCCATCCCCGAAAGCTTATTGTTACTGAGGCTTTGAATTTTACTCGAGCTAATCAGTCTTATTTTGTTCTCTTGAAGAAATCCCAATAGAGAACTGGACAGTACCAAAGTTATTACATTCTGCAAACAAAAATTTAAAAAACTTTGTCTACAAAACATGCCTTTTCTACTTAGATTATCAAAAAGACTGGAGAAAACTATGAAAGTTTGCAGAGGAAACTATCACCTATTTTAATAGGAAAGGTTTTCTGAAATTTCGATGTTTCATTCTTCATTTTCTAAACGCCAAACTTATACACTTACTACTGGCCCATAAGATCAGTCTGTAGGGGTCAAGTGTTCCAGCTGCTTCTAAGAAGGCTAAGTAGCAATGACTAAGACAATGAGTATCCACTATCATGCTGTAAAACGAACTAACAAGACATAAATGGATTGGGAAAAAATACATCTGAATTTTGAAGGTGATCATACTGCTGACTGCAACATTGAGTGACATGTATTCGAATCTCACGGAGGAAAACGCTTTCCTCAAGTTTTCAGATATGCCTTGCTTTCTGTCGACCGCCTCCAACCAACTAACAGTGAGTGTATCTTCAGCATTCTGATACATTGGGTATTTCTAACCCCCTGATTTATGCTCCTGGGGATATCCGAATACTCATGTTAACGCGTAGATTTATTTGTTTTCAATCAAGGCTTATTTTATGGTTTACAGCCAACCCCATTCACATTATATTAAATATTTTAGTCAAGCAGTTGTGTTTTGTGAGGTGATCAATATCAAGAACTGATATTTGATGAAGTACTATAAATCTTTTTAGTTTTAGACTGTTCAGAAATCTACAGCTGATTAGTAAGTCTCTTTTCTCAGTAAATCCTACCCTTTCTAAACACTGAACTGTATTGGTCAGCAATATTAAGCCTTGGTTGCAGTATCTCGTGAGCTTAGTGAAATTGTGAGACATTGGCTGGTGAAGTATGACTTACTGGTTCAGTGGTAACACACTAGAAAATCAAAAAACTCTGATTCTACTTCTATAAGAGTCAGAATAGCAGTATCTTCCAGCGTGTTTTTTGTTTCAAGTTTCTTCTGCTCTGAACACAACTATATGCATCTTTTTCTTAATATCCTGATATTCGAGTAATTTGTCGGGTGATGGATGCATCGACAACGTTTAGAGGAATAAGTATATAAGAAAATGTATTTGGATGAATCAGGTACGCATTCACAACACTAAATAAATTTCAACTTTGATAAACTTATCTTTAACACAACTTGGTATGATTAAACTCTTATAGACATAGAATAATAACACCATTTTTATGTGACTGTATATCTTTGAAAATCACTGAAAAAAGTTCTTGAAGTTTATCTTTTAAAAACTTGCTGACGCACACCATTGAACTAACTAAAGATTAGACAGTTAAGGCACAGATGTAGAGTAGCTCTTTGATGATTATTGATCAAGTCATATGACTGTTGGCTATTTCAATAAACTATGAATTTATTATAAAAATATCCAGGTCATATTTGTTAAGAATGTCCTGAAAGAAGTTGAGCACTGAGTCAGGTTTAATTGTTATATGAGTAAGTTAAATTAAATGTTGAATGTGTCTGTTTATATCTATGGGAATGATGACATTGGTATCTAGCCAAATTATTACTATTATTTTTCCCTTAGGTTCCCAGTGGAACATAGGGATTCAGTAGCACGCCTTCATCCCACTATCTTCTCTACAGTCTACAAAACCTGGCACCACGACTGCTCACAAGCTATCATTTATTCTTTACATGATCTCCTCCATGTCACCCTCACCTCAAACGCCCAACTCGTCGTTTCTCACTTGGGTTCCACTCGAGAGCCTGGTCTGGCGTATGATGTCCCAAATCGGCCTTCTCAGTGTATGTCCAATAGAATCCATCTCCCCTTTCTTCTGCATATTTGTTGGGTGATAGGTTGTTGGTGGGTTCGTTCCAAGATTTCCTTATTGTTTAGTCTTATTATTCTGGCCATCTGATCTTCAGTCTCCAGTGAGCGTAGGTGGCAGCTGTTGATGAATGTCTGTACTTTTTTGGAAGTGCTTTTCGTGACAAGTCAACTTTCTGAACCATCACATAGAAGCACTAACTTGACTGAATTGTTGTTGACGATCCGGATCTTGTTCTTTGTACTGAGTGCAGTAGATCTCCACATTGATTTAGGATTAATGAAAACCTGTCTTGCTTTTCCGATCCTGGTTTTGACATTCTCGTCTGTGCTGTGTGAAGTTGAAACGATCCTGCATATCGAGGTAGGTGAAAGAGACAACTTCCTTCAGGTTTCTCCCGTTAATGGTGATTGGTGCTTGTTGTTGGTTGAGTATATTCATCGCCTCCGTCTTCTCTACATTCACTTGAAGTCCCGTCCTCGCTGCCTCGCCTCTTCTGCCAACTTGTTGGTTTTTGCCTGTAGATCTTCGAGTTTATGAAACATTAAACATAAGTCATCTGCGAAATCCAAATCTTTTGTGGTCTTTTCATCTGTCCATCCAGAGTATGCCCATCTTCTCGCTCCTCATGGTTTGCTGAATGATCCAATCCACCACAATCAAGAAGATGATTGGTGATAGTAGGCAACCTTGTCTTACTCCCGTCTTCACTTCACTTCAAAGGCGTCACTGGAATTTCCATTGCAAACCACTTGGCATGTGGCGTCTCATATAACTGTTGAATGAGGTTGATAAAGGTTTGTGGTACTGAAACCGTAGTGTAGAAGCAGATGCCTGCCAAATTACTTCTTGGTCGACGCTGTCGAAGGCCTTTTCAAAGTCGATAAAGTTGAGGTAGAGGGTTGACTGTCATTCTATGCTCTGTTCTATGATGATGCGTAGTGCACCGTTGCACATGATTTGTTCTTCCTTAAGCCAGCCAGCCAGCTTGTTCCTGTAGTAATTTCGAGTCCAGCGCATCCTTTAGTCTCTCCAGGATGATGCGGCATAATATTTCGCTTGTGATGGACAGCAGCATGATTCCTCGCCAGTTCTTGCAAAGACTTAGGTCTCCATTCTTCCGGAGTTTGACCAGGTAGCCAAATGATATGTCCATATTGAATTGTATTTCGTTATTTGCTGCTTATACTGTTCGAAAAATAATGAATTCACAGCCCTACATGTAGTTATGAAGTATTGATACTGAAGCATACTTGCTTACTTGTGTAGCGCATTCGAAATCTTACTCACTCACCTTAAAGTTTCGTCTAGGTTGTCTCACCTCTTCGTTGTCCAGCTCTACCGTTTGTCAGTTATCTTTCACTATTAAGTGTAAGTACATCCTATGTACTTACTGAGTCGTCGGCTCACCTTTCTTCTCTTCCTTTTCTCTCTTCCAGATTCTCGTGGCCACCACCAAACTCATACTGCTCTGCGCGCCCCCTGCAACAACAAACCTATCTACAGGCTAGACGAAAACTTATCAACAACTGGTCGTTACACTTTTTTAACTAACTGTTTTGATCATATGTACTCAGTTTGTTTTAAAATTTTATCGACTTACTACTTACTGTAGTAAGTAGTAAGTCGAACTAGATTGATCCTTTTATGATTTAGAGCGACAAAGGTTTTTAATCGTTCAAAAATATTGTTTGTGTTTTTTATTTACAGGTCATGGAGACTTGTAACACAAAGAAATCCTCAAATTGTAATGTTTTAAAAGGTTTTTCATCTTAGTTACCTATTTTATTGAAATAGTACTGCTCTAAACAATGACTGACTAACTAAATTTTTTAAATTTATTTGTTCGCAGTTTGAATAAACAATTTAGTTGTTTTCTTAAGTGAATGTTGAACGCAATTTGTCAGAATTTCGAGTGATTTTAAATGCCACCCTAGTAACAGCTAAATTCATCAATTAGATTTCTGTATTTTATAAAATCTGACTTTCCAGACGAAATACAGAAGCCTAATTGGTCAGTTCAGTTTTTGCTAAGGTGACCTTTGAAGTCACTCCAGAATTTCTATCCCATGGGACTAAAAAGTCACCTTAATGACTGATATAATTTTAAGGACAGAACATTTAGTCAGTGTTTCAACAGGTAAGGCAATATGCTGTGGTTTTTTCTACACGGTTTGCTGTTTACTGAAAATGTAGGGTCTACTGGACACCTTGAGTGACAGCTGCAAGATTTTGTGGGTGGTTCTGTCTCCTCTGAAGTGTTTCAGCACTGGTCTCCGTCTCATATAGCAATAGGTGGTGAAGTAGTTGAGAGCGGTGACCGCTTCATTTAATTGAGAAGTCGGATCAACTTCGATGGATCAGCGTCCGATGGTATTTCTGCACCGATACAAATGTCTTGATTAGATTTTGAAGATTTAAGCAGTCATTGGCGCCTAGGGGATACCCGTTTACCTACTAAGGGCACATTGTACTGCTTAATACTGGAATCCATTCTAGCATACAGCGGTGAAAGATGGCCATTAAATGTGGAAGGTATCAGAAGGCTTCAGGTGCTTGATAATCATTGCTTTAGTAGCACTGGCTGCGTGTAGCAGGACAAGTAGAAGTAGAAGTCACGTAGAAGTCACCATGTCTTCCCTAGAATGTTCATTCTATCATTATATAAATAGTTCACTTCTGAGTAGTCTTGGCAACTTCATTTAATTTCTTTGATTTTGGTTAGCCTACATCTTTGTTATCTTCTATCTCAATCGAAGCATTCTTATTGGTTAATCTAAGTACGTTGTGTAACATATTTTTTTTATTTTTGAGGGAGTTGTGGAGATTTGGAAATATTTTAAGTTGTTATTCATCGTAGACTGACTGACTGACTGATGTCAGTCTACGAGGAATAACAACTTGAAATATTTTTTAATCATAAAAATTATGTTCTGCAGGTCGTAAAACAGCTGAGGAGAATCCGTGGAATACATAAATACCTTATTGTGTCTCGTGGAAACTCAGAATCGCATGAAGTTTATAAAACTTTAAAGCTTAACCACTATTATTCCTAACGTCATAGCAAAAATTTGTATATAAGTTGGATTGCTTTGGTTACATTAACTAATGGAGTAAAGGGGACCATCTCAGCAGTTGTCTGAGTATGTATAAGTTTTTTTTTGCGGGGGAGGGGGACGAGAAAGCTAGGTCTACCTATTCATGAACTCAAACATTTATCTTACAAAGAGTAACATTCTTGTTCTTTATTTATTTCTACTTGTTTCCTTTTTGCTTTTGAGCATATCTTTTAACTTTACTCAGGTGAGAGTATATCGATCGGTTCACGGCCGATAAGCAATCTAACCTTTGGATTCAACAATCTGTGATCAAAGAAAAAGAAAGATATTTTGTGTCAGAGTTGACCTTTCGATTTGGCAAAACTAATTACTGTATTAAATCAAGTCTTCCTTAGTCAGTCAGCTGGTCTACCCTCCTAACAGAGACAAAGTGATGTCTGATAAAATAGACAAAATCTTGTGAAGTTGGTCGGGGTGATGTGTTGGAGTCATTAGGTTATTGCCTAGTAGTTCAAAAGGTTATGTGGGTAGCAGACTAAAGCAGCTGAAAACGCTCGAACTAGATTATTGCAGTGGTACGCTTTGGATGTTTGTTCCTCTATATCCAAACCACTATGATGAACACTCATTGGAAAGTACTCTTAAAATTTCTCCAATAAAACAATAAATGAAATATATTTGTAAAATCCCAATAAAGTAGAAAAATAAATTTTTGACTCTTTGTGACTTCGTGGAAACTGCTTCTTCTGAGATTTTCTGAAGTAAACGAAATTAACACAACTTCCGATGACTCCGCATAAAATTTACAATGGAGAAGGAGTCAAACAACCAACTACCATTGCTGGATGTTCTACTCAGTGGAACAAATACCGGAAAGCTGGAAACCCAAGTGTACAGAAAGCCAACACACACTGATGAAATCCTCAACTACAGTAGCAACAACACAACAACTCACAAAATCAGTTGCATGCAGACTCCATTCAAAAGAGCGAGAACACACTGCAGTACAACAACTTCACGGAAAAATGAAAAAAATCACTTCATATCCATCCTAAAGAAGAATGGCTACCCACGAAACTTTATCACAAGATGCCTATCCCGTCAGTGCATCATCAACCACAAAGTCATCCACAGAAATCAACAAACACATCGTCCTACCATACATAAGGCATATATCAGAAATCACAACAAGATTACTGAGACCACTTGGAGTTGGTGTGGCTCATAAACCAACAAATTCCCTGCAAACACTATTATGCGGATCAAAGGATGCGACAACCAAAGAAGACACATGGAATATCATTTACAAAATCGACTGCAATAACTGTAGTCAATAATACATTGGACAAAGTGGTCGCCCTCTTCACCTTCGTCTACATGAGCACCAATTGGCTATTAGACGTCACACATGACATTTCATTACTGATTTCAATACATGTGGATAATTATGGACATGAAGTGAATTTCAACAATGTCGAAATCTTGGATGGAGAGAGGAAACACAAGGAATATCAGAGAATTCCTGGAAGCTTGGCATTCAGATCAGATCAGTCAGTCAGTCAGTCAGTCAGTCAGTCAGTCAGCAATCAACAGATGTATAGACATCGACCCAATCTATCAACCAACAAGGAAAATGATAAGCGACAGAAAGGTCAGAGGTCAAGCAGAGGAACAGCTAACAGGAAAATCTATGTGGTCCTTTCAATGACACAACAATCAAAGGAAACAACCGATGACAAGCCAGTTGGTCAGGGCAGGCTACCGAGTCCCTCACGGAGAGATATTGACAGCTCACTTCATGTTGAAGTTAGTGCTGATGATGTTGCTTGGAAAGAAGATGAGTGCTTCATGATTAAACAACCCAGCTCAAAGAACACAATACAACCAAGAGATATAACTCAGGATATTCCTCACCAAATTAAGAGAAATGCATGGGAGAATATGCAGAGCCATTGGAAGTTGTGTTAATTTTGTTTACTTCAGAAAATCTCAGAAGAAGCAGTTTCCACGAAGTCACAAAGAGTCAAAAATTTATTTTTCTACTTTATTGGGATTTTACAAATATATTTCATTTATTGTTTTATTGGAGAAATTTTAAGAGTACTTTCCAATGAGTGTTCATCATAGTGGTTTGGATATAGAGGAACAAACATCCAAAGCGTACCACTGCAATAATCTAGTTCGAGCGTTTTCAGCTGCTTTAGTCTGCTACCCACATAACCTTTTGAACTACTAGGCAATAACCTAATGACTCCAACACATCACCCCGACCAACTTCACAAGATTTTGTCTATTTTATCAGACATCACTTTGTCTCTGTTAGGAGGGTAGACCAGCTGACTGACTAAGGAAGACTTGATTTAATACAGTAATTAGTTTTACCACATCACCCATAACACTCCTACAAATCAAGCTTTACTTTAGAGAATACTAAATAGGGTTAAGTAGAAAGTGTCAGTAATGTATGATAACTACACGGTCATATTTTTTATTTCCTGGCTCTCTGCCTTTTATGAACAAGAGCTTTTGAACGAATAAGTCAGTGTTTTACGTGTTAAAAGCACTTCCAGAAGAATTCATAAGGTTTATTATTTTGAATAAATTCGGGTCTATAGATAAACAACTTGTTTTAGCTCAATCACAGCCCAATGTACATTGGCAGCCCACTGGATGGTAACTAATTTCATACTTCTTAAGCCTAGATATCAGTTCGATTTTAGTAATCATCCTGTGATATGGTCAGCAAGCTGGGTGACTCACTATTGCTTAATTCACTCTCTCCACTGTTTACTGACTGAAAACAGTTGATAGGAAGCTCTGGAACCGGGTTTCGAACCAAGAATAGATCAGTGGTCCTATCAGTCACTGCGGCATTGAGTGATGTAACTTTGGATTTCTGAAGGAATATCAGTTCTCATGTTGTGTCAGATGTATCATTCTGATAAATAGCTGTAGGACCCGAAATATAAGTCCAAAATCTCCTAATAATCCCCTTCAAGAAACATAAATCATAATGTATATTATTAGTCAAGTAATATTTTCTTCATCTTCTGGTATTTGGTGTCCAGGACGAATATTGCTACCATAGTTGGTAGTGCTTGTTTGAGGTTCACTTGATTTCCTTTCCTACCAATGTTAATTTCTGTATTACAGAGATTCCTATTTCGACCTTCAGTAAAACAAACAGTTTGAACGAAGAAATACTTCTCTTCACTTCGCTCCTCATCAAATGCTGTGGACTACAATATAGTGGTTTGAGAATGAAAATAGCATCTATCTAAAAGTACCAAAGTATAATAATTAATCAAAGAGATTAGAACAGCAGATAACTCACAGAATATCTATAAAACACGGTTTAAACAAATACGTTTTTTAAATAAGTTCTCTGTTAGTTTCGACCATTGGTGGAGCCATGGGTGCGTACTGCTGACAACTCCCATTCTACGACGAAACAGTTGTCCAGCGCTATCAGGTTTTCAATACTTCTCCAGCTGATGTCAGTGCGTGGGGAATACCAACTCACAATCATAAATTATTTTCGAACGTAAAACATTTGATAAATAGAGCTTCGAATAACAAGCATACAATGTCGATAAGTTTTGAATATCTGACTGAAAAAGTAGTTTTTCAATCAACATTGTTTCTTGTGTTGGTGATATATTTTTGTATTTTGTGGTTGAATACGTTTTAATCGGGTTTCGGTTATTAGATGACATGATCTGTTGTTTAAGCGATATCTGAATTTACGTAGAAAAATAAATAATTTTGGATCGATAATGGTAGTATGGTGCAGCATATTGCTACAGTAGGAAGGTGTGTTATAAGGGTTTGAAATGATGAAAATTTTTTTATTATGACACACAAGTTCAAGTTCTCACAACGGGGTGCCCAAGAAGGCGTAAATGTATCCGTCAGCTTGCTGCTTCCATCCACTGAATTTGTGCATAAATTAGGATAGCTCATAAACTTTCATGGCGTAGCTAATACGAATGTCGTGGAATAAGTTGGGTGAGGAGTCCGTTTTAATCATTATCTAATTAAGTTTTAATGTATTCTGAGCTTGTTTGAAAAAAATTGGTTTCAGTTTGTTTTCACATATCGACGTAGAAACCCCATGCGGAAGAATTAAGGAATTTGTACTATAAGCAGTATGAATGTTCACCTCATGTTTAGTAACGAATTCTATCTACAAGTAGGTAGGGTTTCAATAGGCTTTTCTCTGCGTCCTATGCTAGCCGATATCTTCTTGATCAAATTTGAAAATGGCCCAATCAGGGGTACACTTGTGGACCAGACTGTTATTTTCGGTATATGGAAAATACCTTCATCATTTCTAATAACGACTCCAATGAAGAAGATTTTTTGAATACTTTCAGTAATGTCCATCCAGCTATGAAGTCCACCTGTGAAGACAAACAGGGGAATAGTATTTCTTTCCTAGGTGTCCTCCTCATCAGGAAAACGGATAGATACACTAAAAGAAATACTTTTTCGAAAGAATACATAGAATGGTCAATATATTAGATTTTCATGGCTACACACTATTATTATTATTTTTTCTCTTGGCTTCTTAGTGGAACGTAGGGCTTCAGTATCACGCCTCCATTGCACTCTGTTCTCTGCAGTCTTTTAAACCTCACTCCACGACTGCCCACAAGCTTCATTTTTACACACTACTTCGGTATAAAAGAAACCTCGTCAATTCCCTGAGTTACAGAATATATGTTCTGACGACTGTATTAAAGAAGAAATCAATCAGGTAACATTGTGGCGAATGGTTATTCAGTTAACTTTATAAATAAATACATGTTAAAAACTAGAGAGAAGATGAAGAGGGATGATGTTTTAAATTAGCCGTTATATCTTAGACTAATTTACGATATCTTAACACGTTGATTGAGTAGATGTATACAAAAGATATTCACTGCAGCGAAACTTCTTGTCAGCTGCTCGATCAGACCATCCTTGATACAGCGAACCGAGGATAGGTTACCAATGATGGTCACTTCAGTGTGCATTAATGAGTCCAACTGCTCCTATGGAGGTAGTTCCATTGGCCGTACCCAAAAGGCTCTATCTGTGCGTACTCGTGAACATGTACCAGCTTGGTTAGGGAAAGGAAAGACAAGGTGCAATCCTCTCGGATCTAGTAGATACTGGATATCCGATCAAGGTAGATCACTGCTTCTATTTGATATATGCACTACTACGTATCTTATCCATAACGGAAGCCATAGGTATCAATGCGAATAAACCTGATCTGTATTCAAAATAAATATGTATATCTACTTTGCCTACCTTGACCCACAAAAGGCTTCATGTGTTCTTTATGAACTTCCCTACCACAAATTTCACATTTTAACCTCCTACCCCTTTGACAATGTCATTACATTCATTTTATTGTTATCAGTTTTACACCTTATTTCTATTCATGCCACTACCGGTAGTCATTTTCAACCGTTACTCAATACTTCCTATTTGTTATTCTTCATTTCGTCATTGTATTCACACTATTGTCACCCTACTAGAATGTAACTCATCGCTACATGGTGATCATTTGACTCTTAGTAAACAAGCACATCACATGGTAGTTGGGTGAAACCCATGTTGATTGAAATGAAATAAAAATCTGGTCAGCGGTTGGACCTCGAAGCTCAGTTGGCAGAGCATTGGGTCAGATTCGGTAGCGGTCCAAATTTTCATTTCTCCTTCAATCATCACCCAGGATAAACAAACATATACATATTCATGCCTCAGATAAATGCATATAAATAAAACATCATCTCTAAATTTTATCTCGTAATTATTTTGTCCATTTTGTTTTCATTGGACAACTAACACACTAATTACTACTACACCTCATAAAAACTTACATCCATTTGATTTGATCTCCACTTACCCATAACACTGACTGTTCCGATAGTGAAATAGTCTCACATCATGTCTTACTTCGTCCACTGTATTTCACTTATTCTCACAGATTTGTAACTATAGAGCCTGAAGAAGAAGCTATTGAAAACAGCTGTTTGCTCAAATTATTCTTGTTCTGGATATATTGCAGTAACTATATCACAAATTAGTACCAGATGACTACTGAAGTCCCAGCGTAAAGTCAGAGTGAGTTATTGTTGAATTCAATGTATGAGTGTTTCGTTCAAGGACAGCGCGCAGATACTCACTTCTTTCCAAGAGCTAGTATATAATGAAGGTGAGGTAAGGAGTCTGTTAGGCATTTTAATAAGAACTTTTAAAACCGTATTTTCTCTTTTCATCAGCTCACAGTCGTTACAAGGAAAGAACAGTCGGGGGCGTATAATAAGTGTCAATCAAAACAGCCTAAATTAATAATCCGACATTTATGTCAACAGTATCATTATATTTTGTAGAACAATTGTTTCTATATTTTCAGAAAGTGCTATTACCGCAATTACAAGACAAATTATATAACATAATAGACAGGCTTAAGTGAGTTTAAATAAAACGCTTTCTGAAAAAAACCAAATAACTTTTACGATAGCAAATAGCAGTTTAAAAACTTTTGGAGCATCCGTGTCGCATGTGTTAAACAAACGATACTCACATTGTACCTATATCTTGTGTTAAAAATTGAGTTCTGTTGAGTTAGTTGGTTAGCTGATAAATGGATTACATCTGTTTACTGAGGTAGTTTCAAGTACCTATTTGAACAAAGAACATCTGTTTACCTCCATCAGCTGATTTATTTGTTTATTCTGCTTAGCTACCTGCATTCTTCAAAGATACTTCGAAAAAAAAATCACTTTAAATTTTGAGAAGGGATCTTTTACAGTTACACGGACTAATAAATTAGGTTACATACCTGCCAAGTTTTATGACATACTTTGAAAAGTCTTTTGTAAATGTAAAAGTTTTTTGGCTTACATTTATTTTGATCTTAAGTTTTGTAATCAGTATTGTTAATGGTAAGTATTGAAATGTCATCAACGTAAGAATTACAATAGGATGAATAAGGAAACACAGTAATTTAGACAGTTGGACCCATCTATTTCGATGGATTTATTACTTACGATTGTGCAATATTCACTCAGTTTGAAAAAGATAACTTCAACCTTCCTTACGAAAGATGACTTATTGAAATATGCAGCTCCTGATTGATATCCATGAAAAAATGGATACTGATATATCGAAATTTAAAGGGATATGGTTTGAGATAGGTTGCAGTGGTTCCAGCCTGTAACTTGATCTTAGCTGTAGTAGTAAATTTGGCTGTTTGCTTTTCCTTTACTCCTTTTTGTCTTTTGATCTTCAACGACTACCGATCATCATCATCATAATAATAATAATTGCCTTATTCTAAACAATATATATGACAGTATGGAATTCTCAGTATGTAATTTCTCAACAAATTCACTCCCACAACAATACTTTCAGACGAAATGGTTATTGCATCTACGTGATGTTAACAATGACAGTATCCAAGGCAATAATGTGAAATAGCCAGCTGCTTCTGGATGGGCATCTGGTCCACAATGAAGAATCAACAGAAATACAAGCGTAATTTTGGTGGTAGTGGTGGTGGTGTTTCATTCAGAAGGCACAAAAATCTGCAACTCAATCTAAGCATCTGATGGATAGAAATATGATGTAGCTTTTTGCACCGAAAGTTCTACTTTCACATGACGTAACATTTTTTCTCTGCTTTGTTATTGACTGGAGAAATGGAGAGTTTGAAACAGTTTAAAAATGTGCAAGAGTACATGATATGTTGAGGGGATATATTTGAATGGTTAAAAGAGATTGAAAGGAAAGAATTTGATGAAAAATGTTCGATGGATAAATTTGGCAACCCAAAGTTGAAACAGACCGCAGTGAATTAAATCGTTTTCACTTTCCTACCTTTCTCTCAGCTTTTGTCCTGATATTCTAATATCACTTGTGGCAAACGAGGTAGCTATGGCATGATTCCAGGTTATATGTTGATAACATCCGTCTCTTATGATGGGTCAAAGGTTGTTTAGCATATATAGAATTGTCTGTTTAGGGGTTTACTTAGTGCCTGATGGAAATTTGATTTCAAATAATATCTTCTTGTGCCAATCTGGGCTATTTTAACTACACAGCTGAATTCATAACAAAATGTTGTCACCCAAGTGATTCCAAGCTATCAAATCCATCTTTGACATAGAAAAGTTCAAAATTTTTTCGAATTAATAACTGACTAACCTATGGTCGTAAATTCCTTTGGAAGTTTCTATCCTTCGAATTATGTATGTAAGAGTGTACAGTTTTGAAAATGAATCGTCCAATGAATAATTATCCCTGCTTCTGTCACCAGTGTCTGGTTTTTTTTCTATGACATATAGGATAGACAAATTTAGTTTAACACAAACGAAAAGATGATAAATTAACAAGGTTGCTAATCTGTATGAAGATTCACCACAAGAGCAACCGATGTCAACTGGCGATAATTCAGTCTTTTTATGCGCACGAAATCAATCGGTAACGCTGAAAATGTTTGCTTTTTGCTATAGATCTATGTTTAAAAGGATTTCCCTAAATTTTATAACTCATTGAAGCTCTAAAAATCAGTCAGACTGAGTAGATAACGCTGAGAATAAGTTTTTTCATCGAAGTGCAAAGAACCAGATTGGCGGCACAAAATAAGCTTACTTTATATATACATATATAGTCTCTTCGTCCGCTGACATTTTGACAGGTGCGCAGGAGAAACATGTAAATCAGTTCAACTTTACAAAAAGGGGGAATCATGAATGAGAATACCACAATTATAGGTCAAAACTGAGTGAAACATCTATTTATAAATAGTTGAGAAGAAGATTCTGAAGTTTCAACAAGTAGTGCATCATAAAATAATTTGACTTTTAATCATATTCAGAAAATTAATGAATACTGCCTGAGGAGAAAGTAAAGGAAGTAGACTGGGTTGAGACTGATCAGTGAACAGGATATGGATAAAGGTTACGTTATTAAGTCAAGAGGTATCATCAAGACAAGATCAGATTATTTGTAGTCTTCTTCTGTTGAATTCGCTTGATTGCAAACGGTTCAGTAAGGCGTGATACATTTATATCTCTTTAATTACTGAGTGGTTAAAAAGCACTCACTGTTTCCACATCATGTCCTGGATAGAATAAATGTCAGGGAATCAGACTTGTAGATGATGGAGATCTCTTTAGTCAAAGACTTTTCAGAATGTGTTCAGAGAAGCAGATTGAAGGCCATCTTTCTTGCTTCGACAGGTACACGCGAATGCAGAAATGCTGTTGAAGAGAATTTAGGATGGTTACTTATTTACTTACCACTGAGAAAGGTCTCAAGGAATGAAATATACCGGAATAACTTTAGCTACTGGACTGTTTCGAACAAGGAGAACTCTTAGTGTTTTGTTTAATCTTTGTGAAGTATCATCATTTTAATCTACTAACAGAATGTAACTCGTAACTCAGGCGTTTGATTAATATACAAAAAGTCTTTGAAGTGATTTGGTAAATGAATAGCCGGAAGAGTCACCGCAGTTTTCTTCTATGACTGCATTTTAATTGTGAAGGTTATCTAAATTTGAAGTCACTTACTCACCTTTTTCATATTGTAATTTGTTAGCAGGATGTATCTGAAATCCTGAGGGGACTTTTACACTTCAGTCAATCGAATTTAATTCTCTTGCTGTCATAGTCAAAGAAAGTACTGACTGGTTTGACAAGTTGTGACGAATCTTTTTGGAAATTAGGGTAAGTAAGTAGGTGACGAATGTTGTACCTTACAATTCAATGCAGAAATAATCTTTCGACACTAGTAACTGTCTTGTAATTTATTCATAGGTACAAAATCACCGAGTTTACTCAATCTTCTACCTACTGACATGAAATATTACGAAGAATGAGGGTTAAATTAATTCAGATGAACTATTTGTTGAAAATGAAGAATAACGAAAGTTACGTAAGAATGATTTCTCTCACACTTGATGTAATGTAGACATATTTTATATGTAGTTAGAAAAAAGTCTGAAGGTATGAATATTTTAAGAAAGTTCAGCTGGAACATCTGTACATGCATGCAAGAACTGTAATGTTGCTTAACAATGCATTTTCATCAGTGTCAATAGCTTTTTTATTTGATGTTATGAGTAAGTTTGACAGCTGAATAATGATGATTCAAGGATCATTAGTTGATCAAGTTCACTACTCCTAGTTGCTATGACTTTAAATCCCTTTTAGTATAAACAAGCTTCAGATAGATATTAGTTAATTGTATCATGGTAATTCACTGTCCGTTACACCTAACCACAATATTTGATTGACTGAATACAATTTTGTGAGACGATTGTTAAGATATCATATCAGAAATAAAGAACCTATACATACTTAAGCTTCTAGCTGATATAAATCAGTTTCACAGTCAGAGACGTCACAGCTAAATTGTCTCAAAGTTGAGTAACTATGAAAACAAATTACAGAGTAAAGTAGTCATTCCATGGCTGTAGAAAGTAGGTTTACGACTTTCTATCTTTTTTCTTCTGTGCAGTTAAATTCAACTATCCGACTTATTAGCATAAATTCTATTCTGAGACATACAGTTGGTTCAGTGAAAGCTTTTTGTATGTAGGTGACTGTGACATTTTTAAAAATTGCACAAGATGCTTAATAATATGCTGTTGGTCACCTATTAACAGACTGATATAACATTGGGATAGGTTTTCTGTCTCCAAACTGTCGCTGGCACTGAATATAGCATATAACATATCAAAAGCTATTCAAGTAGTAATTTTTGAGGTATGACTGCTTCATGGTGTTGATCGGGAATTGAAACGAAATACAGAACCATTGAAAACCTGGAAGCACTATACATCTATCCCCTTTCATATTTAATTTCGGCATAGATATATCAGTCGACCTAGCCCTAGGTACCTACCAATTTACTGGAATTCATCTACACCCTGGAAAGCATCTCACTGACTTGACCTACGTAGACAACATTATTATGTTAAGAAATACTGGGTCTGCTGAACACCTTCATTAGAAATCTCACCATGTCTGGCGTGATTTTCACACCTCTTAAACGTGAGATTGTGCAGCCTACTTAAACTTTGCGCTACTGAAAGTTTTCCACGGAATTTATTTTATCAAATCCATCGCTTTTAATTTGTCTTGATCTTATAGGTATATCTTTAAAACGGATCAAGTACTTTTGCGCACTTTTAAAATGGTTTCAAACTGCCGTTTTTCAAGTTAACAGCAAAGCAGAGAATACACGATACGCAGGTAAGCGATGGGCCTATAAATGTAAAGAAATACATTATATTACTATTCCTTGGATAACTATTTCGAATTGCAGATGTTGGTACTGAATAAACTGCCACCACCAAAATTATAGTCGATATTCGATTCATTCACTAGTCCAAACGAGATGCCTATTTAATACCAGGTGACTGTTTCACATTTTGGCTTTTATTACTGTCATTATTAACATTATTCATGTGCAATGATTATTTCGCTTAGAGATACTATACAGGGAATGAATTTGTTGGACTATTACATACTGAGAATCACTTATTGTACTGTAAGTCTTATTTGGAATAAAGTTATTGTAATTGATATTTTTGTTGTTATTCACAAATGGTCTGCAGCTTCTCTCAGTTTAGAGATAAGGAGTGAATTGTCGGGATGCATTGACCAATCCACTTACCTGAGGACCTACATCAATCTTAAGGGTGGGTTGACTGACGAAATTTCAGCTCGGATGCGAAGGCTCGTTTGGCATTTGTCAACTTGTTCCATGTCTAATTTCTGAAGAACAGATTTAACAGAATGAATAATACAAGGTGAAATTGGAATATAACTGTGCTATGTGACAGTAATAAAGCGTTTATCTTCATTGTTTTTTCAAGCTGATTACTGAATATTGATTGTAGTGCTGTAAGTATGCTGTTTCCTTTCGGTTGTCTTGGGAAATGTCAGTGACTAGAAAATCTGGACGATGTATAGCAGTGCTGTTACAGTTTAGTGAGGCTGCCATTATGATAAAATGGATCGGTATTTGGCGGATATTTGACCACTACTTTGTTCGAAATTCATTGAGGAGACTGAAATATTGGTTAGTTCCCGTAATGTCAACCATTTTGCTCTCCGTTCATCTAACAAAGCTAAAATTAAAATGACATTCAAAACTAGAAACTGCGACGTAGATAAGTCTGTAGGCTTAAGAGTCCAAAGACACAATTATACAAAATAATTTGATTGACCAAATTCCATACAATGACTGTGACGTCAATTACATAGATTATACTAGTCGATCGGTATCAGTTAGATTATCTGAACACAAGAATTTAACCAAATGTAGAATGACATATCCCGATAAGATAAACAATGTACAAGAAAGCTCAGCTATTGCAATGCAAGCATTAATACACAACCACATAACAGACTGGGATAAAACCATCATATTTAAGTCCATTACAGTTAGGTGGAGACAGAGGTTGGTTACTGAAGCTTTGTTCATCGAATCTACACCCAACACATATAATAGGGATGAGGCGATACCTATAACAGAGATATAGGAAATTTTACTACCATAGGAAACAAAGAATATGATGTGGTAGAAATATGAAGGCCAAATGTCGAAAGTTGTGTGATCACTTTGATACGATTATGTGTAATATTTTATGCTCAAAACGTCACCCAATAAATAATTGTGTGTATTTTAACCTCGCCTGGTTAACTAGTTTACTAGTTACTAGCCGGTCCTAAGCCCGGGTAAACAGGGAAGGTTGGGCATAGGGCTAGCAACCCTACCCCGTAAAACAAATCTAACCACCAAAGAAACTTCAAAGCACAAACAAAATATAAAAAATGAAAACAAACTTATTCCCCGCTGGAATCGGAGAGGCGAAATGACACCAGTTGGTGAAAGCCTGCCTTCGGGAAGCCAATTGGCCAGGCCGATGTGTCTTCTCTCCCTCGATGAAAGCGAAAGTAAACGTGGGGACATGGAATGTCCGCACGATGTTTGAACCCAGTAAGGCAGCCCAGGTTGCAAATGAGATGAGAAGGTATCACATCGAAGTGCTTGGGATTTGCGAAAGCAGATGGAATGGGAGTGGACTCTCCAAACTGTCAACTGGAGAATCAATAATCTACTCCGATACTGTCACCCGGACGCCAACCACGAGCACACTGAGTTATGGAGTGGCTATCATGATGTCCTCACAAGCATCGAAGGCTCTCATGCAGTGGGAACCAATCTCCTCCAGGATGATGACAGCAAGATTCAACTCAAAAGGAAGAAAGGTCACAATCATACAATGTTATGCACCTACAAATAATGCAGAGCAAGAGAAAAAGGAGGATTTCTACAGACAACTTCAATCAACACTGGACAAGACGTCAGTTGGCGATATCAAAATTCTAATGGGCGGAGTGACATGAATGCCAAACTGGGAGGGGACAACACAGGAAGAGAACTAACCATGGGTCGAGAGGCGCTAGGTGAAATGAATGAGAATGGAGAATTGTTTGCAGAATTCTGCGCATTCAACGATTTGGTGATTGGAGGGAGGCAGTGTGTTCAAGCACAAAGATATCCACAAAGCGACATGGATTTCACCAGACACCAGGACACACTAAAAATCAAATCGACTTTATCTCAATCTCAAGAAAATGGAGACGCAGTCTACTTAACACAAGGTCAAGAAGAGGAGCAGATGTAGGTTCAGACCACTACCTAGTGCAAGGAACCTTCCAAATCAAGTTGAAAGCCTTCAAGGGAGCTGATGATAGACCACAGTTCAAGTACAACACTCGGAAACTGAAGGATGAAACTACAAAGGAGATCTTCACGGCAGCCATCAAGACAAAATGGGAGACATCGAGCAACATCCCTGAAGAAACCTGTGTGGAAGAACACTGGAAGTCTTTGAAAGCTATGTGGAAAGAAACCTGCATAACCGTATTAGGAAGGAAGAAGAAAGAAGACAAAGAGTGGAATGGATCTCGACGGATACCTGGAAGCTGATAGAGTAGGGAGAGGAGGATGGTGAAGCAGAAGATAAACCAGTGCAAGGATGCTCAACGACAAGAGGAACTGAGCACAATGTATAAAACACTGGATAAAGAAGTGAAGAAGAGTGCACGCAAAGACAAAAGACACTTCTACGAAACACTGGCAAGTGAAGCAGAACAGGCTGCCGGCTGGTGAGAGACCTGACGACATTGTATGAAATAACCAGGTTGCTATCAGAGAAGAGACCAACACAGATGAAACCAATAAAAGATGAAGAAGGAAATTTAATTACGAAAGAAGAGAAACAGAGGAAACGATGGGCCGACCACTTCAAGAAGCTCTTGAATCGACCACCACCTGCACTTCGTCCAGAAATACCACCTGCAGCCGCTGAATTACAAGTGAACATTAATCCCCCAACGAAAATGGAAGTCCTGAACGCCATAAAGCTACTGAAATGCGGGAAAGCAGCAGGACCAGATGGAATACCGCCAGAAGCACTGAGAACAGATGCAGAGACAACAGCGGACATGCTCACACCACACCACTATTGCAGAAGGTGTGGAAGGAAGAGAAGGTACCTGGCTGGTGATTGGAAGAAGGGTTACCTTGTCAAACTGCCGAAGAAGGGAGACCTCAGTGTTTGCAAGAACTGGTACACAATCACTCTCCTGTCCACCCCAAGTAAAATATTAAGCCGCATCATCCTGGAGAGGCTTAAAGACTCACTGGATCCAAAACTGCGACCGGAACAGGCAGGCTTCAGGAAGTACAAATCATGTACAGACCAAATTGCAACGCTTCGTATCATCATAGAACAGAGCATAGAATGGCAATCAGCTCTCTACCTCAACTTCATCGACTTTGAGAAGGCCTTTGACAGCGTCGACCGAGAAGTAATTTGGAAACTGCTTCAATACTACGGAGTACCGCAAACCTTTATCCGCCTCGTCCAACAGCTATATGAAGATGCCACATGCCAAGTAATCCACAATGGGAAGCTCAGTGATGCCTTTGAAGTGAAGACAGGAGTGAAACAAGGTTGCCTACTATCACCCATGATATTCCTTACTGTGGTGGACTGGATCATGCAGCAAACAGTAGGCAGCGAGAAGAGGGGGATACACTGGACGACGGAAAAGAACCTAGAAGACTTGGATTTCGCCGATGACTTATGCCTAATGTCACATAAACTTGAAGATCTGCAGGCAAAAACTAACAAGTTGATAGAAGAGGCGAGGCAGCGAAGACGGGACTTCAGGTGAATATAGAGAAGACAGAAGTGATGAAGATACCGCACCACCAGCATCAACAACAACAACAAACTCCAATCACCGTCAACGGGAGAAACTTGAAGGAAGTAACCTCCTTCACTTATCTAGGAAGCACTGTTTCAACTACAGGCGGTGGCGGGACGGACGAGGACGTCAAAGTCAGAATCGGAAAAACAAGACAGGTGTTCATTAGCC
This sequence comes from Heterobilharzia americana, assembly GCA_944470555.2. Lineage (NCBI taxonomy): Eukaryota > Metazoa > Platyhelminthes > Trematoda > Strigeidida > Schistosomatidae > Heterobilharzia > Heterobilharzia americana. Next base: position 28,893,638 of record OX104132.1, on the reverse strand, counting down.
TGAAACCAGTGTGGAGATCTTCTGCACTCAGTATGCGGAACAAGATACGGATTTTCAACACCAACGTCAAGTCAGTGCTCTTGTATGGATCAGAGACTTGGCGCGTCACGAAAGGTATTTCCAATAAACTACAGACATTCATCAACAACTGCTTACGCTGGCTCGCTACTGAAGATCAGATGGATTGCCAGAAAGAATAAGCAACAAGGAACTCTGGGAACGAACCAACCAAGAACCTATCACGCAACAAATATGCAGGAAGAAGTGGAGATGGATTGGGCATGCACTGAGAAGGCCGACGGAGGACATCACGCGTCAGGCCAGTTGCTCGAGTGGAATCCCCATGGGAAGCGACGAGTTGGACGTCCGAGGGTGACATGGAGGAGGTCGTGCGAGGAGGAAATGAGAGCTTGTGGGCTGTCGTGGGACCAGGTTGAAAAGATCTCGGAGAAGAGAGGTCACTGGAGGCGTGCTACTGAAGCCCTATGTTCCACTAGGAACCCAAGGGACTAATAATAATAATAATGATAATAATAATAATAATAATAATTATAATAATTATAATAATAATCACCGAATGGTATATCAAATAAACAAATATAATATGGAATTTTCAGCATCTTTCGTAGGTATTCCAAACAAGAATCTTTAAATTACATTGTACAAGACAAAAAAAAAGAGGTAAAGTGACTGACGATATTTATGTGTGGAGAACCGAACCATTTTTAAGGGGAGAAACAACTTTAATTCTCCTTATTATGGGGAGTACACTTAGAACTGGTAAATTTCTTTTATGCAAAGTTTATTCGTACTCTCCCTAAGCTCTGGTATTTCATTTTTGTTCTTTATTTGTTGCTGACACATCCAGTTAGTTTCTCTTGCCAGAAACTACCTACAACTGAACATCTACTCTTGTAACTATTGTTGAAGATGTAATACTGCAGAATGCTTGAACGTATTCTTATCAGTAGTATACATCATATAGAACTCCATTGTTTGATTTCAGTTTATATGTGTGGATTTGGAACTTGGGCACTATGCTAAATTATATTACTACCTTAAAATTGTCTTTTCAGTAAAACATATAAACAATGATAAGTTATTACTCATTGCGTTCATTGCTTATAATCACACTAATGTGTTCTAGATCAGATGAGAAGCGAAAAAAAATAATCGAACATGGCTTCATTCCAGTTCAGTGAACAAACTTCGTTTCAAACTTCATTGTACTGGGAGGCAGGTACATCCAGTTGACGAGTCCCAAATAAGACGAAATTCACATCTTGGATTCCCCTACTAGTTACTATCCATCACTAATATCAGACTTTTAAAGTTTCCTTGGATTAGTAACTACTGAAGTCATCAAATGCGAAACTGACCTCAAGGTTTTTTGATACACTACTACTTGAAATCAAAGAAATCTGACGAGATCAAGTCGTGCTGTTGTGCTGTATTTTCCTAGGTTAGTGAATTCCTGAAGCATCTTTTAAGTCTCATTTGTTGATTTGTTCAGTGGGATGTTTAATAACTGTTATCTGATAACACAATACGGTCTGATTGAACATCCCAAATGATAGTCTAGTTTTCAGAACGTTCGGTTAAAGGACACAAAAGAAACAATATCATGAGCTAACACAAGTTGGAAATATGGACCATTGGATTTTGACCCAGTGGCTCAATGATAACTTGCTGGTTACGGAACCTGAAGGTCGCAGGTTCGATCCCTGGAGGGGTCGTGGGAGCGCGCTGCTGAGGGGTCCCATACTAGTCGGGCGAAACAGCTGTCCAGGGCCCCCAGGTTTCCTTTGTTCCTCCAACTGATGTCAGTCTACGATGAATAACAACTAGAACCAATATTCCCTGATATACCAGACCAGTTAGTATGCTATCTATAAATGGGGTTAAAGTCAGTCAATGAACAAAAGTAATTAGACTATCAAGTAAAAAACTTTATTCTCTAATAAAACTTTCTTAGACCTTTAGAGCCTTAGCAACACATACTTTGACGAATGTTGTGTACTAGATATTTATACTGGGTGATGTGAAGGTGAAATGAAAATCTAGACAATGGCAGAATTCAAACCAGCCACCTCCTGGTTTCCCGTTTGATCATTTACAAACTGATCTACGAGACCTAAATGCTGGCCAGATCTTAATTTCATTTCATTCGCCGGATATTTGGTAAAACAGTATCAGATTTCAAAATTATAATCAAATAAGCAAAGCAAGCACTACTAAATTTGCAGGATAAAATTATATTTCTGCTTTTGGCTACACATATTTTCAAATTACAATGGTTATAAGAACAAAATTATGTGATCATATAACTTGAAAAAGACTATTGAATGTGCTAAATGAACCAGATTTGATTGTCTCAGTACATTTCCAAGACTTCATGCTTGAAAAAAACGTGAGACTGACCAGTCCAATCAGAGGACACTTCATAGATGTAGGATGTCAACTTAGTACTTCTAGCGTTTTTGAAATTGTAAATGTGTAGAAAATGGCTGTACTAGAAGCGATTCCTGTAAAACGCTTTCAGCCTGACCTGTGCGTATACAAAAGAAGTGCGATCAATCACTCATTGCTGGTGTAACTTTAATTTGATCTTGTTTCATTTTAATTACATAATCTGTTTAACTGGCCTACTGATTTCGAATCATTGAGTCTTCTTGTATGTGTCGCTCTATCTGTTGGCTAGCATTAGTTTTCGCTTTGTTTACATTTCTTCCTCCCTCTGTTATTGTTCTAAGTCAAAAAGAATTAAATACGGATCCTTGTCATGACTTTGAAGTTGAATAAGCGTTGTGATCTTAAAGTTGATAAGTGAGAGATAAAAGAAATATAAGCTATGTTATAGTTGTAGATTCTGTTTAAAAAATAAAGCTATATTTAATTCCATTGTTGTCTGTTTATTAGACGTGTCACACAGTGAAAGAGTATTATTTACTAGATTACGTTTCGAACATAATTTATTGTGCATACACATAATCAAGTAACTCCACAACCTCGAAACATGGTTCATTTAGTTCTAGTTCTCTATCCTTCATCGTGATGACAAGGGTAGTAATATTTTTTATACATCTAGGACAGGTGCATAATCATTTCTATTGGATGTATTTGGTATTGATTCGATAAAGAAAGATTCGGCTATCAACCTCTCCCTCTATGCAACTAAGTTTTGAATACTGTCACTCTATCCTACCCTATTGTGTGATTGAGCGCATTTCCAGGCATGGCTACAGCTGAACTTTTTTCTAGATTCCATATCTTATTAGGCTTGACCAGTCTTGATTTAACCAAGCTTCTGTGCTCTGTTATTCTAATCGAGCCTAGTCGACTACTTTGACCTTTGTATTTTACATCTAAATGGTTGCAAGGAGTTTAGTAAACTAAATTATTTCATCTAACTGGGTCAGTACAATCTTTTCAACCCACAAAGCATGTTTCTAAGTGAGTTTTTCGGTTTAAATGCCAAACAAAGAAGGTACCTCGGAAGCATTATGAAGAATTCTCATTAAGGCTGAGATTAGAGTGGTAGTATTAAAAACTTGGGTGGAGGGAGAGGTTGATAACCGAATCTCTGTTTATCCAATCGACACCAAATACTTGCAATCGGAATAACTCAGTGCCTACTCGAGATACATGGAAAATTCTACTACCCTTGTCAGAAAGAAGTAGAGAAAATTAGAACAAAATGAACCATGTCTCAAGATTGTGGGGTTATATGATATGAATATGGACAGTAAATTGCGTCCAAAGCATAACCCAGTAAATAATATTCTTTCACTGTATGATACATCTAATAAATAGACCAAAATAGAATTGTATTTTATCTCAGTGCTCAAGTTTTACTCCTGTAATATAAAGATGTGTTAACTGAAAACGAATCAAGCTGTGGATTTCAGGTTACTTGAGAAACATCTCATTAAACCTGGTTTATTTTAAAATAGGACTATCACTTCACTGAAATATTGTCTAATACTTCTATCTTCATGATACATAGGTCTTCACTTCACCCAATCTGAGGATAAAATTTCGCGTTTAATGCTTTATTTTATGTAAATACCGTCCACCACCCATGTAGCAAATGTATACTGTCACTAGTCTGAAACCAGTACTTTGATAAGATATTAAATGGGGTTCTAGCTATACAGAACTCCTACGCAAAGCTTATCAACCTCACAGTCTGCTTTAATGAAAATAGTTTTTCCATTCTAGATGAGTTAAAAAATACACCAGATAAAGAAACTGTTTTACTGAGTCGCTAACCAAAGTTAAAAATATTGTAGAGCATAAAATACACCACGCTTAAGTGTGAAACTTAATTTTGAAATTAAGTGAAATAAAAGTCTTATTTATTTTACTAACATTTAAGGATGACTTTAAGGCTACCCTAGTAACTAACGTGACAGCCAATTATATTCCCTTATTTTATGGAAAAGTACTTTCCCAGGCGAAATACCGAAGCCTGATTGCTCATTTCAACAGTTGCTAGGGTGGCCTTTAAAGACGTCAACACTTAACTCACTAATGAAGTGAACCAACCTTTAATAAGACAAAAGTAATTGAAAAGGTTTAGGGATATGCGAATGGATGTCTAGTTTTGTAGTTACTCTCATTTACATGTTAAAAAAAGGGCATTTACACATAGGTTGATCACCGGATAATGGCCAATTCTGTTCTTATGTACTAAGTGCTGACGGATGTCTTTCTTTTGTTCTTATGATAGTCCAAGGTCCTAAGTATTTTTAAAAGCATAGCAAAAGTTCTCCATTTGTAGAAAGTTATATGAATAATACATCCTAAAGACATTCCTCACTTCAAAGCATCATATAAATGACAAACCGAGAAAGTGACAGTTAAATGAATATGAAGGAGGTAAGACTTTACTAGAAAGGTTTGACAACTGACTTCCCAAATTGTGTTGCGTTTCACGACACTGGCTTCATCAGATATTTTGACAGTTAGGATGTGAAATCATTCTAGAAAAACTTTAGATGCAAATGAATACATTGATAACTGAAGCCAATAGATTTTTACCTTATTTAAATGCAAAGAAAACTGAACAAACCCTCCTAAAGTGTTGAAAACATTGGGTTTAATTGCAGTCAAATTACAAGTAATCAGTATTTTATGTAGTTCACATGGTACACAGAACGCTTCCTTCGAAAAGGTAGGCTCAGTGGATTAGAAGAAAAAGAGAATATTAACATGAATTATCTACAGCTTAAAAATTGTTATTTGGGAGTATACGCATAAACAGGCTTTCAGTTAGAAGTGATAGTAGTCAGTAAGTCATTTCGCTGCAAAATGATGAATTTCAAGGAGGTTTTCAGTGCGTTTTTGGGAAGTGGAAATCTGAAAGTTGTTGCACATTAGAGTGACTTCATTCTGCTTCATGACTGTGTTAATGAACACTAAACTAGTATTTGTGCAAGTGATCTGTAAGAAAATCATTCATTCAAAAGTTATTTTCTTCATGAAAACCGTAGGAAGTATGAAAATTTTTTTCGCCCTGATTTCATGTATTCGTTTTAAAAGTGAAGTTATATGGCAGGCAAATAGAGTGAACTTTGCATTTGAATTATTTTGAACCCTTTAACTTTTTAAATTAGTAAATCTAGTGTTCCTGTCATGTATCACTTGGGGTACCGGGACCAAAGAAGAAGTGGATATTACCACTTTAACAATACAGCTATATACATCATGTACACCGCTCATTAAATTGACATCGTATGGGATCTGTTCACGAGAGTAATACTGACTATTGACTGAACATAATTCACGGGACATTCTAAAAACATTTCTTGCAGGAGTGTTGTTTTTAGACTGCTGTTTGGTTTGATTGTAGCTTCTTCAGATCCCGATTTAAATCTTGTGGAAACATAATCTTCAAATTGTAATTTAACTCCTCCAGAGAGATCGTATAATGCATGAGATCTTTGTGTAGTATTCCTCTCAAGCTCAGTCAAACGACCATTAATTATATCACTGTGACTCACTGCATGAGGCTCGAGTGTTTTTTAAATTTGGAATCAAATGGTTGGGAATAGGAGGTTTTCCGGAAATTTTCGGGAATTCACGATGATTGATACAGTCACTACAGAATCGAATTTCATCCCATTTCTAAAGCAGTTTTAAAGGAATAGCGAAGAAATCTACTGAAATCTTTTGCCATGGGCGGGTAAATGCTCTTTTGAACTAGACTGAATCCATTTGTCGGAATAAAGTGAAAATAAATGGGAATAAAAGAGGAGGTGATAACAGTGATGAATCACGAATCAACTGAAACTGTATGTTAGTTCTAAAGCAGAGGAAAAGAAATAACGCCGGTTGGTGAAAGCCTTCGGGAAGCCAATTGGCCAATGTGTCTCCTCTTCTCTCGATGAAAGCGAAAGTAAACATGGGGACATGGAATGTCTGCACAATGTTTGAAGCTGGCTGGTAAGGCTGCCCAGATTGCAAAAGAGATGAGAAGAGATAGCATAGAAGTGCGAGGAATCTGCAGATCCAATGGAAGTGGACTCTCCAAACTGTCAACTGCAGAGTCAATAATCTAATCTACTCCGATACTGTCACCCAGACGACAACCACGAGCACAGCACACTGAGTTTTCGAGTGGCTATCATGATGTCCCCAACAACATTGAAGGTTCTCATGCACTGGGAACCAACCTCCTCCTCAACGATCAGGATCATGACAGCAAGATTCAACTCAAAAGGAAGGAAGGAAGGAAGGAAGGAAAGTCACAATCATACAATGCTACGCTACGCTACGCCACGCCACGCCACGCCACGCACCTACAAATAATAAAGCAGATGAAAAGAAGAATAAGAAGAAGAATTCTATAGACAACTGCAACCAGTAATGGACAAGACTCCAGCCCAGTTGGCGACGGCGACATCAAAATTCTAATGGGTGACATGTTTTAATGCCAAAGTGGGAGAGGAAAACACATGTAGCACCCATATGACATGAAGATGTGCATTGTAGTTTCGTCCTTCAATTCAGTTTTTGTTCTAGGTGTTGAATTTGATCTTGAACTGTGGCCTATAAACAACTTCCGTGAAGGTTTTCCACTTGGTTTGAAAGTAAGTTCCTTGCACTAGATAGTCTGATGGTGTGTAACTGCATCCGCTCCCCTTCTTCATCTGATCTTGTGTCCAATAGACTGACTACGTCTCCACTTTCTTCACATTCAGATGAAGTCGATCTGATTTTTAGTGTAGTGTGTCCTGGTGTCTCGTGAAATCAAATGCATGTTGCTGCTTTGTGAATATCCTTGTGTTTGTACATACTGCCTCCCTCCAATCACCAAATCGCTGAGTGCTCAGAAGTCTCCGAGCAGATCTCCATTCTCGTACATCATTTCACCGAGTGCTTCTCAATCCATGTTGAGTTCTCTTTCTGTGTTGTCTGTTCTCAGTCTGGCATTCATGTCGCCTATTAGAATTTTGATGTCGCCGTCGCCAACTGGGCTGGAGTCTTGTCCATTACTGGTTGCAGTTGTCTATAGAATTCTTCTTCTTATTCTTCTTTTCATCTGCTTTATTATTTGTAGGTGCGTGGCGTGGCGTGGCGTGGCGTAGCGTAGCGTAGCATTGTATGATTGTGACTTTCCTTCCTTCCTTCCTTCCTTCCTTTTGAGTTGAATCTTGCTGTCATGATCCTGATCGTTGAGGAGGAGGTTGGTTCCCAGTGCATGAGAACCTTCAATGTTGTTGGGGACATCATGATAGCCACTCGAAAACTCAGTGTGCTGTGCTCGTGGTTGTCGTCTGGGTGACAGTATCGGAGTAGATTAGATTATTGACTCTGCAGTTGACAGTTTGGAGAGTCCACTTCCATTGGATCTGCAGATTCCTCGCACTTCTATGCTATCTCTTCTCATCTCTTTTGCAATCTGGGCAGCCTTACCAGCCAGCTTCAAACATTGTGCAGACATTCCATGTCCCCATGTTTACTTTCGCTTTCATCGAGAGAAGAGGAGACACATTGGCCAATTGGCTTCCCGAAGGCTTTCACCAACTGGAGTCATTTCGTCTCCCCGATTCCAGAGAGGAATAGGTCTACTTTTATTTTCATGTTTTCTTTTAGCTTTGAAGTTTCTTTAGCGATTGGATTGGTTTCCAGGGGTAGAGTTGCTAGCCCTACGCACAACTTTCCCTCTTTATCCGGGCTTAGGACCGGCTGGTAACTAGTGAACTAGTTAACCGGGCGAGTTTGCTCACTACGCTATTTGTTATAAATCTATACTTTTTTAGTTTGGGGGACTTAGACGGCTTGCTGAATTCAAATATATTTTCTTTACACAACTGAAATTAGTTGGGGAAGTGTCCAGAATAATGAAACACTGAATATTATAGGTTTTAGAATGTTTTGCTTTGAAAAAGTAAACTTCATATAGTTTCATTGGAAACATGAGTTGGTTGAGAAGAGAATTTGATTACCTAACAGATGTCCATGATACAGAGGTATCAAGCATTAGATTTAATTTCAGAAGTTCACTAAGATATTTAAACAGATAATGTTCTCTGTTTGAAGTATCCCTAATGCCATTTGACCGATCTGATCAATTATAAATTTACAGGAATCTATTCAACAAACTGAGTGGACTTTCGACATAACTGTCACTATGAAACGTAGATGTAGGAAACTCATTTAAAATAAACTGTTCTCAAAAAGTATAATTTACATACTGTATAATATTCCGAAAGAATTATTGTTTGGTTCCTTAGTGACCGTGACAAAGTTAAGTAACTATGAAACCACCTCTCTTTTTTCCTATCTTAACTTTAAATACAGGTCACTGAGTACAACTGGAATTTCTTGGGTCAAAATAAATTTTCTCATTGTATTACATATTCATTTATCATGCAAAATATACGGAACTACCGCTCCACTTATTCATAAAAATCGTTTATTAAAATCAGTCCAGGATTCTGCTTTGTGGTTGTGCATGCCAAACAAGTTTACCAATCATTTGCCGACCAACAATAAATTTCTCAATTTTGAAGTAAGTTAGTATTTCAACATAATTGAAATGTTCAGTCTTATCAGACATGAAACAACTTGCCTGCAAAACATGGAATCGGTTGTTCTATAGTAACAAATCAGTGTACTTAATCCACTCCTACAGGAGATCAGTCACGGTTCGGATAGCTCAGTGGTGACGTGTCTGATTGAAGCACTAGGTGATGTGCATTCGAATCTCACAGGGGATATTACTTCCTTCTGGGTTGCAGATACATCTTGTTGACGAGTGTCAGCCAACATGAAACTCATATCTAGAGCTTATTATCGATTAGAGTTAACCAACCAATCAACGTACACTTAGTTCATTGCATTCTGCTAACAGAATCGCTTTCACTTCGCTGTGAATTTATATAGAGAAGCTGGATACATTTAACTTTCCAGTAATGATGAGATGAACAATAAGATTCTTTCTTGTTTTGCTATTTCACTTTTTTCATGTGATAAATATAACAGCATCAAAACGAAGCTCAAAAATATACTGATATAATCATAAGCACCTTTGACTGATTTTTTCCTCATACTTAGGAGGTATTTACAATAACTGAGAAAGATTATCACCTACGCTATGTCCTATGTTTCCAAAAATGTTTACTCATCACATAAGATTATCTAAATTGCTTGGAAAATCATGCTAAAGTGGATGTTTAGAATGAAATTCTAACTACAAACAATTTTTTTTCATTTCATCTGAAGTACCCTTTCCATGAATAGCAAGAAAATGTATACTGCATACACTATATATAGACTTTGCGTGAGATAAAAGAAATCATACAAATAAACTTTTAAGTCTATCTCACTTGGTCTTAAATGAGGAATAAATTTCAACTTCTCAATTTGGTGTTTACTATAATTACTAATGTAGCATGTAAGTCTGCTTACAGTATGATATTACTCACGTTAGTATACAATAACCTGTTGAGTCTTTTCGATGCAATAAAGGATTTCTTTAAAATTTTTATATCAACTTCATAAATATAACTATATGGGGGTAGTTAATTTACTATGATATTGGACACTTCAAGAAAAGGTATATTTCAGCACAGTGTCTCTGCGCCATTTTCATCGATGAAGCACTTGATGCAAGTTTTAACAATTCCTTCCTCAAAGAGTTGGTAGGTTGATGAGGAATCTACACATACTACTGCGATATGGATTGAAAACTTCCTTTTTAGGAAAATAGTGTTCAGCATTTATTTCTAAATAAAAGGAATAGTTTAAAACCACTTTTCTAATCCAGCTTAACGATGCCAAATATGGGCCAATAGAAATGTTTCCTTTACACTACTTGTTAGAATTATGATAATGACAGCACTGCGTAAAGATTGTTCAAAATCTCTATGGTGTTACTGTGCAAAAAAGTAACCTAGAAGAAGTTATGGCGAATTCTTAATAGAGCTGGGATAAAAGTAACGTGTAAATATACAAGCTCACTTAGTAACAGGCCCTGTAGTTTAAAGTATGCTATTGATACAACTAGGCCAACTAATTTAGTTTACCAAAACTCTAGCACCGACTTTGAGATCGAATACGCCGGTTAAAGTTGTCGACCAAGATCAATTAGGCTGTTCGAGAACGAGAGCTTATCAAAACGAAACCTGGAGATCCTGGTAAGATATGAAATCTAGAGAATATCTCTGCATTAGTCATCCATGTGTTTACACACAATCAGACAATGGAATGGGACAAAGTGACAGTATTAAAAACTAACTTAATCGAATGGAGGGGTTGATAACCGAATCTTTGTCTAACGAATCAGCGCCAAACAAGTGCAACGTGAATAACTCAGTACGGAAAATTCTACTACCCTTATCACAAAGAAGGATATAGAATTAGAAATAAACGAACCATCCCTCGAAGTTGTGGAGTTACTTACTGTGACTAATGATAATAAGTTGTTTTCGAAAAACGTTATCCAGTAATTAATACTGTTTCAATGTGATATGTGTTATAAATCGACAAAAGTGGGAGCCAGTTAGTGATACATATTCATTACAAATATGTTTTAAGAAACTATTTCTTTCCATAATGGACAAGTTTTTCATGAATATAATTAAAATGGAAGTATTCATCAAAATTAGCTTTAACAGTAATGAAAATGGGGAATAATTTTCTTCTGACATTAAAAACATTTTCTATAATTTTTTAATGGTGCAGTAAAAAGTTGAAATATAGGTAATAAGATTGAAGACAATGAAGTTGGTAAAATGTGTTACCTGTTGAAGGGAGGCGATCGAAAGGAAACAGCGTTCAAACTAGGCTTCGTGCTCATTGGTACTCATCGGCATGGTGTATATGTAACCTCGAAGAAAATGGTGTACCCTGCGAGTTTCGAATGCGTGTCACTCAGTGTTGCAGTTAGCAACGTTGCTACTGAGCTACCTGTGCCTCAACTGACCTACTGTAGGACCCGATAAGGTATACTGATAGCCACTACAGAAAAACGAACTTCACATTGTCTAGCCCTGAGTGCTCAGCGAATGCCATCGATCATTTCGCAGTAGAGCAACACTAGGTCAAGTGGGTTGAAATCTTAGGCGGAACACCAGTTTCCTCGGGGTTTTAACTGCGCCTTGCTGACAACTACCAACAAATATGAACCCTAATCAAGAAGGGCTTCCTGTTAGTGGTGTTCATCCAACCGACGTCTATCCCAGTGCCTGACGGGGAGTTTTCTAGCTTGGTGGACACATTGCAAAGTGATCGGCGGAATTCTATTAGCATTTAGGACCAAACAACATGAAGTTAGTTACCTTCCAATGATCAATCAAAGTAATAAAACGCCTTCTCCATTTACTCTCTGAGGTAAACAAGGAAAGCGTAGAGTCGGCTGCAGATTTTAGAAGTCCATCAAAACTTTAATTACACTGAACAAAAACTACGTTCCTAACTGTTGATAAAATGGCAAAAGAAACAATTTAAATTAAAACGTAGCACAACTTTCTAAGTGACATAAAAAATATCTCAACCAGTCGATACCAACCACTGTCTCCACGGAGTCAAAAAAGAAGTTCCACCCGGTTAGTACTACCGGTATTGCAAGACAGAATTGTTTTATTCAACACATCCTTGAATATGTGAGGCATGACATTGGTCAGTATTGGGAGGAATTACATTCATAAGTGAAACATGACTTGGATACCTAGCACTAACAATGTGTGACAGGATTATTCTCAATATCTTGAATTAAAACCAGATATATTTGACCTTTATATAGGATCGATATAAACTAGCCTGGTTAACTAGTTCACTAGTTAAAAGCCAGTCCTAAGCCTGGATAAAGAGGGAAGGTTGGACATAGGGCTAGCAACCCTACTCCGGAAGGAAAGGTACCTGGCGGTTGATTGAAGAAGGGCTACCTTGTCACACTTCCAAAGAAGGGAGATCTAAGTATTTGCAAGAACTGGCGCGGAATCATGTTCCATTCCTGTCCACCCCAAGCAAAATACTAGACTACATCATCCTCGAGAGGATGAAATATGCGCTGGATTAAGAATTACTACCGCAACGGGCTGGTTGGCTTCAGGAAGAACAAACCATGTGCAGATCAAATTGCAACGCTACACCACGCTATACATCATCATAGAACACAACATAGAATGACAATCAACGCCATCTCAACCTCAAATTCATCGATATTCAGAAGGCCGGCATTCAACAGCATCGACCGAGAAGTAATTTGCCAGGCAACTGATTCAACACTACGCTTACAGTACCAAAAACACCTTTATCAACCTGTTTGAACACCAGCTATATGCTATATGATGAGGCTACACGCCAAGTGATTGACAACTCAATGGAAAACTCAGTGATGCCTTTGAAGTGAAGACAGGGGACAGTGGACAGGGGACAGGGGACAGGAGTAAGACAAGGTTACCGCCTACTATCACCCATGATCTTCTTCAATGTGGTTGATCCGACTCGACTCGACTTGACTTGTCTTGACTTGACAGGAATGGCGCGGCGTGGAGTGGAGTGGAGTGGATCATGCAACAGACAATTGTGAGGAGCTGTGAGAAGATGGACATGCACTGTTTGACTGATACGATGAAGAGACCCCAGAAGAAGATTTCGATTTCGCCAACCATGATGATTTATGTCTAATGTCTGGTAGCACAAGCTCGAAGATCTACAGGCGAAAACTAACAAGTTGGCACAAGAGGCAGGACAGGACAGGACAGGACAGGACAGGACAGGACAGGACAGGACAGGACAGGACAGGACAGGACAGGACAGGACAGGACAGGACAGGACAGGACAGGACAGGACAGGACAGGACAGGACAGGACAGGACAGGACAGGACAGGACAGGACAGGACAGGACAGGACAGGACAGGACAGGACAGGACAGGACAGGACAGGACAGGACAGGACAGGACAGGACAGGACAGGATAGGATAGGATAGGGCAGCGAAGACCAGACTTCCTTCAGATGAACGTAGAGGAGACAGAGGTAGAGGTGATGAAGATACCCAACTGACACCATCATCATCAACAACAACAAGCACCAATCACTAACACCAACGGGATAAATGTAAACGAAGTAGTCTCTTTCACCTACCACCCCACACCTACCTACCTACCTACCTACATAGTAAGGTAGGATCGTGCCAACTACAGGCGGTACAGGCACAGATGAGGATGTCAAAGCCAGCATTGCAATGACAGTAAGACAGGCCTTCTCTCATCAGTCTGAAATCAGTGTGCAGACCTACTGCATTGCACCGCACCGCACCGCCCGCACCGCACCGCACCGCACCGCACCGCACTGCACTGCACTGCATTGAGTATAAAGCATGAACAACATCCGGATTTTCAACACCGAGTCAGTCAGTCAGTCTAGTAAGTCAGTGCTTCTGTGTGATGGTTGAGAGACTTGGCGCGTTAGTGAGCAAAGCATTTCCAACAAACTACAGTCATTCATCAACAGCTGTCGCCTATGCTCACTCGATACTGATGATGGAGATCAGATGGCCAGAATAATAAGAATAGGTAACAAGGAACTCTGGCTGGCTGGCTGGCTGGCTGTTTGGCAACGAACCAATCAGGAACCTATCACCCAACAAATATGCAGAAGAAAGTGGAGATGGATTGGATTGGATTGGATTGGGCCTACTCTGAGAAGACCGTTTGTGGTCATCAAGCGCCAGATCAGACCAGGTCGGGCCAGGCCGTCAAGTGGAACCCGTGTGGGAAACGATGAGTTGGGCGTTCGACGTGAGGGTGGAATGGAGGAGATCGTGTTAGGAAGAAATGAAAGCTTGTGGGCATTGGTGGAGCCAGGTTTTGAAAACTGCGTAGAATAGAGTGAAATGTTGACGTGCTACTGAAGCCCTATGATCCACTAGGAACCCTTGGGACAGATAATATTAATACAGTTTAATTAATATAATATCATTATACAATTGAGAAGAACGCACTTTATATTGATCGACAATTATATATATATATATCCAGACAGAAAGGTAGTATTCATCACGGACTTATATTTATTGCAGGACCATTGAATACCTGGGAGTACCGGATAGCTGTTTCGTCCTAGTACAGGACTTCTTAACAGTACACACCCACTACATGGCTGAGGACTGAAGTTATGACCTATAAATTTCTCTGCGAACGCGCTAACCATTCAGCCATCGGACTGGGGTTCAATAGTTCAATTCGGGATATTCCGCGAATATCCACCAAAGTCTTCAGTTGGCACCTACTTTCCTTCCAACCGGTTAACTCCACAGGTCATGCCTTCTCATTGGAACTTTGGGATATCCATCTCGAAGTATATCACAAGTGCGCATTATGCAATTATGTAGCTTGAGGTGTATTGGCATTTTATTTATTTCATTATGGACTAAAATCACTACGAAAAAACACTCAGTAATCCCATTTATTTTTGTATACGCATTCATTTCTTGAAATATATATTTTGTGATTGTTATTTTATGTAGGTGGAAACATAAAGCCGAAGATGATAGGTAAGGTTGGTATTAGAACTGGTTTATGATCTCATGTAATCGACCTTAACATACAGCTGCTCCTTTGGTGTATCTCCATATATTCAGTGTTTTACGAACTCGTGAATACTAACAGGTATCAAACTATGATAGTATGATAAACTGAAATAAAAAGTAAGTTTTATGGAATTACAGTCTATGATACTAGCAACAAATCTTTATAGCTTTTATTGCGGACACTAGTGGTTTTATTGCCTTATCAAATCTACATTTTCTTCGGTAGAACTTATTATTTCGGCTTAAATGCCACTTTGCAAGGTAGCAGAGATAGGTATCACTAAAATCCCAGTCAAACGGGAAGATGATCATCTCATCTTCCTGAGGAATCCAATTAACATGAAACATTCAAACTGTCACTATCATTTTGGATGACGTCTGAAATGTTTTTACATGCGTTCCCGGTCGACGAATCCGTATATTCTGAGGTTTCTGAATGCGATCGGTTACCTTCAGACACTGTAATCAGCATATACACCAGCAGCTTACCGACTGCTTTGTTAATCTGATATCTATTCATGTAACTGTATAGTGTTTTTGCCACAACTTTATAGGGTATTGCACTGTAGATTAATACGTCTGTTTTGACTTTGTCCTATAGTACTATGCAA
The DNA here is from genome assembly GCA_944470555.2 of Heterobilharzia americana. Taxonomy (NCBI): domain Eukaryota; kingdom Metazoa; phylum Platyhelminthes; class Trematoda; order Strigeidida; family Schistosomatidae; genus Heterobilharzia; species Heterobilharzia americana. The sequence continues at coordinate 28,877,983 of OX104132.1, read as the reverse complement.
TAGTAGTAAACGCTGCTTATAGCTAAATATGATAAGTAAACAGATATGTATTCGGATATTTGAATTATCAGTTAAAATTCGACTTATCTTATGAGAGAAGAGTTTTTAACTTTGATCGGGACTGTATCCCTAACCTGATCAGAAGAAATCTAACTAAGGTGCTTCTGCTACAAGTGATGACATCCAAAAGCACTTAAATTACCAGAATACCTTCGGTGTCTGTGCTGAATTCGCCTCTTTATTAGCTAACAGCGACTGAGTGACGCTGACAATCTTTTAAATGGTGATAGTCTTTGATGAATCCATAGCTGTGGATGTATGCTGTGTATCTAAGACACGTATACAGGACTAGAGTGCTGTTATTATATTGACCTTACCTGACCAGTGCGGTGAATCGTCAAAACTCATATCCCCAGTATCCGAGACCTACTGGCTGGCTCTCGTGGACTCGATGGTAAAGGCATAGCATTGCACTGTAGGGAAGAAGGTTCACTGTTCGACTAAATGGATCTGTAAGTACTAAAAAGGGTTGTGAAACCAACTGACGCCTATTCATAATCTCAGCCAACTGCGGTTCGAATGATGCAAAAGATGAATTCCATGAGAAGCTGTTAACTTTCCACCAGAAAGCAAAACCATCAGAAGTAATCATAATGGCAGATGATTTTAACACACAAGGAGGGAAGGTGAGGATATCGGAAAAGCACTCTGTGGTTATTTACGGAATCCCACGCCAGCGAGTCGACAACGGTGATCTTCTGGTACAATTTTGCTCCAACAGTCACCTGTCTTACCCAGCATCAAATTTAGGCATAAGGAAAGACATTGTTTCCCATGACTTCCGCTGACATCAAACCAACGATGGACACAGATAGATCGCATTGCTACAAGCCATCTTTCGAGAGGGTTGTGGAAGATTGCTGCTCTTTCTGGAGTGCCTGTTTGGACTCCAGTCACTCGTCAGTGCGGGCCGGTACATGTCTGCGCCTTACTGGTCGCAGGAAACAGAAGACAGTGAAGCCTGTCTGTGATTAACAGGAGAATGAGAACGTGAAATCCGAACTTAGAGAAGAAATAGCTAAGTATTTATTGGAACGTGACAGAAATGCTCATCCTGAAGAAACCTGGCGTGATTTTGAGTCTGCTGTAGAAACAAAGGCAAAAAAAGTTGGGAACATCCACATGAAGTTCAGCAAACGTTATTGAATGTCCGCAACTTCACCCAAACTGGCTGATGTGAAGAGACTGATTCCAGCTGGCTGTGACCATGACGAGGAGCAAAAGCAACGCGAACATAAATTGACCAAGAGTTTTCGCAACGACAGTGAGCAGTACTGAGTGGTGTGAGAGTGAGAGATGGAGAAGGCATCAGTGCTGGGTAACACCTTGCAACTATTTAGGTTCACTAAGGATACCTGCAAGAAGACGATGCTTGGTGAAATCATTACCGAAAACGACGGAAGCCTGATAACTCCCGGCTAGGACGTTGAACAGAACACCCTGAAGCACAGTTAAACTTGCCCATATGAACACTACAGTCGTCCAACATCCATTCATGGGACGGAAATGTCAGACAACCAAATCTCCCTGAGGTTCAGGAGGCTGTGTAAAACCTGGCAAGGCAGCAATACCTGACGGTTTGCGACCAGTTGCTGGTTAAAGTGACGGAGGTGCTGGGTCATGTTTGGCAATCAGAGGTAGTTGTATCAAGTTGGTCTACATCTCTGATCATCCCAGTCTGTGGGGGGGGGGGGAGGGGGAGAGAAGTCTTTCTGTAGAAACCCTAGGGGAATTAGTCTGACTAATATTGTGTCCCAGATCCTGGGGTCCAAAGTTATCCGACGCCTAATTGTAGCTTAAGAATAGCTAACTCGAGAAAACTAGGCAGATTTTGCCCTCCAACAGGTTCTGAAGAACAAACATGCCTACCGACCAGTGGGCGACGCTTGCAATATTTCTCGACCTAAAGGCGGCATTTGACTCTGTCGGTCGCAATGTGTTGTGGTAATGTCTTACTGTGAAGGGGGCACCCAGTAAGTATATGATGACTTTTAAAGTTCTCTGATGGAACTGATGGAGCCGTGTGAGGGCTTGTGAAGAGTTTTCATGAGGGTTGACGACAACTAGTGGTGTCCTGCATGGATACCCACTGTCACCGTTTCTGTTTAACTTCGTTATAGACGTAATAATGGACTTATGAAATGTAAGATGATGCTCCAGGACTGGTCTGCTACAAATACTCCCAGTTTAATGATAGGGGGTGAAGTGGTGGTATGTGTAAACCACTTTACCTAGTTGGGGAGTTGTATCAACCCGCCGAACGGCCTGGTTGGTGAGGAAATCTCAGCTCGGATAGAGAAGGGGCGTTTGTCATTTGCCAACTTGTGTCACATGTGGCGGTGACTGGCTAGATATCCGACTATTCATCGAAGTACGTGTAAAATGTGCTGCAGTCGGTTCTGTGCTGTTATAAGTCTGTGGGGCATGGCCGTTGACAGTAGAAGAGTATAAGTGGTTAAACAGTTGTGATCACAGGTATCTTTGTAGCACTACTCTTGTATGGTGCAGTCACTTTGTGAACGGTGTTGAGGTCAAGTGATGGGTACTAGGCAGGTTGGTCGAGTGAGGTGTCTTGGACATGTGTTACGCATGCCGAGCCACCGCCCTCGAGATTCTACGTTGATCATCTCTCTTCAAGGTCTACTGGTACCGGTGTTACTAACAGTCACTGATATGGTGATATTTGAGGCTTCTTAGTTTGATGACCTTCACTTTTACTGATTTTAGATCAAATTGAATGAAGACTTAGTGCTAAGGAGTTGCTAGTTTGCTTTTGGCATTGCTATCAATATTTTATTTATTATTTCACGTATTTTCTGGGTTCTTAGTCCGAGTATCTATTACTGTGAAATTTAAAACTATCCGGCTGTCTAATTTCAGCTGATTGGTTAGTAGATCTCTACTTCCTCGTGGTTGATTAGTTCTTTTAGGCATTCAGATCGTGTTGGACGGACTGTAATGAGTTAGATTTCTTCTTAGAGGATTATTTCCTAAGTAAACTAGATCAGATGGAAATCTTTTCAACAGCCTCAAAGATATCGTTGATAACATACAATCGTCTCTCGTAAAATAACCAATCAACCAAGAAGAAGTTAAGATCTACTAAATAATGAATTTCAAGTCATTCACGAGTGGTGGAGTATAAACTCATAGGAGAAACAAAAAAGTGTTTATTTTATATTAAGTTCCACTGGAGATTACAAGTAGTGTTTCCTTGATCTGTGTAATAACAACAACCATCTCAGAGTATATTTCCATCCAAACAGCTGTTTCTTTCAAACTAATACAGTTTTTGATAAACTTCTGATGATGATTTATATCTTATTTCTATCTCCACTACTCTCTGATACATAAAACAAAGTATACTGTGCAAATGTTTATACTTGGATGACTAATACGTATACTAGTAAAACAACATCTATCATTTATAATAGTTTCACTAACGGAAAGAACGAAATATCATCCGTATGTAGTAAAAAACTTGATATTAATATCCATGATCAATGTGGAGGGAAGATGAATTATTTACTGTGTCAAGCACAGAAGATATTGCAATCAGTGATGGGCGTACCTATCTTCTTCCCGGTTTAGAGTTCTTTGGGATTTTCTTTTCCTTCGACAAAGCTCTGAACATGCGTCCAGGTATCATTTTCTATGCTGCTTCCAAGAGATATAAATTTGTTACTTCTAATTGCATATTTATAAGCGTGATTTTGCCAAAACCAAATGCTAAATAGTTAGTTGATTGCATCTTTCCCTCTGCTGACACTAGTCTGTCATTAATAACCACGCTCTTTTCTTAGTCATCTTGCAGATATCTGTGGGGCTGAGAATCACTGAGCGAGCAAGAAACATTCATATTTTAGGTTCGGTTGAATTTGCCTTCATTGGGGGTGGATGGTGGTTTAGTTGGTTTCGCCGTTTTTCTTTTTTTCAAGCCGTTTCTGCTCTTTGCATTCTCCTCTAATATTTTGATTAGTCTGCAGTAGGTTCACCTGTGAAACATCCACTTCGATTTGCTTGATTTTTTGAATTGAAACAACTACATTGGTCTTGATTTGATTCCCCTTGGTTCTTCATTATGAAAGGTTAGAAACTGAATCTTATTTATCTGTCTGAGATGACAACTTTAAGAACTTCTCTGTTCTACTAATACATCATTCATTTTTGTTCGCTGTTTGAAAACGCTGTATTTTTTTCAAGATATCCAGTAGTGTTTTCTATGGCTGATAGCCCGTTGTAATAATTTGCATAAGACCGGTTATTAAATATTGTTTGAGATACATATTCCTTGATTACTTCTTTATCTGAATCCTGAGCTTGTAAAAATCCTTTCACACCACCCAACATAAGGTATTCTAAGTTTTCAGGGATCTTCCAGATGACTTTGTGGTTATTTTGACTATCAGAAAAAGAAGTTTGTCTTGCTCTTGTCATTAGCACCAGTACTTTATCTGAAGAGAACAATAGAGTAGCCCTGAAAATAGTTCTGAAGACTGTGCAGTCCACGCATAATCGCACAGTTTCTGACTGATAGGAAAAGTTCGTCTTTGGATGTTTTAAAGGGTAATATCAAGTTTATTAGTTGCAATGTAATTGGTGCTAATCAAGTCTGATATCATTTTTGAAGAATATAATAAAAAATCATATAGAGCTTGGCTAGCATATAACGAATCTTAGTCGACTGTGAACCTAACCATTAAACTTCTAATTTCTAAAGTCATCTTGAAGACTAGTAGTGGATCCAGTGTGCACATTTCTTCCTATTTAAGATTCATCAACCTGCACTGCAGTCAGTGATGTTGCTTCCGCTGAAACTTGAACCCAGTACCCACCACTTCAAACACCAAAGCGTTATTTACTAAGTCACTGTGGCACGGAGGCTACTTCTTGTGTAACATATATCAGCTATTGTTTGTTGGTATTTATAACTCCACGTTGGTATACTGGTTCAGATTTCTCTCTTCTTTTTCTACTAATGATGTCTTAAATAGTCAAAGTGCACTCTACAGTAAAACAGATTAACTTATTGTACTGAATAATATTTGTAAATATGAATTTTTATGGATGAATGTTGTTTTTATAAAGTATTGTTTTGGACTTAATTGAAACAGAAATTGCTAGTAAGTACACTTTTTAAAATATTTCGTTATCACATGTTAGCATTAGATACTGAGGTTTTAGTAAATTTATACATTTCAGATGAATATTTCTCAATCTAAGAATTTTAAAAATTCCCATAATTTAAATTAGAACAAGACATTTAATCGAACAATATTGTTTTCAAATTAGATCCTCTTCAGGCTTTACTCTAATACAAATAGCTTAATAAATATAAAATCAAATCGTGAGGTAATTAATGAGGGGCACCCTTGACTCACTTTCACTTGTGATGAAGAAAATACAAATCAACTATACTTCTTGGATGTTTTGCTAAGCAGAGGAAAAGATGGTTCACTCAGCAGACTACAGGAAGACTACATCTATAAGTCAGTACACATTTTCTTAGTTGTGTATCAATTCAGTACAAAGCAAACCTGGTTAAATGCCTCACTAATAGAGCGAGAACAATGTGTTCGAATGATCTAGTACAGAAGGAGTTAGAATATATTCGTAATTCACTGGTTGAAATGAGTTACCCTGACAGTTTCATAAAAAGATACAAGAATAAGGCCAGAGGAAAGAAATCTGGAATTATTACCGTCCAAAAAAAGCCGTTGCTTATGAAATTGCAATTTAATGGGGATGTAGCCGGAGAAGTTATATATCAGAGACTCTTTAGAGCCATTGAGAGGAGTTTCTACGCCGCACAACTCTGCCTATCATTTTCCAGTCGACCAACTGTTGTCGCTCGGACAAAAGATAGGGTGTCTAATTTTGCTATTTCTTTGTGTATTTACAAGTTTAGCTGCTCTTGTGGAGAAAGCTATATAGGGTGTACTACTAAACAACTTCATGGTTGGGAAAGGGACAGATAAAATCCATCAGAAGTTCGGTTTTATCTTACCCCGTTGATAGTGGTCACTTGGTAGATAAGAGCAATCCTTTCACGATTATTCACTGCATACCGCCTCATCTTTCGAAAGGTATTCGAGCTCGTCTTTCATACATAACAGAAACTGTAGGAATTCGAGTTAATAATCTTGGTCTTTGTATCCACAAGAAATTTGAACATCCCTTATCTCTCCCTTGGACAGGGAATACTTAGTAACTTATCATTAAGTATTTTTCCTACCGCTTCCCTATTCTTCACCCCTTTCATATACTTACTGCACTGGTCTAGACTTTGTTTATCCACCTACCTCGTCCTTCGGCATTACGTAACTTCTATTTTCCCAAGCTTTTGACTCACCTTGATTATCGGTGAAGTGTCTATATTTTCATCCTGCTTTCTTGGTTCTTATCATCATTATCATGTATATTGCAAGTACTTTAGTCAACGTTATCGCTTCTATCATAATTATTATTTGTATTATTACCACCATCGTTATTTTAAAACATTTATCACATCAACTGACAAATCTACGTGATTGGTTTAATTTTTTATATGTATTAAGCCATTTGTATCAGAGTAAAGCCTGAAGAGGAGCTAATTGAAAACAATGTTGTTCACTTATATGTCTTGTTCTAATTTCCCAATCTAACAACGGGAACTGGTCTGACCAGCCATACCTATGAGACAAAGTAAAACTAGAAGAACTTCACCGTATGTTAAATCAGAAATCTAATTGGGCTTTCATATCAAATCTTGAATATTTCATCATTGAGTTGCATCAATTCATCAGCACTCATTTCTTCAAAAGAAGGAGTTAATTTTACTCTTTATTGCCTTTTCATTTACTAAGACTTTCTGGTGTGTGTGTGCGTGTGTGTGTGTGTATGTGTGTGTGTGTGTGTAAGACTTCAGAATTGACAACAACAACAAGAGGTTATGAAGGGTTCCAGATCCCTGAAGGTTATGTATTTTTGAGATGAATGGGGATTTTTAATTTAGAAGTAGTATTCATCATGGACTGACATCAGTTGGGGAAACATTGAAAATCTGGGAGCACTGGACAGCTGTTTCGTCCTAGTGTGGGACTCTTCAGCAGTATGCACCCACGACCCGGCTACGGGTCGAACTCACGACCCTCAGGTTCCACGGCGAACGCATCAACCATTCAGCCACTGGGTCGGTTTCCAGTGGTTCACAATTTCCAACTTCTGTCAATTCACGACATAGCGTTCGCCATGGGACCTGAGGGTCGTGAGTTCGACCCGTAGCCGGGTCGTGGGTGCATACTGCTGAAGAGTCCCATACTAGGACGAAACAGCTGTCTAGTGCTCCCAGATTTTCAGTGTTTTCCCAACTGATATCAGTCCATGATGAATACTACTTCTACAGGTTATCTTTATTTTCCTTTTCGCTGAATTCAAGTGCTACCACCACTACCTTTTCAAGTGTTTCAAGGATTTCACGAATTTATCTTCGACATTTTTATGTGTCTTTTAGCACTAACAGTTACCCAATCAGGTCATCTTCTCTTTAGATTTTGTTGGATTATATTTATGAATATGAATTCATATGCATGAATACTAAACACTGATTTTATGATTGTTAACCCTTTTATAATTGATTGAAACAGAAATGTATAGTAAGTACAATTTTAACATATGTCTCTCACTGCATTACAATCAACACAATCTCGTTTCACACACACTGCATGATTGTTTTTCTTCCAGTTACATATACTTACACATACATATGAAGGCTAAATACAGAGTAGTATTCCTAAGAGATAAATGGTGACACAACACCTATCCGGGATTTGTCTTTACAATATCGGATGGGGTTTTTACCCACTAATTCAGATATTTTCACCTCATGTTTTTATCCTTATCTTTAGAAAATGTTTGGGGGTGCAGGTATGCCCAGCTGATGAGTCTCGAGTGGGACGAAATGCATGTAATGGGTTCTGCTGTTAGTCACCATGATGGATACAGCACCACTGATCTCCGGCAGTACCGAGGCATCCAAATAGGAGCCCGTCCACCAACAGCAGAGGTCGAGCAATTTGACCCCCTACAGCAAATGGGAATCGCAAGTAACAGATAATGTTTGAGGGTAGTTACTCACTCAAACAGTGTGTATGATTGATTTTACTTCTGTATTTACCTTCTACTTCTATAACAAGTCACACTGAGCAGATTTGTGCATACCATCTTTACCGTCCGGATGCCTATCTGAAAGTTTGGTGTTTTGAGCTTTATGTAGCATTCTTATAAAATAGTGTTTGAAATACATATTCCTTGATTACTTCTTTATCTGAATCCTGAGCTTGTAAAAATCCTTTCACACCATCCAACATAAGGTAATCTAAGTTTTCAGGGATCTTCCAGATGACTCTGTGGATATTTTGACGATCAGAAAAAGAAGTTTGTCTTGCTCTTGTCATTAGCACCAGTACTTTATCTGAAGAGAACAATAAAACAGTCCTGATTGGTGATAACCTGATAAAATTTCTGTGAAAATTAACACTATCATTGGTGATATTATTAGTCAATACTCCTTATTCCCTGTAATAAAACAAAAAACAAAACAAACAGATCAAGCTAGGACCAGGCATTACAGCGTAACGGTCCGAGTTGCCACACCTCATATCAGTAGATCAAGTAAAAAGGCAGTGAGGCGAAAGATGAAGATAGGAGAATGCAGTCAAAAGAAATACAAAGTACGAAAAGAGAGAAACGAAGAGTGAGAAAGTGGTGAGATTCGGTATAGCGTCGTTAGAATGAGGATAATGCGTGCATACATCTGCGCCACTGACATTGGTTATCAGCCACATCACCTGAAGCCTCCAACCACAGGTTCCTCTTGTCCCGCGGGCCCCAACCACCTAGTCTGCATCGTCCCACATGGCTCAAACCAACAGTCAGAGACTTCATACATTGGTGCCATGTTTTAGTCTGGACACCTCGAGCCCTTTTCCAGCCTGAACCTACTTCTCACATTATTGTGTGACGAGACAAACGGCTACTAGGCATACGTAAAACGTGCCCCAACCATCTCAGTAGATGAAGGTTCACAACCTCGTCAACAGACTTACTTCTTCTCCCTAAAACTCTACTCCTGACTTCTGAGTTACCCACGTGGTGACACCACGGAATACGGCCTATATTATGAAGGCAACGGAGGTCAAACACCTGAGGCCTTCTCATATCTTCCACCTTCAATGGTCATGTTTCACAGCCATACAGTAGAATAGACCGGACTGGTGTGCAGTATACGCAACCTTTAGTACACAATCGGATATAACGGTGGCGCCATAGGTGGCGCGAATTGGCGAAAGCCAATCCATCCTTTTGTATCCATGCATAGATTTCACCGGCCACTGACCCACCAGGTCTGATCCTATTTCCCAGGTGAGTGAAGTGGTCAACACACTCAACCATTACACTCTCTATTGTTAGCCGTGGCACCGTTGAAGACCAATCCTGGAGCAGCAATTTGCATTTGGGTGGTGGGAAACGCATCCCAAACATTCTCAAATTGCCACTCAATGTGTTCAGAAGGCTCCGCATCTTGTCAGTGTCTGCAGCTAACAGGACTGACTATGTCATCTGAGTGTTCTAGGTCTAAAGAAAATTCTCCTGCGATTGCGTCAACCTCAGTGTAGTCAGGTAACGAGAGTAAGGCCTCCATAAGGATATCTATGATAAAAGCGAATGAGAATGAAGACAGTGGGCATCCTTGAAGGACACCACTCGACGAGTACAACTCCCCAGATATCTCACCATAGGCACTAACTAGCCCACAAGTGTTCGAGTAGAGAGCCTTCGATAAGGTGATGTACTTACTCGTCACGCCTTTCAGTGAGATACATTGCCATAAGACTCATCGATCAACGGAGTCAAATGCCGCCTTCAGGTAGAGAAATACAGCCAGTGTCGGGTGTCGGTAAGCGTGTCTATGTTCGAAAACCTGGCACAGTGTGAATACTTGACCGATACATCCGCGGCTGAGTCTAAAGCCTGCCTGGCTTTCTTGGGCTTGCTGTTGCCGATCTCCACTCAGGCGTCGGAGAATTGTAGAACCTAGAATCTTTGACACTATGTTCATCAGGCTGATTCCCCTGTGGTTATCACAAGAGGACTTCTCGCCTTTCTTGAAGACTGGGATAATCAGTGACTTAAACCAGTCAGAGAGGATCGTATTTGATTCCCATATACTAGCTAACACTTCCGTTAACCTAACTAAGAGCACTCCACCACCATTCTTGTACACCTCAGCAGGTAGTCCGTCTGATCCTGCTGCCCTTCCTCGTTCCAGGTTACCTACCACTTTCTCAACTTCTTCTAGTGTTGGGAGGCCTATCTCTATGTCCCATTCAGGATCCGGCTGGATAGCAGGCAATGCAATGGTGGCTGGAGGCCAGTTAAACTGCTTCTCGATATGTTCTACCCATCATTCCAGTCGTCTCCCCTGCTAGTGAATCGCAGATCCGTCCTTCTCTACTATGGTCTCACTAACCACAGTAGACCTTTTCCCCCAGTTTCCTTAATAAGTCTAAATAAGTGTCTACTTTTAAGGATCGCCATTGCCTTTCCTATCTCTTTAGTCTTCGCTGCTCACCACTGTTCGCGGTCATTGCGCAGACTTTTTCTCAATCTACTTTTAAGCTGTGACCGCTCTTCATTGTACTCGGGGCCTGCAAGGATGCGTTCACATGTACTCACTTGCTCTTTTTAGCCACCCTTTCGGAGTCCCCTACGGTATTCAGCGCTGCTTTTACGGCAGACTGGAGATGGTACCAAGCCTCTTCTGGATGAGTGATGGTCTTCTGTTCCGATAACTGCCTAGCCAATTTCTCACTGATGTTTTCTTTGTCGAGCTGCATTCGTAATGGTTTTGTTGCCAAATTTTTCCTACGTCAATTGAGACGCAGGCATATACGTGGTTGGATCAACGCGTGGTTGCTATCCAAGCATGTACTTCAGAAGAAGCAGTAGTCTTCCACTGATCCTCTCCAGTGGTGACTAATAGCAATGTGGTCTACCAGTGCCCATCTCTGAGTTGAGCTCGGTGGACGCCATGTCAGACAGGGCCTTTCTTTATGTCTGAAATTTGTGCTGGCTAAAAGTGGGCGATTATCTGAGCACAGTTGTAGTAGGCGA